>OX451738.1:344604088-347009696 GCA_948472305.1 Vicia faba
GTTTAAGACCATACAAAGGATGTTTTAGATTAAAAACACGATTAAGATACTCGTGATTTCCAAAACTGAGAGATTATGAAACATACACCCTTTTCATTTATGTATCTATTAAAGAACACACTTTTCATGTCCATTTGATATAATTTGAAGTTCTTGGAACATGCATATGCTAGTAAAAGGCTTATAGCCTCGAGTCGGGAAATAAGATGATAAGTCTCCTCATAACCATTTCCTTCCTCTTGGTTATATCTTTTAGCCACTAGCCGGACCTTATTCCTTGTTATCACTGTTTGAACAAGATTTGTGTCTACAATATAATCTCAATGTGTTGATGATAACAACACCTATATTTGATAAGGAATAATTTTAGTTCTAATAAGTTTCTTGAGTGTGCAGATAATAAATTCTAATTGATTCAGGATTATTGTCTGAAAAATCACAAATATGCCAAGCACATTAGAAAGACTGTTCATATCCACTTCTAAAGAAACATCAATAATTCGGAAGAATGCTAAATATCGCCAGAAAGAAAGTCACACGTGTACTTCTTAACAAGATGCTTCTTTGGAAGTCACAAGTCACTAGAAGAAAGAATTTACGATAAGCTGCTGCCTAGAGATTAGAAAAGAGATTGTGTAAGAAACATGTTTTCAACACAAGGATCAAAAGTCAAGATTTTCTCATCAGAAAAGCTGCTGCTTGTATTTCTGAAGACAAAATCAAGATTCTGAAGACTTAGCTAGTTCATGGAATATACACACTCCAATTCAAACATTAGAAGTATTCCATTAGAAGAAATGAAGAAAGATCTTCTGGACTCAATTCTAATCAATATCATATACTCCATCAGAAGGAAAAATCAAAGGATGATATCTTATCAAGCCAATCTACTCAAGATAAGAACTACTGTGATAGTATCTAAAGAAACATTAGTAATTATAAGGAATGCTGAATGTTCATAAGAAAGGAAATCAAGTGTGTTCTCAGGAAAGTGCCACTCTCAAATATCAAGAGAAAGAATTCATGATCATACACCAAAATGTAGCTGACATAAGCTGCAGCTTTCACCTCAATCCAAAGATCAGAATTCAAGAGATCAGAAAGAAAAGAACTCAACGTCAAAATCAGATGTATTAATATAAGCTTTTGCTTCAGAAATCAAACATCAGATATGCAACTGAGAAAAGATGATAATCAAGTATCAAGGATCAATCCAAGAAGTCAAGATCAAAAAATCTTTCGCTCAAAGAAGACATTTTTCACCAGATAAGTTGTTGCTTATATATCTGAAGACAATATTAAACTATCTGAAAGACTATGATTCTACAACAATGAAGCATATTCTAGATCACTTTCATCATCATATCATAATAAATCCATAAAGAAGAAAAGAAGACAAAGACAAGATCAAGAGACATCTTCCAAGCTTACTACTTCAAGCATGAAGTAAATCACCAGAAGATAAGGTCTTAAGAAACTTAGCCATGAAGAATATAGTACAATAAATACATTTAAAAGTCCACTACATGCTTACATAGTGTACTATGTTGTCTCCCACGATGCAATACTACCGTTATTGTAGCTGGCAAGTGAAAGCAGCGTCTTTGTACTACCAACGATATAATTCTCAAAGTCTATATAAAGAGACCTCTTCAGCATTTGAAGATTGGCAAACTACACAACACTATAAAGCTTGAATCAAATTGTTGTGAAACATCAAGAGAAAAGAAGAATCATTATTCATATACATCCATAAATATTTTTTTAGAGAAATATCAAGAACACAAGAGTTATTGCTCGTTATTGTATTAAGATATTAGGGATTAAACATAAAGAGTTGTTGCTCATTATTTATGTTTCACCTTAGCGATCTCAATACAAAGAGTTGTTGCTCATTATTTGTATTAGAGACTTTGTTCTTTAATGATGTGTTAATCTGATTTTTAGAAGCAAACATTGTAAATATAGTTGATTGTAATTCTGTTTAGAATAGATTATTGCCTCAAGTGAATAGGTTGTTAGTCTGAGACTTGAGAGGGCTAAGGTGTTAGTTTGGACTCTTCAATGGTTGTGGTTAGTCACCAGCGGGGAGCCCGTGCATTTGTAATATGTTGAGATTAGTGAAGTAAGTCCTTGTTGAAGGAAAAATCACCTTGGCGGGTGGACAAGAGTAGCCTTGTTGAAGGTGAACTTGTATAAACCAAAAGAGTCATTTTATTCTTTTCTAAGTCATCTCTTTATAGTTAGTTTCAGGAAATACTTTTAGAGAAAAAGTTTAGTTAGAAAACATAATTCAAACCCCCCCATTTCTTATGTTTTTCTCACCCTTCAATTGGTATCAAGTGCTCCGACTCTTTATTGATATTTAAATCAAACACTTAACCGTGTAGAGAGATCTAGTGTGAGAAAAACTTCATATGACTGCACCTGCAAACACAATTGAAAAGATAACTAGTTTACTAAGTCTCATATTTTCGACGAAGAAATATTTGAGTACTGTAAAGATATACTAGAGAGTTTCTTTCTAGGTTATGATGCATATCTTTGAGATCTGATTACATATGGTTATAAGGAACCTAAATCTTAAGAAGGTATTCCTATTCCCAAAAGTCAAATGAGTGAAGATCAGAAACAACGAAGCAAAAATCATTATAAATCTAGAACCATTCTTCTTAGTGCTATCTCATATAATGAATATGAGAAAATCACCAACAAAGAAACAACTAAGGAGATTTTTTATTCTTTAAAGATGACCCATGAAGGGAATGCCCAAGTAAAGGAGACTAAACCGTTAGCTTTAATTCAAAAATATGAAGCATTCAAGATGGAAGAAGATGAAACTATTGAGACTATGTTATCAAGGTTTCAAACCTTAGTAGTAGGACTCAAAGTTCTGGGCAAAGGATATACAGCATCAGACCATGTTAAGAAGATTGTCAGAAGTCTTCCCAAGAAGTGGAGACCTATGTTAATAACTTTGAATTTTTCTAAAGACCTAGACAAAATCAACCTTGAAGAGTTGATCAACTCTATAAGAAGTCATGAAATAGAGTTATAGAAAGATGAACCTCAGAAAAAGGTTAAACATATCGCTCTAAGGTCTAAATAGGAAAAAGAGGTCAAGTCATGAAGACTCAAACTCTTAAACTTGAAGAGGAAGAAGATTCAAAAAATGAAGACTCTAATGAAAATCATGAATTGTCATTACTTTCTAGAAGAGTGAAACAACTATAGAAAAGATAAAATAATTCTAGAAAATTTAGAAGAGATCGTTCAGAATCCTTCTCAAAGGGAAATAGAGAAGTCACATGCTACAAATGTAATGAACTAGGACATTACAAATATGACTGTCCAAAGCTAAAGAAAGAGGTCTCCATAAATGAAGGTTACAAGAACAACAACTTCAACTGAAAAAGAAAGGCCTCATGGAAACATGGGGTGATTCAGAAGCATCATGATTAGATTCTGATGAAGAGTACGCCAACATAGTATTCACAACTATCAATTCAGAAGAAAGCTCATCAAATACAGAGTCAGACTCTGAAGAGGTATTTTCCAAAATCCTTTACGCTGATTTAAAAGTATCTCTATCTGACATTCTTAGTAAGTAAAAAGAACTTAAAAAAAAATCAAGAACTTGACAAAAGTTCATGAACATTCTGTTAAAGAATATGGCAGGATTGAGAAAGAAGTTTTTGAACAAAAATAAAAGAATTTTGGTTTAGAAAAAGATAACACTTTTCTATATAAAAACTATTTGAAACTTGAAGAAACTCTTTCTAAAGTTCCACCATCTTCCGAAACTATCTTGTACAAATATGACAAGGAGTTTCGAAAGTTCTTGAATAGAAGTTTAGATAGAAGCAAGATGGCTTCCATGATCTATAACATTAGTCATAAGGAAATAATAGAAGTAAGTAATGATTCTTATAATGATCATAAAGGTAAGAAACATAATTCTCCATTTTCCTATTGTAACACGGTGGGAGAAATGACTTTTGGTTCTATGTTTTATCGCAAATGTTGTGGATAGAAAGAATCGCCACCAACTTTTCTTTTATCCAATAAGGAAAAAGTGAAAAGAACAGGAAAGACCTTCGAGAATTTTTTGAGTTCGGGGGGTAGGTTATGAAAAGGGAAGGTGTTAACACCCTTTTCATCCGTAGTTATCTACGGGCTCTTAATCACTAGCTCACTGTTTAAAAATGCTTTTGTGTATGTGCTGGACAAGATTTTCAAAAATGTCTAAGTGCGGTAAACTGTATAATGATTCTCTTATCGTTGAGAATGCATACAAAGTGTTTGTTTTGAAAACATTTCAGAAAAATGTTTGTGAAAAAATATGTTTGGTTTTTGTGAGAAAGCGATTAAGAGCTATCTACCTACTCAAAAGTCTTTCGCATTATTTTCCTCCTCCTCAGATAGTGTTACCCTACCATTAGTTAGTAGGAAGCCCTATCGTTTAATGTGAAGAGACAGGCGAGGGTCATCGTACAATCATCGAAGGAAACTAGTAAGGATGCTTTAGAAATTTTATCGTAAGGGACTAAGATCATTTACCGAGGGCAGCATCGAAGGGTCATCGAGGGACTACGATCTTTTGTATCAGAGGGACTTTGCTAAAGCGTCCCCATGTTCGAGGGACATGACTGTTTATTCAAAGGCAACAAGTGAGGTTACCCTAGAGGTACATGTATGAATAATGTTTTGTTTTCAGTTAGATTTTCTTGAGATTAGTTTTTGTAGCATTTGTTTTTAGATCTTGCCATACAACCCTATTAAACTAGACTGTTATAAGGAAAGCAGTAAAGGCATAAATTAAACTTCCTACGCTATTACAATGCTTCGGGGAAGGGGATACAAACCACAAAAATTGGGGGAAAAATAGAAAGTGAATAAAATCCTAATTAACTATTACAACCCTTTAGTAGTTACATAATAGTGAAAAATCTAATGTAAAAGTAAAATAACGCGCGAAGGTTGTAAAAAAAAAAGAGACTGAGAAATCGTTTGATGGACAATAATTGATGATTAACCTAAGGTGTAATTGATTTTAATTGATTAAAAAAGTTAGTTAATGAAACAAAACCCTAAAATCTAAGTGATTAAAAAAAAGATTAATTAAACCCTAATTCTAATTGATTAATTAGTTAATAATAAAAATATGCCAAAGAAAACCTAATTACTAGTTATAGTCCTAATAACTAATTATTGGTTTTAATTAAAAAATGAACTAATGGAAATAAATGAGAAAAAAGGTTAGTAGAAAAAAAATGCCTGGGTGGGACTTGAACCCACCCCCTTTGTCTCACAGGCGCGCTACCCTCCACTGGACCAGGCGCATCTTTGTGCTAATAGAGTTGAACCAATCACTACATAAAGCTTCAAGCCTTCTTCTTAGGTGGGGACAAGTGGCGTCGGTGGCCACTTGTCATCCGCCGGTAGCTTAAGCCATTATATCCTGAATTAAAACAAAATAGTACAACAAACAGAGAAACTCATTTATCAAAATATACTCTCTCTCCTGATTACTCAAATGCTCTCTTTCATTCTCTCTATATTTGTTCAACAACAAACAAAATAAAACTCATAAAAAGGAAAGAAATGAGATCTGGGGCAGCGGTCCTAATGAACACATGGTGGCTTGGATGAATCTCCACGACGATTGTGATGAACATGGCGACGTCACTTCTGCAGAATGCTCCGATCCTCACCTTTTTTACATCGATCTCTTCTTCCTATTCTTATGATTATTAATTTAGCTTATGACTTTGCAGATGTTGTGTAGATTCGAGTAGATCTTAAAGGGGGTTTCAAAAACCCTTGCACTCAGATTCGACCTCCTTCGTTGTTTTTTGGGTGATATTCTCTGATTTCTCTTCTATACTTTCTCAGTCTTTGTCTCTCTCAAAGTTATGAAGGGTTTGTGTCTGGTAGGTAATGAACAACAAAAAAACCTAGGGTTTTTCTAGTGCTGCTGGTTCTGTTTTTTTCGTGTACCATAACCCTGTTTGTTCTGTGAGCTGCGCCTATCTGTTTTACGTGCAAATGCCCTGTGTCCCCTCCAAAACGTGAAATCATTAGCCTTTTTTATATTGATACAATTTAGGGTTTCATCATTCTGGACATTCTGTTACTGGGCTTTTGATATCTGTTATGTTTTATATTTGTTACCGGGCTTTTGATATTTGTTGTGAAACTATTTTTTTGGGCTTTTATGAAACATGATGTGATTTTTTTTGAATTCTATATTGCTTGGTACTTGGGCTGGACTGTTGTGATTTTGCATTGTTGTTTTTTGAATTACCACAGGAAATACTTATTCACACCTCTCTTTGTGAACCAAAACAAAATTTGTGATTTGCTATAGAGGTTCTTTTGGGCCTATGATTATTCATTCAACTTCTAACTTTGTTGTGATACAAACTTGTATGAGGCCTACGTATTGCTTGTGAAAATGATTGAAATGACCCTTATATTATGATTCCTATCACGACACCCTAATGATGAATTTGAAAGAAACTTTCTCGTAAATTTCTTCTTGTTCAAGTTTCATTGACCATGTTCTAACCATTTTGTTTTCTTTGGTTTCATGTATGGTTAATGAGAGAAAGAAGATGGCAAGACGAAATGGAAGAAAGTCGTGGCCTTCATAGAAGAACCTTGGAGGGAAATTTAAAGTTTGAAGCTTTTGAAGTCTCGCCATAGAATCTCATAGGATAGATTAGAATGATTTTAGAAACTCTCTTCATTTGTCTTATAAGAATTAAACTTATCCTGTAATTTTTTCAAAATGGAATTCGTAATACAAACCTTTTGCCAAAGTACTTTGTAAGACAAGTTGAATCTTGAATGAAATATTTGAATGATTTTGGCAATACTTTGAATAGAACTTGCCATGTTGAATGGTTTTGAGATAAACTTGAGTGAATTTTGATAGATATTTTTGAATCATGAATGAATCTTGCAAATCTTGAAATATTGATCCGCTTGCCATGTTTGAGGCAAGATAATTACTTGAAGGCATTTTGAATGGAACTTTGAATGAAATAATATGCCTTGCAATTTAAATTGGAACCGTGCTTTGTAAATTTTTTCACTTGTTTCCAAAGAGATTATACATGAACAACTCCTTCGATCTCGTATGCCTAAAAATGAACCTTAATCTCACTTAAGCCCACAAATCTGAATTAAATTGCAATCGAGCAGCCAATTCCACTTTGACAAACGAAAGACAAATGACCTCAGTCAAATAGGAGGAATTCCTTTCTCACCAAGCATTTACAACTCCATACCTTGCTTTAACAATTCATGCTTTGCAGTTAAATAAGACATCTCAAATTGATAACCAATGATCTTAAAGTAAATGCCTTGAGGAAAACTTAGAAGATGATAAGGCTCTGAAGCATGAAATCCACTAGACTTTAATTAATGAATGTTAACCAAGCCAAGAATCCAAATTAATCTTCATTTCTCAAAGATACCATGTCTTCAAACAAATCAAGAGCACCCTCAAGCTCGTCTCCTACACCATGGTACTTCTATTTCAATCCAACTCAACAAAAATGCCATGGAGAGTCCTCGGGATGGAAATGATACTTGGAGCATAGAAGAACATCTCTAATGAACCTCAGTTGATGATCGAAGGTGCACTTCTGTTCTAGTTCTCTGATGAAACAAATAATCTGTGTGATATCTTGAGGCCTAGAAAGCCTGGATAGCCTAAAGCGATTGAAAACCCTGGGAGCATGAAGGGATATTTTTAAATGAAATGAGAGGGAAAATTTTGGGGTAAAACATCTGCCCGTGTTCAATCTTCTTAAACCTGAGGAGTTAGATTGGCATGTCCGCTATTCGTGACTTGAAGGTAGAAGATGATTGAACACTTAAGTGCCCAGAAATTAGCACTCACCTGTGCAAGAAGTAACGTTGTTGGTTGATTGTACCGGGAATGGGTTTAAAGATGCCATTTGAAGAGTTAAGGGATGTCATCGGAGATAGGCTTATAGATGCCATCCAAAGTAACCATTGATAGAAGTATCTAAATAAGTCTACGCCTGACTTTGTCTTTAGGAGATGTATTTGGAATGAGTCTACGTCCGACTTTGTCCAAGAGAGTTTCAGAAGGAATCTATGCTTGATTTCATCCGAACTAGAAGATGTCAATGCCCAAATTCAACTATAAGAGGTATTGGAAGGAGTCTACGACTGACTTTCCCAACAAGTATCAAAAGCAAATCTACCTATGATTTCATCTGAACTAGAAGATGTCTACACCTGACTTCAACTAGAAGAGGTATTGGAAAGAATTTATGCATGAATTTTTCCAAAGAGAGTATCCGAAGGAAATCTACGACTGACTTCATATGAATGATATGCTGGAATGAGCCCATGTCAAGCTGCATCCGGAAATGTATTAGAAGGTGCGATCGGTGGGAAAGAGAACTGACTGTTTTTGGAATGCTGGTTCGCGTTTTGCGTTTGTTTTCACAAAATGTCGCGGTAAGCAAGAGTCGCCACCGTCTTTTATTTTATCCAACAAGGAAAGGAAAAAAGCACCGAAAAATTCCTTTTTTCGAGATGTTTCTCGGGTTCGGGAGGTAGATTATAGAAAGGGAAGGTGTTAGCACCCATTCTATCCGTGGTTATCCACGGGCTCTTAGGTACTTGCTCATTGTGTTTTCAAAATTTGCTTTTCTTTGTGTTTATGGGTTTGAAAAGAGTTTTTTGTTTGAAAGGTGTAAGTGCAAAAAGTTTTGTTTTGTTTTTAAAAGAGAGCAAGTACTTAAGAACCATCTACCTACTCGAAAAGGGAATTAAACTGTGCTAATGTCCTTTAGACAGTGCTAGCCCACTAGTGATGAGTAGGTAGCATCGTCGTTGGAGTTTAAGGGTCAATTCGATTAAGGGACATGTGGTTACTAAAGCAATGTTAGGACGCCTTAGCGGTAACCCTAATGTCTTAGATAATTTTATTCGAGGCAACCGTTTTGAGGCAACTATGATCTTTGGACAAGAGGGCGATCTCTAAAACTTCCTATACTCAATGACCACGTTCGAAGGCAACCAAGTGAGGTGTACCCTAAGAGTGCGCATGTGCGAGTGTGTTGTTTCAGTTAATATTATCTTTGTACATGTCATGGGTGAGCTATGTTGATTTTAAGTTCATACATTGGATCTTGTCATGCATTCCCTATTTATCAAACATCTAACAGTAAATAGTTGCGGAATTTAAATTTGCGGAAATTAAATCTAAGCTATTACAAGGCGTCGGGTATTTACATCGCCAAAGACAAACCCTTTAATTTAAATTGCGGAAAGTAAAATAAGGCGATAAATAATTAAAGTCCTAATTAAAAGCTATTGCTTACCGGAAGCAATTACAATATTGGATCAAATGGTACGCGTGCAAGAAATTAAATCGACGCATTTTTTAGGGTTTTGACCCTTTTTGAAAAGAAAGCATTTTTTGTTCATTTTTGAATTAAATGGAAATTAAATTAGGTCAAAATTAATTAATTAATTAATAAATAATATTTTTGGGTTTTTGAATATTTAAGGAAATAAAATAAAATGGATAAATGTTAATAAAACCTAGTTATTCTAAATTGATTTTAATTACTTGCAAAAAAAAGATATTGAAATTATACCTAATTAAATGCTAAATTGATTAAATTATATTTATTTACAAAAATAAAGTCAAATTTAATTTTAATAAATAAAAATAATATTTTTTGTGTTTTGATTTTATTAAGAAAATGTTAATTGGTTAATTTAAATAATAATAATGATAATTTAAACAAACAAAATAATAAAATGAAATTAAAAAAGGAAGAAATAACCAAATAGGGGGGTTTGGGCCCCAAATCAGGAGGTGAGATAGCAAGTCAGAGGCCCATTTATGAGCAAGCCTCGTTTGACTTTTGCAATCCTCCATGGCACGTTGACTGATGAACATGATGCACGCTTAATCTTGGCCCTTGGATTTGGCCTGAAGGCCATCTGGCGCCTGATGGGATGACTGCATATGGTAGATCTTAGGCCTTGGCATGTACTGGATAGCTTGGAAATAAAATGCAACAAATATCGGGGGACCTGGGATTCAAACCTAGGTCCCATTGGACTTTGCAACAACGCCTTTACCAACTCAACCTTTGAACTCAATTGATATAACATTAGAAATCAACTATAATATAAAGAAAACAAATAAATGTCAGAAATTAAAACAAAATACGCGCGAAATATGAATGGACGAATTGGGAAGAGACCTGTCATCGTCTTCTCCAATAGCCCTGGTATATTTTCCTGCGGATTTGAATCCGCAGCAAAATCCGTGGCATCATCCTATAATGAATTCTAGGCCACAAAAATGCAAACCAAGGCCATCATCCTGCTCGCCTCTTCCTCCTAAATCCATCCATGGCCATTGATAGTGCTGATTTTACCTGAAACGGAAATGCCTAAAAACAAGAAACCCAAACCCTAGTTTCGGGTGGGGCTTTACAGGCTACAAAAATCCAATTGAATATTGCAGAATGATTGGAAATTGAATGATAAACATGTTTGTACAAATGATTTGTCCAAAAGATGCCAAAATATGGAGTCACGATTTCATGTATAGAGTGACTTTTAGGGAGACTTACAGTGTGTTTGGGGATGTTACAGGACTCGTGGATGGTTGCTTTAGCTCCAGTGGATGTCAGGCAAGAAAGCTACGTTGAGCTTTTGCCTTGAATTAGACTCCAACCAAGATTTCGATCCCACACTTTTTAAGCTTTTTTTTTTTTTTTCCAGTTTTGGTATTTGGGATTTGGAAGCTTTCAGGTCGTGTTCTTGATGTATTTGTATTGTGTGTGTATAAGGGAATCAATTAGGTCAAGTCTTGGGCCTTGAATCCATTAGCATTGATGTTTGAAGATTAGATATGATTCACCATTAACAAAGCTTCCAAAAATGTCAAAAACCAATATTTTGTTCATAACATGGCATGGTTCGGATTTGATTTGGTCCATGATGATAATTGAAACCTATATCAATCAAAAAGATCACAAGTTATTAATATTTAGATTTTATTTGGATTTAAATTGATTAAAAATGAATTAAATCAATAAAAATCAAATAAAATAGAAAAATTATTAAATTGGCACAAGACTGAAGATATGACACGCGTGTAGTGTGACAAGATCAGATCAAGTGGAAAAAAATGGGCCCTTTTGTCAAAAATTGGAGTTTTGGGGATAGTTGACTTTTGGCAATTTTGGAAAAATGCCTAACTTCAACAATGCATAACTTCTTCAATTTTGAACTTTTGGAGGTGTTCTTGGACTTTTTAGAAACCTTGAGATGTCCTATAACCAACCCTTTTTGTCTCATATCATTTTGATATTCCATTCTCAAGTTATAAGCTTTTGTAAAAAAGGTGTTTTTGTTGGCTTTCAAAAATGACCTATAATGTCCAAATTTGTAAATTTTTGTGAGTGCATTTTGTTGATCTTGGGGTGTGAAGATGGATTGTAGGAAATTGCATCCTCTTAAAAATGAGCTTTTGATGGGTCATTTCTCATAAAGTATGAGAAAGTTATGCTTGGTCAAAGTTGAGTTGACTTTTCCTACAAAACCCTAATTTAACAACTTTTGAATCTTAATGAATCTTGAGTAATCCTTGATGAATCATGATTAAACCTTGATCAAATGATGAATTATCCTTCAAAATGAGAACGTTGACAAAAAATCTTGAGGTTTGACTTTTTGCAGGTCACAGTTGACTTTTGCCCTAACACAGTCGATTTTTGGACCTCTTGAGCAATTGACTGACCAAACTTCCTCTGCAAGGCTAGAAATTTGACATGGATGAACTTGAGAACATATTAGGACATTGGGAAGCACTTGAGATCATTTGGATGTAAGGACCTTGATGCAACACAAAACCCTAATTTTGTATTGACTGCCTTAGGAGATGATTTGACTGTCCAACTCTTGAGCAATCTTGAGCCACTTGGAGATTATTCTTGAAAGGTCTTGAGAAATATGGGAGGGTAAATTTTGGGGTACAACAATTTCCCCTGTTCAATCTTCTTAAACCTGAGGATGTAGATTGGCTTTCGGGCCTTTCGTGATCCGAAGGTGGAAGATGATTGAACACTAGAGTGCCCAGAAATTTGCACTCGCATGAAGTGGTATCAACATTGTGATGTCGGGAATGGGCTTATAGATGCCATTTGGAGATTGTTGGTAGGAGGATGGGCTTACAGATGGCATCTGTAGGAGCGTCGATCGCATAAGAGATTCCTTAGCGAGAACTTACATACCTGTTGTTGTAGAAGATTCCGCTGGGGAAGTCTGGTTTTTGTTGAGATTTAGGAACCGTCTGGTCTTCAACGTAGTATACCGTTGAAATTAGAGAACTCGTCCACACTATGACGTAGGGAAACATCTTCATCAAAATCTAGGAACTGTCTGATCTTCAACATAGTATACCGTTGAAATTACAGAACTCGTCCACACTATGACGGAGGAAAACATCAAGATCTAGGAACTGTCTGGTCTTCAACGGAGTATACCGTTGAAATTAGAGAACTCGTCCACACTATGACGTAGGGAAACATCTTCATCAAGATCTAGGAACTGTATGGTCTTCAACGTAGTATACCGTTGAAATTACAGAACTCGTCCACACTATGACGGAGGTAAACATCAAGATCTAGGAACTGTCTGGTCTTCAACGGAGTATACCGTTGAAATTAGAGAACTCGTCCACACTATGACGTATGGAAACATATTCATCAAGATCTAGGAACTATCTGGTCTTCAACGTAGTATACCGTTGAAATTACAGAACTCGTCCACACTATGACGGAGGAAAACATCAAGATCTAGGAACTGACTAGTATTCAACGTAGTATACCGTTGAGGTTATAGCACTCGTCCATACTATGACGTAGGGAAACATCTTCATCAAGATCTAGGAACTGCCTGGTCTTCAACATAGTATACCGTTGAGATTGTAGAACTCGTCCACACTTTGACGGAGGAAAACATCAAGATCTAGGAAATGACTAGTATTCAACGTAGTATACCGTTGAGGTTATAACACTCGTCCACACTTTGACATAGGGAAACATCTTCATCAAGATCTAGGAACTGTCTGGTCTTCAACGTAGTATACCGTTGAGATTGTAGAACTCGTCCATACTTTGACGGAGGAAAACATCAAGATCTAGGAACTGTCTAGTCTTCAACGGAGTATACCGTTGAAATTAGAGAACTCGTCCACACTATGACGTAGGGAAACATCTTCATCAAGATCTAGGAACTGTCTGGTCTTCAACGTAGTATACCGTTGAAATTACAGAACTCGTCCACACTATGACGGAGGAAAACATCAAGATCTAGGAACTGTCTGGTCTTCAACGGAGTATACCGTTGAAATTAGAGAACTCGTCCACACTATGACGTAGGGAAACATCTTCATCAAGATCTAGGAACTGTCTGGTCTTCAACGTAGTATACCGTTGAAATTACAGAACTCGTCCACACTATGACGGAGGAAAACATCAAGATCTAGGAACTGACTAGTATTCAACGTAGTATACCGTTGAGGTTATAGAACTCGTCCACACTATGACGTAGGGAAACATCTTCATCAAGATCTAGGAACTGTCTGGTCTTCAACGTAGTATACCGTTGAGATTGTAGAACTCGTCCACACTTTGACGGAGGAAAACATCAAGATCTAGGAACTGACTAGTATTCAACGTAGTATACCGTTGAGGTTATAGCACTCGTCCACACTTTGACGTAAGGAAACATCTTCATCAAGATCTAGGAACTGTCCGGTCTTCAACGTAGTATACCGTTGAAATTAGAGAACTCGTCCATACTATGACGTAGGGAAACTGTCGAGATTGAGAACCTTATCTGAAATTCAACCGAGGATAATTCAATTGAGATTTAAGAAACGGTCAGGTCTTCGACGTAACTGAGAACTTTAACTATATCTTTCCTGAAAGGTAAAGGTCAGTCATATGCAATGCATGATATGGATCAGGCAATGATGTCCTCAAAATAAATGAGATTGTATTTGTATGATGCGTATATGCATGTATCTTGATGTATGGGAATATAATGTTTTAGCTGGGGAAAATAAATCCCGGAGCTGCTGGAGAATAAAGTTGAGTTCTTCGTTTCCGCTGGGGATGATGAACGAAGATGATTGTGAGAATAAACCTGCAGGAGAAAAGAACTCTGTTGGGGAATAAACTGATGAAGAGATTACTCCTAGGGGAATTACTCTATGGGGGAGAGATGTTCTGCTGAGGATTTTAACGATAAACTCCGCTGGGGATTCCGCTGATAAACTCCGTTGGGGATTTCAACGATAAACTCCGCAGGGGATAGATTACCGTTGCTGGTGATACTGAATCTGTTGAGGATTGAATTCCTGTTTGTGAAAGGGAAGAACTCCGCTGGGGATGATCTTTCAGTTGCAACTTGCTGGGGATAAACCTGTTAGACTCTTGTGGGGATAACCCTCTGAGTTTGCTGGAAATGATCCTTTGAACTTGGCTGGGGAGATTTATTGTTTGTGCTCCACTGGGGATAAACTTCCAGAGTCTACTGGGGATGATGCTTCGACTTTGTTGGGGAAGTTTCTTCAGACCGTGCTGGGAAATATTGACTCCACTGGGGTATCTTGTATTCTGCCGGGGAACATTCTTATACTCCGTTGAGGAATATTAAGACTGCCAGGGATACTCTTATACTTGCTGAGGAATATCTTTATACTCCGCTGGGGAATATTAAGACCTTCTGGGGATACCAAGCCTTTTTAGGGCTAATGGTAGACTAACTCTGCTTGGGGAGAGTATTGCTGATTCGTCCAAAGTTGCAAGTCTCAACTGAGAGAGCTATCATTACTGTCTTATTCTGCGGGGAGTGAAAGTAGCTTAGTCCTATTCTTCAACTGAATTTACCTTATACCGGGTGGACAGAGCAACTATATAGCTTGGACAATTCTTATTGCCCCTGTTTCTGATGTTACCAGTAATTCATCTTTCGTTTCGCATGTAAATATTTATGATCAGCAATTAATGTCAAATGCATATATCAAAAATGAACTTTGGACGTTCTTTGCAAAACAAAACAGATAAAGGAAAAACAGTTTGAAATTTGTCTGAAAATGATTTGTATTGATTTTGAAGTTTGGCCTGTAAATAGGCGTTTTTGTACAAGAGGCCGACGTCCTAGTAAGAGAACGCCGCCGAACAAATAGAATTTATACAATTTGTAAAAAGAAAACAAAACAGTTATGTGAATAATCCCACTGGGTTCCAACTCTGCTATTGCATTTATGTCTTCGAGCATCTCATCACTTTGCTACTGGTTGAAGGTAAATCAGATTGATTGGTGCCGTCCGAGCTTGATAGTCGATACCGAAGTCTGGATGCAAGGTGATCCAATGAGACATAATGTTACGCTTTTGATCCCTAACTTTTTCCTGGACTGCCCTTTCGGGTTTTTAGTCCACCGGGATACCCTTTTTTGCCCAAGCCACCTTTTCAGGTTTTCGACTTGCCGGGTGTACATATTTTTTTAATATTTTCATCCCTTATTTTTGCCCGAACCCTTTTGGTTCGCCGGGAAGCCCTTATTTTTGCCTAGGCCAGTCAATCTAGCGGGTCTTTGATTATGCGTAGTATCTTTTCACTATGTCTGCGTTGACGGGGTGAGGAAGATCGTCACCATCCATGGTGGTTAGAATCATTGCTCCTCCTGAGAAAATGTTCTTAACCACGAATGGCCCTTCATAAGTAGGGCTCCATTTGCCCCTGGGATCACCTTGAGGTAAGATAATGCGCTTCATTACCAGGTCCCCAACTTGATACTCTTGTCGTCTAACTTTATTGTTAAATGCCTTGATCATCCGTTTTTGGTACGTCTGACCATGACAAATAGCAGTAAGTCTCCTTTTATCGATTAGGTTTAGCTGATCAAGCCGGGTCTGGATCCAGTCATCTTCACTCAAACCTGCATCCTTCATGATCCGAAGAGAGGGTATCTGAACTTCAATGGGCAAGACTTCCTCCATGCCATATACCAAGGAATAGGGTGTTGCCCCTGTTGACGTTCGCGCTGAGGTACGGTACCCATGGAGAGCAAATGGTAACATCTCGTGCCAGTCTTTATATGTCACTGTCATCTTCTGCACGATCTTCTTAATATTCTTATTAGCCGCTTCAACAACCCCATTCATCTTCGGCCGATAAGGAGAAGAGTTGTGATGCTGTATCTTGAATTGTTTGCAGAGTTCAGTGATCATCTTGTTGTTGAGATTGGTACCATTGTCCGTAATGATTCTCTCTGGTACTCTGTACCGACAAATCAGATTGTGCCGAATGAACCGTGCCACGACGTTCTTGGTTACAGTAGCAAAGGAAGTTGCTTCAACCCATTTCGTAAAGTAATCAATCGCTACCAAGATGAAATGATGCCCGTTGGATGCCGTAGGTCTGATCTCGCCGATCATATCAATGCCCCACATTGCAAAAGGCCAAGGTGCTGTCAAGACATTCAGAAGAACTGGAGGTATGTGCACCTTATCCGCATAGACCTGGAACTTGTGACATGTCCGAGAATGCTGATAACAGTCGGCTTCCATTGTGGACCAGTAATATCCTGCCCGAAGGATTTTCTTTGCCATGGTATGTCCACTGGAATGAGTTCCGAAAGTACCTTCATGTAACTCCGCCATGATCCTTTCTGCTTCATTCTTATCCATACAACGCAATAAGGTTAAATCATGGTTACGCTTGTACAGGATGTCATTGCTGATGAAGAACTTCGCCGCGAACCTCCTCAGAAACTTCTTGTCATTAACAAATGCACCCTCAGGGTATTCCTGAGCTTCAAGTTACCTCTTTACCTCATGAAACCAGGGTTTATCTGCTGCCTCTTCAGTCTCAATGTCACAGCAATGTGTCGGTTCGTCCAACCTTTCAATGATAATCCGGGGAGCTTCGTTATCCCAATTGACTTTGAACATAGAAGACATCATAGCCAGCGCGTCCGCCAACTGATTCTCCTCTCTAGGGAAGTGTTCAAAGGTTATCTCCTCAAAATGGGGAAGCAATGTCAATACAAATTCCTTGTAAGGAATAAGATTCGGGTGTTTCGTATCCCACTCACCTTTGATCTGACTGATCACGAGAGCAGAATCTCCGAAGACACTTAGAAACTTAATCCTTAGGTCAATTGCTGCTCGAAGACCCATGATGCATGCTTCATACTTCGCCATATTGTTGGTGCAGTTGAAACATAGTCGGGCGGTGAACGGAGTATGAGAGCCTTTAGGAGATATGATCACAACGCCAATGCCATTACCCAAAGCGTTCGAAGCTCCATCAAAGTACATAGACCATCTGGATCCTTCCTCAGGTCCTTCATCCGGTCCAAGTGTCTCACAGTCGGTCACTACCATGATATTCTCGTCAGAGAATTCAAAGTTCATAGACTGGTAATCATCCACTGCCTGATGTACCAAACGGTATGCCAACACACTTCCCTTGATTGCCTTTTGAGTCATGTACTGGATGTCGTACTCAGTCAAGATCATCTGCCATCTCACTATTCTTCCGGACAAGGCAGGCTTTTCGAAGATATACTTGATTGGATCCATTTTTGAAATTAATAGAGTAGTGTGAGTCAGCATATACTGTCTCAGCCGGCGAGCAGCCCATGCCAAAGCGCATCAAGTTTTCTCGAGCAACGAGTATCGGGTCTCGCAGTTGGTAAACTTTTTGCTAAGGTAATAAATAACATGCTCTTTTCGGCCAGACTCGTCATGCTGACCCATCACACACCCCATTGAGTTGTCGAGTACTGTTAAGTATAAGATCAAAGGTCTCCTTTCAACTGGTGGCATCAGGATAGGTGGCTCTTGGAGATACTCTTTGATCCTTTCGAAAGCAGCCTGGCATTCATCGTTCCAACGTACTACTTGATCTTTCTTCAGCAGGTTGAAAATTGGCTCACAAGTAGCGGTTAGGTGTGAGATGAATCGGGCAATGTAGTTCAGTCGTCCCAGAAAGCCTCTGACTTCTTTCTCTATTCTGGGAGCTGGCATCTCCTGTATGGCTTTCACTTTTGCAGGATCCACTTGAATACCGTTGTCGCTTACAATAAAACCTAGCAGCTTACCAGATCTCACCCCGAAGGTGCACTTGTTTAGGTTCAACCTCAACTTGTACAACTTCAACCTGTCAAACAGCTTCTGTAGATGGTCAAGGTGTTCTTCCTCAGTCTGGGACCTTGCAATCATATCCTCGACGTATACTTCAATCTCATGATGGATCATGTCATGAAATAAAGCAACCATGGCGCGCTGATACGTTGCCCCAGCATTCTTCAGTCCAAAAGGCATGACCTTGTAGCAAAAGGTACCCCACTGAGTAACAAAGGTAGTCTTCTCCATGTCTTCGGGAGCCATCTTGATCTGATTAAAACCGGAGAAACCATCCATAAAGGAGAATACCTTGTGCTGAGAAGTGTTGTCAACCAGAACGTCGATGTGAGGTAGGGGGAAGTCATCCTTAGGGCTTTCCCTGTTCAGATCCCTGTAGTCGACACACATCCGGACCTTACCATCTTTCTTCGGCACAGGAACCACATTGGCCACCCACTGAGGGTAAGAAGTAACTGCTAGAAAACTGGCGTCAAACTGTTTCATAACTTCAGCCTTGATTTTCTCAGACATCTCTGGGCGCATTCAGCGGACCTTCTGTTTTACTGGAGCACATTCTTCCTTGGTAGGCAGGCGATGAACCACAATATCGGTATCCAAACCAGGCATATCTTCGTAAGACCAGGCAAAGATCTCAACATAGTCATGCATCATTTGAATCAACTGTTGTTTCACACTAGCTTCCAGATTTGCACCGATCTTGACCTCTTTCTTATCTGTCTCGGTACCCATATTCATTGATTCCACCGACTCTTCGTACGGCTGAATGGCCCTCTCCTCCTGGAGTAACAGTCTTGCAAGTTCACCAGGAACTTCGCAATCATCTTCACCTTCGTCTTCGGCTAAGTTGATCGGATTTTCGAAGTCATAACTGGCAGTAGCAGAGTCGTTACCAGTAGGATCTAGAGTGGATGTGGACCTGTATATGTGAGTGTGTGTAAAATAGCTGTTTTGCAATATATAATAAAGAAGAACAAGGAGCGCAAGATTTTGAAATGCAAGAACATCCAATGCTTTTATTAATGATATATGAAAATGACACACATAAAGCCCTCACAAATGAAGCCACAGTGCCCCGGGTAAGACACCGGGCCATAGAGTTCAAAACATTGTCTATTACAAATTCAAAATCAAAAGTTTCATTACTGAGTAACAAAAGTAATAGGGATGAAGTCCTTTGCTGTCCAGTTGCTTGGTCCACCGTCGGTCGTAGAATAGATCCAGCTGTCGAATTCAGACTCTTCCACATCATCTTCAATGGCGTTCACTCCCGAGTTGCTGATGAACACATGAGGTCTTCCGATCCTTGCATTCCGAACAACCCTTTGAGCTTCTTCAGTGAAACCCAAACGAAACTTGTTAGTCTTCTGTGTAAAATCAGGGAGCTGGCCCCACCCGAGCATCCTTGAGGGAAGCCATCTTCATAGGAGAATCTTCAACAACAGTCTCAGCTGACGCTAGTGTCTGGGGAACCTCTTCAAAATGTTGGAATGGGGTCTCAATGAACTCCCCATCCATCTCTACATACCGAAAAGAGTTGAGGTGGCTAACCGTGTACTCTTCCTCTCCCTGTACTATCACAATCTTCCCTTTGACCGGGTACTTCAGCTTCTGGTGGAGCGTTGAGGTTACGGCCCCAGCTTTGTGGATCCATGGACGACCCAGCAAACAAGAGTAAGATGGCCGAATGTCCATCACATAGAATGTAGAATTGAAGACCTGAGAACCAACCTTGATCGGGATATCAACCTCACCGTGCACCATCCTCTTTGACCCATCAAAGGCCTTGACAACAATGTTACTCAGTTTCAGCTCCAACCCTTCACAGTCCAGCATATCTAGAGCTTTCTTAGGCAAGACGTTCAATGAGGAACCAATATCCACCAATACATGTGCAAGAGTAGTGCCCCTGCATTCAATGGAGACTTGAAGGGCATCATTGTGATTCTTCCCCTTAGCAGTCAAGTCGGCGTCCGAGAAACCCAACCCATTATCAGCAGTCAAATTGGCCACACAATCTGTAAACTGATCAGCTGATGTTTCTTGTGGCACGTGGGCAATTTTCAAAAAGGTAATCAGAGCCTTGGCATGGGCCTCTGAGCACAACAATAGTGATAACATAGAAATCTTAGACGAGGTTTTCCCCAGCTGTTCAACTACATTATAGTCACTCTTCTTGATGCTTTTTAGAATCTCTTCCATCTCTTGTTTAGAAGCTTCAACAGTAATCATCTTCGGTGCCTCCGTCTGGGCAGGCACATCAATGGTGATCCCTTTGCCCCGAGTGTCAGATGACTCGGCGACAGGGGTAAGAATAGGAACTTGAACAGGAATGGCAGCAGGTACACTGGAAGGTGTAATAACAACAGGTCTTCGGGAAGTTAGTGGAGCAATATCAGGTGAGAAAAGTCTTCTGCTACGAGTGACTTTAGCAGGTCTAGTAATGCTGCTGATGTCAGTATCAGCATCCAACTCTTGCTTAACTCCATGAAAATAAACATCATCCCCATAGTGCCAAGGGAAAACTTTATCAGAGGTGTAGGGGATGGGCCCCGGAACAATGATGATTACAGGTGCGGTTCTCGGAACAGATGTAATTCTAACAGGCTTCCTCGAGGGAGCCTTGGAAGAATTGTCGAAAATGGTAATAATGGCAACTTCTTCAGTAGGAACGGAGGGAACAATAGTCTTCTCGGACAGGATTTCCTTACTATCCATCAGGTTTTGGATACTTGACTTCAAGAATGGGCAACCGGTAGGTAAAACAAAACACATATGGCAACCTTCGTCACAGCCCGAAAATAAACCGGCTAGCAAAAGGTTCTTCTTTACAGTCATCAAAGGGGTAACAATATCATTCACAGAAACCACAAACAAGTCTTCTTCTAGAGCATTCACTCCATGCTTGGGCATGGGAGCAGTCACAATATTAGGCCTCTCGGGCGCCTCAAACTCAATCTCCTTCGCATCAATTAAGTCTTGTACCTTATTCTTCAAAACCCAACAATCATCTATATTATGCCCCGGGCTATCAGAGTGAAAAGCACAGCGGGCATTAGGGTTATACCTCAGTGACGTGGTATTTGGATTCTTCGGGGCTTCCTTTAGAACCACCAGATTAGTCTTCAGCAGCTATGGCAGAATCTGAGATAAGGTCATGCTGAGACGGGTGAATTGCCTTCAAGGTCTCTCATCCTTTTGTTGATTGCTGTGCTGAGGAGCACCAACAGGTTTTGAAATAACAACCGCATTCACGGCTTGGCGGTGTTCAGGTCTATTCTGTCTTTTCGAACTGTAGACAACACTGGACTCTTTCTTAAACGGCTTCTTCTTGGTGCTTGACAAAGCACCCTTCTGTATCTTCCCAGCCTTAATACCAGCTTCAATCCTTTCACCAGTCAAAATAAGCTCTGTAAACCCAGATGAAGAGCTTCCAATTAGATGGTTGAAGAATTGACCAGACAGGGTCCCCAGAAACATATCAACAAGCTCCCGACCAACCAAGGGTGGTTGCACCCTTCCGGCGAGGTCCCTCCACTTTTGAGCATAATCTTTGAATCCTTCACCCGTTCCCATTGACATACCCTGGAGTTGGGTACACGTAGGTGCGAGGTCGGAGTTATACTGATACTGCCTGTAGAATGCAGTAGCCAAGTCTTCCCAACTGCGAATATTGGCTCCGTCCAACTGATCGAACCACTCAAGCTGAGTCCCTGAGAGACTGTCTTGAAATAAATTGATCCATAGGTTCTTATCAGCAGTGTACGGCTGAATCTTCCTTACATATGACCGGAGGTGCAGCTTCGGACAAGAAACTCCGTCATACTTAGCAAAGGCTGATGCCTTGAATTTGTGGGGAATCACTACCCCAGATGATAGACCTAGATCACCAAAGTCCAGACCAGGCACCTTCTGAACTTCCATGGCATTCAACCAGTCTTCCAATTGTTTGTATCTATCCTCGGCTGAAGGATACTGTTCTTCATCTTAGTCCATCTCATTGTCGGAGACCACAGGGCTAGGAGCCCTCCTTTCTTGTGGACTATCTTTCCCTCCAGATGAGGTGGTCAGATCAACTTCATTCTGTAGCCTGTTCCCAAACCTGTGTCATGTGTTGAACAGGATAGTCCTCTTCTTCTTCTTCTTCTTCTTCTCTTTCAGAATCAGGGTCTTCAGGTCTTACTGACCCTTAGCTAGACTCATGAACATCTCTTGAAATTGGGCATTCTGGGCCTGGAGGGCCTTGATAGCTTTCTCAGTTGAAGGTTCAACAGACATGATGAGTGGGCGCTGAAATAAACAGCGAAGAAGATAAGAGACATGTAAAGGGTACCTGTTTATGAAGTGCATGGGATGAAATGCGTATGACTATGATTTCAAAGAAAATTGAGAGATTCAAATTTGTAAACAAGAAAGGAAACACACTTTATTAGATAAACTTTAGAATTCAAATTGTTCAACTGATGCCATTAAGGCGTTACATGAAAAGAAATACTGAAAAGTAAAAATAAAACTGGAAAGGAAATCATCAAAGGCCCATCAATGCTCCCATGGTCTCTTCTTCTCAGTGCGAACATAGTCGTTGAGAATCCGCTCGTTCTCCAGTTTCCTAGTCAGCTTCTGGATCTTTTGCTCTTGCTCGTTGAACTTCTCTCGGTAAGAATCTCGTTCTTCCCTCAGTTGCATCCAAGACCTTTTCAGTGCCCCAATATCAGTGGGCATATAAGGATGGAGGATGGTTGGAAGAACCCCTTCTTCATTAGCAACTTCAAGAGTGACAGGCCGGACGGCTTCATATGGCATACCTAGCTTTTGGGCACGGATGCGGACCCATATCAGATATGGCTCCATTGGCAGAGAAGTCTTTGGGCCCAGCTCGTGTGGATCAGATTGGTGAACTCTATCCCAAGCCCTTATGAACCTGCGACGTTGCTCGTCGCTATCCCCCTGAAAATCAAAGATGATGTGAGGCATTAGCAGCTTGTGAGGTCCTTTTCTTCTGGCTCTTCCAAACTGACGGAGAGCTAAGCATGGGTTGAAAGAAATTCCTCCATGGGTTCCTATCAGTGGGACATTAGGATACTCTCCACAGCGATCGATGATAGTCACCTCGTCCATACCCTTGAGAGTCCAAATGATGTCATTATGAGAGAGAGACATCACCCTATAAGCCCATCCCATTCCTTCTTTGTTCTTCAGCACTGACTTGGTGAGGTGCGAAATAAACCACCTCGACAATAATGGAGCACAACACATTAAGGTTCCCCGCTTTTGGGCAGTACGAGCATAAAGCTGATGAAGAATGTCACCCAAGAGAGTGGGTACAGGATTCTGAGAGATGAAGATCTTTATCGCATTCACATCAACAAAAGTGTCAGGGTTCGGAAATAATACCAAACCATAAATCAGAAGAGCCAGAATATCCTCGAAGGTCTTGAAGTCTAGACCATCCCAGAAGTAGTTAGCCTTGCCAACCAAGAACTTAGTCACAAAGCCTTTTGCTCCACTCCTAGTATCCCAATTAGCCATTACCTCCTCTTTGATCAAATGAAGGGCTGCAACAATCTCTTCGGGCCTAAGGGTCTTCTCCCAACCAGTAAACAGGGTCTGCTCCAGAATAGAGATACCGAGCAGCTCAGAGAACTCTTCTAGGGTGGGAACCAGCTGATAGTCTTGAAAAGTAAAACAATGGTACAGCGGATCATAGAACTGGACTAGGACACTCATCATCTGCTCGTCCAATTTGGAGGTGACCAAACTGAGAAGAGAACCATGCCTCCTGATGAAGGAAGTAGTGTCAGGCATCTTGGCAACCAACTCTTTAAGCAAGGTAGGGACTTGGACAAAGTTGATCCGAATGGTATTCTTATGCATAGGCATCATGATGACCTACAAAACAGAACAAAGATGAATCCCTCATGTCTTTGAAATAGGTTAGTCCAATGCAATATGTATGCAATGTTATGATGTCATGATGTCATGATAGTAGGCACACCACAAGTATCCACAAATAGCAAACATGGTAAAGGCACATAAGTCACACAAAAGAGCCCTTAGATTTCAAGCTGGCAAGGAGCTTAGGCACTACCCTCTTTCAGTTTAGTTGGTTCAACCTGTCCTAGTAATAGTAACCGGGTTCTAGAGGATTTCAATATCACTGACTACCCTCAATCAGTCATAATTCCAGTTTAACAACCTTTTCTTGCAGCCGGAATCATCGCGAGAGTTTAGTCTCAATGAGTGTAGCATACTGCTACTGTTCTATGGCCAAGTTGGTCAATTTAAGGTTTTAAGGTCAGTTGGTGCTTAATGACCCCTTAGAAGACCCATATTCTCCTCGTTCCAACACAAGGGATATCGACACAGACTAAAGTGCCACACCAACGTAGCTACTGCTTCAATCGTGTCGGTCTACACCGGATAGTTCCCTCACAGTTTATTGCTACTTACCTAAAGGGTACCCCCAGATCCGGGTTAGGATCTATAGAACTCCGATATAAGCCCACAAATGTAAATCATACAAAGCATACAATTGAAAATACAATGATCTAATCCTAAGGTACACCCCACTTATTATTCCCCAGCAGAGTCGCCAGTTCTGTGATCAGTGGGAAAGAGAACTTACTGTTTTTGGAATACTGGTTCGCGTTTTGCGTTTGTTTTCGCAAAATGTCGCGGTAAGAAAGAGTTTCCACCGTCTTTTATTTTATCCAACAAGGAAAGGAAAAAAGCACAGAAAAATTCCTTTTTTCGAGATGTTTCTCGGGTTTGGGAGGTAGATTATAGAAAGGGAAGGTGTTAGCACCCTTTCTATCCGTGGTTATCCACGGGCTCTTAGGTACTTGCTCATTGTATTTTCAAAATTTGCTTTTCTTTGTGTTTGTGGGTTTGAAAAGAGTTTTTTGTTTGAAAGGTGTAAGTGCGAAAAGTTTTGTTTTGTTTTTAAAAGAGAGCAAGTACTTAAGAACCATCTACCTACTCGAAAAGGGAATTAAACTGTGCTAATGTCCTTTAGACAATGCTAGCCCACTATTGATGAGTAGGTAGCATCGTCGTTGGAGTTTAAGGGTCAATTCGATTAAGGGACGTGTGGTCACTAAAGCAATGTTAGGACGCCTTAGCGGTAAACCTAATGTCTTAGATCATTTTATCCGAGGCAACCGTTTCGAGGCAACTATGATCTTTGGACAAGAGGGCGATCTCTAAAACTTCCTATACTCAATGACCACGTTCAAAGGCAACCAAGTGAGGTGTACCCTAAGAGTGCGCATGTGCGAGTGTGTTGTTTCGGTTAATCTTATCTTTGTACATGTCATGGGTGAGCTATGTTGATTTTAAGTTCATACATTGGATCTTGTCATGCATTCCCTATTTATCAAACATCTAACGGTAAATAGTTGTGGAATTTAAATTTGCGGAAATTAAATCTAAGCTATTACAAGGCGTCGGGTATTTACATCGCCAAAGACAAACCCTTTAATTTAAATTGCGGAAAGTAAAATAAGGCGATAAATAATTAAAGTCCTAATTAAAAGCTATTACTTACCGGAAGCAATTACAATATTGAATCAAATGGTACGCGTGCAAGAAATTAAATCAGTGCATTTTTTAGGGTTTTGACCCTTTTTGAAAAGAAAGCATTTTTTGTTCATTTTTGAATTAAATGGAAATTAAATTAGGTCAAAATTAATTAATTAATTAATAAAAAATATTTTTGGGTTTTTGAATATTTAAGGAAATAAAATAAAATGGATTAATGTTAATAAAACCTAGTTATTCTAAATTGATTTTAATTACTTGCAAAAAAAAGATATTGAAATTATACCTAATTAAATGCTAAATTGATTAAATTATATTTATTTACAAAAATAAAGTCAAATTTAATTTTAATAAATAAAAATAATATTTTTTGTGTTTTGATTTTATTAAGAAAATGTTAATTGGTTAATTTAAATAATAATAATGATAATTTAAATAAAACAAAATAATAAAATTAAATTAAAAAGGGAAGAAATAACCAAATAGGGGGGTTTGGGCCCCAAATCAAGAGGTGAGATAGCAAGTCAGAGGCCCATTTGTGAGCAAGCCTCGTTTGACTTTTGCAATCCTCCATGGCACGTTGACTGATGAACATGATGCACACTCAATCTTGGCCCTTGGATTTGGCCTAAAGGCCATCTGGCGCCTGATGGGATGACTGCATATGGTAGATCTTAGGCCTTGGCATGTACTGGATAGCCTGGAAATAAAATGCAACAAATATTGGGGGACCTGGGATTCGAACCCAGGTCCCATTGGACTTTACAACAACGCCTTTACCAACTCAACCATTGAACTCAATTGATATAACATTAGAAATCAACTATAATATAAAGAAAACAAATAAATGTCAGAAATTAAAACAAAATACGCGCGAAATATGAATGGACGAATTGGGAAGAGACGCGTCATCGTCTTCGCCAATAGCCCTGGTATATTTTCCTGCGGATTTGAATCTGCAGCAAAATCCGTGGCATCATCTTATAATGAATTCTAGGCCACAAAAATGCAAACCAAGACCATCATCCTGCTCGCCTCTTCCTCCTAAATCCATCCATGGCCATTGATAGTGCTGATTTTACCTGAAACGGAAATGCCTAAAAACAAGAAACCCAAACCCTAGTTTCGGGTGGGGCTTTACAGGCTACAAAAATCCAATTGAATATTGCAGAATGATTGGAAATTGAATGATAAACATGTTTATACAAACGATTTGTCCAAAAGATGCCAAAATATGGAGTCACGATTTCATGTACAGAGTGACTTTTAGGGAGACTTACAGTGTGTTTGGGGATGTTCCAAGACTCGTGGATGGTTACTTTAGCTCCAGTGGATGTCAGGCAAGAAGGCTACGTTAAGCTTTTGCCTTGAATTGGACTCCAACCAAGATTTCGATCCCACACTTTTTAAGCTTTTTTTTCTTTTCAGTTTTTGTATTTGAGATTTGGCAGCTTTCAGGTCGTGTTCTTGATGTCTTTGCATTGTGTGTGTATAAGGGAAGCAATTAGGTCAAGTCTTGGGCCTTGAATCCATTAGCATTGATGTTTGAAGATTAGATATGATTCACCATTAACAAAGCTTCCAAAAATGTCAAAAACCAATATTTTGTTCATAACATGGCATGATTCAGATTTGATTTGGTCCATGATGATAATTGAAACCTATATCAATCAAAAAGATCACAAGTTATTAATATTTAGATTTTATTTGGATTTAAATTGATTAAAAATGAATTAAATCAATAAAAATCAAATAAAATAGAAAAATTAATAAATTGGCACAAGACTTAAGATATGACACGTGTGTAGTGTGGAAAAATGCCCAACTTCAACAATGCATAACTTCTTCAATTTTGAACTTTTGGAGGTGTTCTTTGACTTTTTAGAAACCTTGAGATGTCCTATAACCAACCCTTTTGGTCTCATATCATTTTGATATTCCATGCTTAGGTTATAAGCTTTGGAAAAAAATGTGTTTTTGTTGACTTTCAAATATGACCTATAATGTCCAAATTTGTAACTTTTTGTGAGTGCATTTCTTGATCTTGGGGTGTGAAGATGGATTGTAGGAAATTGCATCCACTTAAAAATGAGCTTTGGATGGGTCATTTCTCATAAATTATGAGAAAGTTATGCTTGGTCAAAGTTGAGTTGACTTTTCCTACATAACCCTAATTTAGCAACTTTTGAATCTTGATGAATCTTGAGTAATCCTTGATGAATCATGATCAACCCTTGATCAAATGCTGAATTATCCTTCAAAATGAGAATGTTGACAAAAAATCTTGAGGTTTGACCGTTTGCAGGTCACAGTTGACTTTTGCCCTAGCACAATCGATTTTTGGACCTCTTGAGCAATTGACTGACCAAACTTCCTCTGTAAGGCTTGAAATTTGACATGGATGAACTTGAGAACATATTAGGACATTTGGAAGCACTTGAGGTCATTTGGATGTAAGGACCTTGATGCAACACAAAACCCTAATTTTGAATTGACTGCCTTAGGAGATGATTTGACTGTCCAACTCTTGAGCAATCTTGAGCCACTTGGAGATTATTCTTGAAAGGTCTTGAGAAATATGGGAGGGAAAATTTTGGGGTACAATAGAAGGCAACCGTATAAAGCTACTTCAGGATGAGCCTATGTTAGACTACACCTGGAAATATATTTAGAAGGAGCCTGGGTAGGGCTACTTCAGGATGAGCCCGTGGGAAGCTACATATGGAAATATATGAGAAGGAGCCTGGGTAGGGTTACTTCAGGATGAGCCTGTGTGAAGCTGTATCTGGAAGTTTTTAGAAGTAACCCGTGTAAACTACTTCAGGATGAGCCCGTTTTAAACTTCATCTGGAAATATATTAGAAGGAGCCTGGGTAGGGCTGCTTCAGGATGAGCCCGTGTGATGATGCATCTAGAAATATATTAGAAGGAACCCGTGTAAGATTACTTCGGGATGAGCCCGTGTGAAGATACATCTGGAAATATATGAGAAGAAGCCTGGGTAGGGCTGCTTCAGAATGAGCCTGTATGAAGCTGCATCTAGAAATATATTATAAGGAACCCGTGTAAGATTGCTTCAGGATGAGCCCGTGTGAAGCTGCATCTGGAAATATATGAGAAGGAGCCTGGGTAGGGCTGCTTCAGGATGAGCCCGTGTGAAGCTGCATCTGGAAGTTTTTAGAAGTAACCCGTGTAAAGCTGCTTCATCCTGTTTCGGGAATTCACGTCGTTTGGTCATATAGAAAGTTGCCCCGTCTTGTTTCGGGAATTAATTTGTGACCTGTTTGAAAGTTGCTGAAGATATTCGTCTGTTTGCAAACTTTACCTGAAAAGAAAAAATTAGCTTAATGCAATGTCATGATGTATGTAATGCATTGCATGATGATGTTCTCAAAATAAATGAGAAATTTATATGCGTTTATATGCATGTGTTGTGATATTTTGTAAATGGTGTTATGGATGAAATATGTCGTTAGAGCGTATTGGTAGCTTCTTGCAGCAATGTCTAGCTGGGGAAAATAAATCCCAAACTGTTGCTGGAGATGAAGAAAGTGATTCTTCAATTTCTTCAGGGAATAATTTTGCTGGGGATTCCTGCTTTCTATTTGACGATACTCCATCAGGGATATTCGACTTCTGCTTGAGGATAGAAACATTCAAGGAGAGTCGATCGTTTGTCATTCTTTTTGTTGAAGGAATTAAATTTTGTATACCCTGACTGGGGAGATGGACAATTCTTCTGATGTGATATCTGATCAGGTTTCAGATATGGGTAGCAGTTCTCCGGGGATGATAACTTTGAATGAACCTTGCTTGAGATAGAGAATTTCGTCGGGGAATTTGCAGTATTGGAGAAATGAACTTTGTTGGGGAGTTTGATTTTGTAGACTGTGTTGAGGAAATAAACTCTGATTGGGAAATTATAGGCCGTGCTAAGGAAGTATTCGTTGTTTACTAGGGAAATATTCAGACTTCCTTATTTGTCGTGGGACCTCTTGGGGAAAATGCTCCTGTTAAGCTATCCATTAGAGGTATGGAGATGAATTGCTGGAAGTTGTCTCAGTTTCTATCTGACTTGCATTTTAGACTTGTTAGGGAATATATCTCTGTTGAGGGTGAGCTTGTGAAGATAACTATGTAGAGATAGTTCCATGGAGATTGCTCTGTGGGGATTTGTGGATAATTTGAACATTATCTCCACTCCTAGAGCCTTTAGCAAATGCTGATCAGAATGATAACTCTTCTACAAGTGATGAGATAACTGGGCATAATAGTACGCTTTAATCCCTAACTTTTGTCTTAACTATCTTTTCAGATTTTCAGTCCATCGGGATACCCTTTTTTGCCCAAGCCGCCTTTTCAGGTTTTCGACTTGTCGGTGTAATACCCCAAATTTGTCCCACCCTACCATTTTCATCTAAATCTCGGACCCTTCTCACGTACATAAATCCCGTTAGGTTATTTCACACATCATGCATCATTGGTCAATAACTTAGCGTAGGATCAAAGATCTTGAGGTGTAGGGTTTCTCTTTGGCTTTGAGAGTCTCGCTTTCATTCAAGTATATTACAAGAATTTCATCTTTAAGGTTCCTTCAAAAGTATCAAGTGTTTACGATCTCCTCAATGACTCATAATCAAATGAGGAGGCTTTGAATTAAGGTTGTTTTACTTATCTTCATCATTGAAAGGGTTGGATCCATGGTGAGAGTCTATGAGCTTGAGGATGCTTTGGTGATACATTGGTTGTGTAGGATACAGGTTACAATATATGGTTTGTGGATTCAAAACACCATCGCTCTTTCATATATCAGTTGCTTGTCTTGCAAGTTGAGTTTGGCTCAGATTTGGAGAGTTAAAATTAGAGGTTCATTTAGAATGCAAGATAATTTGGATTTTAAGTCAATTCAAGTGGTTCCATTATTCAAACTTGGTACATAAAGTAAATTTAAGGTCGAATCAAAAACTGTCAAAGTTGGTTGAAACTTGTAAACTTGGAAAGAAAGTATTTAGATTTCTTGGAATTTAAATAAACAAAGTTACAAAGAGACATATCATTCAATCAAAATCCAAGTTTATTTTAAGACTTATTCAAGAGCAAGTACAAATTCAAAGCATAGTTCAGGTAACTACATTTAGCCTTCACCTCAAAAGCAAGTCCATCTTCCAAATACCAAAATCATTACAAGCTTAAAAAAACCGTATACATACAAATAGAATTACACAAAAATTTAATATTCTAAGCTACTCCATCTTGATAAAAGTCTATTTCCCATGAGCCATAAAAGATTCCATTAGTCTTGTTCTTTATCATGCGTTCACGATATAGTCCCTTCTTCAAATGATCATCCTACTTTGTACTTCTTCCTTTAGAGCTCCAAATTTCTTCATTGAACTTCTTCATGATTTTGGCCAAATTGAAACATAAACCTTTGCCAATTTTCATTTGAAACCTGCACATATTTCAACCCAAACAATTCAAGTCAACATATTGTTATACATGATTACTCCACCCTATTCACCATTTAACGCCTAATTGTATTCACTAACCTTAGGACTAATTCATAAACCTGCATAATATCTAATTGAAACCAATTCACAACCACCTAACTGACTTAACTACCTGCCAGCTCATTCAAACAGAAAACAAAACTATTTCCAACTATTCTAACAACTCCCTAACTGTTTCTAACCAATTCTACAACTTTCAAAAACCATAACAGAAAACTCTCGTTCTCTCACAACGATAACAAAACCTCACTCTTTCTCTCTCACTAGACCGCAACTCCTCTCGCTCTCTTCCATGCAATAACCTGATTCTTTTTCTTCTCTGTCATAATTTCAAAAACACAAAAACACTACTTTTGATTCCCTCTCAAGTGAAATAAGATCGAAGCAACTTTTCTCTCAAGTTGGCTCAAGAGCACAAAGGAAGTTGAAGAAATCTCTCTCCCTCCTCAATAATTTCTCCCCCTCCCTCTCTTGCTAGAGTTCTCCGATCTTCGATGCGACATCAGTGATCTCTTCTCTATAACCTCCTCTTTGATTCCATGATTGGTTTTCTTGGTTTAAGCACGCTTGCATAATTAATTCTTGAAATAAGCACTTTTCTATAATTGATAATTGAAGTGAGTTTTGAATAGAGAATTGAATTGTGATTGTGGATCTAGTGGTGGAATTATAAACCAATTGATCAAAATGCTTAGATCAGGAATTGGATGATCAATAATCACTTTTACAATTAATTGACTCTTAAGAAAAGTGCTTATTCATGTTGTTTAACATTGTTGCCTTTGAGAATTAATTAGAAATCTGAATTTGCATTTGATTTGACATAGACTAGAGCGTTGTTTGTGAATCAAAATCCGTGTGCAATCTTATGTAGATTATGTGCTCGACACAGTGCTCGAGTCATGACATCTTGACCTTAAGGCATGAGATCACCAATTTTTGAATGCACATAAATCCTCTTTGCTATGATGATTGAATAATTGGTGTGAATTCAGTTTTCTAATCCGGTAAAAACATGTCGAAACATGTTGAAACTCATAACAACGAATTTTTAGTTCATACTTCAATTATGCAATGATCAAGGAGAGTTTTGTGTGTGCGCATTTGTCAATTTGGTTTCCGTTTTGTATCGTGGATATTCAATGATTTTCAAGCTTTTCAACGATTCGAACCATGCACGAAACAGATACTTGATGCAAAAGTTATGTTGCTTCAAAGTTGCACTATTAGGTAGTTTGAGTCGACTCAAACTTAGCTCCGATCGATGCAAATATGAACAAAAACCATTTTTCCACCCGCGGGAAGTGTTGCACTGACCCTATGAGTCGACTCAAACCTGTGTGTCAATGCATACAGTGCTTTGAGTCGACGCAAACTGAACAAAACCAATTCTGGCCACTTCCAGGAAGTGTCGCGCTGACCCTTTGAGTCGACTCATTTTTTTGAGTCGACTCATCCCATCTTTGAGTCACTCAAACTTCCATCATTTATTTTTTTCCGTTTCTTTTTCCTTTCTTTAGCCTTGCTTTCTCCAAGCACTCCTCTACTCTTTCTTCCATATACTTTCCTTGTTATTTTTAACATGTTTGTTAATTGTGCAAGGTACATTTTATGCTTTCGATCATGTAACATAACATGTAGTTAGGTGATCGAAGCATACAACTTATGCTCGCTTCCGATGTGACACACCTTATTTCTCATCGTTCGAAGAAACTCATATCGTATTATATGTTGTCCTGATGCGTGTGATACTTTGTACAAGAACTTCTGATTACGCGTGCATTTGCAACATGCATTTGCTTTTATCTTAGTTGGATATTATTTTTGACTTTTTTTTCTTCTAGGTGAAGCTTGCTAGACGCGTACTCCCTGCTTCTCCATTGCTTTAGTCTTCTCTTGACGATTTTCTCTCTTTTGGTAGTCGCTGATACTACCTTCGTACTTCTTCTCACTTTACTACATTTCTTTACCGCTTTTCTAGATATCATGAGAAGTAGGGCTTTACTGCTTTCTGATGCCATGATAAGTAGGGTAGAGATGTATGACAGGGGTCTCCGTTTCTAATCATGTCAAGAACCCCTCTGGTTTATTTAAAGACCCGTTTAGGGAAATTCCACATTGTTTTCCATTGTGTGCTACTTATGTGTGGTTTGTTTAAAACCCTACCTTTGAGTAGGTACTCTGTAGGTGTGTTTATATTTGTGCCTGCATATGTACAAATGATAAGTCCTCAAAAAGAGGCGAGCAGGGAGGGTTAGTAATCAACCAACGCAATTTCGTTTGTGTCATCCTTAGCTTGTGACACACCACGATGCTTCGGAGTTGTGCCTGCTCTTGTGTATAAAGTCATCAATTGGGGAAGGGTTCCGCAATCGAACCCCCACGCTTCATCAGGAGTTCGCATTGGTCGATGCTGATACTCCGTGATCGTTCATATTGCCTTCTGCCGCTATCTCAATCTCCTTTATCTTGGTTAGGTGCTCAGTCGTTTTGGACATCACATTTTTTTTCTTCATCTCACTCCCGCTTGTTTATCTCGGGTGATACGCTCCCCTTGACTAAAGCATTTCATTTCTTTTCCTTACTCTTTTATAAGTGTGATCTTTTGAGCTTGCTTGTTATTCTTGTATATACTATATTCCCTTAGGATGTGCCTACTCCTTTCGGATGCAAGTTAGACCTTAGGTTACAAACCATGCGTGCTAACATTAGGTACAGATTTCCCTTTCATCCTTGACATAGGGCTACCATTGTATGATAACATTAGGTTAGAAATAGGCTAGTCTCCCGTAGACTCTTTTCTCCCCCTTTTGCATAGGCATTCAAAACTAAAACATTTTCTTAGCAAATCACAAAACATGCTAATCATACTTAAACCCTTTTTCAAGGTAACAAAACACAAACCAATCAAATATGGCATCTTGCCTTGAGGGTGTAACTCAAAACCTTTTCATTAAGGACATGATTAATTTACTTCTGTGCCAACGCGTGAGTCTTCAAAGGCCGAGCTGCGGCAGAAGGCGAAATTAACATTGTTCATAATAAACACAAAACAAACAAAAACATGTTAGCCTAACTACGGTAGCTCTGATTCCTCAAAAAGGATACACAGCAATGGGTAGGGCCCGAGTGAGTACAACTTTATTTTCCCTACATTCTTTTCTCCTTTATTTTTCATGCATTCTTTCTCAGTAGTAAATAGTAAGCATAGATTAGGCACACCTATAAGATAGATAACAAGAGTGGATACAATAGAGTACTACAGGCGTGTGGGGTGCTAATACCTTTCCCTCGCGTAGCAGACTCCGTTACTCGATCTCTCGGTCGCATGACCGTGACTTCTCCCTTCTCAAGTTTTTTTGATGTTTACCTTTCCCTCCATGTGGGATAAAATACGTTCAATGGAGACTTCATTGTTTGATGATTTTCAGCCAGTTGTTTCAGCTAACAACTTCACTGGGGACAAGTCCACCAAATGATGGCCCATCCCAGAGTCACTCCTAGCTCTTGTTTTCTTCTATTTGGATGTTTATTTATATGCCTTATAGCTTATTCATTTTGTATATACCTGAGCATATGTATGCATTCCATTTTTCTATTTTCCATATGCTATTGTTATACTGGATCTGCTTCTTATTGGGTGGGTGTTACTATGAGGTAAAAGGCTCAATACCTAGGCCAGAGTCCACTATAGGAACACTAGGAATAGAGTGGAACATAACGGATAGGGTATGTAGATTACCCTAGATGGCTGTGTCGTCCATGCTCAAATGAGGTTTTAATGAGGTGCTATCATTATCACGTAGGTGTACGATGATAGTATTCTCAAGTGAACTCGTGATTTTGAGTTACCATTGCCTTACCCTGACCTAGTCTTCATCCGTGAGTGGGGAGGGAATTATTATCACAGGTACAAATGGTGACTATGTTCAGATGGTTACTCATGTTCAGATGGTGACTATACTCAGACGGTGACTATTGGTTCTAATGGTTATGTTCTGGATTTTTGCTAGTGACTTATTCAGATGCTATATTTTGTTGGTGACTGTATGGTTCTCAAATTTATTTTCTGAGTTCCTGATTTGTATATTTGGAGGTTCATTCGGGCCTTCGATCTTGGTATTCCCAACATGTTTAGAAAAGGCTCAACAGTATCCGGTTCCAGAAGGCTTGATCCCGTACTATTGGCAATCCACATGGTACTTGGTTCTTGTATGTGAGGAAGCTATGTCAGACCTTTGATATGGTAATATTCATACGATTCAGACAATGCATCAATCATATTCAGAAGTGATGGGACTTGGATCCCATGTCTTTGCATACATAACATGGTTACCACATGCTTAACATACGTGTTCTATTATTTCCAGAGAATCATATTTGTAAGCCTTGTGCTAAACTCTTCCATCTTTTACTTGCGTAAAATCAAAATCAAAGCATGTTAGTTCACTGGAAATAACAGAACATGGCACGACATCCATTCATGCACCCCATGCACATTCATGCATCCATAACAGGTACTCGAAGATTGGGGATTCTTATTCAAACTTTGTATTCTCTTTAGAGTTACAAATTGGGATTTCTTATTGTCACATGCTCAACGATCAGTTATGGAATGAATCTGTGTGGTATACATGTAAGCTTTGGCCTATGGTCGGGAATTCTTCAAGAAGGAAGACAATCAATTGAAGAATTAGATGAAACAGGTCATGGAAGCTGTGACGATGATGTCAACCATATTACACTTGCAACCGCAAAAGAGGTTTTCTCTCCTCCTCATATTTTGGAACACTTTCCACCATGGAGTGCTACACAATCTTGAGTTCTTGGGGCATCTTATCAGCAGATGGTTCCTATTTACTATATGAATTCAAGAAACTTGTTTTACCAATGAGATTAGAGTACGCTTGAAGAAGAGTTGATCTTATATCAGTGCTTCATTCCCATTGGTCTCCACACTTGTTCGAGCTTCAGTGGGTTATACCCCGTACTTCGGTACCGTCTATAAATTCCCTTCCAGATCTTGATACCAACTTCATATGTGGTTACCACGCTGGGGCATACGACTATTCAATCAAGGGAAATCTCCACAACTTTCTGTTCCTTGATTTGTTCAACAATAGAAAGTCTTTGTTCCCCAAGTGAATTCATAGGGCAAAGCTTCTAAGCAAAGACAAAAGAATCCTGATGAGCATGCTGATGTGATCCCAATGCATTATATCCAGTTATTTCCTCACCCGGTGGAAGTTTAATTGGTAAAGCTCTGATCTTTGGGGTCCTCCTCCCGTAAACATCTCTTCTGATTGTAATACGCATGCCAGATGTATCGCCTATTCTAGGGCACCCGGTTTTGATATTGAAGATTGTAAAAGGGGAATTTTCTCTCCTATTTGAGCATCAAGACTGCAAAAAGTTATCAAGATTAAGAAGCCCATACAGAGTCAAGTCTCCTCAACGATGGCAATCATTGGTTTCTTTACCGCATTTTCATTTGCATTCTTGCTTGTTTGTTTAAACATTGATTGCATTTAGAAACTTGCCTATTTTTAAATGAAAATCTTAATACAATAAGTATGCTTGTCTTGAAGTGTTCCTTTTTTATTCACCCATTCATTATCACTCTTTAAATTTTTTTACTTGCATATTGATGCCAAGTTTCCAAGTCTTATGCTTAGGTAAAGATTGGAGGGAGAATGACAATAATCTAAAAACGCAAAAATCTCTGGTTGGTATGCTTTTGAGTAAGACTCTGCTGAAGATGTACAAGCCTTATTTCTATTCCTAAACACCAGAGATATAAGGGAGATAGACCCTTGCTAACGCCTCTGAGCCTTCGAAGTAGGAGTTTCTTTTCTGTTAAAAAAACCCTCATTTTAACTTTGGGGCGGGTAGTGTTCAGTTAATCTGATCAAGTGTTCAGAACTCATCAAGAGTGTGCATCCAAGGATACAACAATGGTTATCCATTAAAAGGTTGAGGAAAGTCAAAACCATAATGGTTAACCCTCATCTATCAGCAACATGAGTCAACTAATGATATCCCAATGGGTATCTCTCGCACATCAGGAGGTCAACAGATGACGATACAACAATGGATATCCCTCATCTACCAAAGACTCAGACAGTCACAATCACTTCCAACAAATCAGAAACAGCGTAAAGATCAACAACTTGTTCAGAATGGAAATTATGAATAAGAAAGAAACAAAAAGCCCTGCTAAGTTGAAACTTGTTCCAAATTGAAATTCAAAAGAATTTGTCCAGGAAAAAGCAAGAAAGAAATTGAAAATCCTAAAAGGTGAGAAAAGGATTACCAATAAAAATCCCTATCGAGAGACCAAGGTCGTGTGATCAGACACCAAAATCAGAATATAGTGACTGTTGTGTCCAAGAGGCCTCAGTGGTTCCTCAACCATTGCAAACTCTTCTCGAGAGATGAATGCTTATATCGGGTCAACTGAACGTAGGAATGGAGAACATTATGGAGAATGGGTGGGCACCAAATACTTTTGAGCCTTAAATCCTTTTTTTCTAAAACCGTGAACCAGGCCACGTCACAACCCTTTCAAAGTCCTAACTGAAGCATGGGACAATTCAAAAGCATGCTACAAAGAGATAGCGTTTAACTGACTCCTAAGAGGTATGTTTAAATATTTGTGTTGGCACCGTATGCTTGCATTATTTTTCATAAAAAAGAAATTTCAAATGTTGTTCTCTAGCTAGTGACTCGTTCACAATAGAGTTGCGACATCATTTCATTCAAAAAAACTTCAAACTACAAGACTTACATACGTGTTGCATTAGAATTATCATTCTCATAATAAACATTCTTCTTCATATAAAATAATTGATTAACATCAAGTAAGTTTACACAATGAACAATCGGTAAAGAGCTCAATCTTATCATAGAAGAGAGGCTTGAATACTATGCAAGAGTCAACTGTAGCAAGAGAAATGATTGATTCAAGGGCACATTAACTAGAGGTTCTGTTAAGCGAAAGAATCTTGGTGCTTCACGGTCTGAGTACCCTTTAAGGATGAAGTTAGAAAATTTCATCAATCAGAGGCTATCACGTCGATAAATCTCTTCAAGCTATACTAAATCAAAGGCTATCACATCGACAAATCTATTCAGAATTCATTCAGCCTGGGAAAGTCACATCGAGATTCGACAAATATCTCCAAGAAAGTTGTAATCAAGAGAGATTTATTTCGAGACTCAAGAGATTGGAGCATGCCACCTCATATCATATTGTGGCACATATACTCTGGTCTTTTATTCAGCATAGATCTTCTCAGATATCCTCCATACAGAAGCATTACTCATTCGTAGTCGCAAAGTTGTTCAAGCCAACTATGTTGCACGACTACAATCAAGCTAAAAGCGTCATAACGGTCACCCTGACCTAGCCAGCGCACGAAGCCGCCTTCATCTGCTACAGATAATTTCAAACTTGATTCCCCAATTGAATTCAAAAAGTTTAGAGCCGCTGTTTGACTGGCACACGCAAGTGCACATCCCCATTGGAGTAAACCGAGGCATTCGCAGATCTAAATCCGGGCATTCACAGGTGTCCACGCCCCTTTTTCATCCCCAAGTGATTTAAGAGGTAATTCCCCAGTGTGACATAAACTTGGGGCATGTATTCGAAAAGATCCACATGGTGTTCAATATCCATTCTTCGGTGTATTCAGTTCTACCATCCTCCAAGCGGTTCAGGATGTAGGGAAGTCGGGCCAGAGTATCCCTTCCCCAATAACACAATTCAGAATTCAATGGCATACCTGGAGACTCGCTTCGTCGGCTATTCAATCTTCAACGGAGTCATCAATAATCTTTGGTATCATGGGCTCCCCAACGCAAATTTTTATCAGTATCCCCAGTGATCCTTTGTACTTCATATTTCCAGCGCCGATATGTATTGGCATCCCCGGTGATGAGCAACAATTCCCAACGAGCCTTCACTTATCCTCATGAAGTTTTTTTCTTTGCATTGCATATATTTATCATTGCATAACATTGCATCCTCAAAAGTGCGTAGCTAATCCATCATAATGGATCTACGCGACAAAATAAATTCAAATATGCATACAAAGCATAATCCAGGTTAAGTACCTTACACAAAAGACCAGAATCATTCAAAGACATAAATACATCCCCACAAGAGGATATCACTCCCAAATCCCCAACTGGTGACCTTCACCTTCATAATTCCCAGCAAAATCAATACGCTTGTCATATAAACCCAGTTCCTGTCTGGTAGCCAGTTCTCGTCTGGCAAATCATTCAGTCTTCCAACACTCGTATGTGTCGGCTACCAACACTCATCTATTTTAGCTCTCCAAACACTCATCTGTGTCAACCTGCATCGTCCTAAACACCCATCAGTGTTAAACATTTCTTTGATACCCGCCCGTATCTTCTTCCCACACTCGTCTGTGTCAGTTATCCAAACACCCGTCCATGTTAAAAATTTCTTTGATACCCATCTGTATCTTCTTATGACACTCGTGCGTGTCAGTTTCTCCAAACACTCCTCTGTGTTTAACCTTTCCTTGATACTTGTCTGTATCTTCTTTTAATACCCGTCCGTATTGATTCAAACACTCGTCCGTGTTAAATATTTTCTTGATAATCGTCTGTATATTCTTTCAATACCTATCCGTATTGATTCAAACACTCGTCCGTGTTTAACCTTTACTTGATACTCTTCCATATCTTCTTTCAATACCCGTCCATATTGATTCAACCACTCGTCCGTGTTGAATCTTTCTTTGATACTCGTCTGTATCTTCTTTCAATACACGTCCATATTGATTTAAACACTTATCCGTGTTAAACTTTTACTTGATACTCGTCTCTATCTTCTTTCAATACCCATTCGTATTGATTCAAACACTCGTTTGTGTTTAACCTTTCCTTGATACTCGTTCGTATCTTCTTTCAATACCCGTCTGTATTGATTCAAACACTTGTCCATGTTAAATCTTTCCTTGATACTCATCCATATCTTCTTTCAATACCCGTCCGTATTGATTCAAACACTCGTATGTGTTTAACCTTTCCTTGATACTCGTTTGTATCTTCTTTCAATACCCATTCATATTGATTCAAACACTTGTCCATGTTTAACCTTTCCTTGATACTCGTACGTATCTTCTTTCAATACCCGTCCGTATTGATTTAAACACTCGTTCGTGTTAAATCTTTCCTTGATACTCGTCTGTATCTTCGTTCAATACCCGTCCGTATTGATTCAAACACTCATCCATGTTTAACCTTTCCTTGATACTCATCCGTATCTTCTTTCGATACCCGTCTGTATTGATTCAAGCACTCGTCATTTTTAAATCTTTCCTTGATACTCATCTGTATCTTCTTTCAATACCCGTCCATATTGATTCAAACACTCGTACATGTTTAACCTTTCCTTGATACTCGTCCGTATCTTCTTTCAATTCCCGTCCATATTGATTCAAACACTCATCCGTGTTAAATCTTTCCTTGATACTCGTATGTATCTTCTTTCGATACTTGTCTGTATTGATTCAAACACTCGTCTATGTTAAATCTTTACTTGATACTCGTCTGTATCTCCTTTCAATATTCGGCCGTGTTGATTCAAACACTTATCCGTGTTTAACCTTTCCTTGATACTCGTCTGTATCTTCTTTCGATACTCATCCGTATCGATTCAAACACTCGTCTGTGTTATACTTTCCTTGTATTGGCATCACGCTACTTACGAGTCTGATCTCTTCCTTGTATTGGAATCACGCCACATTACAAGTCTTCTCTGTCCTTGTATTAGCACCATGTTACCTTCCAGTACTGTCGTTTCAATTTCTAAACACTCATCGTGTCAATTTCTAAACACTCGTCGTGTCAAATTCTAAACACTCATCATATCATAATCAATGATCTCACCTTTGGATTGTAGGTCGTTCGTAGATCTCATCTGTCATCTTTTCGTATCAACTTTTGTCTTGTATTGCTATCACGCCACATTACAAGTCATTACCTTTTATTATATTAGCATCGTCACTATGTTAAAAGCTACCCTTGAATCTTTCTCTCCAGAAAATGAAAAATTATTTCCCCAATAGATATCACATAAACAAATACTCACACTTTCCATCAGAACAAATTTTTTGGCATTGGTATTTAATCATCTTCTACCTTGAACTTCTGAAAGGCACGCGCCAATCATAATTTCAGGTTTAAGACGATTAAATAAGGGCAGCTGTAATACCTTAAATTTGTCTTACCCTTCCATTTTCATCTAAATCTCGCACCCTTCTCACGTACATAACTCCTGTTAGGTCATTTTACACGTCATGCATCATTGGTCAATAACTTGGCGTGGGATCAAAGATCTTGAGGTGTAGGGTTTCTCTTTGGCTTTGAGAGTCTCTCTTTCATTCAAGGATATTACAAGAATTTCATCTTTAAGGTTCCTTCAAAAGTATCAAGTGTTTACGATCTCTTCAATGACTCAGAATCAAATGAGGAGGCTTTAAATTAAGGTTGTTGTACTTATCTTCATCATTGCAAGGGTTGGATCCATGGTGAGAGTCTATGAGCTTGAGGATGCTTTGGTGATACATTGGTTGCGTAGGATACATGTTACAAGATATGGGCTGTGTATTCAAAACACCATCACTCTTTCAGATATCAATTGCTTGTCATGCAACTTAAGTTTGGCTCAGATGGAGAGTTAAAATTAGAGGTTCATTGGAAATGCAAGATAGTTTGGATTTGAAGTCAATTCAAGTGGTTCCATTATTCAAACTTGGTACTATAAAGTAAATTCAAGGTCGAATAAAAAAATGTCAAAGTTGGTTGAAACTTGTAAACTTGGAAAGAAAGTATTTAGATTTCTTGGAATTTAAATAAACAAAGTTACAAAGAGACATCTCATTCAATCAAAATACAAGTGTATTTCAAGACTTATTAAAGAGCAAGTACAAATTCAAAGCATAGTTCAGGTAACTACATTTAGCCTTCACCTCAAAAGCAAGTCCATCTTCCAAATACCAAAATCATTACAAGCTTAAAACAAAACCGTATACATACAAAGAAAATTACACAAAAATTTCATGTTCTAAGCTACTGCATCTTGCTAAAAGGCTATTTCCCATGAGCCAAATAAGTATCCACGAGTCTTGTTCTTTATCATGTGTTCACAATTTAGTCCCTTCTTCAAATGATCATCCTACTTTGCACTTCTTCCATTAGAGCTCCAACTTTCTTCATTGACCTTCTTCATGATTCAGGCCATTTTAAAACATAAACCTTTGCCAATTTTCATTTGAAACCTACACATATTTCAATCCAAACAATTCAAGTCAGCATAATGCAATGCATAATTACTCCACCCTATTCACCATTTAACACCTAATTGTATTCACTAACCTTAGGACTAATTCATAAACCTGCATAATATCTAATTGAAACTAATTCACAACTGCCTAGCTGAGTTAACTACCTGCCAACTCATTCAAACAGAAAAAAAACTATTTCTAACCATTCTAATAACCCCCTAATTATTTCAAACCGATTTTGAAACATTCAAAAACCATAACAGAAAACTCTCATTCTCTCACAACGATAATAAAATCTCACTCTTTCTCTCGCACTGGACCGCAACTCCTCTCGCTCTCTTCCATGCAACAACCTGATTCTTTTTATTTTCTCTCATAATTTTAAAAACACAAAAACACTACTCTTGATTCCCTCTCAAGTGCAAGAAGATCAAAGCAACTTTTCTCTCAAGTTTTCTTAAGAACATAAAGGAAGTTGAAGAAATATCTCTCCCTCCTCAAGAATTTCAGCTCTCCCTCTCTTGCTAGAGTTCTCCGATATTCGATCTGACATCGACGATCTCTTCTCCTCAACCTCCTCTTCGATTCCACGGTTGGCTTTCTTGATTTAAGCACTCTTGCATAATCAATTCTTGAAATAAGCACTTTCCTAGAATTGATAATTGAAATTATTTTTGAGTAGAGAGTTGAATTGTGATTGTGGATCTAGTGGTGGAATTGTAAACTGATTGATCAAAATGCTTAGATCCAGAATTGGATGATCAATAATAACTTTTATAATTAATTAATTCTCAAGAAAATTTCTTATTCATGTTGTTTAACATTGTTGCCTTTGAGAATTGATGAGAAATCTGAATTTGCATGTGATTTGACATAGACTAGAGCCTTGCTTTGTGAATCAAAATCTATGTGCAATCTTGTGTAGATTATGTGCTATAAAAAATGCTCGAGTCATGACATCTTGGCATTAAGGCATGAGATCACCAATTTTTGAATGCACATAAATCCTCTTTTCTATGATGATTGCATAATTGGTGTGAATTCGGTTTTCTAATTCGGTAAAAACATGTCGAAACTCATAAAAATGGATTATGAGTTCATACATCAATTATGCAATTACCAAGAAGAGTTTTTCGTGTGTGCATTCGTCGATTTGGTTTCTGTTTCGTGTCGTGGATATTCTATGATTTTTCAAGCTTTCCAACAATTCGAACCACGCACAAAATAGATACTTGATGCAAAAGTTATGTTGCTTCAAAGTTGCAAGAATTATACAAAATTTCACTATCAGGCAGTTTGAGTGGAATCAAACATAGCTCTGGTCGATGCAAAAATAAACAAAAACCAATTTTCCACCCACGAGAAGTGTCGCGCTGACCCTATGAGTCGACTCAGACCTGTGCGTTGACGCATACAGTGCTTTGAGTCGATGCAAACTGAACAAAACCAAATCTAGCCACTTGCAGGAAGTGTCACGCCGACCCTTTGAGTCAAATTGTTTTTTTGAGTCGACTCATCCCATCTTTGAGTAGACTCAAACTGCCAGCATTGCTTTTTTTTCCATTTCTTTTGCCTTGCTTTGGCCTTGCTTTCTACAAACACTCTTCTATTCTTTCTTCCATATACTTTCCTTGTTATTTTTAGCATGTTTTTTAATTGTGCAAGGTACATTTTTGTGCTTTCGATCATGTAACATAACATGTAGTTAGGTGATTGAAGCATACGACTTATGCTCTTTTCCGATGCGACACACTTTATTTCTCACTGTCCTGAGAAATTCATATCGTATTATATGTTGTACTGATGCGTGTGATACTTTATGACACTTTGTACAAGGTCTCAAGGTAGATTAAGGTCTCTACTCCTATGTCCAAGAAGTCTATAATCTCCATAATACCAAGGATAGTAACCAAGTAGTCCAAGTAACATTAAATTTTTTTAGGGTTCGAGTTGATTGTTAAGTATCTTCAAAAAGAAATGAAAAGCTCAAACAAGCAAAATAAAAATTGACATAAAAGAAAAAATGCTCAAATGAGCAAAGATGAAAATAACATGAAATGTAAATGCTAAAATAAATGTGCTTAAAGTAAAAGCATAAATAAAAGCATAAAATAAATTCAATTGTTAGAAATTAGAGGTTAGTTGAATGACCATCTTGAGACTTGCATTTTAAACTCATTAGAAGATTGATAAAATCAAAGTTCTCAACAACAAGTTTCATTTACTTTTTTTCAATTATATCATCCATTCAAAAATTTCAAGGCAACAATAAATGATCAATGATGTTTAAGTGATTCACTTTGACCAAAGTTTATAAAGATTCATTAGAGGATTGATAAGACCAAAGCCTCCTAATAATGAATCTCAAAGTTATTGGACCAAAGGATTCAAATCAACATACTTGGGCTTACAAACATGAGTTTGGGCCACGAATGAACATTTCTCGAATCGGGACAAAATTTAGCGCTATGTTAAACAATCGTAATTGGACTTATATAGAAGTCACACCTATTTTAAGGTCGGTCAATATTAATTTATGTGTCCTATGCTTGGAGAGATGATATGTGCATCATCCTCTAACAACATATGACACAATAAGAAGGGGATAAGATGAAAAGGGATGGGAGAAGAATTAAACCACATTTGAACAAAAAATTAATCAAACTATTATTAAAATTACTCATCAATTTATATGGAGTTAGACTCAACACCATGGATCCAATGATATTAATAAAGCTCATGATCAAAATTTCATAGTCAAAGATCAGCCAAAATATATACAAAAAATAAAATTGTATTTAAAATAAAGAAAAAGGTTTTTTTTTATAAAAATGATTTTAAAATGAAAATAAGAGGGGAAATAACAATTATATTCAAATCAACCAAGAAAAATCAAATGTGGCCATAGAAAAATCAGAAATATGCTCAAATGTTTATATAAAGTTTTTGGTAATTTTTTAAGATCAGAAACTATTTTTAAACTAATTAAAATTGCTCAAATAAATGGAAAAAGGATAAAAAATAGTAGAAGTCAAAATAAAATTCTAAAAAAAATTCAAAAGGTCAGAAATAATGGAAATGATGTTGATGATTTTTTTCAGAATTTAAAAATGTTCAAAAATATTTTTTTAATTAATTAAAAACAAACCAAAACAAAGGAAAATTATAAAAAATATCAAATCTAAAAATAAAATTATGAAAAAATAAAATTCAGAAAGAGAATATTTGAAAATATTTTTGTGAATTTTTCATAATTTTTGAACCAGAAATGAATTTTTTTTATAATTTTTTGAAGTCTAATACAATTTAAATATAAAAATCAAAAATCAAAAATAAAGTCAAAAAAATATGGACCAATGGATGAGAGTCAAAACGTGTTAGTAAGCTAATCCAATGGATCAGACCCGCTGTGCATATCATGGTCTTTAATGGAATAAACACAGGATCATTAATTGAATAAGATTTTTGAAAAATATGCGTGTCACGCTTTCATTGGTTGATAGATGACACATTGGTCATCTTCAACCTCCAGCCAACGAAATCTACAGGTTTTAGAAACTGTAAAATTAGAACACGAGACCGGTACCACTCAATTCGTCTCTTCAAGACGATTCCAATGGTACATTCGCGGAAAAATTATATAAGTTGTAGCTCAGTCGTTTTGGAAGAGAAGTTTTGAAAATAAATTTGAAATTTCATTGTCAAAACATACTTCCAATTGAAAACAATTGTTGCGACTAGAATCAGGATGATGAGAGCTTCATAATGTATCAAAGTTTGAGAGAATTGGTGAAGGAATCTACCTATTGAAGTTAAGTTGCAGAGCTCTGAAACTTGACTTGGCTAGCACAATTCAGGGAATTTTAAAGCTTAATTCTTCTTCTGTTAGCTTCAATGAGGTTCAAGGAAGATGAATTGACAAATAAAAATGATTGAGAAAGGCTGTAAGAGTAAATTCGAAGTTGCATAAAGTTTGGTTTAAGAGGGAGTTTGACAGTGTGATTCTGGCTCTCTAAACTTGAGAAAATGAATGAGGTATGACCCTCTATTTATAGGGAAGTTGATTGAATGTTAAAGCGTGTGAAATGATGAAGTTTGGAGGGAAATCATGTGAACCTGATACACGAGTAAGGTGTGATCTGTTTTGCATCAAAACTCATCCAATCCTTGTGATTTAAGGCTCTAATCCCCTTTGGCAAGTTGGCTAAACATGTTTAGACCAAAAACGCATGCTAATTTGATGTTTAGAAGCCAAAACATGAATTTCAAATTCTGACTTATGAAGAAACTTCAGTTTTAAGTTACCAAATTCAAATCAATGGCATTCTCAACTCAAGGAGTCTTAGGACATGATTCTTGAAGCTTTAGAAAGATAAGCTCACAAGCTTTACAATGTGAAAAGAATGGCATCAAATAGATGCTTGAGCTGAAAATCATAATGAGTCAAAGTTGAGAAAAAGAGGTTGACTTTCTACACAAAATTTCTAAGTTTTTTCATCAAAAATGACTTAAAATGTCTTTCATCCAAACATGGCCTTCCACTTGAAATTTGCTCTTAACAAAAAAAGATGGAATAAATTAGATCTCTTGGAAAGAATTTTGAGACTTGAACCATTTAAAAACTCCAAAAATTGAGAGAGTTATGACTTGTTGAAGTTGGAAAAAATTCATGAAATGACCTATAATCTTTTGCATCCTTAGGGCATCTTCCATCCATTTTCACACTTTGGACTTAAAATAAGGGTTGAAGTCCATATCTTTAAGATAAATTTGGAAAAATAATGGCCTCAAGGAGATAAAAATTGACCAAGTTATGATCTTTTGAAGTCACATAAGGGAATTTGATGATTCAACTAGAAGACTTGTAATCTTTCTTCATCATTAGGTACCTTCCACACAAAATTTCCTTGAAACTTTTGAAGTGATTTGTTGATAACCCTTTGAAGAGAAATATGTCTTTGGAATAACTCAAAAATAACAAAATATGAGCAAGATATACCCCTTTGAAGTTCAAAACCCTGGCTCCTAGAGCAACAAGATACCTTATAAATCCTTTTACAATTTTGATCAACTTTCTTGCACAAATACCTTTGTCATATAAATAGAAGTTGTTGAGTATGATAATGAGGAACCATATAAACCATAACCACTTCCAAATATTAAGAATTGAGGGAAATATGTACTTGTGATCAATTAATCAAGAACTTGTCCAATTAGGTTAAACTTTTTTCAATCAACCCTTGTACCTTTGTACTATATTTGACAACTTGAGGCATGATGAATAATAATAGAATTTGTCATGATATTACTTCAAAATATCTTCAATAATGAAGCTTTAATTTCAATGAAGCTTTGTTGAAGAAGGCATGGAAATAAACTCATAAACCTATGGATCAACTTGCTAGAATGTGTTGTGCTTTCACCTATGATATCAACAATTAGGGGAAACATACATTGTATTTATTAGTTAAAAGTTAATCAAAACATAGATAACAACAAGATACAAATCAAGGTGCTTGGTGATTCCCCATGGGCAAAGCTAAGGATAAGGAGAAGAGCCAAACTCTAGTGTGTGATCTTGTTGTGATTGAGTTGATATGATATGATAGAGGGATATTAGGGAAACAATTAGGGTATAAAACTGTGCTAATAGCGTCGGCCAAAAATACTTTAGTAGACTACAATCATTGAGCATTGTTCTTGCCAACCCCTCTAAAACATAATTTTTCTGCTCCATAACACCATTTTGTTGTGGAGTTATAGGAGCTGAAAAGTTATGTTCAATACAAAATTTATCATAATATTCTTTAACGAGGTGGTTTTCAAATTCACCCCATGATCTATTTGGATGGTAACAACTTTAGAATTCAATTTATTTTGGGATAACTCGGTGAAACATGTGAAAGCTGCGAATGTTTCATCTTTGCTACGCAAGAAGATAGTCGAACAAAATCTTGAGTAATTGTCTACAATTACAAAACCATAGTAGTTGCCACATATGCTTTTGGTCCGTTATGGTCCAAATAAATCCATGTGAAGGAGCTCAAGAGCTCTTGAAGTTGAAACAACATTTTTAGATTTAAAAGAGACTCTTGTTTGTTTTCCCTTTTGACATGCATCACATAGGCGATCTTTTGAAAAATTTATTTTAGGTAGACCAATTATTAAATCTTTTGCAACTATCTTATTAAGTAGATCAATGTTGACATGTGCCAAGCGTTTATGCCAAAACCATGAATCTTCACTCATGGTGGCAAGACATTCAAACTTACTTAAGGATACATCTCTTAAGTCTAGCATATAGGTACTGTTTACCCTCATGCCATTAAACATACAATTTTTCTTCTTATTATGTACTATCATGCAACAATCTTTGGCAAAAGTTACCATATAACCATTTTCTCATAATTGACTAATGCTATAAAGACTATGTCTAAGGCCTTCAACTAACATAACATTTGAGATAATAATAGTTGAGGGATTACCTATACAACCTTTTCCAAGTATGGCACCTTTGTTGTGATAATCTTAGGATACATAACCTTTCTTCTTCGCCATAAAGTCAGAGAATAGAGAGATGTCTCCCGTAATGAGTCTTGAACATCCACTATCGAGTATCCATTTACCCGTCATAGAGTCAAGACACTTAACCTACAAAATCAAACAAAGGTGGTAGGTACCCAATTCTTATTGGCGTCCTTGGGAGTGAGTGAAAAATTTGTTGCATTTGGGCAACCATTGAAAAATACCTTTATGTACTAAGAAGTACCTAAGTTTTCATTTTTCAATAGTATGACTTTTCTTGCAATAATAGTGACAAAGAAACCTATGATGAGGTTTACTTTTTCTATTTGAAAACTTCTTGATCAATCTATACTTTTATAAGGCTTTGAAACCTTTGAATAATTAATAGTAAAAGTAAATTTGACAAGTTTCACATTCGAACAGACTTGGTTCCTCGTCCTCCTTTTTATGATTTTGACAATCTATAATAGATCACTTTAATGTTTAAATTGCTTATCGATTTATTCAACCTTTGCTTCTAAGTATGTAATTTTTTTCAATGGAAGCTAATTTCTTATAAGCATGTAATGCATCTTTTTGTAGATTTTCAAAAGCATTTTTCTATTCAATAAAAGACATGTTATAAATGTTAGAGTATTTAGAATGACTTACATTATTTTTCTTGCTTTGACGTTTATTGGCCATGAAACAAAAATTTTCCTCATCATCGCTATCACTTGAGCTTTCATTGCTTGAGACATCATTATTGCTATCCCAAGCAACATAGGCTTTTCTATATTTCCTAGACTTGTTTTGTCGGCCCTTTCCTTTTTCATTTTCAAGAGATGGACATTCCGGTCTAAAATGACCCAGATTTCCATATTCATAGAATATACCTCTTGGTTTACCCTTCTTGTTGTCTTCATCTTTAGAGAATGCGGATTGCCTTCTAAATTTCAAAAGATTTTTGTCGGAGTGTTTAACATAGTTATTATGAATATATTGATTATATCTTTTCACAAAAAATCCCATCTTTTTATCATCTGAATCTTCTTCATCACATGAATCACTATCACAAGAGCTTTAGACTTCGTTCTTTCCTCCTTATCCATGTCTTTCTCCCTTTTCTTCTTTTTCTCAATTTTCTTTTCATGTTTGTCCAAGCAAGTGAGTTCTTGCTTGTGTTCTTCCAACTTTCCAAACAAAGTGGTGAGATCAAGTGTTACAAGATTATTGGCTTCCTTGATCGTTGTGGCATTTGGTTTCCAATTCCTAGTAATACTTCTCAAAACCTTGTTAGTAGAAATAACATTAGAAATAGGATTACCTAGCAAGTTTAAACAATTAATAAGATGTGAGAACCACTTTTGTATTTGAGTAATGATTTCACCATGCTTCATGCAAAAGAGTTTAAAATCTTGATTAAGTGTGTTAATTCTAGCTTGTTTAACCTTATTAGATCCCTCATAGGTAACTTGTAGAGAATCATAAATAGCCTTAGCGGTTTCACAATGAGAAATGCGATAAAACTCATCCACACCAAGAGAGGATATGATAATGTTTTTCGCTTTCCAATCATGTCCCCACTTCTTATAATCATCCTCATTCCATAGTAATTCTAGCTTAGGTATGACAACACCGTCAATAACATGTGTAACCAACGCTGGACCACTAGAGGGGGTGAGTAGATCACCGATCCAAAAGTACCAATTAAAAACTTGGTATTAATTTTTTTTTGAAAAGAGTGAAAGCGGGTGGTTTTAATATAGATAGATAAAATTCATCTATACGAACCTAGTTACTGGAACTCGAATATACAAAGAGTCTTATGGAATAAATTAATATTTAATAAGAATTAACACACTTGAAAAACAAACACTTTATTACTCGTTTATAACAATTCACTAGTAATCTATTTCCAATGAAATTAAGAAAAAAATAATGAACAATGCAATTTGTCAAACACTTGGTGTGCGAAGGAATTTTCAGAATTTTTCATTAAGTTTTGTTGATATGAAAAATCACTTATAATAAAAGTGATTATAACCTAATCAACAACCAATTTAAAACAAAAACAACCACAGAAAAATTCTTACGAGTGGATTGATCAATCAATGAAATTTAACAAATTACTTAATGAAAGATAAATCAAGTAAAGATATAAGAGAGATCGAAACGAGGATTTGTTTAGGAAGTTCATAAATCATCCTTGCTATGGCTACATCTCCCCCCAAATTCCATTTTGGAGTTGAGATAAATTTTCTTACAATGCAAAAAGTTAATTACAAGAGAAGTGTTCCAAGAGAAACCCTATAAACTCTAACCGTTTATTTTTGATTCAACTCTTTCTCTTATTTTGATCTTGAGCAAGATCAAGAAACAAAAGCTACCAATTGATTTATCAAATATTGCTACTCCTTCGGGTACCAAACTCCAAAGCTCTTTCGTGCATGATCAATTGTAACTATTGAACACTATCACTTTCAATTTGATTTTTCGTTCTCTCGCTACTCCCTTGGGTACCAAACTCCAAAGATTTCACTTGGTTGCAATCCTCTTTTGAAAGTCATGAATAAAACCCCTAAATCTATTATGATCTTGGAGGATAAACCATAGGTTTTTCCCGATGAAACCCCCTCCTCATAATTCTCAACCCAATATTCTAGGTTACACAAAAACCTAATTGGATGTTATCAAACCTCTCCAAGATGGAACCCCGATAAAAAAATGATTATGTTTTAATCAATGTTTATGAATAGGTTAGAGGTTAAAGATGAAGAGAAATGGTGATAAGTGTTTATAGTTTCATCAAGTTAGAATGATGCATGAATGGTATATTTATAATTGTTGAAGTTTGTATGCAAAAAGGTAATTTTCAGAATTAAAAAGAATTGAAAAATTGACCCAATCAATAGTATGTGTTAGTACCATGGTTTTGTGGATTGAAACATTTTGCTAAAACATTGCAGTGACTAGATGTTGAACAAGATGCTGTAACATCTTGTTCTGATATGCAGCAGACTTCCGCTGTTGTGTTTAAATCTTCACAGATTTAGTTTATTTTTGTTATATTTCCTTTGGATATATTTATGATATTCTCGTAGTTCAAGAAGATTTGTTTTGGATCATATTTGCGTCTCCAGTTGTACATTTGTTACTAAATTGAGCCTTGAGACAATTTAGGAAACTTTGTATTGGTTGTTCCAAGATTGAAGGAGATTGGCTACATAATTGGTGAATCACTCAGCTTATGGATCAAGAGACTTATGGACTCAGAATATCGAAGCTCGTGGATTGTAGGGTTGTATTTAAAGGGGAATCCTAACCTAATGTATTTTAAGTTTTCAACAATTGTAAAATTAGAGGAAGCATAAGTCTTAGGTTTTGAGAGTCTCTTGTGTAGTTTGTAAGTCACCCATGTATCTTTTGATACTATATGGTCGAATGATTGTTGCTTGACTGTTAGTCAAGTTATTATTCTCACTCGAAGTTAAGAAAAAGTTTGAGTTTATGTATCTGAAGTGTAATCTTCTAAATTGGTTTATATTTGTTGCAGTCACTGAGATTGGAACTGTTAGATATCACTAAGGTGATTTAGAAAGTGATATGGAGATTTATCATGTCTACGAGGTGCCTAGGTAGAAGTAGCATTGTGTAGAAATTAGGTGAGAAATTGTAAATGTAGGAGTTTAGCTATAAACTAATACTGCTGATAGTGGAATTCCTTCCCGGCTTGGCAACCCCCATATGTAGGTGATGTTGCATCGAACTGGGTTAACAACTCTATGTGTTATTTATCATTATGCAGTTTTATTTCTGTATCACTTATAACTTAAATGATATGGTCTGCTACCAGATGTTATAACATTTTTCTTAACATCATTTTGATGTTGGGATATATGTGTGTTGCCTGTACCAATCAGGAGTTAAGGATATTGGACAGAATGTTGAGACCAAATGTCAAAGGCATCTATACTGACTTCAGCATGTCTAATTTGCTAAATATAATGTTGGAACTAGAGTAAAGATCAGTTAATATCAAAGCATTCATATAAGTGTGGAGACCTTGAATCTTTATGAAGCAGAATGCACTACTTATCTCAAGGACATCTGTGCAGGTTTTCTATGCCTTGGCTCAATTAGGAAAGTGATCCTGATTATGATTTACAAGGATATTACTGGTTTGATCTATATCTATAATGAAGGGAGTTTTCAACCATGAAGAAATAAGAGGTGATTTATTTATGATCTTATGCCTTAAGAGAATGAAGAAGTATCTACTATCTATGTTTTTTCAAAGTGAAGTGACTTTATTGAATCCTAAAGCTTGATGTCTTTTCTCAATCCCGCTTCTGCAAACGGTTAAAAAACGAGTATTATCAGTGTTTCACACACATGTCGCATAACAGGGAACAAACAATATAACCAAAACTTGGCCAGATGGACCAACCTTCTTTGGTACCACTATGTAACACCCTAAACCATAAAATTATATATAAAACATTACATGACAATTTAAGGTCTGACCAACGAAAATCATTTAACAACACATAAGCATTTAGCAAAATGCAATAGAAATTAAGACATCATACAACACTTGTCATCACACGCTCGCCATATCAGGGTCATTACAGTGGAATAATCTTAAAACACTACATTCATATATACCTGTCATCACACGCTCACCTTCACTTAGGGTATCACCGAAGCAGAATAATAATCTAAACATGAAACTCAAATACTTTCAACTTGGTCTCATAAGACAAAAATTTCATAAATAATAAAAAAATAGTTGTAATATCCAACTCTCAACCAGTCTCCAATGATCAACAATTGAATTATTAACTTCAACAAAACAAGTAATCAACTTATAAGAAATCCAGTGCAAACATAAAGATTATGTCTCATCCCGATGTTATATAATCAGAGCAAAACACCACTAACAAAGTGACAAACTAACGTAAGTAACTCCAAGAGCTATCTTACCCTTACATTAACAAATCTATTCTTGTTTATATGTAAGGTGTCCATAGTTGATAACATTAAAGTAAAGGGGGGTGAGAATACACTTCTAAAATTAGCGGTGAAAGCATTCGAGGGTAGAATATCACATAACAAAAAATACACACGTCAATTAAATCCACATCAACATATTAAGTATTCTCATCCAAATAACACATTAACAACAATCAATACAATTGTGATACTTATTCAAATATACTCAACAATGACTCAACATGCATGTGCTACCAGATATGAACACACAAGTTCATCTTGTTCCCTGATCCCCACCATAAGATCAGATTCACTCCTGGACCTGGAGCACACCAAAATTGTAACACCCTAAAAATCATAATAAATTATTTAATTAGTTATTTGTGATTATTTGAGAATTATTATGATTTATATGATGCATCGTGGTGTTTGTTGATGGTATATTGTGGGGTACTGTTCGAATACTAATATATGAGGAGTATTTGATTATTTTATAATTATTTAAAACTTAAATAATTATTTTGGATTTATTGGATTTCGTAATAATATTTAGAATTATTATTATTAATAAAATAAGGAATAACGGTGTAGAGATAAGAAGGGCTAATTGGTAATGTCACATGGATTTTTGAGAGTAAGATGGTAATTAGTGGAAGGTTAAGCGAGGACAATATGGGATATTATGGGTCCTATTGTTAAACAAATAATAGGACAGATTGTTTCATTAGAACGATCGTGAAATATTGGAGATAGACACTGGGAGGAGAAAAGCTAGGGCACAGAGAGGCAATGAGGAATGGTAGATTGCAAAGAGGATTGGGAAGCTAGCAACTATTTATAAGGTAAGGGGGGTTTATCACAGTTATTATAATCGATCTAAGGTTTAGATAATGATAGGTTTGTGTTTAGTATGTTGATTTTGATGAAGATTAATGAAAAAACATGCGTTGAATGAATCCTTGATGAATGTATGATATTAGGACCTTTAAATAATTTCTATAGGTTGTTAAGAATATTATACAATCATAGTATTTCGAATTCTGAAATCGGGACTTTTTACAAAATCAAATTCAGAGTTCCAGAAGGCCTCAAATGGTGGAAAATCGCAAGAGGAGAAGTGATGTCTGCAACGTAGCACCGGGTGATGCAAAGGCGACACTAAAAGCGACGCATCACCGGGCAACTCTAAGGTGGATCGGGCAACAAGTGGCAGAGTTGAATGGCTGTCTAATTTTCTTTAAAATGCCATAAGTTGAGTGTTTTGATGCATGATTCCAATACCTATGTGTATATAAGATTGATTGACTATATGTTGCTATACTACAAATATGTTGTTTTGATGATAAACATGATGATTGTGATGGGATTGGTGCCAAATTGATGTTATAATGTTGAGGAATGATGTATGGGATGCTTGCTATGTTGTTCTATTGTGGTGTTGTGAAAATGTTATGTTTAGATGAGTTTTGGGTTTGCTTTGATGTGAAATCGCAAGAAGACTTAGGATTGAACAGTGTAGGGATCACAACAGGAAGTTGCCATCTGGTTTGCATCGTTGGGCGACGGAGGTGGTGTCACCGGGCGATGAAACTTTTCTATGCCGTCTCCAGGCGAGCTTGAAGGCGATGAAGGGCAGAAAAGAGGATTGTTACTGGAGTGCTTTGCTTGCACTTTCGTCGGGCAATGCGGAAGTGATAAAGTTTCGTCGGGCGAGCAAGAACCTTCGTCAGGTGATGATGTCTAGATTTGATTGTTTGTGTCAGATGTTCTCAAAAGAGCCATAACTTGAGATATCATTCGAAGCCTAGGTTAGTTAATGCAATGAACTTTACTTAGATAGAGTAAAATGAGATAAAAGAAGTATTCCCCTAATAACTAAGTTATGATGGAGTTAGGTTCCCCGTGTTGAATTACACTCATGCTTGTTGATTATGATGTTATAATGATATTATTATGATGTTTGTTTAAGATGATATGATGATGATGCTTGTTGATTATGATGTTATAACGTTTTAATTCTGATGATGATTTCTCTCTAATATGATGACATAGTAATATAATGACATAGTAATATAATGATGATGTTTTACTTATATGAGTATATATAATGAGGTTTATGTGATGATGTTGATTAATACATGAATGATGATGTGTATGACTAGAGGTGGTTGTTTATATTTGTTGTTGTGCATCATACATTCATGGGACAACTTTGGTCCATTTTGATGATTTAGGACATTGGTTTAGTGATTTGGTTTTGATGATTTAGGATGTTGGTCTAGTGATTTAGTCTCAATCCCATTGTTTGGATTTGGGATGTCTATGATTTGCTCTGGTTCCAAGTGGGAATCGATCCTATGATTGTAATCTTTGGAGGGTGATAGCCCAGTGTCCATCAAATGAATTGGTACCACATGCATAAGTCTTTGTCCTTGCACTACATCTTATGTGGCATTCCATGGTTCTTGAATTGATGGTGTTGTGTTGTGGAATTTGTATGATTATTGATGTACTTGGAATATAATAATGTAGAGTTTATGTTGTGATACTTTTGGTTTATTCTGCTATGTCTTTTTCTTATGTCTTTTATAATGATTATGATTTACTCACCCTTTCTGCTTGAATGTTGTCTCTACGTGGATAACGTGCAGGTAATCAGTAGTAGTTCCTAAAGGATTGGAAGAATAGCTTTGGAGCGTGATTTATTTCTGTTGATTCTAGAGGGTCTTGCTCTGATATGTAACATCAGGTTGGGAAACGTTTGAATTGTATATTGTGTTCCTTTTGTTGACAGAAATATATTAGTAGTTCTAGTTGTTTTGAGTTGTTGAAATATCATATACTCTAGAAGATGTAAATTGATGATGATTTTAAAAGATATTATAAATAAAGTTATGTTGCGATTATGATTTCTGCTGCGTAGTATTTTGAAGAATATGCGTTGTTCTTCCGAAAAGGATAAATGAGATAATTATTGAAAATCCTGTATTACGAAACACGATGTTTTTGTTTAAGATGTTTTATGAAGCATGTGACACCCTTGTTGGTGCTTTACTCTGATTTATTTATTAAATTATTCGTGAATTATTCGTTGGGTTTAGAAGGGTGTTAAAAAATCGTTGCCACCATCGTAGGTAATGCTTCACCAATTCCCACCAGAACCAGCTACTCGCACCCGATCCCAACCATAGGATTGAGGCTCACCAAAAAGAACTAAAGTTCTAACATATATGATGCATGATCAAGAACAACATATGAAACAAATACACGCACATTGGCCCATCTTCTAATCGTGCATGCCACCAACTACTTATTTATCATCAACATAGTATGCATATAATTGTACATTCAACATCATAAACAAAATCACCATAATAATCAACCATGTACAATAATACATCCAACAAATATCAATATTAACATCATCAACATCAACATAATAACATAATCAACACAACATCATTATAGTAACATCATCAACATCACCAAATAAAAATAAAATTGAATAAATTATTATTAATCATAAAGGACTATTAAAATAACATCAAATAGTACCCAACAATACCCAAACCATCCATAAAAATCGAAAAAATTGAAGTCGACAACTCAACACAAGCAAATGGACCAAATTACACACGTTTCATGTGCATGTCGGGTTACCCGTCACGTGTATGGCTCCCAGCACCAACATCAAAACTCAAAAACTCCACATTTCTCAAAACTGTGACAACCCACTCTATATTTGAGCATGGGGTCCATGGTGGGTTACCCGTCATAGACTTGCAGACTGTATAAATTTGTTTTTCTGCACGTAGTGTGATTCTGCACTCTAATATTCCATCATAGGCATCCATAATCAATTTAAAACCTTACATACATGTTATATATACCTCTATAGCATCTAATTGCATAAAAAAATTCTTAATTTATTGTTTTCATACATATGATATTATTCTCACAACCTTCAAAATTTGAACAATGGTGAATATATGTTCAATCATCAAAACAGAAAATACACACATATATGGCACACGAATTTCATCACTAAATAATCATACAACAGTAATCATGGCATCGAAATTTAGAATTTATAATTACAACACCCAATCCTAAGGAGGTTAGGGACTCCTCCATCTACCCCTCATGCTTAAACACCTGTTAGAGAAGCAATCTCCCCATTTATCTAGTTTTTCCTTGAAAGCATGTAAATTCTCTCATTGATGTTCTTCTTCTCATACCTCTAGACAACCTTGCCTCTCTTGCCTCTTTTCCTTTTTTCACTTTTTCTACGTACTGATAGAATGGCCCCTAACCTAATTTATTTTTTAATTATATAATTAGGGTAAATCTTATTAAAATTACACATTTGGCCCAAACTTACATACCTCTTACTCCTCCCTCGCTAAAACTTCCCCATTTCTCACATTTATCCCAATTGAATTATTTCTCTTATTTTACTTAAATAATATAACTATCCTCCTTTAGCTATCTCTTGATGCCCCTAACTTGAGGACACTTGCCTCAGAAACCCCCAACAAACAAATAATTAATCAAAATGCATAATTAAATTAAATTAAATAATTCATATGAGAAATGAGTGATACATAGTGCACCTAAGAGGGGGGGGGGGTGAATTATTATTTGGTGTTAGAGATGAATTTTTCTTTATTTTCTGGTTTATAGTTAAGTGATGAAAGAAGTAAATTACATAAAATAAAGAACAACAAAAGTTATGCTAGTTCCCCTCACACTTTGAAAGCACGTCTAGTCCTCTCTTTTTTATAAGCCATGATAATATTCAACATAAACAGAGTACAAGGGGTACTCTAATCCCAACAAGAACACTGTCAATACAGAAATCTCCAAAGCTTGGCAACAAATTAAAACTAAACACAAGAATTGATACCTCCTAATGGGATACATATCAGCCATAAAAGACCCATAAGAGGGATAAAGACTACTCAATGACATCCATCTCCAAGACATAAATTTTATTGAAGCTAAACGATCTTCAAAACTAAAAACTTTACCTTGAAACATAATGTTATTCCTCATTAACCAAATTTTCCAATTCATGACCAGCCATATCACCCCTAATCTATTCGGCATATTCACATTCTTCACCTATTCACAACTGAAAATATAATTAGGAAATTCTTCCTTAATTGTTCTGACAAGATTCCCCAGCCACTTCTCTATAGATTCCAAAATTCTATTTGTCAACAAACAAGTATTGAAGAGATGAGTAACATCTTCATCTTCATTATAACAAAGTGCATAGACAGTATCTCTTTCACCGACTAGAATACCTTTATGAAAGAATTGGTCTCTTGTTGGTAATTGCTTTAGAATCCTCCTCCAACCAAAAATTGACACATTAGACGACACCGTAATCTTCCACAAGTTCTGAAGCGCTTTCAGGTCAGAACTCAAAACCTCAGATAAACCATCGTCCAATCTTTCATAGTAGGATTATACTGTGAAATTGTTGTTGTCTTCTGGCTGCCACCAGAATTCATCTGCCGTAGCAGATCCTGAAACTGATTCGGGTAACATCATCTCTATTTTATTCTATTGAAGATTTGCCTCTAAAGACAATGTTGTGAAAGAATAAGTGACTTCCAAAACTAGTTTGCCCATCCCAATAATCTGCTTCTGAAACACTAATAAGAGGGATTGTCACGAGTGAATACACTTTCGGATACACATCCTTCAAAGATTGATTCTCAATCCGTTAACCGTGCCAAAAAGGAATGCTCCTTCTGTTTTTCAACCTGCAAAGAATATTGTTAGTAAACAAATTATGACTTAAGTCACTCAGAATATCCACCAAAATAATATCCCTCCACCATATGGAATCTCTCTTTGCACCATCCTGCCATATTTAGCAAACATCTTCAACTTTGGTGTCGTGTATCTATGTTGCAAAATCTCACACCACAAAGCATCTTTTTCGACCAAAAATCTCAATTTCCACTTTAATAAAAGAGCTTTGTTGAAAGCTTCCAAATTTTTTATCCCAAGCCCACCAATATCTTTAGATTTGCAAACAGAGTCCCAGCTGACCCAGTGAATCGATCTCTTGGAATCGGACCCTCCCCATAGAAAATTGGATTAAATTCTTCTAATCTCCTTCAAAACTTTAGTCGGTGCGTTGTAGAATGAAATTATGTAAATATGTATTGAGTTCAATACAAAATTAATTAACACCACCCTCCCTCAAATTGATAGAAAGCGACTCCTCCAATTAGACAGTCTATTTTTTTTATTGCATTTAACTTCCTTCCACATGTACACCTTGCGAGGACTATCCCAGACTTTCATCCCTAAAGATTTAAAGGGAAGTTGGTCGATACCACAAGAAATAAAAGTAGAAGCCGATTCTAAGAGACTTTCATCAAAATTTATTCCATAAAGGTCGCTCTTAAAAAAATAACCTTAAGCCCGCTCACTAATTCAAAACCTCTTAAAATAGCCTTCAAACCCCACAATTTCTCCTTACTTCCATCACCCAAAATAAAAGTGTCATCCACAAATTAGATTATATCCACATAAACCTCTTCATTGATTTTGAATCCTCGGAACTCCCATGTGTCCACTTCTTTGTTCATTAACCCTGTACGACCCTCCATTGTTATAACGAATAAGAACGAGGATAGTGGATTCCCCTGCCTCAAACCTTTTTCGATGTTGAAATCGTTCATATCGCTACCATTGAGCAAAACCAATATCGAGCTTTTGAACACACAAGCCTCCATCCACTGAATCCACCTAGTTCCAAACCCCATTTTTTAAAAACAAAACCTCAGATAATTCCAGCTGATGCTATCATAAGATTTTTCGTAATCTATCGTTAAAACCATACACATTATTTTATCTCTTTTAGCGAGGTCCATCGCTTCGTTCACCACCTACACTCCATCCAAAATACTTCTACCCGGAAAGAAAGCTAATTGGTTTTTGGATATGATCTTACCTATCACTCTCTTAATTCTCGTAGCCAAGATTTTCGTAATGATTTTGTACATGCATCCAACTAGGCAGATCGGCCTATAATCTGGTAGATATTGAGGACAATTAACTTTGGGTATCAGAGCTAAGAAAGAAGTCATACCTGCCTTTGAGAGTTTATCCTTTTCATGAAAGTCCATCACAAAATCGACAAAATCAACCTTGATATATTCCCAACACTTTTTAATGAACTCAAAAGAAAAGCCATTAGGCCCGAGGCTCTTGCTTCCCTTGCAACTCCAAACTGCATCTTTTATTTCCTACTCAGAGAAAGGGATTTCAAGAGAAATGGTATCTTCAATATGAAGACATTTAAAGACAATTCCGTCTGGAACTGGCCTTGAGAAATTACTCTCTTTGAAAAAACCTTCAAAGTGACATTTCACTGCATTCTTGGCCTCGACCATCCCTTAAACTCTCCCATTTGGAGTCTCAACCATGTTAATATTATTTATGCATCTTTTACCTTTCAACGAATAATGAAAAAAATCTAGAGTTTTGGTCCCCCTCCTTCAACCACAACTGCCTAGATTTTTGTCTCAATAAACTCTCCTTAGTCTCTAGGTTATTCCATATCTCCTCAAGATCCTTAATTATTTCTTCTAAAACGCCTTGTTATTCCCTCCGATATTAGTCTTTAATTTGTAATCGAAGTCGTTCGATGATGTAATTGCATTCTCCACTTTCAAATAGACCCAACCGAACACCATTTTGTTCCATCATTTAAGTATACTTTTTTAAAAAATTTAACTTTTCTTTAAGCTTTTAATCCCTTCTCTCCCTAGATTATGGCCTTGTTCCATTCTTCAAAAACAAAAGACATAAAACCTTTGTGCTTTAGCCAACAATTGTTAAATCTGAATGGCTTAGGGCCCCAATCGATAATGCAAGCTCTCAACCAAGTGGGACAATGGTCTAATCTGTCCTGTTGACTCATCTGTTACCCTGTAATATTCCACATGCTTACCAAGTTTGAAGACAATAAGAATATGTCCAACCTGCTCATTGCACTACTCGCTCCATTATACCACATGAACCTTCCCCCAACACTGGGCACGTCGAAAAGCTCCATTTCAGAGATGAAACTTCTGAAATCCTCCATTTCTGCACCTCTATCACTCACTCTAACACCCAATATCTCCTCCTTTTAAGACACACAATTGAAATCTCCCCCGAGGCACCATTCCCCTTTCGTCGACCTTCTAAATCTTTGCACTAACTCCTTCCACATGCTCCTTCCTCTCAGATAATTACAAGTTGCGTATATATTTACAAAGTAATAAACACAACCTTTCCACTAAACATTGACCCCCACATAACCATTACCCTTGAAACTGAAATTCAAATCCAATAAATCTAGTTCTCTTACACACTATAAGAGATTCCAACTATTTGTTATTACTCTTGTACAAGCCTATACTAGAATTCTCTATACAACTTTTAACTCAAATCAATAACACACACCATATATTGATTTTACAACACAAATAGAAAGAAACCTACTTCCTCTTTATTAACTACTTGTTTCCAACAACCCGGACAACAAGTTACAGAAAAAGTACACTTTGTAATTTTCACTAGATTTTGAGGCAGTAATTTGAGTACAGCAGGATAAATGATTTACAACAATAATCCTAAGTAGTTTTTCTTCCCTTTCAAGTATAATAATTCACACTATGAACTTAAGTGCTCAATAACTTGATTTTAATGAATATAAAATTATGCAGAGTTCTTGAAAATAATGATTGACAGATAAGATGAATTGTCTGAGAAAATATTTGAAAGTTGTAATTTGAAATGATGAAAATCCTGGTTTCTACAATACACAAGATACCTCACTTGAATCATGACAATATTTAGAAATATGTATGATAGGATGCAAAGGTTTGCATAAAATATATCATGAATGAGTTTCGTGACGTGTGAAAATTCATAATTTTTTCAAAAGGTACCATATGAAAATCTATTTTCATATACATGCAATTGATTGCATCATTTGTAATGTTTTAGAATTTTTGACAATTTTCCCATGACAATTGATTGTGCATCCCATTAAATCTATTGTCATGTTTATATCGATTTTTGATTACATAAAATCTATTGTCACAAGTATGTGTAATGCATGACAATCGATTATTCCATAACAATAATTGATTGTCTTATGAAATGAAATTTTTTGAAATTTTTCTGAGCAAAATGTCATACTCAAGGATCGAACACCCATGACACTTGAGCATTTTTATATGCACATACAACCACTAGGGTAATTCTTTGCTTTTGAAAATATATGCTCATTAAACATGTAATGCAAATAAGGTTTTGATATGAAGTGAGCACTATAGTCTTATACATATGAAATTTATATTTATACCTTAATATTAAATCTTCAAGTGTTGATCAAAATCTTACTAAGTAAGTCATCTAATTTTGATAGTCTTATAAAACATCTTTCATTCTTTTGGAAAAGGGATTGTCTTCATCAAAATTGTTAAATTGTAATTCATAGGTGTCAAAAGAAAATTTGATTTGTTTAGATTTAAATAGATTTGAATTTAAATCTAGAATAGATTTGATTAGATTTGATTTAGTAAAGAGATATTTTGGGCTTGGGTTTAGCTTAGGGAGCAAGCTAACCTAAATCTATAAATAGAGGGAGTAACCCCTATTTTGTATTTAAGTCAATAAAGTCATTCACAGTATTTTGCAGTTGCAAAGTGAATTAATAAAGATTCCACAGTTTGTGGGCAGAATAGAAATTCTGCAGAAATATCTTCATTGTTCTTTTATTTGTTTGTCATAACTAATCCTCAGTGGTGGTCGAAATTCATCATAAAGTATTGGTGGATTTCCAACATCTGGTATCAGAGCTTGTGTTACGATTCAAGGGAAGTACCAATCAAGAACGATTGAAGAATTCACGATGACAAGTTATGGGAATGCAAACTATCCAGCAACACTGCCAATTCTGAAAGTTGACAACTATGAGAATTGGTGCAAGCAGATGAAAGTCCTATTAAGGTGTCAAGGCCTTTGGGACCTTGTAAAAGATGGAGTCGAAGCGCTTGGCGAAAACGCTTCAGAAGAAGAAAATAAGAAATATACAGAATCTGAGAAGCAGAGTTATAAAGCATTGTTTATAATTCATCAATGTGTCAGCCCAGACAATTTCGAAAAGATTAGTGATTCAGAATCTGCAAAAGAAGCTTGGGAGATCCTGGAGAAATCTTTTGGAGGCGCTGAGAAGGTGAAAGAAGTGAGGTTACAAACTCACAAAAGAACCTATGAACTGCTTCAGATGGAAGACAGTGAAAACATATCTGATTTCTTCACTAGAGTTACAAAACTAGTGAATCAAATCAAGACATGTGGAGAAACATTAACAACAAGAGCTGTTGTTTCGAAGATCCTGAGATCCTTAGCTCCTAAGTTCGACCACATAGTGGTGGCAATCGAAGAAGGGAAAGACTTGTCTAAATTGACAAAGGAAGAGCTTCAAGGGACGCTCGAATCTCCTGAACAAAGAATGAACGAAAGAGCTGCAGGAAAATCGAAGAGTGATGTAGCCTTGCAGGCACATTCAGCAAAAGAAACCAAAGGCAAAGGAAAGTATTTCGACAGAAGTAGAGGTGGCTACAACATATCGAATGGTAGAGGAAACCAAATCGAAGGAGACGTGTCGAATCAAAGAAGACCACACCACGGCAACCAAAGAGGTGGTGCTGCAAACAGAGGAAGAGGTGGTGGTCGAAAACCTGATAAGAGTCACATTCAATGTTACAATTGTCAGAAGTATGGTCACTATTCGAGTGATTGTCCAGAAAAACGAAAGAATCAAGAAACTGATGCAAAGCTTGCAAAACATGAAGAAGAAGAAGAGATGATGATGATGGTCACAACAAGAGATGAAGACAGATTCAAGGACCAATGGTACTTGGATTCAGGATGTTCATCACATATGTCTGGAAGGAAAGACTGGTTCGTCAATATAAAACCCTCAACGAAGAATATGGTAAAATTTGCAAATGACAACACACTAGAAGCTGAAGGTATTGGTGATGTTATGATCATGAGGAAAGATAGCAAGAAGTCAGTAATTTCGAATGTATTGTACATACCAGGCATGAAGAGCAATTTGCTCAGTATAGGGAAGTTGGTCGAAAAGAATTATAAAGTGTCAATCGAAGATAAGTTGATGAGAGTTGTTGATGCAAATGGGAGGGTAATCTTGAAGGCTCATATGTCTCAGAATCGAACCTTTAAGATTGAACTAAATGTGATGGAACACAAGTGCCTTTCGACTGCAGCTAGCAGAGATGAATGGATATGGCATTATAGACTAGGTCATCTCAACTTCAAAGACATCAGAGATTTGAAGAGAAGAAATATGGTTTCAGGATTTCCTGAAATTGATATTCCAAACGAAGTATGTGAAGAATGTGTGCAGGCAAAGCAACACAAGAATAGCTTCAGCAAGGATGCAGGAAGCAGATCGAAGGCTAGTCTCGAAATCATATACTCTGATGTATGTGGACCAATCCAGGTGGATTCGATGGGAGGTAACAAATACTTTGTTACATTCATAGATGATTTCAGTCGAAAGCTATAGACTTACCTGATCAAGCAGAAAAGTGAAGTGATCGAAGTATTCACCAAGTTCAAGTCCATGGTCGAAAGACAAAGTGGTCGAAAGCTCAAAGTTTTGAGAACTGATGGTGGAGGAGAATATGTGTCGAAAGACTTCGACAGATTATGTGAAAAGGAAGGGATTGTGCATGAGGTGGTGCCACCCTATACTCCACAACAAAATGGAATTGCAGAAAGGAAAAATCGAACCATCATGAATATGGTGAGAAGTATGTTGAAAGGAAAGAATTTACCCAAAGAGTTCTGGGGTGAAGCTGTTTCGACTGCAACATACATTTTAAACAAAAGTCCTACAAAGAAGCTAGAAGGAATTACTCCAGAAGAATGTTGGTCTGTTGTGAAGCCTAGCTTGAGTCATCTGAAAGTATTTGGATCTATTGCACATAGACATGTGCCAGATCAGTTGAGAAAGAAACTTGATGACAAGTCAAGTCAAATGATCCTAGTTGGATATCATTCGACAGGAGGCTACAAGTTATTCGATCCAGAGAACAAGAAGATTGTGATCAGCAGGGACTAATCATAGATGAGTTCAAAGAATGGGATTGGACTGCAAATGTCAAGAAAGATTCAGTGGGAATCTTATTCGAAGAGCCAGAAACTCAAGTCGAAAGAGAAGTTCGACAAGAGGAGCCAACAGATATACCCAGTACAAGCAGACCTCAAAGAACAAGACGCATGCCTGCAAGATTGCAAGATTGTGTGATTACATCAGATGATGTGATATATGATGAAGGTGAGCTGGTACATTATGCTTTCTATGCAGATGTCGAACCTGTTAATGCAGCTGAAGCATTAAAGGATTCGAAGTGGGTGAAAGCAATGAACGAAGAAGTAAAGTCTATCGAAGACAACAACACTTGGTCACTTGTCGAATTGCCTCAAGGCAAGAAGGCAATTGATGTCAAGTGGGTATACAAAGTGAAGACGAATTCGAAAGGTGAAGTAACTCGACACAAAGCAAGACTTGTGGCGAAAGGATTTCTACAGAAAGAAGGAATAGATTTCGACGAAGTTTTTGCACCTGTTGCTAGGATCGAAACAATCAGGCTGGTTGTTGGTCTAGCAGAAATCAACAGTTGGCACATATGTCAGATGGACGTGAAGTGTGCATTCCTAAATGGACCCTTAGATGAAGAAGTCTATGTTAAACAACCAGTTGGGTTTGTGAAACATGACGGAGAAAGAAAGGTGTACAGGCTACATAAAGCCCTGTATGGTTTGAAACAAGCTCCAAGGGCTTGGAATAAGAAAATTGATAGTTTTCTAAGGGAGAAGGAATTTGTGAAGGGCATAACTGAACATGGAGTATATGTAAGAAGAAGCAAGAGTAAATTGCTTATACTATGTCTCTATGTAGATGATTTGTTGATAACAGGTAGCTGTAAAAGTGAGATCGAAGACTTCAAAGTTGACCTTAGCAAGGAATTCGAAATGTCTGATTTGGGTGAGATTTCATATTTCCTTGGTATCGAATTCTACAAGAGCAGTAGAGGTTTGATGATGCATCAAAGAAGATATGCAGGAGAAATTCTCAAAAGGTTTGAGATGGAAGAATGCAATGCAACTTCGACACCTGCAGAACCAAGACTGCAACTGTCAAAAGATGCAGATGAAGATGATGTTGATCCAACCCAATACAGAAGACTTATTGGATCATTGAGATACCTTTGTCATACAAGGCCTGACTTAGCATACATCGTAGGTATGGTAAGTAGATTCATGCAAAAGCCAAAGCTATCACATCTAGCAGCTGTGAAGAGGATACTAAGGTGTCTTAAAGGAACTTTCGATTATGGCATTCTGTTTCCTGCAGTTTATAAATGAAAAGAATGCAAGTTAGTGGGATACACTGATTCAAGTTGGTGTAGTGATGCTGAAGATCGAAAGTCAACAGCAGGATATGTGTTTATGGTAGGTGGTGCAACAATTGCTTGGAGTTCGAGAAAAGAACCAGTAGTGGCATTATCATCATGCGAAGCAGAATACATAGCTGCTTCTCTTTGTGCATGTCAAGCAACCTGGATGGTGAACTTGGTCGAAGAGATAACAGGGAAAAATCATGGAGCAATTACCATGAAGATAGACAGCATGTCAGCTATCAATATGGCGAAGAACCCAATAGCACATGGTCGAAGTAAGCACATCGAAATGAGGTTCCATTATCTTCGACAGTAGGTAGCAGATGGGAAGATGAATTTGGAACACTGCAGAACTGAGAATCAGATTGCAGACATCATGACGAAGGAAGTGCAGGTCAAAGTATTCAGAAAGCTAAGGGCCATGATGAACATAGACAGTTTAGACACAATGAATTAGGTGGTGTGTTAAATTGTAATTCATAGGTGTCAAAAGAAGATTTGATTTGTTTAGATTTAAATAGATTTGAATTTAAATCTAGAATAGATTTGATTAGATTTGATTTGGTAAAGAGATATTTTGGGCTTGGGTTTAGCTTAGGGAGCAAGCTAACCTAAATCTATAAATAGAGGGAGTAACCCCTATTTTGTATTTAAGTCAATAAAGTCATTCACAGTATTTTGCAGTTGCAAAGTGAATTAATAAAGATTCCACAGTTTGTGGGCAGAATAGAAATTCTGCAGAAATATCTTCATTGTTCTTTTATTTGTTTGTCATAACTAATCATCAGTGGTGGTCGAAATTCATCATAAAGTATTGGTGGATTTCCAACAAAAATCAACTTAATAGTCTTTGAAGATTTGACTTCACATGTTTTTCTTGTCAGGATCCCTTTTTCTTCAACTTTCCTTGTGACGTGGTGCTCTAGGTGCTCTTGTTCCTCCTCTTTTGGTGGTTCACCTAAGTTGTATTAAAAACAAAAGAGAAATATTCATCACTGACCATTTGGGTAAAAAATATAACCTCTTTTGCAATGTATGATACTCTTTTACAAATTTGTAGGAATTTCGTTAGTCTATTTGTATTAGTTGTAAAGTTTCCCACAAGAGCTCTTCCTTGTTGACTAAAGAGCTTGCTTCTGATGACTTCTGGCACATCCCATATTGAACCTTTTTTTACTATTGGGTTTAAACATATTTATAATAACATCCTTGTAAGAGCCTTCTTAAGGGTTATAGATTTCATTAGTAGGCTTTTGCAGACACTCATATCTCTTGCACAATATAATAATCAATTAAGGGGAATATAGTATCCCATCCTTGCTTCTTTTGGCACAAGCATGAATTTCTTAGCATATTATCTTTGCAATGTTCACGGGGAAGCATGTTATGGCATAATGAATTAAAATTAGCCTGAAATTGTTGACTATTTCATTGTGTGTAGTGGATATAATAGAATGTTTGAAAAACTAGTACCAAACCTTATATCCTAACCTCAATTACATTCTAAGCACAATATTTTCAACATATTTTGTTGTCTCAAGATAATTGGTACTTGAGAGACATAAATAATCTCCTATGGCTTCCAATTAAACCTCACTCACATTTTCAAAAAGGGAATTATAAGTGTATGCCACTTCCTTCATTCCCAACATCATGTTGAGAGTTTTCTCAGATTATTACACCATTATTCCTATTACTAGCACCTCCAACCTCTTCTGAAAAAGTGTTAATCATATTGGCATAAAATTACTTCACCAACTTTGTGTTGTAGTTGACAGGGTGTTTAGATAACCTTTTCCATCTCTAACCAGTTCTGATGCGCTTGATCTCACTAGAAAGTCCAAGATTCTTTTCTTCCAAGTCAAATATGAATCCTCTTTTTGAGTGGATGCTCTTTGCATCAAGTATATTTGTGGATTTATTTTAAGCATCATTATTGAAAAAGGTCTCAACATTAGATGAATTAGATTTAGGGTATTCTACGTTAGTGGTGGTGTCCTTGCGAGCACATGTTTTGTATCTCTTTCTAGTTACTTTGTATTCCATTGTTGGACATTGATAACAATTGAAGGGAAAGGGTGGCAGTTTGACAAATGGAGATTATTGATATTGAAGGAGAAATATTTGTTTTGAGGGACAGGGAGAGATTATGGAATTAGCTTAGAGGTTATGGAAATGATAGAATGCATCATGGGTTGAGAGGTTGTACGGTTATATACTGATTGCCAAAATGTAGAGAGTGTAAAATTTGAAATTTGAAATTGGAGAGAGAAAAGTAGTTGTCGCAATAATTACTACATGATTTTCTTATGAGATTGGTAGTAATTGCATAGTAAAATGATGGAGACACACGCAAAATTGAATAGTTTGAGTACGACACATTAAAATCCTACGCACATTCCTTTATGAATTTACCCCTTGTACTGATTCCCTCTTTTCCTTTCATTTTTCACATTTTTTATTTTACTGTGTTTGCCTTACTTTATCTATTGTCGTGTTGGCTTTATTCCTTGTTAATCTTGATTCCATCACTTTTCTTGACAAGTCATAAGCGTGACAAAAGACATCAGAGTAGTTCGCCAGAACTCAACCTATCACCAAGAAAAACTAAAACCATAACACAAAAATGAATATGGAATGCACTCAGTAGCGCTATTTTCTAGTCTTATAAATTGACTTGAAATAGAATTATCAATTAACAATACCAACGATGGTACTTTCATTAGTCAAAGGATAACACAAATAAGTTTTACTCTTTGTCCATTAACATTAAGATCATTCCTTGTTTGTTCATTAAGTACATCCACAACCCTATAAGGATAAATTTTGACAACTTTAAATTCTCCTAACCATATGGATTTTAATTTCCGAGGGAAAAGTTTTAGTCTTGAATTAAAAATAAGGACTTTATGTCCCTCCACTAATTCACTTTTCTTACATTCCTGGTCATGCCACTTTTTGTTTTCTCTTTATAAAGCTCATCTTTCTCAAAGGAAAATAATTTGTGCTCCTCTAGCTCATTGAGTTGCAATATTAGTGGTTTCCCATCAACTAGCAATTTAGAGTTTAGATTTTTAATATCCCAAAAGGTTTTATGTTGAAGTTTAATTGGTAGATGGAAAGCCTTTTCATAAATCAAAATATAAGGATACATTTCTAAAGGTGTTTTGGAATCAGTTCTATAGGTCCAATGAGCATCATCAATGTGTTTGTACTAGTCCTTCCTAGAAAGGTTTACAACCTTTTCAAGAATTCTATTTATCTCTCTATTGGACAATTACTATTAGTGACTAATTTTAGGATGGTAATATGTATCAAGCTCGTGCGTAACCCCACATTTATCCATAAAGTTCTCAAAAAGTTTATTGCAAAAATGGGTCCATTTATCATTAATGATAGCCTTTGGCATTCCATGTCTAAAAAATTATTTTTATTAGAAATTTGGTCATTATCTTAGCATCATTAGTAGGAGTTATGATCGCCTTTATAAATTTAGAGACATAGTATACATGCACAATTATGCAAATATTACCAAAGGATTTGGAGGAAAGGTCCCATGAATCTATGCCTCACACATCAAACAATTTAATTTCCAAAATTTTAGTAAGTGACAATTCTTGTTTCATGGAGATATTTCCTATCCTTTGGAACCTATCACATGTTTTCACAAATTATTAGCATCTTTAAATAGAGAGGGAACAAAATTAGATTGAAAAACATTACCAACAATGATGGTTTCTCCAAAATAGCCTTCATAGGGTGCGTTGTGACATGTTGATAAGTAGTTCACAATGTATGCATACCATCATGTCATGATAGAAGTCATTAGAAGTAGTTGTTCTTTAGAGAATACTTCTGTGATGGACTTTATCAAGGAGTCATGAAAAATGACCTGCCACCAAGTTTTCTACTCATTTCCTATCTCTAATTTCCAAGTTAAATTGTTGTAGTAGCAACACCTATCTTATAAATCTTGGCTTTGCATCCTTCTTGGCAATGTAATTGATTGCTGCATGATCCATGTATATTACCACCTTGGTGCCTACCAAATATGATTTAAATTTGTCAAAAGAAATCACAATAAACAACAGTTCCTTTTTGTGGTGGTGTAATTGACCAAGGCTTTTATTAATGTTATTATAGAATAATAAATTGTGTGAAACAATTTGTTATGACTTTGACCTATAACAATTACAATAACAAAATCACTTGCATCACACATTAGTTTAAATGGATTTCTCTTATCAGGTATTTTCACAATTGGTGCAGAGATCAATGCCTTCTTCAAATTTGTAAAAGCAAGAACATTTTCACTGAAGACGTATGATACATCATGCTACAACAGTTAACACATGGGTTTTGTGATTTTAAAAAAATATTTGATGAACCTTCTAATAAACCCATCATATCCAAGAAAACTTCTTACACCCTTGATGTTTGATGGTGGTGGTAATTTTTGAATTAACTCAATATTTTCTTGATCCACTTTCAATATTTCTTTTGAAATATTATGACCCAATACAATTACTTCGTTAGCCATGAAATTACACTTTCCCCAATTTAACACCAAGTTGCTTTCTTCAAATATAGTGAGTACTAGCTCCAAATTGTACATGAATTTTTGAAGTAATTCTCCAAACATAGAGAAACCCTCCATAAGCACCTCCACGAAACATTCAATAAGGTCAGAGAAGATAGCCACCATGCATCTTTGAAAAGTTGTTGGAGCATTGCATAATCCAAACGACATCCTTCTAAAGGAAAAGGTTTAATAAGGAAATGTGAAAGTTGTGTTTTCTTTGTCTTCATGAGATATTGCAATGCTATTGTAGCCTAAATACCCATCCAGAAAACAACAAAATTCTTTTCCAGCCAATTTATGCAACATTTGATCAATGAATGGAAGAGGCAAATGATCCTTACTTAAAGGCCTTTTTTCGTTTCCTATAATTCATGTATATCCTCCAACCTGAAAGCTATATGCTCTTGGTATAATTTATTTTAGTGTTTTGATGTTTGTCAATTCACTTGTTGTTGTTTAATTGTTAATTATATTTTTGTATCTTTGGTTATTGTTTTACTCGTGTGCTTGTAGATTTATATAAATAATGTACCAATAAGAATCCATCTCTTCTCAATATATTTTTTGTTGATTTATCCTTTGATATTTTACCCTTTTTGATCCAAGATAATAGCTACCTTATCGTCTTATCATGTGTAGCTTGAATCGTAAGTTAAAGCTGCGAAATTTGGAATTTCAGTCATTTGATTCTAATCATGTGTATAACATGATTCCAATCATGTGATGTGTGAAAAATGGGAATCGACTCTGTCCAAATTGATTCGAATAAGAAAATGAACCTGATTCAAGTCATATGATGTTGTGATTAGAATCAAGAACAAAGGTTGATTTGAAACAACTACTATTATGAAGTTTCATTTTAGATCTAACCAAATTGATTCGAATCATAGTTTTAACTTGATTAAAATCAAAGATTCAAGAAGGAAATTTTGACTTGAACCATAAGTTTTAACTGAATTTAATAAACCTTAAAACCACCATTTCTTACTCTTCATTTAAATAGCTTTTTTTGGGTGTAATTAACAAGTGAGTGAAAAATCTATGGAAATCCCATAGACACAAATGTTGTGATTTGGTCTTTTCTTCTTAATGATTCCTACCATTATCACCATGATTCTTTATTTTCTTAACTAGAACAACTTCTTGATTATGAATTCATCTTCAATTCATTATCCTTTTTTTTTGTTGCATCTTATCCTTGTGAAATTGTTTTTGTTGTGACTGAATGAATTAGAGAGGGGGTTGATTTATCTTGACATGTTATTCTTGATTAATCAATTTCTGGAAAAACAATTGAAACCAAGACTTATTCATCTAGAAACTTGAGAGAACCTCGTTTTTGTGTTCTTCATTCACATTAATCTAAATCACTTGACTAATACCTTGTTATTGAAGATTGTTTGTGAGATTTCTGGGCACTATTCATCATCTTCATCCTTACTAATCTGTCCATGTTAATGGACCTTCATCTCTAAATATTGAGTATTAAGGGAGAATAGTGGTGCATCAGGGCATCTGATGTTTTTCTTGTAAAGTTTGCTATTTTTAAAAGGTGCAAGTATCGTTTCTTGAATACAGTTTGGTATTTACTGTTATTCATCAAGAAGAAGGTTTCTCAAAATACTCCATGGAAGACTTTGGAGAGATCAAGTATCAATTGTCCATAAGGAGGAGGTGGAAGTTTCACCATCTTTGGTGGAGTTAGAGAAAGATTACTCGTAGATAAAGTTGGGAGTTGTCCAAATGAATGCTTAGCCATGTAAATCGATAGAATAAGAAGTTTTTGGAATCAAGGGGTTGATAGCTTCACACAAATACTTGGAGAAGAATTATTGTGCATGCAAAGAATGATTTCAATCAAGATCTTTTGAGGTCTTTAATTATTAACAGTTTAAAGTGTCTGCATCAACAATGAGGTGTATTTTTTAACATTCTGTTGTAACCAAAATGCTTGTATCAATTTATCAATAGTGGAAGAATAAAAATTCTCCAATGGTTAATTAACACGAATGAAGAGAGTGGAGTAGGCAACACAAGGACAACAATTGAACCACTATATATCATTGTGTTATTTTCTTCTTCTCCTTAACCTTTTTACTTTCTTAGCATTCATCATCTTATCATCGTTTCTCATGATTTGCTGCATAGATCATATTCCATATAAATTAGACTTTGCTTATAATGTTTTAATGTATAAGCTTAGGTTTGTGTTGCCTCAAACATTTTTGTCATATCTTAAAAGCATAAGTACGGGTTTATCATATATGTTTGTAAAAGTGTTAGAACTTTTGTTGCACTTTGTGTAACTTGCTAAGAATATATTGAGCCTATAAGTGTTATCAAATATTGTTTAACTTTTGTAATTCATTGAGTGGCTAGTGTCATACCCCAAATTTGTCCTACCTCAGCGATCTTTTTTTAAGAATTATTTAATTAAAGATGGTACAACAATATCTGATGAACTATCTTTATTCAAGATAAATGGGGGTGTATTTTAAATCAAGTAGATTTAGTTGTTATTTAAAAGGGAGGGGTGAAAATTAAATCCGAGAGCATGCAAAAGAAAGGGGAAGAATTAACGCTAGGCCCAATTGAATTAAAGTAGAAGTTCTTGCTGCAAACTAAGGAGTGCTAGGCTGTGTGGATCAAGCGCTGACCCATCAGAAATTCTAGAACAAATCCTAGAAGTTCTTCTTTATAGAAACAAGCGCAAAAGGTTGTGCAGATCAGAGCCAGAATCACACACAAACTAGTACTAGTACAGAACTAGAACATCAGATCTTCTAACAGAGTCAAATTGTAAGCAAGGGAAGAATCAGATTATCTTCCACAACCCAATATCAGAGTTTCAGAGGCTAAACAACCCAAGCCCAAATCTGTTGGACGTGCACTGTATCAATTTCAATCAAATCGTCCACAGAGAATCAATTCCAATAAAATCTTTTTAATTCTATCGTCAATATTTGCTCTAGCCATAGTCCAAGCCCAAAAATTTAACATTATAAATAGAGGAACACATTATCAAAAAAAGGGGGGGGGGGAGAGAAAAAATACGGAGAGAGAGAGAGAGAGACGAATTTGCAGAAAAGCTTACAAAATAAGAAAAACGCAGTAAGAGCAAGAACACAAGAGTTTATGGAAAACCCAGAAGAAGAACACGCATAAGAGTAACTGAGGTTCCAATATCTAGAACCCTAGTTTCAATCACCATCGCTCCACCTTCCATCGCTGTTGTCACCAGAACCTGCAAAAGAAGAAGGAAAGGACAGCAAAACACGCATCAGAATCAGAAGCAAGAGCGCCAAAGGGGTAAAAAATTTTAGCTTGTTTCTTTACTGTTTTCATGCTGGGTTTAAGAGGAATAGGGTCAGAAGAATATAGGCAGGACTGAAACTATAGAAAACAAATCTGTAGATAGTTTTATAATTTGATTGCATGTGTTCGAGCTAATTTCTTACGTTCAGATGTAGTTCCCCTTTTAGAAATTCTGACTAGGCTTAACCCAAGTTTCAGGGCTTTCCCCTGCCCAGAATCAGCCTTAGGCTTATATATTTTCACAACACCTAATCCATATGGCCTTCCCATAAATTCTGCATAGTGGGCTTAGCCCAGAAGTTAACACCCCTATTTTCCGACTTTACTAACCAGCTTGCAGCGTACCTTGTCAGAAGTTCTGCGACTGGAGCCAAAACCCAGTCAATTTCCCTGCATCCCCTGCAGAACTTCTGTCCCTTTCAGAACATCCCTTTTCTATAATTTGCGCTAGGGCTTAACAACCAGAAGATGCAACCCTCCTAATCATAATTTATTTTTTTCCTTTATTTTTTCTGTTTTGTAATTATTATATTTTTATTGTGAATATTAATATTATTTATTATATCACTTAAATTATTTTTAGATCAAAAATTGCATATTATTTTCTTATATTATTTGCATTAAATATTTTATATATATCATGCATTAATAAGAATTTTTGCAATTAATATCTATAAAAAACACTCAACAAACCTCAAACTTTTTTTTACAATAAAATAATCTAAACAACTTTTTTTTTTGCAAAAGGGTTTCAAGCAAATTTTGACTTACTGCGCATTTAGCCAAAATCTCCGCAATCACTACTCCCGGCCAAAATGCGAGGTGATTCAAAGTACGTTTGAAACCCCTAAAAACACAAACCCATACGAACTACGAGTTGGGACACTGATTCCTCATAAGAGGATACGTAGGCATACGATCAAAAATCGTAGCGAGTTCCCCTATAAAAATATTTAAACCTTTTCCCTTAATTAAAATTTAAATCCTGTTTCCCCAACTCAAACCTAAAACCTATTATCCTTGTGAACAAGGTAGATGAAAGGTGCCTAACACCTTTCTTTCGTCTAAAGAAGTCCGAAACCTAGAATCTCTGTATGCAAATTAGGGTTTTCTGTTAGATCCCCTTCCCTAGGATAAAAACTAATAGTGCGGCTCTGATTAAAAGTCCATATGCTACAGCTGGCGACTCTGCTGGGGAATTCAACTTTAGGTTTTAGGGTTTTTACTTTGGGGTTATTTATTTATTTATTGCATTATTTATTTATTACATTATTTAATTATTGCATTTATTTATTTATTGTCAATTATTTTTATCATATATTCACTGTTGACGAGAATTTTTATTTCAAAAATATATATTTTCAATGACCCTTAGAAATAAGGTTCATTTATTAGCTTAGGGGGTATATCATCCCTGCGAGTTTATGTGACGACTTCGCCTAGTGTTGGCGGACTTCCAAAAAAGTAATACTTATCGAGAGATATCCTCTTGACAAGTAGGACTTTGGAAGGACACCCATGACTCTTTGTAACTACCTTAACCTAAAAACTCATGACGAGACCTTTCACGAATTTGAGACGAAAGTCTCGGTCCGTAAAGAGGCTCCACCTAAGGGAGGCCCTTGTGCTTTTTCCCTCTAGTGTTATTCATGATACCCTTAAGGAAACCACCTTCTGGAGGGGGGGGGGGGGGTAGATTAACTGTATGTCAAAATTAAGGAACCTACCTTCTAAGGGTACTTACCACAAAACCCCGCCACTAAACCATACATCCATACATTCATGCATTAATATTTGTCATATATTCATCAGTTGTGTCTTTTATCTATCTTATTCACAGGGTACCAAAGCAAAAGATAATACAATTAAGTTTTTAGGGACTGTCTAAAAAAATGGATACCAAAGGGAAACAACTTGTCCGTGTCAATGCCTTCCAGCCTGACCTTTCTGAAATCAAAACTATAAAGGGGAAATTATCTGAGAGACCTCTGAAGATGTACGCGCGCCTCTATGGGGATACCCTCGACTTGACCAGAGTAGATGTTCAAATAGATGCTGTATCTGCCCTCATTCAATTCTACGACCCTCCGTTGAGATGTTTTACTTTCCAAGCCTTCCAGCTAGCACCGACTCTGGAAGAATTTGACAGAATTCTGAACTTTTCCAAAGAGAAGGCCTATGTAGGTATCAGACAAACTGTTGAAGTCAAAGTTTTGGAAAAAGGCTTAGGGATCCCTTACCTTGAGTTAGTGCAAATTTACTGATGGGAAGGTCCGATACAAGGAATAAAGAGGATATACTTGAAATCTAAGGCACTTGAATTTGCTAACTATAAAGAATGGGAATCTTGTGTTGATTGTTTAGGGCTACTGGTATGTGGTGTAATTTTATTTCCTCGGACAAAAGACTATATTGACCCTGCAGACATTAGCATATTTTGGGGCGCAAAAGTCTTTAATACTGATCCAACTCCTGCCCTACTTGCTGACATTTATTACACTTTACATATGATGTATGAAAAGAGAAAGAGAACTTTGAATTGTTGCATTACACTCCTATATACTTGGTTCATGCCCTATCTTTACAAAGAAGACTATATGATTCTAAAGCTGACCAAATGCGAATGCCCCCATAAATTAAAGTCTCTCACTGCAAACACGGTAATATGGTATACAAGGAAACTAGATATTGGTGACATCACTATTAGCTGTGGAGACTTTCTTAATGTCTCGTTGATTGGATCACGAGGATGTATTAACTACAACCCTACTCTGGCTCTGCGACAACTAGCGTATCCTTTAAAAGACAGACCTACAGACGAATAAGTCCAACCATTGATCATCTATAACATGGGTACAAAAGACCAAGATTTGCTCAACAAGGTTATCCGGGGTTGGAATAAATTTAATAAGAGGAGAGCTGAAAGGAAAAATTCCATAGCAAGAGAACCTTACACCAGTTGGGTCAGAGATAGGGTATAGATTATCAAGCTGCCATTTGAGATAGATCTAGGGTACAAGACAGAGGTCCCAGAGGTCACGCCTATATCCTTGGGAGAAGTTAAAAATTTGAAAAATGCCCTAAAACAAGCTCAAAGGGAAAAGAAAGAGTTAGAGCTTGACCTTCGCAATCTGACCAAAGAGAAGAAGCAGATGCAACTCATACTTGAGTCCAAGGACCTACAAATTGAGAGAGATCAAAAGGTATTGGAAAAAGAGAGTCTCAAGCGAAAGCGCACAACGGAAGGGCTGCTAAGTGCAACCTTCAATCTGGAATCCCACAACCAAAGGTTAGAAGATGCTGCTGCTGAAATTGAAAAGTTAACCAGATGGTATGAAAAGGCTACACATGACAACAAGGTACTTGAGGAGGACCTAAGAGCCCAGATCCAAGGTTTAACAAAAGCTTCCTTAGACCAAGAAGAGCAAATAAAGCACCTCACCACTGGATTGAAAGACAACCAAGAAGAAGAGAATAAGGAATGCCTCGAGAGGATGGAGGCACAAGGACTCTTGGTTCAGAAAACTGAAGAATACGAGCAAGTATGCCTAGAATTGTAGGGTCTCGAAAAAGACTTCCTTATTTAGCGGAGACTTTATACGGAAATGAGGGGTGAAAAGATGTATTGGGAAGAGCAGTATTTCAAGATCGCCCAAGCAGGAAGAGACAACCATAAGATAATCCCACATCTTTATCAAGAGTACCGTTATTACAAAGAAAGACATGAAAAGCTTGTCTTAATAGCCACCAATATTATTGAGGATATCCCTAGAAGTCTGAGAGACGTAGAAAGTGTGATGGTTCCTCTCCCAAAGGATGTTGAAGACTTTCTCCATCTTTATCGAGAAATGGTTGGTGGTTTCAGAGCACACATCCGCAGGCACACCTAAAAGATTTATTTCCCTTCATTTATGTTTATGTAAACAAGTTTTGCTTCAAAGTGGTAATATTTTTCAATATCTGGATTATGTTACTTTCAATAAAGGCATTTTGTTTTTGTATCTCGTTTGCATATCCATTTCAAAGACAGTCACCAATTAAAATAATAATAAACAAAAGATAATTGTTTACCCAAATGAATAATACATTTCATGTTCATACACATTCATCTGCATGCATGCATTCATAAAACACCTACATATCATATCAAAACTCATATCTCGTAAAATCTCTCTAGTAAACCATTGGTAGAAGAAGATCCCCACCTCTTTGGGCTCCATATCAAACAAGGGCCTACCAACAAAAAGCAATGGAACAAATTGAGGAGACTCAGGCTGCATTTAAAGAAGATCTCGACCAAGTAAGGGGTGATGTGAGTTCAATGAAGGGAGATCTGAGCCAAGTTCTTCTAGCTCTGAAGAACATCATTGACAGGCAGGACCAGATTCCCAAGGTAGCTTTCGAAGAAGTAGCCCAAACCATTGGTGCATCAAGCGGTCACCAACTAAGGAAAAAACCAGAGGCAGGACTCCAAAAGTCTGCCATGGCCCAACAAGAAGCTGAGACTGAAGGATTTGTCCCACCACCACCAAAAGCAGGTGCATCACACACCTTAAAGATCCCAACCAATAATGCAGACAACTACTTGGGCCTACAATACAAAGATCACGACCCAGAGGATGCCAACCAGGAACCATTAAAGATAACTGGTACTCATGATGTTGCTAACCCACTGGTAATGAATCAATACAAAGATCTGGAGGAAAGATTGAAAGCTGTGGAGGGTTTTAACGCTTTTGAAGTAGACCCTCTCGAAATGGGCCTAGTTCTCAATGTGGTGATTCCACCAAAGTTCAAGGTACCTGACTTTGGAAAATACAAGGGGCTCACTTTCTAAGAAATCATCTACGTGTGTATTATAGGAAAATGCATGCCCATGCCCACAATTAGAAGTTGGTGATTCACTATTTTCAGGATAGCCTGAGTGGGGCATCTTTAGACTGGTATATGCAATTGGAGCAAACACACATTCAAACCTGGGCAGATCTTGCTAATGCTTTCTTAAAGCATTACAAATATAACCTGGACATGTCACCCACCCGTATGCAACTCCAAAATATGTCCCAGAAGAAAGAAGAATCCTTCAAGGAATATGCTCAAAGATGGAGGGAGATGGCATCCCGTGTGCAACCACCGCTATTAGAGAAGGAATTAGTAGACATGTTCATGGGAACTTTGAAAGGGCTGTATTACGAGAAAATGGTTGAGAGTATCTCTTCGGGATTCTTAGACCTAGTGACTATCGGAGGAAGAATCGAGATTGGAATAAAAAGTGGGAAGATATTAGGGGGATCATCAAACGCTCCCCATAATCCAAAAAGACCTGATTCAAACTACCCAAAAAGAAAAGAGGGAGAAATCAAAGTTGTAGCCTCACAACAAAGGGCATCACAACCACTAATGATCCCGCAAGGGTAGCAGTAAGATAGATTTATGAGGCCATATAGAAACTTTGATCCACTCCCTATGCCACCTAGCCAGTTATTACAACACTTGGTAAAGGCATCCTTGGTGGAAATCAAGCCACTAGCTCCTCTATTCGGGCCACTCCTACGAAGGTATAATGCCGAAGCCAAATGCAACTACAATGCTAATTCTATGGGGCACACGATAGAGCAATGCTGGGCATTTGAACACAAAGTGCAAGACTTGTTAGAATCACAAGATATCACCTTTGAGAAACCTAACATCAAGACAAATACCATGCCTCCACATGGTGGGCCGACAATAAATGCAATTAAAGTAGTCACTGACTTTGGGGCAATCAGACAAGCAGAAACCCCAATCAACTTGTTAAAAGAATATCTGTTCGAATGTGGGTTCCTGTTGGAACATAATAAAGCTTTCGAAAGAAATTTGCAAAAGCTAATGGACCAGGGGATAGTCCAATTCGGACCATACCCTGAAGATAAATATGTAGTCGCAATTGAAGGAAAGAAGCCATTGGTAATCCCTTGCCAAGGCCTAAATCTTAACAAGAAAACTCTAGTGATCCAGTGGGAAGAATCAACGGAGACCACAAGGGTGGCACCCAAGAAGACTTTCCTAATACCAACTATTTCAAAGGCCACAATGGTGATTAAGGGACCCTCACCCATCCCTTATCAGAGTAACAAAGCAGTGCCATGGAGTTATCACTCGGTCGTATTCATTAATGGAATGAAACAAGAAAGTAAGCCCTCACTAAGTCAGGGACCTGCAATTTCTAATATAGCAGGGCCAAGGGGTATGACCCGAAGCAGTCGAATTTTTAGAGCTGAACCATCAAAGAAGAAAGACGAGACTCCAACAAAGGACAAGGGAAAAGCAGTGGTTGATACAAGTCAAGAGACAAAACCTCCAAGCAAAAACTTTACTGATCAAGAGGCATAAAAGTTTCTGAAAATAATCAAAAGAAGTGATTACAGAGTGGTGGATTAACTTCACCAAACTCCATAAAATTCTCCATACTCTCACTACTCATCAAATCTGAAGCGCACCGAGACTCCTTGATGAAGGTACTAAGTTCAGCTTACATCGAAAAAGAAATTTTGGTAAATCAATTTGACAATGTCGTAGCAAACCTAACATCCAGATCATACATGTGTTTCAGCAACAATGAATTGCTGCCACAGGATCGAGCTCATAACAAGGAACTCCATATTACTATGCAAATATGTAATACCAATTTATCAAGGGTTCTCACTGATACCGGTTTTACCCTCAATATGTTGCCAAAGTCCAGTCTGGTAAAGTTAACAATGGATAACATTGTGATGAGGCCAAGTTCTACAATAATGAAAGCATTTGACGGTTCTCGAAGCTCGTTGTTAGGAGAGGTGGATCTTCCAGTTAAAATTGGGATGTATATATTCAATATCACTTTCCAGGTCATGGATATAGAACCAGCATACACTTGCTTACTGGGGAGACCTTGGATCCATGCAGCAGGGGCAGTCACCTCGACCCTGCATCAGAAACCGATGTTCCTAGTGGAAGGGAAATTGATCATAATCAAAGGCGAGGAAGATATATTTGTAAGTCACATTGAATCATACAAATATATCAGTGCCGACGAAGACTGTGTAGCTACCTCGTTCTAAGCCTTGGAAATTTATTTAATGGTGACTCTACCAGTCGAGAAGAGTAATAAGCCTAAGGTGACATCATGGAGAGATCTTCAAGTAACCATGGGATGTGATGCCTCAAAGGCTGGGGAAAGCTCCCAGAAATCCATGAGAAGAAGAATCGCTTTGGATTGGGATATGAATCGTTGAAAGCTTCTCCAAAAGGCAAAGCACGCTTCCCTCAGATTCAAGATTCCTTTGTCAACAAGGGAACAAAGCATGGAGGACACGTGGCGATGATATCCAACAAAGCTCACACCAGAAAGGCAACAAACTTTATCAGGGAGTGCGCTCCAGGAGAAGAATTCAAAAGCTGGAACACCGTGGAGATCCCCGAGATCTTTTTCTTTCCTAAGTAATTTTCCTTGTTTTAAAAGAACCTATGTCAAGCCCGAGGCATATGGGTTTCTTGTAAGGGTTCCCCATTTTGTTTCAGACAATATTTATAATCAATAAAAGTTATATTTTGTTTTCAATCAAGATCCTTGACTTTCTCTTGCATTTACTCTTTAAAAATTAAAAGTGGCAATACTTTCTCTGCATATGCATTTTCAAAAACTCACATACTAAAATCTGCACCAAAACATGATAAATGTGTAGATTCATGCCCAAAACCACCCATGATGTTACTGCTGCGACCCGATACAATTTTGAGGCTCCTATCAACCAAGCCGAAGAGGAAGATGATGAAGATATGGAACTCTCTGAGGAAATGACGAGGGAAATAGAACGAAAGGCTGACAACATACAACCATACCAGGAGGCTGTGGAAACCACTAATCTGGGCACATAGGAAGATCCAAGAGAAATCAAGCTAGGGGCAGGGTTAGAGTAGAGCGTCAAGGAAAGATTGATCAAACTACTGCACGAGTATGTGGACATATTCGCTTGGTCCTATAAAGACACGCCAAGGTTAGATACCGACACCGTGGTGCACAGACTACCTCTCAAAGAAGGGTGTTCTCCAGTTAGGAAAAAACTCAGAAGAACTCGTCCAGATATGTCCAGCAAAATAAGAGAAGAGGTTCTTAAACAATTTGACGCAGGGTTCTTAGTAGTGGTAGATTATCCACCCTGGATAGCTAACATTGTGCCAGTACCCAAGAAATACAACAAGGGCATGTGTGTGGATTATCGATATCTAAACAAAGAAAGCCCAATGAAGATTTCCCGTTACCCCACATAGATGTTCTGGTGGATAACACGGCTCAAGCCTCATTATTCTCATTCATGGAAGGCTTCTCGGGCTATAATCAAATCAAAATGGTGCCCGAAGACATGGAAAAGACTACCTTCATGACACCTTGGGGAACTTTCTGCTACAAAGTAATGCCATTCGGTGTCAAGAATGTAGGGGCAACCTATCAGAGGGTAATGCTCACATCATTCCATGATATGATCCACAAAGAGGTTTAAGTGTATGTAGATGATATGATCGCCAAATCCCATACGGAGGAGGAACACATCATATATTTACAGAAGTTATTCGAACAGTTGCACAAGTTCAGACTGAGGTTAAATCCCAACAAATGTACATTTAGCTTCAGATCAGGCAAATTGTTGCGTTTCATTGTAAGCCAGCAGGGTATCGAAGTGGACCCCGACAAAGTAAAAGCTATACAAGGGATGCCAGCATTAAGGACAGAAAAATAAGTGCGTGGTTTCTTAGGGTGATTGAATTATATCTCAAGGTTCATATTGCATCTAACAGCCACATGTGAGCCGATATTTAAGTTATTACGAAATGGTCAGACGATAGTATGGAATGATGATTGTCAAACAGCCTTCGAGACGATAAAACAATATCTGCAAGAGCCATCAATTTTAATGCCGCCAACTCCTGGAAGACCACTCATCATGTATCTGACAGTGCTCGAAGGATCAATGGGTTGTGTTTTGGGACAGCAGGATGAAACGGGCAGAAAGGAGCATGCGATTTATTACCTCAGTAATAAATTCACTGACTTCGAAACCAGGTACTCACTCCTCGAGAAAACCTGTTGCGCATTGGCTTGGGCTGCCAAGAGGTTGAGGCAATATATGTTAACCCACACTACATGGTTAATAGCAAGAATAGATCCTCTAAAGTACGTGTTTGAAAAACCAACTCTTACCAGGAGAATCGCACGATGGAAGATGCTACTATCAGAATACGACATGCAATATGTCACTCAGAAGGATATCAAGGGTAGTATACTAGCTGATCATATGGCTTACCAATCGCTGCCAGAATATCAACCTATGAAGTTCAACTTTCCTGACAAAGACGTCATGGTTATAGCCGACTATGAAATACCAGGACTCGAAGAAGGACCCGAGCCAGGGGCACGTTGGACACTCACGTTCGACGGGGCTTCAAACGCACTAGGTCATGGCATATGGGAAGTTTTGACTTCTCTAAAGAACTATCACAAGCCATATATCGCAAGATTGTGTTCATTTGAACCAACAACATTGCCGAGTACGAAGCTTGCATATTAAGACTGGAAGTTGCCATTGATCTGAGAATAAAGCACCTCGAAGTATTTGGGGACTCTGCATTAGTCATATATCAGGTTAATGGCGAATGGGATACAGAACACCCAAAACTAATTCCATATCGGGATCATATTTTGAAGTTGGCCGCGGAGTTCACCGAGATCACTTTCAGCTACATCCCGCGTGAAGAAAATCAAATGGTAGACGCTCTGGAAACTCTATTAGTTATGTTCAAGGTAACCTGGCTGAATCATGAACCACACATCACAATTAGACATTTTAAAGATCCCGCACACTGTCTTGCTATTGAAGAAGGACCGGAAAACAAGCCTTGGTTCTACGATATCAAGAAATACCTGGAAAAGCAGGAATATCCAGATAATGCCTCTATCATTGACAAACGAACCCTGTGAAGGTTAGCCTCAAAATTATTTTTAAGTAATGGGGTGCTATACAAAAGAAACTACGACATGGTACTACTCAGGTGTGTGAAGAAGCAAGACGCAAATACTCTTATGAGAGAAATCCACAGGAGTACTTTCGGGAATCATACAAATGGGTATGCTATCGCTAGAAAGATTCTGCGAGTAGAGTATTATTGGTTAACAATGGAAGCCGACTGTTATCACTACACGAAGACGTGTCATAAAAGTCAGATCTATGTCAATAAGATAAATGTGCCACCAACTCCTCTGAATGTCATGAGCTCCCCTTGGTCATTCTCAATGTGGGGAATTGATATGATTGGCATGATCGAGCCGAAAGCATCCAACGGACACCGTTTTATACTGGTAGCCATCGAATACTTTACCAAATGGGTAGAAGCGGAATCCTACACCAACGTGATAAGTCAAGTAGTTACATGCTTCATCAAGCAGAATATCATATGCAGATACGGTGTCCCAAGCCGGATAATTACCGATAACGGGTCCAATTTAAACAACAAAATGATGAAGGAACTGTGCAATGACTTCAAAATCGAGCATCATAATTCCTCACCATACAGACCAAAGATGAATGGGTCCATCGAAGCAGCCAACAAAAATATCAAGAAAATCATCCAGAAGATGGTGACGACGTACAAAGATTGGCACAAAATACTTCCCTTCGCTCTACATGGATATCGCACTTCTATACGCACATCAACAGGTGCAACTCCTTTCTCGCTGGTATATGGCATGGAGGCAGTACTCCCAATTGAAATCGAGATACCATCACTTCGGGTTCTAATGGAAACAAAGTTGGAAGAAGCAAAATGGGTGCAGACACGGCTCGATAACCTTAACCTTATTGAAGAAAAATGATTGATAGCTCTGTGCCACAATCATTTACATCATAAATGGATGAAGAGAGCCTTCGACAAGAAATTCCGTCCTCGAATATTCAAAAAAGGTGATCTAGTTCTCAAGAAGATTCTGCTACCTCGCCTCGATTCACGTGGTAAATGGACACCCAACTATGAAGGTCCATACATAGTCAAAACAGAATTCTCCAGAGGTGGTCTTATTCTTACAATAATGGATCGGGAAGAACTACCACATCCGAAAAATTCAGACGGAGTCAAAAAATACTATGTATAAAAAGCTCGCTAAGTTCGAACCTCAAACAGGCAACTTAGGCAAGAAGGAGCATCCTGGTGGATCGAAAACCCTAAAGGGTGGTCCAGGAAAAAAATTAGGGGCATATAATAAAAAAAATGTATCCCGGTGGATTGAAAACCTGAAAGGGCAGTCCAGGCAAAAATTGGGGATCATACAAAAGGAAATAAAGAACAAAAAAAACTGCAATCTAAGAACTGCGGCTACGAACCACGAAGGGAGAGATAAATCCGAATCATACGACTCAGAAGCAAAGGATATAAGGGCTATTAAAAGGATATTGGGAAACAGCAGTAGCAATTATCATTTTTCATCGCCATTCACAGTTTTGAATTTTTTTGTAATTACCTCTTCCTACGAATTGCATCCCGTTCATTCGCCTATTTAGAGGCATAATCAATAAAACATTCACTTTTGTTTTCACCTTTCAAATTGTATTTTTCTTTTCTCATACTTGTCTGTAAAATACTATGATTATTACTTATGAATATTGTCTTGAAATCATTTCGGGGTTTAACAAATAAAAGCTTTTAATAAAACATCGAAAAAGCATTTTGGTTAGAAAAATATCGAAAGAAAATCCAAGTCTACGCCCACGCACATGTCTAATCCTGCATCTACAATACAAATTCTATACACACGTCCGTGTCTACACCTGAGCTCACAATACAAAATCAATGTTCAAAAATTTGCTAACACTTTTTCACCGCATTTAAATCAAATTAAACAACGCTACGAAGACACAAGATACAATGCCATGAGATTAGTAACTCTAAAGTCAATGGAGAGAATTCCAGAAATAGTCTGCATAACATATCAAGACACACATACTAAACATACACACATTTTGCATACATCTTCATACATACATTTTGCATATCTAAAGCATAAATACACTATACATGCATCTAAACATTCAAATACGCATGCATACGCATGTATCATACAATAAACAAACAATCTCACCATTGATTTAGATATCTAAGGGTCAATCAAAAAAAAACTTCTCATGCTATTCGAACCGTCACCTAAAGTAGTCCATTACCTAACTCTCCATGCAGTAATGAACGAAGCTCACTACGTTGCCTCTAAGCCTCAACATATTCACAAAATTCTGTACATTTCCTCTAAGCCTCAATGTGCTTTCCAAAACTCACTATGTTTCCTCTAAGCCTCAACATAGTCACAAAAACTTCGTACATTGCCTCTAAGCCTCAATGTACTCTCTAAAACTTACTGCATTGCCTCTAAGCCTCAACGTATTTGCAAAAACTTCGTACATTGCCTCTAAGCCTCAATGTACTATCTAAAACTCACTATGTTGCCTCTAAGCCTCAACGTATTCGCAAAAATTCCGTACATTTCCTCTAAGCCTCAGTGTACTCTCTAAAACTCACTACGTTGCCTCTAAGCCTCAACGTATTCGCAAATCTCCGTACATTGCCTCTAAGCCTCAATGTACTCTCACAGCTCACTGCATTGTCTCTAAGCCTCAATGTATTTGCAAATCTCTGTACATTGCCTCTAAGCCTCAATGTACTCTCTCAACTCACTATGTTGCCTCTAAGCTTCAACGTATTCGCAAAACTCCGTACATTGCCTCTAAGCCTCAATGTACTCTCCTAGCTCACTACGTTGCCTCTGAGCCTCAACGTATTCGCAAAAACTTCGTACATTGCCTCTAAGCCTCAATGTACTCTCCTAGCTCACTATGTTTCTTCTAAGCCTCAATGTATTCACAAAATTCCGTACATTGCCTCTAAGCCTCAATGTACTCTCCTAGCTCACTACGTTGCCTCTAAGCCTCAATGTATTCGCAAAAACTTCGTACATTGCCTCTAAGCCTCAATGTACTCTCTCAGCTCACTATGTTGCCTCTAAGCCTCAACATATTCACAAAAACTCCGTACATTGCCTCTAAGCCTCAATGTACTCTCCTAGCTCACTACATTGCCTCTAAGCCTCAATGTATTCACAAAAATTATGTACATTGCCTCTAAGCCTCAATGTACTTTCCAAAACTCACTACGTTGCCTCTAAGCCTCAACGTATTCGCAAAAATTCCGTACATTGCCTCTAAGCCTCAATGTACTCTCTCGGCTCGCTACGTTGCCTCTAAGCCTCAACGTATTTGCAAAAATTCCTTACATTGCCTCTAAGCCTCAATGTACTCTCACAACCAACTACTTCAAATCTTGGTGAGCGATATATCATTGGCTTCACTTATTTTCTAAAGACTCATGAGGTTGTGCTATATCAGCATAACCTTATGAATGGATCAGAATTTTTTTGGATATTCCAAGTATTCAATAAACTCCCAATTAAAATGCGCTAGAACTGTGTTTTCTCGTGCTATTTGATTGGAAGATAATTGAATATGGGCAGCTGTCATACCCCAATTTTGTCCTACCTCAACGATCCTTTTTTTAGAATTATTTAATTAAAGATGGTACAACATTATCTGATGGATTATCTTTATTCAAGATCAAGGGGGTGTATTTTAAATGAAGTAGATTTAGTTGTTATTTAAAAAGGAGGGTTTAAAATTAAATCTGAGAGCATGCAAAAGAAAGGGGAAGAATTAACGCCAGGCCCAATTGAATTAAAGGAGAAGTTCTCGCTGCAAACGAAGGAGTGCTAGGCTGTATGGATCAAGCGCTGACCCATCATAAATTCTGGAACAAATCCTAGAAGTTGTTCTTTACAGAAACAAGCGCAAAAAGTTGTGCAGATCAGAGCCAGAATCACGCACAAGCTAGTACTAGTACAGAAATGGAACATCAGATCTTCTAACAGAGTCAAATTGTAAGCAAGGGCAGAATCAGATTATCTTCCGCAACCCAAGCTCAGGGTTTTAGAGGCTAAGTAACCCACGCCCAAATCTGTTGGACGTGCACTGTATCAATTTCAATCAAATCTTCCACAGAGAATCAATTCCAATTAAATCTTTTTAACTCTATCCTCAATCTTTGCTCTAGCCATAGTCCAAGCCCAAAAATTGAACATTATAAATAGAGGAACAAATTAGAAAAAAAGGGGGAGGGGGAAAGGGAGACAAAAAATATGGAGAGAGAGAGAGATGAATTTGCAGAAAAGCTTGCAAAACAAGAAAAACGTAGTAAGAGCAAGAACAGGAAGAACACAAGAGTTTCTGGAAAACCCAGAAGAAGAAAAGGCAGAAGAGTAACTGAGGTTCCAATATCTAGAACCCTAGTTTCAATCGTCGTCGCTCCACCTTCCGTCGCTGCTGTCACTAGAAACCTGCAAAAGAAGAAGGAAAGGACATCAAAACACGCACCAGAATCATAAGCAAGAGCGCCAAAGGGGTAACCAATTTTAGCTTGTTTCTTTACTGTTTTCATGCTGGATTTAAGATGAATAGGGTAATAAGAATATAGGCAGGGATGAAACTGTAGAAAACAAATCTGTAGATAGTTTTATAATCTGATTGCATATGTTCACGCTAATTTCTTACGTTCAGATGTAGTTCCCCTTTTAGAAGTTCTGACTAGGCTTAACCCAGGTTTCATGTCTTTCCCCTGCCTAGAATCAACCTTAGGCTTATATATTTTCACAGCACCTAATCCATCTGGCCTTCCCAGAAATTCTGCATAGTGGGCTTAGCCCAGAAGTTAACACCCCTATTTTCTGACTTTACTAACCAGCTTGCAACGTACCTTTTCAGAAGTTCTGCGGCTGGGGCCAAAACCCAGTCAACTTCCCTGCATCCCTTGAAGAACTTATGTCCCTTTCAGAACATCCCTTTTCCAGAATTTGTGCTAGGGCTTAACAACCAGAAGATGCAACCCCCTGTTCATAATTTATTTTTTTCCTTTATTTTTTCTATTTTGTAATTATTATATTTTTTATTGTGAATATTAATATTATTTATTATATCACTTAAATTATTTTTACATCAAAAATTGTATATTATTTTCTTATATTATTTGCATTAAATATTTTTTATATATCATGCATTAATAAGAATTTTTGTAATTAATATCTATAAAAAACACTCAACAAACCTAAAGCTTTTTTTTCGGAATCAAATAATCTAAATAACTTTTTTTTTTTGCAAAAGGGTTTCAAGCAGATTTTGACTTACTGCGCATTTAGCCAAAATCTCCGCAATCACTACTCCCAACCAAAATGCGAGGTGATTCAAAGTACGTTTGCAACCCCTAAAAAACACAAACCCATACGAACTACGAATTATGGCTCTGATTCCTCATAAGAGGATACGTAGGCATACGATCAAAAATCGTAGCGAATTCCCCTATAAAAATATTTAAACCCTTTCCCTTAATTAAAATTTAAATTCTGTTTCCCCAACTCAAACCTAAAACTTATTATCCTTCTGAACAAGGTAGATGAAAGGTGCCTAACACCTTCCTTTCGTCTTAAGAAGTCCGAAACCTAGAACCTCTGTCTGTGAATTAGGGTTTTCTGTTAGATTCCCTTCCCTAGGATAAAAACTAATAGTGGCGGCTCTGATTAAAAATCCAGTTGCTACAGCTAGCAAGCTCTCTATTTTTTGTGTTTTTCTTCTGCGACCCTTAAAATCTCATATTTCTTTTATGGGACCTAATTTTTTTTTGAAAATTGTCTAAAAGAGAATTGGTCTATTCACCTCCCCTTCTAGACCTTCTTATTTCCATATTCTCACCAAACAATTGGTATCAGAGCCAGGCTTTTGATCAAAGTCTAGTGACTCCAAAAGTTGAAGATATGGTTCCTTCGATTCTAGACGAGTTTTACTAATTGTTTGGAAGCTTGTTCATTACAATGAATTCAATTGAAACAATTATGATTGGCTTAGTCTTGAATTCTTTCTATGTGTAAAACATAAAGCAACTTAAGGTTTGACTTTATCAAATGTATCTATCAAACATCTATTGTTTTTATGATATTCATCAAGTGTTGATTCAATACAAGATTGAACTAACAATGTTTGAAGTATGTGAAGGAATTTAGAAACCTAACATTTCATCTAATATTTTTTCAGATTGGTTTTAATTTGAAGATGGTCATACGTTCATACTATTATGTGCTTGAAATTCCAAGAGATAACTGAAAAAGACAAAAGAATAGTCTAAGATACCTACTCTTCCAAGGTTATCCTAAAAAGAAGACCAAGCAATTTTGTGATTTGAATACATGATTCTCCGAAGCTTCAACACCTACACAATAATTCAAGGATTAATAATGTACCTTGAAGTGTCATTAATCGTCAAAAGAGTTGAATCGGTTATTCATAATTGTCAAACATTGTCAATTGATTTTAATCTATCCCTCGTCGTTTAAAGTTCTTTTAAAGCCTTATGAATGATCATTTGATGGTGGTTATCAAACGTGCAAGGAAGTTCTATATAATTCGTATTTGACTTTTCTTGTTTTAAGTCTTATGGTATCTCTGTTGTTAATTCCGAAATGTATTTTATACAACAAGTTAAGTCTATATTGTTAATTTAGTATGATCGTTCCTACCCTCTTTTATTTCTTTTGAGAATACACAAGTCTAATTATGTTATTTACTTAATTGTATTGTGTGATCTATACATTTTTGTACATGTAATGTGATTGAGAATTTCATACATTATACTCTTAATCATTCAATTCATCATTTTATGTTGTGTATCATTCATCACATTCATTTGAATTCATCATACATACATGCATCATTACTCTTGTTAATTCAAAAGATTTAAGCATTTACATAAAATTCATTTGTATAAAAATTATTTTAAGAATTTGAATTAAAATTTGGCTCAAATCTATTTTACACTCATCCATAACATTAAAGTTAATTTTTTATGTGCATAAGAAGTATTCGATTTTTAAGTGGAACAAAATTTGAAAACTTTCAAAATTCAAATATTTTTAAATTTACAATGTATGATTCGAATCATACAATTTGGAACTAAAACCATGATTCGAATCACACATTTGAAGTTTGGGGTTGTCCATTTTGATTTGAATCAAGGTTTACTTGTTAGTTATATGTTTTCATGGTTAGCTAAATTTTGGTTAGGCATATTTTTAAACATGGTTCTATGTTGTTGTTGAATAAGATGTTGCAACATCTTTATCACTTTGTATTAGTGGTTCCAAGATTTAAGGATATTTTGCTGCACAACAGATACAACTCTCAACTTGTGGATCAAGAAACTTATGGACTCATAATATTGAAGCCCATGGATTGAAGAAGGGTATTTAAAGAGAAGACCTAAACCTAAAGTGCGAACTTTTATCTTTCAACAATTGCAAAATTAGGGGAAGAAAATAGTCTTAGGTTTTGAGAGTTTCTTGTGTATTGTGTAGGTGTCTGTCACCCTTGTATCTTTCGGTACATGTGGTAGACTTATTGTTCTCCTTGAAGTTGTGAAGTGTAATAACCGGTTGAAAATTATAGAGTCACCATCATTACTTTTTATTCTAAGGAAGGGAACATAACAGATAACCCTAATTTGGATAAGAGATTCTAAGTTGTTGACTCACTTTAGATGAAGGGAAGGTGTTAGGAACCCCTCATCTACCTTGTTCACTAGGATACTAGATTTTAGGTTAAAGGTTTAGTAATATAGTTTTAATTTTTTAGTTAGGGGACTCACCACGGTTTTAAAGTCGTATGCCTACGTATCCTCTTATGAGGAATCATATTCTCAAGTCGTAATTCATAGTTGTTTGGTTAGTTTTTTTATGGATTATGGAAATATCTCAAATTCCCCTTGAACCAAGTCTAGTTGTGTGAATAGAGGAATCGTAGACGTAGTTCGCAGTCGATAAAAGAAGTTTCCACAACCCTTTTTTTAAAATAAATATGTGTTAGAACATAGTTTGGTTCTACATCCTTGTAAGAGTTTTGATGATAAAAAACACATGATATATAAATAACAAATATGCTCTCTAATAATATATTTTAATTTCAAGGGAAATTCTGATGTAAGAAGTATAGAATATGAGAGAGTTACGTTTTTTAAGCTCTATTTAGATACAACATACTTAGAAGCAAATCCATGTAAACACGCTAAAATGAATAAGTTCTAATGTTACAACTTTTGAATCCACCAACGCTGCGAGCAAAACTCTGACATTCTGATAGGTAAAGATTCTAGAAGAACAAAAGAAGTCTCAACGGTAATATTCTTCTTTTGATATGATCCCAAGAAAGCAATGTTCTGATGTGTTACAACTCATTCATTATAAATAAAAAATTAACAGTTGAACCAAGACAAGATCTATATTATTGGAAAGTGCATTAACAACACTTTATCAACCTTTCTAAAGCATCTTCTTATGTCTTTCATGCATTGCCTATATAAAGAAGACTTAAAGAAGAAATTAAAAAACATCATTGTGCACTGAAAAATAATATTACCCAGTTTTATCTTGTGCTATTCAATTGTATATTGTTGTACCCCAAAATTTTCCCTCCCATATTTCTCAATACAGTTCAAGTGAGGTCCTCAAATTGCTCAAGGAAGTCCAAGGGTTGACCAGACAAACTCTCTCCTAAGGCAGTCTACCTCAAATTAGGGTTTCATGTTTCATCAAGGTACTTGAGTCCAAGGGATCCCAAATGCTCATCATTGTCCTAATATGTTCTCAAGATCATCCATGCCAAGTTTCAAGCCTTGCGGAGGAAATTTGCTCAGTCAATTGCTCAAAAGCCTAAAAATCGACTGTCCTAGGGCAAAAGTCAATTGTATCCTACATACAGTCAAACTTCAATATTTTTGGTCAACATCCTAATTTTGAAGTATTATTCATCATTTGATCAAGGGTTGATCATGACTCCTCAAGGATTGCTCACAATTCATCAAAACCAAAAAGTTGCTAAATTAGGGTTTTATAGGAAAAGTTAACTCAACTTTGACCAAGAATAACTTTCTCATACTTTATCAAAAATGACCCATCCAAAGCTCATTTTGAATAGGATGCAATTATCTACATTTCATCTTCGTATCCAAAGTTCAAAATATCCACTCACAAGAAGATACAAATTTGGACATTATAGGTCATTTTGAAAAGTCAACAAAAACACCTTTTTTTGTCAAAGCTTAATACATGAACATGGAAGACTCAATTGAGATGAGACAAACAAGGTTGCTTAGGGGACACCTTAAGCTTTCTAAAAAGTCCAAGAACACATCTCTAGGGTCAAAATTGAAGGAGTTATGCATTGGTGAAGTTGACCCTTTTCGCAAAATTGCCAAAAGACAAAAGTGGCCAAAATTGCAATTTTTGTCAAATGGGCCCAACTTTTTGTGCTTGAATTGAGTTTGTAACATGGTCCACGACCCATGATCCTTCCCACTTGCCTTTATTTTATTTTTGTCATTTATTTTGACTTTTATTTCAATTAAATCAAATTAAATCAAAATAAAATCATGAAAATATCAAAACTAATTAAAGCTTGAGATTTTGTGCATGTTTAGGTCTCTTATACAGCTGGGAAGAGAATCAAAAAGTGCAAGGCTTGTTTGGACAGAAAAAGATTGAATTTTTCTTGTTTTGGAAAGATTTGATGCAAGGGTGAATCAATGATCAAATCTTCATAATTGCAAGGATTTGGTACAAAATTGTAACCCTAATGCACTCTATGATATATATTGAATAAATCTAAAGCAAAAATACAAGGATTGGAGGCGTGAAAAGCTGAAAGAAAAACTTGCAAAAACTCAACAAAAGTGGTGAATCAAAATCCAACTTCCAGGCCATATCAAGCCTTCCCAGCTATCTCAATCGCTTGCTGGGCATTCAAGGATTCTATCCCAATCATCAACAAGCATTTTCGTGCCCAGATACGCACTGACTGGATCAAGCATCCTCTGGGCATTATCCTCTGGATCCATCAGTCAGAGCTAGATCCAGCGCACCCCATCTTCTGATGGTCATAATCTGCTGGATCCACCAGCCAGGAGCAGGCCCAGTATCATCATCCTCTAGACCGCCATCCTCTGGACCACCATCCTCTGGACCACCATCCTCTGGACCACCATCCTCTGATCACAGCCGCTGACATCAGGCCCTTGGGTTACTTCTTATTTCTCTTTAATTCTCCTTTCTTTAGTTATTCTGTTTTTTTATCAACGCCAAATTACCCTTTTTTAATAACCAACAAAAAATCACAAAAAAAGAAGACTTGTTTTCTTGATAAGCGTTTTTTTAATGAATTAGTTTAAATTAATTTAAGGAAATTCTAATTTCTTTCACAATTAAAATAAATTAAAATTTAGGATATTATTTTTTAATTCAATTATTTCATTACTTTCCTAAATAATAAAAAAATGACAAAAAAATATGTTTACTTTAATCAATTAGAATTAGGTTCAGTCAAGGGTCAAAACCCTAGTCGCTTCGTATTTAACTCACCGCGCGCTGATTATATATTTTTACAATATTCTTCTAACTGTTCCTGGTTTGTAATAGTTTAATTAGGATTTCCATTTATTTATCGGTTTACGGGTTTTTGGCTATGTAATTAATCCCCCTCCCCGAAGCCTTGTAATAGCGTAGTTTTATTTCTCGCCTTTTAATTTTTGCAAATATTAACTATTAGATGTATGATAATAGGATTTCATGACAAGACTGTATGTTAATTTTAAAATGGTTAGCAAACCCTAAATGTGCAAAGATAATAACCTGAAACCAAATCACTCGCACATGCGCACTCCTAGGATATACTCTCACTTCGGTTGCCTTCGGTAAACGATCATTAAGTATAGGGTTTTTGAGTGGTCATCCTCCTGTCTAAACAAAGATCAAATGTCCCGTTCGGAAATGTTGCCTCAGAAATGTTGCCTCGGAAAGGTTGCCTCGGAAATGTTGCCTCGAATATGATCTTAAGACACTAGGGTTATTACTAAGACATCCTAAAATTGCTTTAGTGATCGTACGTCCCTTTCGAATTGACCCTTACAACTCCAACGACGGTGCTACCTACTCACTAATAGTGGGATAGCATTGTCTAAAGGAAACAAGAACAAAAACATTCTTTCTTTTGAGTAGGTAGATGCTAGTAGGTACTTGCTCAAAATAAATCTTTTTCACACTTACACTCTTTTCAAACAAAGTTTTCAAAAAAACTTCGTAACACTCTTGAGGACTGATACAAGGGTTAAAACGAAGTAAAACAAAAACTTTTCAAAACACACAAACACGGAAGCAATTTTTAAAAATGATGAGCAAGTACCTAAGAGCCCGTAGAAAACTACGGATAGAAAGGGTGCTAATACCTTCCCTTTCTATAATCTACCCCCCGTACTCAAAATCTCGAAAAAGGAATTTTTCAGTGCTTTTGTCCTTTCCAGTTGGATAAAATAAAAGTCGGTGGCGACTCTTGCTTACCGTGACATTTTGCGAACATAAACACAAAATGCAAAACAACATTTTCCTAAAACAAGTCCGGTTCTGCCACCGTATCACAGAACTGGAGGCTCTGCTGGGGAATTAATAAGTGGGGTATACCTTAGAAATAGTTCATCATAAATTGCTTCTCTTGTTTGTTTTGGTTGCTTTACTTTTAAGGGTTTTTGTATTGGGAGTTACTATAGATCGTAACCCAGATCTGGGGACACCTTTTAAGTAAGTAACAATAAACTATGAGGGAACTGTACGACATAGACCGATACAGTTGAAGCAGTAGCTACATTGATGTGGCACATTGGTTGGTACTGGTATCCCTTGTGGAGAAACGAGGAGAATACGGGGCTGCTATGTGTGTCGTTAAGCATCAACTGACCTTAGAACCTGTAATTGACCAACTTGGCAATTAGGAAGTAGTGAGATAGTCGGCCTCGGTGTAAAGCTGAGAACTGGTTGATACTCGATACTACACTCATTGAGACCATACTCTCGAGATAGTTCTGGCCGCAAGAAAAGATTACGTGAGCTGAAATCATGACCGATGGAGGATGGTTAGTGATATTGAGAACCTCTAGAACCCGGTTACTATTATTAGGACAGGTTGAAACCAACTGAACTTCAAGAGGGTAGTACCTAGATCCCATGCAAGCCTGAAACTTAAGGGCTCTTATGTGAATTGTTTGCCTTTACCATGTCTGTTATATGCTATACCCGTTGTGTGTTTTATCATGACATCATGCATCATAACATAACATGCATACTTCATTATACTAACCATTTCAAAGACAAAGGGGATTTATCTTTGTTCTGTTTTGCAGATTATGGCTTCCGTATGCATAAACACCATTCTAGTTAACTTTGTGCAAATACCTGCTCAACTCAAAGATTTAGCCTCGAGAGTTTCTGATACTTCTTCATTCATTAGGAGACATGGTCAGCTTCTTAGCTTGGTTACCTCAAAGTTTGATGAGCAGATGATGAGTGTGCTTTTCCAGTTCTTCGATCCAGTGCATCATTGCTTCACTTTCCCAGATTATCAGCTAGTTCCCACTATGGAAGAGTTTTCTCACTTATTGGGCATATCCATCCTTGAGCAGATGCCCTTCACAGGTTTAGAAGAGACTCCTAGACCAGAAGACATTGCTTCAGCTCTACATTTGAAATGGTATGATATGGTATCTAATTGGGAAACACGAAGTGGGGTTGAAGGTTTCTTAGCCAAGTTTCTGATAGATCAAGCTCAGCTATTCTGGGATAACTTGGATTTTCAGGATTTTGAAGACATCTTGGCTCTCCTTATCTACGGTTTGGTTCTTTTCCCGAATCCATATTCCTTCATAGATGTGAATGCGGTTAAGATCTTCCTGTCCCGCAATCCTGTACCTACTCTACTGGGTGATATCTTGCATGCCCTCTATACTCGTACTGTGCATAGAAAGGGGACCCTTATGTGTTGCATGTCGTTGATGTCGAGGTGGTTTATTTCTCACCTCCCTAAGTCTGTGCTGAAAAATGAAGAAGGTTTAGGATGGTCCTACAGAATAATGTCTCTTGCCCATACAGACATTCTTTGGAGTTCTAAGGCTATGGAAAGCATTGTTGTCATTGATCAATGTGGGGGATACCCTAATGTCCCGTTGCTTGGAATTAGAGGGGGAATAACCTACAGTCCTTGTTTAGCTTTGCGAAAGTTTTGTCGTGCTCGGAGAGACGGTCCTCATGAGCTACTTCTTATAGATATTACATTTGACTACAACAGAAGACGTAGACGAGCATCGCCGGAGGTTTATACGCGCTTGGGGCATGGCGAACAGGTTTGACCCTCAAGATCTAGGACCAAGGACTTCTCTCCCTATGCAGCCCTATCTCCAGTGGGTTCAAGCTCGTGCTCAGAAGCTTGGGATGCCCTATGAAGCTGTGTTGTCAGTGATTGTGGAGCCCACCAATGAAGAAGGCATGCCTTATACAGTCCTTTATCCCCACGTGCCCACTGATCTTGGGGCACTGAAGAGATCCTGGATTCAGCTGAAGGAGGAAAGGGACACCTACCGGGAGAAGTACCATGAGCAAGAAAGGAAGATCTTGAAGCTCACCAGGAAACATGAGAATGAAAGAACAATCAATGACTACGTCAGCACGAAGGGGAAGCGTCCATGGGATTTCTGATGTTTGCTTTTTCTAGTTTAGAGTTGTTTTCAGTTTATTTCTTTGTAACGCCTTAAAGGCATTGTTGAACCTTTTCACAAGTTTAATCTAATAAAGTTTGTTTATTTCTTGGTTTACAAATTTAAATCTCCCAAAGTATTTGAAATCATTACATACGTATCCCATTATTATGCACACCATTACAGGTACCATTACAGGTTTCTCATCTTCTTCGCTGTTTATTTAAGCAGAAATGTCTTCCGATCAAGCTATCAAAAATCTCCAGGCACAAAATGGCCAATTCCAAGAGCTATTCTTAAGCTTGGCTAAGGGTCAAGAGGAATTGAAAGCTCTCATTCTGAAAGAGAAAGAGAAGAAGAAGAAGAAGAAGAAGGTCGTTCTGCTGAGTATGGGTAAAAGGTTTGGAGATAGGCTAAAACAACAAGCTGATCTGTCCTTTTCATCCAAGGGAGGGGAGGACCAAGAGGAAGAAAAGGGCCCTAGTCCTGCAATTTTTGATAATGATACAAATTATGATAAGGAACAGTATCCTCCTGTTGAGGATTGGTACAAACAACTTGAAGACCGTCTGAGCGCTATGGAGATTCAGAAGATCCATGGTTTGGATTTCGAAGATTTAGGACTGGCATCTGGGGTGGTGATCCCTCATAAGTTCAAAGCTCCGGTTTTCGCCAAGTACGATGGAGTATTCAGTCCAAAACTCCATCTTTGCTCGTACATCATAAAAATCCAACCTTACACTGCTGATAGAAATTTGTGGGTGCATTTCTTTCAAGATAGTTTGCCAGGGACTTAGCTTGAATGGTTTTATCAATTGGAAGGAGCTAATGTCCAAAACTGGGAAGACCTTGTTGCTGCTTTCTATAAGAAGTACCAGTATAACGCCGACCTTGCTCCCACGCGTACTCAGATTCAGAGTATGTCTATGGGTGCAAGTGAAGGTTTTAAGGACTATGCTCAGAAGTGGAGAGATTTAGTTGGAAGAGTCCAACCCCCTTTGTCTGACAGGGAGTTGGTGGACATGTTTCTAGGGACGTTGTCTGGTCCATTTTTAAATCATCTGATCGGCAGTTCGTCATCTGGGTTTACTGAATTAATTTTGACTGGGGAGAGAGTAGAAGCTCGTATCAGAAGTGGTAAGATACAGAAGGATACGTCGTCAAGTGCAGTAAAGAAGCCTTTCACCGGTAAGAAAGAAGCTAGTGAAGTTTATGGCTCGAGGAGCCAAAGCATACCTGAACACCGTCAAGCAGTGAATGCGGTAGTAATATCAAGACCCACTGTTGCCCCAAAATGCAACAATCAGCAAAGAATGGAGAGACCGCAGAGACAGTACACTCGGCTTAATATGACCTTGTCTCAAATTCTACCATAATTTTTGAAGACCAACCTGGTAACTCTGAGGGAAGCCCCAAAGAATCCCAGCACCACATCTCCGCTATATAACCCGAACGCCCGCTGTGCCTATCACTCCGATAGCCCAGGTCATGATACAAACAACTGTTGGGCCTTGAAGAATAAGGTGCAAGATTTGATCAAAGCTAAAGAAATTGAGTTTGACGCTCCGGAGAAACCCAACGTCATAACTGCTCCTATGCCCAAACACGATCATGGAGTAAATGCTGTGGATGATGATTTATTTGTGACCTCTGTGGAAGAAATTTCTACTCCTTTGATGACAGTTAAGAAGAATCTATTGTTGGCCGGTTTATTTCTGGGCTGTGGCGATGTTTGCCACCTATGTTCAATCCTGCCTGCTGGTTGCCACTTTTTGAAATCAGGTGTTCAACGCCTGATGGATAACAAAGAGATCCTATTCGAGAAGACTATGATTCTGTTGGTTACAATTCAAGATGTTCCCATCATAACCATTTCCTCCAATCCTTAGGAGGCTTCCTCGAGAAAGCCTGTTAGGATTACACCCGTTCCAGGAATTGCTCCGTTAATCATTACTATCCCGGGCCCTATTCCATACACTTCGGATAAGGCTGTCCCTTGGCACTATGGGGCCGATGTGTATTACCATGGAGTTAAGCAAGACTTAAAGATTGAAGAAGGTGATGCTGATATCAGCAATATTGTCGGGGCTAGCAAGGTCACCCGAAGTGGAAGACTCTTTTCTCCCGAGATTTCCCCTCCGACTGTCCAGAAACCTGTTGTCATTCCATCTGCTAGTACATCAGCTACTGTCCCAGTTTCTATTCCATTTATCACCCCTGTCGCCGAGCCATCTAGCACTCGGGGCAAAGAAATCACAAGTGAGCCTCCCCGGATGGAGGCACCTAAGAAGATCATTGTAGAAACCTATAAGCAGGAGATAGAGGAAATTCTGAAGATTATTAAGAAGAGTGACTACAATGTAGTCGAGAAGCTGGGGAAGACCCCATCAAAAATATCCATGTTATCTTTGTTGTTGTGTTCGGAAGCCCATGCAAAGGCTTTAATTGCTTTCCTCAAAACTGCGCATGTGCCGCAGGAAACTTCGGTTGATCAATTCAAAGATTGTGTAGCTAGTCTGACTACCGACAATGGTTTGGGTTTCTCAGACGCAGATCTGACTGTTAAAGGAAGAAATCATAATGATGCTCTGCACGTCTCGATCGAGTGCAGGGGCACTACTATGGACCACTTACTGGTATATACTGGGTCCTCATTGAATGTTTTACCAAAGAAGGCATTAGACCGTCTAGACTGTGAAGGTTTGATTCTGAAACTGAGTAATATTGTGGTCAGGGCTTTCGACGGGTCAAAAAGGATGGTGCATGGGGAGGTGGACGTCCCTGTTAAATATGGGGCGGTGACTTCTACGCTCCATCAGATGTTGAAATATCCAGTAAAGGGGAAGATTGTCATGGTACGAGGTGAGGAGGAGTACATGGTGAGTCATCTTAATTACTTTCGCTATATGGAGATGGATGGGGAGTTCATCGAAACCCCGTGTCAGAACTTTGAAGAGGTCTCCCAGACTTTGGCGTCGACTGAAGTTGCTATTGACGAACCTCTAATGAAGATGGCTTCCCTCAAGGATGCCAGGGCTGTAATTGAAAAAGGCGGGTGTGCAAGTTGGGGTCAGCTCCCTGATTTCACACACAAAATTGACAAGTTCGGTTTGGGCTTTACGGTAGAGGCTGAAAGGGTTGTTCAGTGCGTGCGGATTAGAAGACCTCCTCTGCACATCTGTAATCAGGGAGTGAATGCAATTGAGGATGATGAAGAAGAGTCAGATATCGACAGCTGGATCTACCCGACTACCAACAGTGGATTGAACAACTGGATGGCGAAGGACTTCGTGCCCGTTTCTTTTATTACACAGTAATAGACTTTTGTTTTGAGACTTGTAACAGACAGTTTGAAACTTTACGGCCCGGTGCCTTGCCCGAGGCACCTTTGCTTTGTTTGTGAGGGCTTATTATTTGTCATTTTCATATATCATCAATAAAGCATTGGACGTTTTCTTGCATTACAAATTTTAAGCTCCTTGTTTTTCTTTTCTATCTCGTACTTTATCAAAACACCTATTGTCTTACACACACTCACGTATCATAATGCAGATCCACATCTACTTTGGATCCCATTGATAACAACTCTGCTATTTCCAGTTATGACTTCGAAAATACGATCAACCAAGCCGAGGACGAAGGTGAGGATGATTGTGAGGTGCCTGGAGAGCTCGCTAGACTGTTACTGTAGGAGGAGAGGGCCATACAGCCTCATGAAGAGCTAGTGGAATCAGAGAATTTAGGTACAAAGAAGGACAGGAAAGAGGTCAAGATAGGTGCGAATATGGAGCCTAGTGTCAAGCAACGGTTGATACAGATGCTACGTGACTATGTTGAGATCTTCGCTTGGTCATATGAAGATATGCCTGGTTTAGACACTGGCATTGTGGTTCACCGCCTGCCAACTAAAGAAGACCGCCCTCCGGTAAAACAGAAGGTTCGCCGTATGCGCCCTGAAATGTCTGAGAAAATCAAAGATGAGGTCATGAAACAGTTTGACGCCGGATTTCTAGCTATCACTTCTTATCCGCAGTGGATCGCCAACATTGTTCCAGTGCCCAAGAAGGATGGTAAGGTACGGATGTGTGTGGACTATAGAGATCTGAGCAGGGCAAGCCCCAAGGATGATTTCCCACTTCCTAACATCGATGTTCTGGTCGACAACACCGCGCATCATAAGATCTTCTCCTTTATGGATGGTTTTACTGGTTACAACCAGATTAAGATGGCCCCCGAGGACATGGAGAAGACAACTTTCATTACACAGTGGGGCACCTTCTGTTACAAGGTAATGCCTTTCGGGTTGAAGAATGCTGGGGCAACTTATCAGCGCGCCATGGCCGCTTTATTCCACGACATGATTCACCATGAGATTGAGGTTTATGTTGATGACATGATCTCAAGGTCCCACACAGAAGAAGAACACCTTGACCATCTCCAGAAACTGTTCGACAGGTTGAAGATGTACAAGTTGAGGTTAAACCCGAACAAGTGCACCTTCAGGGTAAGGTCTGGTAAGCTGCTGAGTTTCGTTGTTAGTGATAAAGGTATTCAAGTGGATCCTGCAAAGGTGAAGGCTATATAGGAGATGCCAGATCCCCAAACAGAAAAGGAAGTTAGAGGATTTTTGGGACGTCTGAATTACATTGCCCGGTTCATTTCACACCTGACTGCTACTTGTGAGCCGATCTTCAAGCTGCTGAAGAAAGATCAAGTGTTAAAATGGAATGATGAATGTTAGACTGCTTTCGAAAGGATCAAGGAGTACCTCCAAGAGCCACCTATTTTGATGCCTCCAGTTGAAGGAAGACCTTTTATTTTGACAGTGCTGGATAATTCAATGGGGTGCGTGCTGGGGCAGCATGACGAGTTTGGCCGAAAAGAGCATGCTATTTACTACCTTAGCAAAAAGTTTACCGACTGTGAGACCCAATACTCACTGCTTGAGAAAACTTGCTGCCCTTTGGCATGGGCTGCTCGCCGGCTGAGATTGTACATGCTGACTCACACTACCCTATTGATATCAAAAATGGATCCAATGAAGTATATCTTCGAAAATCCTGCATTGTCCGGAAGAATAGCAAGATGGCAGATGATCTTAACTGAGTATGACATCCAATACATAACCCAAAAAGAAATCAAGGGGAGTGTGTTGGCGGATCATTTGGCGCATCAGGCCGTGGATGATTACCAATCCATGAATTTCGAGTTCCCGGATGAGAATATCATATTGGTGACCGACTGTGAAGAACCTGGACCAGATTAAGGACCTGAGGAAGGATCCCGATGGTCTATGTATTTTGACGGAGCCTCAAACGCGTTGGGTAATGGCATTGGCGCTGTGATTATATCTCCTGAGGGCTGTCATACTTCGTTCACCACCCGATTATGTTTTAACTGCACCAACAATATGGCGGAGTATGAAGCGTGCATCATGGGTCTTCGAGCGACTATTGACCTGAGGATTAAGTTCTTGATTGTATTCGGAGATTCTGCTTTGGTGATCAATCAGATCAAAGGCGAGTGGGATATGAAGCACCCAAATATTATTCCTTACAAAGAGTGTGTACTGACGTTGCTTCCACACTTTGAGGAGATAACCATTGAACACTTTCTAAGAGAGGATAATCAGTTAGCGGGCACGCTAGCTACCATGTCTTCTATGTTCAAGTTCAGGTGGGACAATGAAGCTCCCCATATTACCATTGAGAGGTTGGACGAACCCGCACATTTTTGTGATATTGAGACTGAAGAGGTAGCAGATAAACCTTGGTTTCACGAGGTAAAGAGGTATCTTGAGGCTAAAGAGTACCCCGAGGGTGCATCTGTTAATGATAAGAAGTTTCTGAGGAGATTTGCTGCGAAGTTCTTCATCAGTAATGGTATCCTCTACAAGCGTAACCATGATTCGACCTTACTGCGATGTGTGGACAAGAACGAGGAAAAAAGGATTATGGCGGAGTTACATGAAGGTACTTTCGGAACTCATTCCAGTGGATACACCATGGCAAAGAAAATCCTATGGGAAGGATATTATTGGTCTACTATGGAAGCCAATTGTTATCAACATTCTCAAACCTGTCATAAGTTCCAAGTCTATGCTGATAAGGTGCATGTACCTCTGGTTCCTCTGAATGTTTTGACAGCATCTTGGCCTTTTGCAATGTGGGGCATCGACATGATAGGCGAGATCAGACCTACTGCGTCCAACGGGCATCGTTACATTCTGGTGGCTATTGATTATTTCATGAAGTGGGTTGAAGCAGCTTCCTTTGCTACAGTAACCAAGAATGTCATGGGGCGGTTCATCCGACACAATCTGGTTTGTCAATATGGTGTACCAGAGAGGATCATTACAGACAATGGTACAAATCTCAATAATACGATGATCACCGAGCTCTGCAAACAGTTCAAGATACAGCATCACAAATATTCTCCTTACCGGCCGAAGATGAATGGGGCTGTTGAAGCGGCTAATAAGAACATCAAGAAGATTGTGCAGAAGATGACGGTGACCTACAAAGAATGGCATGAGATGTTACCATTCGCTCTTCATGGGTACCGTACCTCAGCACGAACTTCGACAGGGGAAACACCCTTCTCTTTGGTGTATGGCATGGAGGCAGTCTTACCCATTAAGGTCCAGATACCCTCTCTCCGGATTATGAAGGATGCAGGTTTGAGAGAGGACGATTGAATCCAAACTCGGCTTGATCAATTGAACCTAATTGACAAGAAGAGACTTACTGCTATTTGTCATGGTCAGACGTATCAAAAGCGAATAATCAAGGCATTTAACAAGAAAGTAAGACGACAAGAGTATTAAGTCGGGGATCTGGTGATCAAACGCATCATACTGCCGCAAGGTGATCCCAGGGGCAAATGGACCCCTACATACGAAGGGCCATTTGTGGTTAAGAACATTTTCTCAGGAGGAGCTATGATTCTAACCACCATGGATGGTGACGACCTTCCTCACCCCGTCAATGCAGACATAGTGAAAAATACTATGCATAATCAAAGACCCGCTAGGTTGACTGGCCTAGGCCAAAATAAGGGCTTCCTGACGAACCAAAAGGGTTCGGGCAAAAGTAAGGGATGAAAATTATGAAATCTGTACACCCGGCAAGTTTAAAACCTGAAAAGGCGGCTTGGGCAGAAAAGGGTATCCCAGTGGACTAAAAACCCGAAAGGGCGGTCCAGGCAAAAATTAGGGATCAAAGTGTAACACTATGTCTCATTGGATCACCTTGCAACCAGACTTCGGTATGGACTATCAAGCTCGGACGGCGCCAATCAATCTGATCTACCTTCAACCAAATAGCAAAGTGATGAGACGCTCGAAGATATAAAGGCAATAGCAGAGTTGGAACCAGTGGGATTTTTCACATAGCTGTTTTTATTTCTTTCACATAAATTGTATAAATTCCGTTCTTTCGGCGGCGTTCTCTTATTAGAACGTCGGCCTCTTGTACAAAATGCCTATTACAGGCTAACTTCAAGAATCAATACAATTCATTTTACGACAGATCTCAAATTTGTTTTTCTTTTTCTGTTTTGTTTTGCAAGAACGTCCAATGGTTCATTTTTGATATATGCATTTGAACATGATTGTTGCTCATAAATATTTACATGCGAAACAAAAGACAATTACTCATAATTCCAGGAACAGGGGCAAACAAGAAATTTCCAAACTTTACAGTTGCTCTACCCGCCAGGTACAGGGATAAACACAGCTGGAGAATATGACTAAAAGTGCATACACTCCCCGCAGAGTAAAAGGTACCCAAATACAGTGGTGTTATTTCTCCACAAGCAGAGTTCATCTATCACCAACACTAGAAGATTATCACCAGTGGAGTTTATTTCTTCCACAAGCAGAAACTCAATCCCCAACAGGGTTCATTATCGCCAGCAATGGTAATTCATCCCCAGCCGAGGTTATTTCTCCAAATCAGCAGATCTTCTGGCAAAGTATCTCTTCCCCACAGAGTCATTCTCTCGCCAGTTTAATCTCCAGCTAATCATCTTCGATCGTTATCCCCAGCGAGAACGAAGAACTCAACTCTTTATGTTCTCCAACAGCAATCCAGGAATTATTCTCCCCAGCGGGAAGATATCACGAGAACATTGTGTTGTACCCCAAAATTTGCCCTCGCATTTTCCACGAGAAATCACATCTTCAGGCTTTTCCTGATTTTTTCAGATTGGCTGAAGAATCGGTCAAACAGACTTTTCTCATCAGTCTGACAAAATTAGGGTTTTCATTGATTTTCATGGCTCTGGAACAATTCAAACAGTTGGTTTAGGGTTTTGGTTGATTTTGGCTCAGCTTCGATTAGGCGAACGCTTCTTTGGCATTTGATCAGAATCAGGGTTTTGTGCGCATATCTCTCAAGAAGAGTTAGTTCTATCAATGCTTTTCAAGTGACTCTGAAATGAGAACTGAGGATGCTGGTTGTTAATTTGTGTTTGTTTGGATTTAATCAGTGAAAAGAGGCAGATGGACGTTTTGTTTAATTAACTGTCGTCTGGTTTGAAACTGTGCTTTACTTTGGATAATTGGAGTGTCGGGGTTGTTATTGATTATAAGACCAGTGTTTATCAATTGATTATTTATTTTTAAGTTAAGATAATTGGAGTTTATTTCCATTTTATTTTAATTTAAGAATTATAAGTAATTAGATAAATATTATAAGCAATTAGATAAATATTTGAAGAAGAATTAAAAATGAATGACAAATAAAAGGACTTTTTATTTATTTTTAAATTATTTGTACAATTGTTTTTGTTTACAAAATGTTTACAATAATAATATTATAGTAATTTAAATTTAAATAAAACTATCCTAATTTTTCAAAGTCTTCAATTCTTCATCCTCCATTTATCGCTTTTCCTCTCCATTTGATTTTTTATCTGCAAAGAAAAGAAGAAAAAGTCAGAAGCAGATAAATAATTAAAAGCGGACAATTAATTTAGGCTCATCATTAAAGGCAACTGACTGGAATCAGTTAGCCCTCTCCGCAAATCACGGGATTTCTCCCGGTTCACAAAGAGGGATGAATATTGCTTGCTAAACATGAATGCACAAAGTATTGAAATGCACAAATTCAAATTTTGTCAAACCAATTGCATAGTTCAAAACCAACTGCATAGTTCAAAACCAACTGCATAGTTCAAAACCAACAGCATGTATAAAAGTTCAAATTGCCAAAACAAAGTCCAATGTCAAACTGTCCAAAATATGGAAGGATGTCAAGATACAAAGGCTACTCCATACTGTAACAAAGATGCAGGAAAGCTGAAGAAGGAAAGTATGCAGGTTAAGACCACATATGCAAGCAAGCTAGTCCTATTTCATCATTTTCCAGCCTGTATGCCTTTTCAGAAAAAGTACACATAACATTATTTTAATGTTTTGATTGGTACTAGAGAGAGAGAAGAGAGGAGAAGTTAGGCTTACTGACTTTTGGCTTTAGGCACAAATATATAAAACAAACTGAAATGAAACAGTAGAAAAGGGAGAGAGATCACAAAAGCCAAAGAGAACTCAGAGAAAGCTCTAAGCCTCAAGCTTACCCTGCCTGAATCCAAACAACATAAAAAACTGTCAAAAACCAAAAAGCCTAAAAAACAAGTATAACTTGCACAAACCTGAAGCAAGCCTCACCAAGGCCATAACCTGCATCAAAAGCCTTAAAATCCAGCCTGCCTCTAAACTGTCAAACACCAACTGTCAAACAAAGCCCCAAAGCCTAACTGGTAAAAAGCCAAACAGAACTGCCTTCCACCAAAAGAAAGCCTCACAAATTTGTCCAACTCTAAGCCATAGCCAAAAAACCTTCATCTGTCAAGCCATCAAACCCTCAGAACTCAGGGAGTTCATCATAGGGTTAATCAACAAGCAACTAAATCAAGCATTCAGGCCCTCAGAACCTAGGGTTCATCACTGGGCAAAAGCCATCAAGCTAAAAGCATACAGAAGCATACATATCAGAAGCATTCAACATAGCAAACCAGCATCAACAACTCAATCATCAAAGCATACAGAAAGCGAAGCAACGAGAAGAAGGAGATAAAGAAATATACTGAACCAACACAAAAGGCGAAGAATACAGAGTACCAGGAAGTAAAGCTTAATCAGCATCGTCACCTCGCCGTCCGACCCTCCACGCGCCTCCTGTTTCCCTCCTCCTCCGTCTCCAAAAGGTAGTACTTCTTTTCCCTCTTTTCAAAACCTCAAGTGAACCACAATATACGAGAAACAGGGTCAATAAACGAAAATCAGAACATGCAAGGACAAAATCAAAAACCCTAATAACGTTCTAGATCGTTACCTTTTTTCATTCTTTGCGTTACACAACCACTGAGGGAGAAGGAGGGAAGGTGGCGCCGTTTGACCTTAGGCGGATGAGCGCTCAGAAGGACAAGGTTCAACTTTCGGCATGAGAAGACGAAGAAGATGACGAACGAAGATAGAACGAAAACGGCGCAGCTGCTGTTATGAACTCTAAGGCTTTTCCCAAATGAACACAAAATCATCAAACCCTAAAAACAAATGTTATGAGACCTGATGGGCCTCGCCCCATTCTTTCCCTTAAGCCCAAAGCGTCCCAATTAACACCCCCTTTGCTTCTGCTTTGATCAGGTTTGGGCCAAGATAAACCCCCTTAGCCCATTCTTTTTTCTAAATTAATCCTTTTTATACATAAATTATATCTTTTTTTAAAACAAATTAATATACTTTTTACCTTAAAACCTTTATACTATTATCATAATACAAGTTATTTCTTTTGTAAATAAAAATATTTTAATCCTTTTCTTTTTATTTTTTTAGCTAGTATAATTACTAATATATAAGAAATAAAACTTAAAATATTCTTTTCCTTTTCTTGAATTTTTCTTATTTGTACATGTTCATTAAAATACTAATACATAAAAATAATTCTTAAAATAAATACATTTTCTTTTCTTAAAAATACTTTGTACATTAATACTGAAAAATACATAAAAGAATAGAATTAAAAAAAAAAACATTTTCCTTTCTTTCTATTAAAATATTTTTTTTGTATGTATTAAACAAAAATACGAAAACACAAAAATTAAATAAACGAAATATTTAATTCCTTTCATTAAATTAACGATACTTGATAACACATTAAATTCACATCACGCACTTGTAAATAAATTACACTTACACATACACAATACATTTTACATTTGATACATTATACATTTGCTATTCTTACACTTTGCTATACATTACATTGTTTACATTCGATCGCGATTCGATTTGGTTGTAATTATTTAAGTCTCATCCCCATTTGTACATTTATACCCCCACTCCCAGATATTATTTGTAATAGCGTAGACTTTAAAATTCCCGCAATTTACCGCTTTCGAATTATACCATGATTAGACCTAGGGTTTGTATGTACATAAAATCAAACGCTAGATAACCTAATACAAGACAAATACATGAAATCAATACACAATCACACTTTCACCCCCTAGGGTGATCCCACATGTTGCCTTCCAAAGTGGGCCATGCTTGCACGTCGAGTTCCTTTGGCAAAAACAATTCAAAATGATCATAAGTCCCTCGATGACGCTTTCGAAAGTCGCCTATCAAAATGATCAAGTCCCTTCAAGCAAATTGCCAAAGACACTTGGCACCATTGCATTCATGGTCCATACGATGACCCGCGCCCGTCCCGTTAAACATCCTAAACGCAAGATTGTCCACCAAATTCAATGGTGGAACAAAATTTTTAAAAAGGGGTTGAAAACATAGAGAAAACCTTTGAGTACAATAGGGGTAGACCAAACTCTTAGTTACTTGAAATCAACTTGCAAAAAAAACACTTGCCTTCTTTTCAAAAAACACACTTCATACACACTTTCAAAACAAACTTCCAAAAACATTTGAAACATCTTTTCGAAAAGATACACACCTTTGTGAAACACTCAAACACGAGTCATTACATTGGTTGCCTAAGACAAGGCATCTTCTTCAAAAACATTTTCAAAACACACACGCACACCACAATTTCAAGCAAATCAAAAATCAAGGCAAGTGATCTAAAAAACCAAGTAACTAAGAGCCCATGGATAACCATGGATGAAAAGGGTGCTAATACCTTCCCTTTTCATAATCTACCCCCCGAACCCACGAAACATCTCAAAAGGTTTTTTCCTGTGCTTTTTTAAACCTTTCCTTTAGGATAAAATAAAAATTCGGTGGCGACTCTTGCTAAACCGAACAAGTACGAAAACAAACGCAAAACTCAAGTCAGTTCTCCCACCGTATCACAGAACTGGCGACTCTGCTGGGGATATTATTCAAAAGTGGGGTTACCTTAGGGTTTAGATCACCTTTATTTTCAATTGATTGCTTTGTTTGCTTTTACATTTGTGGGCTTTGCATCGGAGTTTCATAGATCCTAACCCGGATCTGGGGAATCCCCTTTTAGGTAGCATAATCTGTGAGGGACCTGTCCGGCGTAGACCGACATGGGTGAAGCAGTGGCTACGTTGGTGTGGCACCTTAGTCTGTACCAATATCCCTTGAGTTGCAACGAGGATAATATGGGTCTTCTAAGGAGTCATCAAACACCAACCGACCTTAGAACCCTAAATTGACCAAACTTGGCCATAAAACAGTAGCAGTATGCTACACTCATTGAGGCTAAACTCTCGCGATGGTTCTGGCCTCAAGAAAAGATTGCGATGCTGGAGTTATGACCGATTGAGGGTAGTCAAGGATTTGAGATCCTCTAGAACCCGGTTACTTTTGATATGACAGGTTTTAACCAACAAAACTAAAAGAGGGTAATACCTAAACTACATGCTGGCCTAAAACCTAAGGGTTGTCTTGTGTGACTTGTGTGCCTTATCATGCTTGCCTTTGTGAATACTTATGGTGTGTTTTATCATAGCATCATAGCATCATACCATTGCATGCATCCTGTATAAGGACTGACCCATTTCAAAGACAAGAGGTTTTCATCTTTGCTCTGTTTTTTAGGACATCATGATGCCCGTGCGTAGGAATACTATCCGGCTCAACTTTGTTCAACCACCAACTTTGCTCAAGGAGTTGGTAGGTAGGATTCCAAACACTACTTCCTTCATCAAGAGGCATGGTTCTCTCCTTGGTTTGATCACTTCAAAGTGGGACCAACAACTGATAAGTGTCCTGACCCAGTTTTATGATCCCCTGTATCATTGCTTCACCTTTCAAGACTTCCAGCTGGTCCCTACCCTGGAAGAATTCTCTGACTTGCTTGGTATCCTTGTTTTGGAGCAAACTCCATTCACTGGTTGGGAGAAGACTCTTAGGCCTGAAGAGATTGCTTCAGTCCTGCCCTTGACCAAAGAAGAGGTAATGGCTAACTGGGAAACTAGAAGTGGAGTTAAGGGCTTTTTGGTTAAGTTTCTGGTTGGCAAAGCTAATGATTTCTGGAATGACTTAGACTTCAAGGCGTACGAAGACATTCTGGCTCTTTTAATCTATGGTCTGGTGTTGTTTCCAAATCCTGACACCTTTATCAGTATCTATGCCATAAGGATCTTCATGTCTCGGAATCCTGTACCCACTCTTTTGGGTGATATCCTGCAACAACTCTATGCTCGTACTGCCCGAAGACGGGGAACTCCGTGGTGTTGTGCTCCTTTGCTAGTGAGGTGGTTTATTTCGCACCTTCCTAAGTTCGTGCTAAAGAATGAAGAAGGAAAGGGTTGGGCTCATAGGTTAATGTCTCTCACTGATAATGACATCACTTGGACTCTCAGAGGTTTGGATGAGGTAGCTGTTATTGATCGTTGCGGAGAATACCCTAATGTTCCATTGATCGGCACCCAGGGAGGAATCTCTTATAATCCATGTTTAGCTCTCCGTCAGTTTGGAAGAGCCAGAAGAGTAGGGCCTCATGAGATGTTGGTTCCTCACTTCCATTTTGAATTTCAGGTAGACAGTGACAAACTACGCCATGGATTCATTAAAGCTTGGGGCAGAATTCACAAAGCTGACCCACATGAGTTGGGACCAAAGACTTCTCTACCAATGGAACCCTATTGCAGATGGGTCCGCATCCGTGCTCAGAAGTTAGGTATGCCATACGAAGCTGTCAGACCTGTCATTCTTGAATCTCTTAATGAAGACGGGGTTCCTCCAACTGTCCTCCGTCCTCAGATACCCACTGATGTTGATACACTGAAGAGATCTTGGGCGCAGCTAAAGGAAGAAAGGGATTTTTATCGGGAAAAGTTCAACGAACAGAAACGGAAGATCCAGAAGCTGACTAAGCAATTGGAGGAAGAGCGGATCCTGAATGACTATATCCATACTGAGAAGAGGAGGCCATGGGAGCACTGATGGGCTTTGAATGTTTCCTTTTACAGCTTTTATTTCCTTTTCAGTATTTTTCATTCCTGTAATGCCTAAAGGCGAGTTGTTGAACAATTTAAAGTTTGAATCTAATGAAGTGTGTTTCCCTTTTGTCTACAAAGTTGAATCTCGTTTGTCTTTGAAAACATAAATCATACGCATCTCATTGCATCATGTGCACAACAGGTACCCTTTTTCCACAGGTTGCTTAATCTTCTTCACTGTTTATTTGAACAGTCATCATGAATCCTGAATCATCCAACGAACAAGCTATCAAGGCCCTCCAGGCCCAGAACGCCCAGTTTCAAGAGATGGTCATGAGCTTAGCCCAAGGTCAACAAGAGTTGAAGGCTCTGCTCCTGAAGAAATAGAAGAAGAAGAGGACTGCGTTGTTCAACACTGGACGTAGGTTTGGGAATACACTCCATAATGAGGCTGATCAAGCTACTTCCTCTGCAGAGAAGGACAGTCCCCAAGGGGGAAGGGCTCCTAGTCCCGCAGTCTCCGACAACGAGACAGATTACAATGACGAATAGTACCCTCCTGCTGCTGACAGATACAAACAACTAGAGGACCGTTTAAGTGCCATGGAGATTCAAAATGTGCCGGGGTTAGATTTCGGAGATTTAGGTTTATCTTCTGGGGTGGTGATCCCACACAAGTTCAAGGCGCCTGCCTTTGCGAAGTACGACGGGGCTTCCTGTCCCAAGCTGCATCTCCGATCATATGTAAGGAAGATCCAACCTTACACTACAGACAAGAACCTTTGGATCCATTTCTTTCAGGATAGCCTTTCGGGGTCTCAACTCGAATGGTTCTATCAGTTAGACGGAGCCTGTATCCGAAACTGGGAGGACTTGGCTGCTGCGTTTTATAGACAGTATCAGTACAATTCTGACCTCGCTCCCACGCGTACCCAACTTCAGGGTATGTCGCTGGGAACGGGCGAAGGATTCAAGGAGTATGCGCAAAAGTGGAGAGACTTGGCTGGCAGGGTGCAGCCTCCTTTGATTGACCGTGAACTTGTGGACATGTTTCTAGGGACCCTGTCTGGTCCATTATTCAATCATCTGATTGGTAATTCTTCCGCTGGGTTTACAGATTTGATCTTGACTGGTGAAAGGATAGAAGCTGGTATCAAGTCAGGGAAGATACAGAAAGGTGCCTCCGCGAGTACTGAGAAGAAGCCTTTCAAGAAGGAAGCTAGTGCTGTTTATGGTCCTAGAAGACAAGTTAAGCCGGAACGCCGCCAAGCTGTCAATGCATTGGTCATTTCAAAGCCTGCTACTGCTCCTCCGCAGTATAATCAACAAAGGGGTGAGAGGCCCAAAAGGCAGTAAACTCGGCTTAACATGACCCTGTCTCAGATTTTGCCGCAACTACTGTCAACCAACCTGGTAACTGTCAAAGAAGCTCCGAAGGTGGTGAATACAGCTTCTCCAAAATACAACCCCAACGCCTGTTGCGCTTATCACTCTGATAGCCCCGGGCATACTACAGACGATTGCTGGGCCCTGAGGAATAAGGTTCAAGACCTTATTGATGCTAAGGAAATACAGTTTGAGGCGCCTGAAAGGCCCAATGTTGTGACTGCTCCCATGCCCCAGCATGGAGTAAGTGCTGTGGAAGAGGACCGATATGTAGCCTCCGTGGAAAAGATCGTTACTCCATTATCAACTGTTAAAAGGAATATGTTGCTAGCCGGTTTATTTTCGGGATGTGATGAAGATTGCCTTCTGTGTGCTGTTTCGCCTTTTGGTTGTCCTTCGCTGAAATCAGGTATCCAAAGCCTGATGGATAGCAAGGAAATCTTGTTTGAGAAGATTGCCGTTCCTGCTGTCCCTACCGAAGAAGTTTCTATTGTCACTATTTTCAACAAACCTCCTAACGCTACTTCAAAGAAGCCTGTCAAAATTATGTCCACTCAGAAAGTTGCTCCCATCATCATTACAGTTCCGGGGCCTCTCCCTTATACATCCGACAAAGCTGTCCCATGTTACTATGGGGCAGATTTTTATGTGCTTAGAGTGAAGCAAGAGTTTGATACAAGTACTGGTGTTATCAACATCACCGGGCCTGCCAAGATTACTCGCAGTGGTAGGCTGTTTTCACCAGATATTTCACCACCAGTTATTCAGAAACCTCTTATCATCACACCCGCAAGTGTCCATGTTTCCCTTCCAAATCAAGTTCCTGTGTCTACCCCTGCCGCCGAGTCCTCTAATGCTCGGGGAAAAGGAGTTGCTACCGATTTTCCTGCCCGGACGGAGGCACCGAAGACGACCGCTGTTGAAGCCTCCCAACAAGAGATGGAGGAGATCCTCAAGATTATCAAGAAAAGTGATTTCAATGTTGTTGAGCAGCTGGGGCACACCCCATCAAAAATTTCCATGCTATCATTGTTGTTATGTTCAGAGGCCCACGCCAAAGCCCTAATCTCCTTTCTGAAAATAACTCATGTGCCACAAGAAACATCTGCTGATCAATTTACTGATTGTGTGGCTAACTTGACTGCTGATAACGGGTTGGGCTTTTCTGACGCTGACCTGACTGCAAAAGGAAAGAACCATAATGATGCCCTGCACGTCTCTATTTAATGCAGGGGCAGTACTCTGGCCCATGTGTTGGTGGACACCGGTTCTTCATTGAATGTATTGCCCAAGAAGGCCCTAGACAGATTGGACTGTGAGGGTCTGGAACTCAAGCCCAGTAACATTGTTGTCCGAGCCTTTGACGGTTCGAAGAGGATGGTACATGGCGAGGTTGACATTCCAATCCGGGTTGGTTCCCAAGTTTTTTATTCTACTTTCTATGTGATGGATATCCGTCCATCCTATTCCTGTTTATTGGGTCGTCCATGGATCCATAAGGCCCGAGCGGTGACCTCCACACTACATCAAAAGCTTAAGTACCCAGTCAGAGGAAAGATTGTTACGGTCCAAGGGGAAGAAGAGTATATGGTCAGCCACTTGAACTCATTCCGATACATAGAAATGGATGGGGAATTCATTGAAACCCCTTTTCAACACTTTGAAGAGGTGCCTCAGACGTTGGCGTTGGCTGAAACTGTGATTGAAGACCCTCCTTTGAAGATGGCTTCCTTGAAGGATGCCCGGGCTGTGATTGAGAAAGGCGAGTGTGCAAACTGGGGTCGACTTCCTGACTTCACTCCAAAGACTGACAAGTTTGGGCTGGGCTTTACTGCAGAGGCTCAGAGGGCTGTTCGCAAAGCAAGGATCGGAAAACCTCCGGTGTTCATCACTAACCCATGAGTGAATGCTATTGAGGACGACATAGAGGAAGCGGAATTTGACAGCTGGATCTAACCAACAACCGACAATGGACCAAGAAACTGGACTGCCAAGGACTTTACACCTATTACTTTTGTCGCTCAGTAATGAACTCTTTTGTCTTTAATTTGTAACAAACAATATGTTGAAACTTTTATAGCTCGGTGTCCTACCCGGGGCACCGTGGCTCCATTTGTGAGGGCTTTTGTATGACATTTTCATATATCATTAATCAAAACATTGGACGTTCGTTGCATTTCAAATCTTGTGCTCCATTTCTTTCTTTATCATATATTGCAAAACAGCTATATTTACACACACTCACTTATACAGGTTCCAATCCACTCTGGATCTCACTGGTAACGACTCTGCTACTGCCAGTTATGACTTCGAAAATCCGATCAACTTAGCCGAAGACGAGGGTGAAGACGATTGCGAAGTGCCTGGTGAACTTGCAAGACTGCTACTCCAGGAAGAGAGGGTCATTCAGCCGCATGAAGAGCCAGTGGGAACGGTAAATCTGGGTACTGAGACAGATAGAAAGGAAGTCAAGATTGGTGCCAATCTGGAGCTCAGTGTGAAACAACGATTGATTCAGATGTTGCATGACTACATGGAAATCTTTGCTTGGTCTTACGAAGACATGCCTGGTTTGGATGCCGACATTGTGGTTCATCACCTGCCTACCAAGGAAGATTGCCCTCCGGTAAAATAGAAGGTCCGCCGCATGCGTCCAGAGATGTCCGAGAAAATCAAAGCTGAGGTTATGAAACAATTTGATGCCGGGTTTCTAGCAGTGACTTCTTACCCTCAGTGGGTTGCCAATGTGGTTCCAGTACCAAAGAAGGATGGTAAAGTCCGAATGTGTGTTGATTACAGGGATTTGAACAGGGCCAGCCCCAAGGATGATTTCCCTCTGCCTCATATCGACGTTCTGGTTGATAATACTGCTCAGCATAAAGTTTTCTCCTTCATGGATGGCTTCTCCGGTTATAATCAGATCAAGATGGCTCCTGAAGACATGGAGAAGACCACTTTCGTTACTCAGTGGGGCACCTTTTGCTACAAGGTCATGCCATTTGGTTTGAAAAATGCTGGGGCAACCTACCAACGTGCCATGGTTGCTTTATTTCATGATATGATCCATCACGAGATAGAAGTGTACGTCGACGATATGATTGCAAGGTCTCAAACTGAGGAGGAACACCTTGACCATCTACGGAAGCTGTTTGACCGTCTGAAGTTGTACAAGCTGAGATTGAACCCAAACAAATGCACCTTTGGGGTGAGAGCGGGAAAATTGCTAGGTTTCATTGTGAGCGACAAAGGTACTCAACTTTACTGCGTTGTATGGATAAGACTGAAGCAGAAAAGATCATGGCAGAACTACATGAAGGTACATTCGGAACACATTCCAGTGGACATACCATGGGGAAGAAAATCCTTCGGGCGGGGTATTTCTGGTCCACAATGGAAGCCGACTGTTATCGGCATTCACGAACTTGTCATAAATGCCAGATCTATGCGGATAAGGTGCACATTCCTCCGGTACCTCTGAACGTCTTGACAGCACCTTGGCCTTTTGCAATGTGGGGCATCGATATGATCGGCGAGATCCGACCTACGGCATCCAATGGGCACCGCTTCATCTTGGTAGCGATTGATTACTTCACAAAGTGGGTTGAAGCGGCTTCCTACGCCACTTTAACCAAGAGCGTCGTGGCATGATTCATTCGACACAACCTGATCTGTCGATACGGTGTACCTGAAAGGATCATTACGGACAATGGTACCAATCTTAACAACAAAATGATCACTGAGCTCTGCGAGCAATTCAAGATACAGCACCACAACTCTTCACCTTACCGGCCGAAGATGAATGGGGCTGTAGAAGCAACAAATAAGAATATTAAGAAGATTGTGCAGAAGATGATAGTGACCTAGAAGGATTGGAACGAGATGTTACCGTTTGCTCTTCATGGGTACCGTACCTCAGCAAGAACGTCAACCGGGGCAACTCCCTTCTCCTTGGTCTATGGCATGGAGGCAGTCTTGCCGATTGAAGTCCAGATACCCTCTCTCCGGATAATGAAGGATGCAGGCTTGAGCGAAGATGACTGGATCCAGACTCGACTTGATCAATTAAACCTGATTGACGAAAAGAGACTCACTGCCATCTGTCATGGTCAAACGTATCAGAAACGGATGATCAGGGCATTTAACAAGAAAGTCAGACCACAAGAGTATCAAGTTGGGGACCTGGTAATCAAGCGCATCATTCTTCCTCAAAGTGATCCCAGGGGAAAATGGACCCCTACGTACGAAGGGCCATTTGTGGTTAAACATGTGTTCTCAGGAGGAGCCATGATTCTAACCACCATGGATGGTGACGACCTTCCTCACCCCGCTAATGCAGACATAGTAAAAAGATACTACGCGTGAACTAAGGACCCGCTAGGTTGACACACCTAGGCAAAAATAAGGGCTTCCCGACGAACCAAAAGGGTTCGGGCAAAAATAAGGGATGTGTTGTACCCCAAAATTTGCCCTCCCATATTTCTCAAAATATTTCAAGAAAAATTCAAAAGTCCAACCCGGCGCGTCATATTCAGGTATTCTTTCGCCAAGATATCTCTGATAACGTATTCTCAAATTCAGGTTCGGCTCAAGAGTCAATTCTTTAAGGAAGGTATCCGAATGTGTGAGTTTTCTCGAAGAAATATGGTGAAAAAGTGTGCTGAAAGTGCAGTTTTTACGCGCTAAAAAATTCATAACTTGAAGATCGTGGCTTGTTTTGAACCCGTTCCGGTGGCCAAAATTCCGTCTTGACATTATCCACGTTTTCATCTCTCACGGCTGGAAGCCAATTTCAATCAGAAGGTCTTCAAAAATGTGGATTTATCAAGTATTTTCATACAGAAAATTTGTGACAGAAGTTTATTTGCGTCATGTTCAGAAAATCATAACTTGGCCGATTTTCATCGTATCGAGCTGGTTCTGGCGCCAAAATTTCACAAATTGAGTTGCCTACATTTTCACAAAAGGTATTGAGTTCAAACGGTATTCAAAAGGCCTTCGTGTTTTGCTCAGAGTGCATGACACGCTGAAAATCCTGAATGCTGAATATTATTTCATCTGGGCCGAAAGTTCGAAAATTCATAACTCGGTCAATTTTTATCGGATTGGGCTCATATTTTTACACAAGGTCCCTGACTCATAGATCTACAACTTTGCTTCAAAAGTCGAGACCGAATTATGCTCCCATCAATACCAGTTTTTTATTGAAGAACGTGTCAGAGTCGACACTGGAGCCCAAAATAAGTTTGTCTGAGCTGAAACTTCAAAAATTCATAACTAATTCACCGTTTATCCGATTGAGCCGATTTTCGGACAGGAGTTAGTTATCGATGTCGGCTACATTTTGTTTTCACATTTTAACTTCAAAAATTGCACTTAAGTCCCTGCGATTTAGCCTGGAAAGTGACGAACTCAAGTGAACATTGGAGGCCCAATTGCACATTCAAAGCCCATTTTCTTTACCCTAATTTCCATTATATAATCACATTCTTTTCACACAAACTAAGAGGAGGAAAAGAGAGAAAAAAAACTTGCCACAACACTGTTAGAATATCAAATTCTTTCAAGAACCCTAAAACCTTGAAATCCTTATTACAAATCCCTCTCTCACTACAAACAAGCCATCACAGTCACAAACCAACACCTCACTATTTCTTCAGTAAGGATAAAGCTGGCTTGATCTCCATGATCCAAAGGGCATAAAAGCATTCAGGTCACTAATTTTCCAGTAAGGGTAAGAGTGATTTGATCTCCATGATCAAAAGGGTATAATCATTCATACATGCCATATTGTGCCTAAACATTAAATTTCTTCATATATTGGCTTTATTTGCATTTTATGATTTTATTTAATGTGTTCATGAGATTCAACACTGCAGATTTAGACAGGATCCCATGCAGGTTCATTAAGGAACGTTGAGGGCAAAACACAAATGGCCAAAAGCCAAAAGCCAAATGGCCAAAGTAGAACAACTTATGCATGATGAGGCCAGAATACAAATGACCAACAGCCAGAACACAAATGGCCAACAGCCAGAACACAAATGGCCATGAAACCCAATCCAATGGCCAAAGAATGCAAACCACGACACTCAGGAGTCAATGAACACGCACATGATGCCAGAAAGTCAAACAAGGCTTTTTGTCTAATGGGCCAGAATACTTCAAAAAAACCTCCCCTTGGGTCAGACACCCCTATTGTTTGTATTCTTTCTTTTAATTTCCTTTTCTTTTCTTTTAATTATTTTAATTGTTTTCTTTAAATTCCAATAATTAATTTTCATAATCTAAAAATCAGAAACTAAAATATATTAATTAATTTACTTATTAAATTTTTTTTTGTAAATAAACTCTAACAATTAACTTAGTTAATTTAGGTTTTAAAACTTTAATATTTTCTTAAATTAATAAAATATGTAGAAATTAGGGTTTTTTAACCTTTTCATTTTTTTAACAAATAATTTTCTCATTATTATTATTATTATTAATTACTAAATATTTTGTAAATAAATATGTAAATAATTAATTAGCATAAATTAGGTTTTAAACTTTAACCTTTTCTTTAATAATTAAAAATATTTAGAACTAGGGTTTCCTTCTAATTTTAAATTCTTTTCTTATTTCATTAAATACAAAAAACAAAAAAACATTTCTTTTCTTTTATAAAATAATTAATTAACTTTTAATTCAATTTAATTTCAAAAGGGTCCAACGCCCTCGGACGTTCCAATTTATTCTTTTCGCGCATTATTTTCTTTATCAAATATTATGTAATTGCTCAAGCCTTGTAATAGTAATTAGGAATTTATTTTACTTTCCGCATTTTTTTATTAAAACGGGTCTTTGTTAATTTGGCGATGTATAGACTCGCGCCTTGTAATAGCGTAGGATTTTACTTTCCGCATTTAAATTTCCGCACTTTCAAATTATAATTGCATGAAAGAATGTATGGCCTAAATTAAAAACAAGCGTAGATCACCATGATACATGTACAAAATAAAACATAACATGAAAATAACACACAAATTCACACACCACTCTTAGGGTACGCCTCACTGTTGCCTTGCCTTCGAAACGTGGTCGTCGAGTATAGGACGTTTTAGTAAGTCCTTATGTCCGTTGATCCATATGCCTCAAAACAAGTTGCCTCGGAAAAGTTGCCTCGAATTAAAAAAGGATCAATGGCATAAGGGTAGCTTCTAAGGTGTCCTACTGTTGCTCTGGTGACCACACTGTCCCTAACAAACGAATTGACCCGAACACCTCCAACGATGGTGCTACCTACCTCTCAATGGTGGGATGGCACTACCTTAAGGATATTTACACAGCCTAATTCCTTAGGGTAGGTAGATGACTCATGGATACTTGCTCTATTCAAAAACAAATCAAAAACCTTTTCACACCGACACTTTTCAAAAAGCTTTCAAAACAATTTTTCAAACACTCTTGAGGACTGATACAAGAGTTATTCCGAAACTTTCAAAGAAACTTTTTCAAAACCCACTCACACTTTAAAAAGTAAACACTTTTGAAAACACAATGAGCAAGTATCTAAGAGCCCATGGATAACCATGGATAGAAAGGATGCTAACACCTTCCCTTTCTATAAATTTACCTCCCGAACCGAGAGACAATCTCATAAGGAATTTTGCTGTGCTTTTGTCCTGTCCATGTTGGAGAAAATAAAAGACGGTGGCGACTCTTGCTTACCGCGACATTTCGCGAACCAGCGTTAAACAGTCAGTTCCAGATCCACCGATCACAGAACTGGCGACTCTGCTGGGGATACTTTAAAGTGAGGTGTACCTTAGGACTAAGATCACTTGTGTTTTCAATTGTTGTGCTTGTTTGCTTTATTATTGTGGGACTGTCTCGGGAGTTCTATAGATCCTAGCCCGGATCTGGGGGATACCTTCTTAGAAAGTAGCAACAAGGCTGTGAGGGAACTGTGCGGGGTATACCGACATGGTTGAAGCAGTCTGCTACGTTGATGTGGCACTTTGGTGTGTACCGGTAACCCTTGAGTCCAGTCAAGGAGAGTACGGGGCCGCCGCGTGGTGTCGTGAAGCATCAACTGACCTTAGGAACCTTAATTGAATCATCTTGGCCTCTTTAGGGTAGTGAGATAACTGACTTTGGTGCAGTCTGAAGTTGGTTGATACTCGATACTACACTCAGTTGAGGGTTGTTTTCTTGGAATATTTTGGTCGCCAGTTCAGTGGCTAAATCGAAACGATGAACATAGAAAACAATCCAATGATATTGGGACCCTTAGAACCCGGTTACTTCTGATAGGACAGGTTGAGCCCACCAACTTCAAGAGGGTAATACCCAGACCCCATGCTGGCCTAAACTCTAAGGGCTATCTGGTGTGACTTGTGTGTCTTCAAACTTGACTACTTGCATGCTTGATTATCTGACCCTTGAGTTTCTTGCAGGTTTTGTTTACGGTCCTTAATCTGGACTCATAACAGGGTTTACCTACATTACTCCATGCATAGCATAACATCATACCATTGCATGCATCCTACATAAGGACTAACCCATTTCAAGGATCTCAAGGGCTTGTGATGCAGGTCATGATGAACCAACATGTCTGGCAAGGGGAAAAGGGGATTTATTTTCCTCTAGCCAAGGTTGTCAGGGGCTATGACCCACTGGATATGGTGAGCCTTTGACCCTTGAAGAAGGACTCTCTACAACACGAAGTTACTTCAATCAAGATACCAGATTCTAATTTTAACAAATTTTCTTGTTTACCCCGCGAGATCCTTGAAAACATCGCATGCATACATACACATCATTGCATAACAGGTACCCTTTTTTCTACAAGTTGCTTACCTTCTTTGCTGTTTATTTCAGCAGTCTCATCATGAATCCGGAAACATCTACTGAGCAATCCATCAAGGCTCTCCAGGCTCAGAACGCCCAGTTCCAAGAGCTGATCATGAGTTTGGCCCAGGGGCAACAAGATCTGAAGACCCTGCTTTCGAAAAAGAAGAAGAAGAGGACGGTGCTGTTCAACCCTAGACGTAAATCTGGGAATGGATCACGAAATGAAGTTGAGCAGACTACCCCATCTGTTGGGAAAGACAATCCCCTAGAAAGGGAGGTTCATAGTCCAGTGGTCTTCGATAACGAGACCAATTACAATGATGAGCAGTACCCTCCAGCTGAGGACAGGTAAACAGTTGGAAGACCGGCTAAGTGCCATGGAGATACAAAAAGTGCCCGGCCTGGACTTCGAGGATCTAGGTCTGTCTTCTGGGGTAGTAATCCCGCACAAATTCAAGGCACCTGCCTTTGCAAAGTACGACGGGGCATCCTGTCCTAAGCTGCATCTCAGGTCTTACACAAGGAGGATCCAGCCCTACACGGCTGACAAGAATTTATGGATTCACTTTTTTCAGGATAGTCTGTCTGGAATCCAACTCGATTGGTTCTATCAACTGAATGGAGCTAACATCCGCAGCTGGGAGGATTTGGCCACTGCATTCTACAAGCAGTACCAGTATAATGCCGACCTTGCTCCCACGCGCACTCAGCTCCAGGGAATGTCTATGGGTACAGGCGAGGGCTTCAAAGAATATGCTCAAAAATGGAGGGACCTTGCTGGAAGGGTACAACCACCTCTGACTGACCGCGAGCTCGTCGACATGTTCTTGGGGACCCTGTCTGGTCCATTCTTCAACCACCTGATTGGGAATTCTGCTGCTGGGTTTACAGATCTGATCTTGACCGGGGAAAGAATAGAAGCTGGCATCAAGTCGGGGAAAATACAGAATGGTGACTCCTCGAACACTGAGAAGAAACCATCCAAGAGAGAATCTAGTGCTGTCTATGGCTCAAGAGGGCAGAATAGGTTCGAACATTGCCAAGATGTCAACGCGATGGTTATTGCAAAACCGACCGGCGCTCCTCAGCGTCACAATCAGCAAAGGGAAGAGAGACCCAAAAGGAAATTCACTCCCCTTGGCATGACCTTGTGACAGATATTGCCACAGTTGCTGGAAACCAAGTTGGTAACTCTCATGGACCCTCCAAAGAATCCCAACAGGACGCCGTCAAGGTATAACCCCAACGTTCGCTGCGCTTACCATTCTGACAGCCCGGGGCATGCTACAGATGACTGTTGGACTTTGAGAAATAAGGTCCAGGATCTGATTGACGCAAAGGAAGTCCAACTCGACTCTCCAGAGACTCCCAATGTGATCACTGCTCCCTTGCCAAAATATGGCTAGGACTGGATTTTTTGTTCATTCGAATGTTCAATTTGTAATTTTCTTTTGATTGTTCAAACATTTATTCATGTTAAACATTGTTATTTCATTAAGGCACTACACATGTCTGTTTTGAAGTAATTATTTCGTATTCACTATATGCAAATTGTTTTCATTTTTTTGTGATGATCAATTCTCGGTTAATAATTCTAAGCCTCTTGAGGGAGGATGACGAAAACGATACCGCGATCATTACAATATGCTTTTGAACAGACCCCGCTGATGAGGTACAGGCATTGTTTCAATCCCTAAACACTGGAGTTATAAGGAAGATAATCCCTCGTCAACCCCTCTGAGCCAAAGAAGTAGGAGTTTTTCTTTTCGAAAATTAAAACCCTTAATCATAACCTGGGGCAGGGTAGTTCTCTCAGCTGATCCAGGTGCACAACGAATGGCATCAAAAGAAGTCCTTCTGGAAAAAAAAACAGTGATGGTTCCGAATAATCATAAAGGCAGGCAGTCGTCATCTTTCAAAAATAAAAAGCCCATTAAGTCAAAACCTATGAAGGAGACTTACAAAACTGGGGCATCCCGCTGACTGTAATCGCAAAAGAAACAGTTCAGGCAAAAAAATAGGGATCATAAAATCAAAAAAGAAAGAGGTCATACAAACCCTCAACAAAAAAAGGAAATGACTGCCTATTCAAAATATACTGTCAATATCCGAACCATCGCTGGTATATCAAAGCAAAGACTCAACCAAGGTCTAATGCACGATGAGCTGAGTTTAGGTTTGAAGAACATTACGAAGAGCGGGTGGGTACAAATAAAATTTGAGCCTTTACCCTTTGTTTCTTAAACCGTGAACCTGGCCACGTTATAACCCTTAAAAGTCTTAGCTGAAGCATGAGTTAGTTCGAAAGCATACTGTTACAAAGGTATCCTGACTCCTTAAGGCTCGCTGTAAAATCTTGAGTTGGCATCACATTTTACAAAATTTGCTTGTTTTACTGGAAAAAATGCATTTTCAAAAACTTCAAGACATACATAAGCTTTGCATTTTTAATATAACATTGCTTGCATATGACTATTTGTTTGAATAACATAGAAGTTCGCACGACGAATGTCTAACAAACAAAAGCACCTCCAATCAAGGGGCATGGCATGATCATTGTCCATCATCTGGGACAGTTAAGTCAAGATTCAGAGAATCTCTCAAAAGGCCAACCAGCTTGGGGCAAATCTCCATCTGGATCACTTGGGGCATTGGACGATCAAACGAAGATCTTCTGGTGGTATGACAACGCAATACTACTGACAGTGACAACTCCCTGCTCTCTGAGAGCCTGGATATAGTCGAAAAAATACTACGCAAAATCAAAGACCCGCTAGGTTGACACACCTAGGCAAAAATAAGGGCTTCCCGGCGAACCAAATGGGTTCGGGCAAAAATAAGGGATGAAAATAAAAAAAATTTGTACACCCGGCAAGTCGAAAACCTGAAAAGGCGGCTTGGGCAAAAAAGGGTATCTCGGTGGACTGAAAACCCGAAAGGGCGGTCCAGGCAAAAATTAGGGATCAAAGCGTACGACTATGTCCCGTCATCTCGTCACTTACCTACCAGAAAGAGATTTGTCAATCGGCAATTATCAGCGCCTCCACAGGTATCTTCTCCCACATCAGAAACAGGGGCAATAATGAGTTGTCTAAAGCGATCTAATTGCTCTGTCCACCAAGGTACCAAGGTAAGTTCGGCTGAAGAATGTAACCAAGATATCTTAATTCCCCAGAGAGTGAGCCAGCAAGTCAACGATACTCTCCCCAAGCAGGGTTAGTCTACTGTCAGCCTTAAGGAAGTTGGGTTTCCCCAGCAGATCTCAACATTCCCCAGCGCAATATATAAACATTCCTAACAAGCATCCCCGGCAGTCTTGATCTAAGATTGTTCCCCGGCGGTTTACCAAACACTCTAGCGGAGCCACTTCCCCAATACAGTTCAAAAATTCCCCAGGAGAGTCCAGTCCAAAAGTTTCCCCAGGAAAGTGGAATCCATCTCCCCAGCAGGAAGCTTATCCCCAGTAGATTCTGGAAGCTTCTCTCCTGCAGAGCATGAAAGCTCCCCCGGGTTTATTCAAAGGTTATTTCCCCACCAGGATATAACTGGGTTATCCTCAGCCAATTGTCACGGAAAGATCGTCCCCGGTGAAGTCTTCCCATCCCCAACGGGATTCATCAAATCTTCCAACAGAGCTCAACAATGGTATCCCTAGCGGAGTTCTCAACATCTCAGCAAAGCCTCTCTCTCCCCACAGAGTTCACTCCCTGCAGAGTAATCTATTTGCCAATTTAATCCCCAACGGAGTCATCTTCTCCTACCGGTACTCTTGCAACTATCATCCCCAGCGAAAACGAAGAACTCTCTTCAACATCAGCCCAGGATTCAGCTCCCGACATTCGTCAAGGATTTATTTTCCTAGACCAAAATACATTCATAAACATCACATTGTCATACATTATGATACATGCATACACGAATCATATCACCCCAATCTCATTTATTTTTGAGAACATCATGACATCATGCATATCATACATTATGATATTGCATACAACTAACTCGTTACTTTTTCAGGAAAGAATGATCAACAGATAAAAGTCTTTACCTTTTGAAGTAGAAGACGTCTAAGATTCCTTCATCATTCTGCTGAGGTTGTAGTCGCCTAAAGATTCTCTCATCATTCTGCTGAGGTTGTAGTCGCCTAAGATTCTCTCATCATCCTGCTGAGGTTGTAGTCGCCTAAGATTCTCTCATCATCCTGCTGAGGTTGTAGTCGCCTAAGATTCTCTCATCATCCTGCTGAGGTTGTAGTCGCCTAAGATTCTCTCATCATCCTGCTGAGGTAGTAATCGCCCAAGGTTCTCTCATCGTCCCGTTGAGGTAGTAATCGCCCAAGGTTCTCTCATCGTCCCGTTGAGGTAGTAATCGCCCAAGGTTCTCTCATCGTCCCGTTGAGGTAGTAATCGCCCAAGGTTCTCTCATCGTCCCGTTGAGGTAGTAATCGCCCAAGGTTCTCTCATCGTCCCGTTGAGGTAGAAATCGCCCAAAGGTTCTCTCATCGTCCCGTTGAGGTAGAAATCGCCCAAAGGTTCTCTCATCGTCCCGTTGAGGTAGAAATCGCCCAAGGTTCTCTCATCGTCCCGTTGAGGTAGTAATCGCCCAAGGTTCTCTCATCGTCCCGTTGAGGTAGTAATCGCCCAAGGTTCTCTCATCGTCCCGTTGAGGTAGTAATCGCCCAAGGTTCTCTCATCGTCCCGTTGAGGTAGTAATCGCCCAAGGTTCTCTCATCGTCCCGTTGAGGTAGAAATCGCCCAAAGGTTCTCTCATCGTCCCGTTGAGGTAGAAATCGCCCAAAGGTTCTCTCATCGTCCCATTGAGGTAGTAATCGCCCAAGGTTCTCTCATCGTCCCGTTGAGGTAGTAATCGCCCAAGGTTCTCTCATCGTCCCGTTGAGGTAGAAATCGCCCAAAGATTCTCTCATCGTCCCGTTGAGGTAGTAATCGCCCAAGGTTCTCTCATCGTCCCGTTGAGGTAGTAATCGCCAAAGGTTCTCTCATCGTCCCGTTGAGGTAGTAATCGTCCAAGGTTCTCTCATCGTCCCGTTGAGGTAGTAATCGTCCAAGGTTCTCTCATCGTCCCGTTGAGGTAGTAATCGCCCAAGATTCTATCATCGTCCCGTTGAGGTAGTAATCGTCCAAGATTCTCTCATCGTCCCGTTGAGGTAGTAATCGTCCAAGGTTCTCTCATCGTCCCGTTGAGGTAGTAATCGTCCAAGGTTCTCTCATCATCCCGTTGAGGTAGTAATCACCCAAGGTTCTCTCATCGTCCCGTTGAGGTAGTAATCGTCCAAGGTTCTCTCATCGTCCCGTTGAGGTAGTAATCGTCCAAGGTTCTCTCATCGTCCCGTTGAGGTAGAAATCGTTCAAGGTTTTCTCATCGTCCTATTGAGGGCATGTCTGAAGAGTTCGAAGATCCGATTCCTGTATCTCGCCAGGGTGTATCTGTTGACGACTAACATTACCAGACTCGATTTCTGTATCTTGCCAGGGCACGTCTGAAGAGTTTGAAGATACGATTCCTGTATCTCGCCAGGGTGTATCTGTTGAGGACTATTCTCCGGACTCGATTCCTGTATCTTGCCAGGGCACGTCTGAAGAGTTTAAAGATTCGATACCTGTATCCAGCCAGGGCACATCTACATAAAGAGTTTGAAGATCAACTCCTGTAATAGGCCAGGTAATTATTTTCTTTCTCAGGTACGCAAGTTCTCGCTAAGGAATCTCTTACGCGATCAACACCTAGATGGAATCTGTAAGCCCATCCACATACCAACAATCTCCAAATGGCATCTATAAGCTCATTCCCGACAAGGTACTATCATACTTCCAGATGGCATCTATAAGCCCATCTCCACATACCTACAGTCTCCAAATGGCATCTGTAAGCCCATTCCCTGCATCACACTGCTGACATTCTACTATGTGAGTGCAAATTTCTGGGCACTCTAGTGTTCAATCATCTTCCACCTTCAGATTATGAAAGGCACGCCAGCCAATCTACATCCTCAGGTCTAAGAAGATAGAACAGGGGCAACTGTTGTACCCCAAAATTTGCCCTCCCATATTTCTCAAAATATTTCAAGAAAAATTCACAAGTCCAACCCGGCGCGTCATATTCAGGTATTCTTTCGCCAAGATATCTCTGATAACGTATTCTCAAATTCAGGTTCGACTCAAGAGTCAATTCTTTAAGGAAGGTATCCGAATGTGTGAGTTTTCTCGAAGAAATATGGTGAAAAAGTGTGCTGAAAGTGCAGTTTTTACGCGCTAAAAAATTCATAACTTGAAGATCGTGGCTCGTTTTGAACCCGTTCCGGTGGCCAAAATTCCGTCTTGACATTATCTATGTTTTCATCTCTCACGGCTGGAAGCCAATTTCAATCAGAAGGTCTTCAAAAATGTGGATTTATCAAGTATTTTCATACAGAAAATTTGTGACAGAAGTTTATTTGCGTCATGTTCAGAAAATCATAACTTGGCCGATTTTCATTGTATCGAGCTGGTTCTGGCGCCAAAATTTCACAAATTGAGTTGCCTACATTTTCACAAAAGGTATTGAGTTCAAACGGTATTCAAAAGGCCTTCGTTTTTTGCTCAGAGTGCATGACACGCTGAAAATCCTGAATGCTGAATATTATTTCATCTGGGCCGAAAGTTCGAAAATTCATAACTCGGTCAATTTTTATCGAATTGAGCTCATATTTTTACACAAGGTCCCTGACTCATAGATCTACAACTTTGCTTCAAAAGTCGAGACCGGATTATGCTCCCATGAATACCAGTTTTTTATTGAAGAACGTGTCAGAGTCGACACTGGAGCCCAAAATAAGTTTGTCTGAGCTGAAACTTCAAAAATTCATAACTAATTCACCGTTTATCCGATTGAGCCGATTTTCGGACAGGAGTTAGTTATCGATGTCGGCTACATTTTGTTTTCACATTTTAACTTCAAAAATTGCACTTAAGTCCCTGCGAATTAGCCTGGAAAGTGACGAACTCAAGTGAACATTGGAGGCCCAATTGCACATTCAAAGCCCATTTTCTTTACCCTAATTTCCATTATATAATCACATTCTTTTCACACAAACTAAGAGGAGGAAAAGAGAGAAAAAAAACTTGCCACAACACTGTTAGAATATCAAATTCTTTCAAGAACCCTAAAACCTTGAAATCCTTATTACAAATCCCTCTCTCACTACAAATAAGCCATCACAGTCACAAACCAACACCTCACTATTTCTTCAGTAAGGATAAAGCTGGCTTGATCTCCATGATCCAAAGGGCATAAAAGCATTCAGGTCACTAATTTTCCAGTAAGGGTAAGAGTGATTTGATCTCCATGATCAAAAGGGTATAATCATTCATACATGCCATATTGTGCCTAAACATTAAATTTATTCATATATTGGCTTTATTTGCATTTTATGATTTTATTTAATGTGTTCATGAGATTCAACACTGCAGATTTAGACAGGATCCCATGCAGGTTCATTAAGGAACGTTGAGGGCAAAACACAAATGGCCAAAAGCCAAAAGCCAAATGGCCAAAGTAGAACAACTTATGCATGATGAGGCCAGAATACAAATGACCAACAGCCAGAACACAAATGGCCAACAGCCAGAACATAAATGGCCATGAAACCCAATCCAATGGCCAAAGAATGCAGACCACGACACTCAGGAGTCAATGAACACGCACGTGATGCCAGAAAGTCAAACAAGGCTTTTTGTCTAATGGGCCAGAATACTTCAAAAAAACCTCCCCTTGGGTCAGACACCCCTATTGTTTGTATTCTTTCTTTTAATTTCCTTTTCTTTTCTTTTAATTATTTTAATTGTTTTCTTTAAATTCCAATAATTAATTTTCATAATCTAAAAATCAGAAACTAAAATATATTAATTAATTTACTTATTAAATTTTTTTTTGTAAATAAACTCTAACAATTAACTTAGTTAATTTAGGTTTTAAAACTTTAATATTTTCTTAAATTAATAAAATATGTAGAAATTAGGGTTTTTTAACCTTTTCATTTTTTTAACAAATAATTTTCTCATCATTATTATTATTATTAATTACTAAATATTTTGTAAATAAATATGTAAATAATTAATTAGCATAAATTAGGTTTTAAACTTTAACCTTTTCTTTAATAATTAAAAATATTTAGAACTAGGGTTTCCTTCTAATTTTAAATTCTTTTCTTATTTCATTAAATACAAAAAACAAAAAAACATTTCTTTTCTTTTATAAAATAATTAATTAACTTTTAATTCAATTTAATTTCAAAAGGGTCCAACGCCCTCGGACGTTCCAATTTATTCTTTTCGCGCATTATTTTCTTTATCAAATATTATGTAATTGCTCAAGCCTTGTAATAGTAATTAGGAATTTATTTTACTTTCCGCATTTTTTTATTAAAACGGGTCTTTGTTAATTTGGCGATGTATAGACCCGCGCCTTGTAATAGCGTAGGATTTTACTTTCCGCATTTAAATTTCCGCACTTTCAAATTATAATTGCATGAAAGAATGTATGGCCTAAATTAAAAACAAGCGTAGATCACCATGATACATGTACAAAATAAAACATAACATGAAAATAACACACAAATTCACACACCACTCTTAGGGTACGCCTCACTGTTGCCTTGCCTTCGAAACGTGGTCGTCGAGTATAGGACGTTTTAGTAAGTCCTTATGTCCGTTGATCCATATGCCTCAAAACAAGTTGCCTCGGAAAAGTTGCCTCGAATTAAAAAAGGATCAATGGCATAAGGGTAGCTTCTAAGGTGTTCTACTGTTGCTCTGGTGACCACACTGTCCCTAACAAACGAATTGACCCGAACACCTCCAACGATGGTGCTACCTACCTCTCAATGGTGGGATGGCACTACCTTAAGGATATTTACACAGCCTAATTCCTTAGGGTAGGTAGATGACTCATGGATACTTGCTCTATTCAAAAACAAATCAAAAACCTTTTCACACCGACACTTTTCAAAAAGCTTTCAAAACAATTTTTCAAACACTCTTGAGGACTGATACAAGAGTTATTCCGAAACTTTCAAAGAAACTTTTTCAAAACCCACTCACACTTTAAAAAGCAAACACTTTTGAAAACACAATGAGCAAGTATCTAAGAGCCCATGGATAACCATGGATAGAAAGGATGCTAACACCTTCTCTTTCTATAAATTTACCTCCCGAACCGAGAGACAATCTCATAAGGAATTTTGCTGTGCTTTTGTCCTGTCCATGTTGGAGAAAATAAAAGACGGTGGCGACTCTTGCTTACCGCGACATTTCGCGAACCAGCGTTAAACAGTCAGTTCCAGATCCACCGATCACAGGATGAAATGAAAAAATCTGTACACCCGACAAGTCGAAAACCTGAAAAGGCGGCTTGGGCAAAAATGGGTATCCCGGTGGACTGAAAACCCGAAAGGGCGATCCAGGCAAAAGTTAGGGATGAAGCGTAATACTATGTCTCATTAGATCACCTTGCATCCAGAATTCGGCATCAACTATCAGGGGTCAGACTTCGGCATCAATCAATCAGCTTCACCTTCAACTAAGCGGCAAAATGATGAGACGCTTGAAGACATAAAGGCGATAGCAGAGTCGTTACCCAGTGGGATTAGTTTTTCACATAGCTGTTTTGTTTCCTTTTCAAAATTGTATAAACTCTATGTTGTTCGGCGGCGTTCTCTTACTAGGACGTCAGCCTCCTGTACATAAACGCCTATTTACAGGCAAATTTCAAAATCAATACAAGTTCGATTTTTCAGAAAAATTATCCATTGCTTTTCCTTTTTTGTTTTGTTGTGCAAAGAACGTCCAATGCTCATTTTTGATATATGCATTTGACGTTAAATTGCTAGATCATAAATGTTTACATACGAAACAAAGGATTAATGACAGGTGACATCAGAAACAGGGGGAAAATTTGAAGTGACCAAGCGGTCTAGTTGCTTTGTCCTCCAAGGTACCAAGGTAGGTTCAGCTGAAGAACATGACCAAGCTACCTCAACAATCCCCAGCGGAGTTCATCAAATTCTCTGACATAATTTATCAGCAGAATCCCCAGCGGAGCTCTCATCAAAGCCTCAGCGAACTATCTCTTCCCACGGAGTACTTCCCCTCAGAGTGATCTCCCCAACAAGTTTATTCCCCAACGGAGTCATCTTCTCCTATCGGTTTATCTTGCAACCATAATCCCCAGCAGAAACGAAGAACTCTTCTCTTTAACATCAGCCCAGGATTTGATTCCCCGGCCAGTCGTCAAGGATTTATTTTCCTAGATGAAAATACATTCATAGACGTTTCATATTTCATACATCCTATTTACATACATGACAAAGTGCATACAACACTAACTCATTTTGAGCATCATGACATCATGCATCTCATACGTCATGACATTGCATACCATTGATATTTTGCCTTTGCAGGAAAAAGATCAATCCAAAAGATGATTACTATCAAACATCACGAATCCAGATTCGATTCCTGTATCTAGCCAGGGCACATCTGTGAGTGATTGATTGTAGATTCGATACCTGTATCTAGCCAGGGCACATCTGCATAAAGAGTTTGAAGGTCAACCCCTGTAACAAGCCATAAAATTATCTTTCATTCTCAGGTCAGAGGTTTACCCATGTATCCAGCCAGGAAAGCCATCTCCACCAACCTTTTACAATTTCAGATTCGATACCTGTATCCAGCCAGGGCACATCTGAAGACAACAATTTCAGATTCGATACCTGTATCCAGCCAGGGCACATCTGAAGACAACAATTTCAGATTCGATACCTGTATCCAGCCAGGGCACATCTGAAGACAACAATTCCAAATTCGATACCTGTATCTAGCCAGGGCACATCTGAAGACAACAATTCCAGATTCGATACCTGTATCCAGCCAGGGCACATCTGAAGACAACAATTTCAGATTCGATACCTGTATCCAACCAGGGCACATCTGAAGACAACAATTCCAGATTCGATACCTGTATCCAGCCAGGGCACATCTGTCGACAGCATTTTCCAGATTCGATTCCTGTATCCAGCCAGGGCACATCTGTGAGCAACATTTTCCAGATTCGATACCTGTATCCATCCAGGGCATATCTGTGTGAAGGGACTGAAGATCAACACCAGTAACAAGCCAGGAAACATCTTCCTCTCTCAAAGTACGCAAGTTCTCGCTAAGGAATCTCTTACGCGATCAACACTTCCAAATGGCATCTATAAGCCCATTCCCGACAAGGTTCTGTCACGCTTCCAGATGGCATCTATAAGCCCATCCTCCTATCCATCCTATCTCCAAATGGCATCTATAAGCCCATTCCCGCCATCACATTGCTGATACTCCAGCATGCGAGTGCAAATTTTCGGGCACTCTAGTGTCCAATCTCCTTTCACCCTCGAGTCGCGAAAGGCAAACTTGCCCATCTAACTCTTCAAGTTCAAGAAGATTGAACAGGGGAAACTGTTGTACCCCAAAATTTGCCCTCGCATTTTTCCACGAGAAATCACATCTTCAGGCTTTTCCTGATTTTTTCAGATTGGCTCAAGAATCGGTCAAACAGACTTTTCTCATCAGTCAGACAAAATTAGGGTTTTCATTGATTTTCATGGCTCTGGAACAATTCAAACAATTGGTTTAGGGTTTTGGTTGATTTTGGCTCAGCTTCGATCAGGCGAAAGCTTTTTTGGCATTTGATCATAATCAGGGTTTTGTGCACATATCTCTCAAGAAGAGTTAGTTCTATCAATGCTTTTCAAGTGACTCTGAAATGAGAACTGAGGCTGCTGGTTGTTAATTTGCGTTTGTTTGGATTTAATCAGTGAAAAGAGGCAGATGGACGTTTTGTTTAATTAACTGTCGTCTGGTTTGAAACTGTGCTTTACTTTGGATAATTGGAGTGTCGGGGTTGTTATTGATTATAAGACCAGTGTTTATCAATTGATTATTTATTTTTAAGTTAAGATAATTGGAGTTTATTTCCATTTTATTTTAATTTAAGAATTATAAGCAATTAGATAAATATTATAAGCAATTAGATAAATATTTGAAGAAGAATTAAAAATGAATGACAAATAAAAGGACTTTTTATTTATTTTTAAATTATTTTTAAATTATTTGTACAATTGTTTTTGTTTACAAAATGTTTACAATAATAATATTACAGTAATTTAAATTTAAATAAAACTATCCTAATTTTTCTAAGTCTTCAATTCTTCATCCTCCATTTATCGCTTTTCCTCTCCATTTGATTTTTTATCTGCAAAGAAAAGAAGAAAAAGTCAGAAGCAGATAAATAATTAAAAGCGGACAATTAGTTTAGGCTCATCATTAAAGGCAACTGACTGGAATCAGTTAGCCCTCTCCGCAAATCACGGGATTTCTCCCGGTTCACAAAGAGGGATGAATATTGCTTACTAAACATGAATGCACAAAGTATTGAAATGCACAAATTCAAATTTTGTCAAACCAATTGCATAGTTCAAAACCAACTGCATAGTTCAAAACCAACTGCATAGTTCAAAACCAACAGCATGTATAAAAGTTCAAATTGCCAAAACAAAGTCCAATGTCAAACTGTCCAAAATATGGAAGGATGTCAAGATACAAAGGCTACTCCATACTGTAACAAAGATGCAGGAAAGCTGAAGAAGGAAAGTATGCAGGTTAAGACCACATATGCAAGCAAGCTAGTCCTATTTCATCATTTTCCAGCCTGTATGCCTTTTCAGAAAAAGTACATATAACATTATTTTAATGTTTTGATTGGTACTAGAGAGAGAGAAGAGAGGAGAAGTTAGGCTTACTGACTTTTGGCTTTAGGCACAAATATATAAAACAAACTGCAATGAAACAGTAGAAAAGGGAGAGAGATCACAAAAAAATAGAGAACTCAGAGAAAGCTCTAAGCCTCAAGCTTACCCTGCCTGAATCCAAACAACATAAAAAACTGTCAAAAACCAAAAAGCCTAAAAAACCAGTATAACCTGCACAAACCTGAAGCAAGCCTCACCAAGGCCATAACCTGCATCAAAAGCCTTAAAATCCAGCCTGCCTCTAAACTGTCAAACACCAACTGTCAAACAAAGCCCCAAAGCCTAACTGGTAAAAAGCCAAACAGAACTGCCTTCCACCAAAAGAAAGCCTCACAAATTTGTCCAACTCTAAGCCATAGCCAAAAAACCTTCATCTGTCAAGCCATCAAACCCTCAGAACTCAGGGAGTTCATCATAGGGTTAATCAACAAGCAACTAAATCAAGCATTCAGGCCCTCAGAACCCAGGGTTCATCACTGGGCAAAAGCCATCAAGCTAAAAGCATATAGAAGCATACATATCAGAAGCATTCAACATAGCAAACCAGCATCAACAACTCAATCATCAAAGCATACAGAAAGCGAAGCAACGAGAAGAAGGAGATAAAGAAATATACTGAACCAACACAAAAGGCGAAGAATACAGAGTACCAGGAAGCAAAGCTTCATCAGCATCGTCACCTCGCCGTCCGGCCCTCCACGCGCCTCCTATTTCCCTTATCCTCCGTCTCCAAAAGGTAGTACTTCTTTTCCCTCTTTTCAAAACCTCAAGTGAACCATAATATACGAGAAACAGGGTCAATAAACGAAAATCAGAACATGCAAGGACAAAATCAAAAACCCTAATAATGTTCTAGATCGTTACCTTTTTTCATTCTTCGCGTTACCCAACCACTGAGGGAGAAGGAGGGAAGGTGGTGCCGTTTGACCTTAGGCGGAGGAGCGCTCAGAAGGACAAGGTTCAACTTTCGGCATGAGAAGACGAAGAAGATGACGAACGAAGATGGAACGAAAACGGCGTAGCTGCTGTTGTGAACTCTAAGGCTTTTCCCAAATGAACACAAAATCATCAAACCCTAAAAACAAATGTTATGAGACCTGATGGGCCTCACCCCATTCTTTCCCTTAAGCCCAAAGCGTCCCAATTAACACCCCCCTTTGCTTCTGCTTTGATCAGGTTTGGGCCAAGATAAACCCCCTTAGCCCATTCTTTTTTCTAAATTAATACTTTTTATACATAAATTATATCTTTTTTTTAAAATAAATTAATATACTTTTTACCTAAAACCTTTATACTATTATCATAATACAAGTTATTTCTTTTGTAAATAAAAAAATTTTAATCCTTTTCTTTTTATTTTTTTAGCTAGTATAATTACTAATATATAAGAAATAAAACTTAAAATATTCTTTTCCTTTTCTTAAATTTTTCTTATTTGTACATGTTCATTAAAATACTAATACATAAAAATAATTCTTAAAATAAATACATTTTCTTTTCTTAAAAATACTTTGTACATTAATACTGAAAAATACATAAAAGAATAGAATTTTAAAAAAAAAACATTTTCCTTTCTTTCTATTAAAATATTTTTTTTGTATGTATTAAACAAAAATACGAAAACACAAAAATTAAATAAACGAAATATTTAATTCCTTTCATTAAATTAACGATACTTGATAACACATTAAATTCACATCTCGCACTTGTAAATAAATTACACTTACACATACACAATACATTTTACATTTGATACATTATACATTTGCTATTCTTACACTTTGCTATACATTACATTGTTTACATTCGATCGCGATTCGATTTGGTTTTAATTATTTAAGTCTCATCCCCATTTGTACATTTATACCCCCACTCCCAGATATTATTTGTAATAGCGTAGACTTTAAAATTCCCGCAATTTACCGCTTTCGAATTATACCATGATTCGACCTAGGGTTTGTATGTACATAAAATCAAACGCTAGATAACCTAATACAAGACAAATACATGAAATCAATACACAATCACACTTGCACCCCCTAGGGTGATCCCACATGTTGCCTTCCAAAGTGGGCCATGCTTGCACGTCGAGTTCCTTTGGCAAAAACAATTCAAAATGATCATAAGTCCCTCGATGACGCTTTCGAAAGTCGCCTATCAAAATGATCAAGTCCCTTCAAGCAAATTGCCAAAGACACTTGGCACCATTGCATTCATGGTCCATACGATGACCCGCGCCCATCCCGTTAAACATCCTAAACGCAAGATTGTCCACCAAATTCAATGGTGGAACAAAATTGTTAAAAAGGGGTTGAAAACATAGAGAAAACCTTTGAGTACAATAGGGGTAGACCAAACTCTTAGTTACTTGAAATCAACTTGCAAAAAAAAACACTTGACTTCTTTTCAAAAAACACACTTCATACACACTTTCAAAACAAACTTCCAAAAACATTTGAAACATCTTTTCGAAAAGATACACACCTTTGTGAAACACTCAAACACGAGTCATTACATTGGTTGCCTAAGACAAGGCATCTTCTTCAAAAACATTTTCAAAACACACACGCACACCACAATTTCAAGCAAATCAAAAATCAAGGCAAGTGATCTAAAAAACCAAGTAACTAAGAGCCCATGGATAACCATGGATGAAAAGGGTGCTAATACCTTCCCTTTTCATAATCTACCCCCCGAACCCACGAAACATCTCAAAAGGTTTTTTCCTGTGCTTTTTTAAACCTTTCCTTTAGGATAAAATAAAAAGTCGGTGGCGACTCTTGCTAAACCGAACAAGTGCGAAAACAAACGCAAAACTCAAGTCAGTTCTCCCACCGTATCACACATTGCATATCCATACATCATGGCATACACATATACATCATGCAGTAGAATCTCATTTATTTTGAGAACATCATTACTCGATACATGTCATGCATCATACGACTAACTCTTTACCTTTCAGGGAAAGATGCAATCAAAATTCTTGCAAGTTTCTCTGGTTCAGTTTAATCGGTGCTAAGATTTCTTTTTCAGTTTAAGCTATGAAGCCCAGATCCGACTGGATAATATCTTGATTTATCCATCCTACTGTGAAGCCCGGGGAACAACCGGATAACAGTACCAAAATACCATGAAGCCTGGAATCGACCAGATAATGGTTTATCTCAAATTCAAGCTATGAAGCCCGGAAATCGATTGAAAAATAGTTGAATCCCCAGTAAGTTATTGTGAAGCCTGGAGAACGACCAGATAGCAATGCAAGTTACTATGAAGCCTGGATTATGACCAGATAGCAGTACAAAGACACCATGATGCCGGGAATCGACCAGATAGTGGTATGTCATAAACACAAGCGGTGAAGCCCGGAAATCGACCGGAAAGCAACTTAACAAGGTATTGTGAAGCCTGGAAATCGACCAGATAGAAGTACAATGACACCATGAAGCCTGGAATCAACCAGATAGTGGTATGTCATAAACACAAGCAGTGAAGCCCGGAAATCGATCGGAAAGCAGCTTAACAAGGTATTGTGAAGCCTAGAAATCGACCAGATAGCAGTACAGGACACCATGAAGCCTGGATTCGACCAGATAATGGTATAAGACGTCGTGAAGCCTGGATTACGACCAGATAGCGACAAAAGACACTGAAGCCAGGGACTACGACCAGATAACAGTAAGGGACACTGCGAAGCTTGGATTTTGACCAAATAGAAGTCTACCCAGCCAGTTACTATGAAGCCCGGAAATTGACCAGATATTAGTAGGCCTTAAAATCAAATGGAAGCCCGGATGCGACTGGATAACCACTTGATTTATTATGAAGCCTGGAGCAAGACCAGATAAGAAGCAAGAAGTTGCGAAGCCTGAATTACGACCAGATAGCAGCAAAAAAGGCTGAAGCCTGGAATCAACCAGATAACAGTATAAGACACCGCGAAGCTTGGATATCGACCAAATAGAAGTTTACATGGACAATTACTAAGAAGCCCAGAATCGACCGGATATTAGTGTGCCCTAAATTCAAGTTGAAGCCTGAATGCGACCGAATAACAACTTAATTCCTTCTGAAGCCTGGATTACGACCAGATAAGAATTGATAAATTGCGAAGCCTGGAGAACAACCAGATAGCAAGTTTAAACTCATCCCCCCAGTAAGTCGCTGTGAAGCCTGGAGCACGACCAGATAGCAGTCGATCTTATTTTCCTCAGCAAATCAATGTGAAGCCTGGAGCACGACCATATAATAGTTCATTTTCACCTCCTCGACTAAGAGATGATTCCCCAGTAGAGTAACGGGCGACTGAAGCTCCTAAAATTCTATTTTTTTTCAAGACAGAGGCCAGCATTCCCCAGCATAGTCCTCCTCAAAAACAGGTATACGGGCTCTCGCAAAGGAATCTCTTATGTGATCGACACTTCTTCTGATGGCATCTTTAAGCCCATCTTCCGACATCAATTTCCAAATGGCATCTATAAGCCCATTTCCGACATTGCAAGACGAGCACCACTTCATGCGTGTGCAAATTTCTGGGCACTCTAGTGTTCAATCATCTTCAACCTTCAGATCACGAAAGGAAGACAAGCCAATCTACACCCTCAAATTTAAGAAGATTGAACATGGACAGCTGTTGTACCCCAAAATTTTCCCTCCCATATTTCTCAATACAGTTCAAGTGAGGTCCTCAAATTGCTCAAGGAAGTCCAAGGGTTTGCCAGACAAACTCTCTCCTAAGGCAGTCTACCTCAAATTAAGGTTTCATGTTGCATCAAGGTACTTGAGTCCAAGGGATCCAAAATTCTCACCATTGTCATAATATGTTCTCAAGATCATCCATGCCAAGTTTCAAGTCTTGCAGAGGAAATTTGCTCAATCAATTGCTCAAAAGCCTGAAAATCGACTGTGCTAGGGCAAAAGTCAACTGTGTCCTACATACAGTCAAACTTCAAGGTTTTTGGTCAACATCGTCATTTTGAAGTATTATTCATCATTTGATCAAGGGTTGATCATGACTCTTCAAGGATTGCTCACAATTCATCAAAACCCAAAAGTTGCTAAATTAAGGTTTTATAGGAAAAGTTAACTCAACTTTGACCAAGCATAACTTTCTCATACTTTATCAAAAATGACCCAACAAAATCTAATTTTTAAGAGGATGCAATTCTCTAGATTTAATCTTCATCTCCCAAGTTCAAAATATGCACTCACAAGATGATACAAATTTGGACATTATAGGTCATTTTGAAAAGTCAACAAACACCTTTTTTGTCAAAGCTTCATACCTGAAAATGGAATACTCAATTGAGATGAGACCAAACGGGTTTCTTAGAGGACATCTTAAAATTTCTAAATAGTCCAAGAACACATCTCTAGGGTAAAAATTGAAGGAGTTATGCATTGGTGAAGTTGACCCTTTTTGCAAAATTGCCAAAAGACAAAAGTGGCCAAAATTGTAATTTTTGTCAAATGGGCCCAACTTTTTGTGCTTGCATTGAGTTTGTAACATGCTCCACGATCCATGATCCTTCCCAATTGCCTTTATTTTATTTTTGTCATTTATTTTAACTTTTATTTCAATTAAATCAAATTAAATCAAAATAAAATCATGAAAATATCAAAACTAATCAAAGCTTGAGATTTTGTGCATGTTTAGGCTTGTTTGGACAGAAAAAGATTGAATTTTTCTTGTTTTGTAAAGATTTGATGCAAGGGTGAATCAACGATCAAATATTCATAATTGCAAGGATTTGGTACAAACTTGTAACCCTAATGCACTCTATGATATATATTGAAAAAATCCAAAGCAAAAAGACAAGGATTGGAGGCGTGAGAAGCTGAAAGAAAAACTTGCAAAAACTCAACAAAAGTGGTGAATCAAAATCCAACTTCCAGGCCATATCAAGCCTTCCCAGCTATCTCAATCGCTTGCTGGGAATTCAAAGATTCTATCCCAATTATCAACAAGCATTTTCGTGCCCAGATACGCACTGACTGGATCAAGCATCCTCTGGGAATTATCCTCTAGATCCATCAGTCAGAGCCAAATCCAGCGCACCCCATCTTCTGATGGTCATAATCTGCTGGATCCACCAGCCAGGAGCAGGCCCAGTATCACCATCCTCTGGACCGCCATCCTCTGGACCACCATCCTTTGGACCACCATCCTCTGGACCACCATCCTCTGATCAGAGCCGCTGACAGCAGGCCCTTGGGTTACTTCTTATTTCTCTTTAATTCTCCTTTCTTTAGTTATTTTGTTTTTTTATCAACGCCAAATTACCCTTTTTTAATAACCAACAAAAAATCACAAAAAAGAAGACTTATTTTCTTGATAAGCATTTTTTTAATGAATTAGTTTAAATTAATTTAAGGCAATTCTAATTTCTTTCACAATTAAAATAAATTAAAATTTAGGATTTTATTTTTTAATTCAATTATTTCATTACTTTCCTAAATAATAAAAAAATGACAAAAAAATATGTTTACTTTAATCAATTACAATTAGGTTCAGTCAAGGGTCAAAACCCTAGTCACTTCGTATTTAACTCGCCGCGCGCTGTTTATATATTTTTACAATATTGTTGTAACTGTTCCTGGTTTGTAATAGTTTAATTAGGATTTCCTTTTATTTATCGTTTTACAGGTTTTTGACTATGTAATTAATCCCCCTCCCCGAAGCCTTGTAATAGCGTAGTTTTATTTCTCGCCTTTTAATTTACGCAAATATTAACTATTAGATGTATGATAATAGGATTGCATGACAAGACTTTATGTTAATTTTAAAATGGTTAGCAAACCCTAAATGTGCAAAGATAATAACCTGAAACCAAATCACTCACACATGCGCACTCCTAGGGTATACTCTCACTTCGGTTGCCTTCGGTAAACGATCATTAAGTATAAGGTGTTTGAGTTGTCATCCTCCTGTCTAAACAAAGATCAAATGTCCCGTTCGGAAATGTTGCCTCGAAAATGTTTCCTCGGAAAGGTTACCTCGAATATGATCTTAAGACACTAGGGTTATTACTAAGACATCCTAACATTGCTTTAGTGATCGTACGTCCCTTTCGAATTGACCCTTACAACTCCAACGACGGTGCTACCTACTCACTAATAGTGGAATAGCGTTGTCTAAAGGAAACAAGAACAGAAACATTCTTTTTTTCGAGTAGGTAGATGCTAGTAGGTACTTGCTCAAAATAAATCTTTTCCACACTTACACTCTTTTCAAACAAAGTTTTCAAAAACACTTCGTAACACTCTTGAGGACTGATACAAGGGTTAAAACGAAGTAAAACAAAAAAAATTCAAAACACACAAACACGGAAGCAATTTTTTAAAATGATGAGCAAGTACCTAAGAGCCCGTAGAAAACTACGGATAGAAAGGGTGCTAATACCTTCCCTTTCTATAATCTACCCCCCGTACTCAAAATCTCGAAAAAGGAATTTTTCTGTGCTTTTGTCCTTTTCAGTTGGATAAAATAAAACTCGGTGGCGACTCTTGCTTACCGCGACATTTTGTGAACACAAACGCAAAACGCAAACCAGTATTTTCCTAAAACAAGTCTGGTTCTGCCACCGTATCACATATATACATCACTGTTGTGATATATTTTTGTTTAAAAAACATCTTTGTACATATTCTTATTTGATTTATCTTGTAACACCTTGAGAAAACCGAGTTGTGGTTTAAAATCAAGAAGACATTGGCAATAGTCGTTGTATCTGCGTAATAAGTTTTAATTAGTGGATTAAGATCTCATTTGAGAGAGGCAAAATCACCTTGACGGGTGGACTGGATTAGTTTGACTTCAAACGAACCCAGATAACCAACGTGTCTACTATTTTATTTTTGAAAACCCTAATTCAAACCCCCTTCTTGTGTTTTTTCGTTCTTTAATTGGTATCAGAGCGCCTGGTTCTAGGTGCAAACACTTAACCGTGTCAGAAAAAGATCCTAGCAAGAAAAACACTATGGTGGGACCAAGTCAGATCATCAGCAATGATAATCATGATGAGAAAGACAGAATCAATGGCAAACCTCCAATCTTTGAAGGTGAGAACTTCAATTACTAGAAAGACATAATCGAAAGTTTCTTTCTAGCTCATGACGCTGAACTCTGGGATATGGTGAATGATGGATACGATCATCCAGTTGACAAAATCGGTCAGAAGATTGACAGAAATACAATGACAAATCAACAAAAGAAAGAATCCAGAAATCATCCCAAAGCCATAACAATCCTCTTGAGTACTATCTCGTACACCGAGTATGAGAAGATCACAAACAGAGAATCAACTAAAAACATGTTTGACACTTTGAGAATGACACATGAAGGCAACAAATAAGTCAAAGAAACCAAAGCTCTTGCAGTTATTCAGAAGTATGAGGCCTTTAAAATGGAAGAAGATGAAACAATTGAAACAATGTTCTCAAGGTTTAAAATTTCGGTTGTTAGGATGAAAGTTCTGGACAAAGGGTACTCAACAGCAGATCGTGTAAAGAAAATCATCAGAAGCTTACCCAAGAAATGGAGACCCATGGTCACAACCTTAAAACTAGCCAAAAATCTGAATAAAATATCTCTTGAAGAACTTATCAGCTCCTTGAGAACTCGTGAGATAGAACTAGAAGAAGATGAGCCCCGGAAGCAAGGTAAGTCTCTCGTTCTTAAATCTAATAAAAAATATGAACCTAAAGTTTTTCAAGCAAATGAAGAAAACTCTGGTGGATCCTCGTCAGATGAAGATGAACTATATCTTCTCTCCAAAAGATTCAATCAGCTATGGAAGCACAGGCAGAGGAATTTTAGAAACCCCAGAAGAACATGAAATCACTCTGAATCATCTTCTGGATACAGAAAATCTAGAAACAAAAATATTGTATGCTACGAATGCAACGAATCAGGTCATTACAAAAGCGACTGCCCAAATCTTTAAAAAGAAAAGCCTAAAAAGAAGTTCTTCAAAGAAAATAAGCAAGGTCTCATGGCAACATGGGGTGACTCATAATATTTTGAAGCTGAAACAGAATCAGAAGATGAATGAGCCAACATAGCCTTAATGGCCAAGATAACAAATGACACTGGATCATCTAAATAAGAATCAGACTCAAAGGCATAAGAGGTATTCTCTAACATTTCTAGATCTCAATTAGAAGAAAGTCTGACAGAAATTCTTGAAAGATATCAGCAACTTCGAGACAAAAACAAGAACTTGAAAAAGGATCTAGTATCTGACTCCGAGGAAACTAAGAAACTAAAAACTAAAAACTCTGATCTAAAAGGAACCATTTCGAAATTTTAAAATGAAAACCATGTTATTAAAAATGAATTACAAAAACCTCAGAAAGAAACTGTTTCAGAAGTTTGGAATAGTTCTGATAAAATCATAAAAGAATATGATCATAGCTTTCAAAAATTTCTAGTTAAAAACATAGATAGGAGTAAGATGGATTCAACGATCTATGCAGTTAGCAGAAATGGAAGAAAAGGTATAGGATGCATGAAACAAAGGGGAGAAGAAACATCTCTACCAAAGAAAGTTGATGATATAGTTATAAAACACACACCTCTTTATTCACACTTTACATATGGACATACAGATGATATAAAATATACTAGTAATGCTTTCTCTACAAAACCAAAATTCAAACAGAATTTTGTTAACTCTAACAAACAAGGACCCAAAAAGATACGGGTACCTAAGTGTAAAATCATTTATGTTGCATATGTCTTTAACAACAAAGTTGAAACACCAACCTTGGTACATGGACTCTTGATGATCTCGACACATGACAAGAATAAAGCCTATGTTCCAAAGTCTAGAGCTTAAATCTGGAGGCTATGAAGGTTTCAGATTCAGAAAGGAAAGATTATTGGTGCTGGAACTATTGGTAATGGTACACTAACCTCTATAACTAATGTTCTATTAGTAGAAGTATTAATGCGTAACCTATTATCCATAAGTCAATTATGTGATAAAGGTTATGATATAATATTTAATCAAAAGTCTTGTAAAGCAGTTAGTCAGAAAGATGGGTTTATCCTGTTTAATGGTAAGAGAAAGAACAAAATTTATAAAATAAAACTTTCTGAACTAAGAAGTTAGAATGTAAAATTCCTTATGTTTGTTAATGACGAGAAATGGTACTGGCACAAAAAAATTGGGCATGTTAATATGAGAAGAATATCTCATATTAATAAACTCAATCTGGTCAGAGGACTTCCTAACCTGAAGTTCAGCTCAGATGCTCTGTGTGAAGCATGTCAAAAAGGCAATTTTGCAAAACCTTCTTTCAAATAAAAAAATATTGTTACTACCTCTCGACCATTAGAACTTCTGCATATAGATCAGTTTTGACCAGTGAAAACTGCATCCATCAGTTGCAAGAAGTATGGATTAGTGATCATAGATGACTATAACAGATGGACATGGGTAAAGTTATTAAGATACAAGGACGAGTCACACTCTGTGTTCTCTACCTTCTGTAACCAAGTTTAAAACAAAAAAGATTTTAGAATTGTTAAAGTCAGAAGTGATCATGGTGGGGAATTTGAAAACAAAATATTCGAAAACTTTTTTAACGAGAATGGCGTCTCTCATGATTTCTCTTGTCCTAGAAATCCTCAACAAAATGGAGTTGTAGAATGAAAGAATAGAACTTTACAAGAAATGGCCAGAGCCATGATCAACGAGACTAACCTTGCTAAAAATTTACGGGAAGAAGTAATTAACACAACATGTTATATTCAGAACAGAACCTCAATAAGACTTATTCTAGATAAGACTCCATATGAATTATGGAAGAACAGAAAGCCCAACATATCTTATTTCCATCCATTTGAATGTAATTGTTTTATATTAAACACTAAAGAACATCATAACATATTTGATTCTAAAGCAAAAAAGTGTCTCATGTTAGGATACTATGAATGCTCAAAAGGTTATAGAACATATAACACAAAAACATGAATTATGGAAGAATCTATTAGTGTCAGATTTGATGACAAGCTTGGCTCTCAAAAGTCAAAGCAGGGTAAATTTTTCGCAGATATAAAAGTTCAACTTACAGGTATTGAAGACAAATCATCAGAAAATATTAATAAAGAATCTTAGCCAAATACAAAAGAAGATGTCACAAACATTACAACAACTTCTGAAGACCACATTAACAAAAGACAATCCAAAAGCAGCTTAGCACATCCAGAAAACATGATTCTAGGAAAGAAAGATGACCTAATCAAAACAAGATCTACATTCAAAAATTCTGAAGAATCACTCATGGGATTAATATCTCTGATCGAGCCAACTTCCATTGGCGAATCTCTTCTATACAATGATTGGATCCTTGCAATGCAGAAAGAACTAAATCAATTTACCAGAAATGATGTGTGGGATCTGGTTCTTAAACCAAAAGGCTTCAACATCATTGGAACTAATTGGATATTCAGAAACAAGCTAAACGAACAAGGAGAAGTCGTTAGAAATAAAGCACGACTAGTGGCACAAGGTTATAGTCAACAAGAAGGGATAGACTATACAGAACCTTTGCTCTAGTCGCCAGGTTAGAATTTATCAGACTTTTAGTTTCTTTTGTTGTAAATAATGGCATCACTCTTTATCAGATGGATGTTAAAAGTGCTTTTTTAAATGGCTACATTGATGAAGAAGTTTATGTGCACCAACCCCCTGGATTTGAAAATACAAAACATCTATAATAAGTTTATAAACTTATGAAATCGTTATATGTCTGAAACAAGCTCCCAGATCTTGGTATGAAAGACTAAGTAATTTTTTGTTAGAAAATGATTTTACCAGAGGGAAGGTGGACACAACCTTATTCTGTAAACCGTTTAAAAATGACATTCTAGTATGTCAAATTTAAGTAGATGATATAATTTTTGGATCTACTAAAGCCTCTTTGGGAAAAAATGTGCTAAGTCTATGCAGGCAAAATTTGAAACAAGCTTGATGGGTGAACTCACATTTTTCTAGGTATCCAAATCAATCAAACTTCTGAAGGAACCTACATTCATTAAAGCAAATATGTCAAAGAACTTCTGATGAAATTTGATTTGAAGAATGTAAGCCATCCAAAACTCCCATGCATCCTACATGCATTCTGGAAAGGGAAGAGGTAAGTAAGAAAGTAGAACAAATGCTCTAAAGAGGTATGATTGGTTCCATCTTATATTTAACAACTTTAAGACCTGATATTTTGTATAGCGTTTGTCTTTGTTATAGATTCCAATTAGATCCTAGAGAATATCACTTAACATCAGTTAAGCAAATTTTCAAGTATCTGAAAGGTACTACTAATCTTGGTCTTTGTTAAAGAAAACCCAGAGAATAAAAATTAGTAGGGTATTATGACGCTGACTTTTCCAGAGATATATTATCAAGAAAAAAGACTTCTAGAAGCTGCCAGTTTTTGGGAGAAAATCTAATCCCGTGGTCCAGCAAAAGATAATCCACTATTGCAGTGTCAGCTGCTGAAGTTGAATATATAGTTGCAGCTGGATGCAGTACACAAATGCTCTGGATGAAGAGTCAACTTGAAGACTTTAACATATATGAGAGTAACTTCCTATCCTCTACGATAATACTTCTGCCATCTGTCTTTCAAAAAATCCTATTTTACATTCTAGGGATAAACATATAGATATTAAACATCATTTTATTAGGGACTATATTCAGAGGGGTATTCTTTCTTTAAAATTTATAGGCACGGACCATCAATGTGATGACGTCTTCACTAAACCCCTTTCTTAAGATAGATTTAAATTCATTATGAATCATCTCAGTATGGAATTATGTCCCAAATGAAAATGTAGCTTCTATATATTTAACCCTCAGAACTTTATGATTTATTTTTTTATGTGGGATCATCTGAACAATAGTTCTTCAGAAGTGAGAAGGAAAGTTGTATCAGGAAATATCCAAAAGATCTAAACATTCTCCAAAAAAATTTCATCTCTAAGATAGAAGAAAGCAGTTCACAATATCAACATCTGTCAACTCTAAACGCAAGGTAACCCTCTATGGCTGAACACATGTTCAAAATCTGAAGGGACTGAAACAATTAAGTTGATGCATTGAGGCACGAGTCAAATCGTTAAATGTTCCATATCTTCACACTATCCCTCTTTTCAGGAATCATTAAATGCACGTAATCATTATTTTTTAACTATTTTAAATTAAGATTAAAACTCATATTTTTTCTTTTGTTGGCTATTTATACTTTAGTATTTCACAAACACTATCATATATTAACTCATACTTACTTTTATCTCTTCATTTGTTCTTATTTCAAAACCCTAAAAGAGTCCATGAACAAATGGCTTCCTCACAACAAATTCCTCAATTTTCTCAAATCATTCATGGTTCTTCCTCCTCAAATGAAGAAAGGTATGTCTAACCATCAAGAACTCTTATCACACCCATTGATTCGATTGAAGTTCTATGTGAGCTTATTGTTCATTTTGTAAGCATGAAAGAAAATGGGTATGACTTAACTTCTGATGTTGAGCTCCAAGGATGGGGGAAATACTTTAATCGTCTCATAGTTCCAGTTTTCCCAAAATTAGTGAAAGAATTTTGGATCCATGCCACAGCTTCAAATCATCAAGTAACATCTTACGTTATGGGAAAGAAGATCATCATCACTGAAGATCCTACTGGGGAGGTTATAGGTCACGACAAGGGAGGTATACGATGCAGTGATATGGAAGAAAAGGTTCTGACCTAACCATTGTCTCAAAAGAAATTTTTCCTCTAGACAACCATCCAACAAAATCAAAGATCTGAAGGATTATATCAGAATTTGGTCCAAAATAATTCTAGGGTGCATCAATCACAGAAAACCAACTAGATCTCTAGACTACATCAACATTGATCAACAGTACCTTTTGTACTTCATCGCTAACAAAGAAAAAGTTTATCTTCCCCACATTCTGTTCAACCATCTGAAGACTAGTGTCAAAGAAACAAGAGAAGAAGAAATAACAAAGAGAGATTGGATCCTCTTGGAAGACTCATTTCAGATATTCTGACGAAAAACAGACTGATAGAACATCTAACTGAGGCTCAACAAGCAAATGTCTGGAAGCTTGTGCTAGAAAGCCTCTAAACATCAAGAATATGAAGAAGATGAAGATTATTGAAACTATTAATAAATATACAACAATCACCACCAAGGAAGTCATCACCACCGGAAGAGTGCCTCTGAAGGATTTCCTTCTCTTCACTCAAGAAGACTCATCTCTAGAAATTGTTCTCAAGTATTTGGAAGCCTGGAAGAGTGATGGTATGATTCTAGATGTGAACATCCTTGATCTAAGGCAACAACCTCTGGAAGTTTATCCTAGAAAATCAAGAAAAAGGAAAGCTGCTGGAGAAGGAACTTCTCAGAAAACCCCCAAAGCTGCCAAAAAGAAAGGTAACTCGTCTTTTTTTTCTTCTATTATTGAATTAGTATTTTTATCAACATTTGAAACCCCCTCATATCCAAAACCCATTGAATATCCATCTCCTCAATCCTTTGATGTTTTTGACCTAGAAATTGACACTTCAATACCTACAAAATCCTATGATTAATCCACCTTCTACCCATTTTGATCAAACTCAGCCAAAACTTGCACAAGTTCTCTTTGATATTGATCAATTTGATCCACTGATTGAAGCTCCCCACACAGAAAATCCAAATTTTGACTCTAATACCACGACATCTATCCCAGCTGCTTCTGATTCTAACTGTAATTAGTTCAGAAAATGATTTAACTCTGAATCTCTGAAGCTGAAGGAACTTATCTATGAAATTTCTCAACAGAACTTCTGCGATCGCATGAAAATCTTCAAGGATCAAGTTCTACAACACTGGGTATAGAAACCCCTCCTTCATCTAGACAACACACCTTGGGGAGCCTCTCAGACATTAGAGTGTAATGAACCGTCTCTTGAACATCTCCCTCTGATCATGTTTTAAGACAAAGGCAAGGTAGTAGAAGATTTTCCTGAGCAAGAATCAGCTACAGTCAATTCTGAGAATGTGGTCTCTTCTGCTGAAACAACCTCCTCTTCTCTTGTGTTGAAAACTTTGGAGGAGTTAAAGAAATAAAATTCTATGTTTAAGGAAAGTTTAGACAAGCATGATGGAACTAGCAAATAAATTAAGGGGATGCTTGAGAAACAAGAGGAATCAAATAATCAGATCAAGAGTTTATTATAAGTCTTGTTTCTGCTATTTGTTTCTTATTTCAATCATCTATTTATCTTAATCCACTTTGAATACAAAATCCATTTTTGTTATAATATCTTCAGGGAAGTATTTTTTCTTTATCTGAGTATTCAAATTAGAGGGAGAATTTAATTCCTTATGCTCTTAAGTAATCTATCAAAATATACAAGTTTTTGTCATCATCAAAAAGGGGGAGATTGTTAGAACATAGTTTGGTTCTACATCCTTTTAAGAGTTTTGATGATAAAAAACACATGATATATATAAAGAACAAATATGCTCTCTGTTGTACCCCAAAATTTGCCCTCGCATTTTTCCACAAGAAATCACAGTTTTAGACTCTTCCTGATTTTTCAGACTGGTTCAAGAATCGGTCTAACAGACTTTTCTCGTCAGTCAGACAAAATTAGGGTTTTCATGGCTCTGGAACAGTTCAAGCAGTTTGCTTAGGGTTTGGTTGATTTTGGCTCAGGTTTTGATCAGGCAGACGTTTCTTTGACATTTAAGCAAGAACTAGGGTTTGTGCGCGCATAAAGAATTAATTTTACAGTTCTTTTCAGTTTACTCTGAGATTTGGATTTAGGAATTTAAATCAAGAACTTGCAGTGTTTTGTTTAATCAGTAAAGGCTAAGGCATTTGATTGGAGATGAAATGAAAGCTGAGGTACTTAAATTGAGAATTTACAGTGTTTAATTTGATCAGTAAAAAGGTAAATATCTGGATATTGGTTTGATTAACTGTGCATTTGGATATTTGAGGCGCCGGGTTCATTATCGATTGATGTCAAGACCACAGTGTTTATCATTGGCTTATTTATTCTAAGATTAGAATAATCGGGATTTATTTCCATTTTATTTTAATCTAAGGGTTATAAACAATTAAATAAACATTTGAAAAGAAGAAAAAGAATTAACTGATTAAGATTGATTTTTATTCATCTTTAATTATTCGTTACAATTGTTATTTGAATACAGTATTTATTTACAAAGTATTCATAATAATAAAAGTTACAATGATTAAAAATTGAAATAAAACTATCCTAATTCCTAAGTCTTCATTTTCCATCCATTGCTCCCTCTGCTTCATTTGATTTTATCTGCAAAAAAATAAGAAAAGAAAGAAAAGTCAATTGCATATAAAATGAATAGAAGACAAACAGTTAATTTGGGTTCATCATTAAAGGCGACTGGCCGGAATCAGTTTGCCCTCTCTGCAAATCACGGGATTTCTCCCGGTTCACAAAGAGGGATGGAACGTCTTGCAATTTAAGTTTGAAAATGCACAAAAGTTACATACTGCATAATTCCAAAAGTTCTAAACCAAGGATACAAGGCAAACTGAATTAGGCCAACAAAGTCCAAACTGAGTTCACATTTAAAACTGTCCAAGCTGCCCAAAAGATATCTCAAGATATCAAAGTATCAAAATACTGTCACAAAGAAGCAGAAAATATGGAAGCAGTACATAAAGTATGCAGAGCTAAACTACATATGCAAGCAAGCAAGGTCCATTTCATCATTTTCTAAGCCAGTGCCTTTTCAGGATAAGTACATCTAAGCAATATAATATGCTTAAAGTCAAGAGAGAGGAGAGAGAGAGTAAGAAGGAGGCTTACAGGGCTCAGGCTTTAGGCAAGAAAAGAGATAAAAACGAAGACTGTTAATAACACAGTGGATGAGAGGCAGAGATATTACAAAAGCAGAATACAACAAAACTGTCAAAAAGGAGAGAAATACATAACCAAGACAACACAAAACTTGAAACATCAAGCATCCGGCCTCCACAACAGAATTGTCTCAAAACCTCACCAAAAAGCAAGACCTGCATAAGCCTTTGCCTAAAAAAAAACCATTCAAAGCCTTCACTTGTCCAAAACCTGCATTCAACAAGATCTAAACATACAAGCCTTAACCAGAAACTTAAAACAATAAAAATCTGAAACCTGCATTCAAGGTCTCAAGCCTGAACCTGTCAAACATTAAAAAACATAAACAAATCCACACAAAGCCTAAACTGATATCCAACCTGAAAGACCAACCTGTAAACTCACCCAAGCCTTACCATTCAAACAACCATAACCTGCAACTCAAAATCCCTCAACCAAGAGCCATAGCCACAAACTAAAGCCCAAGCGTTCAAGGCAACAAAAACCCTCAGAAAAATTTCTTCATTGGGTTATCCAACACCATCAAGCTAGCGTACAGAAGCATACAGAAACAGAAGGAGAGGAATAGCATTCAATATTCAAATACCAACAAAAACAAAAATCATCATCTCAGAATCAACGAAGGCAACATACAGAAGCATACAAGGCAACCAAACTCAGCAAGAAAGCATTCAAAGGCAACACAAAGAGGCCCTCAGAGGAGATCTCATCACAGGGCAGGCATCAAGGCAACAAGAAGAAGAGGAAGAGAGATATACAAGGTTTTCAGACAGCATCATTAAACCATAGCAAAGGAAGAATACAGAGTACCATTTTTTTTCCAGTAAAGCTCGCGCATCATCAAGTCTCCGTCCAGCCGCCTGAGCGCCTCCACCTTCATTCCTCCTCCGTCTCCTCCAAAAGGTAGTACTTCTTTTCCCTCTTTTCAAAACATCATGTGAACCACAGTACACAAGAAACAGAGTCAATAAACGAAAAGTAAAAACATGTAAGTTTGAAACCCTAACGCATTAAGAGAGCGAGATCATCACCTTCGTACCATATCACCGAGCAATCCGTGGGGAGAAGAGGACACAGATGGTGGCGCTGGTGGCTTGGGCAAAGGACTTGATCTAGGCGCTTGGCGAAGATGATGAACAGGATAGAGGTGGAGAACGAACGGCGCTTCTGTTGTTGACAAACCCTAAGCTTTCCCAAATGAAACAATAATCATCAAACCCTAAAAACGAATTGTTGTCCAAAACATGGGCCTCGCCCCATTCTAACAAGCCTAAGCCCATTTGTTTTCCTGAATGCACCCCCCCTCATGTCCATTCTGATTAAGCCCAAAAACCCTAAGGCCCATTCCTCCTTTACTAAAAAAATATTATTCTAATACTTTTTTATATAATTTACTTAATACTGATTTTAACAATACTTTTTTTATATATATATATATATATAAATTAAGATTTTGTATATAATACTAATTAAAATACATGAGTGTTAATACATAAGAAAAATAGATTTTTAAAGTTAAATACTTTTTCTTAAAACTTTTTCTTTTCTTTTATTAAATTTTCTTATTTGTACATATTAAACAAAAATACAAGAATACAAAAATTAAATAAACAAAATACTTAATTTTCCCTTAAGTTAAATATTCTCCATACTTGTAAATAAATCATGCATTTACACATTTACGTTGACGCATTTACATTTGCTTATTCTTATACATTGCTATACATTACATATTACATTTGATCGCAATTCGATTTGGTTGTAATTATTTGGATACTATCCTCCTATAAGTCTCATCCCCCATTCGTATACTTGTACCCCCGCTCCCGGATACTATTTGTAATAGTTTAGGACTTTAAATTCCCGCAATTTATCGCTTTCGAATTATACCATGGTTAGACATAAGGTTGTGTGTAAATAAAATCCAACACTAGGTAACCTAATACAAGACAAATACATGAAATCAATATACAATCACACTTGCACCCCTAGGGTAATCCCACATGTTGCCTTCCAAAATGGGCCATGCTTGCACGTCGAGTTTCTTTGGCAAAACAATTCAAATGATCATAAGTCCCTCGATGACGCTTTCGGAAGTTGCCTATCAAAATGATCATAGTCCCTTCAAGCAAAATTGCCAAAGACACTTGGCACCATTGCATTCATGGTCTGTACGATGACCCGCGCCTGTCCCGTTAAACATCTTAAACGCAAGATTGTCCACCAAATACAATGATGGAACAAAATTGTTAAAAAGGGTTAAAACATGAGAAAAACCTTTGAGTACATTAGGGGTAGACAAAACTCTTAGTTACTTGATCAACTTGCAAAAACACTTTCCTACTTTTCAAAACCACACTCCACAATCACTTTCAAAACAAACTCTCAAAAACATTTGAAACATCTTTTCGAAAAGATACACACCTTCGTATATACTCAAACACGAGTCATTACAACGGTTGCCGAAACAAAGGCGTCTGTTTCAAAACGTTTTCAAAACACAAATACACACACCATTTTAAGCAATCAAAAATCAAGGCAAGTGATCTAAAACCAAGTAACTAAGAGCCCATGGATAACCATGGATGAAAAGGGTGCTAATACCTTCCCTTTTCATAATCTACCCCCCGAACCCACGAAACATCTCAAAAGGTTTTTCCTGTGCTTTTTTAACCTTTCCTTTAGGATAAAATAAAAATTCGGTGGCGACTCTTGCTAAACCGAACAAGTGCGAATACAAACGCAAAACCTCAAGTCAGTTCTCCCACCGTATCACAGAACTGGCGACTCTGCTGGGGAAAATGATCTAAAAGTGGGGTTACCTTAGGGTTTAGATCACCTTTACTTTCTTGCATTGATTGCCTTGATTGCTTTACTTTTTTGGTTCCTTGTTTGGGTTTGTTGTAAATCCTACACCCGGATTTGGGGCACCTTCTTAGGTAAATAGCAATAAAACTGTGAGGGAACTGTGCGCGGTATACCGACACGGTTGAAGCAGTAAGCTATGTTAGTGTGACATATTTGTGAGTACCGGTAACCCTTGAGTTCAGTCAAGGAGAGTACGGGGCCACTGAGTGATACCGTGAAGCACTAACGAACTCGTAGAACCTTAATTGACCATCCTAGCCTTTTTAGGGGTAGTGAGATGACCGACTTTGGTGCAGTTCGAAGTTGGTAGATACTCGATACTACACACATTGAGGGTTGTTTTCTTGGAATATTTTGGTCGCTATTTAAGTGGCTAAACCAAAACAATGAACACAGAAAACAATCCAATGATATTGAGCTCCTTAGAACCCGGTTTCTATTTTTAGGACAGGATGAGCCAACTAACTTCAAGAGGGTACTTACCTACAAACGCCATGCAAGCCTAAACCTAAGGACTTGTTTGCTCTGTGTGAATATGATTTCCTGTATATATACACTTGCTTAATTTTGCATACATGTACATAACATCATAACATCATACCATAGCATTTTTCAATAACCATTTCAAGGATCTCGAGGTTTCTTTTGATGCAGGGTTACGTTGAACCAGACGTCTACCAAAGGGAGAGAGGTTTCCTCCTCTAAGAAAATGCCATCAAAGATCAAGTACAACAACTTGAATCAGTGGCTATGACCCACTTGACATGGTGAGCTTGATTCTCGTGGAAAGACATCCACCAGTGCACAGTTCTCCAATCAAAGATCAAGTGCAACAACTTGAATCAGGGGCTATGACCCACTCGACATGGTGAGCTTGATTCTCGTGGAAAGACATCCACTGATACAAAGTTCTCCAATCAAAGATCAAGTACAACAACTTGAATCAGGGGCTATGACCCACTCGACATGGTGAGCTTGATTCTCGTGGAAAGACATCCACTGATACAAAGTTCTCCAATCAAAGATCGAAGTTCAACCTCTAACATTCTCTTGTGTTTACCCCAAGAGATCCTTGAAAACATTGCATATATATCATACATATCATTGCATAGCAGGTTTCTCCTTTTCAGGTCTCCTTATTCTTCCTACTGTTTATTTCAGTAAGATGGATATGGAACAAACGGTGAAAGATCTCCAGGCCCAAAATGCTCAATTCCAACAAATGCTTCTGGCTATGGGGAAAGGGCAAGAGGATCTGACAACTCTCCTTCTCAAAGACAAGAAGAAGTCCAAGAAGGCAGCCCGCATCCGGAATTTGAGGAGAAGGCCTAAAACCTTAGACCTTTCAACTCCACCCAGCATAGGGGCCAGTCTTGAAGAAGACCACAATGTGGAGATTGTTGAAGAGGAGGCTGACTACTCCGAGGAACAATACCCTCTCGCTGATGACAAGTACAAAGAGTTGGAGGATCGCCTCAATGCCATGGAGGTCCAACAAATACCTGGCCTGGATTTAGGAGACATGGGTTTAGTTCCTGGATTGGTCATCCCGCCAAAGTTCAAGGTCCCCTCCTTTGCCATGTACGATGGGGTCTCTTGCCCTAATATGCATCTAAAGTCTTACGTCCGCAAGATTCAACCATACACAACTGATCCAAAGCTTTGGATCCATTTCTTCCAAGAAAGTCTGGTAGGAGCTCAACTCGAGTGGTTCTATCAATTGGAGAGTTCTCGCATCCACACTTGGGAGGATTTAGCTGGAGCTTTTTACAGACAATATCTGTACAATGCTGATCTTGCACCAACTCGTGTGCAGTTGCAGAACATGACCATGGGTTCTGACGAGAGCTTCAAGGGATATGCCCAAAAGTGGAGAGATTTGGCTGGTAGGGTGCAACCTCCTTTAACTGATAGGGAGCTGATTGACATCTTCATGGGAACTTTGACCGGGCCTTTCTTCAACCACTTAATTGGAAACTCCTCAGCCGGGTTCACCGAGCTAATACTGACCGGCGAAAGGGTCGAAGCTGGCATCAAGAGTGGAAAGATCCAAGGAGCTACAACCTCCGATACTCAGATAATCCCCTACAACGGAAAGAAAGAGTCTAATGCTGGGAACAATCAAAGGAGTCGTCATGATCAACATGCATGGGCAGTCCTGATCTCTGGTTCTACGTCACGCCGACAACAGCCAAGGGGAAGTCAACAACGACCAGACGAGCCTAAGAGACAGTTCACCAACATCAACATGCCGTTGTCTCAAGCACTACAACACTTGTTGAAGATGAATCTGATTGCATTGATAAGGCCTCATCCAAACCCCAAGACTTCATCTCCTAACTACAATCCTAATGCAACTTGTGCTTATCATTCTGACAGTCCCGGGCATGACACTGACGATTGTTGGGCTTTGAAGTACAAGATTCAGAATTTGATTGATGCCAAGGAAATTGAGTTTGGTCCTCCAGAGGCCTCAGCATGATCACTGCTTCTATGACAGCTCACTGAGATTGTGTTTGTTTCATTTTGAACTTTCAAAGTTGTAATCTTTTGTTATTCAAACAATTATCTTTTAATGTTAAACTCTGTTTCATTAATGCATTACATATGTTTGTCTTGAATTCATCCATTCGTTTTCACTACTCTTATGTTTTCTTTATGATATTTGACTCTTGATAAAAATCTGCAAGCCTTTAGAGGGAGGATGACGAAACAATACCGCAATCTCACACAGTTTTCTTTTGAACAGACCTTGCTGATGATGTACAGGCATTTCTTTCAATTCCCAAACACTGGAGTTATAAGGAAGATAATCCCTAGTTAACCCCTTCGAGCCAAAGAAGTAGGAGTTTTCTATTCTAAACAATCAAAACCTTTGATATAAACCTGGGGCAGGGTAGTATCTCAGTTGATTCAAAAGAAAATGCGCGTTGAAGTCGCAAGCTCTCAGTTCGTAACACAACGAACGACGAATGACAAGAAAAGCATTCCTTTGGAATCAAAAGACAGTGATGGTTCCCTATCACATAGGTGGTCAATCTCTCAAAAGAGAAGAGCCCACTAAGCTAAAACCTATAAAGGAGGCTTAAGAAAGCTGGGGCATCCCGCTGACTGTGATCTCAAAAACGGGAACAGTCAGGCAAAAGTTAGGGATAACAAATCAAAATCAAAATAGAGAGGTCATTACAAATCCTCAACAACATGAAAAATGTTGCAAAAGAAAAAAGGAGATGATGACTGTCTCCCAAAATTCAACTGGTGAACCATCACCCAAAGGTCGTGCCAAACTCGAATAGAGTGCGACGCACAATTAACTGAGCTTAGGTTTGAAGAACATCACGAAGAGCGGGTGGGTACAAATACACTTTGAGCCTTTATCCTTTGTTTCTTAAACCGTGAACCAAGCCACGTTACAACCCTTCAAAAGTCCTAATTGAAGCATGGGTTAGTTCGAAGGCATACTGTTACCAAAGGTATCCTGACTCCTGTAAGGCTTTGCTCTAAAAATCTTGTGTTGATTTGTCTTATAAAAAAATTTTCTGCTAAAAAACGCATTTTTCAAAACTTCGAGACAAACATAAACTTTGCATTGTTTGAATATCACTGTTTTCGTTTGGCTATTTGTTGACAGCGAAGAAATTCATACAGCGAATGTTCGGAGGAACAAAAACTCTCTCAGTGAGTAAAATCACTTCAAGAAGGATGACACTTCCATTACAAAAATATCTTATCAACAAAGGGGCATCACATGTCGCCACCCCCGTTCACCTGGGGCAGTCCAGTCAAGGTTTCAACGGATCTTTCAAAGTTCAGTTAACCTGGGGCAGTCCGGTCAAGATTTCAAGAAATCTCTCAATTTGCAGAGTAATCTGATTCAAGTCTCCTCCATCACCACTTGGGGCATTCGAATGTCAAAAGTGTTCAATGATTCCTTCATCACCTGTTGGAAGATGCTGTTTTACACGGACTCATCATGAAGCAACCCTACACAGGTTCCTTCTCAAAACCCGATGCAGTTTTACACGGACTCATCATGAAGCAACCCTACACAGGTTCCTTCTCAAAACCCGATGCAGTTTTACACGGACTCATCATGAAGCAACCCTACACAGGTTCCTTCTCAAAACCCGATGCAGTTTTACACGGACTCATCATGAAGCAACCCTACACAGGTTCCTTCTCAAAACCCGATGCAGTTTTACACGGACTCATCATGAAGCAACCCTACACAGGTTCCTTCTCAAAACGCGGTGCAGTTTTACACGGACTCATCATGAAGCAACCATACACAGGTTCCTTCTCAAAACCCGATGCAGTTTTACACGGACTCATCATGAAGCTACCCTACACAGGTTCCTTCTCAAAACCCGATGCAGTGTTACACGGACTCACCATGAAGCAACCCTACACAGGTTCCTTCTCAAACTCCAGATGCAGTTTTACACGGACTCATCATCAGAAAACCCTACACCGGTTCCCTTTCAACCTCAGATGCAGTTTTACACGGACTCATCATCAGGAAACCCTACACAGGTTCCTTCTTTCAACTCAACCATTATCCAGTAACTATCCATCCTATCTCCTAATGGCATCTGTAAGCCCATTCCCGAGATCAATACCTGCAGCAATCAAAAGATTCTTGCAATCCCCAGTGAAGCTAAAATTTCCAACTATCAATCCCCAAGCAGAGTGAAGACTCTCATTCTCAGGTCCTCACAGAATATTCGAATATTCTCCGGTGAAGATCTCCTCAAGACAGGAATCCCCAGTAGACTGGCATACAACCCAAGCTTCTGATTCCCCAACAGTGGTCCCAGGACTTCTCATTTTCAACAATCAAGAGATTCTTGCCCTCCACAGCAGCAACCAAGGAATTGTTCTCCCTGGCAGCAGTCAAGATTCTTTTATCTTCAGCCATCCAGGATTCATCTATCCTCAGCAAGATTAGCTCATCAGCTTACATACGCAGTCATCACATTCATATCATGAACACTGATAACATACATTGCATCATGCATCATGACATTGCATACAACTAACTCTTTACCTTTTCAAGTAAGATCAGTCGACAGACAAAAATCACCATCTTCCGAGATTCTTTCTAGAATTAGTTCAGATGTGGCTCAAACACGGCGACATTCTGATACTTATTCCGGATTCATTCAGATGCAGTTTTACACGGACTCATCATCAGGAAACCCTACACCGGTTCCTTCTTCAACTTCTGAAAACAGTTTACGGATGCTTCCCAACAATAGATGCTGCTCCATTGCTTATTCAACTTCGATTCCTAAAAACAGTTTACGGATTCTCCAAAACGTGGATGTCAATCTATTGCTTGTTCAGAACCCCAGTTCAGAGATGTTCCAAAACATGAATGCCTTTCCGATACTCGTCCACTCACCAAGAACATTTTCAAATGGAATCTTGAAGCCCATTTCCAGATGGCATCTATAAGCCCATCCTCCTACCAACAACTTCCAAATGGCATCTTTAAGCCCATTTCCAGATGGCATCTCTAAGCCCATCCCCCGACCAGATTCTGTCACATCACCAAATGGAATCTGTAAGCCCATTCCCTCTACCATCACATCACCGAGTGCAAATTTTAGGGCACTCTAGTGTCCAATCTCCTTTTACCTTCGAGTCGCGAAAGGCAAACTTTCCAATCTAACTCTTCAGGTTCAAGAAGATTGAACAGGGGCAACTGTTGTACCCCAAAATTTGCCCTCGCATTTTTCCACAAGAAATCACAGTTTCGGACTCTTCCTGATTTTTCAGACTGGTTCAAGAATCGGTCTAACAGACTTTTCTCGTCAGTCAGACAAAATTAGGGTTTTCATGGCTCTGGAACAGTTCAAGCAGTTTGCTTAGGGTTTGGTTGATTTTGGCTCAGGTTTTGATCAGGCAGACGTTTCTTTGACATTTAAGCAAGAACTAGGGTTTGTGCGCGCATAAAGAATTAATTTTACAGTTCTTTTCAGTTTACTCTGAGATTTGGATTGAGGAATTTAAATCAAGAACTTGCAGTGTTTTGTTTAATCAGTAAAGGCTAAGGCATTTGATTGGAGATGAAATGAAAGCTGAGGTACTTAAATTGAGAATTTACAGTGTTTAATTTGATCAGTAAAAAGGTAAATATCTGGATATTGGTTTGATTAACTGTGCATTTGGATATTTGAGGCGCCGGGTTCATTATCGATTGATGTCAAGACCACAGTGTTTATCATTGGCTTATTTATTCTAAGATTAGAATAATCGGGATTTATTTCCATTTTATTTTAATCTAAGGGTTATAAACAATTAAATAAACATTTGAAAAGAAGAAAAAGAATTAACTGATTAAGATTGATTTTTATTCATCTTTAATTATTCGTTACAATTGTTATTTGAATACAGTATTTATTTACAAAGTATTCATAATAATAAAAGTTACAATGATTAAAAATTGAAATAAAACTATCCTAATTCCTAAGTCTTCATTTTCCATCCATTGCTCCCTCTGCTTCATTTGATTTTATCTGCAAAAAAATAAGAAAAGAAAGAAAAGTCAATTGCAGATAAAATGAATAGAAGACAAACAGTTAATTTGGGTTCATCATTAAAGGCGACTGGCCGGAATCAGTTTGCCCTCTCTGCAAATCACGGGATTTCTCCCGGTTCACAAAGAGGGATGGAACGTCTTGCAATTTAAGTTTGAAAATGCACAAAAGTTACATACTGCATAACTCCAAAAGTTCTAAACCAAGGATACAAGGCAAACTGAACTAGGCCAACAAAGTCCAAACTGAGTTCACATTTAAAACTGTCCAAGCTGCCCAAAAGATATCTCAAGATATCAAAGTATCAAAATACTGTCACAAAGAAGAAGAAAATATGGAAGCAGTACATAAAGTATGCAGAGCTAAACTACATATGCAAGCAAGCAAGGTCCATTTCATCATTTTCTAAGCCAGTGCCTTTTCAGGATAAGTACATCTAAGCAATATAATATGCTTAAAGTCAAGAGAGAGGAGAGAGAGAGTAAGAAGGAGGCTTACAGGGCTCAGGCTTTAGGCAAGAAAATAGATAAAAACGAAGACTGTTAATAACACAGTGGATAAGAGGCAGAGATATTACAAAAGCAGAATACAACAAAACTGTCAAAAAGGAGAGAAATACATAACCAAGACAACACAAAACTTGAAACATCAAGCATCCGGCCTCCACAATAGAATTGTCTCAAAACCTCACCAAAAAGCAAGACCTGCATAAGCCTTTGCCTAAAAAAAACCATTCAAAGCCTTCACTTGTCCAAAACCTGCATTCAACAAGATCTAAACATACAAGCCTTAACCAGCAACTTAAAACAATAAAAACCTGAAACCTGCATTCAAGGTCTCAAGCCTGAACCTGTCAAACATTAAAAAACATAAACAAATCCACACAAAGCCTAAACTGATATCCAACCTGAAAGACCAACCTGTAAACTCACCCAAGCCTTACCATTCAAACAACCATAACCTGCAACTCAAAATCCCTCAACCAAGAGCCATAGCCACAAACTATAGCCCAAGCGTTCAAGGCAACGAAAACCCTCAGAAAAATTTCTTCATTGGGTTATCCAACACCATCAAGCTAGCGTACAGAAGCATACAGAAACAGAAGGAGAGGAATAGCATTCAATATTCAAATACCAACAAAAACAAAAATCATCATCTCAGAATCAACGAAGGCAACATACAGAAGCATACAAGGCAACCAAACTCAGCAAGCAAGCATTCAAAGGCAACACAAAGAGGCCCTCAGAGGAGGTCTCATCACAGGGCAGGCATCAAGGCAACAAGAAGAAGAGGAAGAGAGATATACAAGGTTTTCAGACAGCATCATTAAACCATAGCAAAGGAAGAATACAGAGTACCATTTTTTTTCCAGTAAAGCTCGCGCATCATCAAGTCTCCGTCCAGCCGCCTGAGCGCCTCCACCTTCATTCCTCCTCCGTCTCCTCCAAAAGGTAGTACTTCTTTTCCCTCTTTTCAAAACATCATGTGAACCACAGTACACAAGAAACAGAGTCAATAAACGAAAAGTAAAAACATGTAAGTTTGAAACCCTAACGCATTAAGAGAGCGAGATCATCACCTTCGTACCATATCACCGAGCAATCCGTGGGGAGAAGAGGACACAGATGGTGGCGCTGGTGGCTTGGGCAAAGGACTTGATCTAGGCTCTTGGCGAAGATGATGAACAGGATAGAGGTGGAGAACGAACGGCGCTTCTGTTGTTGACAAACCCTAAGCTTTCCCAAATGAAACAATAATCATCAAACCCTAAAAACGAATTGCTGTCTAAAACATGGGCCTCGCCCCATTCTAACAAGCCTAAGCCCATTTGTTTTCCTGAATGCACCCCCCTCATGTCCATTCTGATTAAGCCCAAAAACCCTAAGGCCCATTCCTCCTTTACTAAAAAAATATTATTCTAATACTTTTTTATATAATTTACTTAATACTGATTTTAAGAATACTTTATATATATATATATATATATATATATATATATATATATATATATATATATATATATATATATAAATTAAGATTTTGTATATAATACTAATTAAAATACATGAGTGTTAATACATAAGAAAAATAGATTTTTAAAGTTAAATACTTTTTCTTAAAACTTTTTCTTTTCTTTTATTAAATTTTCTTATTTGTACATATTAAACAAAAATACAAGAATACAAAAATTAAATAAACAAAATACTTAATTTTCCCTTAAGTTAAATATTCTCCATACTTGTAAATAAATCATGCATTTACACATTTACGTTGACGCATTTACATTTGCTTATTCTTATACATTGCTATACATTACATATTACATTTGATCGCAATTCGATTTGGTTGTAATTATTTGGATACTATCCTTCTATAAGTCTCATCCCCCATTCGTATACTTATACCCCCGCTCCCAGATACTATTTGTAATAGTTTAGGACTTTAAATTCCCGCAATTTATCGCTTTCGAATTATACCATGGTTAGACATAGGGTTGTATGTAAATAAAATCCAACGCTAGGTAACCTAATACAAGAGAAATACATGAAATCAATATACAATCACACTTGCACCCCTAGGGCAATCCCACATGTTGCCTTCCAAAATGGGTCATGCTTGCTCGTCGAGTTTCTTTGGCAAAACAATTCAAATGATCATAAGTCCCTCGATGATGCTTTCGGAAGTTGCCTATCAAAATGATCATAGTCCCTTCAAGCAAAATTGCCAAAGACACTTGGCACCATTGCATTCATGGTCCGTACGATGACCCGCACCTGTCCCGTTAAACATCCTAAACGCAAGATTGTCCACCAAATACAATGATGGAACAAAATTGTTAAAAAGGGTTAAAACATGAGAAAAACCTTTGAGTACATTAGGGGTAGACAAAACTCTTAGTTACTTGATCAACTTGCAAAAACACTTGCCTACTTTTCAAAACCACACTCCACAATCACTTTCAAAACAAACTCTAAAAAACATTTGAAACATCTTTTCGAAAAGATACACACCTTCGTATATACTCAAACACGAGTCATTACAACGGTTGCCGAAACAAAGGCGTCTATTTCAAAACGTTTTCAAAACACAAATACACACACCATTTTAAGCAATCAAAAATCAAGGCAAGTGATCTAAAACCAAGTAACTAAGATCCCATGGATAACCATGGATGAAAAGGGTGCTAATACCTTCCCTTTTCATAATCTACCCCCCGAACCCACGAAACATCTCAAAAGGTTTTTCCTGTGCTTTTTTAACCTTTCCTTTAGGATAAAATAAAAAGTCGGTGGCAACTCTTACTAAACCGAACAAGTGCGAATACAAATGCAAAACCTCAAGTCAGTTCTCCTACCGTATCACGCTCTCTAATAATGTATTTTAGTATGCAGGAAAATCATGATGTAAGAAGCATAGAAGATGAGAGAGTTATGTTTTTGAAGCTATATTTAAACACAATATACTTAGAAGCAAATATGTATAAACACGCTAAAATAAATACGTTTTGATGTTACAACTTCTAAATGAACCAACACTACGAGCAAAACTTTGATATTTTGATAAGTAAATACTCTAGAAGAACAAAAGAAGTCTCAACGGTAATATTATTCTTCTGATATGATCCCAAGAAAGAAATATTCTGATGTGTTACATCTCATTCATTACAAATAAAAAATTAACGGCTGAACCAAGACAAGATCTATATTTTTGGAAAGTGCATTAACAAGACTTTATCAACCTTCCAAAAGCATATTTTTTTTCTCTCATGCATCGTCTATATAAAGAAAACTTGAAGAAGAAACAAAAAATATCACTTCACACTGAAAACTATTATTACCCAATTTTATCTTATGATTTTTAATTGTGTATACATCGCTGTTGTGATATAGTTTTGTTTAGAAAACATCTTTGTACACACTCTTATTTGATATCTCGTAATACCTTGAGAAAAACGAGTTGTGGTTTAAACTCAAGAAGACATTGATAATAGTCATTGTATTTGTGTAATCAAGTTTTGATTTGTGGATTAAGACCTCATTTAAGAGAGGCAAAATCACCTTGGCGGGTGGACTGGAGTAGTTTGAGTTCCAACAAACCAGGATAACCAACGTGTCTACTGTTTTATTTTTAAAAACCCAATTCAAACCTGCCTTCTTGTGTTTTTCCATTCTTCAATTGCTATCAGAGCGCCTGGTTCTAGGTGCAAACACTTAACCGTGTCAATAAAAGATCCAAGCAAGAAAAACACTATGGTGGGACCAAGTCAAATCATCAGCAATGATAATCATGATGAGAAAGACAAAATCAATGACAAACCTCCAATCTTTGATGGTGAGAACTTCGAATACTGACAAGACAGAATCAGAAGTTTCTTTTTATCTCATGACGATGATCTCTGGGATATGGTGACTGATGGGTAAAATCATCCTGTTGAAGAAAGCGGTCAGAAGATCGACATAAAGAGAATAACAGATCAACAAAAGAAAGAATTTAGAAATCATCACAAAGCCAGAACCATCCTCTTTACTGCTATCTCGTACACCGAGTATGAGAAGATCACGAATAGAAAATTAACTAAAAACATGTTTGACTTTTTAAGAATGACGTATGAAGGTAACACAGAAGTCAAAGAAACTAAAGCTCTTGCACTGATTCAGAAGTATGACACCTTCAAAATGGAATAAGATGAAACAGTTCAAATAATGTTCTCAAGGTTTCAAATTTTGGTTGTTGGGCTTAAAGTTCTGGACAAAGGTACTCAACAGCAGATCATGTAAAGAAAACCATCAGAAGCTTACCCAAGAAATGGAGACCCATGGTCACAGCCTTAAAATTATCCAAAGATATGAATAAAATATCTCTTTAAGAACTTATCAACTCCTTAAGAAGTCATGAGATAAAACTAGAAGAAGATGAGCCCTAGAAGCAAGGTAAGTCTCTCGCTCTTAAATATAATAAAAAATATGAACCTAAAGTTTTTCAGGAAAAAGAAGAAAACTCTGGTGGATCCTCGTCAGAAAAAGACGAACTATCTCTTCTCTCTAGAAGAGTCAATCAGCTATTGAAGCACGGATAACAGAAGTTTAGAAAAAAAACCCAGAAGAATATTAAATCACTCTGAATCATCTTCTGGATACATAAAATATATCAACAAAGATATTGTATGCTTCGAATGCAATGAACTAGGTCATTATAAAAGCGACTGCCCAAATCTTCAGAAAGAAAAGCCTAAAAATAAGTTATTCAAAAAAAGAAGAAAAGTCTCATAGGAACGTGGGATGACTCAGAATCTTCTGAAGCTGAAACAAAATCAGAAGATGAACGAGCAAACCTAGCCTTAATGGCCAACATAACAAATGACACTGGATCATTTGAATCTGAATCAGACTCAAAGGCAGAAGAGGTATTTTCTAACTTTTCTAGATCTCAATCAGAAGAGAGTCTGACGGAAATTCTGGAAAGATATCAACAACTTCGACTTAAAAACAAGAACTTGAAAAAGGATCTAGTATCTGACTCTGAGGAAACTAAAAACCTAAAAACAGAAAACTCTGAGCTAAAAGAAAACTTTTCTAAACTTAAAAATGAAAACTATGTTAGTAAAAATAAAAATATTCAATAATTTATTAATATGCCAAATTATTTGTTAATGTGATAAATAAATAAAATGATATAGAATTAACAAACAAATAAATAAATGAAATTATAAAAATAAATTATTTTTGTTTTTAAAATGCAGGGGTGAGGCAAATTATTTGGGCCTAGTAATGCTGGGGGTATGGGTATCAGGGCCCTAAATCTAAATATTGGATTTAGGCCCAATTGCGTGGGGGTGTATTGTTGAACTAAGGAAGTAATTATGGGGGCTCATAAATAATAAGGGTAATAGTCTAGATGTTGAACTTGACCCAATAGCGCAGGCGGGGTGTATGTGGTCGTTTGACAAGAAAAAGGGGGGGGGGTATGAACTGTAATGGGCTAGGCCCAACGTTGAACAAAGGGGGATTCATTTAGGTTTGGTGTATGCGAGCGCGTGGTATTATTATGAGGACACGTGATCTGGATGTTTAATTAAGACTGGAGAGACATAAAACGAGGGTGTATAGTAAATATATAGGGGCACAGGTATGTGAACGTGAGGCATTACATTTTTTGTTTCCCCTTCATTTCCTATTTATCCTCATTTCATCTCTCTCTCTCTCTCTCTCTCTCTCTCTCTCTCTCTCTCTCTCTCTCTTCACTTACCATCAACAACAATAACACCCCCCAAACCCTAACCCAAAACCCGGTGACGGCGGCGACTATCTCTCCCCCAAACCCCTAAAATTCAAACCTCAACAACCAAAAACTAGATCTAAGTTTTTGAATGTTGCCTCTCTCGCTGCGATTTTGTTGATATTTTCTTTCTGATTTCCTCCCAGATCTGCTTTTGATCCCTTATTTTTTTTTGTAGGTAACAAATAAGGATGATTATGGCGACGACGACAAATTTGAAGGGCTTAAGGGTGGCGGCGGTGACTACAACAGAGATCTTAGGGTTTCTATTCAGAAACCCTAGATCTATATGCAAGGGGGCTTCAGTTCAAGGGTTTAATTATGCGTCTCCTATTCTCCTCATCCTTCAAATTCACTCCTTATAACTTTAGGGTTATTTATAGGTTTAGTTTAGAGATTGATTTAGGAAATTTGTTGTGATTGTCGTTACATTTTAGGTTGATTGTGTTAGAAATTATGAATTGATAGAATTAGATTAAGATTTGTAAAGGTTAGGGTTATAATTGATTGTAATTGATTTTGATTGGATTCTGTCATGAACAATTTTAAGATTCACTTTAGTAACTTTGTACTCATAAATAAAACCTTTGATTTGATTCGATTACAAGATTTGCTTCAAATTTGTTTTCTGGGCCCTAGATCTCGACGAAGAAGAAAGAGGTAGTAGCGGCAACGATGATGCATTACGGTTTCAAAACCCTCTTTGACTTTCGTAAAAATTATTTTAAAAAAACAACAACAAAAATAATAATAATAAAATTAGTAATAAATTAATATTTGATTAAGTATAAATAATAGTAGTTTTAGATAATAATTAATATTAATCATAATATAATTGAATAAATAAAAATGTTTACTAATACAGTCAATATCTGTTCCAAAAAAAATGGGCCTCTAAATGGGCCTCAGAAAATAATTTAACGGCCTAAACAAGTTCAAAAATGCACCCCCTTATTATCTTAACTAGACCTTAATAGGCCATCAGATTTTAATGGTCCATTAAAGCAAGAAACCCTTGTGTATTATAATACACCTCCCTCCCATTATTATTTGAAATGGGCTAGAAATGCAATGGGCCATTAAAAATGGACCAAAACTTTATTTTAAGTGACAACACTGAAGAAGTGAAAAACACAAGAAGGGGGGGGGGGGGTTGAATTGAAACTTAAAACAAAAGAAGTAGACACGATATTTTTATCCCGGTTCGTTTGATCTCAAACTACTCCAGTCCACCCGCCAAGGTGATTTCACCTCTCTCCAACGAGGACTTAAATCACTAATCAAATCTAATTACAGTACTACTTTGACAACTGCCAAAGTCTTCTTGAGTACAACCACAACCCGATTTATCTCAAGGAAAACTAGCTTAATCAAACGAGAATGATATACTGTGTACTTTTGTTTTTTGTTACAAAAGTTGTATCACTACTGTGATATATTACACAATTTGAGCGTAAAAGTGAATATGAAAGATTGCAGCATTTTAGATGTATGAACAGTAGTGTCAAAAATTGTGAATGATTTGTCCTTTAATCTTGTTTATATAGGCGTGGAAATCTTGTCCAACATAGAGCGTGATAATGGACACTCAATGCTATTTCCATATTGTGATCGGTGGATCTGGAACTGACTGTTTAACGCTGGTTCGCGAAATGTCGCGGTAAGCAAGAGTCGCCACTGTCTTTTATTTTCTCCAAATGGAAAGGACAAAAGCACAGAAAAATTCCTTATAGAGATTGCTCTCGGTTCGGGAGGTAGATTTATAGAAAGGGAAGGTGTTAGCACCCTTTCTATCCATGGTTATCCATGGGCTCTTAGATACTTGCTCATTTGTGTTTTCAAAATTGGTTTGTTTGCTTTTCAACTGTGGGTTAAAAAAGTTTCTTTGAAAATTTCAGTTCGACTCTTGTATCAGTCCTCAAGAGTGTTTGAAAAGTTGCTTTCGAAAGCTTTTTGAAAAGTGTCGGTGTGAAAAGAAGTTTTTTGATTTTGTTTTGAATTAGAGCAAGTATCTACGAGTCGTCTACCTACCCTAAGGAATTCGTCTGTGTAAATGTCCTTAAAGTAGTGCCATCCCACCATTGAGAGGTAGGTAGCACCACCGTTGGAGGTGTTCGGGTCAATTCGAGGGTTCGGGACATGGTCATCACCAGAGCAATAGGAAGACACCTTAGAAGCTACCCTCATGCCATGTTCGTGGACATGAGGACTTACTAAAACATCCTCTACTCGACGACCACCTTTCGAGTGGCAAGGCAACAGTGAGACGTACCCTAGGGGTGGTGTGTGATTTGTGTGTCGTTTTCAGATATGTTTGTCTTGTCATGCATTGGTGATCTATGCGTTGTTTTTATTTTTGGCATCCATTCTTTCATGCAAATTATTAACAGTTAAAAAGATGCGGAATTAAAAGTCCTACGCTATTACAAAGGCGCGGGTCTACATCTCCAAATTAATCCAAGACCCGATTTGAAATAAAATAAAATGCGGAAAGATAAATGCCTAATTAATCTATTACACGGCTTTGGGATAATTACATTATATTTACAAAAAGAAATAAAAATGCGAAGAGAATTAAAGTCGGGAATGCGAGGGCGTTGGACCCTTTTAAGGAAATTAAATTACAATTAATAAATTAATTAAGTTAAATGAGAAAAGGAAATTATTTTTGAGTTATTTTTTTGTATTTTATGAAATTAAGAGAATTAATTAAACCTAATTCTACTATTTTTAATTTATTAAGAAAGTGTTTAAATTAGACCTAGTTTTAATTAATTATTTACATGGCAATTTATTGATAAAAATAATTAATATTTACTAATGATAAAAGAAAAGAAAAAGAATAAAAGTATTTAAAACCCTAATTCTACATTTTTTAGTTTATTAAAAAAATATTAAAATTAAAACCTAGAATCAAAACTAAATTAATTAATAAGATTTATTTACAAAAAAAATGTTAGTGAATTAAATATTAAAGCATATTTTTTTATTTTCATAGTTTCTGATTTTTTGTTATTTTTATGTTATGAAAATTTAATTTAAAGAATTAAAATAGAACTAAATAAGACAAATAAAATAGAAAAAATAAAGAGAATAAAAAATACAAACCAATGGGGGGTGTTGACCCCAATTTGGAGGTTATGTTGTGAGCAATTAGGCCCAATTATTGGTGGCCTGGTTGACTTTTGGTGGTCACGTGTGGCTCCATTGACCAATGCATAGGGTGCTCCTCAGATCATGGCCATTGGATTGACGTAGTGGGACGCGTGGCCAGCTTAAGCGTAGAGTGCATGGTGGACTTCAGATAAAGCGCTGCATGGGAAGATATTAGGAAAAATAATATTGAAGGAATGGGGGGACCTGGGAATCGAACCCAGGTCCCAGAGTTTACCAAATCAATGCCTTGCCATCTGAGCCATTTACGCGCTTTGTACATTTAGTGGACAACGAATAATATAATGAGAAAATCAAGATTATGCTGGACTGAACAAAAACGAACGCGCCAATGTTTGAATGCACCACTCACAAGCCTCCACGCATCGTCTTCCCCACCTGTTCTTTGTTTTACCTGAAAAAAATAACACTAGATAGCGGGGGTTTTAAACCCCCACTAATCCTGAAACTAGAAAATAGCGATTAGGCCATACAAGCATATAAAAAAGGCGCGACATGTGTAATCAATTCGTATGAAGGTCGTGAGTTCAGTGGTCCAGGTCTTGTTGGCCAATTGTTCTCCAAACGCAAAGCCCTAATTTTACAGTTTTGAAAACCTAGCGAGCTCCAATGGTGGATTCCCATATAAGGCACGAAAACTCAATTGAACCATATCAATAGACTCAGAAGGTCCGTGTTAGTATAAAACAACAATCAAAATATATGGAAAATGCCCAGAAATTCAAATACGATTATGCATAAAGTATGAGGAATTTTGAGTTCTATATACCAATTCTTGATGCGTGGGGACTGGAAAAGGATGCAGTTAGGTTCCTTGATGCCTTGGCAAGCTATTGGAATCCTTATTTCGCTTTGAATTGTCCTCTAATGCAGTTTTCAGTTTTTGACTTTTTCACCAAAAATTGCAAAGTGTGTGTGAGTTTTTAGGCGCAGCTTCCAGGTTCCAGCATTAGGGTTATCATCTGCTTATGTATGCCAATGGATTAGGGTAGAAATTTGAGTCAAAAAGCCTTTGCATTGATGAATCAAATATTTGATTTCCATGGAATCTTTTTCAATATTTTCTTCATGAAGAACATGCCAATTTGCACCAAATCTTTCCTTTTTTGATGTGCACGAGATCCTTAGGTTTTTATGGAGAGAATATGCTTCAAAAAGGGATTAAAAACATGGTTTTCTATTTTTGTCATATTTTATTTCATTAAATGAATTAATAGTGATTAAAAATTCAAATAAATAATAAAAATGATGAAATAATTCCCCTTTGGGCCAAATGGTCGTGCATAACCTTTGGATGATGATTCTTGGAAGAAAATGTGGCCCATTAGCAATTTTGAGGCATTTGAAGTAAAGTTGACTTTTCAAAATTCCCAAAAATTTCCCAACTTCCACAAGGCATATCTTGCTCAATTGTTAAGATTTGATCATGTTCTTTGACATTTTGGAAAGGTCTTGAAGTCCTCTAACTAATGCCTTTGGTCCCATGTCATTTTGATTTCCCAATCTCAAGTTATGGTCTTTGACTTAAAGTCCTTTTTTGTTGACTTTTGAAAATGACCTATAATGTTGAAATTGATAACTTTTTTGTGAGAGCATTTCTTGGACTTGAAGTGTGAAGAGGAGTTGTAGGAAATGTCTTTCTCTTCAAAATGAGCTTTGGATGGAATTTTTCTGATAAACCATGTGGAAGTTATGCCTTGGTCAAGTTACAGTTGACTTTTTCAACTGTCCAAATATGGAAACTTTTGCATCTTGAGACTTTTTGAGCCATACCTTGAAAATCATGATCAAGCATTGATCAAATGATGTTTGTGGCTTCAAAATAAGATGTTGACCAAAAATTTGGAGTTTTGACTGTCAAATGACCATTTTGCCCCTGTAGTTGACTGTTGAGCAATTAGGGTTTTTGACTGTGCAATTTTGTGCTGTAAGTCTTGAAACTTGGCATATGGATGCTTGACCATGTTTGTAGGCATGTGGGACTTGATTGGACCCTTGGGAACTTCAATTTCTTTGTCAGAACCAAAACCCTAGTTTTTGACTGTTAGGAGGCCCTTGAACTGTGCAACTCTTGAGAGATTATGAAGCATGTTCTTTGCAAATTTTGAAGAATATGGGAGGGCAAATTTTGGGGTACAACAGTTGCCCCTGTTCAATCTTCTTAGACCTGAGGATGTAGATTGGCTGGCGTGCCTTTCGTAATCCGAAGGTGGAAGATGATTGGACACTGGAGTGCCCAGAAATTTGCGCTCACATGTTAGCAGTGTGATGGGGGAATGGGCTTATAGATGCCATTTGGAGATTGATGGATAGGATGATGGGCTCATAGATGCCATGCTAAGAGATGATGGATGAGTGGATGGGCTTATAGATGCCATCTGGATGTCGATCGCGTAAGAGATTCCTTAGCAAGAGCTTGCGTACCTGAAAAAGAAAATGATTACCTGGCCTGTTACAGGAGCTGGTCTTCAAACTCTTTGTATAGATGCGCCCTGACTGGTTATAGGAGTTGAATCTGGGGCTTCAAAAGGTAATGAGTGAACAAGGGATGGTTACTACCTCAACGGGACGGTGAGAGAACCTTGGACGATTACTACCTCAACAGGAACGCTGAGAGAATCATAGGCGACTTCAACCTCAACAGTAACGCTGAGAGAATCTTGGGCGACTTCAACCTCAACAGTAACGCTGAGAGAATCTTGGGCGACTTCAACCTCAACAGTAACGCTGAGAGAATCATAGGCGACTTCAACCTCAACAGTAACGCTGAGAGAATCTGGGGCGACTTCAACCTCAACAGTAACGCTGAGAGAATCATAGGCGACTTCAACCTCAACAGTAACGATGAGAGAATCATAGGCGACTTCAACCTCAACAGTAACGCTGAGAGAATCTTGGGCGACTTCAACCTCAACAGTAACGCTGAGAGAATCATAGGCGACTTCAACCTCAACAGTAACGCTGAGAGAATCATAGGCGACTTCAACCTCAACAGTAACGCTGAGAGAATCATAGGCGACTTCAACCTCAACAGTAACGCTGAGAGAATCTTGGGCGACTTCAACCTCAACAGTAACGCTGAGAGAATCTTGGGCGACTTCAACCTCAACAGGCGCTGAGAGAATCTTGGGCGACTTCAACCTCAACAGTAACGCTGAGAGAATCATAGGCGACTTCAACCTCAACAGTAACGCTGAGAGAATCTTGGGCGACTTCAACCTCAACAGTAACGCTGAGAGAATCTTGGGCGTCTTCTACTGAGTCTTCATCAGGAAAATCTTTAGGGATTGATTTAACTGGACTAGAGAAGGCCTTTGATTGGATAAGAATCAAGAAAAATCTTAGGGTCGACTTAACTGAACCAAGCAAGGTCTTGGAATATCTTCAACTGGATAAGAAACAGGGAGATCTTAGGGTCGATCTGACTGAACCAGAGAAGGCCTTTGACTGGATAAGAATCAGGAAAATCTTAGGGTCGATTTAACTGAACCAGACAAGGTCTTGGAATATCTTCAACTGGATAAGAAACAGGGAGATCTTAGGGTCGATCTGACTGAACCAGAGAAAGCCTTTGACTGGATAAGAATCAGGAAAATCTTAGGGTCGATTTAACTGAACCGGACAAGGTCTTGAAATATCTTCAACTAGATAAGAATCAGGGAGATCTTAGGGTCGATCTGACTGAACCAGAGAAGGCCTTTGACTGGATAAGAAACAGAAAAATCTTAGGGTCGATTTAACTGAACCAGACTAAAGTCTTGAAATCTTCAACTGGATAAGAATCAGGGAGATCTTAGGGTCGATTTGACTGAACCAGAGAAGGCTTTTGACTGGATAAGAATCAGGAAAATCTTAGGGTCGATTTAACTGAACCAGACTAAAGTCTTGAAATATAGCTGAGAACTCAACCGGATCTTTCCTGAAAGGTAAAGGTCAGTCATATGCAATGCATGACATGAATCAAGCAATGATGTTCTCATAAATGAGATTTGTAAGATATGATGCATATATGCATGCTATAATGTATGGAAATGTGATGTTTATGAATGTGTCTTTTTTTTTTCGTCTAGGAAAGTAAATCCTTGACGGGTGCCGGGAAGTCACATCCTGGGCTGATGTTGGAGAATAGTTCTTTGTTGCTTCCGCTGGGGATGATAGTTGCAAGAATACCGGTAGGAGAAGATAACTCTGTTGGGGAATAAACTTGACGAATGGATTACTCTGCGGGGAGAAAATTATTTTAGCGATCTTGCTAGGAAACAGTACTCTGTGGGGAGAGAAGTACTTTGCTGGGATGCTGATGGTAACTTCGCTGGGGATAAGAAGACTTTGCCGAGGACGGTCTTTCCGTGGCTTTTGGCTGAGGATAACCCAGTTATATCCTGGTAGGGAAATAACCTTTGAATAAAGTCGGGGGACGCGTTCGTGCTCTACGGGGATAAGCTTCCAGAATCTACTGGGGATAAGCTTACTGCTTGGGGAGATGGATTCCAACTTTCCTGGGGAAACTGGATTGGACTCTCCTGGGGAAGTTTTGAACTGTATCGGGGAAGTGACTCCATTGAATGTTTGGTATACCTCCAGGGAACAATCTTTAGGTCAAGATTACCGGGGATGCTTGTTAAGAATATTTGTATATCGTGCTGGGGAATATTGAGATCTGCTGGGGATACCCAACTTCCTTAAGGCTGATAATAGCTTTGCTTGGGGAGAGTGCATTGACTTGCTGGCTCACTTTCTGGGGAATTAAGGTATACTGGTTATGTTCTTCGGCTGAACTTACTTTGGTGCCTTGATGGATAGAACCATTAGACCGTTTGGACAACTCATCATTGCCCCTGTTTCTGAGGTGGGAGAGGAAGACCTGTGGAGGTGCTTGATGACTGCCGATTGACAACTCTTCTTCTGGTAGGCAAGTGACGAGATGCCAGGACATAGTCGTACGCTTTGATCCCTAACTTTTGCCTGGACCGCCCTTTCGGGTTTTCAGTCCACCGGGATACCCATTTTTGCCCAAGCCGCCTTTTCAGGTTTTCGACTTGCCGGGTGTACAGATTTTTTATTTATTTCATCCCTTATTTTGCCCGAACCCTTTTGGTTCGCCGGGAAGCCCTTATTTTTGCCTAGGTGTGTCAGCCTAGCGGGTCTTTGATTATGCGCAGTATTTTTCGACTATGTCCGTGCTCTTAGGATGCCGGGAGTTGTCACTGTCAGTAGAGCAGTGTTACCATGCCACCAGAAGATCTTCGTTTGATCGTCCAATGCCCCAACTGATCCAGACAGAGATTTGCCCCAAGCTGGTTGGCCTTTTGAGAGATTCCCTGAATCTTGACCTAACTGTCTCGGATGATAGACCATGATCATGTCATGCCTCTTGATTGGAAATGCCTTTGTTCACTAGGCTTTCATCGTGCGAATTTCCCTGCTGTTCAAACAAATAGTCATATGCAAACAATGTTATATAAAAAATGCAAAGCTCATGTCTGTCTTGAAGATTTTGAAAATGCATTCTTTTTCATAAAACAAGTGAAGGTTTGTAAAACGTGATGTCAACTTCGTATTTACCGTAGGCCTTAAGGAGTCAGGATACCTTTCGTAACAGTATGCTTTCGAACTAACCCATGCTTCAGCTAGGACTTTTAAGGGTTATAACGTGGCCTGGTTCATGGTTTAAGAAACAAAGGATAAAGGCTCAAATTATTTGTAACCCACCCGCTCTTCGTGATGTTCTTCAAACCTAAACTCAGTTGATCGTGCGTTAGACTTTGTTGCGTCTTTGCTTTGATATACCAGTGATGGTTCGGATGTTGAACGCTTATTTAAATAGGCAGTCATTTTTGTTTGGTTTAGGGTTTGTAAGACCTATTTCTATTTCTTTCATTATCCCTGTTTTTTGCCTGAACTGTTTCTTTTTGGAATTACAGTCAGCGGGATGCCCCAGTTTTGTAAGTCTCCTTCATAGGTTTTGACTTAATGGGTTTTTATTTTGAGAAGTAATGACTGCCTGTCTATATGATTGTTCGGAACCATCACTGTCTTTTGTTTTGTAAGGACCTCTTTGGTGCCATTCGTTATGCACTCGGATCAACTGAGAGACTACCCTGCCCCAGGTTATGATAAAGGGTTTCAATTTTCGAAAAGAAAAACTCCTACTTCTTTGGCTCGAAGGGGTTGACGAGGGATTATCTTCCTTATAACTCCAATGTTTAGGAATTGAAACAATGCCTGTACCTCATCAGCGGGGTCGGTTCAAAAGCATACTGTAGATTATGGTATCGTTTTCGTCATCCTCCCTCAAGAGGCTTAGAATTATTAATCGAGCGTTGATCATCAGAAAAAATATGAAAATAATTTGCGTATAGTGAATACGAATATATTGCTTCAAAACAGACATATGCAATGCATTAATGAAATAACAATGTTTAACATGAGTAAATGTTTGAACAAAAGAAAATTACAACTTGAAAATCCTAATGAATAAAAGTCTTTTCATCTCAGGGCTTGTTACTTCAAATGGTGAGCCTTGGAGGGATGGTAGAAAAACTCAGCCTGACCATCTTGTGTGAACTCCAATGCTCCTTCATCAATCAGGTCCTGGATCTTGTTCTTCAGAGCCCAACACTCATTTGTATCATGTCCTGGACTGGCAGAGTGGTAGGCACACCTTTTATTGGGATGGTAAGTAGGAGATGATGTGTTGGGGTTCCTGGGATGAGCCCTTAATATGATCAGATTCAATCTCAACAGGCGTTGTAAAGCTTGAAACAGCGACATATTGAGCTGGGTGAATTGCCTCCTGGGCTTGTCTGGCTGAAGCTGGTGAGGTTGATGCTGAATTTGTGACACTGGAGCCATTTGAGGAGCTCTCCCCTTATCTCCTTGTCTCAAAGATGGTTGAATGATGACTGGCTCTTTACCCTTAGACGTTTGCCCCATTTGGTTACCCTGAAGCAGTTGGTTGATGAGAACTCCGAGCTCTCCTTGTCTTTGAGCTAAACCTTGAATGGCAGTCACCTGCCCCAACATCTGGGCCTTCAATGTATCCACTTCAGCTTGCAGATGTCTCAGCCGTTCGTCCTCAGCGCTGTTCCTGACCAAAGTCCCCATGAGAAGTGTTCTCAGCTCCTCCTGCCCCTTGGATAGATTCAGGAGGATTTCCCCGAACCGAGTCTCTTGAGCAAGAAGGTCCTGGTTATCTTGTTGGGAAGCCATTGCTGAAATAGATAGAGAGAAAGGTAAGTGACCTGTACAGAGGGTACCTGTAATGCAATGATATGCATGATATGTATGCAATGTTTTCAAGGACCTCGCAGGGTAAACAAGAAAATTGTTAGCATTGGAATTTATAGCTTGATTGAAGGGAACCCCTGTTGTTGAGAATTCTTCTTCAAGGGTCAAAGGCTCACCATATCCAGTGGGTCATAGCCCCTGACAACCTTGGCTAGAGGAAAATGAATCCCCTTTGCCCCTTGCTAGATAACAGGCTCATCATGACCTGCATCACAAGCCCTTGAGATCCTTGAAATGGGTTAGTCCTTATGAAGGATGCATGCAATGGTATGATGTTATGCTATGCATGGGGTACTGTAGGTAAACCCTGTTATGAGTCCGAATTAAGGACATAAACAAAATCTACAAGAAACTCGGTAAACCCTGTTATGAGTCCCAATTAAGGACTATAAACAAAACCTGCAAGAAATTCAGTAAACCCTGTTATGAGTCCTAGTTAAGGACTATAAACAAAACCTGCAAGAAATTCAGTAAACCCTGTTATGAGTCCTAGTTAAGGACTATAAACAAAACCTGCAAGAAATTCAAATGTCAGATAACAAGCATGCAAGTAGCCAAGTTGGAAGGCACACTAGTCACACAAGAGAAGCCCTTAGAGTTTAGGCCAGCATGAGGTCTAGGTATTACCCTCTTTCAGTTTGTTGGGCTCAACCTGTCCTATTAGAAGTAATCGGGTTCTAAGGATCCCAATATCACTGGATTGCTTTCATTGTTCATCGTTTCGATTTAGCCACTGAACTGGCGACCGAAATATTCCAGGAAAGCAACCCTCAATTGGGTGTAGTATCGAGTATCAACCAACCTCGGACTGCACCAAATTCAGTTATCTCACTACCCTAAAGAGGCCAAGATAGTTCAATTAAGGTTCCTAAGGTCAGTTGATGCTTCACGACACCACATGGAGGCCTTGTACTCTCCTTTACTGAACTCAAGGGTTACCGGTACAACCAAAGTGCCACATCAACGTAGCAGACTGTTTCAACCATGTCGGTATACCCCGCACAGTTCCCTCACAACCTTGTTGCTACTTTCTAAGAAGGTATCCCCCAGATCCGGGTTAGGATCTATAGAACTCCCAAGACAGTACCCACAATAATAAAGCAAACAATTCAGACAATTGAAAACACAAGTGATCTTAGTCCTAAGGTACACCTCACTTTTATAATTATCCCCAGCAGAGTCGCCAGTTCTGTGATCGGTGGATCTGGAACTGACTGTTTAACGCTAGTTCGCGAAATGTCGCGGTAAGCAAGAGTCGCCACCGTCTTTTATTTTCTCCAAATGGAAAGGACAAAAGCACAGAAAAATTCCTTATAGAGATTGCTCTCGGTTCGGGAGGTAGATTTATAGAAAGGGAAGGTGTTAGCACCCTTTCTATCCATGTTTATCCATGGGCTCTTAGATACTTGCTCATTTGTGTTTTCAAAATTGGTTTGTTTGCTTTTCAACTGTGGGTTAAAAAAGTTTCTTTGAAAATTTCAGTTCGACTCTTGTATCAGTCCTCAAGAGTGTTTGAAAAGTTTCTTTCGAAAGCTTTTTGAAAAGTGTCGGTGTGAAAAGAAGTTTTTTGATTTTGTTTTGAATTAGAGCAAGTATCTACGAGTCGTCTACCTACCCTAAGGAATTCGTCTGTGTAAATGTCCTTAAAGTAGTGCCATCTCACCATTGAGAGGTAGGTAGCACCACCGTTGGAGGTGTTCGGGTCAATTCGAGGGTTCGGGACATGGTCATCACCAGAGCAATAGGAAGACACCTTAGAAGCTACCCTCATGCCATGTTCATGGACATGAGGACTTACTAAAACATCCTCTACTCGACGACCACCTTTCGAGTGGCAAGGCAACAGTGAGACGTACCCTAGGGGTGGTGTGTGATTTGTGTGTCGTTTTCAGATATGTTTGTATTGTCATGCATTGGTGATCTATGCGTTGTTTTTATTTTTGGCATCCATTCTTTCATGCAAATTATTAACAATTAAAAAGATGCGGAATTAAAAGTCCTACGCTATTACAAAGGCGCGGGTCTACATCTCCAAATTAATCCAAGACCCGATTTGAAATAAAATAAAATGCGGAAAGATAAATGCCTAATTAATCTATTACACGGCTTTGGGATAATTACATTATATTTACAAAAAGAAATAAAAATGCGAAGAGAATTAAAGTCAGGAATGCGAGGGCGTTGGACCCTTTTAAGGAAATTAAATTACAATTAATAAATTAATTAAGTTAAATGAGAAAAGGAAATTATTTTTGAGTTATTTTTTTGTATTTTATGAAATTAAGAGAATTAATTAAACCTAATTCTACTATTTTTAATTTATTAAGAAAGTGTTTAAATTAGACCTAGTTTTAATTAATTATTTACATGGCAATTTATTGATAAAAATAATTAATATTTACTAATGATAAAAGAAAAGAAAAAGAATAAAAGTATTTAAAACCCTAATTCTACATTTTTTAGTTTATTAAAAATATATTAAAATTAAAACCTAGAATCAAAACTAAATTAATTAATAAGATTTATTTACAAAAAAAATGTTAGTGAATTAAATATTAAAGCATATTTTTTTATTTTCATAGTTTCTGATTTTTTGTTATTTTTATGTTATGAAAAGTTAATTTAAAGAATTAAAATAAAACTAAATAAGACAAATAAAATAGAAAAAATAAAGAGAATAAAAAATACAAACCAATGGGGGGTGTTGACCCCAATTTGGAGGTTATGTTGTGAGCAATTAGGCCCAATTATTGGTGGCCTGGTTGACTTTTGGTGGTCACGTGTGGCTCCATTGACCAATGCATAGGGTGCTCCTCAGATCATGGCCATTGGATTGACGTAGTGGGACGCGTGGCCAGCTTAAGCGTAGAGTGCATGGTGGACTTCAGATAAAGCGCTGCATGGGAAGATATTAGGAAAAATAATATTGAAGGAATGGGGGGACCTGAGAATCGAACCCAGGTCCCAGAGTTTACCAAATCAATGCCTTGCCATCTGAGCCATTTACGCGCTTTGTACATTTAGTGGACAACGAATAATATAATGAGAAAATCAAGATTATGCTGGACTGAACAAAAACGAACGCGCCAATGTTTGAATGCACCACTCACAAGCCTCCACGCATCGTCTTCCCCACCTGTTCTTTGTTTTACCTGAAAAAATAACACTAGATAGCGGGGGTTTTAAACCCCCATTAATCCTAAAACTAGAAAATAGCGATTAGGCCATACAAGCATATAAAAAAGGCGCGACATGTGTAATCAATTCGTATGAAGGTCGTGAGTTCAGTGGTCCAGGTCTTGTTGGCCAATTGTTCTCCAAACGCAAAGCCCTAATTTTACAGTTTTGAAAACCTAGCGAGCTCCAATGGTGGATTCCCATATAAGGCACGAAAACTCAATTGAACCATATCAATAGACTCAGAAGGTCCGTGTTAGTATAAAACAACAATCAAAATATATGGAAAATGCCCAGAAATTCAAATACGATTATGCATAAAGTATGAGGAATTTTGAGTTCTATATACTAATTCTTGATGCGTGGTGACTGGAAAAGGATGCAGTTAGGTTCCTTGATGCCTTGGCAAGCTATTGGAATCCTTATTTCGCTTTGAATTGTCCTCTAATGTAGTTTTCAGTTTTTGACTTTTTCACCAAAAATTGCAAAGTGTGTGTGAGTTTTTAGGCGCAGCTTCCAGGTTCCAGCATTAGGGTTATCATCTGCTTATGTATGCCAATGGATTAGGGTAGAAATTTGAGTCAAAAAGCCTTTGCATTGATGAATCAAATATTTGATTTCCATGGAATCTTTTTCAATATTTTCTTCATGAAGAACATGCCAATTTGCACCAAATCTTTCCTTTTTTGATGTGCACGAGATCCTTAGGTTTTTATGGAGAGAAAATGCTTCAAAAAGGGATTAAAAACATGGTTTTCTATTTTTGTCATATTTTATTTCATTAAATGAATTAATAGTGATTAAAAATTCAAATAAATAATAAAAATGATGAAATAATTCCCCTTTGGGCCAAATGGTCGTGCATAACCTTTGGATGATGATTCTTGGAAGAAAATGTGGCCCATTAGCAATTTTGAGGCATTTGAAGTAAAGTTGACTTTTCAAAATTCCCAAAAATTTCCCAACTTCCACAAGGCATATCTTGTTCAATTTTTAAGCTTTGATCATGTTCTTGGACATTTTGGAAAGGTCTTGAAGTCCTCTAACCAATGCCTTTGGTCCCATGTCATTTTGATTTACCAATCTCAAGTTATGGTCTTTGACTTAAAGTCCCTTTTTGTTGACTTTTGAAAATGACCTATAATGTTGAAATTGATAACTTTTTTGTGAGAGCATTTCTTGGACTTGAAGTGTGAAGAGGAGTTGTAGGAAATGTCTTTCTCTTCAAAATGAGCTTTGTATGGAATTTTTCTGATAAACCATGTGGAAGTTATGCCTTGGTCAAGTTACAGTTGACTTTTTCAACTGTCCAAATATGGAAACTTTTGCATCTTGAGACTTTTTGAGCCATACCTTGAAAATCATGATCAAGCATTGATCAAATGATGTTTGTGGCTTCAAAATAAGATGTTGACCAAAAATTTGGACTTTTGACTGTCAAATGACCATTTTGCCCCTGATGTTGACTGTTGAGCAATTAGGGTTTTTGACTGTGCAATTTTGTGCTGTAAGTCTTGAAACTTGGCATATGGATGCTTGACCATGTTTGTAGGCATGTGGGACTTGATTGGACCCTTGGGAACTTCAATTTCTTTTTCAGAACCAAAACCCTAGTTTTGACTGTTAGGAGGCCCTTGAACTGTGCAACTCTTGAGAGATTATGAAGCATGTTCTTTGCAAATTTTGAAGAATAAGGGAGGGCAAATTTTGGGGTACAACACATATTGAGAAGATTCTTGTCTGACTGAAGCTGTTGCATATGATACTGTCTTAATTGAAAAGTAATGCTTCAGAGTTAGAATCTTGCATGCTGATTTTACTTCAAAACATTAATGACTCAGAGATGTGAGGATCTGATGGTATAATAGACTTTTGTTCAGAATCAGAGTATCCTTTACTTTAGCACATATTCTGATCATCATTCTTCAGAACATTCTGATTGCCTCAGCTTGAAAGCTTCTATAGCTTAACTTCTGATGTCGTTTTGGTTAGAACTTCTGCATACAAAATAACACAAATTTAGAGTGAATATTTTTTCTTTGTGTTTTTTATCATCAAAACACTAATTAAGGGTTGTAGAATCAAACTATGTTCTAACAATCTCCCCCTTTTTGACGATGACAAAAACCAGGATTTTCAATGAAAGATATAGAACAAAAAGCTTAAGAGAGTCTGCCCCTTAGTTGATTACTCGCATAGAGATGAGTTACTTCCCTGAAGTTCCTTCTCGTCAGAGCTTTTAATGCATCTCCTTCTGTCCTTATCAGAGTATGTTCCTGTTCAAGCTTTTCAGAAAACATAGAGGTTAAAATATTCAGAGTGTTTGAGACTTGTCCCGGTATACTGCTATTGAAAATATCTTACGTTCTTCCCCTTTTTGTCAGGTATCAAAAAGAAATATAATCAGAGTCAAAAAGATGATTTATATTGAAAAACATAATGCAATGACATTTTTTAGAAACAAAGAGGATAAGATGAGAAATATAGATAATTAGTTTAAAGAAAATCTAAGAAGGAGGGGGAATTCGTGTGAACAACGCTTCCAACAAGCTCTTAATCTGAGTGCTTGAGTCTTCCTACTTTCCCATAATTTCTTTAATTTCTTTTGTTCTATCTTCTTGTTTATCCAATATATCCCTGATCTCTTTGTTTGTGTCTTCTTGCTTATCCGGTATGGCATGGATTAAGGCATTCTCCTTCTTTAACTCTTCCAGAGTTTGCATGACTAGAGGCGAAGCTGGTGTATCTTCAGGGGTTGCATGTCGTTCAGAAGACTCTGCAGCCTCTTCTGATTGAACAACTTCTTTTGTTACAGTTACCTTTTCTGGAGCAGTAGTCAGAGGATGACTATCAGAATCTGGTTCAGTGGCTTCTGAAGGTTAGTGCTCTTTCCAGGGAGCGTTTTCGAGCAGAAGAATTTCTTTCTTGTCCCAGTGGCTTAGAACTTGATATTTGAAGGCTTTCAGCTGATCACTGAAGTTTGCTGAGCCCTTTCATAGCTCAATTCTTTCAGCTTCTGGGTTTCAGAGTTGAACCATTTTCTGAATCTTTCCCGCAGAGAATCAGAAGCAGCAGGATTAGAATTCTCTTGACTTGCTTGCTTCAAAGAAGTAACCTATTCATGTATTTCTGTTTCAAAAATCAATAGGTTTTTACCAACATCTGATTTGTTTAAGGTTAGTTTAGGTTTAGGGATGGCAATTTTGTGTGAGGTGGAAGCTAGATGGTCCAACACTTCTAGATCAATGATAGTTCTGAGGTGGTCAGCTGGACGGTTGATAGGTGAGGGAGTGGAAGAATCAGAAATCAGGATTGGTGAGTGAGGGGTGTTTGGTGGTGTGGATTCATATGGTGAAGGTATTTCTGGAATATCATGAATGGAGAGAGGTAAACGAATCATAAGGGGTTCTATTATTCCAGGAATTGGGGTAGTTGTATCAAAGTCTGTAAGAGAGTCTTCTGATTGGTATGCGGTAGCGTGTTGAATTTACGGTTCAGGTATTTCAGAAGATGGATTTTCAGATTGAGGAGTGAGAGGGTTTTCATTTACTGGTTGGGTGAGTTGAGGTTTTGATGTTCTGATTGAGGAGAGTGTGGTTGTGGATTTTCTGGTTGTTGAGGTTGAGTGTTTAGATTTTCTGGGAGTGGTGAGGCAAAGTCTTGATCAAACAGTGCAATATCAGAGAGAACTCTTGCAAGTTCTGGTTGATGTTGTTCTGTATTTGGATTGGGGGAGTGAGGTTCATTTAAGAAATTTCCAAGAGTTACAGATGGGTCAAACTCTATGTCAAAATCCTCAAATGTTTGGGGTGAAGGATTTTCTGTTGGTTTAGGGGGAATGGTTTCAGATGTTGGAATAGCTATTGATTCTACAACAGAAACAAAAGATGTGTTACCTTTATTTTTCGCATCTTTGGGTGTCCTCTGAGAGGATCCTTCTTCTGCTGGCTTCCTCTTTCTAGATTTCTTTAACACAACCTCTGGAGCTGGCTTGTGCAGATCCTGGATGTTGATTTCTGGTATAGTCCCATTAGCCTTGCAAGCTTCAAGGTATCTGACTATAATCTCTGGAGAGGCATCTATCTTAGAGAATAGTGGAAAATCCTTCAGAGGGATTCTCCTAAAACTGATGACCTCATGAGAAGCAATTGTTGGTTCCTTCTTAATGTTTTCAATAATCTTCATTTTCTTCAGATTCTTGGCATTCAAAGATTTCCCAGCAGTTGCTTCAAGAGTACTGATTTCTTGAGCCTCTGTCAGATGATCTATCAGCCTGTTTTTCGTTAGAATATCTGAAATCAATCTTCCTAGAGGAATCCAGTCCATCTTAGTTCTTTCTTCTTCTCTTGTCTCTTTCACACTTGTTCTGAAATGGTTGAAGAGCAAATATGGAAGGTTTATTTTGGTCTTCTTTGCAATGAAGTATATCAGAAACTGCTGATCAATGTTAATGTAATCAGGAGAGCTTGTAGGCTTCCTGTGATTGATACACCTTAGCGCTTGTTTTAGGTCAGAACACTTATCAGCCATATCAATGCATCTGACTCGGCCGCCATTGTATCCAATGAGTTTCCCAATCAAATCTTCTGTAATCACTATCTTCTTTCCCATAACATATGATGTGACCTGGTGGTTGGATTTAGTAGCATGAATCCAAAACTATTTAACAAGAATGGGAAAATTTTGACCCAACAGACGATCAAAGTATTTGTTCCATCCCTGTGCAGTTACATCTTCATAAAGATTAAACCCATTTTCTTGTAAGCTTTCAAAGTCGATGATTAATTCATAGAGAACTTCAAGGTTGTCGACCGGAGTGAGTAGTGTTCTAATGGGCTCCTCATATTGTTCAGTAGATGAAGAACCAAGAGCACTGTTGAGATTCTTGAGACTTGATGAGGATGCCATTGTTCACACGGATTCTTTGAAGAAAATTGATAGAAGGGGTTTTTGAAAAAAAAACTAGAACAAGAGAGAATATTGAAGGTGGTAAAACGTGAATGAATGAAATAGTAAATTGAGTTTATATAAGTTCTTTAGAAAACGTAATCAGTAAGAAAGAGAAAATAAGTAATGATTATATTGAATTAATGAAACCTAAAATTGGGGGATTTAGAGAGATATTAAACAGATACCAATGACAGATGTCTCAATGCATCCAATCAGAGCCTTGGACCCTTTAGAATTTGAACACGTGTTCAGCCTCGGAAAGTAGCTTGTGAGAGGATGAAAGATGTTTGATGGTGTGAACTGCACGCCTCTATCCTTGAAGTGAAAAGTACATATCTTCATAGATAGATTATGATGCAACTGTACTCCTAACTTCTGAAGACAAGTTGATCAGATGTTCACAGAAAACAATAAAATTTTGAGGGTTAGAATATGCAAATAAAACATTTTATTCTGGACACAATTTCATGCTGAGATGTTTCAGAATGAAATTGAATCTATCTTCAGAAAGGGGTTTTGTAAACACATCACCCCATTGATGGTCTGTGTCAATAAATTTTAAAGTAAGAATTCCTTTCTGAATATAATCCCTAATAAAGTGATGTTTTATTTCTATATGCTTAGCCCTAGAATTCAAAATGGGATTTCTGGATAGACATATGGCAGAAGTGTTATCACAGGAGATAGGAATGTTACTCTCAAATATCTTGAAGTCTTCAAGTTGACTTTTCAGCCAGAGCATTTGAGTGCTACATCTAGCTGCTGCTATGTACTCAGCTTCTGCTGTTGACAATGCTATTATGGACTGCCTCTTGCTGGTCTATGAGATCAGGTTGTCTCCCAGAAACTGGAAGCTTCTAGAAGTGCTTTTACGCTCTACTCTGTCTCCAGCAAAGTCAGCATCACAGTATCCTACTAAGCTGTATTCATTGGATTTTCTATAAAACAAACCCAGATCAGTAGTACCTTTCAGATACTTGAAAATTCGCTTAACTACTGTTAAGTGAGATTCTCTAGGATTTGATTGGAATCTAGCACATAAGCAAACACTGAATAAAATATCAGGCATTGAAGCCATTAGATAAAGGAGAGATCCAATCATACCTCTGTAGATTTTATGTTCTACCTTTTTACTTACCTCTTCCTTTTCCAGAATGCGCGTGGGATGCATTGGAGTCTTTGAGGGCTTACATTCTGAGAGGTCAAATTTCTTCAGAAGTTCTCTGACATATTTTCGCTGATGAATGTAAGTTCCTTCTGGAGTTTGGTTTATCTGAATGCCCGAAAAGAATTTAAGTTCCCCCATTAAGCTCATCTCAAACTCTGCCTGCACGCACTTAGCAAATTATCTTCCCAAAGAGGGGTTAGTGGATCCAAAAATGATATCATCTACAGAAATTTGACAAACTAAAAAGTCATTCTTAAATGTATTACAAAACAAGGTTGTGTCCACTTTCCCTCTGGTGAATTCCTTTTCTAACAGGAAGTTACTTAGTCTTTCATACCACGCTCTGGGAGCTTGTTTCAGGCCATATAATGACTTCTTTAGTTTGAAAACATATTATGGGTGTTTGGAATTTTCAAACCCAGGGGGTTGGTGCACATATACCTCTTCATCTATGTAACCATTTAAGAATGCACTTTTGACATCCATCTGATATAGAGTGATGTTATTATTTACAGAAAAGGAGATTAAAAGTCTGATAGATTCTAACCTGGCGACTAGAGAAAAGGTTTCTGTATAGTATATCCCTTATTGATGACTATAACCTTGTGCCACCAGTCGTGCCTTGTTTCTGATGACTTCTACTTGCTCATTCGGTTTGTTTCTGAACACCCACTTTGTTCCAATGAAGTTGAACCCTTTTGGTTTGGGAACCAGACCCCATACGTCATTCCTGGTGAACTGGTTTAATTCCTCCTGCATTGCCAGAATCCAGTCATTGTCCATAAGAGCTTCATCAATTGTTGTTGGTTCAATCAGTGAGACCAGTCCCATGAGGGATCCTTCAGAGTTTCTGAATGTTGATCTTGTTCTGATTGGATCATCCTTCTTTCCCAGGATCTTATCTTCTGGGTGAGCTATGCTGCTTCTGGATAACCTTTTATGGAGATGATCAGTAGAAGGTACTGGAGCACTTGTAACATTTCTTTCTGAAGTAGTTAGAGCGTCTCTGTTGGGAACTTCCGATGAGTTGTCTTCAGTACCTGTGAATACAACTTCTATATCTACAAAATATTTATTCTGCTTTGACTTTTAAGGGTCAAGCTTATCATCAAATCTAATACTGATTGACTCTTCAACAATCTGTGTTTCTGTATTGTATACTCTGTACCCTCTTAAGCATTCAGAGTATCCTAACATAATACACTTCTGTGCTTTAGAGTTAAACTTGTTCTGATGATATTTAGTATTCAAAATAAAACATGCGCATCCAAAAGGACGAAAATAAGAAATGTTGGGATTTCTGTTCTTCCACAATTCATATGGAGTCTTTTCTAGAATAGGTCTTATAGAGATTCTATTCTGAATATAACATGTTGTGTTAATTGCTTCTGCCCAGAAGATCTTAGCAATGTTAGTCTCATTGATCATGGTTCTAGCCATTTCTTGCAATGTTCTGTTCTTTCATTCTACAACTCCATTTTGTTGGGGATTTCTAGGACAAGAGAATTCGTTCGAAATGCTTTTTCATTAAAAAATGTTTCAAATTTTTTATTTTCAAATTCGCCACCATGATCACTTCTAACTTTGACAATTCTAAGATCCTTTTCATTCTGAACTTGGTTACAGAATGCAACAAACACAGAGTGTGACTCGTCCTTGTGTCTTAAGAACTTTACCCATATCCATCTTCTATAGTCATCTACAATCACTAACCCATACTTCTTGCCAGTAACAGGCGCAATTTTCATTGGTCCAAATAAGTCTATGTGCAGAAGTTCTAATGGCCTAGAGGTGGAAACAACATTTTTAGCTTTAAAAGCAGGTTTTGCAAATTTGCCTTTCTTACATGCTTCACACAGAGCATCTGAGATGAACTTCTTATTAGGAAGTACTCTGACCAGATTGAGTTTGTTAATCTGAGATATTCTTCTCATACTAACATGCCCCAATCTTCTGTGCCAGACCCATTGCTCGTTGTTAACAGAGAGAAGGCATTTTACATTCTGAATTTTTAGTTCATAAAGTTTTATCTTATAAATGTTATTTTTACTCTTTCCATTAAAAAGGATAGTTGAAGGGGTGAAAAACACAAGAAGGGGGGGGGTTGAATTGTAAAACTGGAAACTTAAAGCAATTGACAAGATATTTTTATCCTGGTTCGTTTGATCTCAAACTACTCCAGTCCACCCGTCAAGGTGATTTCGCCTCTCTCCAACGAGGTCTTAATTCACTATATTCAACTTAATACAAATCTGCTTTAACAACTGCTAAAGCCTTCTTGATTCAAACCACAATCCGGTTTGTCAAGGCAACACTTTCTTACAAAGGTATAAAATAATGTGTGTGAATGTTTTCTACAAAACTATATCACAACTGTGATGTTTACACAAATGAAGCTTAGAATACTAGGTTGCTAAACACTAATGGAGTATCAGAGTTTGTTGGTTTAGCAAAACTGGTAGATGAAGATTATTGTTCAGCTTTGTGCGTGTAGAGAGTTTGGAAGCATTAGCCATTATAATCTTCGAAGCTTGGTTTATATAGCACTTGAGAAGATGAACGTTGAAGCAAATATTCTTGATTCAATGCTATTAACAAGCTTTCCTTTTTGAGCAGATCTTGTCTGGAATGAGGCCGTTGGAATTGATTAGCGTTCAATGCACAGTACCGTTGCTTCTTCAATGCACGTTCTGGCTTGGCTCATTCTGATTCTGCTTCGCTGCTGATGAACTATTGTTTCTGTATCAGAGTGTTTTACGCGCAGTTCTGTTCATCAAGCTTCAGTATGTGCAAGCGTTGATCATCTGATCTTGACGTTCTGATTCAGCAACTTCTGATGCTGGTGTATGAAATCATATTCTGATGCTGAATAAGTGATCTTGCTTATTTTAATCAGCATATCTGCAAATCAGAGCATAGTAATTTTAGGCAGCATATAATTCAATCATGAAATGTTTAACTACTATATCTTTTCACTTTGTTATCATCAAAACTTAAATATAGGGTACTAGATTCAAACATTGTTCTAACAATCTCCCCCTTTTTGATGATGACAAAAACTAGATATTTTAAATAAAAAATAACGTGAAAAGTATCTGGGAAATGTATCAGAGATAAGAGCATAAGGAGAAATCAGAGTTTAAGAGATACTCCCCCTGAGTTTGTTACTTCCCTTTGATATGCGTGATCTTCAGGATCAGATCTTTTTCTATCTTTGAGCATCAGATCATATGTCTTTGACTTATCAGAGAGCAGAGCTTCAGAGCTTTTCCTGTCAGAGCTTTGCTTCGGATCAGAGTGTTAGAACGATCAGAGCTTCTTATATCAGAACTTCATATTTGATCAGAGCAACATGTGCTTCATATTTGATCAGAGCTCCTAGCTTCTAGCTTCCTTGTGCCTGTAGACTTAAAAACAAAACAGAAAAACATTTCAAGTAATAGAGTTAGAATGTTTGAGAGTTTCTGTCTAGTTAGCCGTTATTGATTTTAAATATCATTCTTGTTCTCCCCCTTTTTGTCAGCAATCAAAAAGTGCTGGTGATGTGCTAAAATAATTTAGATCAGAAAAACTAATTATATTAAAATAGTTCAGAATCAGAGCAAAATAGCATTACAAAACATAGTCAAAACATAAAATGAAGAAAACATGAAAAGTTATGCATGAAAAAGATTTATGGTTGAGGGGGCATGCGTGAGAACAGGCTTTCCAGCATTGCTTGAATCTTTTCAGAAGTTTCATTCTGCTTCTGAACCATGGTGACAACAGTGTCAATCTTGCTGTCCTGAACATTCATTCTTGCTTCCATCTTCTGATCATTCTCTTCCATCCGCTGCTGTAGACGCAAGTCATTCAGCCTTAATTCTTCCAGAGCCTGCCTGTCCAAGGCAGCTTGAGAACTTTCAGCAGGAGGAAGCTTCTCAGAACTTTCAGCTACATCTTCTGCTGGATTTTCTTCCTGAAGGGTCTTGTCTTCTTCTGATGGTTGCACCTGTGCAGCTTGTTCTTTCTCAGACCAGGATTCAGAGTCCAGAGGGAGCACAACTTCTTGAGGCAGCTGACTCTCAACTTCTTTTAGCAGCTTGCTAAAGTTCTGTTGAGCCTGCTCATAGTTGACGTCCTGCAGCTTGAGTGCTTCAGCACGTACCCATACTCTGAACTGTGACCAGAGCTGATCAGAAGCAGCTGGGTCGATCATCCCCGGACAGACTTGCTTCAAAGAAGCAATCCATTGCAGCATACCTGTTTCAAAGTCCAAAATACCAGAGCCAACATCTAGTTGCTTTGGTTTGGGAATGGCCAATTTGTGTCTTAAATCAGCAAGACGTTCAAGACTTGTTAAGTCAATGAAAGTTTTGCTGGGGTTTTCAGAGGATTGGTTTTCAGAGGTGTGCTGAGGTGCTGTTTGTTTTGGAGGATGGTTATCAGAGTCAGAGGATATATCTATTGGAGTGGTTGGAGTTTTTGGAGGAGTTGATTCCTCTGAAGATGGCAGCTGGGGCCTGACAATAGTGGTTCCACATGGCAATTGGATTGCCAGCGGTGAAGGTTGAGGTGAGTGGGGATCAGAATGATGAGGAGATGGGGTTTCATAGCGGTGAAACTCTGTTTGTGGTGAAGGTGGATTATTTTCTGGTTGAGGAGGTGGAATCTCTGATTGCTCAGGGATCAGAGGTTCTTCTGTGAGTGGTTGTTGTTGTTGTTGTTCTGGTTCTTGTTCTGGTTCTGGTTGTATTTCTGGTTCAGGTTGTGGTTCTGGTTGTGGAGGAGGAATATTTGGTGGTTCAGAGTGAGGTTGAACAGAAGCATGTTCACGCTCAATATCAGCTAGCACTCTATCAAGTGCTGGTGTTGTAGAAACAGTTGATTGTTTGGTAATTTTGATTGGAATTTTAATTCTGGTTCTTCTGAGTTGTAAGGCCTCAGAAGGGTCTTCTGGTATGGTTTCATCAATAGTAGGGATTGGAATGGATATTCTGTGAGAGGTTTGAGGAGGAGCAACAGATGTTGGAATAGTAGATGAAATTGAAATAGGGGCAGCAGATGAATTACCTCGTTTCTTTGGAGTCTGATGAGATGATCCTTCTGCTTTCCTCTTCTTTGTCTTCTTCTGAGTCACTTCAGGTTGGGGTTGACTCAGATCTTTGATCTTCAGCTTTGAACCTGCATCTTCTTCCTTGTATGAATTTGGATACTTGAGAAACATATCAGGTTGGGATTCCATTTCAGAAAATCTTGGGAAATCACTCAGAGGTACTCTTCTTCTGGAGATGTCAGCAGTTGAAGAAGCTCTGGGTTCCTTCCTAATATTTTCTATCAGCTTCATCTTTTTCAGATTCTTAGCGTTCAGCGGTTTTCCAACAGTTGGTTCAAAATTGCCCAGTACTTTAGCTTCGCTCAGATAATCTATCAGCTTATTCTCTGTCAGAATATCTGATATGAGCCTCCCAAACGGTATCCAGTCTCTTTTGGTCCTTTCTTCTTCTCTAGTCTCTTTCACACTAGTCTTCAGATGGTTGAACAGGAAGTGTGCCAAATTGATCTTCACCCTCTGATCAATAAAGTAGATCAGAAATTGCTGATCCACGTTTATATAATCAGGAGAGCTTGTTGGCTTCCTGTGATTGAAACAACCCAGAACAATCTTGGCCCACACTCTGCAGTGATCCTTCAGATCCTTAATTTTGCTGCTGGGAAAGCCAAGAGTGAAAATGCAGTTGGCTACCACACCTATATCAGGGCATCTATCAGCCATGTCCACACAGCGGACTCCACCACCACTTTGACCAATTAACCTAGCAATGAGGTCTTAAGAAATTATTATCTTCTTCTGATTCCCTGCAGAAATGCTGGAGGATGCCATTGTTCTCACACAAAAGCTTGAGAATGATTTGAGAGAAAAAGGGTTTTGAAGAAGATAAACTCAGAAATATGCAGAGATTATGAGAAAGCGTAAAGAATAAGAATGAAGAATAATGTGCTTAAATAGAGTTTTCAAAAATTATTTTGAAAAATTAAACGTTTTTAAGAGAGAGAAAAAATAATGATTGCCATTAACAAGCGTGATTACTCTGCATTAAATGCTTGCTGATTTTGGGGGATTTGAGAAAGATACTTAAAAACGGTTACCAGACATGTGTCTCAATGCACCCAATCAGCGCTTTGCCTTCTCAGAAGCGTGCACGCGTTCTGCTTCAGGGATTTGTTGATGATTGGATGACACTTGTTTGATGTAGTGATCAGCACGTCTGTATTTGAGATTAGACTCTCAGATCTTTAGACTTGCATCTGATACAATCTGCATGTTCTATCTTTCTGAAAGAAGATTGATCAGAAGTTCACAGTAATATGATTATATTCTGAAGATAAATACATGGAATTAAAACATTTTCATTCTGGGCATACTTTCATGCTGAGATGTTTCAGAATGAAATTAAACCTATCTTCTGAAAGGGGTTTAGTAAAGATATCAGCCCATTGATGGTCTGTATCTATAAATTTCAAGTTTAAAATACCTTTCTGAATATAGTCCCTAATGAAATGATGTTTTATTTCTATATGCTTAGCTCTAGAATGTAAAATAGGATTCTTACTTAAGCAAATAGCAGAAGTATTATCACAAAGAATAGGAATGTTACTCTCAAAAATCTGGAAGTCTTCAAGCTGACTTTTCATCCAGAGCATTTGTGTGCTACATCCAGCTGCTGCTATGTACTCAGCTTCTGCTGTTGACAGAGCAATTGTTGATTGCCTTTTGCTGGACCACGAGATCAGATTTTCTCCCAGAAACTGGCAGCTTCCAGAAGTACTTTTTCGTTCCACTCTGTCTCCAGCAAAATCAGCATCACAGTAGCCTACTAAGCTGTAATCACTAGATTTTCTATAAAACAAACCCAGATTAGTAGTACCTTTCAGATACTTGAAAATTCGCTTAACAGCTGTTAAGTGAGATTCTCTAGGATCTGATTGGAATCTAGCACAAATGCATACGCTGAATAAAATATCAGGTCTTGAAGCAGTCAGATAAAGGAGAGAACCAATCATACCTCTGTAGACTTTCTGTTCTACGCTTTTGCTTACCTCTTCTCTTTCCAGAATGCACGTGGGATGCATTGGAATCTTTGATGGCTTACATTCTGAGAGGTCAAATTTCTTCAGAAGATCTCTGATGTATTTGCTCTGATGAATGTAAGTTCCCTCTGGAGTTTGATTGATCTGAATTCCTAGAAAGAATTTCAGTTCCCCCATGAGGCTCATCTCAAATTCTGCCTGCATACACTTAGCAAATTTTCTTCCAAGAGAAGGATTAGTAGAACCAAAAATAATATCATCAACATAAATTTGACAGACTAAAATGTCACTCTTAACTGTTTTACAGAATAGAGTAGTGTCCACTTTCCCTCTGGTGAATTCATTTTCAAGCAGAAAGTTACTTAGCCTTTCATACCAAGCTCTGGGAGCTTGTTTCAGACCATACAGTGACTTTTTCAGTTTGAAAACATGTTCTGGATGTTTTGTATTTTCAAAACCTGGGGGTTGGTGAACATAAACTTCTTCTTCTATATAACCATTTAAGAATGCACTTTTGACATCCATCTGATACACAGTGATGCCTCTATTAACAGCAAATGAGATTAAAAGTCTGATAGATTCTAACCTGGCGACTGGGGCAAAGGTTTCTGTATAGTCTATCCCCTCTTGCTGACTATAACCTTGTGCAACCAGTCGTGCCTTGTTTCTGACGACTTCACCTTGTTCATTGAGCTTGTTTCTGAACACCCATCTTGTTCCAATGACGTTGAATCCTTTTGGTCTTGGAACGAGATCCCATACGTCGTTTCTGGTGAATTGATTCAGCTCTTCTTGCATTGCCAGAATCCAGTCATTGTCCAGAAGTGCTTCATCAATAGAAGAAGGTTCAATCAGAGACACAAGTCCCATCAGAGTTTCTTCAGAGTTTCTGAAGCTTGCTCTTGTTCTGATTGGATCTTCCTTTCTTCCTAGGATAGTCTCTTCTGGGTGATCCAAACTGCTTCTGGGTACTCTCTTCTGAGGTTGATCAGCAGCAGTTGTAGGATTTCTAGCATTGCTTATTTCAGACGTTGAAGGAATGTCTGTGTTGAGAGCTTCTGATGACTTGTCTTCAGAACCTGCAAATTCAATTTCTACACCTGCAAGATTTTCATTCTGCTTTGACTTTTCAGAGTCAAGCTTGTCATCAAAACGAACACTGATTGATTCTTCCACAATCTGTGTTTCTGTATTGTATACTCTGTACCCTCTTGAGCGTTCAGAGTATCCTAACATAATACACTTCTGTGCCTTAGAATCAAACTTGTTCAAATAATTCTTAGTATTTAACATATAGCAAGTACATCCAAATGGATGAAAATACGAAATGTTGGGCTTTCTGTTCTTCCACAATTCATATGGAGTCTTTTCCAGAATAGGTCTTATTGAGATTCTATTCTGAATGTAGCACGCTGTGTTTATTGCCTCTGCCCAGAAAGTCTTAGCAACGTTTGTCTCATTGATCATGGTTCTGGCCATTTCTTGCAATGTTCTGTTCTTTCGTTCCACAACTCCATTTTGTTGGGGAGTTCTAGGACAAGAGAAATCATGCAGAATGCCTTTGTCATTAAAGAATGACTCAAAATCTTTATTTTCAAATTCTCCACCATGATCACTTCTGACTTTAACGATTCTAAGATCTTTTTCATTCTGAACTTGGTTACAGAAGGTAACAAACACAGAGTGTGACTCGTCCTTGTGTCTTAAGAACTTTACCCATGTCCATCTGCTATAGTCATCTACGATTACTAACCCATATTTCTTGCCACTGACTGAAGCAGTTTTAACTGGTCCAAATAAGTCAATGTGCAGAAGTTCTAATGGCTTAGAGGTAGAAACAACATTTTTGGATTTAAAAGAAGGTTTTGCAAATTTGCCTTTCTGACATGCTTCACACAGAGCATCTGAATTGAACTTCAAATTTGGAAGTCCTCTGACCAGATTGAGTTTGTTAATCTGAGATATTCTTCTCATACTAACATGCCCCAATCTTCTGTGCCAGATCCACTGCTCGTTGTTAACAGACAGAAGACATTTTACGTTCTGACTCTTAAGTTCAGAAAGTTTGATTTTGTAAATGTTGTTTTTCCTCTTACCATTAAATAGGATAGTCCCATCTTTCTGACTAACAGCTTTACATGATTTTTGATTAAAGATTATATCATAACCGTTATCACTTAATTGGCTTATGGATAACAGATTATGCATCAATCCATCAACAAGCAGAACATTATTAATAGAGGGAAGATTTCCGTTACCTACAGTTCCAGAGCCAATTATCTTTCCCCTCTGATTGCCTCCAAAGCCAACGTGGCCTCCAGGCTTAAGTTCCAGGCTTTGGAACATATGCCTTCTTCCCGTCATGTGTCGTGAGCATCCAGAGTCCAGGTACCATGACTGGTGTTTCTGACTTGCTGCTAAAGATATCCGCAACATGTATTATTTTATCCTTAGGTACCCAGATCTTCTTGGGTCCTGATTTGTTAGTTTTGCCAAAACTCTGGTTGAATTTTGGTTTCACAAAGTGTTTACTGCTAGTGTATTTGATGTCGTGTGTGTGACCATACACAAAGTGTGAATTTAGAGGAGTGGGTTTAATAATTAAATCCATGACATTCTTAGGTGTAGGAACCTTACCTTGGTATCCTATTCCTTTCCTGCCGTTTCTGCTAACTCCATAGATCATTGAAGCCATTCTGCTTCTATCTATGCTTTTAGCAAGGAACTTCTGGAAACTATGATCATACTCCTTGATGATCTCATCAGCGTTGCTGGGAGTTTCAGTAATTGGTTCCTTCTGAGAGTTTTGTAAAGAGTTTTCTAATTTTGAAATTTTATCTCTCAGCTCAGAGTTTTCCAATTTGAGACTCTCAGACTTATTAGAGTCAGATTCAAGAGTCCTTTTCAGGTCTCTGAATTTAGCTCTAATCTGCTGATAGCGTTCCAGAATTTCATTGAGGCTTTCAGCAAGTTCAGCCTTTGTAAAATTAACAGCGAAGTTAGGGAATACCTCTTCTGTGTCTGATTCTGAGTCTGATTCAGAAGCTTCACTGTCATCTGGAATGTTAGCCATGAGCGCTATGTTTGCCCTTTCATCATCTGATTCTGAGTCAGCTTCAGACGAGTCAGAGTCATCCCATGTGGCCATGAGACTTTTCTTCTTCTCTCTTCCAAACTTCTTTTTGGGCTTTTCCCTCTGAAGCTTTGGGCAGTCACTCTTGTAGTGTCCTTGCTCATTGCACTCGTAGCAGATGATGTCTTTTGTATTTGGCTTCTTGCTACCGGATGAGCCTTCAGATCTTCTGTATCCAGAGGAAGAGTCTGTCCTTCTGTATCTGGAAGAAGACTCGTTCTGATCAGATCTTCTGGGATTCCTGAACTTCCTTTGTCTTTGCTTCCACAGTTGATTTACTCTTCTGGAGAGGAGGGAAAGTTCGTCTTCTTCTGATGAGGATCCATCAGATGTTTCTTCAACTGCCTGCAAAACTTTAGATTCAGATTTTCTGTTAGATTTTAAAGCTATAGGCTTACCTTGCTTCTGAGGCTCGTCAGCTTCCAGCTCTATCTCATGACTTCTGAGGGAGCTTATAAGTTCCTCCAGAGTGATTTTGTTGAGATCTTTCGCCAGCTTCAGAGCAGTAACCATAGGCCTCCACTGCTTGGGTAAACTTCTGATTATCTTCTTGACATGGTCAGCAGTAGAGTATCCTTTGTCCAGAACTTTGAGACCAGCTACCAGAATCTGGAATCTAGAGAACATAGTTTCAATGGATTCAGATTCTTCCATTTTGAACGCCTCATACTTCTGAATGAGCGCCAGAGCTTTTGTTTCTTTGACTTGAACGTTGCCCTCATGCGTCATTCTGAGAGAATCAAAGATGTTCTTAGCTGTGTCTCTGTTGGAGATCTTCTCATACTCAGTATAGGAGATGGCACTGAGGAGGATGGTTCTGGCCTTATGGTGATTCTTGAAATCACGCTTTTGTTGATCAGTCATTGATTTTCTTTCAATCTTCTGACCAGTTGCATTCACAGGGTGCGTGTATCCATCTGTCACCATATCCCACAGATCAGCATCATGTGCTAGAAAGAAGATTTCAATTCTGTCTTTCCAGTAATCAAAGTTTTCTCCATCAAAGACTGGAGGTTTGCCGCTGAATCTGTCTCTATCCTCATTGTTGTCATTGCTGAAATGAGAGTTGTTTCCTGCCATTGTGTTTTTCTGACGCTGGATCTTTTACTGACACGGTTAAGTGTTTTAGCTCAGAACCAGGCGCTCTGATGCCAATTGAAGGGGTGAAAAACACAAGAAGGGGGGGTTGAATTGTAAAACTGGAAACTTAAAGCAATTGACAAGATATTTTTATCCTGGTTCGTTTGATCTCAAACTACTCCAGTCCACCCGTCAAGGTGATTTCGCCTCTCTCCAACGAGGTCTTAATTCACTATATTCAACTGAATACAAATCTGCTTTAACAACTGCTAAAGCCTTCTTGATTCAAACCACAATCCGGTTTGTCAAGGCAACACTTTCTTACAAAGGTATAAAATAATGTGTGTGAATGTTTTCTACAAAACTATATCACAACTGTGATGTTTACACAAATGAAGCTTAGAATACTAGGTTGCTAAACACTAATGGAGTATCAGAGTTTGTTGGTTTAGCAAAACTGGTAGATGAAGATTATTGTTCAGCTTTGTGCGTGTAGAGAGTTTGGAAGCATTAGCCATTATAATCTTCGAAGCTTGGTTTATATAGCACTTGAGAAGATGAACGTTGAAGCAAATATTCTTGATTCAATGCTATTAACAAGCTTTCCTTTTTGAGCAGATCTTGTCTGGAATGAGGCCGTTGGAATTGATTAGCGTTCAATGCACATTACCGTTGCTTCTTCAATGCACGTTCTGGCTTGGCTCATTCTGATTCTGCTTCGCTGCTGATGAACTATTGTTTCTGTATCAGAGTGTTTTACGCGCAGTTCTGTTCATCAAGCTTCAGTATGTGCAAGCGTTGATCATCTGATCTTGACGTTCTGATTCAGCAACTTCTGATGCTGGTGTATGAAATCATATTCTGATGCTGAATAAGTGATCTTGCTTATTTTAATCAGCATATCTGCAAATCAGAGCATAGTAATTTTAGGCAGCATATAATTCAATCATGAAATGTTTAACTACTATATCTTTTCACTTTGTTATCATCAAAACTTAAATATAGGGTACTAGATTCAAACATTGTTCTAACAATAGTTCCATCTTTCTGACTAACAACTTTGCATGAATTTTGATTAAAGATTATATCATAACCGTTATCACTTAATTGACTTATGGATAACAGGTTATGCATCAATCCATCAACTAAAAGCACATTATTGATAGAAGGAAGATTACCATTACCTACTGTTCTAGAGCCAATGATCTCCCCTCTTTGGTTGCCTCCAAAGCCCATGTAGCCTCCAGGTTTAAGTTCCAGGCTTTAGAACACATGCTTTCTTCCCGTCATGTGTCGAGAGCATCCAAAGTCCTAGTACTATGACTGGTGTTTTAGCCTTGCTGCTAAAGATATCTGCTACATATATAATTTTGTCCTTAGGTACCTATATCTTTTTGGGTCCTGGTTTGTTAGTTTTACCAAAATTCTATTTGAATTTTGGTTTGACAGAGTAATCATTACTAGTGTATTTTAGGTCATGTGTGTGCCCGTATGTGAAGTGTGATTTTAGTGGTGTGCGTTTTATAACAAGGTCCATGACTTTCTTAGGTGGAGATACCTTACCTTGGTATCCTATTCCTTTTCTTCCATTCCTGCTAACTCCATAGATCATTGAAGCCATCTTGCTTCTATCTATGTTTTTAACTAGAAACTTCTGAAAGCTGTGATCATACTCTTTGATGATCTTATCAGCATTACTGGGAGTCTCTGAGATTATTTCTTTCTGAGAGTTTTGTAAATAATTTTCTAATTTTAAAATCTTTTCTTTTAACTCAAAATTTTATAATCTAACACTCTCAGTTCTTTCAGAGTCAGACAAGATTCCTTTTGAGGTTCTTGAATTTGACTCTGATTTGCTGATACCTTTCCAGAATTTCATTCAGACTTTTTGCAAGTTCAGCCTTAGTAAAATTGACAGTGAAGTCAGGGAATACCTCTTCTGTGTCTGATTCTGAGTCTGAACCAGAAGCTTCGCTGTCTTCTGTCACATTTTCCATAAGAGCGATGTTGGCTCTTTCATCATCTGACTCTGAGTCAGCATCAGAAGTGTCTGAATCGTCCCATGTTTCTACGAGGCTTTTATTCTTCTCCTTGAGGTACTTCTTTTTGGGATTCTCCTTTTGAAGCCTTGGATATTCACTTTTGTAGTGCCCTTGTTCATTGCACTTATAGCAGATGATGTCTTTGTTATTTGACTTTTGTGACCTGAAGAAGCTTCAGATCTTCTGTGTCTAGAGTAGGACTCATACTTTCTGTATCTGGAGGAGGATTCTTTTGATTCTCTGATCTTCTCGGGTTTCTGAATTTTCTTTGTCTCTGTATCCACAGTTGATTGACCCTTCTGGAGAGAAGAGACAATTCGTCTTCTTCTGATGAGGATCCATCAGAGGTTTCTTCCATAGCCTGTAAAACTTTAGAATTAGTTTTTTTTGGTTAGATTTTAAAGCTAGAGGCTTACCTTGCTTTTGAGGCTCGTCTTCTTCTAGCTCTATCTCATGACTTCTGAGGGAGCTGACAAGTTCCTCCAGAGATATTTTGTTGAGATCTTTATCCAGCTTAAGTGCATTGACCATTGGCCTTCATTGCTTGGGTAGACTTCTGATGATCTTCTTTACGTGATCAGCAGTAGAATATCCTTTGTCAAGAACTTTCAGTCCAGCAACAAGAATCTGGAATCTTGAGAACATTGATTCTATGGATTCACTGTCTTCCATCTTGAATGCTTCATATTTTTGAATGAGCGCAAGGGCCTTGGTTTCTTTGACTTGTATGTTGCCTTCATGCGTCATTCTCAAAGAGTCAAACATGTTTTTGGCTGTCTCTCTGTTTGAGATCTTCTCATATTCTGAGTATGAGATGGCATTGAGAAGTATTGTTCTGGCTTTATGATGGTTTCTGAAATCACGTTTTTGCTGGTCAGACATCCTTTTTCTATCTATATTCTGACCACTTTCATCCACAGGATGTGTGTATCCATTAATTACCATGTCCCATAGATCAATATCATGAGCCAGAAAGAAGCTCTCAATTCTGTCTTTCCAGTAGTCCAAATTTTCTCCATCAAAGACTGGAGGTTTGCTGCTGATTCTGTCCTTGTCCTCATGATAGTCATTGCTGATGTTTTGGCTAGGTCCCACCATAGTGTTTTTCTCAAGCTTGGATCTTGTACTGACACGGTTAAGTGTATGAACTCAGAACCAGGCGCTCGCCAATTGAAGAAGTGAAAAACACAAGAGGGGGGGGGGGGGGGGGGGTTGAATTGAAACTTAAAACAAAAGCAGTAGACACGATATTTTATCCTGGTTCGTTTGATCTCAAACTACTCCAGTCCACCCGCCAAGGTGATCTCGCCTCTCTCCAACGAGGGCTTAATTCACTAATCAAATCTTATTACAGTACTACTTTGACAACTGCCAAAGTCTTCTTGAGTACAACCATAACCCGATTTATCTCAAGGAAAACTAGCTTAATCAAACGAGAATGATATATTGTGTACTATTGTTTTTCGTTACAAAAACTGTATCACTACTGTGATATATTACACAATTTAAGCGTATAAGTGAATATGAAAGATTACAGCGTTTTTGATGTATGAACAATAGTGTCAAAAAATCATGAATGATTTTTCCTTTAATATTGTTTATATAGGCATGGAAATCTTGTCCAACATAAAGCGTGATAATGGACACTCAATGCTATTTCCATATTGAGAAGATTCTTATCTGACTGAAGCCGTTGCATATGATACTGTCTTAATTGAAAAGTAACGCTTCAGAGCTAGAATCTTACATACTGCCTTTACTTCAGAACATTGATGACTCAGAGATGTGAGGATCTGATGGTATAATAGACTTCTGTTCTGAATCAGAGTATCCTTTACTTTAGCTCAGATTCTGATAATAATTCTTCAGAACATTCTGATTGCCTCAACTTGAAAGCTTCTGTAGCTTAACTTCTGATGCTGTTTTGGTCAGAACTTCTGCATACAAAATAACATAAATTTAGAGTGCATATTTGTTCTTTGTGTTTGTTATCATCAAAACTCTAATTAAGGGTTGTAGAATAAAACTATGTTCTAACAAACAGCCCCTTTTTATTTATAAATGGTACAAAAACTTAATGGGCCATCAGATTTTGATGGTCCATTTTGAAGCAATACACCCCTCTTATGAATTTAAAATCCCTCACAATAATAATATTCCAAATAAAAAAGTTTGAACAATACTATTAGAAGTAGTAACATTGAAAAAATATGACCATTGAATTTGATGGGAAAATTTGGGATATGAAAATTTCCCCTATTTAATTACTCTTCGATTAAAGGGTGCGAGAATACACATGTCTCACACATTTGAATCAGAGGTTTATTAAATAATAGAAGACCCCAAAATTTGACCCAAGGTTATAAGGATACGCTGTACAGCATTCCAAAGAGGACGAAAAATAGGCACAAATGATGATGTATCATCTTACTAGAGTTTGAACAAAAAGTTTTAATACAACTTAGATACTACGACGCAGATAACTCGTCAATACCTAAAAGAGATTGTAGATTTTTCACGTATTTACCATAACCTAGGAGGTAAATAATAGAAGTTTGAAAATTGACTTACTAATGCTTCGAGACTAACATAGTAAACTTATAACGCCAGTATTTGTCTATTTATCATAGCATAAGGGATGAATAATATAGAGCTTGATAAAACATTTCCGCATGAAGACTAGTACAATGCATTATATTGCAGATTTCGTATATTTACTACAACCTAGAGAGTAAACAATATGAGAATGCACATGTGCATTTATCACGACCTAGAGGATAAATGACACAGGGATAGGCTTATGTATTCATCACGACTTAGAGGATAAACAATATAATCCTGATAATTCACATACCTATCACAATCTAGAGGATAGATAAAACGAGGATACACTTGTGCATTTATTACAACCTAGAGGATAAATGACATAAGGATAAACTTATGTATTCATCGCGACCTAAAGGATGAACAATATAATCCTGATAATTCGCATACCTACCACAACCTAGATGATAGATAATTGAAAAATATGTGCGTTTATCACGACCTAGAGGACAAACGACACGAGGATAGGCTTACGTATTTATCATGACTTAGAGGATAAATAACATAATCCCGATAATTCACATACCTACCACAACCTAGAGGATAGATAATTGAAAAGTGTTTTGGTAATCGAATCTTAGATAACTTGACCAAAGATAAGATCAGAGTTTATCGGTTGTGTCTATTCTCAACCAAGGTACTTGTTTGTTTTGTGGACAAGATAATTCAATGATGGGCCCCAATAAAATTTCGCAGTTTTAATAAAAGTGGAATTTAAAAAAATGTCATGCATGATATATATGCATAATGCCCGAGATTAATATGGAACCCAAATGTATATGCACTGAATTTTCTCTATATATACCCCAAATGTCTGTATATGTACCACATGTTTGTACGTGCACCAAATATTTATTGTAAATGTTTTAATATTCTCTCCTTTTAAACCATTGGTTTTTTTTTCTTTGTGTCACTGGCTTCCCAATGTTGTAGGTTGTGTTGTTGTGGTATCTTTGAGTTGATTCGAATAAGTGTTAGCAAGATTTTAATATTTGTATAGCAGGCGCAGATGCAGGCATTAACGTAGTGGACATAGGGGTGGGTGTGGCCATGGTTGCAGGTGTGGAAGTAGGCACGAATTTTCTTTCGATATTTTTCTAACCAAAATGCTCTTTGATGTTTTATCAAATTCTTCTATTTGTTTGTCAAATCCCCAAAATGATTTCAATGCAGTATTCACAAGAAATAATCGTAGTATTTTGCAAGCAAGTCCAAAAAAAAGGAAAACACAAATTGAAAAGATTGAAAAAGTAAATGTTTTATTGATAAACATGCCTTTGAATAGGCGAGAGTACAAGATGTAATTCCTAGAAAGAGGTAATCACAGAAAGTTTTGACAAAAACTGAAAATGGCAATGAAAAAGACAATCGCTTCTGTTGTTTTTTCCGGTGTCCTTTTGATAGCTCCAATCTTCTTTTCTTCCAAGTCAAATGATTTGGATTAATGCCTCTCCTTCATGTTCATGGTCGTGGTTCTTAGATCACAGTCTATTTGTTCTTTATTTTGATTAAGATCCTTAAGTTTTGCCTGGACCGCCCTTTCGAGTTTTCAATCCACCGGGATAACTTTTTTGTTTATGTCCCTAATTTTTTCCTAGACCTCCCTTTCGGTTTTTCAATCCACCAAGACGCCCCTTTTTTCCTAAGTTTCCTATTTAGTGTTCAAACTCAACGGTCTTTTTATATAGTATTTTTTTACTGCGTTAGAGTTTGTCGAATGTGGCAGTTCTTCCCCATCCATTATTGTGAGGATAAGACCCCCAATTGAAAATGTTGTTTAACAATAACTTATTCCATACCACTGTTTAATCTTTTTGAACTAATTTAGATATAGGCTCGCACATAGCAGTTAGGAGTGATATGAACCACGAAATGTATTTCAATCGCCCTAAGAAACCACAAACCTCCTTCTCTGTCCTTGGAGATGGAATTTCTTGTATGGCCTTCACCTTGTTAGGATCCACCTCAATAACTCTCTACCTTACAATAAAACCCAATAACTTGCATGACCTAACACCAAATGTACATTTGTTCAGATTCAACCTCAGTTTGAACTTTCGCAGATGCTCGAATAACTTTTGTAAGTGAATGAGGTGATCCTTATCCATATGGGGTTTAATCATATCATCCACGTATACCTTAACTTCTTTGTGGATCATATCGTGAAATAGTGTGACCATAACTTGCTGATAGGTTTCCACTGCATTTTTAAAACTGAAAGGCATTACCTTGTAACAGAAAGTGCCCCAAGGAGTCATGAAAGTAGTCTTTTCCATATCTTTTTGGGTGCCATTTTGATCTGATTATAACCTAAGAAACCATCCATGAATGAGAATACCGAAGCCTGAGTTGTATTATCCACCAAAATATCTATGTGGGGTAACGAGAGGTCGTCTTTGGGACTTGCTTTATTTAGATCCCGATAATCTACACACATGCGTACTTTGTCGTCCTTCTTGGGAACTCGCATTATGATAGCTATCCAAGGTGGATAATCTACAACTGCTAAGAACCTTGTATCGAACTGTTTAAATATTTCTTCTCGAATCTTGTGAGACATGTCTGGACGAGTTCTTCGGAGCTTCTGTCTAACTAGAGAACAACCTTCCTTGAGAGGTAGTCTATGCACCACAATATTTGTATCCAATCCTGACATATCTCTGTAAGACCAGGAAAATATATCCACATATTCATGTAAAAGCTTGATCAGTCTTTCTTTGACACTTTCCTCCAATATTTCCTCTAGCTTGATCTCTTTTGGATCCTCCTTTGTGCCAAGGTTGATGGTCTCAATAGATTTTTGGTATGGTTGTAAACTGTCAGCTTTATTCTCTAATTCCCTTGCTAATTCTTTGGAGAGTTCAAGATCTTCATCATCTTCCTCTTCCACTTGGTTGATGGGTGCATCAAAATTATATCAGATAGAAGTAGTAATATTATCGGTGGTTTTAGGCATGGATATGCACATTTATCATGTTTTGGTGCAAGTTTAGTATGTGAATTTGAAAAATGCATATGAAGAAAAGGATTGCCATTTTTAAAACATAAGAGATAAATGCAAGAGAAAGACAGGGATCTTAATTGAATGCAAAACATAACTCTTATTAATTGAAAATATTGTTTAAAACAAATAAAGGGACCCTTACAAGATACCCCCTATTCCTCGGGCTTGACATGGGTTCTTAAAAACAAGAAAAATTACTTTGGAAAGAAAAAGATCTTTGGAATCTCCACGATTGTCCAATTCTTGAGTTCTTTTCCTGGAGCACATTCACGGATGAAGTTAGATGCTCTCTTGGTGCTTCTCTTGTTAGATATCGTCGCCACTTGTCCACAATGCTCTTCTTATTTGTTGATGAAGGTTTCCTGGATGGGAGGAAATTTCCCCTTAACTTTCAGAGTAGTCGTTGATGATTCGTAGCCCAAACCAAAAGGTTTTTTCTTCTCAAGAATCTCCACAAGTTTACCCCAAGCTTTTGAGGTACCATCCTCCACAGCTGCTTATAAATCTCTCCATGAAGTCACAATAGGTTTCTTGATTTTATTAACTGGTGGGGTTACCATTAAAGCAACCTCTAAGACTTGGAATTGTGTTGCTATAAATCCTTCATCTGCACTGATATATTTGTACGACTCTATGTGACTTACAAATATTTCTTCTTCACCTTCGATTATAACCAATCTTCCTTCAACGAGGAACTTCAATTTCTGATGTAAAGTTGAAGTAACAGCCCCCGCTGCATAAATCCAAGGTCATTTGAGTGAACATGTATATGCGGACTCTATATCCATTACTTGAAAGGTAATACAAAACATATGTGGATCGATCTTGACAGGAAGATCCACTTCTCCAAATATTGAACTTTTACAACCGTCGAAAGCTTTAACTATCGTAGAACTTGGCCTTATAACAACACCATCTAGTGTTAACTTCGTCAAGCTGGATTTTTGTAACACATTGAGGGCAAAACCAGTATTAGTGAGTACCATGTACAAGTTAGTTGTACCTATCTGAATGGAAATGTGCAACGCCTTGTTCTGAGCTCTACCTCGTGGAGGCAACTCATTGTCATTAAAGCCTAAATATGATCCAGATGTTAGGTTTTCAACGACATTGTCAAATTGATTTACTGTAACCTCCTTTGCAACATGAGCAACACTCAAAATCTTCATTATAGAATCTCGATGGAAATTTTGGTCGGGGTTTGGTTTAGCTGATCCAGCATCCTATAATCACTTTTCTTGATTATTTTCAAGAATTCTTCTGCCTCTTGATCAGTAAAATTCTTGCTTGGAGGTTCTAGTTCTTGATGTGCCTCCACCACAGATTTTCCTTTATCCTTAACCACATCATCATTCTTCTTTTGTGGTTGAGGACCATAGATTCGACCACTGCGAGTCATGCCCCTTATTCCTGCTATATTTGTGATTGCAGGTTCTTGACTTGTCGATGGCTCACATTATTGCTTTAAACCATTGACATAGACAATAGAATTATAACTCCATGGTACTGCTTTGTTACTTTCGTAAGAAGTGGGAGATAGCCCACTAATCACCATTGTAGTCTTCAAAATTACTGGAATTCTCAGAGTCTGGTATGGTATCATCACTGGGGCTTCTGTTGACTCTCCCCATGGAATCACAAGAGTTTTCTTATTAGGACTCGGCCCTTGGAAAGAATTAGCAATGGCTTCTTTGTACTTCCATCGATCATAGCTACATATTCTTCTTTAGGGTATTTCACGAATTAGATTATCCCCTGATCCACCAATTCCTGTAACATCTTCTCAAAAACTTCATTGTGTTCCAAGAGGAACCCACATTCAAAAAAATGTTCTTTCAAGAGACCTATCGAGGCTTTTACTCATCTGGCTTCCCCAAAGTCAATCATCATTTCAATTGCATTCACAGTTGGCCCACCATGCGGAGGCATGGGGTTCATATTGATGTTCAGTTTGTCAAAAGTGATATCCTGAGAATCCAAAAAATCTTGAACGTTATGTCTGAAAGCCCAATATTTTTTCTATGGTATGCCCCCGAGAGTTGGCATGATATTCACACTTGGCATTTTCATCATACTTCGGCGGGAGTGCCCTAATTGGAGGAGCAAGAGTCTTTAGCTCTACCAAAGATGCTTTGATTAAGTGTTGCAATAATTGACTATTCGGCATGGGGAAAGGATCAAATATTCTTAGAGGCCTTTCAAATTGGTCATGTTATTGTTCCCATGGAATTAATGATGATTGTTGTTCCCTTGGGTGTGATTCGATAACATTAATTTCTCCTTCCTTCTTTTTCGAGAATTTAGGGACATGTATCTTTGAATTATAAGAGGTACTATATGATGCCCCTTGTATCTTTCCACTCTTTATACCTGTTTCAATACTTTCACCAATAGTTACCAAATTAGAAAATCCCAAAGAGACGCTTCATACCATCTTGTCATAGTACAACCCTTGTAAATTACCCGTGAACATATTGCCCAATTCTTTCTCTAGGAGTGGTGGTTGTACACGTGCTTCCATTTCTATCTATCTTTGCACATACTCTTTGAAGGACTCATATTTCTTCTGAGATAAGTTTTGGAGCTGCATACGGTTAGAAGCCATGTTCAAATTGTACTTGTACTGTCTCAAGAAAGCATTGGCAATATCTTCCCATGTTTGGATATGAACTCGTTCCAATTGCATGTACCAATCTAAAGATGCCCCACTCAAACTGTCTTAGAAACAATGGATCATCAACTTCTGATCTTGGGCATAAGCATATATTTTTATGAAATACATGCGTAGATGGTTCCTCAGGCATATGAGTCCCTTATATTTTCCAAAGTCAGGTACTTTGAATTTTGGAGGGATCACCACATCCAAAACTAGACCCATTTCAAAAGCATTAACGTCGAAAGCATCGTAATCCTCCACAGCCTTCAACCTTTCTTCAAGAGCTTTATACTGATTGAGCACCAAGGCATTCTCAACAATCTTAGGTTGGTGTGTTGGAGTAGCATCTTCCAAACCATGGTCTCCATACTGTAGGTTTATGTAATTGTTCGCATTGTTGACTGAAATTTGCAAAGTATGGGGTTCCCTTACCTTCGGGGGAGGTGGGACAAACCCTTTAGTATCAGCTTGTCTGACCTCTTGTTATGCTACAACCAACTTTAGAGGTTTTGACTCTAGCTCTCTTCTTGGTTGGTGATTGCTCGATGCACCAATAGTTTGGGCTATTTCTTCAAAGGCTATCCTAGGAATATGTTCTTGCATTTCAATGATATTCTTCAAATCTAGAAGAACTTGGCTCATGTCTCCTTTCATTCAGTCGGTATTACCCTTCACTTGCTCCAAATCTTCCTTGAAGGCAGCTTGTGTAACACCCCATTTTCCCATATGAATATTTATAATGAAATAACGACAAATGCATCAGAAATCATAATGGGATGCCACATAAATCATAAAATCCATTAAGTTCTCAAAATACTTTATTACTTCGTGTATCCAAAAATGGTTATTCGGCAGCGGAAAATCAACATAAAAGTAGTTCACTGGCATTATAGCCTTAACAATAATTCAAATCCATAATACGTGGTCCATCATAAGTTTAAAATAAAATGTGCAACATTTGAAATCATGCAAAACATAATGAAAATCCCAAATTCCGTGTTACATATCAGAGCGACTCCTAAGACTCGATCTGGTATCATCACTTCAAGCACTACTCGAATACCTGATTATCTGTACTCCCGAAGAGTACAAACATAACAACACAAAAGGGGTGAGAATTTCATTCAAGAAATACACGGTGAAATAAAACATGCCAAGGAGTAGTAAATCACAACACACAGAAAATTCATCACAAATAACCATCATCATATCATACAACATCAATTCAGTGTTTATGCAATGTAATAGTCCTACATCAACATGCATGTGGTACCATCAAGGCATAAGCCTTTAACTCAATTCCAATTGGGCAATAACATAGCATAAGCTCTCAACGCAACGCCAATCTAGGCCAACATCAGGGCATAAGCCCCCATCCATGAATGCATGCAATATGAAAATGCAACAACGTAAAATCATACAACCACAAGGAATAAGCCTTCATCACCATGGAAATTTAATCCATCCATATCATCCTCATCATAATCACCAACATTGCCTCATACCGGCATCATCAGCAAAAGAACAACGCAAGAAAACAACCCACCGTTTCGGTGCAACAACGGGGAATAATTCCTATTTTAACTTAGTACTATAATTATCCTTATAAATCTTTATTTTATTCTACCTACTTCAAGTTTATGGTGTTAGCTATCCAACGCTTCAAATGACGCATCAAACGGAGTTACGGTTCAAAAGTTATAGCCGTTACAAAAACTGTCAAAAATTGGGCTTCCCTCGGGTTAGGTTGCTTCGACCCTTGGTCGACTGCTCCTGGCTTTTGCATCGACTGCCCCTGCTGTTGCTGTCTGTATCGACCGCTTCCCTATTTGCATCGATGCAAACTGTTAAATTCTGAGTTTTTCTGCGATTTCACTAAATTTTGGGTCCTAAAACATCATCTAATTATAGGAGTTCATCATCCATTATCATCCTATATTTATACATCAATTATACATCATCTTGGCATTATTATTCATCTTATATTTCATCAAATCCTCATCCAAAATCCTCAAATCCTAATTCTCATTACTTATAGGTTCTAGATTAGGGTTTTATGCAACAATCATCATAACAACGCAATCATAACAATAATCATAACATAGCATCACAAATCCATGTATAATCATATACAACACATCAATTTAATGAAACCAAACAAATTGTGCATCAATCATATAAAACAACCTAACATGGAAAGGAACCCTCACTACCCTCTCATGTAAGATCACCAATTAGAGAATCCATTCATCCCTTACCTTATGGTTATTGTTAGTTTTCGATTCCTCTTCTAGTTGTACAAATTCCTCTTTGCCTCCATGTCTCCTTGTGCCCTAGCTTCTCCTTTGCTCTTCTCCCAATATCTCGATCGTACCAAATGATCGTACAATTCTCTTTTCCCTTAGTTATCACAAGGACCCCTAATATCTTCCTCAATTTCCCTCACTTAGAGTTATACCATTTACCATCACGCCCTCACACTTTCTTCTAATTACCATTTTGTCCTTATTTTCTCTACACTTCTATTATTCTATTATTCTATTATTCTAATTACTTAAATCCAAATAATTCCAATTAATCACTATTAAATTTAAATAATTCCAAAATAATTATTTAAATTCCAAACCTTCTTACTAACTCATCCTACACCATACAGCTCATCATCTAAAACACCTTTGTTGTACCCCAAAATTTGCCCTCTCATTTCACTCAAGACATGCTCATTAAGGTTCTCAATTCGCTCAAGGATGACCAAGAATTGACCATACAAGTTCTCCTCCTAAGACAATAAACCTCAACTAGGGTTTCAACTTTAAGCAAAATGTGTGAGTCCCAAGGATCCCAAATGTTCTCCATTTTCCTAATATGTTCTCAAGATCATCCATGCCAAATTTCATGCCTTAAACAACAAGTTTGCTCAGTCAACTGCTCAAATGCATGAAAATCAACTGCACTAGGTCAAAAGCCAACTGTGGCCCAAATATAGTCAAACTTCAAGATTTTTGGTAAACATCAACATTTTGAAGTGATATCCATCATTTGACCAAGGGATGATCATGATTCCTCAAGAAATGCTCCTAACTCGTAAAAGTCAAAAATGGCAAATTAGGGTTTCTATAGGAAAAGTCAACCAAACTTTGACCAGGCATAACTTTCCATACTTTATCATAAATTTTTCCACCAAGTATCATTTTAAAGAGAATCCAATTCCCTACAACTTCTCTTCACCCCTCAAGTTCATGAAATGCCTCAGTTAAAAGATACAAGCTTATACATTATGGGTCCTTTCAAAAAGTCAACAAAAAAACCATTTGGGGTCAAAGCTCCTTACATGAACATGGAAGATCCAATTGAGATGAAACCAAAAGGTTTGTCTATAGGACATCCTAATATCTCTAAAAAAATCAAAGAACGCCCTCTTAGGGTTAAAAATGAGAGGGATATGCATTACTAAAGTTGACAAATATTTGAAAAAGTGCATGAAGCCAATATTGACCAAACTTGAATTTTTTCCAAATGGGCCCATGTTTTAATGATTAAAACTTGTTTTTAACATGGCCCATGATCTCTGAGCTCACTCATACATTATTTCATTATTTTTATTATTTATTTTGATTTTTTATTCATTAAAATTCAAAATTAAATAAAGAAATAATGGAAATTATGTGAGATTTTATTTGGGATATTTTTCTCATCAAATAAAGGATAAGATATGCTGGAAAATCAAAGGAAAATCGTGGAGGGAAGAAAGATTGGATTTGTTCTAAAAAATACCAAAAAATCACATAATTGAAAGAAGAATATTTCTCATCAAAGCATGGATCTTCCTCCATATTTGTTACCCTAATGAGATACACTATATATGCACAACAATTCCAGACCTAAAGGAGAAGCGCAACTATCTCAAAAGAGCCCTAGCAAAAGTTCAAAAATCCAAAGGAAAAGTGAAAGTTTGCACCACACGATTCAACGGTTTCCAGGCCAAACAAGTTGCATCATTCATTCTCTGAAGCCCTCAGGAGATCATTCATTTCCTCCACAAGACGTGTATCACCCTAGAACTCCAGATCCACGCGTCATCGGCCTTTGGTAAGGTTGGGAGTCAAAACCTTGCATATATATGATATAAATCAATTTTCATTCCATATTCATGTTTATATTATTGTTTTGATCTGTTCTAACGTGAAGCATGAGGGTTTGGGCGCAGATTTAGGGAGTTTCGATTATTAGGGCTTTGAAACAGCCAGACACGAACATGATGATACAGGCCGTCTCAGGCCAAATGGCCATCACAATTGAACTCGTAGACCACAAATTAGGGGGTAGCGTCACTTTTTCTTTTGTTTTATTGATATTTCGCAGGTTGGGCTTTTTGAGCAATCGGAGGGGGTGACCGTAGCCACTGTCTGGGGTGGCTTGACCTACGAGGACCTTGCGCGGCAGAAAACAGGGTGATGATTGGTTCATTCAATTTCCCAGGGGTCCCACTCAGCGCGCGTTTTATTTGTTGACATAGTTGACTTAATTTCACATATATATTTTTGCTTTTGTTTATGTTGACGAATGATAGAATGGCTTGGTGGTAGATGGGACGCGTGCAAAGGGAAGAGACATGGGTTTGATTCCTAGGTATGTAATTTTATTTTTCTAACAGGTTTCACATGGATCCTGTGCGCCCAAATATAAGGTGTTCATCATAAAATCTTGCATCATCACCATCAGATCCAAATGACCTGAATCCAACGCTTCTAGTGATGCTTCCCCATGGTGGACCTCCCTAACACAACAAAACCAGATTCATTGTAGCTGTGGGCCACCAGATTCGTGCCTTGGCAAATTCAGTAGCATACCCCTAATTTTCTTTCTCACCCCTCAGGCCCATATTTTAAATTATTTTATTTTATTTTTTTTAATTAGTTTATATTTTTTGTTTATTCATTTTTAAAAAATAATAAGATCAAAAAATCATAAAAATAAGATTTAGAGTTTTTCTTAATAAAATTAATTTTTGCAAATTAATTTAATTTAATTAACTTTAATTTATTTTCCTTAATTTAAAATTAATTAGAGATTAGGTTAAATTTCAAATATTTTCATAAAAAACATCAAAATATTTTTAATAGGCAATTAAACTTTTAGGGTTTAGAACTTATTCTTGTCTCAATTTTTGCGTGTTATTTTTCATACGATTATTTTTTATTATGTAACTGTGTCCGGTTTGTAATAGCTAAATTAAGGTTTTTAATTTCCGCACTTTACTTTTCAGTCATTATTTATGTAACTACACCAAAGCCTTGCAATAGTTGTAGGAACTTTATTTCCCGCATTTATATTCCTTATATGCTTGTATATAAACTGTTAGTAAATTAGGCGTGCATGTCAAGAATTAATCAATCAATCATTAGATCACTAACATCAAGATAAAAAATATGTGAGAAAAGCACACTATTGCATACTTGCACCCCTAAGATACTTCCCACTTTGGTTGCCTTCAGAAATGGTCATGCCGCTTGAACGTAGGGATATCTTAGAAAAAACCCTCAGTTTAAAAGTCATCATAAAAATCATGGTCCCTTAATGTCCCCCGAGTTGCCTACGAGAAATGATCTTGTCCCTTGATGTTTCCTACATGATGACAGTCCCTTCGAATTTCTAAGGTATCTTTACATGTTGCCTTCAATGACCATAAACGTCCCTTTCGATAGTCCCTCAACATCCAACGATAGGGCTACCTACTCACTAATACTTGGATAGCACTATCTAAAGGAAAGGAGGAAAATAACGCCTTCTTCGAGTAGGTAGATAGTTCTTAAGTACTTGCTCAAATCTGATTCCTTTTTACACTTACAAACTTTTAAAAAAATTCAAAAAAAAAAACCTTTATCACATTCTTGAGGGCTGATACAAGAGTTATCATAAAGCAAAAAAATCTTTCAAAACACACAAACACGAAAACAATTTAAAAAAATGAGAAATGTACCTGAGAGCCCGTGGAAAACCACGGATGAAAAGGGTGATAACACCTTCCCTTTCCATAATCTACCCCCCTTACTCTGAAAATCTCGAAGAAGGTCTTTTTTTGTTCTTTTCACCCTTTCCTTTGTTGGATAAAATAAAAGTTAGTGGTGACTCTTGCTTACCGCAACATTTGCGAATACAAACGCAAAACCAGTATTAATAGTCGGTTCTGCCACCGTATCACAACCTTATTCATTAAATCATCGCTATTTGCATCACAATTGCATCACGAATACACATCATATACCGTTACAAGGACTCACACAAGGCACCAAAACATCATAAATAAGCATCAAAACATCAAAACACCATCTACTTCACATAGACTCATATAATCACTAACTTAACTAATTAAATAATTAATCTAAATTTCGGGGTGTTACAGCTTGATTTTCTTCGATCTGTTCCATCACTTTCTTTTTATGAGCTCTTGTTTGGTATGAAGGGTAATATCGACTAGAGATGATTTTTTTTTAATAAAAAATAGTGAGTTTTTGTATGAGATGCGAAATGCGATATTTGCGAATGCATGGATGCGTATGAATATGCTAAGATTTTTGTTTTTGAATGTCTTATTCACTTGTGTGTGTGTGTGTGTGTCTTATTCACTTGTATATTTGTTTTAGGTTTTGCTTTTTATTTGTGAGAATCTCAAAAATAAATACACAAACAAGATATGGAAACAAAGTACTTTTATTGAAATAACAATTGTCCTTAAAAAGGGAATACAATTCAGATATTGAAAAATATTCTACCCAAAACATGAAAATTTAGTTACTGAAATAAATAATAAAGGAAATAAACCAATCTCCTAGGTTCACTTGCGAATATATGCTCTAAAACCATCCACCATCTTCCTACAAAGCTTGAGGAAGTCTTCAACATCTTTCGGAAGCGGGACCATCACATTTTCCGTTTCACTCAAACTTCTAGGGATGTCACGAATGAGATTGTTGGCTAAGAAGGCGAGTCTTGCATGCTTGTCTTTGTAGAACCAATGTTCCTGGTAGAGGTCTAAAATTATCTTATGATTATACATTCCTTTGTTGGCGATCTTTGCATGCTGATCTTCCCAATATAATTTTTCAGCCTTCATCTCTGTATAGAGTCTGCTTTGTATGAGGAAATTCTTTTGGAGGTCTTCTAACTCATGACAAATTCTCTTAGAGGTCTTCTACCCTTATCCTCTTGAGACATTCTCCTATATTCGATTCTTGGCTATCTTGGTGTCTCGTAGTAAGATATTGAATTTCTTCTTCTTGATCTAGAGAAGATTGTGCCAAACTTTGAATTTGAGCCCTCAAATTTTCTTCCATCTCCTTTTTGTCTCGCATCGCCTTTTTGCACCACCTACTTAAATTTCTGATTTCCCTAACAGCATCCTCCAAACATTGATTGTGGGAATCCAAGTTGAAGTTGGAACTAAATGATCCTTCTGTCAAACGTTTCTGCTTAAGGCTCTCTTTTTTAAATGCTTCGCGGTCTTTATGAATTTTTTGGTCTTTTGACTCAAGCTCGCGTTACATCTATTTTTTCTCCTTAGTAAGGTTATGAAGGTTAAGTTACAATTCCTCTTTCTCCTTTTGAGCTTGATCCAAGTCTTTCTTCAAGTTGTCTATCTCTTCTAAGGACACAAACAAAGGATCTGGGACATCTGGCTTGTACTCAGGATCAATGTCAAATGGTAGTTTAACAACTTGCATCCTATCCAAAAACCCATCGAGTGTAAGGTTCTTTTGCCACAACGTTCTTCCTTTCGGCCTTCCTTTTGTTAACCCTATTCCAAACACGAATGATCTTGCTGAGAAACACTCGATCATTTATGCCCATTTTTCCCTCCAAAGGGTACCCAAGTTGTCGCAAAGCAAAGTAGGGTTATAATTGATGCAACCACGTGACCCAAAAAATAACTTAACGGGCTAGATTTTCATCAGCTAGGAAAATATTACTTGTCTCTTCAAAAGTATGATTTTTTATTTCTTAATCATTTCATCTTATTAGTTATTCATTTTTAAACTTGTATGTGTTGAAATGTCTTAATCAATGAAGTCTTTATTTTATGATAAATTGTTGTTTGTTAATTATGCACTATCATGAAATGACAAGTATTTAGGTATTATAAATTTATTAAAATCTAAAATAAGACAGTCACACATTCCTCTCTAGAGCATAGATTAGGTCTTAGACCTTTGATGTTTGTCATTTACATTATTCACATATTAAAAATATCCTTTTAAAGTTATGAACATTTTGATGTGCCCTCATAAATAAAATCAACTTTCTTTTTCCCTTTCCCATACATCTATGTGTCTTAGTCTACTCTATATACTCACAGCCTGATCCAAAGATATCAATTGTCACTCATTTCTCTCTCTTATCGAATCTTAGGAGTTATTGCTGTCCTCCTGACCTTTCTTAGTCATTTATTATTGAGTCCCCCAAAATTGATTATCTTACGTAAGGAAAATCATTTCTCTTGTTAAGTCACATCTTCTCATTTCTTTTTAAACACCATGTCTACCCTCTACCTCTCCTCACAAGTAATCTCTAACAATTGATAACAATTGCCTTCTACTTCATTCTCTCTCTCCTTTTCATAATGAGTTCAACAACTTCTCATGAAAATGATGATCGCTTGGAAGTTATCATTGAAAGACACCCAAGACTCTTCGATGCGAGTCCAAAATTTCATATCATAATTCATGCTCAAAACTGGAATCAATATCTCTCTTCCCTTGTAGGACCCATTTATCCAAGTCTTTTAAATATTTTTTGGAAAAATGATTCCATCAATCACAGTGGTGCCACAATCTATTCAAACATCTACGGCGAGGATGTTTTCTTCACTGCTTAATGCATTGCTAAAATATTTGTTTGTCCTCGAGTGGGTATTATGATTGATCGTGTCTCTCTCGATAGCATCGCTGATGGTTAAATTAATTCCATCTTAAATGCATCCTATGAGTTTGACTCTACTAATCCTGAGAGTCTTAAGCCTTTTTCCAAAGACTGGTTTTCATTTATTCTGACAAATCTTTGTCCTTGCGAAACTAACAAAAATTTCCTAAACAAAGAGGATAAGACTCTAATTTTTTGTCTGATCAATAGTATTCTGATCAACCTTCCTCAAGTGATCCTCAATTATCTTAAAATATCTATCACTTCTTCTGAAAATTTGAACAAAACCTTTATTCCTTATGGAAGACTCCTGTCAGAAGTTTTTGTTCAAAATAACATTGTGAAAATCCTTCGAAGGATTCCTCAAGGTCCTAGTGATGCTCTGCATCAAGAGGATATGAGAGGTTTGAAGATCAATGGTTCCCATAGGATTTTATTTTATAATTTGTTTAATTTTATCATCAATGCAACTATTTCTGATTAACACTTATTATTACTTCTATTAATCATTTATGTTTCCAAGCATAGTAATCTTTTTGATGTTGTCAAAAAGGGGGAGAAATATAATGATTTTGATGAACCTAATAATAATAATGTAAAAACTCATCATAATAATAAAATGATATAAAATGTGCATTTACCTCTGACGTGTGTTTGTCTATTTGTTAATTAACCGAGGAACTCTGAATAAGTTCACTAGGCATTATAAGACATGTCAAAATGAAAGAACTTTGTTAAAGTTCTTAAGAACTGACTGTTCATATAATCAGAGATGTATACTCCATGAACATATGTTCAAAAAATCAGATAGACCAAATACTGTTCAGAAGTTGAGAACTTTATGAAAGTTAAAGTTATCTTGATTTTTGGTGTCATAATGTTCAGAAGATGTAAAATGTCTGAGAATGTGATATTCATAACATAGGAATCAAAAGCAGAAGCATATGCTCTGCAGAAGACCTGAGCAAATCAGAAGTTAAAGACTGTCTGAAAATTCTGGATACAAAATTCAATAAGAATAAGATTCTAACGAATTCAAGATTTCAAGTGACTTTATTGGTATCAAGATTCAAGACTCGAAAGATCTCGATATCTGATCTATTAGAACTAGGGGGAGTTTTACTCAAATGGTTCAGAGCCAGGATATTTGATCTTCATCAAATCACTGACTCATGGGGAGCATCATAAAAAGGATAAGTATTCCTTACCTTTCTATTTTCACTTCTTCTGATTATAAGAACAAATTTGTGTCATCAAAATACAGAGTTTTGTCATCATCAAAAAGGGGAAGATTGTAAGAACAAGATTTGGTTCTGCAATATTATCTCTGAGTTTTGATGATAACAAATGAGTATGTTTGTATGAACAACTTTGATACTTTAATGATTGTTATTGTTGAGTATTTAACAAATAGTTTCTGCTTTTGATGGATGGCGTGGCCAAGACATTAGAAGAGAATTTGTTCCGCTTATACGCTACATAAGTTCTTGTTAGAACATAGTTTGATTCTACAACCCTTAGTTAGAGTTTTGATGATAACTAATACAAAGAATAAATAATAAATACAAAGAACAAATATGCACCCTAAATATTATGTTTTATGAATGCAGAAGTTCTGACCATATCAGCATTAGAAGATAAGCCATAAGAGCTACACGCTGAAGAAATCAGATCATGCGCTGAAGATTGATGACCAGAACCTGCGCTTAATCAAAGTAAACTCTGATTCTGAACAAGAACATACCAATTCAAGTCATCAATATTCTGAAGTGTCATCAGCAAGTAAGGAGATAAGATTCTAAAGTGTTACTGATCATTCATAACAGCATCAATTCCAACAGCTTCTTTCAGACAGGATCTTCTTCAAATGGAAAGTGTGTTAATGACATTAAACATACTTTATGACCAACGTCATTCCACTGCCTATATAAACAAAGTCAGCATTCAAAATCAAGAATGATTTTTCCATATTACAACTCACGCATATTCAAAGTTGCAAGCTATATCATTTACATTTCCAAGCTATAATCCTGTGTAATTTATCACAGTTGTGATAAACAATTTTTTGTTAGAAAAACAACAACACATATCTTGTATAATTGTATTGAAACAGTGTTCCTTTAGATTAACCGGACTATGGTTGTACTCAAGAAGACTTTAACATTTGTTAAAGTAGCGATTGTAATCCTTTTGAGATTAGTGGATTAAGACCTCATTGGAGAGAGGCGAAATCACCTTGACGGGTGGACTGGAGTAGTTTGAGATCAAACGAACCAGGATAAAAATAATGTGTCATTGAGCTTTTAATTTCAAGTTTTCAATTCAACCCCCCCTTCTTGTGTTTTTCACATCTTCAATTGGAATCAGAGCGCTTGGTTCTGAGCTTAAACACTTAACCGTGTCAGTACAAGATCCAAGCTTCAGAAAAACACTACGGTGGGACCAAGCCAAAACATCAGCAATGACAACCATGAAGACAAGGACAGATTCAGTGGTAAACCTCCAGTCTTTGAAGGAGAAAACTTTGACTACTAAAAAGACAGAATTGAGAGTTTCTTTCTGGCTCATGATGCTGATCTGTAGGACATGGTGACTGATGGATACACACACCCAGTGGATGGACGTGGTCAGAAGATAGACAGAAAAATGATGTCTGATCAGCAAAAGCGTGAATTCAGAAACCACCACAAGGCCAGAATAATACTTCTCAACGCCATCTCATACTCAAAATATGAGAAAATATCAAACAGACTGCCAAGAACATGTTTGACTCTCTGAGAATGACGCATGAAGGCAACATTCAAGTCAAAAAGAACAAGGCCCTTGCACTCATTCGGAAGTATGAGGCATTCAAGATGGAAGATAATGAATCAATAGAAACTATGTTTTCAAGATTCCAAATCCTTGTTGCTGGACTGAAGGTTCTTGACAAAGGGTATTACATTGCTGATCATGTTAAGAAGATCATCAGAAGCTTGCCCAAACAATGGAGGCCAATGGTTACAGCACTTAAGCTAGCCAAAGATCTCAACAAAATTTCTCTGGAGGAACTTGTTAGCTCCCTCAGAAGTCACGAGATAGAGCTAGAAGAAGATGATCCTCAAAAGCAAGGTAAGCCATTAGCTTTAAAATATAACAGAAAATATGACTCTAAGGTTTTGCAGGTTGTGGAAGAAACTTCTGATGGATCCTCATCAGAAGAAGATGAACTGTCTCTCCTCTCCAAAAGGGTGAACCAACTGTAGAAGCAGAGACAAAGGAAGTTCAGAAATCCCAGAAGATCAGAGAATCAGAATGAATCCTCCTCCAGATATAGAAAGTCTGAGTCTTCCTCTGGACACAGAAGATCTAAAGGTTCTTCAGGATACAGAAAACCAAATAACAAGGACATCATCTGCTATGAATGTAACGAGCAAGGGCACTACAAAAGTGATTGCCCAAAGCTTCAGAAGGAAAAGACCAAAAAGAAGTTCTTCAAGGAAAAGAAGAAAAGCCTCATGGCTACATGGGATGATTCTGACACATCTGAAGCTGACTCAGAATCAAATGATGAAAGAGTAAGCATAACTCTCATGGCAAACGTATCAGAAGATAGCGAAGCTTCTGGTTCAGACTCAGAATCAGACACTGAAGAGGTATTTCCTGATTTTACAATAAATTTTACTAAGGCTGAACTTGCAGAAAGCCTAAATGAAATTCTGGAAAGGTATCAACAAATCAGAGTCAAATTCAAGAACCTGAAAAGGAATCTTGCCCCTGATTCTGAAAAGACTGAGAGTCTCATATTAGAGATTTCTGAGTTAAAAGAAAAAATTTCAAAATTAGAAAATGATTTGCAAAACTCTCAGAAGGAAACAATCTCTGAAACTCCCAGTAATGCTGATGAGATCATCAAAGAGTATGATCACAACTTTCAGAAGTTTCTAGCTAAAAACATAGACAGAAGCAAGATGGCTTCAATGATCTATGGAGTTAGTAGAAATGGCATAAAAGGGATAGGATATCAAGGTAAGGTATCTACACCAAAAAATGCCATGGACTTAGTTATAAAACGCACACCACTCAATTCACATTTTATATATGGGCACACACATGAATTAAAATACACAAGTAGTGATTACTCTGTCAAACCAAAATTCAATCAGAATTTTGGTAAAACTAATAAATCAGGACCCAAGAAAATATGGGTACCTAAGGATAAAATTATACATGTAGAAGATATCTTTAGCAGCAAGGCTAAGACACCAATCATGGTACCTGGACTATGGCTGCTCGCGACACATGACGGGAAGAAGGCATATGTTCCAAAGCCTGGAACTTAAGCCTGGAGGCTATGTGGGCTTTGAAGGTAATCAGAGAGGAAAGATCATTGGCTCTGGAACAGTAGGTAATGGAAATCTTCCCTCTATAAATAATATATTATTAGTTGATGGATTAATGCATAACCTGTTATCCATAAGTCAATTAAGTGATAACGGTTATGATATAATCTTTAATCAAAATTCATGCAAAGCTGTTAGTCAGAAAGATGGGACTATCCTATTTAATGGAAAGAGGAAAAAAACATTTATAAAATAAAACTTTCTGAACTAAATAGTCAGAATGTAAAATGCCTACTTTATGTTAACAACGAGAAATGGGTCTGGCACAGAAGATTGAGGCATGTTAGTATGAGAAGAATATCTCAGATTAACAAACTCAATCTGGTCAGAGGACTTCCAAAATTGAAGTTTAGCTCAGATGCTTTGTGTGAAGCATGTCAGAAAGGCAAATTTGCAAAACCTACTTTCAAATCCAAAAATGTTGTTTCCACCTCTAAGCCATTAGAACTTCTGCACATTGACTTATTTGGACCAGTAAAAACTACTTCAGTCAGTGGCAAGAAGTATGGGTTAGTAATCGTAGATGACTATAGCAGATGGACATGGGTAAAGTTCTTAAGACACAAGGACGAGTCACACTCCGTGTTTGTTACCTTCTGCAACCAAGTTCAAAATGAAAAGGATCTTAGAATTGTCAAAGTCAGAAGTGATCATGGTGGAGAATTTGAAAATAAAAATTTTGAATTATTTTTTAATGAAAAAATGCATTTTGCATGACTTCTCTTGTCCTAGAACTCCCCAACAAAATGGAGTTGTAGAACGAAAGAAAAGAACATTGCAAGAAATAGCCAGAGCCATGATCAATGAGACTAACATTGCTAAGATCTTCTGGGCAGAGGCAATTAACACAGCATGTTACATTCAGAATAGAATCTGTATAATACCTATTCTGGAAAAGACTCCATATGAATTGTAAAAGAACAGAAAGCCCATCATTTCTTATTTTTCATCCATTTGGATGCACATGCTTTATTCTGAATACAAAAAATTATTTGAACAAGTTTGACTCTAAAGCACAAAAGTGTATTATGTTATGATACTCTGAACGCTCAAGAGGGTTCAGAGTATACAATACAGAGACACGGATTATTGAAGAGTCAATCAGTGTTAGGTTTGATGATAAGCTTGACTCTCAAAAGTCAAAGCAAAGTGAATTCCTTGCAGGTATGGAAGTTGAACTCACAGGTACTGAAGACAACTCATCAGAAGTTATCAACATAGACACTCCCTCAACATTAGAAAGAGTTAATGCAAGCAATACATCACTTCCTGTTGATCAACTCCATAAAAGACTATCCAGAAGCAGCATTGATCACCCAGAAGATACAATACTGGGAAATAAGGATGATCCAATCAAAACAAGATCAACATTCAAAAACTCTGAAGAATCCCTCATGGGTCTGGTCTCTCTCATTGAAACAACAACTATTGATGAAGCACTTTTGGACAATGATTGGATTTTGGAAATGCAAGAGGAACTGAATCAATTAACCAGAAATGACGTATGGGATCTGGTTCCCAAACCAAAAGGATTCAACGTCATTGGTACAAAGTGGGTGTTCAGAAACAAACTGAACGAACAAGGAGTAGTCATCAGAAATAAAGCATGATTGGTAGCACAAGGTTATAGTCATCAAGAGGGGATAGACTATACAAAAACCTTTGCTCCTGTCGCCAGGTTAGAATCTATCATACTTTTAATATCATTTGCTGTAAATAAAGGCATTACTCTGTATCAGATGGATGTCAAAAGTGCATTCTTAAATGGCTATATAGATGAAGAGGTATATGTGCACCAACCTCCTGGTTTTGAGAATTCCAAAAATCTAGAATATGTTTTCAAACTAAAGAAGTCACTATATGGTCTGAAACAACCTCCAGAGCTTGGTATGAAACACTAAGTAACTTTCTGTTAGAAAAGGAATTCACTAGAGGGAAAGTGGACACAACCTTTTTCTGTAAGACGATTAAGAATGACATGTTAGTATGTCAGATTCATGTTGATGACATTATATTTGGATCTACTAAACCCTCTCTGGGAAGAGAGTTTGCTAAATGTATGCAGGCAGAGTTTGAGATGAGCTTAATGGGGGAACTCAAATTCTTTCTGGACATTAAGATAAACCAAACTCCAGAAGGAACTTACATTCATCAGAGCAAATATGTCAGAGAACTTCTGAAGAAATTTGATCTCTCAGAATGTAAGCCCTCAAAAATCCCAATGTATCCCACGTGCATTCTGGAAAAGGAAGAGGTAAGTAAAAAGGTAGAACACAAGGTCTACAGAGGTATGATTAGTTCTCTTCTCTATTTGACGGCTTCAAGGCCTGACATTTTATTTAGTGTTTGTTTATGTGCTAGATTCAAATCAGATCCTAGAGAATCTCACTTAACAGCAGTTAAGCGATTTTTCAAGTATCTGAAAGGTACTGCTAATCTGGGTTTGTTTTATAGAAAATTAAATGATTACAGCTTAGTAGGATATTGTGATGCTGACTTTGCTGGAGACAGAGTAGAACGTAAAAGCACTTCTGGAAGCTGCCAGTTTCTGGGAGAAAATCTGATCTCATGGACCAGCAAGAGACAGTCCACAATAGCACTATCAACAGCAGAAGTTGAATACATAGCAGCTGCTGGATGTAGCACGCAAATTCTCTGGATGAAAAGTCAACTTGAATAGTTCAACATATTTGAGAGTAACATTCTTATCCTCTGTGACAATACTTCTGCTATTTGTCTTAGCAAGAATCCAATTTTGAATTCTAGGGCTAAGCATATAGAAATAAAACATCATTTTATTAGGGACTATATTCAAAAAGGGATTCTTAACTTAAAATTCATTGACACAGACCATCAATGGGATGATGTCTTTACAAAACCTCTTTCTGAAGATAGGTTTAACTTGATTCTGAACCATCTCAGCATGAAGCTATGCCCAGAATAAAATATTTTATTTGCATATCTTAAACTTCAGAACTTTGTTATTTTCTGTGAACTACTGATCAATCTATCTTCAGAGTTTTAGAAGTATAGATTGCATCAGAATCTATCCATAAAGATCTGAACGTTTCATTTCAAGCATAGAAGCTTGCTGTTCATATAATCAAACAATTGTCATCCTCTCACAAGCTACCTTCTGAGGCTGAACACGCGTTCACTTTTCTGAAAGGTCAAAAGCGCTGATTGGGAGCATTGAGACACATGTCATGGGTAACCGTTCCATTATCTTTCTGAATCCCCTAATTTCAGCTGTCATTAATGCTTATAATCATGACTATTTTTTTCTCTCTCTTACTATTTACGCTTTCAAGAAAAACTATTTAAACTCAAAACTCACTTTTTACATTCACTTCTTTTTACTCTCTAAATACTTTCTATCATTTCAAGTTCGTATTTTCAAAAACCCATTTCATCTTCCTTAAATCTTGTGTGAATAATGGCTTCTTCAGGCGTCCAAAACATCAGTACTCAGGAATCTGCTTCAATGGAACAATATGAAGAACCTTACAGAATGCTACTCACTCCCATTGATAATCTGGAAGTTCTTTCAGAACTGATTATTGACTTTGAAAGCTTGCAAGAAAACGGCTTCAATTTGTATGAAGATGTTACTGCTCAAGGTTGGAACAGATACTTTGACCATCTTCTGGGGCCAACAATTCCAATTCTTGTCAAATAATTCTGGATACGTGCTTCTTCTTCAAATAATCAAGTTACCTATTATGTTATGGGGAAGATAATTGTCATTACAGAAGACCTAATTTCAAAGCTTATTGGTTACAATGGTGGAGGTGTCAGATGCATTGACATGGCTGAGAGATGCTCTGACGTAGGCTCTATTGCAAGGGAAATATTTACTCATGGACTTCCCTCCAGCAAAATCAGAGATCTGAAGGATCACCATAGAGTTTGGGCAAAAACTATTCTGGGGTGTATCAACCACAGGAAGTCAACTAGCTCTCCTGATTATATCAACATTTATCAGCAGTTTCTGATCTATTTCATTGCCAAGAGGACTAAGGTAAACCTCACACACTTGCTGTTTAATCATCTTAGAACTAGTGTGAAGGAAACAAGAGAAGATGAACGAACCAAAAGGGACTGGATACCCTTATGAAGACTCATATCAGATATTCTGACAGAGAATAGGCTGATAGAACATTTAACTGAAGCCCAGGAAATCAGCACTTTGGAAGCAACCGCTGGGAAGCCCCTGAACGCAAAAAATCTGAAGAAGATGAAAATCATTGAGAATATAAAGAAGGAACCTACTATTACTTCTCATGCAACCATCACTTCAAGAAGGATACCTCTGGATGATATTCCTCTATTTTCTGATATTGACTCAAAGCCAAAAATAGCAGTCAGGTATCTGGACGCTTGCAAGGAAGATGGTACTACACCAGAAATCAATAACCAGGACTTACACAAGGTTTCTTTAGAAGTTGCTTTAAAGAAGAACAAGAAGAGGAAAGCTACAACAGAAGGACCATCTCAGAGGACTCCAAAAGCTACCAAAAAGAAAGGTAATCCTTCCTCTGTTTCTGTTATAGAATCAATAAGTGTATCAACATCTGAAGCCATGCCTACTCAACCAGAACATCCAACTCCACAAACATTTGAAGACTTTGAGTTTAATCCATCAGAAACTCTAGGTCTGAATGAAACTCACTCCCTTTCTCATAATCCAAATCCTGAACAAACCCAACCAGAACTTGCCAAAGTTGTCTGATATTGATTCATTTGACCAAGACTTTTCAACCTGAAACACAACAACTAGAAGCTCAACCTTCTGAGAATCAATCTTTTGATATCCATGAACCAGAACCTCACCATGTTTCAACAAACCAATCTGAAGAACCTCATTCAGATTCTAATACAATCCCAATACCTGGAATCACAGAACCACTTGCTATTCGCATGCCTCTCACCATCCACGACATTCCAGAAATTCCTTCTTCTCTGGAATCCACACCACCAAACTCCCCTACCAGTCCAATCATCATACCTGACTCTCCCACTCCTTCACCCACTAACAGTCCAGCTGACAACGTAAGACTTGTCATTGATCCAATTGTGCTGGAAAGACTAGCTTCTATCTCTCAAAAAACTACCATCCCCAAACCTAAACCAACTGAAACCACATCAGATGTTGGTACAAGTTTGTTGATTTTTGAAACAGGAATAAAGGAATGGATAAATTCTTTGAAGTATGCTAGTCAAGATATGACTAATCCTGCTGCTTCTGATTATATGTGGAAAAAATTCAAAAACTGGCTTAGTTCTGAAATGCTGAAGCTGAAGGAACAGAGTTATGAACAGGTTCAGCAGAACTTTAGTGCTAAGCTGAAGGCTTTTGAAGACCAAGTTCTGAGCCAACTGCTCAAGAAATATATTCTCTCTCTGGATAATGCTCCCTGGACATAGCATCATCCCTCAGATGAAGTTCAACCAGAATCAGAAAGTCTCTCCCTGACTGCTGCTACAGAAGACATGATCATAGTAGAAGAAATGGTTCACTCTGAACAAGCTGCAGAATGCTCGGAGAAACGTCTAACTCCTGAAGAAACTCTAGCATCTTACTTAGTCATACAAACTCTGGAAGAGTTGAAGAAAGAAAATGCTCTAATCCATGCAAGGTTGGATAAGCATGAGGACACAAACAAAGAGATTAAAAGCATTTTGGGCAAGCAAGAAGAGTCCAATACTCAGATCAAGGGCTTACTAGAAGCTTTATTCACACATCTTCCTCCTCCTTCTTAGATTTTTTAAATTTGTTTATCTGTAACGCTTAATTTTTTTCTCTTCTGTTCTGGAACTTATCATTGCATCATGTTTTTTTAAATATAATTCAACTATTTTGTCTATGATTATATTGCCTTTTTGATAACTGACAAAAAGGGGGGAGAAAGTAAGATATTTTCAATAATGGTTTACCGAGACATAAGTCTCAAACATTCTAAATTACTTAACCTCTATCTTCTGAAAAGTTTGAACAGGTACAAATTCTGATGAAAGATGCAGCTAAATTCTGATGCTCAAGGAACTTAAGGGAAGTAATCAACTCAGGGGGAGTTTCTCTTAAACCTTTTGTTCTTTATTTTTAATTGAAAAATATAGTTTTTATCATCATCAAAAAGGGGGAGATTGTTAGAACATAGTTTGATTCTACAACCCTTAGTTAGAGTTTTGATGATAACAAATACAAAGAATAAATAATAAATACAAAGAACAAATATGCACCCTAAAAATTATGTTTTATGAATGCAGAAGTTCTGACCATATCAGCATCAGAAGATAAGCCATAAGAGCTACACGCTGAAGAAATCAGAACATGCGCTGAAGATTGATGACCAGAACCTGCACTTAATCAAAGTAAACTCTGATTCTGAACAAGAACATACCAATTCAAGTCATCAATATTCTGAAGCGTCATCAACAAGTAAGGAGATAAGATTCTGAAGCGTTACTGATCATTCATAACAACATCAATTCCAGCGGCTTCTTTCAGACAAGATCTTCTCCAAATGGAAAGTGTGTTAATAACATTAAACATACTTTATGACCAACATCATTCCACTTCCTATATAAACAAAGTCAGCATTCAAAATCAAGAATGATTTTTCCATATTACAACTCACGCATATTCAAAGCTGCAAGCTATATCATTTACATTTCCAAGCTATAATCCTGTGTAATTTATCATAGTTGTGACAAACAGTTTTTTGTTAGAAAAAAACAACACATATCTTGTATAATTGTATTGAAACAATGTTCCTTGAGATTAACCGGACTGTGGTTGTACTCAAGAAGACTTTAACAGTTGTTAAAGTAACGATTGTAATCCTTTTGAGATTAGTGGATTAAGACCTCGTTGGAAAGAGGCGAAATCACCTTGACGGGTGGACTGGAGTAGTTTGAGATCAAACGAACCAAGATAAAAATACTGTGTCATTGACCTTTTAATTTCAAGTTTTCAATTCACCCCCCCCCCCCCCCCCTTCTTATGTTTTTCACATCTTCAGTTCTGTTGAACAGTAGCAAGACACTCCAGAAGGTTCTAAAGTATAAGCCCTGGTATTTGTCTAAAGAAACTAGTCAGAAGATCTGAAGACAGAAGTTTCTACTTATGTCGAGATGCTGAAGACTAAAGCTTCTAAAGACAATATGTTCTAAGGAAACAATCAGAAGATCTGAAGACAGAAGTTGTAACTTAAGTCTAGATGCTGAAGACTCATGTTTCTAAAAGACAATGTGTTCTAAAGAAACAAAGTTAGAAGATCTGAAGACAAAGTTTCTACTGAAGTCCAGATGCTAAAAACTTAGTTTCTAAAATACAACTTGCTTCAAAGAAGACAAAGTTAAAAGATCTGAAGACAACGTTCCTAACTGAAGTTCAGATGCTAAAGACTTTGTGTTTCTAATAAAATGATTCTAAAGACAAGGATTTTTAAAGAACCAAGTGCTAAATATTCTAAAGACAGAAGGTCTGAAGATTCCAAAGACTTGAAGTTCTAAAGGTCCAAGGTTATCTACAACAGGTTCTCACGACCAAGTGTTAAAGACTCTGAAGACATAGTTTTGAAGACTCTGAAGACTTGAAGTACTGAAGAACTTATGTTATGTTCCCGCTTCTAACCTCATGCTCGTAGAGCCCTTTGAAATGAAGAAGGAAAGAATATAATGATAACATGGTACAATAGTACACAGTACAAAAAAGCATTATTCCACTACCTTTCCACTAACTTGAAGTGTGAAAGAGATAATGATGTAGCAGTACTATTTGTAACAACTCTTTTTAAAATATCCAATGACTCTATTTTGCTTGGCTATATAAGAAAAGAATCGTATGTTTAAACTTGTTGGTTAGCTGGCTGCTTCTCACATAATTCTATAAGTTTCTAATTGCATTGTTGTTGGCGTTCAATGTCAAAAATGAAAGTTGCATTATTGGAACACAACCAAAAAGCTATCAACCACTATAACAACAACAAGAATTCTACAAGATGTTATTCAAACTACCAATCATATACATCTTGGTAGAATTATGAAAAAGGAAGAGTTGTTGCTCATATCTAGCTTAGTGAAGAAAGAAAATAAATATGAAGAATTCTACAAGATGTCATTCAAATCATCAATCATATACACCTTGATATAATTATAAAGAAGTAAGGAGTTGTTGCTCATAGCTTGCTCAACAATGAAGATGAAGACAAGAAGACTACAAGATGCTGAACTTTATTTAGATTATATTAATCTTTGTAGAAAAATGAAAAACACAAGAGTTGTTGCTCATATTGTGTTATTGCTTGAGATCTTCATGTAAATTGTTTGTACACAAGAGTTTCTACTCAGAATTGTGTCAAACAATATGTACTTAAATTAGGATTAATCTCCTTGATAAGAAGCACTCATGTAATCTCCAGAAAAACAATTCTGTTAGAATTGGTTGGCCCTTGAGAGACTCTGTTGAGTCAGAATTCTCAAGAAGATTTTGGCTGCGGTCATCATAGATGAAATCCTGGTAGTGGATTCAATTGGGTCAATGGTAGTCATATATCAAAGGGGACTGAGTGAAGGTTAGCCTTATGAGATCACCGATGTATATCATTGGAAGGAAATCCTGATATGAGATTCTGGAGAATCGTTTTCTATTGGGTCAATGAGCGTTATATCCGGTTTAGATTCTTGAACGCATCATTGGATGTTAGTCACCAGCGGTTGCCCATGCAATTGTAATAAGGTTGGTTATAGTGGATTAAGTCCTTGAGTTCAAGGCGAAATCACCTCGGTAGAGTGGACTAGACTAGCTTAGGGGTTTCTCTAGTAAACCAAGATATATCGCGTGTTCTTTACTTTTGATTATGCTTTAGATTTTATGTTTTCATAACTTAATTATAAGAATTACTTAGAAGCAACACTCAAAAGCATTTTTCAATGAATAATGCTTAGAAGCTAAATTTATTCAAGAAATAAAAACCTAATTAAAACCCCTTTTCCTTGCGTTTTCTTCACACCTTCAGTAGTAGATTTGGTGTTCATTTTGTCACCGGGTATCAAAATCTTGATCCCCCTTTTAGTAGAAACTCTTGAACGGGCGACATAGATTTGACCATGAGTGAAAACATCCCTTGGAATATAGAACCCCACCCAATCCAAACTTTCACCTTGGGATTTGTTTATTGTCATAGCATATGAAACAATTATTGGGAATTGACTATGGTTTAGTTTGAAAGGCCAAGGAGAATACGAAGGTGACATATCCATCTGGGGAATCTAAATATATTTTCCATTGTTTATCCCACCCATCATTGCCGCTAAAATTACATGATTTCCAAACTTTGTAATGATAAGCCTTGTATCGTTACACAAACCTTCTGATTGATCAATGTTCCTCATAAGCATGATTAGAGTTATGACCTTTAACTTGATATGATGATTTGGCAGTCCAAATGTTTTTAGAGAATTTAGAAACTATGGACTTAGAACATCAAGAAATTTGTTGTCATGTATTTGGGATCGATCTACACAATTGGAGTTGTAGTAATCACATAACTCACTTACACAGGAGTTACATCAAAAATCTAAGTCCTATATCCATATTTTATACTGAAATAACATTTTCCAACAATGTTTCCAATAATGAAATATGACAGTATGAAAAATGTTAATCAGATAATGAAAACTGTTGGTTATGTAGTAATAATCTAAAATAACATAAACCTGACATATTTGCAAGAATATGATCATTGATCTGATCAATAACTTCCAGTGTGGATTCAAGTATGGCCTGACTTTTGAGGTAGTCGTATGACTTATAGCTTTCAATGAAATCCAGATAAGTTTTGTTGACACTAGCAACGACTGGGTTGATAAAATTAGTTATTAAAAGTTTTGGTGGAATGTCGACTTCTATGAATGTGTCATTTGGTTCAGATACCTTTCCTTCGCCTATTTACAATATCGAACTCGAGAAGCTCCATATTTCCCATCTTTATTCCTCACTTGGTCCAGATTGTAGACGCATGTTCTTGGTTAGAGTTAGAACTTGAACAAAATTCCATATATAAGAAGCATTTATTGAAGAGTGTATGATATCTGAATGACTACCCTGGGTATCACTGGAAAAATTTATCTAAAGTCACCTCAAAATACAACAACTTTGCCATCAAAGACGTTCTTAGAATTAGCGTAGGTACTCATGACATCCTGCAATGTTCTATCAAGAGCCTCAAAAGCATGTTTATGAGCGATGGGTGCCTCGTCCCAAATTATCAGCTTGGTTTGCCATAGAAGTTTTGTGATGTCGTCGTCATAGTTAACCTTGCATGTAGAATATTTCAAAGTTGGTACAGGAATTTTGAATTTTGAATGGACTATTATACCACCGGGTAACAAAAGAGCTACTATACCATTTGTTGCAACCGTTAGAAATATGTCATGTTTTGATCCCAAAGCACTCACAAGTGTTCTCCATATGTAAGTCTTTCTTGTTCCTCCATAACCATGCAGGAAGAAAACTCCATCTTTTTGAGAATTGACCGCCGAAATGATTTTATCGTATATGGACCGCTGTTCAACTAAAAAAATAGCAATGATACTTAAATTTTCACCAGTTGAAAAAGTCTTCATATGTATCAAACATACGAACTAAAAAACAATGGTTGAAATTTAATGACGAAATTAATAGAATGTCATCTATAGTACCCGTGAGTCCATCGAAGAGTGTTTTAAATTCTTTCTTCATGGTCGAGATGTCATAACTGCACTCTTCATATATTAGGATATTTCCCAACTGTTGAATAACATAATCATCTGGATATGGTATGGGTCTAAAATCTTTAAGACTTATGTGATTTTCCTGAAGCAAAGTTTCCAGCGCAAGTAATGTCAAATGCTGCAACTCCATATTACTCAACAACAAGTCTATTAGGAAGATTAATAACAGGTTGGAAAATATGAGTAATGACACTTGCACAATTTTAAATGTTTAGATATGCACATTAAATCAATTATTAAAATGATTCTGAAAAACTTCTAGAAATTATGATTCACATTCAACCATGTATTTTAGGCAAACAAAATATATATAAAGAGTGTTATAAACCTGGATTGTTTTTTATTCGTATTTGTTCATGCAATTGACCTTCAGAGAATAAATGCCATGTCTCTCTCTAAACATGGCCATGCTGATTTACTGCGCTGGACAAAAGCATAACTGAAAAAAGCTTTCAAAGAAAATGTCCTGATACCCATTCACTCGCCTCTTTGATAACTCCTATGTATTCTCGGTCGTCTTTGAGGAATCCAATTGCAAAGCATGCATCCCTAAATGAAAAATATTGTGTGTCTCCAACTTTTCTAATATCTTCGTAACATGTAGGTCCTTTTGACCATTGTCAACATCATTCGAAGGTAGAAAAGTTCACCAGTTGTAGGGGGTACCCAAACCAAATTCCCTATGGTGAAACCTCTCTTACGCAGTTTCCATGATCTTCTCTTTTTCTCATAAACAAATTTGGTTACAAATTCACCATAAGCCATCAAATGTTCTTCTTCATACTTTCCATTTGCGACCAGCCAGGATGAAAACATTGACTCAGTTACACTTGCTTTTTCTATAACATTTTCCATTCTAGCATGGTCAGGGTAATATATATGTTTTCCCCAATAAGATGAAAGAACATGCGTTCAACAAAAGGTTTGTATCCGTGTATATTATACGCAAAAATGTGCCAACATGCTTCGCTCGGAGATTCATACCTACAATCAAGATATTGCTTTATCTCATCAAATGTTTCTTGATTGTTCTAAAATGAAGATTTTGAATGAGCAACACTTGTAGTGATCCGATCATAAACCTTGTAATGTATTTAAAAAGATATTTGAAGGAAGCACTTTGATTACACCACTCCATATTGATATGAGCATGATATTTCAATAACAATCTTGTGTTATATGGTACCACATTTCGGTTGTCCAAGTCAATTCTGTTTTTCTGAATAACAAGTGTGTTGGATCTTCTTAGGTAAAGAGGAAAACCTTGAGCATCTAGCATTGTATCCTCGATGAATTTTTTTGGAAAGTATTTGGAGCATTACCTATTCTTCATACATGTCGAGGACGACCGTGAAAGACCACATGGACCATGAATCATATGTACCTTAAATAAGTTGTAAAGAGTAGGATGGATGTGAGGGTCTGGTATCTCTGCACTAATTATGTTATCAATGTCTACCGGTGTTGGATATTTTCTTTTAGGGTGTAATATGTGAACATGGGACAAGCCTCTCTTTTGAAATACAATGGTATACATGACCGAAAAAACAAACCAAATAGTAAAACATAATCATTAATATGGGACATGAATTTAAATTTAAAATTGATTATGTAAGACTTACATGCTAATACCCTTCCAAGAATATGCCAATTTGTTATATCTACCATGAGCTAGTCAAACTTTATTTTGAACACTTTAGCGATAATGTTCGGACGATCATGCAAATTTAAATGTTTCTCGGCAAGCAAACGGGTGATTTTAGGCCAGGTAGGATTGCACGTAAAAGTGATAAATAAATCTAAGAATCCTAATTTACTTTAAATAGCCATACCATCGAAATACAATTGATCCAAGTATCTCCTGCTACTGACAAAAGAAGAGGGCAACACGACTTGTTTTCCCTTCTTTCCATTATTCCACTATAGAGTAATGTTGCATTGGTCTTGTATGTTATTATATTTTCCAACTCTTAAATTTGATTGATTAGTTCTTAATCAATTGAGACGATCAGATTCCATCATGGTACAACCATCAACTAAAAACTGCTGGAATAGTTTTCTGGACCATAGCAAAGTTTTATCTTCATTTTTCCATTCATGTAATCATAAACATAGCCAATCTTTGATGGTTTGTCTATTTTTTCTGGTCACTTTCTTTTCATTCTTATACTTGAGAAGTATATTATTCCTATATCCATCTTCTCCATCGCAAAAGATCAGAGGATATTTTTATGCTAGGTAACTCGAATGAAGTTCGTCAATTCTTTGCAAATGACCATTGCGGGCCTGAATAATAATGTCTCTTTCAAAACCTAAATCAATATCTCCAACGATAAGGGTAGAAACTTCTGAAACAATGGGTTTATTGTACACACGGTCATCATCACGTCTTTCTGATATACGTTTCTGAAATTCTGGCAGCAGATACTCAATGTCACAGTGAATGTTATGACACCGTATCTGACACACTTCAAGACAGTAATTTTAAAAGCAGTAAAGAACACAATCAATTGTTTACCCAGTTCAGTGTGTAACAACACCTACTCTGGGGGCTACCAAGCCAGGGAGGAAATGCACTATAAGAGATATTAATTTAGGAATAAACCAACCAGTTTATCTCCTTCACTTAAGACCTACCCAATGCAACTTCTATCTAAGATCAACTTAAACCTGAGTTCCTGCTCACTCCCCCTCAATCACAGCAGTGATACTAAACTATTGATTAATGAAATTATGAAGATACTCTTCAGTACACACACTTGATTTTGCTTCACAGCTTTAATCAAGTGACAAACACTCTTGCTTCAAAGCTTTGAGTGATACACAACCCTAACTTGACTTTGCTTCAAAGCTTTAATCAATTGACACAAACACTCGTGCTTCAAAGCTTTGAGTGATACACAACCCTTACAATAAAATACTACTCCAAGTCACTTATCACAATGATAATTGCTTGGATCACAGTAGTTACAACTATACAATACCTTATTGATCTTCTGTCAAAAAGTGTGCTTCACCAACAGTCTTCATGAGGAATATATAGGAAGCTATTCTTAAGTTAGGGCTTCCACGAAAATAGCTAGGGTTAATTAGGGTTAACCTCAAGACTTGGTCATAGGTCTTTAACAACCAGATTAGGGTTAAGCGGAGTTAACCTAATGTCCACGTGAGAATCTGATCTAGACTGTATAAACCAGATTCCTGAAAATTCTCAGGAATAACAAATCTGCACAAATGTTAGATCAGTACAGGATGTCTTAACATTGGTTATGACAACAAGAATCCTATTTACTGATTTTGGTATAATGCAATAAATATGATCATTGCATAATGATCAGCTAAACACTCATATTGAGCAGCTCCTGTATGACATTCTTTTTCTGTAGAATGTACTTTGTATCCCAGAATGTTATGACATCAGTCATGACATTTACACAACTGGTTTTACCAAAAAAATGCCAACAACCAAACACTTACAAACTCCCCCTTTGGCAAATTTTTGGCTAAAACCCCTAAACAATTAGAGATTAGAAAGCAGCAGCATTTTTAATAACATCTACCAAGTCTAATTCTACCAAAATTATCACAAAATCTTCTCCCCCTCTTTAGCCATAAATAAGCCAAAGATACTTGTACTTTTAAGTTATACAGTCATCCAAAAGGAATAATAAAAACACAGAGAGAAAAATCAAAAGTCATTTACAGCAACAGGTACCAGCAGCAAACTTGTCAACTACACTGATCTTCAAGCACTGTCATCTTCAGAGGAGGAACTATCTTCAGCATTATGCTGGTCTTCATCAGCATCCTCTTCCCTTCTTTGTCCTTCATTCTCTGGATGGTGAAAGGAGATGTTGTCAATGGCAACTTCAGGGACTTTAGGCATTTTGCTCGAAGAGAGTTTCTTTCTGAGAGAAATGTCTGGAACATTACTCTCAACATCAAACTCAAATTCTGATTCCTCATCAGATTTAGAGGGTTCAGGTTCCTTCCTTTTCTTGGCTATTGGTTGTCTCAATGGTTTTGAGAGACTACCAACAGGTACTCTAGTTTTCACCTTCCCTTTCTCTTTTGACAATCCAGCCTTCACAGCTTCTACTCCAGTCTTGTTCTCAGACCTGGTTTTTTTATGAATAACTATAGTAGCCTTCTCTTTGGAGAGGCTTTTGGCAGCATCCTGCTTTCCTTTTCTGTTCATCATCCTTCTAGCTATGCTAGGGTTGATATTGGCAATTAAGTCATTGTCAGAGTATTCTTCATCAACATCAATAACCGAGGGTTCAACATCCTTCTTAGTAGGGTTCTGGTGATCATCACGATTTTCAGGAGATTTCCTAATGTTGTCATCAGGTGTCTCAACATTCTGAGTGACATCTGGATTCATTTCAACATTTGGACTAGCAGATTCTTGGTTCAAAGGTACATAAATGCCAGGTACAGAGTGATTCTCATTTAGAATCCTAGTGACTAGTCTAGCTATAGCTTGATGAACATAAACATAACCTTCCCTATTTGCTATTTCTGGAGGAACAGAAGATGATGGTTGAGAGGATTTACCAGATGGAGAGGCTTGTGATCTTCTTGCATGTCTGGTTTGCAGCTTCTTGACCTTAGTGAGGTCAGCTGCCAGCTCACGAAGAGGAGTTATCTCCAGAACATCAGAATCCATGAAGTTTGTGATTGTCCTAGGTTCGCGATCAGAGGATGCAGAAGAAGCATTCGCCTTTGAAGAGGATGATGACATGGATAGTTGAGACATTTTGAGTGATTTATAAAACATGTAACAATGATAGTGAAATCTTCGTTTGAGAGATTGGAGATTGTTGCAGAAACGCGAGAGGAGGGAGATATATGAATGTCTATTCAACTTCTTAAAATTTTGGAAAGAAATAGAGAAACAGATGATTAGCCCAATCAGAGTAGACTTAACTAAAATATCTCTCTCATCCCTTGTTTAAGCAAAATTAATTGCTACATTTCTTCATGTTGGAAAATACCCAGCTTTCCCCTCAAATTTTTAAATTGACTAGCATCAAGTGCCTTGGTAAAAATGTCAGCCAGTTGTAGTTCAGTGGCAACATGTTCCAGTTTAATCGCCTTTTCCTCCATAAGATCTCTGATGAAGTGATGTATAATGTCAATATGCTTGGTCCTGCTATGCTGAATAAGATTCTTGGAAATGTTGATAGTACTCAGATTGTCACAGTACAATGTCATAACATCTTGTGTGACATTATACTCAGTAAGCATCTGTTTCATCCAAATCATTTGAGAACAGCTACTACCAGCTGCTATGTATTCAGCTTCAGCAGTAGATAGAGACACATAGTTCTGTTTCTTGCTGAACCAAGAGACAAGATTATTTCCCAAGAAGAAACATCCTCCAGAGGTGCTCTTTTTATCATCAGCACTTCCAGCCCAATCAGCATCACAGTAACCAGTCAGAGTTGGTTCACATCCATGAGAGTACAGCAAGCCATAGTTGTAAGTTCCACTCACATACTTCAAAATTCTTTTCACTTGGTTGATATGACTTACTTTGGGTTCAGCCTGGTATCTTGCACATACTCCAACTACAAAAGCAATGTCAGGTCTACTGGCTGTTAAGTATAGCAGACTTTCTATCATGCTTCTGTACAAGCTTTGGTCCACCTTAACCCCACTTGAATCTTTGGACAGCTTTAAATGAGTAGGTGCAGGAGTCCTTTTGTGACTGGCATTCTCCATCCCAAACTTCTTGACAATGTTCTTTGCATACTTGATTTGAGACAGAAAAATTGAGTCTTCCATCTGTGTGACTTGCAGTCCAAGAAAGTAGGTCAATTCTCCCATGAGGCTCATTTCAAATTCAGCCTGCATCTGGTCAGCAAAATTTTTAACCATTTTATCTAACATTCCCCTAAACACTATGTCATCAACATAGATTTGAGCTACCATTATCTTTCCTCCTTCATTTTTGACAAAAAGAGTTTTATCCAAGCCTCCTTTCCTGTATCCTTTGTCAGAGAGGAATTTTGTCAACCTGACATACAATGCTCTAGGAGCTTGTTTCAGGCCATATAAAGCTTTCCTCAATTTGTAGACATGATCAGGGCAGTTTAGATCCACAAATCCTTTAGGCTGTTCCACATAAACTTCCTCATTTAAGTACCCATTAAGGAAGGCACTCTTTACATCCATCTGAAATAACTTGAACTTAAGGAGACAAGCAATTCCCAATAGGAGTCTGATTGATTCCAGTCTGGCTACAGGAGCAAAAGTATCATCAAAATCAACCCCTTCAAGTTGAGTGTATCCTTGAGCAACAAGTCTTACCTTATTCCTGGTGACAACTCCTTCAGCATCTGATTTGTTCTTGTAGATCCATTTTGTGCCAATGATGTTTGTTCCTCCTGGTCTAGGAACTAACTCCCATACTTCATGTTGCTTGAATTGGTTCAATTCATCTTGCATTGCTTCAATCCAGTATTCATCAGTTAAAGCCTCCTTAACATTTCTTGGTTCAATCTTAGATACAAAGTAAGAGTTTGTGATGATTTCTCTAGATCTTGTAATGACTCCACTGTTAGGATCTCCTATGATGAGTTCCTTAGGATGATCTTTCTGAATTCTGATGGAAGGGTCTTTGTTAGCTTCCTTTGATTCAGATTCTGATGAAGTAGTTTTAGGAACATCATCCTTTAGAGTTAAGGTCTCAAAGAATGTCTCAACATCATATGGGACATTTGTTTCCTCATGGTAATCATCAACTATGACATTTATAGATTCCATCATAACTTTGGTCCTGGAATTGAATACCCTATAAGCTCTGCTATTGGTAGAGTATCCTAGGAATATTCCTTCATCACTTTTAGGGTCCATCTTTCTCCTTTGTTCACGATCTGTCAGAATATAGCATTTGCTTCTAAATACATGGAAGTACTTCACTGTAGGCTTTCTTCCTTTCCAAAGTTCATAAATGGTGGATGATGTTCCCTTTCTCAAGGTGACCCTGTTATGGACATAACAGGCTGTATTCATAGCTTCAGCCCAAAAATGAATAGGAAGTCTTTTGGCATGTATCATTGCTCTGGCAGATTCTTGTATAGTCCTGTTTTTCCTTTCCATAACTCCATTTTGTTCAGGAGTTATGGGTGAAGAGAATTCATGATTAATTCCTTCTGAGGAGCAGAACTCATCAAACTTACTATTTTCAAATTCCTTGCCATGATCACTTCAGATTCTGACAATGCATCCTTCTTTTTCTCTTTGAATTCTTTTGCACAGTTCCTTAAATACTTCAAATACATCAGACTTTTCCCTAATGAAGTTAATCCAGGTGAATCTGGAAAAATCATCCACAACAACATAGGCATATCTTTTTCCACCAAGACTTTCCACCTGCATTGGTCCCATCAGATCCATATGTAGAAGTTCTAGTACCTTAGAGGTGGTCAGATGTTTTGTCTTTGGATGTGACATTCTAGTCTGCTTTCCAACCTGACATTCACCAGACTCTCCCTTCATCAATTTGCAGCCTTGGAATCCCTCTGACTGCCTCCATAGATATAATCCTTTTCATTCCTCTTAGATGTAAATGACCAAGTTTTTCGTGCCACAGTTTCACTTCTTTTTCTTCTTTGGCAATAGAGCACACAGAAGAATAATTAGTGTTCTCAGACTCCCATAAGTAGCAGTTGTCTTTAGATCTGACTCCTCTCATTACAACTTCTTGTTTTTCATTAGTTACAAGACATTCAGACTTGGTGAAGTTGACCTTGAATCCTAGATCACATAATTGACTGATACTTATGAGATTAGTAGTCAAGCCTTTTACCAACAATACTTTATTTAGGTTTGGAACTCCAGGGCAGTCCAAGTTTCCAACTCCTTTGATTTCTCCTCTAGCACTATCTCCAAAAGTCACATAACTAGTAGTGTGAGGTTTAACATTATTGAGAAGATTCTTGATTCCAATCATGTGTTTAGAGCATCCACTGTCAAAGTACCAGCCTTTTTCTTCCACTGTTGAGTATATGGTGCCTTGTTAGACTTAGGTTTGACAACTGGGGTCTGATTAGGATATCCATATAATCTGAAGCAGAATGGCTTTATGTGACCAAACCTCCCACAATGATGACATCTCCATCTTTGATACTTTTTCTTCATATTTCTCTGTTCTCGATGTTGAGTGCTATGTTGTGACATCTGCTTTGACATTTGTTTATCAGGCCTGATTTTCTCTTGTCTACAATAGATTTCTTTGCTGCCACAAATCCTAGACCAGACTTGTTTCCCACATTTTGTCCAACCTGAAGGATTTCTTCTAATTTGTCAGTTCCATTTGTCAGCATCTTGACAGATTTGGTCATTTGGTCAAGTTTTGAGTTTAGCATTTGAACTTCACTTTCGATATGACTTATAGTATCAGTGCCTGCCTTCTTCTCAGCATCCAACTTTACTATGAGTTTTTTTTGTCTCTCATTTTGCTGACAGACTTCAGCACTTCTGATACATAACTTCTTGTAGGAGTCAGTCAGTTCTTTAAATGTTACTTCCTCATCACTAGAGTCACTATCAAAGTTACAAATACCAGTTAGTGCAGTAACTAGTTTGGCAGATTCTTCTTCAGAATTACTTTCTGAGTCACAATCAGACCAAGTAACAGACATTCCTTTCTTTTGTTTCTTAAGAAAGGTAGGACATTCAGCTCGAATATGCCCATATCCTTCACATCCATGGCATTGGATTCCTTTGCTTTGATTTCCCTTCTCTTCAGACTTTGGTCTTCTACTGGAGTCATAAGATCTGTTAATGTCAGAGGGGATGTTCTTGACATTTGACCTTGACTTTGGGTCCATTATCTTAATGAGTTTGTTGAACTGCCTTCTAAGCATGGTGTGATCGGTGGATCTGGAACTGACTGTTTAACGCTGGTTCGCGAAATGTCGCGGAAGCAAGAGTCGCCACCGTCTTTTATTTTCTCCAAATGGAAAGGACAAAAGCACAGAAAAATTCCTTATAGAGATTGCTCTCGGTTCGGGAGGTAGGTTATAGAAAGGGAAGGTGTTAGCACCCTTTCTATCCATGGTTATCCATGGGCTCTTAGATACTTGCTCATTTGTGTTTTCAAAAATGGTTTGTTTGCTTTTCGACTGTGGGTTTTAAAAAGTTTCTTTGAAAATTTCAGTTCAACTCTTGTATCGGTCCTCAAGAGTGTTTGAAAAATTGCTTTCGAAAGCTTTTTGAAAATGTGTTGGTGTGAAAAGTATTTTTGATTTGTTTTGAAATTAGAGCAAGTATCTACGAGAACCTACCCTAAGGAATTCGTCTGTGTAAATGTCCTTTAAAGTAGTGCCATCCCACCATTGAGAGGTAGGTAGCACCACCGTTGGAGGTGTTCGGGTCAATTCGAGGTTCGGGACATGGTGATCACCAGAGCAATGGGAAGACACCTTAGAAGCTACCCTCATGCCAGGTTCCCGGATCATGAGGACTTACTAAGACATCCTCTACTCGACGATCACCTTTCGAGGCAAGGCAACAGTGAGGCGTACCCTAGGGGTGGTGTGTGCGATTTGTGTGTCGTTTTCATTTGCATTTATCTTGTCAGGTTTATAGGTGTTCTACGCTTGTTTTTATTTTGTCCATGCATTCTTTCATGCTTTTGATTAACAGTTAAAAGTTGCGAGGAAAAGTAAATCTAAAAGCTATTACAAATGGCGCGGGTCCACATCGCCAAAATTAACCAGGACCCGATTTGACAGAAAGATAAAGAAAGTAAAAAGTGCGAGAAGTAATTTACATGGCTTCGGGAGAGGTACATAATTATTTAAATGACATAAAATAAATATGTGAATTAGAATAAAAATTAAGAACGAAACGAGGGCGTTGGACCCTTTTGCAAAATTTAAAATTAATGAGGAATTAAAATTAAAGGAATGCAAGAATTTTGGTGTTTTTTTTAGTATTTTGAGATTTAATAGAAAAAATTAATTGCAATTAATACTAACCCTAATTCTATTTTATTTTAATTTATTAAGAAAACATTAGAATTTAACCTAAATTAAACCTAATTTTTATATACAAATTTAATTATGAAAATAAATAAAATAAATAATATTATTATAAAAAAGAAAAATTAAAAAGGAATAAAAACATTAATTAAACCTAGTTCTATATTTTTTTTAGATTTTTGTTATGAAAGGAATTAAAATTAAAACCCTAATTTAAACTAATTAATTACATGCTAATTTATTCATGAAAATATTAAAACAAAAATATTCATTATTTAATTCTTTTTTCTGATTTTTTAGGTATTTTTTATTTTTATGAAAATATTAAATTGACAAAAAGAATAATAATTAAAGGAAGATAATAAATAATAAAAGATAAAAAATAACAAAATTTGGCCAAACCTTGGGGGTATCAGTCCCCAGATAGGAGGTATATTTTAGGAATTCTGGCCCATTTAGTATGGCCCTTTTGACTTTTGGCATGATACGTACATACGCGTTGACGAGGGTTTAGGGTGTTCATCCAATCTATGCCTTTGATCTGAGGTTCCAGGACGCGTGTATGGCTGGATAGAGGGACGCATCATGGACCACACTATCATGCCTGCATATGAACGTAAATTGGGAAAAAACAAATGGGAAGTGTGGAGACCTGGGATCGAACCCAGGTCATTCACTTTACCAATAACTTCGTTCGCCACTGAGCCACTGCATATGCGTTTAATATATAATAGTAAATAAACATGATAAAAGAAATAATGATCAGGGGCCACCAACGCGCGAATTTTTGAATCCACCTATCACCGTTTGCCAACACATCGTCTTCTTCACTATCCCTGAAACGTAAAACATTAAGCCTCGGTTTTTGATATGCTCTCTTAGGCACGCTACTGGAAAATAGCGATTAGGCCTAGGAGGTCCATAAATTAGGCGCGAGCATGGTGTCTTCTTCGTCCAGATGCGTTGATTCTAATGGTGGTGGTCTTGAGGGCTAATTTTTCTTGGTTTCAAAATCCCCAATTGGAGGTCCTGTAAACCCTAAAACTCAAACATGGTGAAATCGTGTATACAACATAAAAACATAATTGAATGCATTGGTTAGCTTCAAAACTTCATAATGAACATGAATCAATGAATAAAATGTTATGAAAATGCCTAGATTTGAGAACACGATTATGAGTTTTTCATGAAATTTTTGGAGTCCTGTATACCGATTCCTTGAGCTTTGATGAAGGTTTTTGATTGAGAATCGTTCAATGGACCTTGAGGAAGCTATTGAAACAAGAATTAGGTCTTGAATCGTCCTGGAAGGATGTTTTCAGAATTGACTTTTTTGCAAATTTTTTCAAGTTTGATAATGGCCTTCTTGCGCAGCTTAGTGTGTATCCTCATTAGGGTTTCCTTTAGGCTTATGTAGTGAGTCCATTAGGTCAAGAAAAGTAGAACAAATCCAATGCAATGATGGTTTTTGAAAATTTGATTTCCTAAGATTTTTTTCATATCTTTTTCCATGTGTTTTTGGTTCAAAATCAAGCCAATCAATCCAAATCTTTCCTTATCTGCATATACACGAAATCTTGAGGCTAAAACATGTATAAAAAGATTGGTTAGGTTAAGTTAAATATTTTTCACATATTTAATTGATTTAAGTGAATTATTATAAATAAAAATTCAAATAAATAAATAAAAAATGAGAAAATACTTCCCTTTGGGCCAAGTGGTCGTGCATATGTCATGGATGATGAATCATGGAAGAAAAGTGGGCCCATTAGCAATTTTAGGTCATTTGAAGTAATGTTGACTTTTCAAAATATCCAAAAATTTCCCAACTTCCACAAGGCATAACTTGCTCAATTTTTAAGCTTTTCTCATGTTCTTGGACATTTTGGAAAGGTCTTTGAGTCCTCTAACCAATGTCTTTGGTCCCATGTCATTTTGATTTACCAATCGCATGTTATGGCTTTTGACTTAAAGTCCCTTTTTGTTGACTTTTGAAAATGACCTATAATGTTGAAATTGATAACTTTTTGTGAGAGCATTTCTTGGACTTGAAGTATGAAGATGAGTTGTAGGAAATGTCTTTCTCTTCAAAATGATCTTTGGATGGAATTTTTCTGATAATCCATGTGAAAGTTATGCCCTGGTCAATTTCAGTTGACTTTTTCAGCTGTCCAAATAAGGAAACTTTTGCATCTTGATGATTTCTGAGCCAAATTTTGAGAATCATGATCAAGCATTGATCAAATGATGTTTGTGGCTTCAAAATGATATGTTGACCAAAAATTTGAACTTTTGACTGTCAAATGACCATTTTGCCCCTACAGTTGACTGTAGTGCAATTGGGGTTTTTGACTGTGCAATTTTGTGCTGAATGCCTTGAAACTTGATATGAGGATGCTTGACCATATTTGTAGACATGTGAGGCTTGATTGGACCTTTGGAAACTTCATTTTCTTAACCAGAACACAAACCCTAATTTTGACTGTATAGGAGATCATTGTACTATGTAACCCTTGGGGAACTTTTGCAGCTTGACTTTGCAAATTCTTGAAGAATATGGGAGGGCAAATTTTGGGGTACAACAGTTGCACCTGTTCAATCTTCTTAGACCTGAGGATGCAGATTGGCTGATGTGCCTTTCGTAATCCGAGGGTAGAAGATGATTGAACACTAGAGTGCCCAGAAATTTGCGCTCGCATAGTAGCTGTGTGATGGAAATGGGCTTATAGATGCCATTTGAAGATTGATGAATAGGATGATGGGCTTATAGATGCCATCTGGATGTTGATCGCATAAGAGATTCCTTAGCGAGAACCTGCATACCTTAGCATGAATGGTAATAGAACCTTGGGCGACTTTAACTTCAACAACGCTCGTTGAGAAAATCTTGATGGGAATTACCATCTTCGCAGTATCGGGAAGAGAACCAATAGGTAATTATAATCTGAAATGGAATTATCACCTCACTCACCGTCGGAGAGGGACCCATCTGAAAAGGGATTATCACCTCACTCACCGTCGGAGAGGGAACCATAGGGAATTATAATCTGAAAGGAAAAACCTAAAATGGAAATCTCATGCACCGTCGGAGAGAGAACCAATAGGAAAATATAATCTCAAAGAAAAACCTAAAATGGAAATCTCATGCACCGTCGGAGAGAGAACCAATAGGAAAATATAATCTCAAAGAAAAACCTAAAATGGAAATCTCATGCACCGTCGGAGAGAGAACCAATAGGACAATTATAATCTTAAAGAAAAACCTAAAATGGAAATCTCATGCACCGTCGGAGAGAGAACCAATAGGACATTATAATCTCAAAGAAAAACCTAAAATGGAAATCTCATGCACCGTCAGAGAGAGAACCAATAGGAAAATATAATCTCAAAGAAAAACCTAAAATGGAAATCTCATGCACCGTCGGAGAGAGAACCAATAGGACAATTATAATCTTAAAGAAAAACCTAAAAATGGAAATCTCATGCACCGTCGGAGAGAGAACCAATAGGAAAATATAATCTCAAAAAAAACCTAAAATGGAAATCTCATGCACCGTCGGAGAGAGAACCAATAGGACAATTATAATTTTAAAGAAAAACCTAAAATGGAAATCTCATGCACCGTCGGAGAGAGAACCAATAGGACATTATAATCTCAAAGAAAAACCTAAAAATGGAAATCTCATGCACCGTCGGAGAGAGAACCAATAGGAAAATATATTCTCAAAAAAAACCTAAAATGGAAATCTCATGCACCGTCGGAGAGAGAACCAATAGGACAATTATAATTTTAAAGAAAAACCTAAAATGGAAATCTCATGCACCGTCGGAGAGAGAACCAATAGGACATTATAATCTCAAAGAAAAACCTAAAATGGAAATCTCATGCACCGTCGGAGAGAGAACCAATAGGACATTATAATCTCAAAGAAAAACCTAAAATGGAAATCTCATGCACCGTCGGAGAGAGAACCAATAGGAAAATATAATCTCAAAGAAAAACCTAAAATGGAAATCTCATGCACCGTCGGAGAGAGAACCAATAGGAAAATAATCTCAAAGAAAAACCTAAAATGGAAATCTCATGCACCGTCGGAGAGAGAACCAATAGGAAATTATAATCTCAAAGAAAAAATGGAAATCTCATGCACCGTCGGAGAGAGAACCAATATGACATTATAATCTCAAAGAAAAAATGGAAATCTCATGCACCGTCGGAGAGAGAACCAATATGACATTATAATCTCAAAGAAAAAATGGAAATCTCATGCACCGTCGGAGAGAGAACCAATAGGAAATTAAAATCTCAAAGAAAACCCTAAAATGGAAATCTCATGCACCGTCGGAGAGAGAACCAATAGGAAATTATAATCTTAGAGAAAAACCTAAAATGACTTCTACTGAGTCTTCATCAGAAAAATCTGTTTGGAGTGATTTAGCTGGACTAGAGAAGGCCTTGGACTGGATAAGGAATCTTTGGAGTTGATTAACTGAACCGGTCTAGGTCTTGAAATATGATTGAGAATTTAACTGAATCTTTCCTGAAAGGTAAAGGTCAGTCATATGCAATGCATGATATGGATCAAGCAATGATGTTCTCAACATAAATGAGATTTGTAAGATATGATGCGTCTATGCATGCTATAATGATGTATGTGATGTTTTATGAATGTATGTTTTCGTCTATGAAAGTAAGTCCTTGACGGGTGCCGGGAAGTCACTCCTGGGCTGATATTGAAGAATAAGCTTTTACTTCCGCTGGGAATAATAGTTGCAAGAATACCGGTAGGAGAAAATAACTCCGTTAGGGAATAAACTTTGGCGAATGGAAGATTCTGAGGGGAGAAAAATACTCTAGCGACCTTGCTGGGAAGTGATACTCTGTGGGGAGAGAGATACTTTGCTGAGTTGTTGATAATAGCTTGCTGGGGATACCCTTATTGTATTAGAAGTGTTGATAGACTTCGCTGGGGGTAAGAGAATTACGTTGACGACGACCTTTCCGTGGCTTTTGGCTGAGGATAACCCAGTTATATCCTGTTAAGGAAATAACTCTTTGAATAAAACCGGACGACGCGTTCGTGCTCTGCGAGGGATAAGCTTCCAGAATCTACTGGGGATAAGCTTATTGCTTGGGGGTATGAATTCCAACTTTCCTGGGGGAATTGGATTGGACTTTCTTAGGGAAGTTTTGAACTGCGGGGAAGTGATTCCGTTGAATATTTGATATGCCGCCCGGGAACAATCTTTAAACCAAGACTGCCGGGGATGCTTGTTAAGAATGTGTGTATCGCTGCTGGGGGATGTTAAGATCTGCTGGAGGATACTCAACTTCCTTGAGATTTGATAACTCTGATCGGAGAAGAATGCACTGACTGCTGACTTACTTTCTGGGGAATTGAGATACCTGGTTGCGTTCTTCAGTTGAACCTACCTTGATATCTTGGAGGACAGAATAATTAGATTGCTTTGACAATTCTCTTATTGCCCCTGTTTCTAAGGTGGGGGAGGAAGACATGTGAGGTACTGATAATTGCTGATGGACGAACCTTCTTCTGGTAAGCAGGTGACAAGATGACAGAACATAGTCGTACGCTTTGATCCCTAACTTTTGCCTGGACTGCCCTTTCGGGTTTTCAATCCACCGGGATACCCATTTTTGCCCAAGCCGCCTTTTCAGGTTTTCGACTTGCCGGGTGCACAGATTTTTCATTTCATCCCTTATTTTGCCCGAACCCTTTTGGTTCGCCGGGAAGCCCTTATTTTTGCCTAGGTATGTCAACCTAGCGGGTCTTTGATGATGCGTAGTATTTTTTCCGACGATGTCCATGCTTTCAGGATGTAGGGAGGTGCCCCTGTTAGAAGTGTTTTTGCCACGCCACCAGAAGGTGTTTGATCAGGCCAGATTCGTTGCTGGAGTGCCCCAAGTGGCTCGGGCGGAGATTTGCCCCAGGCTATTTGGCCTTTTGAGAGATTCGCCGAATCTTGATTGGACTGCCCTAGATGATAGACCATGATCATGTCTGCCCCTTGATTGGAAGTACTTCTGTTCATTAGTCATTCGTCGTGCGAATTTCTATGTTGTTCAAACAAAAAGTCATATGCAAACAAAGTTATGTTAAAAATGCGAAGCTTATGTCTGTCTTGAAGATTTTGAAAATGCATTCTTTTCATAAAATAAGTGAATGTTTGTAAAACGTGATGTCAACTCGTTATTTTATCGTAAGCCTTAAGGAGTCAGGATACCTTCGTAACAGTATGCTTTTCGAACTAACCCATGCTTCAGCTAGGACTTTTAAGGGTTATAACGTGGCCTGGTTCACGGTTTCAGAAACAAAGGATAAAGGCTCAAATCATTTGTACCCACCCGCTCTTCGTGATGTTCTCCAAACCTAAACTCAGTTGATCATACGTTAGACCTTGTTTGAGTCTTTGCTCTGATTTTCCGGTGATGGTTCAGATATTGATGATTTAATTGGATAGGCAGTCATTCTTTTTCGTTGAGGGTTTGTAAGACCTCTTTCTTGTCTGATTTTGTTATCCCTATTTTTTTTCCTGAACTGTTTCCTTTTTTTGGAATTACAGTCTGGGGATGCCCCAGTTTCGTAAGTCCCCTTTATAGGTTTTAACTGAATGGGCTTTTCGTTTATAAACTTTTTTGATAATGACTACCTTTCTTTATTGATTATTCGGAACCATCACTGTCTTTCTTCGTTTTGTAAGGACTTCTTTGGTGCCATTTGTTGCGCACTTGGATCAACCGAGAGACTACCCTGCCCCAGGTCATGATTAAGGGTTTTAAATTTCGAAAAGAAAAACTCCTACTTCTTTGGCTCAGAGGGGTTGACGAGGGATTATCATCCTTATAACTCCAGTGTTTAGGGATTGAAACAATGCCTGTACCTCATCAGCGGGGTCTGTTCAAAAGCATACTGTAAGAATCGTGGTATCGTTTTCGTCATCCTCCCTCAAGAGGCTTAGAATTATTAGATCAAAAGTTGACATCAGAAAAAAAATATGAAAAATAATTTGCATAGAGTGAATACGAATATATTGGTTCAAAATAGACATAAGCGATGCATTAATGAAATAACAATGTTTAACAATGAACAAATGTTTGAACAAACAGAAAATTACAACTTGAACATTCGAATGAACAAAAGTTTTTTTTCTTTTTTTTTTCTCAGGGCCTGTTACTTCAAATGGTGCCTCCTGTAGGGATGGTGAAAGCACTCAGCCTGGCCGTCTTGGGTGAATTCCACAGCTCCTTCCTCAATCAGATCCTGGATTTTATTCTTCAAAGTCCAACAATCCTCTGTAGCATGCCCCGGGCTGTCAGAATGATAAGCGCAGTGAGCATTGGGGTCATACCTTGAGGGTGTCCTGTTGGGATTCTTGGGAGGATCCTTTCGAGTTACCAAGTTCAACCTCAGCAGTTGTTGTAAGGCTTGAGGCAGCGACACGTTGAGCTTGGTGAATTGCCTTTTGGGCTTGCCTGGCTGAAGCTGGTGAGGTTGATACTGAACTGGTGATACTGAAGCCATATGAGGAGCTTTCTCCTTGCCTCTTTGTCTCAAAGATGGTCGAACGATGACTGGCTTTTTACCCTTAGACGTTTTCCCCAGTTGGTTACCCTGAAGCAGTTGGTTGACGAGAAACCGGAGCTCATCTTGTCTTTGAGCTAGACCTTGAATGGCATTCCTCTACCCCAGCATTTGGGCTTTCATTGCATCCATCTCAGCTTGTAGGTGTTTCAGCCTTTCACCCTCAGCACTGTTTCTAACAAAGGTCTCCATGAGAAGTGTCCTTAGCTCCTCCTGCCCCTTGGATAGATTCAGGAGGATTTCCCCGAACCGGGTCTCTTGAGCAAGATAGTCCTGGTTATCTGGTTAGAAGGCCATTGCTGAAATAAACAGCGAGAAAGGTAAGTGACCTGCAACAAAGATACCTGTTATGTAATGATGAGTATGATATGCATGCAATGTTTTCAAGGACCTCGCAGGGTAAACAAGAAAATTTGTTAGCATTGGAATTTAGAGCTTGATTGAAGGACACCCATGTTGTTGAGAACTCTTCTTCAAGGGTCAAAGGCTCACCATATCCAGTGGGTCATAGCCTCTGGCAACCTTGGCTAGAGGAAAATAAATCCCCTTTGCCCCTTGCTAGATGTTTGATTTATCATGACCTGCATCACAAGCCCTTGAGATCCTTGAAATGGGTTAGGATGTATGCAATGGTATGATGTTATGCTATGCATGGGGGTAATGTACGTAACCCTGTTACGAGTCCCAATTAAGGGCTGCCAACCAAAACCTGCAAGAAACTTAGGATACCCTGTTATGAGTCCTAATTAAGGACTATAGGCAAAACCTGCAAGAAACAAGTGTCAGGTAACAAGCATGCAGATAGTCAAGTACGAAGGCGCACAAGTCACGCAAGAGAAGCCCTTAGGGTTTAGGCCAGCATGAGGTCTAGATATTACCCTCTTTTAGTTGGTTAGTTCATACCTGTCCTATCAAAGTAACCGGGTTCTTAGAGGATCCCAATATCATTGACTACCCTCAATCGGTCATAACTCCAGCATCGCAATCTTTTCTTGCGGCCAGAACCATCACGAGAGTTTAGCCTCAATGGGCGTAGCATACTGCTACTGTTCTAATGGCCAAGTTGTGTCATTTAAGGTTCTAAGGTCTGTTGGTGCTTAATGACTCCTTGGAAGACCCATATTATCCCCGTTTCAACACGAGGGATATCGGTACAGACCAAGGCGCCACACCAACGTAGCCACTGCTTCACCCATGTCGGTATACGCCGGACAGGTCCCTCACAGCTTATGCTACCTAAACAGGGTATCCCCAGATCCGGGTTAGGATCTATGTAACTCCGATGCAACCCACAATAGTAAAGCAAGCAAATCAATACAATTGAAAACACAGTTATGAACTAGCCCTAAGGTACACCTCACTTTAAGCTCTATCCCCAGCAGAGTCGCCAGTTCTGTGATCGGTGGATCTGGAACTGACTGTTTAAAGCTGGTTCGCGAAATGTCGCGGAAGCAAGAGTCGCCACCGTCTTTTATTTTCTCCAAATGGAAAGGACAAAAGCACAGAAAAATTCCTTATAGAGATTGCTCTCGGTTCGGGAGGTAGGTTATAGAAAGGGAAGGTGTTAGCACCCTTTCTATCCATGGTTATCCATGGGCTCTTAGATACTTTCTCATTTGTGTTTTCAAAAATGGTTTGTTTGCTTTTCGACTGTGGGTTTTAAAAAGTTTCTTTGAAAATTTCAGTTCGACTCTTGTATCGGTCCTCAAGAGTGTTTGAAAAATTGCTTTCGAAAGCTTTTTGAAAATGTGTTGGTGTGAAAAGTATTTTTGATTTGTTTTGAAATTAGAGCAAGTATCTACGAGAACCTACCCTAAGGAATTCGTCTGTGTAAATGTCCTTTAAAGTAGTGCCATCCCACCATTGAGAGGTAGGTAGCACCAGCGTTGGAGGTGTTCGGGTCAATTCGAGGTTCGGGACATGGTGATCACCAGAGCAATGGGAAGACACCTTAGAAGCTACCCTCATGCCAGGTTCCCGGATCATGAGGACTTACTAAGACATCCTCTACTCGACGATCACCTTTCGAGGCAAGGCAACAGTGAGGCGTACCCTAGGGGTGGTGTGTGCGATTTGTGTGTCGTTTTCATTTGCATTTATCTTGTCAGGTTTATAGGTGTTCTATGCTTGTTTTTATTTTGTCCATGCATTCTTTCATGCTTTTGATTAACAGTTAAAAGTTGCGAGGAAAAGTAAATCTAAAAGCTATTACAAATGGCGCGGGTCCACATCGCCAAAATTAACCAGGACCCGATTTGACAGAAAGATAAAGAAAGTAAAAAGTGCGAGAAGTAATTTACATGGCTTCGGGAGAGGTACATAATTATTTAAATGACATAAAATAAATATGCGAATTAGAATAAAAATTAAGAACGAAACGAGGGCGTTGGACCCTTTTGCAAAATTTAAAATTAATGAGGAATTAAAATTAAAGGAATGCAAGAATTTTGGTGTTTTTTTTAGTATTTTGAGATTTAATAGAAAAAATTAATTGCAATTAATACTAACCCTAATTCTATTTTATTTTAATTTATTAAGAAAACATTAGAATTTAACCTAAATTAAACCTAAATTTTATATACAAATTTAATTATGAAAATAAATAAAATAAATAATATTATTATAAAAAAGAAAAATTAAAAAGGAATAAAAACATTAATTAAACCTAGTTCTATATTTTTTTTAGATTTTTGTTATGAAAGGAATTAAAATTAAAACCCTAATTTAAACTAATTAATTACATGCTAATTTATTCATGAAAATATTAAAACAAAAATATTCATTATTTAATTCTTTTTTCTGATTTTTTAGGTATTTTTTATTTTTATGAAAATATTAAATTGACAAAAAGAATAATAATTAAAGGAAGATAATAAATAATAAAAGATAAAAAATAACAAAATTTGGCCAAACCTTGGGGGTATCAGTCCCCAGATAGGAGGTATATTTTAGGAATTCTGGCCCATTTAGTATGGCCCTTTTGACTTTTGGCATGATACGTACATACGCGTTGACGAGGGTTTAGGGTGTTCATCCAATCTATGCCTTTGATCTGAGGTTCCAGGACGCGTGTATGGCTGGATAGAGGGACGCATCATGGACCACACTATCATGCCTGCATATGAACGTAAATTGGGAAAAAACAAATGGGAAGTGTGGAGACCTGGGATCGAACCCAGGTCATTCACTTTACCAATAACTTCGTTCGCCACTGAGCCACTGCATATGCGTTTAATATATAATAGTAAATAAACATGATAAAAGAAATAATGATCAGGGGCCACCAACGCGCGAATTTTTGAATCCACCTATCACCGTTTGCCAACACATCGTCTTCTTCACTATCCCTGAAACGTAAAACATTAAGCCTCGGTTTTTGATATGCTCTCTTAGGCACGCTACTGGAAAATAGCGATTAGGCCTAGGAGGTCCATAAATTAGGCGCGAGCATGGTGTCTTCTTCGTCCAGATGCGTTGATTCTAATGGTGGTGGTCTTGAGGGCTAATTTTTCTTGGTTTCAAAATCCCCAATTGGAGGTCCTGTAAACCCTAAAACTCAAACATGGTGAAATCGTGTATACAGCATAAAAACATAATTGAATGCATTGGTTAGCTTCAAAACTTCATAATGAACATGAATCAATGAATAAAATGTTATGAAAATGCCTAGATTTGAGAACACGATTATGAGTTTTTCATGAAATTTTTGGAGTCCTGTATACCGATTCCTTGAGCTTTGATGAAGGTTTTTGATTGAGAACCGTTCAATGGACCTTGAGGAAGCTATTGAAACAAGAATTAGGTCTTGAATCGTCCTGGAAGGATGTTTTCAGAATTGACTTTTTTGCAAATTTTTTCAAGTTTGATAATGGCCTTCTTGTGCAGCTTAGTGTGTATCCTTATTAGGGTTTCCTTTAGGCTTATGTAGTGAGTCCATTAGGTCAAGAAAAGTAGAACAAATCCAATGCAATGATGGTTTTTGAAAATTTGATTTCCTAAGATTTTTTTCATATCTTTTTCCATGTGTTTTTGGTTCAAAATCAAGCCAATCAATCCAAATCTTTCCTTATCTGCATATACACGAAATCTTGAGGCTAAAACATGTATAAAAAGATTGGTTAGGTTAAGTTAAATATTTTTCACATATTTAATTGATTTAAGTGAATTATTATAAATAAAAATTCAAATAAATAAATAAAAAATGAGAAAATACTTCCCTTTGGGCCAAGTGGTCGTGCATATGTCATGGATGATGAATCATGGAAGAAAAGTGGGCCCATTAGCAATTTTAGGTCATTTGAAGTAATGTTGACTTTTCAAAATATCCAAAAATTTCCCAACTTCCACAAGGCATAACTTGCTCAATTTTTAAGCTTTTCTCATGTTCTTGGACATTTTGGAAAGGTCTTTGAGTCCTCTAACCAATGTCTTTGGTCCCATGTCATTTTGATTTACCAATCGCATGTTATGGCTTTTGACTTAAAGTCCCTTTTTGTTGACTTTTGAAAATGACCTATAATGTTGAAATTGATAACTTTTTGTGAGAGCATTTCTTGGACTTGAAGTATGAAGATGAGTTGTAGGAAATGTCTTTCTCTTCAAAATGAGCTTTGGATGGAATTTTTCTGATAATCCATGTGAAAGTTATGCCCTGGTCAATTTCAGTTGACTTTTTCAACTGTCCAAATAAGGAAACTTTTGCATCTTGATGATTTCTGAGCCAAATTTTGAGAATCATGATCAAGCATTGATCAAATGATGTTTGTGGCTTCAAAATGATATGTTGACCAAAAATTTGAACTTTTGACTGTCAAATGACCATTTTGCCCCTACAGTTGACTGTAGTGCAATTGGGGTTTTTGACTGTGCAATTTTGTGCTGAATGCCTTGAAACTTGATATGAGGATGCTTGACCATATTTGTAGACATGTGAGGCTTGATTGGACCTTTGGAAACTTCATTTTCTTAACCAGAACACAAACCCTAATTTTGACTGTATAGGAGATCATTGTACTATGTAACCCTTGGGGAACTTTTGTAGCTTGACTTTGCAAATTCTTGAAGAATATGGGAGGGCAAATTTTGGGGTACAACAGTTGCACCTGTTCAATCTTCTTAGACCTGAGGATGCAGATTGGCTGATGTGCCTTTCGTAATCCGAGGGTAGAAGATGATTGAACACTAGAGTGCCCAGAAATTTGCGCTCGCATAGTAGCTGTGTGATGGAAATGGGCTTATAGATGCCATTTGAAGATTGATGAATAGGATGATGGGCTTATAGATGCCATCTGGATGTTGATCGCATAAGAGATTCCTTAGCGAGAACCTGCATACCTTAGCATGAATGGTAATAGAACCTTGGGCGACTTTAACTTCAACAACGCTCGTTGAGAAAATCTTGATGGGAATTACCATCTTCGCAGTATCGGGTTGAGAACCAATAGGTAATTATAATCTGAAATGGAATTATCACCTCACTCACCGTCGGAGAGGGACCCATCTGAAAAGGGATTATCACCTCACTCACCGTCGGAGAGGGAACCATACGGAATTATAATCTGAAAGGAAAAACCTAAAATGGAAATCTCATGCACCGTCGGAGAGAGAACCAATAGGAAAATATAATCTCAAAGAAAAACCTAAAATGGAAATCTCATGCACCGTCGGAGAGAGAACCAATAGGAAAATATAATCTCAAAGAAAAACCTAAAATGGAAATCTCATGCACCGTCGGAGAGAGAACCAATAGGACAATTATAATCTTAAAGAAAAACCTAAAATGGAAATCTCATGCACCGTCGGAGAGAGAACCAATAGGACATTATAATCTCAAAGAAAAACCTAAAATGGAAATCTCATGCACCGTCGGAGAGAGAACCAATAGGAAAATATAATCTCAAAGAAAAACCTAAAATGGAAATCTCATGCACCGTCGGAGAGAAAACCAATAGGACAATTATAATCTTAAAGAAAAACCTAAAAATGGAAATCTCATGCACCGTCGGAGAGAGAACCAATATGAAAATATAATCTCAAAAAAAACCTAAAATGGAAATCTCATGCACCGTCGGAGAGAGAACCAATAGGACAATTATAATTTTAAAGAAAAACCTAAAATGGAAATCTCATGCACCGTCGGAGAGAGAACCAATAGGACATTATAATCTCAAAGAAAAACCTAAAAATGGAAATCTCATGCACCGTCGGAGAGAGAACCAATAGGAAAATATAATCTCAAAAAAAACCTAAAATGGAAATCTCATGCACCGTCGGAGAGAGAACCAATAGGACAATTATAATTTTAAAGAAAAACCTAAAATGGAAATCTCATGCACCGTCGGAGAGAGAACCAATAGGACATTATAATCTCAAAGAAAAACCTAAAATGGAAATCTCATGCACCGTCGGAGAGAGAACCAATAGGACATTATAATCTCAAAGAAAAACCTAAAATGGAAATCTCATGCACCGTCGGAGAGAGAACCAATAGGAAAATATAATCTCAAAGAAAAACCTAAAATGGAAATCTCATGCACCGTCGGAGAGAGAACCAATAGGAAAATAATCTCAAAGAAAAACCTAAAATGGAAATCTCATGCACCGTCGGAGAGAGAACCAATAGGAAATTATAATCTCAAAGAAAAAATGGAAATCTCATGCACCGTCGGAGAGAGAACCAATATGACATTATAATCTCAAAGAAAAAATGGAAATCTCATGCACCGTCGGAGAGAGAACCAATATGACATTATAATCTCAAAGAAAAAATGGAAATCTCATGCACCGTCGGAGAGAGAACCAATAGGAAATTAAAATCTCAAAGAAAACCCTAAAATGGAAATCTCATGCACCGTCGGAGAGAGAACCAATAGGAAATTATAATCTTAGAGAAAAACCTAAAATGACTTCTATTGAGTCTTCATCAGAAAAATCTGTTTGGAGTGATTTAGCTGGACTAGAGAAGGCCTTGGACTGGATAAGGAATCTTTGGAGTTGATTAACTGAACCGGTCTAGGTCTTGAAATATGATTGAGAATTTAACTGAATCTTTCCTGAAAGGTAAAGGTCAGTCATATGCAATGCATGATATGGATCAAGCAATGATGTTCTCAACATAAATGAGATTTGTAAGATATGATGCGTCTATGCATGCTATAATGATGTATGTGATGTTTTATGAATGTATGTTTTCGTCTATGAAAGTAAGTCCTTGACGGGTGCCGGGAAGTCACTCCTGGGCTGATATTGAAGAATAAGCTTTTACTTCCGCTGGGAATAATAGTTGCAAGAATACCGGTAGGAGAAGATAACTCCGTTAGGGAATAAACTTTGGCGAATGGAAGATTCTGCGGGGAGAAAAATACTCTAGCGACCTTGCTGGGAAGTGATACTCTGTGGGGAGAGAGATACTTTGCTGAGTTGTTGATAATAGCTTGCTGGGGATACCCTTATTGTATTGGAAGTGTTGATAGACTTCGCTGGGGGTAAGAGAATTACGTTGACGACGACCTTTCCGTGGCTTTTGGCTGAGGATAACCCAGTTATATCCTGTTAAGGAAATAACTCTTTGAATAAAGCCGGACGACGCGTTCGTGCTCTGCGAGGGATAAGCTTCCAGAATCTACTGGGGATAAGCTTATTGCTTGGGGGTATGAATTCCAACTTTCCTGGGGGAATTGGATTGGACTTTCTTAGGGAAGTTTTGAACTGCGGGGAAGTGATTCCGTTGAATATTTGATATGCCTCCCAGGAACAATCTTTAAACCAAGACTGCCGGGGATGCTTGTTAAGAATGTGTGTATCGCTGCTGGGGGATGTTTAGATCTGCTGGAGGATACTCAACTTCCTTGAGATTTGATAACTCTGCTCGGAGAAGAATGCACTGACTGCTGACTTACTTTCTGGGGAATTGAGATACCTGGTTGCGTTCTTCAGTTGAACCTACCTTGATATCTTGGAGGACAGAATAATTAGATTGCTTTGACAATTCTCTTATTGCCCCTGTTTCTAAGGTGGGGGAGGAAGACATGTGAGGTACTGATAATTGCTGATGGACGAACCTTCTTCTGGTAAGCAGGTGACAAGATGACAGAACATAGTCGTACGCTTTGATCCCTAACTTTTGCCTGGACTGCCCTTTCGGGTTTTTAATCCACCGGGATACCCATTTTTGCCCAAGCCGCCTTTTCAGGTTTTCGACTTGCCGGGTGCACAGATTTTTCATTTCATCCCTTATTTTGCTCGAACCCTTTTGGTTCGCCGGGAAGCCCTTATTTTTGCCTAGGTATGTCAACCTAGCGGGTCTTTGATGATGCGTAGTATTTTTTCCGACGATGTCCATGCTTTCAGGATGTAGGGAGGTGCCCCTGTTAGAAGTGTTTTTGCCACGCCACCAGAAGGTGTTTGATCAGGCCAGATTCGTTGCTGGAGTGCCCCAAGTGGCTCGGGCGGAGATTTGCCCCAGGCTATTTGGCCTTTTGAGAGATTCGCCGAATCTTGATTGGACTGCCCTAGATGATAGACCATGATCATGTCTGCCCCTTGATTGGAAGTACTTCTGTTCATTAGTCATTCGTCGTGCGAATTTCTATGTTGTTCAAACAAAAAGTCATATGCAAACAAAGTTATGTTAAAAATGCGAAGCTTATGTCTGTCTTGAAGATTTTGAAAATGCATTCTTTTCATAAAATAAGTGAATGTTTGTAAAACGTGATGTCAACTCGTTATTTTATCGTAAGCCTTAAGGAGTCAGGATACCTTCGTAACAGTATGCTTTTCGAACTAACCCATGCTTCAGCTAGGACTTTTAAGGGTTATAACGTGGCCTGGTTCACGGTTTGAGAAACAAAGGATAAAGGCTCAAATCATTTGTACCCACCCGCTCTTCGTGATGTTCTCCAAACCTAAACTCAGTTGATCATACGTTAGACCTTGTTTGAGTCTTTGCTCTGATTTTCCGGTGATGGTTCAGATATTGATGATTTAATTGGATAGGCAGTCATTCTTTTTCGTTGAGGGTTTGTAAGACCTCTTTCTTGTCTGATTTTGTTATCCCTATTTTTTTGCCTGAACTGTTTCCTTTTTTTGGAATTACAGTCTGGGGATGCCCCAGTTTCGTAAGTCCCCTTTATAGGTTTTAACTGAATGGGCTTTTCGTTTATGAACTTTTTTGATAATGACTACCTTTCTTTATTGATTATTCGGAACCATCACTGTCTTTCTTCGTTTTGTAAGGACTTCTTTGGTGCCATTTGTTGCGCACTTGGATCAACCGAGAGACTACCCTGCCCCAGGTCATGATTAAGGGTTTTAAATTTCGAAAAGAAAAACTCCTACTTCTTTGGCTCAGAGGGGTTGACGAGGGATTATCATCCTTATAACTCCAGTGTTTAGGGATTGAAACAATTCCTGTACCTCATCAGCGGGGTCTGTTCAAAAGCATATTGTAAGAATCGTGGTATCGTTTTCGTCATCCTCCCTCAAGAGGCTTAGAATTATTAGATCAAAAGTTGACATCAGAAAAAAATATGAAAAATAATTTGCATAGAGTGAATACGAATATATTGGTTCAAAATAGACATAAGCGATGCATTAATGAAATAACAATGTTTAACAATGAACAAATGTTTGAACAAACAGAAAATTACAACTTGAACATTCGAATGAACAAAAGTTTTTTTTCTTTTTTTTTTCTCAGGGCCTGTTACTTCAAATGGTGCCTCCTGTAGGGATGGTGAAAGCACTCAGCCTGGCCGTCTTGGGTGAATTCCACAGCTCCTTCCTCAATCAGATCCTGGATTTTATTCTTCAAAGTCCAACAATCCTCTGTAGCATGCCCCGGGCTGTCAGAATGATAAGCGCAGTGAGCATTGGGGTCATACCTTGAGGGTGTCCTGTTGGGATTCTTGGGAGGATCCTTTCGAGTTACCAAGTTCAACCTCAGCAGTTGTTGTAAGGCTTGAGGCAGCGACACGTTGAGCTTGGTGAATTGCCTTTTGGGCTTGCCTGGCTGAAGCTGGTGAGGTTGATACTGAACTGGTGATACTGAAGCCATATGAGGAGCTTTCTCCTTGCCTCTTTGTCTCAAAGATGGTCGAACGATGACTGGCTTTTTACCCTTAGACGTTTTCCCCAGTTGGTTACCCTGAAGCAGTTGGTTGACGAGAAACCGGAGCTCATCTTGTCTTTGAGCTAGACCTTGAATGGCATTCCTCTACCCCAGCATTTGGGCTTTCATTGCATCCATCTCAGCTTGTAGGTGTTTCAGCCTTTCACCCTCAGCACTGTTTCTAACAAAGGTCTCCATGAGAAGTGTCCTTAGCTCCTCCTGCCCCTTGGATAGATTCAGGAGGATTTCCCCGAACCGGGTCTCTTGAGCAAGATAGTCCTGGTTATCTGGTTAGAAGGCCATTGCTGAAATAAACAGCGAGAAAGGTAAGTGACCTGCAACAAAGATACCTGTTATGTAATGATGAGTATGATATGCATGCAATGTTTTCAAGGACCTCGCAGGGTAAACAAGAAAATTTGTTAGCATTGGAATTTAGAGCTTGATTGAAGGACACCCATGTTGTTGAGAACTCTTCTTCAAGGGTCAAAGGCTCACCATATCCAGTGGGTCATAGCCTCTGGAAACCTTGGCTAGAGGAAAATAAATCCCCTTTGCCCCTTGCTAGATGTTTGATTTATCATGACCTGCATCACAAGCCCTTGAGATCCTTGAAATGGGTTAGGATGTATGCAATGGTATGATGTTATGCTATGCATGGGGGTAATGTACGTAACCCTGTTACGAGTCCCAATTAAGGGCTGCCAACCAAAACCTGCAAGAAACTTAGGATACCCTGTTATGAGTCCTAATTAAGGACTATAGGCAAAACCTGCAAGAAACAAGTGTCAGGTAACAAGCATGCAGATAGTCAAGTACGAAGGCACACAAGTCACGCAAGAGAAGCCCTTAGGGTTTAGGCCAGCATGAGGTCTAGATATTACCCTCTTTTAGTTGGTTAGTTCATACATGTCCTATCAAAGTAACCGGGTTCTTAGAGGATCCCAATATCATTGACTACCCTCAATCGGTCATAACTCCAGCATCGCAATCTTTTCTTGCGGCCAGAACCATCACGAGAGTTTAGCCTCAATGGGCGTAGCATACAGCTACTGTTCTGATGGCCAAGTTGTGTCATTTAAGGTTCTAAGGTCTGTTGGTGCTTAATGACTCCTTGGAAGACCCATATTATCCCCGTTTCAACACGAGGGATATCGGTACAGACCAAGGCGCCACACCAACGTAGCCACTGCTTCACCTATGTCGGTATACGCCGGACAGGTCCCTCACAGCTTATGCTACCTAAACAGGGTATCCCCAGATCCGGGTTAGGATCTATGTAACTCCGATGCAACCCACAATAGTAAAGCAAGCAAATCAATACAATTGAAAACACAGTTATGAACTAGCCCTAAGGTACACCTCACTTTAAGCTCTATCCCCAGCAGAGTCTCCAGTTCTGTGATCGGTGGATCTGGAACTGACTGTTTAAAGCTGGTTCGCGAAATGTCGCGGAAGCAAGAGTCGCCACCGTCTTTTATTTTCTCCAAATGGAAAGGACAAAAGCACAGAAAAATTCCTTATAGAGATTGCTCTCGGTTCGGGAGGTAGGTTATAGAAAGGGAAGGTGTTAGCACCCTTTCTATCCATGGTTATCCATGGGCTCTTAGATACTTTCTCATTTGTGTTTTCAAAAATGGTTTGTTTGCTTTTCGACTGTGGGTTTTAAAAAGTTTCTTTGAAAATTTCAGTTCGACTCTTGTATCGGTCCTCAAGAGTGTTTGAAAAATTGCTTTCGAAAGCTTTTTGAAAATGTGTTGGTGTGAAAAGTATTTTTGATTTGTTTTGAAATTAGAGCAAGTATCTACGAGAACCTACCCTAAGGAATTCGTCTGTGTAAATGTCCTTTAAAGTAGTGCCATCCCACCATTGAGAGGTAGGTAGCACCACCGTTGGAGGTGTTCGGGTCAATTCGAGGTTCGGGACATGGTGATCACCAGAGCAATGGGAAGACACCTTAGAAGCTACCCTCATGCCAGGTTCCCGGATCATGAGGACTTACTAAGACATCCTCTACTCGACGATCACCTTTCGAGGCAAGGCAACAGTGAGGCGTACCCTAGGGGTGGTGTGTGCGATTTGTGTGTCGTTTTCATTTGCATTTATCTTGTCAGGTTTATAGGTGTTCTACGCTTGTTTTTATTTTGTCCATGCATTCTTTCATGCTTTTGATTAACAGTTAAAAGTTGCGAGGAAAAGTAAATCTAAAAGCTATTACAAATGGCGCGGGTCCACATCGCCAAAATTAACCAGGACCCGATTTGACAGAAAGATAAAGAAAGTAAAAAGTGCGAGAAGTAATTTACATGGCTTCGGGAGAGGTACATAATTATTTAAATGACATAAAATAAATATGCGAATTAGAATAAAAATTAAGAACGAAACGAGGGCGTTGGACCCTTTTGCAAAATTTAAAATTAATGAGGAATTAAAATTAAAGGAATGCAAGAATTTTGGTGTTTTTTTTAGTATTTTGAGATTTAATAGAAAAAATTAATTGCAATTAATACTAACCCTAATTCTATTTTATTTTAATTTATTAAGAAAACATTAGAATTTAACCTAAATTAAACCTAATTTTTATATACAAATTTAATTATGAAAATAAATAAAATAAATAATATTATTATAAAAAAGAAAAATTAAAAAGGAATAAAAACATTAATTAAACCTAGTTCTATATTTTTTTTAGATTTTTGTTATGAAAGGAATTAAAATTAAAACCCTAATTTAAACTAATTAATTACATGCTAATTTATTCATGAAAATATTAAAACAAAAATATTCATTATTTAATTCTTTTTTCTGATTTTTTAGGTATTTTTTATTTTTATGAAAATATTAAATTGACAAAAAGAATAATAATTAAAGGAAGATAATAAATAATAAAAGATAAAAAATAACAAAATTTGGCCAAACCTTGGGGGTATCAGTCCCCAGATAGGAGGTATATTTTAGGAATTCTGGCCCATTTAGTATGGCCCTTTTGACTTTTGGCATGATACGTACATACGCGTTGACGAGGGTTTAGGGTGTTCATCCAATCTATGCCTTTGATCTGAGGTTCCAGGACGCGTGTATGGCTGGATAGAGGGACGCATCATGGACCACACTATCATGCCTGCATATGAACGTAAATTGGGAAAAAACAAATGGGAAGTGTGGAGACCTGGGATCGAACCCAGGTCATTCACTTTACCAATAACTTCGTTCGCCACTGAGCCACTGCATATGCGTTTAATATATAATAGTAAATAAACATGATAAAAGAAATAATGATCAGGGGCCACCAACGCGCGAATTTTTGAATCCACCTATCACCGTTTGCCAACACATCGTCTTCTTCACTATCCCTGAAACGTAAAACATTAAGCCTCGGTTTTTGATATGCTCTCTTAGGCACGCTACTGGAAAATAGCGATTAGGCCTAGGAGGTCCATAAATTAGGCGCGAGCATGGTGTCTTCTTCGTCCAGATGCGTTGATTCTAATGGTGGTGGTCTTGAGGGCTAATTTTTCTTGGTTTCAAAATCCCCAATTGGAGGTCCTGTAAACCCTAAAACTCAAACATGGTGAAATCGTGTATACAGCATAAAAACATAATTGAATGCATTGGTTAGCTTCAAAACTTCATAATGAACATGAATCAATGAATAAAATGTTATGAAAATGCTTAGATTTGAGAACACGATTATGAGTTTTTCATGAAATTTTTGGAGTCCTGTATACCGATTCCTTGAGCTTTGATGAAGGTTTTTGATTGAGAACCGTTCAATGGACCTTGAGGAAGCTATTGAAACAAGAATTAGGTCTTGAATCGTCCTGGAAGGATGTTTTCAGAATTGACTTTTTTGCAAATTTTTTCAAGTTTGATAATGGCCTTCTTGCGCAGCTTAGTGTGTATCCTCATTAGGGTTTCCTTTAGGCTTATGTAGTGAGTCCATTAGGTCAAGAAAGTAGAACAAATCCAATGCAATGATGGTTTTTGAAAATTTGATTTCCTAAGATTTTTTTCATATCTTTTTCCATGTGTTTTTGGTTCAAAATCAAGCCAATCAATCCAAATCTTTCCTTATCTGCATATACACGAAATCTTGAGGCTAAAACATGTATAAAAAGATTGGTTAGGTTAAGTTAAATATTTTTCACATATTTAATTGATTTAAGTGAATTATTATAAATAAAAATTCAAATAAATAAATAAAAAATGAGAAAATACTTCCCTTTGGGCCAAGTGGTCGTGCATATGTCATGGATGATGAATCATGGAAGAAAAGTGGGCCCATTAGCAATTTTAGGTCATTTGAAGTAATGTTGACTTTTCAAAATATCCAAAAATTTCCCAACTTCCACAAGGCATAACTTGCTCAATTTTTAAGCTTTTCTCATGTTCTTGGACATTTTGGAAAGGTCTTTGAGTCCTCTAACCAATGTCTTTGGTCCCATGTCATTTTGATTTACCAATCTCATGTTATGGCTTTTGACTTAAAGTCCCTTTTTGTTGACTTTTGAAAATGACCTATAATGTTGAAATTGATAACTTTTTGTGAGAGCATTTATTGGACTTGAAGTATGAAGATGAGTTGTAGGAAATGTCTTTCTCTTCAAAATGAGCTTTGGATGGAATTTTTCTGATAATCCATGTGAAAGTTATGCCCTGGTCAATTTCAGTTGACTTTTTCAACTGTCCAAATAAGGAAACTTTTGCATCTTGATGATTTCTGAGCCAAATTTTGAGAATCATGATCAAGCATTGATCAAATGATGTTTGTGGCTTCAAAATGATATGTTGACCAAAAATTTGAACTTTTGACTGTCAAATGACCATTTTGCCCCTACAGTTGACTGTAGTGCAATTGGGGTTTTTGACTGTGCAATTTTGTGCTGAATGCCTTGAAACTTGATATGAGGATGCTTGACCATATTTGTAGACATGTGAGGCTTGATTGGACCTTTGGAAACTTCATTTTCTTAACCAGAACACAAACCCTAATTTTGACTGTATAGGAGATCTTTGTACTGTGTAACCCTTGGGGAACTTTTGCAGCTTGACTTTGCAAATTCTTGAGAATATGGGAGGGAAAATTTTGGGGTACAACACATGGCTATAGCTTGTGAAATATTTTCTTCTTCATCCTCCTTGTTTTCATCTTTAGTATTAGATACAAGTGCTATGCTCTTGTTTTTCTTGTCGACATTGTCACTGATCCCCATCTCAAAGGTCTGAAGTGACCCAATGAGTTCATCAACCTTCAAGTTGCAGATATCCTGAGCTTCCTCTATAACAGTCACCTTCATTGCAAATCTTTTAGGCAAGGATCTGAGAATCTTTCTCACCAGTTTTTCTTCTGACATCTTTTCTCCCAATTCTCCTGAGGTGTTGGCAATTTCCAAGATGTTCATGTGAAACTCATGAATGGTCTCATCTTCCATCATCCTTAGGTTCTCAAATTTGGTAGTCAACATCTGAAGCCTTGACATTTTTACTTTGGATGTGCCCTCATGGGTAGTTTTGAGAGTGTCCCAAACATCCTTGGCCAGTTCACATTGATGTACTAGTCTGAATATGTTTCTATCAATTCCATTGAACAAGGCATTTAATGCTTTGGAGTTACCCAGGGCTAATTCATCTTCTTCTTTGCTCCATTCTTCCTCTGGTTTCAGACTGGTTGTCCCATCTTTCCCAGTTATGGTGGGATGGTTCCATCCTTTGTCAGCAGCTCTCCAAGCCTTTTTGTCCAGTGATTTTAAGAAGGCAATCATACGAGGTTTCAAGTAGTCATAATTTGATCCATCCAGAATGGGTGGTCTGTTCCTAAATCCTCCTTCTTTGTCCATAGCGCCAGAAAATAATATCCCTAGATCTCACCCAGTAAGACAGGCAGGGTGCCTGCTCTGATGCCAATTGAAATTCTGGCAGCAGATACTCAATGTCACAGTCAATGTTATGACACCGTATCTAACACACTTCAAGACAGTAATTTTAAAAGCAGTAAAGAACACAATCAATTGTTTACTCAGTTTAGTGTGTAACAACACCTACTCTGGGGGCTACCAAGCCAGGGAGGAAATGCACTATAAGAGATATTAATTTAGGAATAAACCAACCAGTTTATCTCCTTCACTTAAGACCTACCCAATGCAACTTCTATCTAAGATCAACTTAAACCTGAGTTCCTGCTCACTCCCCCTCAATCACAGCAGTGATACTAAACTATTGATTAATGAAATTATGAAGATACTCTTCAGTACACACACTTGATTTTCCTTCACAGATTTAATCAAGTGACAAACACTCTTGCTTCAAAACTTTGAGTGATACACAACCCTAACTTGACTTTGCTTCAAAGCTTTAATCAAGTGACACAAACACTCGTGCTTCAAAGCTTTGAGTGATACACAACCCTTACAATCAAATCCTACTCCAAGTCACTTATCACAATGATAATCGCTTGGATCACAGTAGTTACAACTATACAATCCCTTATTGATCTTCTGTCAAAAAGTGTGCTTCACCAATAGTCTTCATGAGGAATATATAAGCAGCTATTCTTCAGTTAGGGCTTCCACGAAAATAGCTAGGGTTAATTAGGGTTAACCTCAAGACTTGGTCATAGGTCTTTAACAACCAGATTAGGGTTAAGCAGAGTTAACCTAATGTCCACGTGAGAATCTGATCTGGACTGTATAAACCAGATTCCTGAAAATTCTCAGGAATAACAAATATGCACAAATGTTAGATCAGTACAGGATGTCTTAACATTGATTATGACAACAAGAATCCTGTTTACTGATTTTGGTAGAATGCAATAAATATGTTCATTTCATAATGATCAGCTAAACACTCATATTGAGCAGCTCCTGTATGACACTCTTTTTCTGCAGAATGTACCTTGTATCCCAGAATGTTATGACATCAGTCATGACATTTACACAACTGGTTTTACCAAAAAAATGCCAACAACCAAACACTTACAGTTTCAACTTCATATCTAAAAAAATAAATTTCCTTTAACACATCCCTTTCCATTCTAAACACCTTAGCTATAGGATTACAATCATCCAACATCAACTTCAATTTCTCTACAATTTCTCTTTCAAGTTTTTCGTTCCCCATGAAGATGGAAGACACAAATGTATTTTCAGTTATACATGATTATAAGAAACTTATATATAAAATAATTTAGAAGATGCAATACCTAAAGCAATCAATTATGTTTTTGACCTCATTGTCGGTGTCGAATATGTAAAGTTGAGCATACTGTGGAGGGTGACCTTCTTCAAGAAGCAATGTACCAATTCGATGATAAGTATGCCCATGAAGCCTCAATACCATTAGAATGACTGGTATCAAACTTCTTATCAGGAGAAGTAAACAAAAATATTGCATTGTATGTTCTAACGTTAGCTTGATAATTTTTAAATGTTGGTAATGTATTGTGATAAAGAAGCATCTGTAGTAGCTGTGGTGGGTGTTCTAAAAATGGTAGAACAATTCTTCCTTATTTAAAACATAATACAAACTTAGGAACTGTTATGTGTCTTGGTTTGCCTTTACGTTCTTGATACCACATGGGTGCATGAAAAAACTTGAATTCCCATTATGGGTCTCCAATATCTGAATATTTTAAGTTACAATTCATTGTGAGGATTAAAATACATATGCATAGTTCAAAGTCTAGGCTAATCAATGTATTGACATAAACATAGTAAACATAGAAACATTATAAACAATTAAATTACCTTGCAGGTGTGAATCCAATAATTCATCTGCTTCAAATGAATCACATGAACCATAACTATCTGCCAAAGATTTTGCATCGTCTGAGTTATCATCTTCATAGTTAGACAGGAGTGTGACAGGTTGATAGGAGGAGCTTAGTCTGTCAAAAGGGATATAAGTTGGTTCCAGATCGATGTGGATTGCTTATAGATTTGTTGTAATGGTGTCTGTGAAATGGTGTATTAAATTGATTCCATCTTGGCCATTTTTGAAACCCTTTTGTTTGTTGCATTGCCTCTCTACATTGTGAATTTCAGAGGGTGCAGTGTTTATTAAATTTGTAACATCATGCAATGGTGTTTGGGTATATATTGAGTTCAGACAATCATTTATGCAGAATGATGTTGTTGGGGTGTGGATGTTGTTTTCCTTGTTATAGCCTGAGTTTGAAGACCCTCCTTGAAATTTTGTTAGTCTCCTTTTTTTCTTGGCAACACCAGAAGCATTATTATTCAATTCTTTGTTATCCATAGTTATTGACCTTTTATGCAGTACAATGAAACATTAGGAGCAGTCGTGTATATTATTAATTACTCTGTTATTAGGTAGGAAGATATCATTGATCTTGTTTAGGGGTAATATAATCACCGAAGAGAGACTGTCAATGCAAGTTGTTTATGTAAAATATAAATATATGTTTGAAATTGTGTATAATATCAGTTACCAATAAATCATCAGTGTAATAATGACTCACACTAGTTAGCGAGAGGTAATAATTGTGCAGCACAATATGTAAATATAGATAAATGTACTTAATAAATTACCCTATTGCATAGGGTTTAACAAGAATCTATTGTGAGGATCAATGGCATTAGTAACTGCAATATATTTAAGTGATGTTGAATATTAATATTAATATTAACTCCTTAAATTAGCACACCAGTGGACAAAAAAGAACGAATATTGGTGATATTGTTATAAGAACAACATGCAAACACCTTAACACAATGAAGAAAGACTGTATAAGTTATATAAATAGGACTAATACTAAGTTTACAGGTTTTTCAAACCATAAATTTACATACTTTTGCAACATTACTAAGTATTACATTATGAAAATTAAACCTCAGAACATCCCTGTTTTCAAATCCATTAAATTGGAGAAAAGTCATCCAACCTTGCACTAGCTCAAAAAAACTGGATCTCCATTTTGATAGACTACCTGAAAGGTAATTGGTTGATTGGAAGGGCCAACTAAAATGAGAGATGTGTATTTATTATCTTCGATGGCATGCAATATAGCTTTATCTAACTTCTGGAAAAAATCTACAATGATTATGAACCATTTCAAATTGTAGGAAGCTTGGATCAGGAATGTGGAGAGTGTGTCATTCAGGTATTTCAGCACTGAAACAACTATGGTCTAAGCAAGGAACAAACAGAAAGATGCCATGACCAAAGTACTAAAGATATAATTTATTCAGGATGAATTGAAATTCTACAACATTGATGACTTAAACCCAACCATTAGTGATCATGGGATCTGTGTAGCTTCCATTCCATCCAACCTCATATTCATAAACCCCATCATATAACTTACATATTATTGGTAGTTGGTTTCCAAATTGGTGTATAAAGCAAGGTTCGATTTCAAGATAATACTGTATTAAACATAATTATCATAAGTACAATCATAAACACCAACTTCATTATGCATGTTTTGGAATTTAAAGAACTTTATAAAGAAAATTGTATCTTACTACTGTTAGAACTGCAATAGAAACAAAATATACCAACAATGGCAAATCACTTAAAAGGATCCAAAGTGAGTCACCTTCATATGGCTTCATAGAAAACATGTATTGTAAATACTGAAAGATACAATAGTTTATAGTAGGGTTAAGGAGTTATGAATTTGAATGGGCCCTTTGGTTCATTAGAAGTCTAATTATTAATGGGCCCTTTTTTATATTCATTTTGTAGTGACTAATATAAAAAAACTATGTCGGTCATTAAACTCAACAATAACAAATGTTGGAAAAAAAACTTAAACAATTTAATATTTAAACTTGGAATAAAGAAATGATGTCTAAACACATTACATAATAAAGGCAAAATTCCTGTTAACAAACAATAGAATAGAAGACTGAAGTTCTCTAGCCTTTCCAATACATTAAAATAAAATCACTAAAATAAAGCTTAATAGTTAGACAGTGATAAAACATTTGGATTGCCCATAGCTGTAGATTATTTCTCTATTTTAATCGGCTTGTTAAGCTTGTTCGAGGAGAGTTCACCATCAACAAAGTTTACCAACACAATGGATTCACTACTTCCACTAGGATTCTGTCTCTTTGCAGTCGGCGTGATTGGATATGGATTGAGTTTGGAAGTAATTTTAGTTTCCTATGATATAATTGAATGTATACATTACAAGCTGGCAAGAAAAACATGTCATAGTTGAGGTGTGAATATTGTGGTTAATCACATACAGTTATAACTTATGAATCATCCATAATATTGGCCTCATCAACACTCTCTTTAATCTAATATACATGAAAAATGACAGTTAGCATAACATATAAGCATAGATTAGAATGATCTGAACAACATTCAAATAGTTATCAGATAAAGGACAATAGAGGAAGGATAATACCTGAAACAAAGGTGTTAGGGGAAGGTCAATTAGTTGAACGTCATCTGTTTCACAACTTTCTTTAAGCTGTTTCAAAACACAATCTTCCTCAAGTATTGATATAACCGAACAACTATCCTATTGTGACTGCCATTTCACCTGAAAAGCCTTATCTTACTGAATAATTTGTCAAGTGCTAATGGAAAGTCCAGGGTATTAGTAATCCCGCCCTAAAGACATATAAATAGGATACATTATAAGCAGATGTTTTATTTTATATAATAATTCCAACATAATTTAACAGATCATATTAGTCTACCTCAATCGTGGTACTGCACATCTGAGCTACATAAAGCTCTAATAGTTTTTCACTTTCTCTATCCCACAAAACAAATTTATAGCGACATCCCATATGAACTACCTCAACCTGGATTTTGAACCAAAGATTATTTTCCAGAACCAAGCAGGACAAAAGTCATTTACCATGAACATAAGACCGCAAAGAAAAAGGAATTAAAATACAGATAATATGTATATGACCTAAATATCGCAACCTCAATTAAATGTTCAGATTCTCATTTGAAGGGAGCTTTTATTTCCCTTGTAACTTTAGGACATTGGTGACATGCTTGATAGTACCAACCTTACTGAGAAGCGATTAGCTTGTCAATCATGGCAATAGTAACACAAAATGTATCCTAAACGAATGAAGCATTAGTATTAGTAATAAAATCAATGCTGATATAATGGTATACATCTCTGTGACATAAAATTATTTTATACATAGAGAGTAATTCATGAAGTAGCAGTTCTGTTGTATAAAATATATGCATAATTTCTTGAGTTGTTTCATTTGTGAAATAGGAAGCACAATAGCCTTAGACATGAACTTTTGATAGGGAGTAAGGGAAGAGTTGGATGATTTATTGGACCACATTTGATTTTGCAAGCTAAGTTGAGTGGAACAAATGCTCAATATGTCAATTTTGGTAATCTAAATAATGTAAAAGAGATTAGAATTGAGTGTATAATAATCAGAATTGCAAGGGATAAAAAACAACCTTTTTAAGAAGTCATTAACTAGTTTAAGATCCTCGTTGATGGACAACTCGGTCACGTTGTATGTGTTTGAAACAGTGAGGGGATATTTTCCTACGTAAACAACATATCAAATATAAGTAATGTTATAGAAAATAAGTGATTCGTTACATAAAAAAAATAATAAATAATGTTGTTGACACCTTCTTCTTCTTTAAATTTTACATATTGAAGCACAACAACAGTTGGAGAGTTTGGATCAAGTTTGGATTAATTGTATTTGATAAACTTCTCATTGTAGCCTTCTCAAAGAGTGAAGTTGATTATGTTGTTGTTGTAATCAATAACAATTATAAACTTAATTTGTATACAAATATAGTGATAAAATTACTTCTATGCATAGTAAACATACCTTTCGTCTCTCATGATAAAATTGACCTGCATTTTCTTGCCACCATGTTGCATTTGGGTGTATCTAATTTCGTCCACCATGCCAACGATGTCTGCATAACATTATGTCAAAATAGAATTTCATCATGCAACTCAACAAATAAATTAATTAATATAGAATACATAATAAATTACCTATCAATAAATCATTCTTCCATTTTCCAGTTATAATTTCTTCGGATGCAATAATATCAATAGCCTTCTATGGGATTGAATGTTTGTTTAAATCACCAATCATTGTTCCTCCGGTAAATTTCAAAATATATATGTGTTTGGATGGTTTGAAGACAACTTTGTTTAGCAGAACCTGGAAGTTTGATATAGTAACGGTGTCTTTTACAACCAACTGAGAATAAAAAATCTGGCTATACAGTGGACGAACAACGACATGGATATGATTCCCCTGCAATACAGTAAAAACAGTCATTTGCAACGAACAATAGGGTTGTTATAAACATTTAAAATATAATAAAAACCATGAGTGAATCGTGAAATCACCTCTTTATCTACTACAATCATCTCAAAATGTTGTTTCGTGTGGGATATGATATTCCATTTATGGTGAACCTTTACAACAATTTCCAGAGTTCCTTGTTATCACTGATGTCCTTCACATATTCAAAAGGTCTAGCCATGGCAGGAAAAAATAAATAGCATACAAAACCTACAAAAACAGAACAATAAAATGAATGTTAATAGGTTTGTAACATATTCAAGACATGTTGAAGACAATTCAGAGAAATATTCAAAGAAATTGACTTACACAGACGAGAACAGTGATATCACTGTCTAGGGGCTTTTCCATTTATAGGGGAAGGAAGAAGGAAAAGGGGAAGATGAGAAGCAACAAAATGGTTTTTGGATTTTGAAGAAACAAATTATGTGATTACCAAGGCAGGGTAGCGGAAGAGTTTATTTCTCAAATGAAACAATTTGCTTTATGAAAGCGTGTAAACAAAATTTTCAAATCAGCCAATCAGAGCATTTTGGTTTGGAAATCATTTAATTTTTTGGACCAATTGTATGAAGACATATTTGACCCTGATAAATCCAAAATTTAGCCAGTTGGACAAAAGGAAAGAAAAGAGTTTTCCATAACATCTAACATTCTTATATGGTAGATAAGTTTTCTTATGAGCTAATTAGCAAAGAGAAAACTCAAAGTGACAAAAGGTTGTTTCTATCAAAAAGATAAGTTGAGTCAAGGATGTCATAACATTCTGCTGGGCATTATTCTTACTCATGCTAAAAGGTATTTACTTGCACTGAAGGATCTCTTCCGTGTTAAGATGATTTTAATAGGTTTTGGTTATTTTCTCAAAGGTCAAGTTCAGTATTGTTTAACCAAGCAGTGGTTGGTACTCAAGGAAGGTGATTATTTCCTTTTCTCTCATACCTTTGTTAGGTCTCCAACGAAGATGATTGATATCTTGACACTAATTGTTCCAAACACTTAACTGGAGTAAAAGTGTTCCTAGTGGTTTGTTTAAGTCTCATTCTGGTCAAGTTTTACTTTGTGGATGATGCTAAAAATGGATTTTAAGGATATTGGATAACTAAAGAATTCTGGATGAATTCTCTAAGTTTTTGGTAATTGGTCTTACTTAGCTACTAATTCAGTTGTGACATCAAGGAAGAATGTTATGTCTCTTATGAGATGTTTGAATTCGCGTTGAGGATTTATAAACTATTTATATTTTTTAACTTCACAAGCATTCAATTGTTTATTCTCTTACTTTATGTTCAAAGGAAGAAGAAGTCAAGAAGTTGCACTAGAAGATGCAATATCAGACAATTGCAAAAGCTCAAGCCTATTTTATGGATCTGGATGGTTCAATGCAAGGTGAAGGTCCTAGTGTGCAGAAAGGTGTATATGATTCTCTTTCGTCAAAGTGAAATTATTATCTGTGAAGTCTCCATAGGTCTTATCTACTTGTTTTATGAGAACAAGGTTTGTTTCTGAGTTACTATATTGAGGGAAGTACTTTTAGTGACGAGTAACTTAAAGATCAAAATCAGTGATATGTTCATTGAGAAAGGTACTGATGTTCAACCAGATGTTGAAACATCATCACAATAGTTTGTTACTCCAGTATGTGGTAGATTCCAAAGGACTTGGAAACTTTGAATGAGGAAGCTCTCAAGAAAGAAGTTTAAGAGAGAGTTCATTATTTAGAGTTTGTTTTAGTCCGTGATCATCATATGTTAAATGATTGAGAGTCTTGGGGTAAAAATTTGTTTCCAAGTCTAAATAAGATTGTATCATTTGAGGATATTTTGGTTTATGATTAGAATTAATTGAGTTCTAAAATATCTTGAAGACTAGGTGCATTGCTAAAGATAGATATTTTCTATATTGGATTGATTACTAAATGAGTACAATGTCTAACCGGATTTATCTTTACATGTTGTTCTTGATTAATTAATTTCTAGAAAGACTATTGAAACCAAGACTTATTCATCTAGAAACTGGAGAGAACGTTGTTTGTGTGTTCTTCCTTTACATTAATCAAAATCACTTGACTAATACCTTGTGATAGTAGATTATTTGTGAGATTTTTGGGCATTGTTCATCATCTTCATCCTTACTCATATTTCCATGTTAATGGACCTTCATCTATAAAGATTGAGTATTAACAGAGAGTAGTGGTACATTAGGGCATCTGATGTTTTTCTTGTGAAGTTTGCTATTTGTAACAGGTGCATGTATCATTTCTCGATTACAACTTGTTATTTATTGTTATTCATAAAGAATAATGTTTATAAAAAAATACTCCATGGAAGACTTTGGCAAGATCAAGTATCAATTGCCCATAAGGTAGAGGTGAAAGGTTACCCATCTTTGGTGGAGTTAGAGAAAGATTGCTCGCATACAAAGTTGGGAGTTGTTCAAATGAATGCTTAGCCATGGAAATCTCTAAGAACAAGAAATATATGAGATCAAGGGGTTGAATCAAGATCTTTTGAGGTCTTGAATCATTAGTAATTTAACGTGTCTGTACCAACAGTGAGGTGTATTGTTTAACATTATGTTGTAACAAAAACTCTTGTATCCATTTATCAATAGTGGAAGAATAAAAATTCTCCAATGATTAATGTACACCATTGAAGAGAGTGGACTAGGAAACACAAGGATGATAGCCAAACCACTATATACCATTGTGTTTTTCTTCTACTTCTCCTTATCCTTTTTACTTTCTTAGCATTCGTCACGTTATCATCATTTATCGTGATTTGCTGCATAGATCATATGCCATATAAATTAGACTTTGCTTATAATGTTTTAATGTATAATCTTAGGTTTGTGTTTTCTAAAACATTTTTGTCATATCTTAAAACCATAAGTATGGCTTGATCATATATGTTTGAAAAATGTTATTTTTGTTGCACCCAAAAATTTTCCATCCTATCTTCTCTTTTATCTAGCTTAGGCTTTGCATTTCATCTACATATGCTTGCATTAGGTCATTTGCAAAAACAGTCATTCACTCATCGCATTTGCATCATTAGTCGAACATTCATGTATTTAGTTTGACCAAAAGTCAACTTAAATCAACATGTGCATCATTTCAGAGTTAAGAAAATATTTGATATCTCACTCCATGCATTTTTATCTCTTTACATTGCTTCATGTATTACGCCAAGTTGATCATATTTTAATAATATTGATATTTAGTTTCTACAAGAAGACTATTAAAAGCAATTCGACATTACGCAGAAAATTAACAGTTTGTAGTCTTTTTGTTAACCGCCAGTGTCTTTTCAGCCGGGTAATTTCAGGTTTACTTTTATTTTTAGTTTTTGAGCTTTTGCAATATTTGTTATTTATCTTTGTGATTTGTAGATATTTTTAATGTATTTATTTTCTTCGTTTCGATTAATCAGGTGTCCTTTCATATAGTTTTTGGTTATTTCGAATCTCTTTTTTTATCAGAAAAATTAAAACAATAATATTTTCAAAATAGTTTATTTTTTTCTTTTTGTTTTTATGTTAATTTTGACAAAGACTGCATTTTGGCCATTTGAAAAACTAGTAGATGTTATACGGTGGGAGAACTGACTTGAGGTTTTGTGTTTGTGTTCGCAAATGTTGCGGTTGAGCAAGAGTCGCCACCGACATTTATTTTATCCAATAAGGAAAGGTGAAAAAGCACAGGAAAGACCTTTCGAGATGTTTTCTTGAGTTCGGGGGGTAGATTATGAAAAGGGAAGGTATTAGCACCCTTTCCATCCATGGTTTTCCATGGGCTCTTAGTTACTTGCTAGATCACTTGCTTTTTGTTTGAAATTGTGCTTGTGTGGTTTTTGAAAGTATTTTGAAAAGGTGCCATCGTTCAGGCGAACTTTGCAATGATTCACGTTTGTAAGAATGTATGCAAAGTGTTGAGCTTTTGAAAATATTTCATGTTTTGGAAATATGTTTGGAATGTGTATGTGATTGTTTTGAAAATAGCAAGGATGTTTGTTTTGAAATTGAGCAAGTAACTAAAAGTAATCTACCTACTCAAAAGGTTTTAAATATGCTTTTCCTCCTCCTTTAGATGTTGCCACCTTACCATTATTTTGATAAGAAGCCCCATCATTGGATGTGAAGGGACGAGCGTTGGGTAATCGTATGTCCATGATAGCAATGTTGTGAGATGACTTAGCACTTTTTCTTTAGGGACTAAGATCATTTTGAAAGGCAACTTTGATAGCATCATCGAGGGACTATGATCTTGTACTTTCGATTCGTTTGTGCTAAGACATCCCACATGCATAACATGGACATTTTTATAAGGCAACAAGTGGGATTACCCTAAGGGTGTAAATGTGCGAATGTGTTTGATTGCATGCATAATTTGTCTTGATTAGGGTGATCTATTTGTCAATTTTCATATCTTGTCATACACCCTAATTACTAGCATATATTGAAAGTAATAACAGTGCAGAAATGTAAAGTCCTACGGTATTACAATATGTAAGGGGATGGGGATACATATTTATGAATGGAGGGGTTGCAAGCTAACTTTCTAGGTTACTATTACAACCATATTGAAATAGATAAGAATGTACAGGAAATGTAAAATGTTTCTCTGTTTAAAAAATAAAATAACTTTTGTTTAAGAAAAATATTTTGTCTTTTTATATTAAAATAAAATATATCATGCAAATGTAAAATATTTTTGGTGTTTTTTCGATTAAAAATAAAATATAATATGATGGAAAAATAAAATAAAATAAAAAAAAAGCAAGGAAACATAATTAACGCAAAAAGCCAAAAATAGAAGGGGTCAGAAGTTCTGACTCTGCCTTGCTGCACAAACAGAAACAGGTTAGCAAAATATGGAAGTTCAGAAGTTCTGGATCTTATGGGAACTCAGAAGTTCTTCAGAAGTTCTGACGCAACTGTCAGAACTTTGCCTCTCTCCATGCCAGTCAGAACATCTGCAGCTCAGTCATTTATAGAACAAAAGTTGCATGCATAATAGTTATGACAAATTTCATGAAATATCAAAAGCATGAATCATAAGCAACATGTATTTTCTAGTTTTAATTCTGAGTCCTATTTTCTTTATGAAATTCTGAACTGGGATTTCTTTTACTTAGGCAAGCAAATGCAGGAATTTTAAGAATATGTACATCATCAGGATCAGAATATCTACATTGTGCTAAATATGCAAAATCTGACAATGCTTAATTAGTTAGGATGAGGGTCAGCAGAAAACATACCTTGTAGTTAGAAAGGATTCTGTGAACTGGAGATTGGTCTTGAATTCTGGTGATGTTCTGAGCAACTTCTACACGTACTCAGCAGGATGGAAGTTTGCAATTTCTGAAGCAGCCAAGGGGTGATATTCTGACTCCTTTGTGGTGAAAGTGAACGGAGAGTGTATGCAATAGGAATACAGAAGTTAAGGTAGCTTCTAATGTATGAATCAACAGCTACGTGGATGGCTTTAGTCAAGAACACTTGAGGAAAAATGGAGTTTGAATATAAGGAATCAATGCCAAGATTTTGGTCTTTTTGTTTATAGTTTCCCGGGTTCTTGGAATTTTTGCAGTGGTTCAAAGCTTTCTTTCTCAATTTTCTCATCTCTTACACAAATTTTTCCGGTCTTCCTTTCAGTGTGCAAATGGTGTTCTATTTATAGGCAAAGTTTTGCAGTTGGGGCGGTCAAGTGGCACCAACATCATATGCTAGATGCTGACTTACTCTTGAAGTAAGCTTAAACAAATTGGGGGTTCAATGCATTCAAGTTGGATGTTTAACAGTGCCTCAACTGGATTTGGAGTGTGGATTAAGGAAAAGTAGATACAGCACGTGGGTCTAGCATACTTTTGCACAGAAGTTTGTCTTCCCAAGACAATAGGGGTACGTGTGGTGAAAATCCCTTGGATAAAGACTCAGAGGCGGTTGTGAGCATTAAATGAGTTCCCATGTGAAGCTCTGCATCTTTGCTTGACTCTGGATTAGAAGTTCGACTTTAGTGTAGCATATCATCTTCTGATTCTTTTGACTTCTGACTTCAGCATGTTCTGAGGGGTCCTTCAGAATTTCCAGTATACTTACAACATGCTTTATTAACTTTTTGATTTAACCTTTGCAAACTCTAACTGAACCTTTGTGAACACTAGCCCAGAAGTTCTGACCAAACTTTGTCTTGAGACTATCCAGAATTTGCTGAGTGTGAACACTGACCCAGAAGTTCTGAAATTGTCATGCTTCTTAAACACTTAGCAAAATTTCTAAGTTTTTAGAATTTGATTCTTTCCAAGTAAAATTTGACTTTTGAAACTCTTGATGAAGCAAACTTCATATTCCAACATATCTTGATGAAATATGATTTTTTTTATTTGATTTTGATCCAAAAGTCAAAGTCAGACTTCTTTAGTGTGAAAATGACCATTTTGCCCTTGTGAATGGTTTGCTTGGAAAAGTTGTTAATTCAAGGCCTAGGGACTTGATGAAAGCAAACCTGAGGATCCAGGGTGATCCCTTGAGAAATGAGAGGGCAAAGTTTGGGGTGCAACAACTGCCCCTGTTCAAACTTCTTGAACCTGAAGAGTTAGATTGGCGGATCTGCCATTCGTAACTTGAAGGTGAAAGATGATTGAACACTAGAGTGCCCATAAATTTGCACTCGAAGATGGATGGTGAATGGGCTTATAGATGCCTTTTGGAAGAATGTTGGTAAAAGCTGGAAGAAGTATTTAGCATAAATCTCTTGTTGATTCATACTAGACTTGCTGTTTTACCTGTGAGAAAAGGGGTTAGAAAAATGCAGATGCTTGCATGATGTTCACCAGATGTGGTATCATGCTAAATTTATTGTTATGTACATGCTATGATGTATGAATGCAAAATGTGTGTTTTCGTCCAGGAAAATAAATCCCTGACTGCTGGTGAGGAAATCTTCGGAGGTTGAATCCTTGGTTGCCTGTTGGAAATGAAGAATATGCATATCTTCAAATTCTATTGAAGAGATGCTTTTGCTGGGGAACATCACTCAAATATCAGATGTTATCTGGTCGGATCCAGGCTTCATAGTGGCTGAGGATGAAGTAGTCGGTTGCTATCTGGTCGGGTCCAGGTTTCACGATAACTTACAGTGAGAAGAGATAAATTAACTGTTATCTGGTCGGATCTAGGCTTTGCAGAAAATTCCATGAAATTGAATAGTCATCTGGTCGAGTCCAGGCTTCACAACAACTTGCTGGGGATGAAGAAGTTAACTGTTATCTGGTGGGATCCAGGCTTCACAGTAACTTATTGGAGATGCAGAAGTTAATTGTTATCTGGTTGGATCCAGGCTTCACAGTAACTTGTTGGAGGTAAGGATGAATTAACTTTTATCTGGTCGGATTCGGGCTTCACAATGACTTTCCGGAGATGCGGAAGTTAACTGTTATCCGGTCGGAACCATGCTTCAAAGTAACTCTTTGAAATTGAATAGTCATATGGTCGGGTCTAGGCTTTATGGTCTTTTGGAAAGCTATACTATTATCTGGTCGAATCCAGGCTTCATAGTGTATTTCCGAGAATCAGGGTTAATTGTTATCTGGTCGGGTCTAGGCTTTATAATACACTGTTTGAAAACTATTATCTGGTCGGGTCCAGGCTTTGCAGATTTCTGAAGTTGAAGTTAATTATTATCTGGTCGGGTCCAGGCTTCATAATAAACTGGTCGAAAACTGTTATTTGGTCGGGTCCAGGCTTTGCAGATTTCTGAGGTTTGAAGTTAATTGTTATTTGGTCGGGTCCAGGCTTCACAATAAACTGGTCAAAAACTGTTATCTGGTCGGGTCCAGGCTTTGCAGATTTCTGAGGTTTGAAGTTAATTGTTATCTGGTCGGGTCCAGACTTCACAATAAACTGGTCGAAAACTGTTATCTGGTCGGGTCTAGGCTTTGCAGATTTCTGAGGTTTGAAGTTAATTGTTATCTGGTCGGGTCCAGGCTTCACAATAAACTGCTCGGGGATTTAGTTGTTATCTGGTCGGTTTCCAGGTTTCACAATGAATCTCTGAGGATGATTGCTATCTGGTCGGATCCAAGCTTCACAATGGCTTTCTTGAAAGGATGGAAATGAGGAATGATATGTGGTCGGATCCAGGTTTCTCAGTCCTTTGTTGGGGATAGAGAGGCAACTCTACTGGGGAAAAGAAGTTAAACCTTGTTCAGATTGAGTTTAGGCTCTTCTATATATTTGAAGAGTTAGGCTATTACCTGGTCGGGTCCAGGTTTCATAGCATTTTGAAAAAAAAGATCAACTGATATCTGGTCGGGTCCATACTTCAGTAACTCAAGAAGTCAAACTGCTATCTGGTTGGGTCCAGGCTTCAGTAATCAAAAAAGTCAAACTGTTATCTGGTCGGGTCCAGGCTTCAGTAATAACTTGAAAATTATGCTAATATCTGGTTGGATCCAGGCTTCATAGCACTTCTTGGTAATAATAAAGGCTTTGTTGAAGGATTTACTGGGGATCAGGGATTGTGGACCTGTGATTAGTAGTCTTTTGAAAGGGGAATTCAAACTGGAGAGTATAGACTCAATCGGGTAAGGCAGACTCAGTTTGGGGAGGATACACCCAACTGTGGAGGATGGGCTCAGCCGGGGATGAAGGGCTCATCTGGGGAGGATAGATTGTGTTTGGAGAAAATATCCTTGATCGGAGAAGATGTACGCAGCTGGGAAATTTGGACTCAACTGGGGAATTTGGGTTCAACTGGAGAAGATATACTCGGCTGAGGAAGATGGACTCAGCTTGGGGAAAAGAATCTTGGTTGGAAGATATACTCCACTAGGGATAAAAACCTCGGTTGGGGAAGATATACTCAATTAAGAATGATGGGCTCAACTGGGCAATTTGGACTCACTGGGAAATTTATACTCAGCTGGGGAATTAACTCTGTTGGGGAAATAAACCTTACTGAGGAGGTGAATTCCCTTTAGGAAGAGGTCTCCTAGGATTTAGCTGGGGAGTGTATACTCAGCTGGGGAATTAACTCTATTGGGGAAATAAACCCTGCTGAGGAGGTGAATTTCCTTTAGGAAGAGGTCTCCTAGGCTTTAGCTGGGAGAAAGCTGTCAAGAGATTGACACCCTGGTCGGGGATCTTCCCGTGTAAGGAGATTTTATGGTCAACTCCATTGGGGAAAGGTTTAATGTCACCACCCTGGTGGGGATAATGATGATGAGATAACTCTGCGGGGCTATTTCACATACTTTTGAAAGAGATGCTTACTGCTATTGTGCATTGATGTTCTGTTGTTGATGTTGCTGCTTAGCAGGACACATGTGCCAAATATTTTTAATTATGTTCATATACATATTTTCATTCAATTTTAGTCATTGGACAAATTTGCATTCAAAACAAAAACAGAAAATTTTGCACTTCAAAGTGTATTTGTATTGATATTTTTCCCATGAATATGCGTTTTTGTACATAGAGACAGAAATCCAAGTAAGAGGAAATCGCCAAAAGGGAAAAAAATTTGAGAGATGAAAACAAATATCCATGCGAAATGATCTCATTGTCTTCCAGTTCTACTATTGGCCCAATATCTTCGAATATCCTTTGTTGTTGATCGAAATCAATTGGATATATCCTGGACCATTTGAACTTGGATCTTGGTGATAGAATTGACTGTGTTGATTTCACGGGACATAGTCGTACGCTTTTAATCCTTAAATTTTGCCTGAACCGCCCTTTCGGGTTTTCAGTTCACCAGGATACCCTTTTTTCCCAAGTTTCCCTTTCGTGTTTTCAATTTGACAGGTGTACAAATTTTTTTGTTTTATCCCTAACTTTTTCCTGAACCTTTTTGGTTTGCCGGGATGCCCTTGTTTTGCCTAGGTACGTCAACCTAGCGGGTCTCTTATGCGTAGTATTTTTTAACTATGTCCGCGTTTATAGGATGTGGGAAATCTTCACCGTCCATGGTAGTTAGTATCATGGCACCTCCAGAAAAAATTCTCTTGACAACAAACGACCCTTCATAGGTGGGATTCCATTTTCCGCTGGGGTCACCTTGTGGTAAAATAATGCGTTTTATCACCAAGTCACCAACTTGATATACTCGAGGCTTGACCTTTTTGTTGAAAGCCTTGATCATCCATTTTTGATACGTCTGACCATGGAAAATAGCGACTAATAATTTTTCATCGATCAAGTTCAGCTGATCCAATCTCGTTTGAATCCACTCGTCTTTGCCTAGGCCTTCCTCAATCATAATCCTCAGTGAAGGAATTTGAACTTCCACTGGAAAAACAGCTTCCATTCCATAGACTAGAGAGAAAGGAGTTACCCCAGTTGATGTTCTAGTTGAAGTACGGTAGCCATGTAGAGCAAATGGTAACATCTCATGCCAATCCTTATAGGTCACTACCATTTTCTGCATAATCTTCTTGATATTTTTGTTGGCTGCTTCGACTGCGCCATTCATTTTTGGTCTATACGGAGAAGAATTGTGATGTTTGATCTTAAATTGAGTGCACAAATCCCTGATCATGGCATTATTGAGGTTAGTCCCATTGTCGGTGATGATCTTTTCGGGGATACCATAACAGCAGATGAGGTTATGTCTGATGAATTTGGCTACCACATTCTTGGTGATTGAGGAAAATGAGGCGGCTTCGACCCATTTGGTAAAATAATCGATGGCGACAAGAATGAAGTGATGTCCGTTGGAAGCAGTAGGTTTGATTTATCCGATCATGTCAATTCCCCAAATTGCAAATGTCCACGGAGTGGTCATGACATTCAGAGGGATTGGAGATGCATGGACCTTGTCAGTGTAGATTTGGCATTTATGACAAGTTCTTGAATGTTGATGGCAATCGGTCTCCATCGTTGACCAATAGTAACCAGCTCTTAATATTTTCTTAGCCATTGTATGTCCACTTGAGTGATTACCAAAAAGGCCATCGTGCATGTCTTCCATGATTTCCTCTGTCTCACTCTTATCCATACATCGAAGTAGAGTCGAATCATGGTTGCGCTTGTACAATATCCCATTACTTAGGAAGAATTTGGCTGCAAATCTTTGTAATAAATTTCTGTCATTGATAGATGCTCCCTCTGGATACTCTTGTGCTTCAAGGTATCTCATTATCTCATGGTACCATGGATTTTCCGCATCAGTGTTAAGCTCATAGCAATGTGCAGGTTCATCAAATATTTCAATTGTAATCATAGGGGATTCGTTATCCCATCTGACTTTGTTCATTGAGGACATGGTTGCCAAAGCGTCAGCCAACTGGTTTTCTTCCCTAGGGAAGTGTTCAAAAGTGATTTCTTCGAAGTGAGGAATTAGGGATAGCACAAACTCCTTGTAAGGGATAAGATTAAGGTGTTTAGTGTCCCAATCTCCTTTTACTTGGCTGATCACCAAGGCAGAATCTCCAAACACATCCAAATGCTTGATCCTTAAGTCAATAGCAGCCCTTAGACCTAAGATGCATGCTTCATACTCAGCCATATTATTTGTGCAATCGAAGCATAGTCTGGCAGTGAAAGGAGTGTGGAAACCTTCAGGAGAGATGATCACTGCACCAATTTCGTTACCTAAGGCGTTGGAAACCCCATCGAATACCATTGTCCATCGGGATCCTTTTTCAGGTCCGTCAAACGGTCTAGGTTTCACACAGTTGGTTACCAGCATAATATTCTCGTCAGGGAAGTCAAAGTTCATTGACTGATAATCATCCACGGCTTGATGGGCCAAATGATCTGCTGGTACACTTCCTTTGATGGCTTTTTGAGTCGTGTATTGAATGTCGTACTCAGTCAAGATCATTTGCCATCTGGCTATTCATCCGGAAAGGGCAGGTTTTTCGAAGATGTACTTAATCAGATCCATCTTAGAAATCAACAAAGTGGTATGAGTCAACATGTACTGCCTTAGCTGGCGAGCAGGCCACGCTAAAGCACAACAAGTTTTCTCGAGCAGTGAATATCTGGTTTCACAGTCGGTAAACTTTTTGCTTAGGTAGTAAATTGCATGCTCTTTTCTTCCAGACTCGTCATGTTGTCCCAAAACACACCCCATAGAATTCTCTAGTACTGTCAAGTACATGATCAAAGGTCTTCCTTCAAATGGAGGCATGAGAATAGGAGGTTCTTGTAGGTAGTCTTTGATTTTGTCAAAAGAAATTTGGCATTCATCATTCCACCTGACTACCTGATCTTTCTTCAAGAGTTTGAAGAGTGGCTCACAGGTAGCAGTTAAGTGTGATATGAAACGGGCAATGTAATTGAGATGACCCAAGAATCCTCTGATTTCTTTTTCAGACTGAGGGACTGGCATTTCTTGGATGGCCTTTATCTTGGCGGGATCAACTTCAATGCCTTTATCGCTGATAACAAAACCTAGAAGCTTCCCAGAGCGTATTCCAAATGTGCACTTGTTAGGGTTTAACCTCAACTTGTACTTCTTTAGCGTCTCGAATAGTTTGTGCAGGTGACCGAGATGTTCTTCTTCGGTTTGTGATCTGGAAATCATATCATCCATATATACTTCTATCTCATGATGAATCATGTCATGAAATAAGGAAACCATAGCCCTTTGATATGTTGCCCCTGCATTCTTTAACCCGAACGGCATGACCTTGTAGCAGAAGGTGCCCCATTGTGTAACGAAAGTAGTTTTTTCCATATCTTCGGGAGCCATCTTTATTTGACTATAGCCTGAGAAGCCATCCATGAATGAGAAGACTTTATGCTGAGCAGTATTATCGACTAAGACGTCAATGTGTGGTAGAGGTAAATCATCCTTGGGGCTTTCCCTATTCAAATCCCTATAGTCTACGCACATGCGAACTTTCCCGTCTTTCTTTGGCACTGATACTATGTTGGCCACCCATTGAGGATAGGATGTTACAGCTAGGAATCCTGCATCAAACTGTTTTATCACTTCGACTTTGATCTTTTTAGACATGTCAGGCCTCATGCGACAAACTTTTTGTTTAACTGGAGGGCGGTCTTCCTTCGTAGGCAGACGATGAACCACAATGTCGATATCCAACCCAGCCATATCTTCATACGACCAAGCAAATACTTCCACATAATCGTGCAACATCTGAACCAAACGACTTTTAACATTGCTTTCCAAATTAGCGCCGATCATGATTTCCTTCTTATCTGACTCAGCACCCAAGTTGATAACCTCAATCGACTCTTCATGTGGTTGAATAGCTTTTTCCTCTTGTAGCAGAAGTCTGGCTAGTTCTCTTTGTATGTCACAATCTTCCCGCTTTCGTCTTTGGCTTGGTTAATAGGACATTCAAAGTCATAGTAGGAAATAATAGAGTTATTGGCAATAGGATCCAGAGTGGGTGTAGACCTGCAAGAGTGTGTGTGTGTGCATGTAAGATGCATGGCTATTTTTGATAATGTATTTGAAAGAAAAGAAAGACAATGAACACAAATATTTGAATGCAAAAGAGTCCAATGTACTGGATGATCATACGATAAGATGAACACAATATAAAACCCTTGACAAAAGAACCAAAGTGCCCCGGTCAAGGCACATGGTTTAAGAGTCGTTGTTTGGAGATGATATTGCAGACATAGAGTTCTTGAATTGACAGAAAAAGTAAACAATAATTACTCCTCAATGAAAGAAACAGGAGTGAAATCCTTTGCATGCCAATTGTTGAGCTTCCCTTCGGTTGTCGGGTAGATCCAATCTTCAAAAGAACACTCGTCATCAGAGTCTTCTACAACATTCACTTCATGATTTTTGAGGTGGAGAGGCAGCTTTCTAGTATGAGCACCTCTAATTTCTTTCTGAGCTTTGGAGGTGAAACCTAACCCAAACTTGTATGCCTTGAACGAGATATCGAGGAGTTTACCCCACCTCTTACTGTTTCCTTCTTCTACCACAACACGGGCATCCTTAAGAGAAACCATCTTGGGGATAACTTTATCGGATTTTGGAGTGTCAGAGGAGATTTTGGTGGTGGCCACAACTTCAAATGTCTGGCAAGGAGTTTCTATGAATTCGCCATCCATTTCTACGTACTTGAAATAATTGAGATGGCTTAACATAAATTCTTCTTCACCACAAACAGTGACAACCTTCCCTTGAACTGGATATTTTAACTTCTGGTGGAGAGTAGAAGTGACCGCACCTGCCCCATGGATCCATGGGCGTCCAAGCAAGCAAGAATAAGCAGGCCGTATGTCCATTATGTAGAATGTGGAATTGAAAACCTGTGAACCAACCTTAATTGGGAGATCCACCTCTCCATGAACCATCCTTTTCGACCCATTAAATTCCCTCACAACAATATCGCTTGGCTTCAAAACCAAACCTTCATAGTCTAACCGATCTAAAGCGCCTTTAGGTAACACGTTTAAAGATGAGCCTGTGTCCACCAAAACATGTGCCAGAGTGATCTCCTTACATTCAACAGAAACATGCAAGGCTTTATTATGATTCTTTCCCATGGGAATTAAATCTACGTCAGAGAACCCCAGACCATTGTCGGCTGTCAGACTTGCTACACAGTTCTCAAATTGGTTGGCTGTGGTTTCTTGAGGGACGTGAGCCTTTTTCAAGAACTTAATCAAAGCTTGTGCATGGGCATCAGAACATAGTAATAAGGACAACATTGATATTTTAGAAGGGGTTTGCCCCAACTGCTCTACTATTTTGAAGTCGCTTTTCTTGATGATTTTCAGAATCTCCTCCATCTCTTGAGTGGATGGTTCTTCCATAACAGTCTTTTTAGCAGGTGCCTCTTCCCTAGCAGGCTCACTTTCTTTCCCTTTTCCTTTAGTACTGGCACCAACACTGTTGTTGGTTATGTGGATTGGAACCGTGGTGGTGGTTGGTGGTGAGATATCAGGGGAAAAGACTCTTCCTGTTCTTGTGACTTTACTAGAACTAGTAATATTAGTAACACCAGCTTCATTATCATCAATCTAAGAATCTTGTTTTACCCCATGGTAATAAACCTCGGCACCGTAATTCCATGGTACCGCTTTATCAGAGGTGTATGGAACAGGTCCGAAAGTAGTGATTATGAGAGGAGCAATGATTGGTTCATTCGAAATCCTGATAGGACCTTTGGATGATATCCTAAGAGGTTTGTTTGAAATTGTTATGATGGCCAAATCTTCAGCTTTGTCGATTGAATTTTTGATGGAGGGAATCTTTTCGAATAGAATTTCGCAACCATCCATTAGGCTTTGTATACCTTTCTTCAATTCCTCACACCCATTGGGTTGTATCATACAACACACACAACCTTTTTCACAACCAGGGAAAATCCTAGCTTTTAATAGATTGCTCTTTATTACATTCCACGGAGTAGTTAATTCTTCAACAGAGGCAATGAAAATTGTGTCTTCGACATCATTAACACCTTTGTCATGCTTCGGCATTGGAGCGGTAATTACATTTGGCGTCGTAGGATGATCAAATTAAATAGTATTGTTGTCAATTAAATCCTGGATTTTATTCTTCAAAGCCCAGCACTGATTAGTCTCATGCCCGAGGCTGTTTGAATGGTAAGCGCACTTTGCATTTGGATTATATCTAGGTGACGAGGTGTCAGAGTTGGCGGGAGGATACCGCAGTGTCACTAAATTAACCCTGAGCAGATGTTGAAGGGCTTGAGATAATGACATGCCTAACCTTGTAAACTGTCTTCTTGTGGCTTCAACCCGTTGATGATTGGTAGATGGTCTTTGAGTAGCAGTCGGATTGGAGATTCATACAGCATTGACAGACAAATGATTATTCATTTTGGTATGGGCCTTTTCTCTATACACAACATTAACTTCTTTCTTCGTGGCAAAAGGTTTCTTGACAGGATTTGGAGTGGAAGTAATGCCACATAGATCTTTCCACTTTTAATGCCACATTCAACTCTTTCACCGGTTAGAATTAATTCGGTGAAACCAGAAGAAGAGCAGCCAACCAATAGATTAAAGAAAGGACCAGATAATGTGTTCATGAACATGTCAATATGTTCCCTATCAGTCAAGGGAGGTTGGAACCTACTAGCAATATCTCTCCACTTCTGCCCATATTCCTTAAATCCCTCATCTTTCCCAATGGTCATACCTTGCAATTGAACCCTAGTCGGTGCCAAGTCAGCCTTGTATTGATATTGATGGTAGAAGGCAGTAGCTAGCCCCTCCCAAGTATTGATGCGAGAGCCATCCACTTGATAAAACCATTCAATTTGTGTTCTAGCCAGACTCTCTTGGAAGAAGTGAGTCCAGAGTTTTTTATCAGCAGTGTGCGGTTGTATCTTGCACACATAGGACTTCAAATGGAGCTTTGGGCAAGAAACCCCATCGTATTTTGAAAAGGTTGGTATTTTGAACTTTTTGGGAATGACTACCCCAGAGATTAAGCCCAAATCGTCAAAATTTAAACCGGCAATGGCTTGGATTTCAACAGCTTTCAACCTGTCTTCTAGCTGCTTGTATTTGATGTCTGCGGGTGGATATTGTTCATTGAAATAATCATCATCAGATTCTTGGTCATTGATACAGTCGGCCTGAGTACTCTTGATTTCACCAATTTGGTTCTCGTCCTCTTAGGATGAATCTTCCTCTATTGGAATTTGACGGATTGTCTCCTTGAACCTTTTACCCATGTTGAGTATTGCTTTCTTCTTTGGATTTTTCTTAGCGGCCAACAAGGCCATCAAATGCAATTCCTTGGATGAGTACCTCATGAGGGCCATCTCTCCTGGTGTATCCAAATTATCGCAAAGCCAAACAAGGGTTGTAATTAATGCCTCCCCTAATGCCAAGTAGAGGGACATTGGGGAATTCCCCACATGCGATCAATGATGGTAATGTCTTCCAAAGAGCGATAATACCAATAGATATCAGCATGTGAAAGTGACATCAATCTTTTAGACCACCTCATACCTTGTTCATTTTTCACCACGGATCGAGGTAGGTGCGAAATAAACCACCTAGCCAACAGAGGAGTGCAACACATCAAAGCCCCCCCTTTTCTTCAAAGTGCGAGAGTGAAGAGAATGCAAGATGTCTCCCAGCAATGTAGGCACCGGATTACGAGATATGAAAACCTTGATCGTATTCACATTTATAAATTGGTCAGGATTGGGAAATAGTACCAATCCATAGATGAGAAGAGCCAAAATTTCCTCAAAGGCTTGTAGATCCAAAGTATTACAACACTCTTGAGTCTTTTCCAACAAAAACTTTGCTAGGAACCCTTTGACACCACTCCTTGTTACCCAATTTTCTACTACGTTAGATGGTTGCAAATGTAGAGCTCGAGCAATTTCATCAGGTTTAGGGTCTCTTTCAATACCGTTGAAAGGTAACTGATCAAGAATAGGGATCCCTATGAGTTGAGAAAATTCTTCTAAAGTGGGCACAAGTTGGTAATCAGGAAAAGTGAAGCAATGATGCAAAAGGTCGAAGAATTGGACAAGCACCTTTACCATATCTTCTTCAATACTTGAGGTAACCAGACTAAGGAGTCGACCATGTCTTTTGGTGAATGGAGAATTCTCAGGGACCCTTGATACTAAATCCTAGAGTTGTGGAGGTATCCTCAAAAGACTAACTTGGATAGTTCTCCTACGAGCGGAGGCCATGTCCTACTGTTGTAACCCAAAATTTGCCCTCCCATATTCTTCAATATTTGCAAAGAGCATGCTTCAAAAATCTCCCAAGGGTTGCACAGTCCAATTGCCTCCTAACAGTCAAAAACTAGGGTTTTGGTTCTGACAAAGAAATTGAAGTTTTCAAGGGTCCAAACAAGTCCCACATGCCTATAAACATTGTCAAGCATCCTCATACCAAGTTTCAAGACTCACAGCACAAAATTGCACTGTCAAAAACCCTAATTGCTCAACAGTCAACTGCAGGGGCAAAATGGTCATTTGACAGTCAAAAGTCCAAATTTTTGGTCAACAACTTATTTTGAAGCCACAAACATCATTTGATCAATTCTTGATCATGATTCTCAAGGCATGGCTCAAAAAGTCTCAAGATGCAAAAGTTTCCATATTTGGACAGTTGAAAAAGTCAACTGTAAATTGACCAAGGCATAACTTCCATATGGTTTATCAGAAAAATTCCATCCAAAGCTCATTTTGAAGAGAATGACATTTCCTACAACTCCTCTTCACACTTCAAGTCCAAGAAATGCTCTCACAAAAAGATATCAATCTCAACATTATAGGTCATTCTCAAAAGTCAACAAAAAGGCACTTTAAGTCAAAGACCATAACTTGAGATTGGTAAATCAAAATGACATGGGACCAACGGCATTGGTTATAGAACTTCAAGACCTTTCTAAAATGTCCAATAACATGATCAAATCTTAAAAATTGAGCAAGATATGCCTTGTGGAAGTTGGGAAATTTTGGGAATTTTGAAAAGTCAACTTTGCTTCAAATGCTTCAAAATTGCTAATGGGCCACAATTTCTTCCAAGAATCATCACCCAAAGGCTATGCACGACCCATTGACTTTAAAGGGAGTTATTTTATCATTTTTTATTAATTATTTGAATTATTATTATTATTATTTCATTTAATTAAAATAAAATATGACAAAAATAGAAAATCATGTGTTTTAAATCTTTTGTGCAGCTAATTCACTCTTTATGGATCAAATATTTCGTGCATCACTAAAAAGGCAAGAATCTTCATTGATTCGCATGAGAAAGGTATGAAAAAGATTGAAAAAATCATGGAAGATCACAAACTTGAAAGGCATTAAAACTTGGATGTTGGGATTGTTTTGTTGACCTAAAACATTCACATACATATACACAATGCAACCCTAATCACAAGAACAAGAGAGCTGCGCCAGAATCACAAGAACAAATTTGCATTTTTCATACAAAATTCTCAAAACTGAAAACACACATAGAGCATGATTCAAAGCCTATAATCGATTCCAAAAGCTTTCTGAGGCCTTCCTAAACGTCACTCAATCCTTTTCTAGTCCCCACGCATAAAGAAGTGGTAGAACAAAGTCCAACTTTCTCAAACTTTTCTCATAATCGTGTTTTAATATACATGCATTTTCCATACATTTGAATGTTTGATTTACACTAATATGCACTCCCTGAAACTAGTGATGTATTTTAATTGAGTTTTTATGGCCTGTATGCAAAGTTACCATGGAAGCTCTTTAGGGTTTCAGAGGTTGGAAATTAGGGCTTCTTTCATGTGGAAAAATTAAGCCACGAGACCTATGCCATTGGACTCAGAAACTCCAGACGAATCCAATCATCACATCGCGCCCAATTTATCTTTCACTATGGCCTAATCTCTATTATTCGTTATGCTGTTTAGTGGGGGTTTAAAACCCCCGCTACTTGTTTGTTATTTTCAGGTGGAACGAAGAAGAAGCCTGGCGTGTCACTATGTGGTTGGACAATTTGAAATTTGGCGCGTTGGATACCACTCAGCGTTGTTTGCATTATGTTATTCGCTTGCCAGTTTCTATGCAACGCGCGTGCATAGCTCAGTTGGTGGACAGGGATAGTGGTAAACATTGGGACCTGGGTTCGATTCCCAGGTCCCCCACTTATTTCATATATTTTGTTTTAACACGCTTTTGTGCAGCATATTCTCAAAGGTTCACCATATGCCTTCGCCAGCTTGCCTACCACATGTCCAGCAACGCCAATCCAAAGGCCATGATGAGGGTCCCAGGGTACACACCAGTCAATGCCTCCACACGCAAGTCTGAAAAGTCAAATGGGCTTGCATTTCATGGGCCAGATTACTCTCAACATACCTCCTCAATTTGGGTCAACACCCCCATCTGTTTGCATTTTCTTCTCTTCTTTTTTTCTTTTCTTTCATTTATTTTAATTATATTAATTGTTTATTTAATTCCACAAATTAATTTTTTATAACATAAAAATACAAAAAATATCAGAAACTATAAAAAATAAAAATATGTTCATTTATTTTTTAATCAATATTTTGTAAATAAAATTCTAATAACTAATTAGTTTAATTTTAGGTTTAATTCTAATTTTTTTTAAATAAACTAAAAAATGTAGAAATTAGGGTTTTTATACTTTTATTCTTTTTTTCCTTTTTCACCAGTATTAATTATTAATTATGTTTGTAAATAAATATGCCATTTAATTAATTAGGGTTAAATTAGGTTACAACTTAAACATTTTTTAATAAATTAAAAACAATTTAGAACTAGGGTTTTAATTAACTTTTAATTCCAATTTAATTCTCCTTAATTCCATAAACACAAAAACTCCAAAAATAAGTTCTTTCCTTTACTTAATTTAATTAATTTTGTAACTTCAATTCAATTTCCTTAAAGGGTCCAATGCCCTCGCACTCGATTCTAAATTCTCTTCACGCATTTATTTTTATTTCTTCTATGAATGTAATGTATTTGCCCCAAAGCCTTGTAATAGATAATTAGGGTATTTACTTTTCACACTTTGTTTCAAATCGGGTCTTGGTTTAATTTAGCGTTGTAGACCCGCGCCTTGTAATAGCGTAGGACCTTTATCTTTCCGCATTTTTATTTCCGCACCTTTTTAACTGTTAAAACACATGAAAGAATGTATGCTCTAATTAAATCAAAGCGTAGACCACCAATGCATGATCAAGACAAATATAAACTGAAAATGACACACAATTCACACACCACTCCTAGGGTACGCCTCACTGTTGCCTTGTCCCCTCGAAACGTGGTCGTCGAGTATAGGACGTTTTAGTAAGTCCTTATGTCCATGAACATGGCATAAGGGTAGCTTCTAAGGTGTCCTACTATTGCTCTGGTGACCACACTGTTGCCTTGCCCCTCGAAACGTGGTCGTCGACTATAGGACGTCTTAGTGAGTCCTTATGTCCCATTGATCTAGTCGCCTCGAAACGGTTGCCTCGAAACAAGTTGCCTCGGAATAGTTGCCTCGGAATAAAAGATCAATGGCATAAGGGTAGCTTCTAAGGTATCTTACCGTTGCCCGGTGACCACACTGTCCCTACAAACTCGAATTGACCCGAACACCTCCAACGGTGGTGCTACATACCTCTCAATGGTGGGATGGCATTATCTTAAGAACATTTACACAGACGAATTCCTTAGGGTAGGTAGATGACTCGTAGATACTTGCTCTAATTCAAAACAAATCAAAAACTTCTTTTCACACCGACACTTTGCAAAAAGCTTTCAAAACAAACTTTTCAAACACTCTTGAGGACTGATACAAGAGTCGATCTGAAACTTTCAAAGAAACTTTTTCAAACCCACTCTAAAAAGCAAACAAACATTTTTGAAAACACAAGTGAGCAAGTATCTAAGAGCCCATGGATAACCATGGATAGAAAGGGTGCTAACACCTTCCCTTTCTATAAATATACCTCCCGAACCGAGAACTAATCTCAATAAGGAATTTTTCTGTGCTTTTGTCCTTTCCATTTGGAGAAAATAAAAAACGGTGGCGACTCTTGCTTCCGCGACATTTCGCAAAACCAGCGTTAAACAGTCAGTTCCAGATCCACCGATCACAGAACTGGCGACTCTGCTGGGGACACTTTAAAGTGAGGTGTACCTTAGGACTAAGATCACTTGTGTTTTCAATTGTCTGAATTGCTTGCTTTATTATTGTGGGACTGTCTTGGGAGTTCTATAGATCCTAACCCGGATCTGGGGATACCTTCTTAGAAAGTAGCAACAAGGCTGTGAGAGAACTGTGCAGGGTATACCGACATGGTTGAAGCAGTCTGCTACGTTGATGTGGCACTTTGGTGTGTACCGGTAACCCTTGAGTTCAGTCAAGGAGAGTACGGGGCCGCCGCGTGGTGTCGTGAAGCATCAACTGACCTTAGGAACCTTAATTGAACCATCTTGGCCTCTTTAGGGTAGTGAGATAACTGACTTTGGTGCAGTCTGAGGTTGGTTGATACTCGATACTACACTCAATTGAGGGTTGTTTTCTTGGAATATTTCGGTCGCCAGTTCAGTGGCTAAATCGAAACGATGAACAATGAAAGCAATCCAATGATATTGGGACCCTTAGAACCCGGTTACTTCTGATAGGACAGGTTGAGCCCACCAACTTCAAAAGGGTAATACCCAGACCCCATGCTGGCCTAAACTCTAAGGGCTATGGTGTGACTTGTGTGTTTTCATACTTGACTACTTGCATGCTTGTTATCTGACACTTGAGTTTCTTGCAGGTTTTGTTTATAGTCCTTAATTGGGACTCATAACTGGGTTTACCTACATTACCCCATGCATAGCATAACATCATACCATTGCATAAATCCTGCATAAGGACTAACCCATTTCAAGGATCTCAAGGGCTTGTGATGCAGGTCATGATGAATCAAACGTCTAGCAAGGGGCAAAGAGGATTTATTTTCCTCTAGCCAAGGTTGTCAGAGGCTATGACCCACTTGATATGGTGAGCTTTGACACTTGAAGAAGGTTCCCCGAGCCAAGATTGTCAGGGGCTATGACCCACTCGATATGGTGAGCCTTGACTCTTGAAGAAGGACTCTCCATAATATGAAGTGCCTTCAATCAAGCAACCGAATTCGAATTCTAACGATTTTCTTGTTTACCCCACGAGATCCTTGAAAACATCGCATGCATATCATACATATCATTGCATAACAAGTACCCTTTCTCTACAGGTTGCTTACCTTCTTCGCTGTTTATTTCAGCAGTCATCATGAATCCTGAGTCATCCAATGCATAAGCTATCAAGGCCCCCCAGGCCCAGAACGCCCATTTCTAGGAGCTGGTCATGAGCTTAGCACAAGGACAACAAGAATTGAAGACTCTGCTCTTGAAGAAGAAGAAGAAGAGGACTGTTTTGTTCAACCCTAGACGTAGATCTGGGAATACACTACAGAATGGGGTTGAGCGGACTACTCCATCTGTTGGGGAAGACAGTCACCAAGATGGAAGGGTTCCTAGTCCCGTGGTCTCTGACACTGAGACAGACTTCAATGATGAGCAGTACCCTCCTGCGGAGGACAGGTACAAACAGCTGGAAGACCGGTTGAATGCTATGGAGATTCAACGTGTGCCTGGGCTGGACTTTGGGGACCTAGGTTTATCTTCTGGGGTGGTGATCCCTCACAAGTTCAAGGCACCTGCCTTTGTAAAGTACGACGGGGCTTCCTGTCCTAAGTTGCATCTCCGTTCCTACGCAAGGAAGATCCAGCCCTACACGACAGATAAGAATCCATGGATCCATTTCTTCCAGGAGAGTCTTTCAGGGACTCAACTCGAATGGTTCTATCAGCTGGACGGAACCACTATTCGTAACTGGGAGGACTTGGCTACTGCTTTTTATAAGCAGTATCAGTATAATGCCGACCTCGCTCCTACGCGTACCCAACTCCAGGGTATGTCACTTGGGACGGGTGAAGGTTTTAAGGAATATGCACAAAGGTGGAGAGATCTGGCTGGAAGGGTGCAACCGCCTTTAACTGACCGTGAGCTCGTTGACATGTTCTTGGGGACCCTGTCTGGTCCCTTCTTCAACCATCTGATTGGGAATTCTTCTGCTGGGTTTACCGATTTGATCTTGACCGGGGAGAGGATCGAAGCTGGCATCAAGGCTGGAAAGATCCAAGAAGCTACACCTTCTGATACTCACAAAAAGCCTTATACTGGGAAGAAAGAGGCCAATGCTGCGTACAACCAAAAGGGTCGCCATGATCAACATGTAGGGGCAGTCCAGATCTCTAATCCTAGGCCTGCTCAACAGGGACAGGGGCATCAACGTAAGGAGGTCGCACCCAAGAGACAATTCACTAAACTCAACATGTCACTGGATCAAGCGCTACAGAAAATGTTGAAGTCAGGGTTGATTACCTTGAGGGCTCCTCTCCAGAATCCAAACACCTCTGCTCCCAACTACCATCCTAATGAGAGGTGCGCATACCACTCCGATAGCCCGGGTCATACTACGGACAACTGCTGGCCTTTGAAGAACAAGATTCAAGACATGATCGACGCCAGAGAGATTCAGTTTGAAGCGTCAGAGACTCCAAACATAATCCATGCTCCTTTGCCCAATCATTGAAGACTTTTTTTTATTTGAATTTCCGAGTTGTAATTTTTTGCTTATACGAACAATTAAATGTCATAGCGAACTCTTTTATTTCATTAATGCACGACATATGTCTGTTTTTGAATTAATCCAATCATTTTCACTATGTTCACATTGCCTTCATATTTTTTTTGTGATGTTCAACTCTCAGTTAATAATTCTAAGCCTCTTGAGGGAGGATGACGAAAACGATACCACGATTTACAGTATGCTTTTGAACGAACCCCACTGATGAGGTACAGACATTGTTTCAATTCCTAAACACTGGTGTTATAAGGAAGATAATCCCTCGTCAACCCCTTCGAGCCAAAGAAGTAGGAGTTTTTCTTTTCGAAAATTAAAACCCTTAATCATAACCTGGGGCAGGGTAGTTTTCTCAGTTGATCCAAGTGCACAACGAATAGCACCAAAGAGGTCCTCACAAAACAAAAGACAGTGATGGTTCCGAATAATCATAAAGACAGGCAGTCATTACCCCTCAAAATAAACGCCCATTAAGTCAAAACCTATGAAGGAGACTTGCAAAACTGGGGCATCCCGCTGACTGTAATTCCACAAAAGAAACAGTACAGGCAAAAAAAATAGGGATAACAAAATCAAAAAGAAAGAGGTCCTACAAACCCTCAACAAAGAAATGACTGCCTGGTCAAAATAAACTGTCAGTATCCGAACCATCACTATATCAAAGCAAAGACTCAATAACGTCTAACGCACGATTAGCTGAGTTTAGGTTGGAAGAACATCACGAAGAACGGGTGGGTACAAATAAATTTGAGCCTTTATCCTTTGTTTCTTAAACCGTGAACCAGGCCACGCTACAACCCTTAAAAGTCCTAGCTGAAGCATGGGTTAGTTCGAAGGCATACTGTTACGAAAGGTATCCTGACTCCTTAAGGCTTGCGGTAAAATAACGAGTTGACATCACGATTTACAAAATTCACTTGTTTTTTATGAAAAAATGCATTTTTCAAAATCTTCAAGACAGACATAATCTATGCATTTTTGAAATAACATTGCTTGCACATATGACTATTTGTTTGAACAGCAAATAAATTCGCACGAAGAATATCTTATGGGCAAAAGCACTCCCAACCAAGGGGCAGGCATGTTCATTGTCCATCATCTGGGGCAGTTAAATCAAGATTCGGAGAATCTCTCAAAAGGCCAACCAGCTTGGGGCAAATCTCCATCTGGATCACCTAGGGCATTCCGACAACGAATCTTGCCTGATCAGACATCTTCTAGTGGTACGGCAACGCAATATCAATAACAGGGGCATCTCCCTACATCCTGAGAGCATGGACATAGTCGAAAAAATACTGCGCATAATCAAAGACCCGCTAGGTTAACATACCTAGGCAAAAATAAGGGCTTCCCGACGAACCAAAAGGGTTCGGGCAAAAATAAGGGATGAAATGAAAAAAAAATTTGTATACCCGGCAAGTCGAAAACCTGAAAAGGCAGCTTGGGCAAAAATGGGTATCCCGGTGGACTGAAAACCCGAAAGGGCGGTCCAGGCAAAAATTAGGGATCAAAGCATACGACTATATCCTGGAATCTCGTCACCTGTCTACCAGAAGATTTGTCAATTACCCCCACAGGTGCCTTCTCCCACTGAAACTGGGGCAATAATGAGTCGTCTAAGCGATCTAATTGCTCTGTCCACCAAGGTACCAAGGTAAGTTCGGCTGAAGAACAACCAAGATGCCTTAATTCCCCAGAGAGCGAGCCAAGATTCAACAATTCTCCCCAAGCAGAGTTGGATTCCCATAAGCCCTACAAGGCACAATATCTCCAGCAGGTCAGTGATACTCTCCCCGAGCAGAGTTATACTCCGTCAGCCTTAAGGAAGTTGGATTACCCCCAGAAGATCTCAACATTCCTCAGCGGAGTCTACAAACATCCTCAACAAGCATCCCCGGCATTCTTGATCTAAGATTGTTCTCCGGCGGAATCTAGACATCCAGCGGAGCCCCTCCCCAGTACAGTCCAAAGTCTCCCTAGGAGAGTTGAATCAATCTCCCAAGTAGGAAGCTTATCCCCAGTAGATTCTGGAAGCTTATCCTTTGCAGAGCATATCTCTCCCTGTCTTTATTCAGAAGGTTATTCTTCGCCAGAGCTTATAATTGGGTTATCCTCAGCTAATTGCCACGGAAAGGTCGTCCTTGGCGAAGTCTTCCTATCCCCAGTGGAGTTCCTCAAATCGCCAAAGCGTAACTCAACAATGGTATCCCCGGCGGAGTTCTCATACAACATCTCAACGTACCTCTCTTCCCACAGAGTATTTTCCCCAGCAAGATAGCTAGAGTAATTTCTCCCCACAGAGTAATCTTCAAGTTCATTCCCCAACGGAGTTATCCTCTCCTACCGGTATTCTTGCAACTACCATCCCCAGCAAAAACAAAGCTCTATTCTCCAACATCAGCCCAGGATGTGACTTCCCGGCACCCGTCAAGGATTTACTTTCCTAGACAAAAACATACATTCATAAACATCGCATTTCCATACATTATAGCATGCATATACGCATCATATCTTACAATCTCATTTATGTTGAGAACATCATTGCTTGATCTGTATCATGCATTGCATATGACTGACCTTTACCTTTCAGGAAAGATCCAGTTAAGTTCTCAGCTATTCCAAGACCTTGCCTGGTTCAGTTAAATCGACCCTAAGATTTTTCTGATTCTTATCCAGTCAAAGGCCTTCTCTGGTTCAGTCAGATTGACCCTAAGATCTCCCTGATTCTTATCCATTTGAAGATTCCAAGACCTTGCTTGGTTCAGTTAAATCGACTCCTAAAGATTTTTCTGATTCTTATCCAGTCAAAGGCCTTCTCTGGTTCAGTCAGATCGACCCTAAGATCTCCCTGATTCTTATCCAGTTGAAGATTCCAAGACCTTGCTTGGTTCAATTAAATCGACCCTAAGATTTTTCTGATTCTTATCCAGTCAAAGGCCTTCTCTGGTTCAGTCAGATCGACCCTAAGATCTCCCTGATTCTTATCCAGTTGAAGTTATTCCAAGACCTTGCTTGGTTCAGTTAAATCGACCCTAAGATTTTTCTGATTCTTATCCAGTCAAAGGCCTTCTCTGGTTCAGTCAGATCGACCCTAAGATCTCCCTAATTCTTATCCAGTTGAAGTTATTCCAAGACCTTGCTTGGTTCAGTTAAATCGACCCTAAGATTTTTCTGATTCTTATCCAGTCAAAGGCCTTCTCTGGTCCACTTAAATCGATTCCTAAAGATTTTCCTGATGAAGACTCAGTAGAAGACATCCAAGATTCTCTCATCGTTACTGTTGAGGTTGAAGTCGCCTATGATTCTCTCATTGTTACTGTTGAGGTTGAAGTCGCCCAAGATTCTCTTATCGTTACTGTTGAGGTTGAAGTCGCCTATGATTCTCTCATCGTTACTGTTGAGGTTGAAGTCGCCCAAGATTCTCTCATCATTACTGTTGAGGTTGAAGTCACATATGATTCTCTCATCGTTACTGTTGAGGTTGAAGTCGCCCAAGATTCTCTCATCGTTACTGTTGAGGTTGAAGTCGCCTATGATTCTCTCATCGTTACTGTGGAGGTGGTAATCGCCCCAGATTCTCTCATCGTTACTGTTGAGGTTGAAGTCGCCTATGATTCTCTCATCGTTACTGTTGAGGTTGAAGTCGCCCAAGATTCTCTCATCGTTACTGTTGAGGTTGAAGTCGCCTATGATTCTCTCATCGTTACTGTTGAGGTTGAAGTCGCCTATGATTCTCTCATCGTTACTGTTGAGGTTGAAGTCGCCTATGATTCTCTCATCGTTACTGTTGAGGTTGAAGTCGCCCAAGATTCTCTCATCGTTACTGTTGAGGTTGAAGTCGCCTATGATTCTCTCATCGTTACTGTTGAGGTTGAAGTCGCCTATGATTCTCTCATCGTTACTGTTGAGGTTGAAATCGCCCCAGATTCTCTCATCGTTACTGTTGAGGTTGAAATCGCCCCAGATTCTCTCATCGTTACTGTTGAGGTAGTAATCGCCCCAGGTTCTCTCATCGTCCCGTTGAGGTAGTAACCATCCCTGATTCATTCATCACCGTTTGAAGCTCCAGACTCGATTCCTGTAACCAGTCAGGGCACGTCTCCACAAAGATTCTGAAGACCAGCTCCTGTAACAGGCCAGGTAATCATTTTCTTTTTTCAGGTATGCAAGTTCTCGCTAAGGAATCTCTTACGCGATCGACACCAGATGGCATCTATAAGCCCATCCACTTATTCATCACTCCTCAACATGGCATCTATAAGCCCATCTTCCTATCCATCAATCTCCAAATGGCATCTGTAAGCCCATTCCCATCATCACACTGCTAACATGTGAGCGCAAATTTCTGGGCACTCTAGTGTTCAATCATCTTCCACCTTCGGATTACGAAAGGCACGCAAGCCAATCTACACCCTCAGGTCTAAGAAGATTGAACAGGGGCAACTGTTGTACCCCAAAATTTACCCTCCCATATTCTTCAAGATTTTCAAAGAGCATGCTTCAAAAATCTCCCAAGGGTTGCACAATCCAATTGCCTCCTAACAGTCAAAAACTAGGGTTTTGGTTCTGACAAAGAAATTGAAGTTTTCAAGGGTCCAAACAAGTCCCACATGCCTATAAACATTGTCAAGCATCCTCATACCAAGTTTCAAGACTCACAGCACAAAATTGCACTGTCAAAAACCCTAATTGCTCAACAGTCAACTGCAGGGGCAAAATGGTCATTTGACAGTCAAAAGTCCAAATTTTTGGTCAACATCTTATTTTGAAGCCACAAACATCATTTGATCAATTCTTGATCATGATTCTCAAGGCATGGCTCAAAAAGTCTCAAGATGCAAAAGTTTCCATATTTGGACAATTGAAAAAGTCAACTGTAAATTGACCAAGGCATAACTTCCACATGGTTTATCAGAAAAATTCCATCCAAAGATCATTTTGAAGAGAATGACATTTCCTACAACTCCTCTTCACACTTCAAGTCCAAGAAATGCTCTCACAAAAAGATATCAATCTCAACATTATAGGTCATTCTCAAAAGTAACAAAAAGGCACTTTAAGTAAAAGACCATAACTTGAGATTGGTAAATCAAAATGACATGGGACCAAAGGCATTGGTTAGAGGACTTCAATACCTTTCTAAAATGTCCAAGAACATGATCAAATCTTAAGAATTGAGCAAGATATGCCTTGTGGAAGTTGGGAAAGTTTTGGGAATTTTGAAAAGTCAACTTTGCTTCAAATGCCTCAAAATTGCTAATGGGCCACAATTTCTTCCAAGAATCATCACCCAAAGGCTATGAACGACCCATTGACTTTAAAGGGAGTTATTTTATTATTTTTTATTAATTATTTGAATTATTATTATTATTAGTTCATTTAATTAAAATAAAATATGACAAAAATAGAAAATCATGTATTTTAAATCTTTTGTGCAGCTAATTCACTCTTTATGGATCAAATATTTCGTGCATCACTAAAAAGGCAAGAATCTTCATTGATTGGCATGAGAAAGGTATGAAAAAGATTGAAAAAATCATGGAAGATCACAAAATTGAAAGGCATTAAAACTTGGATGTTGGGCTTGTTTTGTTGACCTAAAACATTCACATACATATACACAATGCAACCCTAATCACAAGAACAAGAGAGCTGCGCCAGAATCATAAGAACAAATTTGCATTTTTCATACAAAATTCTCAAAACTGAAAACACACATAGAGCGTGATTCAAAGCCTATAATCGATTCCAAAAGCTTTCTGAGGCCTTCCTGAACGTCACTCAATCCTTTTCCAGTCCCCACGCATAAAGAAGTGGTAGAACAAAGTCCAACTTTCTCAAACTTTTCTCTTAATCGTGTTTTAATATACATGCATTTTCCATACATTTGAATGTTTGATTTACACTAATATGCACTCCCTGAAGCTAGTGATGTATTTTAATTGAGTTTTTATGGCCTGTATGCAAAGTTACCATGGAAGCTCTTTAGGGTTTCAGAGGTTGGAAATTAGGGCTTCTTTCATGTGGAAAAATTAAGCCACGAGACCTATGCCATTGGACTCAGAAACTCCAGACGAATCCAATCATCACATCGCGCCCAATTTATCTTTCACTATGGCCTAATCGCTATTATTCGCTATGCTGTTTAGTGGGGGTTTAAAACCCCCGCTACTTGTTTGTTATTTTCAGGTGGAACGAAGAAGAAGCCTGGCGTGTCACTATGTGGTTGGACAATTTGAAATTTGGCGCGTTGGATACCACTCAGCGTTGTTTGCCTTATGTTATTCGCTTGCCAGTTTCTATGCAACGCGTGTGCATAGCTCAGTTGGTGGACAGGGATAGTGGTAAACATTGGGACCTGGGTTCGATTCCCAGTTCCCCCACTTATTTCATATATTTTGTTTTAACACGCTTCTGTGCAGCATATTCTCAAAGGTTCACCATATGCCTTCGCCAGCTTGCCTGCCACATGTCCAGCAACGCCAATCCAAAGGCCATGATGAGGGTCCCAGGGTACACACCAGTCAATGCCTCCACACGCAAGTCTGAAAAGTCAAATGGGCTTGCATTTCATGGGCCAGATTACTCTCAACATACCTCCTCAATTTGGGTCAACACCCCCATCTGTTTGCATTTTCTTCTCTTCTTTTTTTCTTTTCTTTCATTTATTTTAATTATATTAATTGTTTATTTAATTCCACAAATTAATTTTTTATAACATAAAAATACAAAAAAAATCAGAAACTATAAAAAATAAAAATATGTTCATTTATTTTTTAATCAATATTTTGTAAATAAAATTCTAATAACTAATTAGTTTAATTTTAGGTTTAATTCTAATTTTTTTTTAAATAAACTAAAAAATGTAGAAATTAGGGTTTTTATACTTTTATTCTTTTTTTCCTTTTTCACCATTATTAATTATTAATTATTTTTGTAAATAAATATGCCATTTAATTAATTAGGGTTAAATTAGGTTACAACTTAAACATTTTTTAATAAATTAAAAACAATTTAGAACTAGGGTTTTAATTAACTTTTAATTCCAATTTAATTCTCCTTAATTCCATAAACACAAAAACTCCAAAAATAAGTTCTTTCCTTTACTTAATTTAATTAATTTTGTAACTTCAATTCAATTTCCTTAAAGGGTCCAACGCCCTCGCACTCGATTCTAAATTCTCTTCACGCATTTATTTTTATTTCTTCTATGAATGTAATGTATTTGCCCCAAAGCCTTGTAATAGATAATTAGGGTATTTACTTTTCGCACTTTGTTTCAAATCGGGTCTTGGTTTAATTTGGCGTTGTAGACCTGCGCCTTGTAATAGCGTAGGACCTTTATCTTTCCGCATTTTTATTTCCGCACCTTTTAAACTGTTAAAACACATGAAAGAATGTATGCTCTAATAAAATCAAAGCGTAGACCACCAATGCATGATCAAGACAAATATAAACTGAAAATGACACACAATTCACACACCACTCCTAGGGTACGCCTCACTGTTGCCTTGTCCCCTCGAAACGTGGTCGTCGAGTATAGGACGTTTTAGTAAGTCCTTATGTCCATGAACATGGCATAAGGGTAGCTTCTAAGGTGTCCTACTATTGCTCTGGTGACCACACTGTTGCCTTGCCCCTCGAAACGTGGTCGTCGACTATAGGACGTCTTAGTGAGTCCTTATGTCCCATTGATCTAGTTGCCTCGAAACAAGTTTCCTCGGAATAGTTGCCTCGGAATAAAAGATCAATGGCATAAGGGTAGCTTCTAAGGTATCTTACCGTTGCCTGGTGACCACACTGTCCCTACAAACTCGAATTGACCTGAACACCTCCAACGGTGGTGCTACCTACCTCTTAATGGTGGGATGGCACTATCTTAAGAACATTTACACAGACGAATTCCTTAGGGTAGGTAGATGAATCGTAGATACTTGCTCTAATTCAAAACAAATCAAAAACTTCTTTTCACGCCGACACTTTGCAAAAAGCTTTCAAAACAAACTTTTCAAACACTCTTGAGGACTGATACAAGAGTCGATCTGAAACTTTCAAAAAAACTTTTTCAAACCCACTCTGAAAAGCAAACAAACATTTTTGAAAACACAAGTGAGCAAGTATCTAAGATCCCATGGATAACCATGGATAGAAAGGGTGCTAACACCTTCCCTTTCTATAAATCTACCTCCCGAACCGAGAACTAATCTCAATAAGGAATTTTTCTGTGCTTTTGTCCTTTCCATTTGGAGAAAATAAAAGACGGTGGCGACTCTTGCTTCCGCGACATTTCGCGAAACCAGCATTAAACAGTCAGTTCCAGATCCACCGATCACACCTACAAAATAGAACAAAGATAAATCCAAAAATCATTGAAATGGTTAGTGATGTTTATGATGCTTATGACGCTTATGATGTTATGTACAAGTGTATATACAAAGAAAACAAGTCCTCAGTTTAGGCTTGCATTGGGTTTCAGGTAAGTACCCTCTTGAAGTTTAGTTGGCTCAACTTGTCCTAGTTAATAGTAACCGGGTTCTAAGGGATCTCGATATCACTGATCTTTCCCCAAGTTTCGTTCAATAAGCGATTGACTCGCAACCAAACAAAACTCAAGAGTCAAACCTCAATGAGTGTAGCATCGAGTATCAACCAACTTCGGACTGCATCAAAGTCGATCATCTCACTATGTCCTAATGGCCAAGTTGGTCAAGTAAGGTTCTAAGGTCAGTTGATGCTTTACGACACCACGCGGAGGCCCCGTACTCTCCTTGACTGACTCAAGGTTTACCGGTACCAACCAAAGTGCCACATAAACGTAGCTACTGCTTCAACCGTGTCGGTATACCCCACACAGTTCCCTCAGAGTTTTTTGCTACTTACCTAAAAGGTGTCCCCCAAATCCGGGTGTAGGATTTAAAACAAACCCAAACAAGGAACCAAAATGTAAAGAAAACAAATCAAACAATGTAAGCAAGTAAAGGTGATCTAACCCTAAGGTAACCCCACTTTTAGAGTATATACTCCCCAGCAAAGTCGGCAGTTCTATTATACGGTGGGAGAACTGACTTGAGGTTTTGTGTTTGTGTTTACAAATGTTGCAGTTGAGCAAGAGTCGCCACCGATTTTTCTTTTATCCAATAAGGAAAGGTGAAAAAGCACAGGAAAGACCTTTCGAGATGTTTTCTTGAGTTCGGGGGGTAGATTATGAAAAGGGAATGTATTAGCACCCTTTCCATCCATGGTTTTCCATGGGCTCTTAGTTACTTGCTAGATCACTTGCTTTTTGTTTGAAATTGTGCTTGTGTGGTTTTTGAAAGTATTTTGAAAAGGTGCCATCATTCAGGTGAACTTTGTAATGATTCCCGTTCGTAAGAATGTATGCAAAGTGTTGAGCTTTTGAAAATATTTCAAGTTTTGGAAAGATATTTGGAAAGTGTATGTGATTGTTTTAAAAATAGCAAGGATGTTTATTCTGAAATTGAGCAAGTAACTAAAAGTAATCTACCTACTCAAAAGGTTTTAAATGTGCTTTTCCTCCTCCTTTAGATGTTGCTACCTTACCATTGTTTTGATAAGAAGCCCCGTCGTTGGATGTGAAGGGACGAGCGTTAGGTCATCGTATGACCATGATAGCAATGTTGTGAGATGACTTATCACTTTTTATTTAGGGACTAAGATCATTTTGAAAGGTAACTTTGATAGCATCATCGAGGGACTATGATCTTGTACTTTCGATTCGTTTGTGCTAAGACATCCCACATGCATAACATGGCCATTTTTATAAGGCAACAAGTGGGGTTACCCTAAGGGTGTAAATGTGAGAATGTGTTTGATTGCATGCATAATTTGTCTTGATTAGGATGATCTATTTGTCAATTTTCATATCTTGTCATACACCCTAATTACTAGCATATATTGAAAGCAATAATAGTGCAGAAATGTAAAGTCCTACGCTATTACAATATTTAAGGGGATGGGGGTACATATTTATGAATGGGGGGTTGCAAGATAAAGTTCTAGGTTACTATTATAACCATATTGAAATAGATAAGAATGTACAGGAAATATAAAATGTTTGTCTGTTTAAAAAAGAAAATAACTTTTGTTTAAGAAAAATATTTTTTGTCTTTTTATATTAAAAGAAAATATATCATGCAAATGTAAAATATTTGTGGTGTTTTTTCGATTAAAAATAAAATATAATATGATGGAAAAATAAAATAAAGTAAAATAAAGCAAGAAAACATAATCAGCGCAAAGTGCCAAAAAATAAAAGGGGTCAGAAGTTCTGACTCTGCCTTGCTGCACAAACAGAAACAGGTTAGAAAAATATGGAAGTTCAGAAGTTATGGATCTTCTGAGAATCAGAAGTTCTTCAGACGTTCTAACGCAACTGTCAGAACTTTGCTTTTCTCCATGCCAGACAGAACATCTACAGCTCAATCATTTATAGAACAAAAGTTGCATGCATAATAGTTATGACAAATTTCATGAAATATCAGAAGCATGAATCAAAAGCAACATGTATTTTCTAGTTCTAATTTTGAGTCCTATTTTCTTTATGAAATTCTGAACTGGGATTTCTTTTACTTAGGCAAGCAAATGCAGGAATTTTTAGAATATGTACATCATCAGGATCAGAATATCTACATTGTGCTAAATATGCAAAATCTGACAATGCTTAATCAGTTAGGATGAGGGTCAGCAGAAAACTTACCTTGCAGCTAGAAAGGATTCTGTGAACTGGAGATTGGTCTTGAATTCTAGTGATGTTCTGAGCAACTTCTACACATACTCAGCAGGATGGAAGTTTTCAACTTCTGAAGCAGCCAAGGGGTGATATTCTGACCCCTTTTTGGTGAAAGTGAATGGAGAGTGTATGGCAATAGGAATACAGAAGTTAAGGTAGCTTCTAATGTATGAATCAACAGCTACGTGGATGGCTTTAGTTAAGAACACTTGAGGAAAAATGGAGTTTGAATATAAGGAATTAATGCCAACATTTTGGTACTTTGTGTTTATAGTTTCCTGGGTTCTTAGAATTTTTGCAGTGGTTCAAAGCTTTCTTTCGCAATTTTTTCGTCTCTTACACAAATTTTTCCGGTCTTCCTTTCAGTGTGCAAATGGTGTTCTATTTATAGGAAAATTTTTGCAGTTGCGGCGGTCAAGTGGCACCAACATCATATGCTAGATGCTGACTTACTCTTGAAGTAAGCTTAAACAGAGTGGGGGTTCAATGCATTCAAGTTGGATGGTTAACAGTGCCTCAGCTGTATTTGGTAGCATGAATTAAGGAAAAGTAGAGATAGCGCATGGGTCTAGCATACTTTTGCACATAAGTTTGTCTTGCCAAGACAATAGGGGTACACATGGTGAAAATCCCTTGGATAAAGACTCAGAGGCGGTTGTGAGCATTAAATGAGTTCCCATGTGAAACTCTGCATCTTTGCTTGACTCTGGATTAGAAGTTCGACTTCAGCGTAGCATCTCATCTTGTGATCCTCTTATCTTCTGACTTCAGCATGTTCTGAAGGATCCTTCAGAATTTCCAGTATACTTACAACATGCTTTGTTAACTTTTTGATTTAACCTTTGCAAACTCTGACTGAACCTTTGTGAACACTGGCCCAGAAGTTCTGACCAAACTTTGTCTTGAGACTATCCAGAATTTGCTGAGTGTGAACACTGACCCAGAAGTTCTGAAATTGTCATGCTTCTTAAACACTTAGAAAAATTTCTAAGTTTTTAATATTTTATTCTTTCCAAGTAAAACTTGACTTTTGAAACTCTTGATGAAGCAAACTTCATATTCCAACATATCTTGATGAAATATGATTTTTTTAATTTGATTTGGTCCAAAAGTCAAAGTCAGACTTCTTTGGTGTGAAAATAACCATTTTCCCCTTATGAATGGTTTGCTTGGTAAAATTGTTAATTCAAGGCTTGGGGACTTGATGAAACCAAACCTGAGGATCCAGGGTGATCCCTTGAGAAATGAGAGGGAAAATTTTGGGGTGCAACAGTAGAAAATCTAATATTGTGATATATATATATATATATATATATATATATATATATATATATATATATATATATATATATATATATATATATATATATATATATATATATATATATATATATATATATATATATATATATATATATATATATATATATATATATATATAACAGATAAGATTTTTAAGGGTGGAGTATGAGATTATAGAGGCAAAACGGAGTAAAAACACAAAAACACAAAAACAAAAATACTCCCTTGTTGCTCAAACGAGCCACCTCTTCTAAATTCCACTCCACAGAACTTCTTCGACCATACTCCCTCCGCCGATACTCCCTCCGACCATCCACCCTCCGGCGTCACCCCTCTGTTCCACCCACCATCACCGTACATCATCACTACCACCACCTTCTTTTTTACCTAGTTGCTTCAACTAGCGACTTCACTAGGGAAATATCTAAGTGAGTAAGTCCTAACTCTTGTTTGTTTCTTTCCATTGGGTGTTTATCTTTTAGCTTTAGTAGCTTGTTCATTTTTACTGTTTTCCATATTCTGGATATTGTTGATGTGCTGGTTGCTGGATTTTATGTTTTCAGGTTTGGTGGGATGTTACTCTGAGGTAAAAGACCCACTATCCAGGCCATGATATATACAGGTTTAGAGTGGATAGTCATGTCGACTTGAAAAACATATAATGCGTACGAGTTAGCATGAGAGCCCACACCTAGACGAGGTTCTCTTGGGATGTGGTTGTCCTACATATCTATGCACTAGAAACGATGTCTTTAGAGAGGACTGTTGACTCAGTTGTCCATTAGAAACCTTATAGTCCTAGGTTAGAACACACATGTGAGAGGGGTGAGAATTTTACAAGAAAAAATGCCTTCATCCTACCCGGTATTCTTGTATTCAGACTGTTTTCAAACCTTTGATCCTGCTATATTCAGCTTGTTCAGAGACTACACAACAGTTATTCAGAGGATTGTATAGTTGTTATCGATGCTATGTTGAACTTTTGAACCTATGGTGTTGCATGTCATTACACCAATCATTACATAAAGTTCACTTTGCTTACCATTTCATCATTATTCATCTCATTCATTTTGACTTGGAAACTCATTTGCAACCTGGATTTTTATTTCGAATCTCAAGATTGCAAAGCTAATTTCCCGACATCGTCTTTATCATGGAGCATTTATAAGTAGATATGGATCAGATGGAAACCCAATTGGGGACCCGGATGGGATAATTCATTGAGGTTATTTAGAACATCGTCTGTGGACAACAAGAGATAACACATATTGTTCAGAGGCCAACTACTACTGTTTATCCATTTAATCCACCAACTGTTAATCTTACCTCAGGGGAGGTTCCTTTGAATCAGAATGCCATAATTTTTATTCAGATCCATGTCAATGAGGTTCCATACCTTGAGAAAAATTTATGTCTTCATATGACATGTTTAGGTTCTCGATTGATGAGACTGAGTCTCATGAAAAGTTTCGCCTCCTAGAAGAAAGGATGAAAGTTATTGTGGGTCGTAATTCCATTTTTTTCACTTTCTAAAATGTGAATGTAACATTATCCTCCTTAAAAACACAAACAAAGCAATTCTTTTTTAGAAGAACTATAGTGCTCTGATTATTTATTACACGAAGAGGATACATAGGCACAAGGTTTCGAAACCGAGGCGAGTGCAATTTTAAAAACTTTTTGTTTGTTAACAGTTCATTCATGCATTCCCTTAGATTGTAAGTTTAGATAAACACACCCTTTGAATAGAACAACAATTGTGTATCTCGTTGAGTACAGAGAACATGAAGGGTGCTAATATCTTCCCCTTGCGTAATCGAATCCCTTACCTGTTATACCCCAATTTTTGCCTCTAAGACCACACACTAGGTTTTGGTTCTTCTTCTTATCTTTAGGTTTGTTCATATTTGATCACCAAGCACTTTGATTTGTATGCTTTTGTACATGTGTTTTTATGATTTATTGAATTTTAACTAACAAATATAATGTATATTTTCTCTATGTATGCTGACATTATAGGTGATGGCACAACCCATTTCATCAGGTTGATTCATAGGTTCATGAGTTTATTTCCATGCCTTATTCAACAAAGATTCCTTGAGATTTAAGCTTCATATTTGTGTGTGTTCAGATAAAATTATTTCAAAGACTACTATGTCTCATCATGCTCTACTTCTCTAAGGAAATTCAAGAGATGCAAGATTGATTAAAGAAGTTTAACCTAATTCGACAAGTTTCTGATTCCTTGATTACAAGTGTATAATTTTCTAAATTTTCAACATTTGGAAGTTATTATTGTTGCTATGGGTTCTTATGATATCATCCACAACAACTTATCTTTATATAGAAAAAGAAACTATGCAAGAAAGATTGTTAAAAGTTGAAAGGGGTTCCAAGCCAGTTTGATGCTTTAAAAGCTAGGGTCTTGAACTTCTGAGGACTATATCATGTTCATCTTTTGAGATTTTTTAGTGATTCCAAAGATATGTTTCTATTTAAAGGGTTATTATAAAATTACTTGAAGAGTTTCAAGAAAATTTTATATGGAAGATCAATAATGATTGAGAAAGATTACAAGTCCTCTAGATAGACCATCAATTTTTTTTGTGTGACTTTAAAAGATCATAAATTGGTCAAATTTTATCATCTTGAGCTCATTATTTTTTGAAAATGATCTTAATGATGTTAAATTTAACTATTTTTTGGTTCTAAGCTTATAAATAATTGCATGATGCTTTTTGAGTTCAAAAGATTATAGGTCATCTCATGGATTTAAACCAATTTCACAAGATCATAACTTGTTCAATATTTGTAATTTTTGAGTGATATAAGTTTCAAAATACTCCTTAGTGAGTCTAATTCAAGCTAGCATAAATGATAAAAGCTCAATTTTAAAGTAAGACCTTTTTTGGAATCAAAATATTATAGGTGATTTTTGAAGAAAAAACATAGAATTTTTCTAAGTATAAAAGTCAACACATTTTTCTTGATTTTGACCAAGCATAACTTCTAGCTCAAGCATCCAAATGAATTATTTCTTGGCTCATTATAAAGAGTGTTACATGATCTTACCAATGCATCAAGAATCATCTCCTAAGGCTTCCTAAATAGTGCACACCTTGAGTTCATAGTCAACTACTCCAAACTACATTTTGATGCACATGGAGTCACACATTTTCCACTTTCAGGCTCCATCCAATTTCCCTCCAAACTTCAACTTTCCTCTCAATTCTTTGCACCATTCACTTCCCTATAAATGGAGGACCTCACTCCTCTCATTTTCTCAAGCTTGGACAGCCAAAATCACCATGCCAAACTCTCTCCATAACTCACTTTTTTGTGTTTTTGAATTCGTCTTTTCTCTTCTTTTCAATCCCATTTATTTGTTGATTCATCATCATTGAACTTCACTGAATCTAACAGAAGAAGAACCAGGTTCTAAGGCTTCCTAAATCGTGCTAGCCAAGTCCAATTTCAGAGCAAATTCGTCTGACTTTGTTCAGGTAGGTTAAGGCACCAAATCTTCTAACTAAAATTACAGGAATGGTATATGATGTTCAATGATGCTTGCTGTTGTACCCCAAAATTTGCCCTCTCATATTCCTCAAAACATTGCAAGAAAAATCTCCAAGTTGCTCAAGTTTGCTCAAGAGTTGGACAGACAAGCTATCTCTTAAGGCAGTCTACCCCAAATTAGGGTTTTGTGTTGCATCAAGATCATTGAGTCCAAGTGACCTCAAGTGCTCCCCAATGTCCTAATATGTTATCAAGATCATCCATGTCAAATTTCAAGACTTGCAGAGGAAGTTTGCTCAGTCAATTGCTCAAAGGTCCAAAAATCGGCTATGCTAGGGCAAAAGTCAAATGTGACCCAAATACAGTCAAACTTCAAAATTTTTTGTCAACATTCTCATTTTGAAGTATATTTAATCATTTTATCAAGGGTTGATCATGATTCATCAAGGATTGCTCAAAATTCATCAAGACTCAAAAGTTGCTAAATTAGGGTTTTGTAGGAAAAGTCAACTCAACTTTGACCAAGCATAACTTTCTCATACTTTATGAGAAATGAACCATCCAAAGCTCATTTTGAATAGGATGAAATTTCCTACAATCCATATTCATATCCCAAGATCCAAAAATGCACTCACAAGAAGTTATGAATTTGGACATTATATATCATTTTTGAAAGTCAACAAAAACACCTTTTTTGTCAAAGCTTATAACTTGAGAATGGAATATCAAAATGATATGAGACCAAAAGGGTTGGTTATAGGACATCTCAAGATTTCTAAAACGTCCAAGAACATCTCCAAAAGTTCAAAATTGAAGAAGTTATGCATTGTTGAAGTTAGACTTGTTTGCAAAATTGCAAAAAGTGAACTATCCCCAAAACTTCAAATTTTGTCAAATGGGCCCATTCTATTCCACTTGATTTGAGTTTGCATCATTTCCCAAGTGCCCTAGCTTCAACCATGTGCCCATATTTCAATTTTATTATTTAATTTTATTTTTAATTGAATTTATTCATTTTAAATCAAATAAAATCATAAAAAATCTAAAGAATTAATAACTCATGATTTTCTGATTTTTTAGGCTTTGTTCACAGGTAGCACCATCATGAAATTCGTATCAAGTCAAATCATGGGCAAAAAGATTGAATTGAATCAAATTTGGAAAGGTTTAATGGTGGAATCAAATCCAATTCATGTGCATTGATATGGAGAGATTTGGACCATGATTTTTACCCTAATGCAAAGCACATTACATAAGCAAGCAAAAGCATACGAAATCAAGGTTGGAAACTGTTGAGAGAGGCAGAACAAGAATTGAAGAATTCACAAAAAAGTGGGAGATCAAAGTCCAAGTTAAAGGCCGTTTTAGGACACGAGAGTGGTCTCAATCGCTTCCTGACCATTCACACGAGCTACCTAGATCCAAAGAAGCATTTTCAGACGTCCAAACGCCCTGTAAGTCGCACGATAGTCACCCCTGTTCTTGATTTCGCAATTCTGAAATTAGGCATCTTTTTCATGAACTAATACCATATTTTGAATCTACAAAACATTTGCAAGTGATTGGTATCATTCAATTGCATTTATCTGGCCTTAATGGAGAATCACCATAACTAGGGTTCTTCGTTTTGTTTTTAGGGTTTTCTGTTTCAGGTAAAATTGAGACTCAAGAAGAACATAGCTTTGATCAAGAGGCCTTGACGAATCAAACCATGTTCTTAGAATGGATTTATATGGCCTGGAGAGTATTTTAGTATAGGCCTGTGCTTTTAGCTGCAGATTCAAATCCGCAGGTATTTTTGTTACAAGTTTAAGGACATGGACGATGATGTGTCCCCCGTCCATTGGCTCTTTCAAATCTTGGCGCGTTTTATATTTTTTTTCTGACCAATAATTTTTGTTTTATTATATTATTATTGATTTGTATTAATATAACAAATGAAGCAGCGTGGTGTGGTGGCTAGCGTGTTAGTGCAATCTCCTTCAGGACCTGGGTTCGAATCCCAGGTCCTCCACTTTCTCAATAATTTTGCTTTTCAGGTATTCCCATACAGGCGTCTATATGCAGTCCATCATGTTCCCTCATGCATCCAATAGCCAGATGGCCATTGGCCAGATCTGGTGGCCAGGGTCTGAAGGTCCATAGAAGCGTTGGTCAATGCACATGTACTGGATCTAAAAAAGTCAAAAAGGCCGGCTGATAATGGGCCACGAAATTGCTCCTCACACCTCTTAATTCAGGCCTAATACTCCTCTCTTATTATTTATTTTTGTTTATTTACTTTATTTGTTTTATTTAATTCTCTAACCAATCAAAAAAAATTCTTTTTTATCACATAAAATCACAAAATATTTTTTATTCAATCAAATTTTAACTTTTATTTTTATAAACACTAATTAATTAATTTAGGTTTTAATTCTAGAATAACTTTAACCTTTTTGCAAATATTTAAAATTAATTAGATTTAATTAGGTTTTAATTACTAATTTAACTAATTTTATTTTCTTTCTCAAAATAGCAAAAAACCAAAATATGTCATAATTAATTTTTCATTAATTAATTTATTAAATTAATTTAGTTCTTTAATTTAGGTTTAATTTCTTTCTTAATTTAAAAATAACAAAAAAAAACCAAAAAAGACTTGTCATTTTTCCAAAGGGTTAAAACCCTAAATTTCGCACTCGATTTAATTTCCCGCGCGCTTTACTTTTTTATCCAATAATGTATCTGCTTACGGATTGTAATAGTTAAATAGGACTTTTAATTATTTTTATTGCTTTATTTTATTTTTCAAAGGGTTTGTCTTTGGCGATGTAAATACCCGACGCCTTGTAATTTAAATTCCGCACTTTTAATTCCGTAAATTATAACTGCTAGATGTTTGATAATAGGGTTTGCATGACAAGACTGAATGTTAATCTTAAAATCAAATTAGATCACCCTTAACATGTGCAAAGATAAAAATAACTGAAAACGACATACTCGCACATGCGCACTCTTAGGGTACACCCCACTTGGTTGCCTTCATATACGGTCATTGAGTATAGGTCGTTTTAGAGGTCGCCCTCTTGTCTAAAAGATCATAGTCGCCTCGAAACGGTTGCCTCGGATATTGTTGCCTCAAACAAATGATCTAAGACATTAGGGTTACCGCTAAAGTGTCCTAACATTGCTTTAGTGATCGTATGTCCCTCATTCAAATTGACCCTTAAACTCCAATGACGGTGCTACCTACTCATTAATAGTGGGATAGCATTGTCTAAAGGACAGTAGCATAGAACGATTCCTTTTTCGAGTAGGTAGATGGTTCTTAGATACTTGCTCTTTCAAAAAACAAAATCTTTTTTCATACTTACACTTTTGCAAACAAGTTTTCAAAACACTTCATTACACTCTTGAGGACAGAAGCAAGAGTTAAATTGAAGTTTCAAACAAAAACTTTTTCAAACCCACAAGCACAAAGAAAGCAATTTTGAAAACAATTGAGCAAGTACCTAAGAGCCCGTGGATAACCACAGATAGAAAGGGTGCTAACACCTTGCCTTTCTATAATCTACCCCCCGAACCCGAGAAATATCTCGAAAAAGGAATTTTTCTGTGCTTTTTTCCTTTCCTTGTTGGATAAAATAAAAGTCGGTGGATACTCTTGCTTACCGCGACATTTTGCAAACACAAACGCAAAACGCAAACCAGGATTCCAGAAAACAGTCAGTTCTTCCCACCGTATCACAGAACTGGCGACTCTGCTGGGGAGGCTTAATAAGTGGGGTGTACCTTAGGAATAGTTCATAATGTTTTCAATTGCTTGATTTGTATGCTTTATCTTTGTGGGCTTGAATCAGAGTTACTATAGATCCTAACCCGGATCTGGGGGATACCCTTTAGGTAAGTAGCAATAAACTGTGAGGGAACTGTACGGCGTAGATCGATACGGTTGAAGCAGTAGCTACGTTGGTGTGGCACTTTAGTATGTAACGATATCCCTTGTGGCGCAACGAGGAGAATATGGGTCTGCTAAGGGGTCATTAAGCACCAACTAACCTTAGAACCTGTAATTGACCAAATTGGCCATAGAACAGTAGCAGTATGCTACACTCATTGAGACCAAACTCTCGCGATGATTCTGGACGCAAGAAAAGGTTGCTAAACTAGAATTATGACCGATCGAGGGTGGTTAGTGATATTGAGATCCTCTAGAACCCAGTTACTATTTCTAGGACAGCTTTGAACCAACTGAACTGAAAGAGGGTAGTACCTAAGCTCCTTGCCAGCCTGAAATCTAAGGGCTATCTGTGTGACTTGTTTTCCCTTACCATGTTTGCTATTTGTGGATACTTGTGGTGTGTTTTCTATCATGACATTGCATGCATCTTGCATTAGACTAACCTATTTCAAAGACAGGAGGGATTCATCTTTGTTCTATTTTGTAGGTCATGGCACCCATGCGTGGAAACACCATTTGGATCAACTTTGTCCAGATTCCAACTCAGCTTAAGGAATTGGTTACAAAGATTTCAGATACTTTCTCCTTTATCAGAAGACATGGTCACCTCCTGGGTTTGGTAACTTCCAAATTGGACGAGCAGATGTTGAGTGTCTTAGTCCAGTTCTTTGATCCATTGTACCATTGCTTTACTTTTCCGGACTACCAGTTGGTCCCTACCTTGGAAGAGTTCTCTGATATACTTGGTATCTCTATTCCGGAGCAGGCCCCGTTCACAGGTTGGGAGAAGATCCTTAGGCCAGAAGAGATTGCTTCAACCCTCCATCTGACAAAGGCTGAGGTAATGTCTAATTGGGAAACTCGTAGTGGAACAAAGGGCTTCTTGACTAAATTCTTGGTTGGTAAGGCTAATCAGTTCTGGGACAGTCTAGACTTCCAGGCATTTGAAGACATTCTGGCTCTTCTCATATATGGTTTGGTGTTGTTTCCTAACTCAGATTCTTTCGTCGATGTGAATGCAAGGAAGATTTTCATTTCCGGTAATCCTGTGCCCACTCTCTTGGGTGACATTCTTCACTCTCTTTATGCCCGTACTGCTCGGAAGCGGGGAACCCTTATGTGTTGTGCGCCATTGCTGGCGAGGTGGTTTATTTCTCACCTTCCCAAATCAGTTTTGAAGAACAAGGAAGGCATGGCCTGGGCCTATAGGATTATGTCCCTCCCTCACATGGACATCATCTGGACTATTAAGGGCATGGAAGATGTGGCTATTATTGATCGATGTGGGGAATACCCCAATGTTCCACTGATAGGAACCAATGGAGGGATCACTTATAATCCGTGTTTGTCCTTACGTCAGTTTGGGTGAGCCAGGAGGGAAGGACCTCATGAGTTGCTGATGTCGAGCATTATCTTTGACTTCCAAGGGGATAGTGACGAGCAACGCCGCAGATTCATAAGAGCTTAGGATAGAGTACACAGGTCTGGTCCGTACGAGCTAGGTGCGAAGACTTCTCTTTCGATGGAGCCATATCTCCGATGGGTTCAAATCCGTGCCCAAAAGCTGGGAATTTCGTACGAAGTCGTCTTGCCTATAATTATTGAGGTTGCTGATGAAGAAGGGGTTCCTCCTACCATCCTCCATCCATACATGCCTACTGACATTGGGGCATTAAGGAGATCTTGGATGCAGCTAAGAGAAGAGCGGGATACTTACAGAGAAAAGTATCACGAGCAAGAGCAAAAGATTCAGAAGCTGACAAGGCAATTGGAGAACGAGCGGATCCTCAACGACTATGTCTGCACCGACAAGAAACGACCATGGGAGCACTGATTGTCTTTTTGATTATTTCTAGTTTTGATTTACTTTTCAGTTTTTCTTTCTTGTAATGCCTTAAAGGCATCTGTTGAACAACTGAATTTCAAGTTTGTCTAATAAAAGTGTGTTTCATTTTTGGCTTACGAATTTGAATCTCTAAAGTCTTTGAAATCATATCATGCACATATCATTCCCATGCACCTCATAACAGGTACCCTTACAGGTTTTTCTCATCCTTTTCGCTATTTATTTCAGCATCATGTCTTCCGAAACATCAACTGAACAAGCAATCAAGGCTCTGCAAGCCCAAAACGCCCAGTTCCAAGAATTGTTCATGAGTTTGGATAAGGGTCAGCAAGATCTGAATACCCTTATCTTGAAAGAGAAGAAGAAGAAGAAGACGGTCCTATTTAATATGGGTCGCAGATTCGGAAATGATTTGCGAGAAGAGGTTGATTTGACCCACTCATCTAGAGGGGGAGATAATCAGGAAGAAAGGAGGGCTCCTAGCCCTGTGGTTTCTGACAACGAGACTGACTTCGACGAAGACCAGTATCCTCTGGTTGAGGATAGATATAAGCAACTGGAAGACCGGTTGAGCGCGATGGAAGTTCAGAAAGTGCCTGGTCTGGACTTTGGAGACTTGGGTCTGTCATCTGGGGTGGTAATTCCCCACAAGTTTAAAGCACCAATCTTTGTTAAATACGACGGGGTTTCTTGCCCGAAACTTCACCTCCGATCGTATGTTAGGAAGATTCAGCCATACACCGCTGACAAGAACCTCTGGATCCACTTCTTTCAAGACAGTCTCTCAGGGACTCAGCTTGAATGGTTTTAGCAGCTGGAAGGAGCTAGTATCCGTAATTGGGAAGATTTGGCTGCTGCTTTCTACAAGCAGTACCAATACAATGCCGACCTCGCTCCCACGCGTACCCAACTTTGGGGTATGTCTATGGGTGCGGGCGAAGGTTTCAAAGATTATGCTCAGAAGTGGAGCGACCTTGCTGGCAGAGTGCAACCACCCTTGGCTGATAGGGAGCTAGTGGATATGTTTCTGGGGACCTTGTCTGGTTCGTATTTCAACCATCTGATTGGAAGTTCTTCGTCCGGGTTTACAGAGCTGATTATGACTGGGGAAAGGATTGAGGTCGGTATCAAATCCGGTAAAATACAGAAGGGTGCTTCGTCAGGCACCGAGAAGAAGCCTTTTAAGAAGGAGTCCAGTGCTGTTTACAGTTCAAAAAGCCAGAATAGACCTGAACGTTGCCAAGCTGTTAATGCGGTTGTTATATCAAGACCTGTTGTTGCTCCTCAGCGTAACAATCAGCCAAGGGCCGAGAGGCCTCGAAGACAATTCACTCAGGTCAACATGACTTTATCCCAAATTCTGTCGCAGTTGTTAAAGACCAATCTGGTGATTCCAAGGGAGGCCCAGAAGAATCCAAATACAACATCACCGATGTACGATCCGAATGACCGCTGTGCTTTTCACTTTGATAGCCCGGGGCATGACACGAATGATTGTTGGGTTTTGAAGAACAAAGTGCAGGACTTGATCGATGCTAAGGAAATTCAGTTTGAAGCACTGGAAAAGCCTAATGTAATAACGGCACCTATGCCCAAACATGACGCAGGACTGAATGCTATTGGGGATGGCGATGATGAAGAGTTTGATATTGACAGCTGGATCTACCCGACTGCCGGTGGTTGATTAAGCAATTGGATGGAAAAGGACTTCGTCCCAATTTCTTTTATTACCCAGTAATGAGACTTTTGTTTTGAATTTCTAACAGACAATGTTTTAAACTTTACGGCCCGGTGTCTTACCCGGGGCACCGTGGCTTCATTTGTGAGGGCTTTATGCGTGTCATATACATATATCATTAATAAAAGCATTGAACGTTTCTTTCATTTCAAATTTTGCGCTCCTTGTTTTTTCTTTTATTATATATTGCAAAACAACTATTTTACAAACACTCACATATACAGGTCTACATCCACTCTGGAGCCTACTGATAACGACTCTGCTACTGCCAGTTATGACTTCGAAAGTACGATCAACTTAGCCGAAGACGAAAGTGAAGATGATTGAGAAGTGCCTGGTGAACTTGCTAGACTGTTACTTCAAGAAGACAGGGCTATACAACCACATGAAGAGCCAGTGGAATCAGTAAATCTGGGTACAAAAATAGACAAGAAAGAGGTCAAGATCGGTGCAAATCTGGAAGCTAGTGTCAAGCAACCGTTGATTCAGATGTTGCGTGACTACGTTGAGATCTTTGCCTGGTCTTATGAAGATATTCCTGGGTTGGATACCGATATTGTGGTTCACCGCCTGCCTACCAAGGAAGACTATCCTCCAGTAAAACAGAAAGTCTGCCGAATGCGCCCAGAGATGTCTGAGAAAATCAAGGTTGAGGTTATGAAACAGTTTGACGCCGGTTTTGTAGCAGTTACTTCTTACCCATAGTGGGTTGCTAACGTGGTTCCAGTTCCGAAGAAGGATGGTAAGGTTCGAATGTGTGTTGACTATAGGGATCTGAAGAGGGCGAGCCCCAAGGATGATTTACCTCTACCTCATATTGACGTTCTGGTTGACAACACCGCACAACATAAGGTCTTATCCTACATGGATGGTTTCTCCGGTTATAATCATATTAAAATGGCTCCCGAAGACATGGAGAAGATAACCTTTGTTACTCAATGGGGTACCTTTTGCTACAAAGTCATGCCCTTCGGATTGAAGAATGCTGGGGCAACGTATCAGCGCGCCATGGTCGCTTTGTTCCATGACATGATCCATCATGAGATTGAAGTATACGTTTGTTGTACCCCAAAATTTGCCTTCTCATTTTATCAACATTTCTCATCACAAGGCTCTTGGAACTCAAGATCAAGCTAGGGTTTGCTCTGCTCAAGACATCTCCTTGCACTGATGACCTAAACTAGGTTTGAGTTTGCACAAGGATTTTTGGACCTTCAATGCTCAAATTGACTTTCATTCTTCATGTTGGACTCATGAGTTTGTCCATATCAAGTTTCGAGCCTTGAATCAAATTTTTGCCCAGTCAATTTGACAGTTGACCTAGAAATCATCTATATTGGGGAAAAAGTCAACTATGGCCAATTTACAGTCAAACCTCATGCATTTTGACCCACATCAACATTATGAACTCATATGAACCATTGGATCAATTTTGGACCACAACTCCACAAGAAATTTGATCAGATCACCAAAAGGGCAAAATGGTCATTTTTAGGGTTTTGACTATACAAAGGCAATTTATGACTTTTTGACCTAGCCAATGGCAAATTAGGTTCAACCATGGACTCAAGGACTCAATGACATCATCTTGTCTTATTCAACAAGTTCAAAAGATCTCAAATGCATGGGATTGACAAATGAATTTTTCAGTGAACTGATCAAAATTTGACTGTACACTGAAAAGTCAAACTTTGACTTTTTGGTCAAAATCAAGTGCCAAGGGTCATTTTTCATAAAGATGTGTCAAATTATGAAACTTGTTCATCAAGAAACCAAAAATTGCAAATTAGGGTTTGAAATTGAAAAAATTTCATAACTTAGAATTTTTTTAAGTTATGAAATTTTCTTAATTTTTCCTAACATTGTCCCACATTTTCACCATGATGCAAATGGATTCAAACAAAACCTCCAACATGAAAGTTGTATTCCTCCACAAAGTCTACAACTCTGATTCACAAAGTTTTCTCAAAAGTAGCTTGGATCTCAAGTTATGATTTTTGGAACAAGGGTCCCTAAAACTTTTAACTTAGTGAAATTTTGCCCTAGTTTAGGCAGGATTTTGACCTATCTTCTTGGCCATTTTTCACATAGTTCCACTTGGAATCTCAAGTTGCATTTCAAAGATGGATTATAGATAATGTTGCAAGCTTTCCAAATTGTCCAAGAAATCCACAAACACATTTATGGTTATGGAGAATCGAAGGCTTGAAGTTGGCAAAAACTCACTTTTCATCCATAGCATATTCATGTTCATACAAGTTGTATTTTCAAGTCAGCATGCCTTACACTAGTTTTCAGGCCTCTAAACCACTTCACACTCTATAATTAAATGCAAATCCATCAGTCTAAGCTTTTGTTTTGGTCATTTGGACATTATACACAAGATTAGGCCCTGAGTAGAAAAAGGCACATTTCCATTTTTGCCATAATGTACTTTATGTCAAACCACTATCCCTTGAGCATTGGTCCATATCTCAGAGGGAAAATTAAATCCATAAATCAGAGGGGCCAAGGGAAATGTATGCAAGCATATTTGATAGCCTGTACAAGCCTGTAACTTCACTTCCACTTTCTTACTTCAAAAACAAGAAACTTGTCAAAAACTAGAGAACATGAAAACCAGCCAATGTTAACTTACACAAACAGTTTGAACATCTTTCTCACACCCCTTTGAGCTAGAAACATGATTGCTTGAGCCCCTAAACACGCCATAGCCAGAAATCACATTCCTTTGGAAAAACAGGGCAGGTTCTGCAACTTGAGTTCCATAGCTCATTTGGCCCGTGCGTTTTATCCCAAGTTGCTTCAAATACCTTCCATTTAACTCACCCAAGCTATCCCAAACCTCAAACACCAACTGTATATCCATTTACAGTGTTCACCATTTTCATTTTAAGCTTGTGCAGGTTGAGTTCTATAGACTGATTCAAGGACATTCAAGGCAAGCTAGCTATTGGAGAAGGTCAAGTGAAGTTCAAGCAAGCTACCAGACATCTCAAGCCTTGTTGAAAAGCACTACATTGCCCTACACGAATCCAACTGAAACAAGTTTTTCTCCACTTTCTATCTCTCTATTTAGGAACATTTAGCCTTAGGTTTGTGAATAAAAAATGTAGTGTTCATTGCCATGAAGTTGTACATATGCTCAGTTTTCATATATATTAAGTGTGCTAGGAGAATTTTATCCATGAACATGCCGAAAAAGCTAGGTCTTATTTTAGGGCCAGAGAAATTTTCTCCGGTCTTTGAGAGTTAGGATTAGTTTTTTACATGGTTGGAATCGTCTTGAAATTCTCTACAAATTTGGTGTTATGTGTTTTTGCAATAGAGCTCGTATGCAGGATATCCAAGTTTGTACAGGGGATGTGCGCGTTTTTCAAAAGCTGGAGGTAGAAGATGAAGTTTTAGGCTGGGCTTGGCCTGGCGGCTTTTGACACCCCCTCTTTTCATTTTTGCACCCCCTGACCCAATTTCTTGTATTTTTATGTTTTTGTATTTTTGTTTTCATTTTTTATTTTGTTTATTTATTTCCAAATATAAAAAATGCTCAAAAATATATTCATAATTTTTTCACATTTATTTGGCATTTTATTTTAATTTTTCTAACATAAAAAGCATTTGAATACTTTTATGTTATTTATTTAAACTTGAAAATAATATGTAAATTATACTTTTATTTTTATTTCTTATTTTTATTCACACTAAAAATATTATTATAAATATAATTTATTTTTGTACATATTTTATTTTATTTTATACATATTTAATTTGATTAATATACATATATATACATATATACTTTTATTTTATTAAATACTTGAGAATAAAATATAAAAATATTACATTTTCACTTTTATTATTATTCATACTAAAAAATACCTTTTTTTTTAAGTATATTTTATTTTTGTATATATCAATATATTTTATTATATATAAATAATATAATGTATTTATTTTCTTAAAGAAATTAGGGTTTTACCGTTAAACAAATAAAATAAATCTTTTATTTATTCCTTTATTTTTTATTAAATATTTTACATACATCAATGAACAAAAACCCCTTTTTTTGTGCATATTTCATATTGTTTGATATATTTGTCTTTTTTATTTATTTAAATATTATCCATTTATTATTCATGCAATTAAATTCAATTTGGATGTAATAGTAAATTAGGGTTTATATTTCTTGTCAAATACCCCCCATTCAAAATTGTACCCCCATCCCCATAATCATGTTGTAATAGCTTAAAATTTTAATTCTCGCACTTTACGCTTTCAATTATGCCATGATTAGAGAATTAGGGTTTGTATGCAAAAATCCAAATCAACAAATAGTTTGACCTAATCAAAGACAAAAAATGTATGAAAATCAAACACAATGCACACTTGCACCCCTAGGGTTACAACCCACTTGTTGTCTTAAAAAATGGGCCATGTTATGCATGTTGAGTACTTTGGCAAAACAAAAGATCATAGTCCCTCGATGACGCTATCTTGGTTGCCTAAACAAAAATGATCAAGTCCCTCAAAAAATTTCCAAAGATACTTAACACAATTGCTATCATGGTCTATACGATGACCCGCGCCTGTCCCGTTTAACATCCTAACACAAGGTTGTTCACCAAATGCAATGGTGAAACAACACTGTCAAAAGGGTTCAAAACATTAGGAAAGATCTTTAAGTAAAATAGGGTAGATAGCTCTTAGTTACTTGATCAAAAAGCTTTCAAAAACATCCTTTCTATTTTCAAACACAATTCACAACACAATTTCAAAACATTATCCAAATCAAACTTTCAAACATTGAAATTTTTTCAAAAGACAAAATCATCTTTGTATACATTCAAACAGGAATCATTACAAAGGTTGCCACAACGATGGCCTCTTTTCAAAACATATTTCAAAACCACACACAAAGAACCATTTCAAACAATTGGAAAAGCAAAGCAAGTGATCTAAACAAGTAACTAAGAGCCCATGGATAACCATGGATGAAAAGGGTGCTTGCACCTTCCCTTTTCATAATCTACTCCCCGAACCCAAGAAAACATCTCAAAGGTCTTTCCTATGCTTTTTGACCTTTCCTTAGGATAAAATAAAAAAGTCGGTGGCGACTCTTGTTAAACCGAAACATTTGCGAACACAAAACGCAAAACCTCAAGTCAGTTCTCCCACCGTATCACAAAACTGGCGACTCTGATGGGGAGTTGTTAAAAGTGGAGTAACCTTAGGGTTTAGATCGCCTTTGCATGCTTAACTTGTTTGCTTTGATTGATTTACATTTGGTTCTAATGTTTGGGTTCGAATCCTCCACCCGGATTTTTGGGAAACATTCATAGGTAAATAGCAATACATTGTGGAAACTGTGCGAGGTATACCGACATGGTTGAAGAAATAGCTATATTAGTGCGACATATTTGTGAGTACCGGTAGCCTTTGAGTTAATCAAAGATAATACGGGGCCGCTGAGTGATGTCATGAAGCACTAATGAACTCTTAGAACCTTACTTGACCATCTTGGCCTTTTTTAGGGGTAGTGAGATGACCGACTTTGGTACAGTCTGAAGTTGGTAGATACTCGATACTACACTCATTGAGGGTTGTTTTCTTGGAATATTTCGATCGCCAGTTAAGTGGCTAAACTGAAACAATGAACACAGAAAATAATCCGGTGATATTGAGCTCCTTAAAACCCGGTTACTATTTATAGGACAGGTTGAGCCAACTAACTTCAAGAGGGTACTTACCTATGAAACCTCATGCAAGCCTGAAACTAGGATCTTGTGTGATTTGTTTGTACATATGCTTGTGCATACATCATGAACATCATAAATCATCATATGCATCCACTAACCATTTCAAGGGTTTGGATCTTCATCTTTGTTCTTGTTTTGTAGGTCATGGAACCTCTTCGCAGGAAAACAATTCAAGTCAACCTTGTGAGAATCCCTCCTCAACTCAAGGAGCTTACTTCCAAGATTCCGGAGAATTCTCTCTTCAGTGAAAGACATGGTAGACTTCTCAGCTTGGTCAACTCCAACATTGAAGAAGACATGGTGAAAGTTCTCTTCCAGTTCTTTGACCCCCTACACCACTGTTTCACATTCCCTAATTACCAACTAGTACCTACTTTGGAGGAATTTCTCAACTCCTGAGGATTTCTATTCTCCATCAACTACCCTACAACGATACGGAAAGAGAGCCAAAGCCTGAAGATGTTGCTCAAGCCTTACACTTGCAACCATCTAATATCAAGGGTCATTGGGAAACCATAAGTGGTGTCAAGGGTTTCTTGGCAAAGTTTCTGTTTGAGAAGGCACAAGACTGTTGGAATTCTCTAGATCTACAAGCCTTTGAGGATATTGTAGCACTTCTCATCTATGGGTTGGTCTTGTTCCCAAACCCTGATCAGCTTATAGATGTGAATGCCGTCAAGATTTTCATATCTCAGAATCCTGTACCTACATTACTTGGGGACATCCTACACTCATTTCACACACGAACAATGAGGAAAAGAGGTGTTCTCATGTGTTGTACTCCTCTTCTAGAAAGGTGGTTTATTTCTCACCTACCCCAATCAGTTTTGAAGAATGAGCAGGTTTTAAGGTGGTCACAACGGTTGATGACTCTCACACATTCTGATGTTCATTGGTGTTCTCGGTCTAGAGAAAATGTCATCATCATTGATCGTTGCGGGGAATTCCCTAATGTCCCACTACTTGGAATTAGGGGAGGCATCACCTACAACCCCTGTTTAGCTCTAAGGTAGTTTGGATATGCCCGGAGAGATGGTCCCCATGATATGCTGATCCCTGACTTGGTTTTTGACTTCGACAACGACGCTCAAGGACTTCGACAAAGGTTTATCAGAGCTTGGAGGATGCCCAACAAAGTGGATAGTAAGACACTAGGGCACAAGAATTCCATCCCCCTTGAGCCCTACCTCAAGTGGGTACGAACCCGCACCCAGAGTCTTATGATGCCTTACCCTCACATTCTCCCCGTGATCAAAGAGCCTGTTATGGAAGGAGAGGTTCCATGCACCCTCCTACATCCTGACATGCCAACATCATTGGAAGAATTACAAAAGAGTTGGATACAACTCAAAGAAGAACGAAATACTTTTGAAGCCAACTTCTATGCCAGTGAGAAGAAGGTTTTAGAGCAATTCCAGCAACTCCTCATGACCTTAGCAAAGGCTCAAGAGGATCTTAAAGCACTGTTAGAGAAAGAGAAGGAACCAGAAAGGAAGAAAAAGAAAAGGGTTAGGGTAGCCAGTATGGGAAGGATATTTGAGCATCAGGCTAGGAGAGTTCTGGAATTTCCCTTAACGTCTGACGAAGGGGTTGGTAATGGAAAAGGAGTTGCAATGCCCTCCGAATCTGAAGCTGAAGGAGAAGAAGAGGAAGAGGACAAAGATTACTTTGAATAGCAATATCCCCCGGCAGATGATAAGTATAAAAATCTTGAGGATCGGTTGGCAGCCATGGAGCTGCAAAAGGTACTTGGTTTAGATTTCGAAGAACTAGGGTTGGTTGCTGGGATCATCATTCCTCCCAAGTTCAAAGTACCTACATTCGCTAAGTATGACGGTTTGTCCTGTGCAAAGATGCATCTGAGGTCCTACGTCAGAAAGATCCAACCTCACTCCTCTGATAAGGATCTTTGGGTCCATTTTTTTCAAGATAGTTTGGCAGGCACGCAATTGGACTGGTTCTATCAACTTGAGAGATCTGATGTTCATAACTGGGAAGATTTGGCTGCTGCTTTCTACCGACAATACCAATACAACGCAGATTTAGCGCCTACTCGTACTCAACTACAGAGTATGGGTATGGCCTCTAATGAGGGATTTAAGGAGTATGCCCAGAAGTGGCGGGATTTGGCTGGAAGGGTGCAGCCACCATTATCGGATAGACAGTTGGTTGACATGTTTTTAGGGACTCTGTCAGGTCCATTCTTCAATCACTTGATCGGGAGCTCATCTGCAGGGTTCACCGAATTAATTCTGACCGGTGAAAGGGTCGAAGTTGGCATTAGAAATGGTAAAATTCAGAAGGATGCCTCCGCTTCCACTTCTATTAAGAAGACCTTCCCAGCCAAGAAGGAAGTTTCTACTATTCATACCCAGAAACCAAGGAAGGACAGAGCGCCGACCAACGGTGGGGGCTGTGATGATCCAAAACTCCTCAGCTGATCAACCTCGCAGCAATCAACCAAGAGCTAATCAGCAAAGGGTAGAAAGGCCACAATGGCAATTCACCTGAATCAACATGACACAGGCTCAAGTCCTCCCTCATCTGTTAAAGATGAACCTTACCAACTTGAAAGAAGCGCCGAAAAACTCTAATACCTCTTCTCCTTATTATCATTTCAATGCAAAATGTGCATACCAATCTGACAGTGTAGGGCATGATACCAACAACTTCTAGGCTCTTAAAAACAAGATCCAAGATCTGATAGATGCCAAGGAAGTCGAGTTTGATGCTCCCGAAAAACCCAACGTGATATCCGCTCCTATGCCAAAACATGGTCATAATGTCCATGCCATTGTGGAAGATCTTCACGTTGCCACTGTTGATGAACTTTTGACTCCGTTACCAGTGATTAAAGTGAATTTTATGAAAGCCGGGATATTCCCAGGTTGTGGAAAAGACTGTTACTTTTGTTCAAACTTGCAAACTGAATGCCCACTGTTGAAATCAGGCATCCAACGCCTGATGGATACCCAAGAGATCCTCTTTCAAAATACTCCTGTTGATACTATCACTCCTATTACCTTTGATACTCCAATCAATGACATTGCTATAATAACCATCTTCGACGATCTTTCCTAGACCTACAAAAGGCCTGTTAAGATTACGCCTGATCTGAAGTTTGTGCCGCTAAAAATTACCATGTCGGGGCCTATCCCGTATAAATCTAACAAGACGATACCATGGAATTACAGAGGAGAAATCTTCTACCATGGTATCAGGTAGATCGAATCAGCCGAAGAGAATTCCGAGGATGAAACCCCTTATATAGGGAATATTGCGGGAATGAGCAAGATAACTCGCAGCGGAAGGATCTTCTCTCCGGAGATTGCTCCTCCACGGGCAGTCTTCGGACCCTCAAGAGTTTCTGTACCTGTCAAGCCATCTGTGCAAAGTCTGCTAATTGAAGAAATTGACGCACCCGAAGCTAGACCCTATGATGTTACTACCAATAAGGGAAAGGGGATACAAGAAGCGCCTGTCAGGACGAAGTCTCAGACTGTGGTTATCCCTGATACCACCTAAAAAGAGATGGAATAAATCTTAAAGATAATCAAGAAGAGCTACTACGATGTCGTAGAGCAGCTGGGGCAAACCCCTTCCAAAATCTCTATGTTGGCTCTCTTACTCTGCTCCGAGGCTCATGCCAAAGCCTTGATCAAATTTCTGAAGACGGCACACGTGCCTCAAGAAACTTCTATGGACCAGTTTCAAGAGTGCGTGGCTAGCCTTACAGCCGATAATGGTCTTGGTTTTTCTGATGCTGATTTGACCCCTAAGGGAAGAAAGCATAATGATGCACTGCATGTCTCGGTAGAGTGCAGGGGGACCACACTTGCTCATGTACTGGTAGATACCGGTTCATCCTTAAATGTTCTACCAAAAAAGGCGTTGGACTGCGAAGGTTTGACCCTAAAGCCCAGTAACATTGTTGTTAGAGCCTTCGACGGTTCTAAGAGGATGGTTCACGGAGAAGTGGACATTCCAATCAAAGTGGGTACAGAAATTTTCAACTCTACATTTTATGTGATGGACATCCGTCCTTCATATTCATGCTTGTTGGGAAGGCCATAGATCCACAACGTTGGGGCAGTCACTTCTTCTCTACACCAAATGCTAAAGTATCCAGTTCAGGGTAAGATCATAACGGTTCATGGTTAGGAAGAGTATATGATAAGTCACCTTAACTCCTTCCGCTATGTGGAGTTAGATGGCGAATTCATAGAAACGCCTTTCCAACACTTTGAAGAGGTTTCTCCTGAAGTCGCAGTAACAAAAACAATGACTGATGTGTCGATCATTTCCAAGCCTGTGTCTCGGATGGAATCCCTTAAAGATGCAGAGGCTGTAATCAAAGAAGGAAGAAGTACAGTGTGGGGGAAACTGCCTGATTTTCTTCACAAGACGGACAAGTTTGGACTAGGTTTTACTGCCGCTGGCCAGAAAGTTGTGCGTCGCTCTCGGGCTGGAGGACCACCCTTAAAAATCACTCACCATGGAATTCATGCCTTAGAAGTTGATGATGCAGAAGACAACCTTAAAGATTGGATCTTTCCAACCATTGAAGGGGGATTAAGCAACTGGGAGGCGAAAGACTTCGTTCCCATCACTTTCATCAATCAGTAATTTAACTTTGAACAATTTCCTGTTTGGTCTGTAATAATTAAACAATCCGTACACTCTTTTCACCCTACGCCTTACCCGGGGCGTATAGGTCCATTTGTAAGGGTTTTGATTCTTCATTTTCATATGCCATTTTTAATGAATCATTGGACGTTTTCATCTATAAATTGTTGTGTTCATTTTCTTTCCTTTTACATTTTGTTTTGTTTAAGGATGGCTATCCCTTACACACACCCACACTCACAAAATGCAGGTACCCATCCACTCCGAATTCCATGGGTGACTATTATGCTTTGGCCTTCGGTAACTCTGAAGATTTGGTCAATCATGCCGAGTACGAAGGTGATGAAGACTGTGAAGTGCCCGGAGAGTTAGCTAGATTTCTGCAACAAGAGGAAAGGGATATTCTGCCCCATGAAGAATTGCTAGAGACTATCAATTTGGGAACAGAGGAAGACAAGAAAGAGGTTAAAGTGGGTGCCAACCTGGAACCAAATGTCAAAGAGCGCTTAGTTCAGTTGTTGAATGAATATGTTAAGATCTTCTCTTGGTCCTAAGAAGACATGCCGAGATTGGATACGGATATTGTGGTTCACCGTATCCCTACAAGATAAGACTGTCCACCAATCAAACAGAAAGTCCGCCGAATGAGGCCCGACATGTCTGAAAAGATCAAAGCTGAAGTGATGAAACAATTCAATGCTGGTTTTCTGGCTGTTACTTCCTATCCATAATGGGTTGCTAACATTGTGCCCGTGCCTAAGAAGGACGGCAAAGTCAGAATGTGTGTGGACTACAGAGACCTAAATAGGGCTAGCCCTAAAGATGATTTTCCATTGCCACACATCGACATCTTGGTTGACAATACAGCTCAACACAAGGTATTTTCCTTCATGGATGGATTCTCGGGATACAACCAGATCAAAATGGCCCCCGAAGCATGGAGAAGTCTACTTTTGTTACGCAGTGGGGTACCTTCTGTTAAAAAGTGATGCCATTCGGACTAAAGAATGTCGGGGAAACCTATCAGTGAGCCATGGTAGCTTTGTTTCATGATATGATACATCATGAGATTGAAGTCTACGTAGACGACATGATATCCCATTCACAAATAGAAGAAGAGCACCTCGACCATCTGCAGAAGTTGTTTGTCAGGTTAAAGGAATATAAGCTCAGACTGAACCCTAGCAAGTGCACTTTCAGAGTTAGGTCCGGTAAAATTTTGGGATTCATCGTCAGTAACAAAGGCATTGAGGTTGATCCTGCTAAAGTCAAAGCTATACAAGAAATGCCTGCCCCCCGCACTGAAAAGGAGGTTAGAGGTTTCTTGGGGCGCTTAAATTATATTGCAAGGTTCATCTCTCACCTAACATCTACCTGCGAACCAATCTTCAAGGTGTTGAAGAAAGATCAGGTGGTTGAATGGAATAATGACTGCCAAGTTTCTTTTGATAAGATCAAGGAGTATTTTCTGGAACCTCCTATCTTGATGCCGCCCGTCGAAGGAAGGCCTTTAATCATGTATCTGACTGTTTTGGATAACTCAATGGGGTGCGAACTGGGCCAACATGACGAGTCTTGCCAAAAAGAGCATGTCATTTATTACCTTAGCAAAAAGTTTACCGACTGTGAGACTCGCTACTCACTGCTCGAGAAAACTTGTTGCGCTTTGGTATGGGCTACTTGCCAGCTAAGACAGTATATGTTGACACATACCACTTTGCTGATTTCTAAAATGGATCCGATTAAGTACATCTTCGAGAAACCTGCTTTATCCGGAAGAATCGCTAGATGGAAAATGATCCTGACAGAGTATGATATCCAGTATACAACCCAAAAAGCTATAAAGGGGAGTGTACTAGTTGACCATCTAGCTCATCAAGTCGTCGAAGATTACCAATCTATGAGGTTCGACTTCCCGGACGAGGACATTATGACATTGGACAACATTGAAGGTAATGGACCGTATGACGGACCTGAACAAGGATCCCGATGGACCCTGTACTTTGATGGTTCTTCAAATGCACTTGGCAACGGTATCGGCGCGGTACTTATTTCTCCAGAAGGTTACCATACACCTTTCACTGCTAGACTCTGCTTCAGTTGTACCAACAACATGGCCGAGTACGAAGCTTGTATCTTTGGTCTCAAGGCCGCAATTGACTTGGGAATCAAATCTCTAATTGTATTTGGGGACTCAGCTTTGGTTATCAGTCAAATCAAAGGAGAGTGGGACACCAAACATCCTAATCTTATCCCATACAAAGAACATGTTTTGACATTGTTGCCTCATTTCGAGCAGATTACCTTTGAGCACTTCCTGCGAGAGGAAAATCAGGTAGCGGATGCTCTGGCTACAATGTCTTCCATGTTTAAACTCAACTGGGATAATGAGGCTCCCCAAATCACCATCAAGCGAATGGACGAACCTGCGCACTATCATGATATTAATACCGAAGAAGTAGTGGAACAACCCTGGTTTCATGAAATCAAAAGGTATCTCCAGACTCGAGAATACCCTGAAGGAGCTTCCGTCAATGACAAAAAGTTCTTAAGGAGATTTACTGCCAAGTTCTTCCTGAGCAATGGTATCTTATATAAGCGCAGCCATGATTATGTTCTACTTTGCTGCATGGATAAGGTTGAAGCCGAGTTGATCATGACTAAAATACATAGCGGCACATTTGGCACCCACTTAAGCGGACATACGATGGCTAAGAAGATTCTAAGGGCAGGCTACTACTGGTCTACCATGGAAGCTGATTGTCATCAATATTCCCGTACTTGTCACAAATGCCAAGTTTATGCTGACAAGGTACATATTCCTCTAGTTCCTCTCAACGTTCTAACAGCTCCTTGGCCATTCGTGATGTAGGGAATTGACATGATTGGAGAGATCAAGCCTACGACATCCAATGGACATCGCTTCATCTTGGTCGCTATTGATTATTTTACCAAGTGGGTCGAAGCAGCTTCCTTCACCTCCGTTACAAAGAATATGGTTGCCCGCTTCATCAAGCAGAACCTCATATGCCGGTATGGTATCCCCGATAGGATCATCATGGACAACGGTACGAATTTGAACAACACTGTGATCACCGCTCTGTGCGAGCAGTTCAAGATTCAACATCACAATTTATCTCCCTACGGGCCAAAGATGAACGGTGTTGTTGAAGCCGCGAACAAAAATATCAAGAAGATCATTCAAAAGATGACAGTCACCTACAAGGACTAGCATGAGATGTTACCGTTTGCTCTGCACGGATATCGTACCACGGCGCGTACTTCAACTGGGGCAACCCCCTTTTCTTTGGTATATGGCATGGAGGTTGTTTTACCTATGGAAGTTCAGATTCCTTCCTTAAGGATTATGAAGGATGTTGGTTTAAGTGAAGACGATTGGATTCAGACCCGGCTTAATCAACTTAATTTGATCGACGAGAAGCGACTTACTGTGTTTGTCATGGTCAAACGTATCAAAAACGGATGATCAAGGCTTTCAACAAGAAAGTTAGGCGTCAGGTATATCAAGTCAGAGATCTTGTAATCAAGCGGATCATCTTGCCACAAAGTGATCCCAGGGGCAAGTGGACTCCTACTTACGAAGGACCATTTGTGATCAAGAACATCTTTTCTAGTGGGGCAATGATTCTGACCACCATGGACGGTGACGACTTGCTGCACCCTGTGAACGCAGACATAGTCAAAAGATACTATGCATAAATGACCCGACAAGTTGAAAACCCGAAAGGGCGACTTGGGCAAAAATGGGCATCCCGGTGAATCGAAAACCCGAAAGGGCGGTTCAGGAAAAAATTAGGGATAAATAAAAAATCTATACACCCGGCAAGTTGAAAACCCGAAAGGGCGACTTGGGCAAAAAAGGGTTTCCCGGTGGATCGAAAACCCGAAAGGGCGATTCAGGCAAAAGTTAGGGAATTAAAGCGTATGACTATGTCTCTCTGGATCACTTTAAGGACAATCTCTTCACGACCAAACTCCAGGCTCATGATCAATCCAATCATCTGAGGACGAAGCAACGAATGGACAGGATACTCAGAGTTGTGAAGGTTATAGCAGAATGGGAACCCCATGTAATTGTTGCACATAGCCATCTTTCTTTTTGTATAAAATTTTTCTCAATTTTTCGACAACATTCCCTTACTAGGACGTGTGTCTCCTTTGTACAAAGATACTTACAAAAGTTAATACAAAAATACTTCAAAGTGCAGAAATTTGCTTGCCTTTCCTTTCTTTTTACACTTATGTTTTATTTGAAAACGTCCAATGGTTTGTTAAATGAGCATATGCATTTGAATATAATCACTGCTTACAAATAAAACGAAATAAGAAAGGATAATTACTTGTAGGTCGAAAGTATAGGAAAACGTCTTTGGGCTATTCCAGAAGAAATCCCCTACATTATGTCATTCAGATCCTCAATAGAGCTAAAACCTTGGAGTACATATCCCCAGCGGAGTTAAATTTCAGAATTCCCATCAGAGTTAAGTTTCTAAAAAACTCATGATTTCCCCAGCAGAATAAACACTCTCCCCACAGAGTTATTTCCCGACGGAACGAAGATTCTAGTTCCCGTTTCTCCATTTGAAGCCTCCCAGGTTTTAATTCCCCAATAGAGGTCGTCAGATTTTTCCTTATTTCCCCAGGAAAGTCATGAAGGATTCTCACATCCCCGCAGGTTGCCAAGGATTTTCTATCCCCAACAGTAATCAGCAAGGTTTTCTCATCTTCAACAATCAAAGATTTTTGGAATCCCCAGCATCGGTCAAGGATTTACTTTCCCCGGTAGCAGTCAAAGATTTCATTATCTCCAGCTATCAAGGATTTATTTTCCTCAGCAAGGCAGCTAATCAGCTTACATGCACATCCATTACATTCATACATCATAAACATTGATGGAACACATTTTATTGCATCATACATATCATGCAACATAACTTTGTGCTTTAGCTAACATTCTACCCTTTTCAGGATAAGATTAAAAAGCTATCGTTAACAACTATTCAGAGATTTCAGATACAATATGGATACACCCCCAGACACGGTGGTCATTCTATTACTCATTCAGAATTTCAAGTCAAGATACAGTATGGATACACCCCCAGACACGGCGGTCATTCTATTACTCATTCAGAATTTCAAGTCAAGATACAGTATGGATACACCCCCAGACACGGCAATTATTCTATTACTCATTCAGAATTTCAAGTCAAGATACAGTATGGATACACCCCAAACGTGGCGGTCATTCTATTACTCATTCAGACTTCAGCAATCAGATACAGACTAGATACGCTCCAGACACGGCGGCCATTCTATTTGTCATTCAGATTCAACTATCAACTTCAAGTTCAGATACACTCCAGACACGGAAGTCATTATGTCACTTGTCCGGATCCCAGTTACAGTACGGATATAATCCAGACACGGAAGTCATTCTGCTACTCATACAGATCTCAACTTCAGATATAGTCCAAATACGCTCCAGACACGGTTTCCATTTTGTCACTCATTCTGAATTTATCCCCAGCACATAGATGCTCCATACACAGATGCTTCTCTGTTACCCATTCAGAATACAGATACACTCAAGACACGGCAGTCGTTCTGATATTCATTCAAGAATCAAATACAGTTACAGCTCGGATACGCTCTAGACACGGACGCCATTCCCTTGCTCATACGAACCCAGTCTCCAGATACAACTCAGATATGTTCCAAACACGGGTACCATTCTGATGTTCATTCTCCTGATTTTCAATAAACAATCCTGGATGGCATCTCTAAGCCCATCTCCAATAAGATTCTACCATTTCCAAATGGCATCTTTAAGCCCATTCCCTCAGCCTACATTTTGACGAGTGCAAATTTACGGGCACTCTAGTGTCCAATCCTCTTTTACCTTTGAGTCACGAAAGGAAAACTTGCCAATCTAACTCTTCAGGTTCAAGAAGATTGAACAGGGGAAACTGTTGTACCCCAAAATTTTCCCTCTCATTTTATCAACATTTCTCATCACAAGGCTCTTGGAACTTAAGATCAAGCTAGGGTTTGCTCTCCTCAAGACATCTCCTTGCACTGATGACCTAAACTAGGGTTTGAGTTTGCACAAGGATTTTTGGACCTTAAATGCTCAAATTGACTCTCATGATTCATGTTGGACTCATGAGTTTATCCATACCAAGTTTCAAGCCTTGAATCAAATTTTTGCCGAGTCAATTGGACAGTTGACCTAGAAATCAGCTGTATTGGGGAAAAAGTCAACTATGGCCAATTTACAGTCAAACCTCATGAATTTTGACCCACATAAACATTATGAACTCATATGAACCATTGGATCAAGTTTGGATCACAACTCCACAAGAAATTTGATCAGATCACCAAAAGGGCAAAATGGTCATTTTTAGGGTTTTTACTGTACAAAGGCAATTTCTGACTTTTTGACCTAGCCAATGGCAAATTAGGTTCAACCATGGACTCAAGGACTCAACGAAATCATCTTGGCTTATTCAACAAGGTCAAAAGATCTCAAATGCATGGGATTGACAAATGAATTTTTCAGTGAACTGATCAAAATTTGACTGTACACTGAAAAGTCAAACTTTGAATTTTTGGTCAAAATCAAGTTCCAAGGGTCATTTTTCATCAAGATGTGTCAAATTATGAAACTTGTTCATCAAGAAACCTAAAATTGAAAACTAGAGTTTGAAATTGAAAAAATTTCATAACTTAAATTTTTTCTAAGTTATGAAAGTTTCTTAATTTTTCCTAACTTTGCCCCACTTTTTCACCATGATGAAAATGGATTCAAACAAAACCTCCAACATGAAAGTTGTAGTCCTCCACAAATTCTACAACTTTGATTCACAAAGTTTTCTCAAAGGAATCATGGATCTCAAGTTATGATTTTTGGAACAAGGGTCCCTAAAACTTTTAACTTAGTGAAATTTTGCCCTAGTTTAGGCAGGATTTTGACCTATCTTCTTGGCAATTTTTCACATAGTTCCACTTGTAATCTCAAGTTTCATTTCAAATATGTATTATAGAGCATGTTGCAAGCTTTCCAAATTGTCCAAGAACTCCTCAAAAACATTTGTGGTTAGGGAGAATCGAAGGCTTGAAGTTGGCAAAAACTCACTTTTTATCCATGGCATATTCATGTTCATACAAGTTGCATTTTCAAGTCAGCATGCCTTACACTAGTTTGCAGGCCTCTAAAACACTTCACACTCCATAATTAAATGCAAATCCATCAGTCTAAGCTTTTGTTTTGGTCATTTGGACATTATACACAAGATTAGGCCCTAAGTAGAAAAAGGCACATTTCCATTTTTGCCATAATGTGCTTTATGTCAAACCACTATCCCTTGAGCATTGGTCCATATCTCAGAGGGCAAATCAAATTCACAAATCAGAGGGGACAAGGGCAATGTATGCAAGCATATTTGATAGCCTATACAGGCCTATAACTTCACTTCCACTTTCTTACTTCAAAAACAAGAAACTTGTCAAAAACTAGAGAACATGAAAACCAACCAATGTTAACTTACACAAACAGTTTGAACATCTTTCTCACACCCCTTTGAGCTAGAAACAAGATTGCTTGAGCCCCTAAACACCCCATAGCCAGAAATCACATTCCTTTAGCAAAACAGGGCAGGTTCTGCAACTTGAGTTCCATAGCTCATTTGGCTCGTGCATTTTGTCCCAAGTTGCTTCAAATACCTTCCATTTAACTCACCCAAGCTATCCCAAACCTCAAACACCCACTGTAACTCCATTTATAGTGTTCACCATTTTCATTTTGAGCTTGTGCGGGTTGAGTTCTATAGACTGATTCAAGGACATTCAAGGCAAGATAGCTATTGGAGAAGGTTAAGTGAAGTTCAAGCAAGCTACCAGACATCTCAAGCCTTATTGAAAAGCACTACATTGCCCTACACGAATCCAACTGAAACAGGTTTTTCTCCACTTTCTATCTCTCTATTTAGGAACATTTAGCCTTGGGTTTGTGAATAAAAAATGTAGTGTTCATTGCCATGAAGCTGTACATATGCTCAGTTTTCATTTATATTAAGTGTGCTAGGAGAATTTCATCCATGAACATGCTGAAAAAACTAGGTCAGATTTTAGGGCCAGAGAAATTATCTCTGGTCTTTGAGAGTTAGGATTAGTTTTTTACATGGTTGGAATCGTCTTGAAATTCTCTACAAGTTTGGTGTTATGTGTTTTTGCAATAGAGCTCGTATGCAGGATATCCAAGTTTGTACAGGGGACGCGCGCGTTTTTCAAAAGCTGGAGGTAGAAGATGAAGTTTTGGGCTGGGCTTGGCGTGACTGCTTTTGACACCCCCTCTTTTCATTTTTGCACCCCCCTGGCCCAATTTCTTGTATTTTTATGTTTTTGCATTTTTGTTTTCATTTTTTATTTTGTTTATTTATTTCCAAATATAAAAAATGCTCAAAAATATTTTCATAATTTTTTCACATTTATTTGGCATTTTATTTTAACTTTTCTAACATAAAAAGCATTTGAATACTTTTATGTTATTTATTTAAACTTGAAAATAATATGTAAATTATACTTTTATTTTTACTTCTTATTTTTATTCACACTAAAAATATTATTATAAATATAATTTATTTTTGTACATGTTTTATTTTATTTTATACATATTTAATATGATTAATATACATATATATACATATATACTTTTATTTTATTAAATACTTGAGAATAAAATATAAAAATATTACATTTTCACTTTTATTATTATTCATACTAAAAAATACATTTTTTTAAGTATATTTTATTTTTGTATATATCAATATATTTTATTATATATAAATAATATAATGTATTTATTTTCTTAAAGAAATTAGGGTTTTACCCTTAAGCAACTAAAATAAATCTTTTATTTATTCCTTTATTTTTTATTAAATATTTTACATACATCAATGAACAAAAACCCTTTTTTTTGCATATTTCATATTGTTTAATATATTTGTCTTTTTTTTATTATTTAAATATTATCCATTTATTATTCATGCAATTAAATTCAATTTGGATGTAATAGTAAATTAGGGTTTATATTTCTTGTCAAATACCCCCCATTCAAAATTGTACCCCCATCCCCATAATCATGTTGTAATAGCTTAGAATTTTAATTCTCGCACTTTACGCTTTCAATTATGCCATGATTAGAGAATTAGGGTTTGTATGCAAAAATCCAAATCAACAAATAGTTTGACCTAATCAAAGACAAAAAATGCATGAAAATCAAACACAATGCACACTTGCACCCCTAGGGTTACAATCCACTTGTTGCCTTCAAAAATGGGCCATGTTATGCATGTTGAGTACTTTGGCAAAATAAAAACAAAACAAAAGATCATAGTCCCTCGATGACGCTATCTTGGTTTCCTAAACAAAAATGATCAAGTCCCTCAAAAAATTGCCAAAGATACTTAACACAATTGCTATCATGGTCTATACGATGACCCGCGCCTGTCCTGTTTAACATCCTAACATAAGGTTGTTCACCAAATGCAATGGTGAAACAACACTGTCAAAAGGGTTAAAAACATTAGGAAATATCTGTGAGTAAAATAGGGTAGATAGCTCTTAGTTACTTGATCAAAAAGCTTGCAAAAACATCCTTGCTATTTTCAAACACAATTCACAACACAATTTCAAAACATTATCCAAATCAAACTTTCAAACATTGAAATTTTTTCAAAAGACAAAAAAATCTTTGTATACATTCAAACAAGAATCATTACAAAGGTTTCCACAACGATGGCCTCTTTTCAAAACATCTTTCAAAACCACACACAAAGCACCATTTCAAACAATTGGAAAAGCAAAGCAAGTGATCTAAACAAGTAACTAAGAGCCCATGGATAACCATGGATGAAAAGGGTGCTTGCACCTTCCCTTTTCATAATCTACTCCCCGAACCCAAGAAAACATCTCAAAAGTCTTTCTGTGCTTTTTGACCTTTTCTTAGGATAAAATAAAAAGTCGGTGGCGACTCTTGCTAAACCAAAACATTTGCGAACATAAAACGCAAAACCTCAAGTCAGTTCTCCCACCGTATCACAACGTTGACGACATGATTGCAAGGTCCCAGGCTGAAGAAGAACATCTTGAACACCTTCAGAAGTTATTTGACAGGTTGACGTTGTACAAGCTGAGGTTAAACCCGAACAAGTGCACCTTCGAGGTGAGATCTGGTAAGCTGCTGGGTTTCGTTGTAAGCGATAAAGGTATTCAAGTAGATCCTACAAAGGTGAGGGCTATACATGAGATTCCATCTCCCCGAACTGAAAAATAAGTCAGAGGCTTTCTGGGACGCTTGAACTATATTTCCTGATTCATCTCACACCTGACTACTACTTGTGAGCCAATCTTCAAGTTGTTGAAGAAAGATCAAGTGGTAATATGGAATGATGAATGTCAGGCCACTTTTGAAAGGATCAAAGAGTATCTCCAAGAGCCACCTATTCTGATGCCTCTCGTTGAAGGAATACCTTTGATCTTATACTTGACAGTACTCGACAATTCAATGGGGTGCGTGTTGGGGCAGCATGACGAGTCTGGCCGAAAAGAGCACGCTATTTATTACCTTAGCAAAAAGTTTACCGACTGCGAGACCTGATACTCGTTACTCGAGAAAACTTGCTGCGCTTTGGCATGGGCTTCTCGTTGGCTGAGACAGTATATGCTGACTCACACTACTCTGTTGATATTAAAGATGGATCCAATCAAGTATATCTTCGAAAAGCCTACCTTGTCCGGAAGAATAGCAAGATGGCAGATGATCTTGACTGAGTATGACATCCAATACACGACCCAAAAGGCAATCAAGGGAAGTATGTTGGCAGACCATTTGGCACATCAGCCAGTGGATGATTACCAGTCTATAAACTTTGAATTTCCGGATGACAATATCATGTTGATAACTGATTGTGAGACACCTGGACCGGATGAAGGACCTGAGGAAGGATCCCGATGGTCTATGTACTTTGATGGAGCTTCAAATTTTTGGGCAATGGCATTTGCGCCGTAATCATATCTCCTAAAGCCTCTCATACTCCGTTCACCGCCCGACTATGTTTCAACTACACCAATAATATGGCGGAGTATGAAGCGTGCATTATGGGTCTTCGAGCAGCAATTGACCCGAGGATTAAGTTTCTAAGTGTTTTTGGAGATTCCTCTCTCGTGACCAGTCAGATCAAAGGTGAGTGGGATACGAAACACCCAAATCTTATTCCTTTCAAGGAGTATGTATTGACGTTGCTTTCGCATTTTGAGGAGATAACCTTTGAACACTTCCCTAGAGAGGAGAATCAGTTAGCGGACGCACTGGCTACGATGTCTTCTATGTTCAAGGTCAATTGGGACAATGAAGCTCCCCAGATTATCATTGAAAGACTAGACGAACATGCACATAGCTGTGATATTGAGACTGAAGAGGTAGCGGATAAACCCTGGTTTCATGAGGTGAAGAGGTATCTTGAAGCTCAAGAGTACCTCGAGGGTGCATCTGTTAATGACAAGAAGTTTCTGATGAGGTTCGCGGCGAAGTTCTTCATCAGTAATGATATTCTTTACAAGCGTAACCATGATTCAACCTTACTGCGATGTGTGGATAAGAACGAGGTAGAAAGGATTATGGTAGATTTACATGAAGGTACTTTCGGAACTCATTCCAGTGGACACACCATGGCAAAGAAAATCCTACGGGCGGGATATTACTGGTCCACAATGGAAGCCGACTGTTATCAACATTCTCGTACCTGTCACAAGTGCCAAGTTTTTGCTGATAAGGTGCACATACCTCCAGTACCTCTGAATGTCTTGACGGCACCTTGGCCTTTTGCAATGTGGGGCATTGACATGATCGGCGAGATCAGACCTACGGCATTCAACGGGCATCATTTCATCCTGGTAGCTATTGATTATTTTACGAAGTGGGTTGAAGCAGCTTCCTTTACTACTGTAACCAAGAACGTCGTGGCACGGTTCATTCGGCACAATCTGATCTATCGATATGGTGTACTAGAGAGGATCATTACGGACAATGGTACAAATCTCAACAATAAAATGATCATCGAGCTCTGCAAACAGTTCAAGATACAACATCACAACTCTTCTCCCTACCGGACGAAGATGAATGGGGATGTTGAAGCGGCTAATAAGAATATCAAGAAGATTGTGTAGAAAATGACGGTGACATACAAAGACTGGCACGAGATGTTACCGTTCGCTCTTCATGGGTACCGTACCTCAACGAGGACGTCAACAAAGGCAACACCCTATTCCTTGGTATATAGCATGGAGGCAGTCTTGCCAATTGAAGTTCAGATACCCTCTCTCCGGATAATGAAGGATGCAGGTTTGAGCTAAGATGACTGGATCCAGACCCGGCTTGATCAGCTGAACTTAATAGACGAAAAGAGACTTACTGCTATTTGTCATGGTCAGACGTATCAAAAGTGGATGATCAAGGCATTTAACAAGAAAGTCAGACGACAAGAGTATCAAGTTGGGGACCTGGTTATCAAGCGCATTATCTTACCTCAAGGTGATCCCAGGGGCAAATGGACCCCTACTTACGAAGGGCCATTTGTGGTTAAGAACATTTTCTCAGGAGGAGCTATGATTTTAACCACGATGGATGGTGACGACCTTCCTCACCCCGTCAATCCAGACATAGTAAAAAGATACTACGCATAATCAAAGACCCGCTAGGTCGACTGGCCTAGGCAAAAATAAGGGCTTCCCGACGAACAAAAAGGGTTCGGGAAAAAATAAGGGATGAAAATGAAAAAAAACTGTACACCCGACAAGTCGAAAACCTGAAAAGGCGGCTTGGGCAAAAAAGTGTATCCCGGTGGACTGAAAACCCGAAAGGGCGGTCCAGGAAAAAATTAGGGATCAAAGTGTAACACTATGTCTCATTAGATCACCTTGCAACCAGACTTCGGTATTGACTATCAAGCTCGGACGACACTAATCAATCTGATATGCCTTCAACCAAGTAGCAAAGTGATGAGATTCTCGAGGACATAAAGGCAATAGCAGAGTTGGAACCCAGTGGGATTATTCACATAGCTATTTTGTTTAGTTTTACACGAATTGTATAAACTCTATTGTTCGGTGGCGTTTTCTTACTAGGACGTCAGCCTCTTGTACAAAAACGCCTATTTACAGGCCAAACTTCAAAATCAATACAATCCATTTTCAAAGAAATTTCAAACTATTTTTCCTTTATTTGTTTTGTTTTGCAAAGAACGTCCAATGTTCATTTTTGATATATGCATTTGACATTAATTGCTGCTCATAAATATTTACATGCGAAACAAGAGACGATTACTGGTAATATCAGAAACAGGGGTAATAAGAAGTGTCCAAACTGTACAGTTGCTCTATCCACCAGGTACAAAGGTAGATTAAGCTGAAAAATGTGGCTGAAATGCTTTCACTCCCCGCAGAGTAAGAAAAGACAGTAATGTTAGCTCTCCCCAGCTGAGACTTGCAACTGTGAATGAATCAGTAATATTATCCCCAAGCAGAGTTTATCAACCATCACCACTGAAAGGTCTTAATATTCCCCAGCGGAGTATAAGAATATTCCCCGGCAGAATACAAAATATCCCCAGTGGAGTTTCAAATTTTTCGCAGTGCAGTCTGAAAAAGCTTCCCTAGTGGAGTTTGGAGAATCATCCCCAGTAGACTTTGGAAGATTTTCCCCGACAGAGCTCAAAGGATTATCCCCATTAGAGTCTAAAAGGTTATCCCCAGTGAAGTCGCAACTGAAAGATCATCCCCATAGGAGTTCTTCCCTTTCACAAACAGAAAGTCAATCCCCAACAGGATTCAGTATCACCAGCAACGGTAATTCATCCCCAGCGGAACTCATCAGTGGAATCCTCAGCAGAGCATCTCTTCCCCACAGAGTAATCTCCTCATCAGTTTATTCCCCAACGGAGTTATCCTCTCCTGTATGTTTATTCTCACAATCATTTTCGTTCGCCATCCCTAGCGGAAACGAAGAATTCGGCTCTTTTCTCCAGCAGCTATCCGGGATTTATTTTCCCCAGCTAAAAGCATTACATTTCCATACATCATGGCACATGCATATACGCATCATACAACAGAATCTCATTTATTTTGAGAACATCATTGCTTGATATATATATATATATATATATATATATATATATATATATATATATATATATATATATATATATATATATATATATATATATATATATATATATATATATATATATATATATATATATATATATATATATATATATATATATATATCATGCATTGCATACGACTGACCTTTACCTTTCAGGAAGGACACAGTTAAGTTCTCAGCTATGAAGCTTTTACCCAAGTCGAAGTACTGACCGGTTCTTAAATATCAATCGAATTATCCTCAGTTGAATTACAGATAAGGTTCTAAATCTCGGAAAAGTTCCTCCGTCGAATTACTGACAGTTCTTAAATCTCAACAGAATTATCCTCCGTTGAATTACAGACAAGTCCTAAATCTCGACGAAGATGTTTCCCTCAGTCGAAGTACTGACCGGTTCTTAAATCTCAACCGAATTATCCTCAATTGAATTACATATAAGGTTCTAAATCTCGGAAAAGTTCCTCCGTCGAATTACTGACAATTCTTAAATCTCAACAGAATTATCCTCCATTGAATTACAGACAAGTCCTAAATCTCGATGAAGATGTTTCCCTCAGTCGAAATACTGACCGGTTCTTAAATCTCAACAGAATTATCCTCAGTTGAATTACAGATAAGGTTCTAAATCTCGTCAAAGTTCCTCCGTCGAATTACTGACAGTTCTTAAATCTCAACAGAATTATCCTACGTTGAATTACAGACAAGTCCTAAATCTCGATGAAGATGTTTCCCTCAGTCGAAGTACTGACCGGTTCTTAAATCTTAACTGAATTACCCTCGGTTGAATTACAGATAAGGTTCTAAATCTCCGCAATTCTCCTCCGTCGAATTACTGACAGTTCTTAAATCTCAACAGAATTATCCTTCGTTGAATTACAGACAAGTCCTAAATCTCTATGAAGATGTTTCCCTCAGTCGAAGTACTGACCGGTTCTTAAATCTCAACAGAATTATCCTCAGTTGAATTACAGATAAGGTTCTAAATCTCGGCAATTCTCCTCCGTCGAAGTACAGACAGTTCTTAAATCTCAACAGAATTATCCTCCGTTGAATTACAGACAAGTCCTAAATCTCGATGAAGATGTTTCCCTCAGTCGAAGTACTGACCGATTCTTAAATCTCAACCGAATTATCCTTAGTTGAATTACAGATAATGTCCTAAATCTCGGCAAGTTCCTCCGTCGAAGTACAGACAGTTCTTAAATCTCCACAGAATTATCCTCAGTTGAATTACAGACATGTCCTAAATCTCGATGAAGATGTTTCTCTCAGTCGAAGTACTGACCAGTTCTTAAATCTCAACTGAATTATCCTCAGTTGAATTATAGATAAGGTTCTAAATCTCGGCAATTCTCCTCCATTGAAGTACAGACAGTTCTTAAATCTTAACAGAATTATCCTCCGTTGAATTACAGACAAGTCCTAAATCTCGATGAAGATGTTTCCCTCAGTCTAAGTACTGACCGGTTCTTAAATCTCAACCGAATTATCCTTAGTTGAATTACAGATAAGGTCCTAAATCTCGGCAAGTTCCTCCGTCGAAGTACAGACAGTTCTTAAATCTCAACAGAATTATCCTCAGTTAAATTACAGACAAGTCCTAAATCTCGATGAAGATGTTTCCCTCAGTCTAAGTACTGACCGGTTCTTAAATCTCAACCAAATTATCCTCAGTTGAATTACAGATAAGGTTCTAAATCTCGACAAAGTTCCTCCGTTGAATTACAGACGAAATCCTAAATCTCAGCAGAGTTATCCTCAGTTGAATTATGGACGAGTTCATAAATCTCGATGAAGATGTTTCCCCCTCAGTTGAATTATGGACAAGTTCTTAAAACTCAACAGAGATGTTCTCTCAGTTGAAGTACAGGCAAGTTCCTAAATCTCAGCAAGACCAGACTTCCCCAGCGGAATCTTCTACAAAAACAGGTATACAAGCTCTCGCTAAGGAATCTCTTATGTGATCGAAACTCCTTCAGATGGCATCTTTAAGCCCATCCTCCCGTCAACAATCTCCAAATGGCATCTGTAATCCCATTCCCGACATCACAAGGCTGATACCACTTCATGCGAGTGCAAATTTCTGGGCACTCTAGTGTTCAATCATCTTCCACCTTCGGATCACGAAAGGCATAAAAGCCAATCTACATCCTCAGGTTTAAGAAGATTGAACAGGGGCAACTGTTGTACCCCAAAATTTGCCCTCTCATATTCCTCAAAACATTTTAAGAAAAATCTCCAAGTCGCTCAAGTTTGCTCAAGAGTTGGACAGACAAGCTATCTCCTAAGGCAGTCTACCCCAAATTAGGGTTTTGTGTTGCATCAAGATCCTTGAGTCCAAATGACCTCAAGTGCTCCCCAATGTCCTAATATGTTCTCAAGATCATCCATGTCAAATTTCAAGCCTTGCAGAGGAAGTTTGCTCAGTCAATTGCTCAAAGGTCCAAAAATCGATTATGTTAAGGCAAAAGTCAACTGTGACCCAAATACACTCAAACTTCAAGATTTTTTGTCAACATTCTCATTTTGAATTATATTTCATCATTTGATCAAGGGTTGATCATGATTCATCAAGGATTGCTCAAAATTCATCAAGACTCAAAAGTTGCTAAATTAGGGTTTTGTAGGAAAAGTCAACTCAACTTTGACCAAGCATAACTTTCTCATACTTTATGAGAAATGACCCATCCAAAGATCATTTTGAAGAGGATGCAATTTACTACAATCCATATTCATATCCCAAGATCAAAAAATTCACTCAAAAGAAGTTATGAATTTGGACATTATAGGTCATTTTTGAAAGTCAACAAAAACATCTTTTTTGTCAAAGCTTATAACTTGAGAATGGAATATCAAAATGAGATGAGACCAAAAGGGTTCGTTAGAGGCAATCTCAATCTTTCTAAAAAGTCCAAGAACATCTCAAAAAGTTAAAAATTGAAGAAGTTATGCATTGTTGAAGTTGGATTTTTTTTGCAAAATTGCCAAAAGTCAATTATCCCTAAAACTTCAAATTTTGTCAAATGGGCCCATTCGTTTCCACTTGATTTTAGTTTGCATCATTGCCAACGTGCCCTAGCTTCAGCCATGTGCCCATATTTCACTTTTATTATTTAATTTCATTTTTAATTAAATTTATTCATTTTAAATCAAATAAAATCATAAAAAATCTAAAGAATTAATAACTCATGATTTTCTGATTGTTTTAGGCTTTGTTCACAGCTAGCACCATCATGAAATTCGTATCAAATCAAATCATGGGCAAAAAGATTGAATTGAATCAAATTTGGAAAGGTTTAATGGTGGAATCAAATCCAATTCATGTGCATTGATATGGAGAGATTTGGACCATGATTTTTACCCTAATGCAAAGCACATTACATAAGCAAGCAAAAGCATACGAAATCAGGGTTGGAAACTGTTGAGAGAGGCAGAACAAGAATTTAAAAATTTACAAAAAAGTGGGAGATCAAAGTCCAAGTTAGAGGCCGTTTCAGGACACGAGAGTGGTCTCAATCGCTTCCTGACCATTCACACGAGCTACCTGGATCCAAAGCAAGCATTTTCAGACGTCCAAACGCCCTGTAAGTCGCACGATAGTCACCCCTGTTCTTGATTTCGCAATTCTGAAATTAGGCATCTTTTTCATGAACTAATACCATATTTTGAATCTACAAAACATTTGCAAGCGATTGGTATCATTCAATTGCATTTATCTGGCCTGAATGGAGAATCACCATAGCTAGGGTTCTTCGTTTTGTTTTTAGGGTTTTCTGTTTCAGGTAAAATTGAGACTCAAGAAAAAGATGGCTTTGATCAGGAGGCCATGACGAATCAAACCATGTTCTTAGAATGGATATATATGGCTAGGAGAGTATTTTAGTATAGGCCTGCGCTTTTAGCTGCAGATTCAAATCCGCATGTATTTTTGTTACAGGTTTAAGTACAGGGACGATGATGTGTCCCCCGTCCATTGGCTCTTTCAAATCTTGGCGCGTTTTATATTTTGTTCTGACCAATAATTTTTGTTTTATTATATTATTATTGATTTGTATTAATATAACAAATGAAGCAGCGTGGCATGGTGGCAAGCGTGTTAGTGCAATCTCCTTCAGGACCTGGGTTCGAATCCCAGGTCCTCCACTTTCTCAATAATTTTGCTTTTCAGGTATTCCCATACAGGCGCCTATATGCAGTCCATCATGTTCATTCATGCATCCAATAGCCAGATGGCCATTGGCCAGATCTAGTGGCCAGGGTCTGAAGGTCCATAGAGGCGTTGGTCAATGCACATGTACTGGATCTAAAAAAGTCAAAAAGGCCAGCTGATAATGGGCCACGAAATTGCTCCTCACACCCCTTAATTCAGGCCCAATACTCCTCTCTTATTATTTATTTTTGTTTATTTACTTTATTTGTTTTATTTAATTCTCTAACCAATTAAAAAAATTCTTTTTTATCACATAAAATCACAAAATATTTTTTATTCAATCAAATTTTAACTTTTATTTTTATAAACACTAATTAATTAATTTAGGTTTTAATTCTAGAATAACTTTAACCTTTTTGCAAATAATTAAAATTAATTAGATTTAATTAGGTTTTAATTACTAATTTAACTAATTTTATTTTCTTTCTTAAAATAACAAAAAACCAAAATATGTCATAATTAATTTTTCATTAATTAATTTATTAAATTAATTTAGTTCTTTAATTTAGGTTTAATTTCTTTCTTAATTTAAAAATAACAAAAAAGACTTGTCATTTTCCCAAAGGGTCAAAACCCTAAATTTCGCACTCGATTTAATTTCCCGCGCGCTTTACTTTTTTATCCAATAATGTATCTGCTTATGGATTGTAATAGTTAAATAGGACTTTTAATTATTTTTATTGCTTTGTTTTATTTTTCAAAGGGTTTGTCTTTGGCGATGTAAATACCCGACGCCTTGTAATTTAAATTTCGCACTTTTAATTCCGCAAATTATAACTGCTAGATGTTTGATAATAGGGTTTGCATGACAAGACTGAATGTTAATCTTAAAATCAAATTAGATCACCCTTAACATGTGCAAAGATAAAAATAACTGAAAACGACATACTCGCACATGCGCACTCTTAGGGTACACCCCACTTGGTTGTCTTCATAAACTGTCATTGAGTATAGGTCGTTTTAGAGGTCGCCCTCTTGTCTAAAAGATCATAGTGGCCTCGAAACGGTTGCCTCAAATATTGTTGCCTCAAACAAATGATCTAAGACATTAGGGTTACCGCTAAAGTGTCCTAACGTTGCTTTAGTGATCGTATGTCCCTCATTTGAATTGACCCTTAAACTCCAACGACGGTGCTACCTACTCATTAATAGTTGGATAGCATTGTCTAAAGGACATTAGCATAGAACGATTCCTTTTTCGAGTAGGTAGATGGTTCTTAGATAATTGCTCTTTCAAAAAACAAAATCTTTTTTCACACTTACACTTTTGCAAACAAGTTTTCAACACACTTCATTACACTCTTGAGGACAGAAGCAAGAGTTAAATCGAAATTTCAAACAAAAACTTTTTCAAACCCAAAAGCACAAAGAAAGCAATTTTGAAAACAATTGAGAAAGTACCTAAGAGCCCGTGGATAACCACGGATAGAAAGGGTGTTGACACCTTCCCTTTCTATAATCTACCCCCCGAACCCGAGAAATACCTCGAAAAAGGAATTTTTCTGTGCTTTTTTCCTTTCCTTGTTGGATAAAATAAAAGTCGGTGGCGACTCTTGCTTACCGCGACATTTTACGAACACAAACGCAAAACGCAAACCAGCATTCCAGAAAACAGTCAGTTCTTCCCACCGTATCACACTTGCTATTAACTTAATTTTGATGAATCAATGCATTTGATGCTTGTGTTTTCGATTTCAATATTTTCAAAACATCTCTGGTTTTTTCCAAATCGAGTAAGTTGTGTTTTATATAAATTTGGCGCGAGGATATGGTTATGATCGTCTTGAAGAGACACATCTAATGATACCACTATGAGTGTCTAAATTTACAGATTTAAGAATCATGATCTCGTCCTAGTTGCAGGGTAGCTGGAGGTTGAAGATGACCTACGTGACTTCTTCAACCAATGAGAGCAGGACAATTGAAATATTGTGATTAATCTGACTATTGTGACTTCAGTATGCGTTTGTTGATCGTGGATCACCATACATCATCACTCTTGAGCCATTAGATGTTCCCAAGTGTTTTACTGAACTGGATCCAACGCTTCACATTATTTTTGATTTATTTTTATTTTTACAAAATTTGTTTAAAATTTGTTTTAATTTCAAAAATTCATAACTCTCATTTTTTATCCAAAAATTATGAAAAAATATACAAAAATACTTTGAATTATTTATGACTTTGTGAATATTTGTTCATATTTTTATTTTGATATTTGATATTTTTCATAATTTTTGTATTGTTTACCTTATTTTAATATTTTAAAAATACTTTCTAGTCTTTTTAAATTTTGGAAAAATCATTGAAGGATCCAACGACCTCTTCACATATATTGGTGACCTCAACTCATTTTTATTTCTAATTTTATTTTTCACAATTTTTAGTTTATTTTTCTTATTTCTTTAAATTTAAAAATTAGTTTCTGATTTTAAAAAACTCTAAAAAAATTTGTCAACACTTATTGATTTTTGTTTGACTTCTGACTATTTTTTTTAGTTTTATTTAATGATTTAATATAATTTGTGTATTTTATCAATTATTTCCCTTTTATTAACCATTTAAATATTATTTTATTAAATATTATTTTATTATTTTTGTTTGGTTCTGATTTGAGTTTTATTTTGGGACAAGTTCCTCAACCTCATTGGATCTTGGATGTTGATAGGTTGAAAAAACAAATCCACCAAAATGGATAAATAATGTTGATGATATTTGAAACCCTAATTACATCTAATACATCCCCTCCCTATTCATCTTATCCCTTTCTTATTTGTGATACATGTTGTTGGAGAATAATCTACATATCATTTCTCTAAATATATGGTACATAGATTGCTAGTGACCGACCTCGAAATAGGTGCGACTTCTATATAAGTCCACTTATGATTGCTTAACATAGCGCTAATTTTTGTCGGAATTCGAGAAGTGATCATCTATGGCCCAAACCTATGTTTGCAAGCCCAAGTATGTTTAAATTAAAACCCTTTATCCAATAACCTTGAGGTTTATTGTTAGGAGGCTTTGGTCTTATCAATCCTCTAATGAACCATCATAAGCTTTGGTTTAAGAGAATCATTTAAACATCGTTGATCAGATGTTGTCGCTTTGAGAACTTGAAATGAATGATATACTTGACAAAAAGCAAATGAAACTTGTTGTTGAGAAGCTTTGATTTTATAAATCTTCTAATGAGTTTCCAAATGCAAGTTTAAAGATGGTCATTCAACTAACCTCTAATTTCTAACTCACTGACAATTCACTTTTAATTTAAGCTTTTACTTTATGCCTTTACTTTTATATACCCTTTATTTTGGCATTTACATTTCATGTCATGTTTATCTTTGCTCACTTGAGCATTTATCTTTATACCATTTTGATTTTTGCTCAGTTGAGCTTTTAATTTTCTTTTTGAAGATACTTAATAACCAACTTGAACAATAAAAAACTTTAAGGTTACTTGGAATATTTGGTTACTATCCCTGGTATAATGGATTTGTGGACCTCTTGAACTTTGGATTATAAGCCTTGATACCCTTGGGACCTTATGGTTTTGTTTGTTATTTTGTTTAGAGTTCTTGTAATTTACCCCAAGACATTAGGTTTATTTTCATTTTGTGCAGGTTAATCTGATTATCTGCTTTGTCTCTGATTGGGAATTCTTCTGCATACAGCCGTTACTCTGCCCAATTTTTGTGAAGACCTAATGCATATGAAGCTTGGAATTCTTAAGAGGTTTAGTATCTTTGCCTTCTTGGTTTCAATCCGAAGGATGAGAATTCTACTTTGACTCTTTATGTCAAGTGTTGGATTCTTGTTGGTTACCCTAACTTTTACTTTATGCTTTAGGATAGTCCCTTCATCTCCTCCCATCTTCTTTAAATTCAAAAATCTTCTCCCTCTTTTTTCAAAACTCTTCTTGTTTTCTAACTTGAACTACTTTCACAATAAACTTGCACTTAGGTCCATGCATTTAAAAAAATATTTTCTTAATCATGCTTTGATATTTTTTTGAGAGAAGACTAAAATTCAATTAATCTCATTCAAACCACTTTGCCACTTTGGCTTTTTTACTTTAAAATTTTCTCAAAATATTATATTCTTATCAATCCTTGTAGTGATGCAAGCTATTATACTTCTACCATATGTAGTGAAGCGAAATATTTTCCACTTGGGTGTTGAGCAAGGCTTTGTTGAATTTAAAATCCAAGCTATATCCTCTACTTTGAGATTATGCAAATTCTCCTTTCTTATAATCGTGGATAGTAAGTATATTTTTCCACTCGGATAAGACAATGATGTCTCTTCTCTTAAAATCAACCAACACACTTGTTTTATAATTTTTAAAGGTGAACTATGAGTACCCTGATCCCCTATTGCACAGAAGGTAGTACGTTGGCACTAAAGGTTCGCAACCGCGGTGGCTGCAAAAATTATAGAAAATATTTCTCTTCTCACATCCATCATCTATTTTTATATACAACATTTATAGCCGAAATACACAAATTTTCAAAGAGGTTCCTGCGGAGTACCATAGATGTTTAGGGTGATAATACCATCCCTTTGCATAACCAACCCACATACTTAGATTCTCTCCCCCTCTTTTTTAGTTTATTCGCTCTTTTCCCATTCCTCTGAAAATAATAAAGCGCGGTGCCAATTTTTATTTGATCTGTGCAAGTCAAGTCAATCCAATGGCTTAGTCTTAACATTTCTACGGCTACAGAAAAAATGGCGACTTCAATGGGGAGAAATTGACCAAATGTTGGCCCATTTATAAGTGAGTTGAGCCTATCTTTGTTTATTTGTGTATGTGTTATTATTTGTTATATATTATGTGTTATATATATATTTGCCTTGATTTTCTTGGTTTTCAGTGGTGCTTGGTGATTTCTCATAAGTCCTCTACCTAGACTTGGGAAAAATTATGATAGGACGGGAAGTATAGTCATGTTAACTTTGAGGGAGTAAAGCCAAAAAAGGAGACATGAGATCCCTCACTCAGTGGAATCCCCTTTGACTGTAGTGTCGTTTACCGAGTAATCAAGAAGACATATTACTTTCGACCTGGGAGCCTGCTAAAGGTGAGAACCATAAAACCCTTAACCCATATTGGCCTTTTAGGCGTAGTGTGGAAACTATGACGGAGTAATATGGAAATGGTTGTCACGTGATACTACACTCAGATGAGTTTTTCTTGAGAATATTACTAATTACCAAGTTAATTGGGACGTTGGTAATATCTGAACGAAGGATGTGGACTTTGGGAACCTTTTAGAACCTTTTTCGGCCAGTAATGAACTATTAGTCCTTACCTTGTGGGTAGTACCTTTGACTGCATACTCGTGACATCGAACCTATGAACCCCATATGTTTGTGATCTTGTGTGTGATTATTGCATAATGCATTCATGCACCCATAAGCATTCTTTAAGACAATTGTTTCAAGGAACTTAAAGTTGATATTTTGCAAATATCTCAGGTACTTTTTGACCATGGATTCTTGATAAAGAAAGACTCGGAAGTACAGTTTCAAAGATCCTAAGATAGAGGAGCAGATGAGTTTGATTCATGAGATTGAAAGCTCTATAGATTTCCATAAGAAGTATGGATCCATCGTGCCTCTTATGAAATCCAAGATGAAGAAGGGTATTATTTCTACATTAGTCCAGTTCTATGATCCTTTGTGCCGTTGTTTCACTTTTCCTGATTATCAACTAATGCCCACATTGGAAGAGTATTCTTACCTACTTGGTTTACCTGTCACCGATCGTGTTCCTTTCATCAATTTAGAGGGAGAGCCCAAGATTCATGAGATTGCTTCCATGACACATTTAGGAAAGTCTGGGATTGAGGCTAGTATGACTACTAAAGGAGGAATTAGAGGTTTATCTGCTCAATTTTTATTGGAGAAAGCCCGCTACTTTGCCCATATGAAGAGTACAGTTGCTTTTGAGGCTATCTTTGCTTTACTTGCCTATAGGTTGTTCTTATTTCCTAACATCGACAAATTTGTAGATGTCAATGCCATTAGGATCTTTTTGATTGGAAATCTAATCCCTACACTATTAGGAAATACTTATTATTCTATCCATCTTCGGGATTTTTATCATGGAGGGATGATCATTTGTTGCATGCCTTTGTTATATTAGTGGTTTATTTCTTACTTACCTCGGTATGTTGCTTTCTGTGATATCAAGAATGAACCTCATTAGGCATCGAAGATTATAGCTATCACTGATTATGACATTGTTTGGTATCATCAGGCTTATCATGACATGGAGATCATTGATAGTTATGGTAGTTTCCCCAATGTACCTCTTCTTGGTACAAAAGGAGGAATTAACTACAATCCCGTTCTTGTGCTCATCAACTTGGATATCCGATGAGAGACAAACCAAATAATATTCATATGAGTGGTTTCTTTCTCAAAGAAGGATAAGATCATAAGGAAGCTAAGGAAGAGATTGCAAAGTTTTGGTACCATATTCATAAGAAAAGTAGAAAAGATTTGAGACCAAGAGGAGTTGTTTCTTTGGAATCTCATCTCCATTGGGTACAAACAAGGGAAATTCAATTGAAGATTCCATATTATCGTGAAGATCCTAAACCTGATAACTTCATGAGGACTACTCCTCCCATTTTAGATGATGTGGAAGAACTTCAGCTTTCCCTGGTTAGGATGCAGCAAGAGAAGGAAGCATGGAAAAATAAGTGTCAGACTTTAGAGACATCCTACCAAATAGAATTGTAAGAGAAGGATGACTTGATTGAGATTCTTGAAATTTGAGTTATGGAGGATTTATTTTCCTCTAAAGCTCACCAAGACCTAGTGACTCACTTCCTGACTCTGGTGGTTGGAAAGACGTCGCCGACAGGTATGCAGAAGAGAACAAGCAGTTGAAGGCTCATATTGTAAGACTTACGGGAAATCGTTAGTGCAATGAGAGATCTTCATCAGTTTTGTCTCCTTAGTATTTTATATTTCATCTTTATCCTCTTGTGCTTAGGATTATTGAAACTTGTACTAAGAGCTGTAATCCATTCCAAAGTTATTATAATAAAATTTTCAGTATCTCAAAATGTATTAGTACTTTAATATTTGAAACTGTTTATAATTATCTGAGTTCCTTGAAATAATGATGAACAAATCATATGCATCGCATATCATGCATCATTCTGCACATATTCTTTGCATTTCCGTTCATACCTAGGTTTCTTACTGTGTTTCTCTACTTCATACAATCAACCAAGTTGTCTCATCAATAAAATACTCGGGCTAATTCTAGAAAGAAAATGGAGAATCTTGAACAAGAGAATCACGAGTTGCATGAAGAAGTTACTGTTTTGAAGGCCGATATGGCTAATCTGACTGCTTTGATGGAATCCTTGGTGGCACCTCAGAATCAGCCACCACTTACTCCTATATCTCGTCATATTGCACAGCCATAACAAACAACGATTGTTTCCGAAGTACCATCGGTTACCATTTCTGTTACTCCAATTATCGCTGCTCAAAACTGTATACCTCAGGGTTACCCATGGGGAATGCATGAAAATTTCATGCCAGAAGGTTACAATCCTGATTCTAAAGTTGCTCCATTTTCTCAAGCAGTTGTTGTTACTGCGGCTCCTGTGGTGCATGCTGCTCCTGCTGCTAGAAATGAGATTCATTATGTTGCGCCTCCCTCGGTGAATGATGTGCCATTTGTTAATGATGAAGTTTATCTTCCTATTCCTCCACCAAGTGAAAGTGTGGGTTTCTATGACCGATTGGATGACTTTCGGGACCAATTCAATGAGATGTAGAAGGAAATGAAGGCTCTTCGAGGGAATGAACTATTCGGGCAGAACGTCAGTGAACTCAGTTTAGTTGCTAACATAAAAGTACCAACGAAGTTTATGGTGCCAAAATTTGATAGATAAAAGGGAAACTCTTGTCCTCATGCCCACCTAGTGATGCATATCAGAAATATGTCCACTCATACTGATGATCAGCGTTTGCTTATTCATTTCTTCCAGGATAGCTTAATCGGTGTGGCATTGAAATGGTATATGGGTTTGGACATTAGTAGTATTTGTACCTTCAATGATTTTGGTGAAGCTTTTATCAAGCAGTACAAATACAATATGTTTATGGCACCTGATCGTGACCGACTGAGGGCGATGGCTCAGAAGGATAAAGAGTCATTTAAAGAATATGCGCAACGTTGGCATTAGATTGCTGCCCAAGTGGTACCCCCGATGGGAGAGCAAGAAATGACCAAGGTCTTTTTAAAAACCCTTGGATCATTTTACTATGAAAGGATGGTTGCTATTGCACCAAGTGATTTCACTGAGATCGTAAGCATGGGTATTTATCTAGAAGAAGCTGTCAGGGAAGGACGCTTGACAAAATATGAAGGAACAAAGAAATCATCATATGGGTTTTCTAGGAAGAAAGAGAGTGAAACAAATGTTTTCGTTGAGGAAAAAAACTTTAGACTACCAAGAAGACGTCATCAATACCAACAACAAGTTTCTTCCGTGACTCTGGTTATAAATACAGATTCGACTACTATTTCCTATCAAAGACCACCTCCTCATGGATATCAAGGGTGAGGTCAAAAGAGAGAAGCTATTGACTCTATTTCGATGAGTTATGCAGAGTTGTTTACATCCTTGATTCAAAAGAAATTGGTACAGACTAAGCCTACCCCTGTTATACCTTCACCTATATTATGGTATTATAAGGCGGATCAGACATGTGCTTTTCTTCAAGGAGCTCTAGGGCACAACATCAAAAACTGTTATCCTCTGTAGTCTGAAGTACAGAAGATGGTGAGATCTGGTCTTATATCTTTCAAAGTTTTTGGAACTAACGTAAAAGATAATCCATTACCCAAGCATGGAGGTGGGAGAATTGTGAATATGGTTTCTGGTTGTCCTGGGGACTTCCGGATTTTTGATATTAACTTGGTGAGAGGAGATTTAGTGAAGATGCATGCTGATCTTTGTGAATTCATCTATTATACACATAACCATGCTAGTTGTAGTATTTTCAGTTTAGATATCCATGGATGCGATAAGGTGAGAGTTGATCTTCAAGAGATGATGGATGAAGGTCTTATCTATATAATCAGGCCAATGGCTGAGTATGAAGAGGATGTACATATGGTTTATGGATGTCCCAGTGAATTTCAGATTTTTGATGTCAGTTATATGAATGGTGATCTGGTACAGATACATGCTACATTTTGTCACATGGATGGCCAAGAAGAATAACATTATGGGTCTTGTCAGATATGTTGTAGGAATTCTCGGGGGTGGTTCAATCATAAAAAGAGGTGTTCAGTTATTGTTAGATAATGTTACTATCAAAGTCCCGGGAAATAGACATGATTACAATGGATTTAATATGATTTAAGATTACTATGTTGAAGTCATGTCCGATGATGAATATGTTTTTTGTGATTAGTTCTTTCCTTCTAAAGAAGACAAGTTCTCCGATAACGATTTTGTGATGCCTAAGTGTTCTGAAGAAGGAGTAAATGTCATTGTGCCGTATTTTAGTGTTCCTGCTCCTATAGAGACTGAGTATTATAGAAAACCTGTTATTTCTTCAATGGTTATTTGTCTTCCTGGTCCTGTCTCGTATAAATCAGATAAAGTTGTGCCTTATAAATACAATGCAACTATCCTAGAAGATGGTGTGGAAATCCATATCCAATCTTTGTCTGATGCCAAGAATATCTCTGAAGCTAATCGGGTAACCCGTAGTGGCTATGTCTTCGCCCCTACCTTTCGAGGGGATGTTAATTCTGATAAAAAGATTGTTGAGAATACTGAACCTAAGAAAGCAGTGGGAGAATCTAGTGGCACTGCTTTAGAAAATGATGTGGATGAATTGTTAAAAATTATCAAGATGAGTGACTACAAGATTGTAGATCATTTGTTTCAAATTCTATCTAAGATTTCCATTCTAGCCTTGCTTATAAACACTTTTGCTCATCAGGAATTGTTGGGTCAAGCTTTTGTTGAAAGTCACATGTCTCTGGATCAATTCAGCTGTGTTGTGGGGAATATTACATCTTGTAATAATCTGAGCTTTTGTGATGATGAGTTTCCTGATGAAGGAAGAAACAATAACCTGGCTCTCCATATTTCCATGAATTTTAAGAATGACTATTTGTCCAATGTGCTGATTGATAATGGGTCTACTTTGAATGTCATACCAAGAAGTACACTCATCAATCATAAGTACCAAGGGGCTCTCATGCGCCCAAGTGGAATCATAGTGAAAGCATTTGATGTTTCAAGGAAGTCTTTCATCAGAGAGGTAGATTTGCATATTCATATAGGATCACACTTATTCCATATTACTTTCTAGGTTATGGATATTAACCCCGCCTATAGTTTTTTATTGAGACGACCATGGATCCATGAAGCAGGAGCTGTTACTTCAACCTTGCACCAGAAGTTGAAATTTGTTTGTGAAGGAAAGGTGGTCATTGTGAATAGTGAGCAAGCTCTGTTAATATCTCATTTGTCCTCCTTCAACATTGTGGAAGCTGATGAGGCCGTTGTTAACTCAGTTCTAAGCTTTATCTATTGACAATATAAGGAAGAATGAAGATTATATTGCCTCGTTTAAGGATGCATAGCAGGTAGTTCAGAAAGGCCCTAGTAAGGTGTGGGGGAAGGTTATTAATCCCCCTATGAACATGAGTAGGACAGGCTTAGGTTTCTCCATGAAGAAGGAAGTTGTGAAGTCGAAGTCTACTTTAAGTAAGTATCAAAACATCTTTCACAGTGTTGGGTATCTTCATCCGACTACTCTAGAGATCAATGTTACTCTTGAGGCTGAATCAGAGAAAGGGATGCCGAACTTCATAACACACGGAGTCAGAGTCCAAAATTGGATCACTTTTGATGTTCCTTCTTGCATTCACATTTCAAAGTAATTTGTTTTTTTGTCTTTCCAAAAATATTTCACTCTGCCCAAGGTGGAAGTAATGATGTCGTATGGGCATATATTTTGTTTTGATTTTTAAAATCATTAATAAAAGTTGTTTTTGATTCCAAAACTATGTCTTTATTTTCTTCTTTTTCTTGGAAAATGGTAATAAAAAAATACTTTCAAAATAAATGAGATCTTCATAATCACTTGTTACATGTATCAGTTTCTAAATTCAATCATAAATCACATGTGCAGCTTAATTAAAAAACCCGTTGAATGCAATGACCTTTCCCCCTCTCCTAACTTCTAATATCCTGTGTATGTGTCTCAGAAAGAAGAATATGACGAAATCTCAGAAAAGGTTTCATGGTTGCTTGAGTGCGAGTAAAATGCCATTCTTCCATATAAAGAGTCGTTGGAGACAATTAACTTGGGTTCATAGGAAGATCCAAAGGAAGTCAAGATTGGAGCACTACTTCATCTGATGTGAAGAGTAGGTTAATTGAATTGTTGAAGGAATATGTAGATATCTTCGTCTGGTCTTATCAAGATATGCCTAGTTTAGATACCGACATTGTAGAGCATTATTTTCTGCTAAAGACAGAATATCCGCCCATTAAACAAAAGTTGTGAAGAACTCATCCTGACATGGCAATGAAGATTAAAGAAGAGGTTTTAAAGAAGATTGATTCCGGTTTTCTTGTGACATCAGTGTACCCTTAGTGGATTGTGAATATTTTTCCATTATCAAAAAAAGACAGAAAAGTCTGCATGTTCGTTGATTATAGATATTTAAACAAATCTAGTCCAAAAAATGACTTTCCATTTCCGTATATCGATATGTTGATTGATAGTACAAAAAAATTCAAAGTGTTTTTGTTCATTGACGGATTTTCCATATACAATAAAATTAGAATGGCTCATGAGGACATGGAAAAAACAATATTTATCACGCCTTGGGGAACATTACGTTACAGAGTGACGCCCTTCGGGTTGAAGAATGTTAGTGCAACGTACTAAAGGGCTATGACAACCCTATTCCATGGTCTGATGCATAAGGAAATTGAGGTATATGTTGATGATATGATTTTCAAATCTCAGACCGAGGAAGGGCATATAAAAGATTTTTTGAAATTGTTTCAGTGTTTGAGAAACTATCGTCTCCGCTTGAATCCAAATAAGTGTAATTTTGGTGTTCGTTTAGGAAAATTGCTAGGTTTCATTGTCATCCAAAAAGAAATTGTAGTTGATCCTGATAAAGTTAAGGCAATTCAAGAAATGCCTACACCAAGAACATAAAATCAAGTTAAAGGCTTCCTTGGACGTTTGAATTACATTTCTAGATTTATTTCCCATATGACTGCGACATGTGAACCGATCGTCAAGCTGTTAAAGAAAGATCAAGGTTGTGTATGGACGGAAGATTGCCAAAGGGCGTTTGAAAGCATTAAAAAGTATTTGCTTGAACCGCCTATCTTGCTCTTGTTGAAGGAAGACCATTGATTATGTATCTAACTATGTTAGATAACTCTATGGGTTGTATTTTGGGACAACGAGATGAAATGGGAAGAAAAGGATATGTCATTTATTATCTCAGTAAGAGGTTTAATGACTGTGAGTCACGATATTCTATGCTGGAAAAACATGTTGTGCTTTGGCCTGGGCGGCAAAGCAATTGTGGCAATATATGTGGAATCATACTACCTGGTTGTTTTCAAAAATGGATCCAATTAAGTATATTTTTGAAAAGTCTGCTCTTACTAGAAGAATTTCCCATTGGAAGATGCTATTGTCTGAATATGATATTGAATACTGTACTCAGAAGGCTATAAAAAGCAGTGTGTTGGTGGATTATCTTGCTCACCAACCAGTTGATGATTACCAGCCTGTTAAATATGATTTCCCAGATGAGGATGTAATGTATTTAAAAGTAAAATATTATGATGAACATTTTTCTGAGGAAGGTCCTGATCCTGAATCCCGACATGTATGGTGTTTGATGGAGCTATAAATGCTTATGGGAAGGGAATTGGTGCCGTGATTATCATTCCGCATGGATCACGTATCCCTTTTACTGCAAGGTTGTCTTTTGATTGCACCAATAACATGGCAGAATATGAAGCTTGTATCATGGGTCTTGAAGAGGCTATAGATCTCAGAATCAAAATTCTAAATGTATATGGTGATTCAACTTTGGTAATAAATCAGATTAAAGGAGAATGGGATACTCGTCACGTTGGCTTGATTCCCTACAAAGATTATGCTAGAAGATTATTACCTTTCTTTAATAAATTTGAATTCCATCATAATCCCATAGATGAGAATCAGATGGAAGATGCCTTAGCCACCTTGGCTTCCATGTATCAAGTGAATACTTGGAATGAGGTACCTCAGATCACTGTTTAACGTCTTGATAGACCCGCTCATGTGCTTGCTACAGAGGGTATGTTAGATGAAAAACCTTGGTATTATGATATCAAGCACTTCCTCCAGACCCAAGAATACCTGCTACGTGCGTCGAATAAAGATAGAAAGACGTTAAGAAGGCTGGTAGGTAGCTTTTTCCTCAATGAAGATATGCTATAAAAAAGAAATTACGACATGGTCTTGCTAAGATATGTGGATAGACACGAAGTAGACATGTGGATGCATGAGATCCATGAAGGTTCCTTTGGTACCCATGCCAATGGATATTCAATGACAAAAAAGATGCTTAGGGAAGGTTACAATTGGCTGACAATGGAATCTGACTTTTATAAATTTGCAAAGAAGTGACATAAGTGTCAGATTTATGCTGACAAGATTCGTGTGCCTCCAATGGTTCTCAAAGTTATTTCTTCACCGTGGCCCTTTATTATGTGGGGTATTGATATGTTTGGAATGATTGAACCCAAGGCATCAAATGGACATCGTTTCATATTGGCGGCAATTGACTACTTCACCAAATGGGTGGAAGCAACTTCTTATGATAACACCACCAAGCAGGTCGTAGTGCACTTTATCAAGAACAATCTTATATTTCAATACGGTGTGCCAAGCAGAATTATCACCGACAATGGCTCAAATCTAAATAACAAGATGATGACAAAACTTTGTGAAGAATTAAAAATTGTCCATCACAACTCGTCTCCTAACAGACCTAAGACGAATGAGGCTGTTGAAGCTACTAATAAAAATATTAAAAAGATCATCCAGAAGATGGTTGTTACCTATAAGGATTGGCATGAGATGCTCTCTTTTTCTTTGTATGGGTATCATACATTCGTCCTCATTTTGACAGGGGCGACCCCATTTTCTCTTGTATATGGTATGGAAGAAGTACTCCCCATCGAGGTTGAGATTCCCTCTTTGCCTGTAATAATGGAAACCAAATTTTCAGAGGTTGAATGGGTCTATAACAGGTTTGACCAGTTGAATTTAATTGAAGAGAAGAGAATGAAGGCCCTGTGCCATGGCCAATCATATCAGAAAAGAATGAAGAAATCTTTTGATAAGAAGGTCAAGCCTCGTGAATTCAAAGAGGTCTACCTCGTGCTCAGGAAGATCATGTCTTTTAAAACTGATTCTAGGGGCAAGTGGACTCCCAATTATGAAGGCTCATATGTTGTCAAGAAAGCCTTCTTTGGAATTGCATTGATTCTTGAAACTATGGATGGCGAGGAGTTCTCACGTCCCATGAATGCTGACTCAGTCAAGAAATACTTCGCCTAATGATATAAAAAAATAACTTGCTAAGTTGAAAACCCAAAAGGACGGTTTAAGGAAAAATAGCATCTCGGTGGGCTGAAAACCCAAAAGGGCGGTCTAGGAAAAAGTTAAAGACATAAACAGAATAAATCTTCTCAGTAGGTTGAAAACCCGCAAGGGCAACCTAGGAAAAATTTAGGGATTTCTTGGCAAGTAACTGCGTCAGATAAGACTTGATCATTGAAGCAACAATCTTCCCAGATTTTCATCACACTTCAGCTAAATCCTTTACTCAGGAGTTCAAAGTTGTTAGGGAGAATATTGGTCATTGTATTTCAATGTATCTTTTTCGTATACTTACCATTTTCCAAACTTTTTAATCATTTGTGAAGTCACGCCATTTGTGGACTACCATTATATTAATAAAGTTTGAGCCTTTATCTAATTCTTTGTGGTTCTTATTTTATTCTGTTTACAAAAATTTCATTTATTATTGATAGTAATTTTCAAAACAAAAAGACTTAATAATAAAAACATGTTTTTAAAAAGAATTTGCAAATCACCTTTTGCTTTAGAATTTGTGATTCAAGTGGAACAAAAGTAGTGATTCCAAGGATGGACTAACTCTAGATTTCTGAAAGGATTCCTTAAGATGTATCCCAGGATTACTCTTTCTGATATGCAAATGATCCATTTGTGTTCTGGATATTTGGATTTCATACCAGTTGATATATGGGGGTGTTGGGTTTGTGATCTCATCTTTCCCCAATTAAGTCTTAGTCCAGATCTTCTTCAAGTCGATTATTTTGTTTCGGGTTTGCATGGTTTGAAACCTCTATCCCAAGTTCCCCAGTGAGGTCTTCGCTTATTTGATGAAAGTTATTCCCATCTATGCGTGATGAGGTAGAATCATTTGCAAATCATCACTCTTTGCAGTAATGATATTATTATTGTTGTTTGTTTTCCAAATACCCTAGCAAGGGAAGTATTCTTTTCTAAAAAGTTTTGAGACGACTGTCAACTTTTTGGGTTTTCTCTCGGCAAGTGTTGAGTTTGATTTAAAACCCCCATAATTTTGACCTCTTGCTGTGATGATAATTTATTTAGATCTCCAGATGGTTCGAGGATGATGTTTCCCTTTTAGATGAATATCCCCATGAAGTTTCATAATTTCTCCCCGAAAAAGTTTACACAGACTGTTATCCTTATTTTTTAATAATGTACTTGAGCTCTCCTCGATGATGTGACGTTATCCTCCCCAATGAAGTCAGCACGAGATCCCCAGTTGAAGTCTCGACGATTTGGTTTTCACCTTCCCTAGTGAGGTCAATATTGGAATCTCCAGTTGAAGACTAGATGATGAGGCACTGTGTTCACCAGTCGAAGTCTGCATGATATTCCCTGGTGAAATCTGGAGGAGGATTTCAAATCCCTACAACTGCCTTGGTTTAGTATTATCATATTGTACTTTGATTTTTTTTTCAAACCATGTTTCTTCCCAGTAGAGTTAAGCCATGAAATGGGAATTTGTTTCCTCTGTTGGTTCTTACTCTCTCATGGAATCTTCATCCTGGATGTGATTTAGCCGAGTGTTGACTTTACCCAAGCTAGTTTTGTCTGGTTATTCCCAGTGTTGTATGTCTATTTTGTCAGCATATACATGATAACATTCATACATACATCATGCATAGCTGAATTAAAAGTCATTTCTCATTTGCATTCATTAATATTTTTGTTGGCATATTACCCTATTTACAGAGTTATGTTACCCTCTCTTCAATAGATCGTCAACCCTAAGCAGAAAGTGTATATCCTTTCAATTCCCCCACTGAGTTATCCCTCATGGAAGAATTTTGTTTTAGCATTCCAATTTAGCTCATTATCCGGATGGAACGTGGTCCCCTTTTGAATTTAATCCTAATTAGGTGATGTCTTGGTTGACTGTTTCATTTTGGTTTGCTCCTGACTTGGATTTATGGTCCCCGACAACAGTGTTATTTTGATTTTTGTAGACTTTGAGCCCTGGATTAAGAATGTGCATTTATTTTTCACGAGAAGACTTTATCTCCTAAGCAGGAATATATTGGCATTTTCCCAGATAAGCCAAGATTCATTTCCCAGCAACATTATTACAATTCCTTCTCATAACAGCAAGTGGCAGTCTCTTTATTTGAGCAACATATTCTTCCCTAGTAAGTCTGTCAAAGCCAAAAGATATTTGTTTACACCGATGAATGGTAGTCTCGTCATTATGGGAGATATTTTGTTGTTAACATTTATTTACTCCGATGAATGGTAGTCTCGTCATTATGGGAGATAGTTCATTGTTGAGATTTGTTACTCCGATTAATGGTAGTCTCGTCATTATGGGATATAGTTTGTTGTTGAGATTTGTTTACTCTGATGAATGGTAGTCTCGTCACTATGGGAGATAGTTCGTTTTTGAGATTTGTCTACTCCGAAGAATGGTAGTCTCGTCATTATGGGAGATAGTTCGTTGTTGAGATTTGTTACTCTAATGAATGGTAGTCTCGTCATTATGAGAGATAGTTTGTTGTTGAGATTTGTTACTCCAATTAATGGTAGTCTCATCATTATGGGAGATAGTTTGTTGTTGAGATTTGTTACTCTAATGAATGGTAGTCTCATCATTACAGGAGATAGTTCGTTGTTGATATTTGTTACTCTGATGAATGGTAGTCTCGTCATTAGGGGAGATAGTTCATTGTTGAGATTTGTTACTCCAATGAATGGTAGTCTCATCATTATGAGAGATAGTTCGTTGTTGAGATTTGTTACTCCAATGAATGGTAGTCTCGTCATTATGAGAGATACTTCATTATTGATATTTTTTACTCCAATGAATGGTAGTCTCATCATTATGGGAGAAAGTTTGTTGTTGAGATTTGTTACTCCAATGAATGGTAGTCTCGTCATTATGGGAGACAGTTAGTTGTTGAGATTTGTTACTCCAATGAATGGTAGTCTCGTCATTATGGGAGATAGTTCGTTGTTGAGATCTTTTTCCAATGGATGGTAGTCTCGTCATCATGGAAGAAAGTTCGTCATTGAGATTCACTTTTCTCTAAAGAAGTTCATTTTCTTCCACTCATAAGTACTGATGTCAATCATTTATTACTTACCCTAAAATTGGTATTCACTGGTATCATCTTTTCATGTCTATTCCCTATGAGTCGATGTTACCTTTTTGCTATCTTCTTAGTGAGTGGGTAGTTAGAAGTTATCTGTCGATCTTTGTCATCCATTACTTTTTTCCTCAATGTTTGAGTTAAATATGATTTATCTCCTCCTTGAGCTTTACCCCACTGGAGTTAAGTCTTCTATTTACCAGTGATTTATTTTCCTGGTTAGATTTTCTTTTGATCCTTTATTTTTATTTTCTGCATCCCCAGTGGTCTCCAGTGTCACCTCTGGATTTGTTTGTCTGCATGCATGATCATAAGCATTTCATGGCATCTTAGGGCCAAAATTAGGGCTTGTTTTATATTTAATTATCTTCAATCTCGCCGAGACGAAGATTTTAACCTTCGTATCTCTGGATATAAGACACTTAAGTAAGAGAAGTTGTTATACCCTGATTTTCCCCCTAAGATCTCTCATCATTTCAATGTCAACCCATTCATATCAAGATCACACATTAGGGTTTGGTTCTTCTTCCTATCCTTAAGTTTGTTTATAGGATATCACCAAGCACTTTGATTTGTATGGCTTTGTACATGTGTTTTTATCTTTGATTGACTTTTAACTAAAAAATATAATGTATATTTTCTCTATGGATGTTGATGTTATAGGTGATGGCACAACACATTTCATCAGGTTGATTCATAGGTTCATGAGTTTATTTCTATGCCTTCTCCAACAAAACTTAATTGAGATTTAAGCTTCATATTTTTGTGTGGTTCAAGATAAAATGATTTCAAAGCCTAGTATGTCTCATCATGCTCTACTTTTCTAAGGAAATTCAAGAGATGCAAGATTGATTCAAGAAGTTTAACCTAATTTGACAAGTTCTTGATTCCTTTATTACAAGTGCATAATTTACTCAATTTTCAAAATTTGGAAGTGATTATTGTTTCTATGGGTTCTTATTATCATCCATAAAAAATTCTCTTCACATAGCAAAAGCAATTGTGTAAGAAATATTCACAAAAGTTGAAAGGGGTTCCAAGTTATTTTGATGCTTTAAGAGCTAGGGTTTTGAACTTCTGGGGACTATATCATGTTCATATTTTGAGATTTTTGAGTGATTCCAAATATATGTTTCTATTTAAAAGGTTATTAACAAATTAGTTCAATAGTTTCAAGCAAATTTTATATGGAAGATCACTAATGATTGAGAAATATTACAAGTTCTCTAGATAGACCAGCAAATTCTTTTGTATGACTTCAAAAGATCATAACTTGGTCAAGTTTTATCATCTTGAGCTTAGTCTTTTTTCACAATCATCTTAAGGATGTTAAATTTAATTCTATTTTTGGTTCTAAGCTCGTAAATGATTGCAAGATGCTTTTTGAGTTCAAAAGATTATAGGTCATCTCATGGATTTCACCAATTTCACAAGATCATAAATTGTTCAATATCTGGAATTTTTGAGTGATATAAGTTTCACAATACTATCTAGGGAGTCTACTTTAGAATAGGATGAATGGTCAGAGCTCAATTTTGAAGGAAGACCTTGTTCAGAATGAAAACATTATAGGTAATTTTTGAAGAAAAAACTTAGAATTTTTCTAAGTATGAAAGTCAGCACATTTTTTCTCATTTTGACCAAGAATAACTTCTAGATCAAGCATCCAAATGAATTATTTATTAGAACATTATAAAGTGTGTTACATGATCTTTTTAATGCATCAAGAATCATCTCCCAAGACTTCCTAAATCATGCACACCATGAGTTCAAAGTCAGCTACTTGAAACGTCATTCTTCCTCCAAGGCAAATTTTTGAAATCCATAATCCATCTTCTAAACACCAAATTAGAACGTGTTTTTGATTAAAATATGTTTAACAAAATTCCCAAAGTTGAATAAAGGATCAAAACACAAGATTTACCTGAGTTTTGATGCACATGAAGTCACACATTTTCCACTTTCGGGCTCCATCCAATTTACCTCTCAATTATTTGCACCATTCACTTCCCTATAAATAGAGGACCTCACTCCTCTTATTTTCTCAAGCTTGGACAACCAAAATCACCCTGCCAAACTCTCTCCATAACTCACTTTTCAGAGTTTTTGAATTCATCTTTTCTCCACTTTTCAATCCAATTTCTTTGTTGATTCTTCATCCTTGAACTTCACTAAAGCTAACAAAAGAAGAACCAAGTCCTAAGGTTTCCTAAATCATGCTAGCCAACTCCAATTTTAGAGCAAATACGTCTGACTTCGTTCAGGTAGTTTAAGGCACCAAATCTTCCAACTCAAATTACTAGAATGGTTTATGATGTTCAATGATGCTTGCTATTAATTCAATTTTGACGAATCAATGCATTTGATGCTTCTGTTTTCGATTTCAAAATTTTCAAAACATCTATGGTTTTTTTCAAATCGAGTAAGTTGTGTTTTTATATAAATTTGGTGCGAGGATATGGTTGTGATCATCTTGAAGAGATGCATCTAATCATACCACTATGAGCGTTTAAATTTATAGATTTAAGAATCATGATCCCGCCCTAGTTGTAGGGTAGCTAGAGGTTGAAGATAAACTATATGACTTCTTCAACCAATGAGAGCAGGACAATTGAAATGTTGTGATTGGTCTGACTATCGTGACTTCAGTGCACGCTTGTTGATCGTGGATCACAATACGTCATCACTCTTGAGCCATTAGATTTTCCAGCATGTTTTAATGAACCAGATCTAAGGCCTCACATTATTTCTGATTTACTTTATTTTTACAAAATTTGTTTAAAACTTACTTTAATTTCAATAATTCATAACTCTCTTATTTTTTATCCAAAAAATATGAGAACAATATACAAAAATACTTTGAATTTTTTCTGACTTTGTGAATATTTTTTCATATTTTTCTTTTGATATTTGATATTTTTTATAATTTTTGTATTGTTTTCCTTATTTTAATTGTTTTAAAAATACTTTATGGTCTTTTTAAACTTTGGAAATATCATGGAAGGATCCAATGACCTCCTGACAAATATTAGTGACCTCATGTAATTTTTATTTATGATTTTTCTATTTCTCACAATTTTTGGTTTATTTTGCTTATTTCTTTAAATTTAAAAATTAGTTTCTGATTTTCAAAAATTCCAAAAAAAAAAATTGTTAACACTTACTGATTTTTGTTTGACTTCTGACTAGTTTTTTTTGTTTTATTTGATGGTTTAATATACTTTGTATTTTACCAGTCATTTCCCTTGTATTAACCATTTAAATATTGTTTCATTAAATATTATTTTATTATTTTTGTTTGGTCCTGATTTGGGTTTTATTTTGGGAAAAGTTCCTCAACCTCATTGAATCTTGGGTGTTTATAGGTTGAAAAACCAAATCCACAAAAATGGATGCATGATGTTGATGATATTTGAAACCCTAATTTCATCTAATACATCCCCTCCATCTTCATCTTATCCCTTTATTAGTTGTGCTACATGTTGTTGGAGAATGATCTACAAATCATTTCTCAAAACATATGGTACATAGATTGCTATTGACCGACCTCAAAATAGGTACGACTTCTATATAAGTCCACTTACGATTGCTTAACATAGCGCTAAATTGTGTCCTGATTCGAGAAATGATCATTTATGGCCCAAAACTATATTTACAACCCAAGTATGTTTAATTTGAAACCCTTGATCCAATAACCTCGAGGTTCATTGTTAAGAGGCTTTGGTATTGTCAATCCTCTAATGAACCATCATAAACATTGGTTTAAGCGAATCATTTAAACATCGTTGATCATATGTTGTCGCCTTGAGAACTTTAAATGAATGATATACTTGATAAAAAGAAAATGAAACTTGTTGTTGAGAAGCATTGATTTTATCAATCTTCTAGTGAGTTTTCAAATGCAAGTTTCAAAATGGTCATTCAACTAACCTCTAATTTCTAACACACTAACAATTGACTTTTACTTTATACTTTTACTTTATGCCTTTACTTTTATGTACCATTTATTTTGGCATTTACATTTCATGTCATTTTTATATTTACTCACTTGAGCATTTATCTTTATGCCATTTTGATTTTTGATCACTTGAGCTTTTCATTTTCTTTTAGAAGATACTTAATTACCAACTTAAACAATAAAAAAACTTTAAGGTTACTTGGACTATTTGGTTACTATCCCTGGCATAATGGAGTTGTAGACCTCTTCGACTTAGGATTATAAGCCTTGATACCCTAGGGACCTTATGGCTTTGTTTGTTATTTTGTCTGGAGTTTTTGGAGTTTACCCCGAGACATTGGGTTGATTTCATTTATGTGCAGGTTATTATGATTATCTGATTTATCTATGATTGGGAATTCCTCTGTATACAACCGTTACTCCGCCCAATTCTTGTGAAGACCTAATGCATATGAAATTTGGAATTCTTAATAGGTTTATTATCTTTGCTTGCTTAGTTTCAATCCGAAGGATGTGAATTCTACATTGACTCTTTATGTCAAGTGTTGGATTCTTGTTGGTTAGACGATTCTTTTCCATAACTTATACCTTATGCTTTAGGATAGTCCCTTCATCTCCTCCCATCTTTTTTAATTTCAAAAATCTTATCCCTCTTTTTTCAAAACTCTTCTTGTTTTCTAACTTGAACCGCTTTCACAATAAACTTGGACTTAGGTCCATGCATTTTCAAAAATATTTTCTTAATTAAACTTTATTCAACTTAATCATACTTTGGTATTTTTTGTGAGAAGACTAAATGCCAACTAATATCATTCAAACCATTTTTCCACTTTGGCTTTTTTACTTTAAAATTTTCTCAAAAGATTAGATTCTTGTCAATCCTTGTAGTGATGCGAGCAACTATACTTCTTCGATATGTAGTGAAGAGAGATATTTTCCACATGATTGTTGAAAAAGGATTTGTTTATTTTAAAATCCAAGCTATATCCTCCACTTTAAGATGATGCAGATTATCCTTTCTCATAATCGTGGGTAGTAAGTATGTTGTTCCACTCAGATAAGACAATAATGTCTCTTCTCTTAAAATTAACCAACACACTTGTTTTAAAAATTTTAAAGGTGAACTATGAGTACCCTGATTCCTATTGCATGGAAGGTGGTACGTAGACACTAAAGATTTGCACCCGCGGCAGGTGCCAAAATTGTAGAAAAATATTTCTCTTCTCACCTCCACCATTTATTTTTATATACAATGGTTATAGCCAAAATACACAACTTTCTAAAGAGAATCATGTGGAGTACCGTTGATGTTTAGGGTTCTAATACCTTCCCTTTGAATAAACAATCCCCGTACTTAAATTCTCTCCCCCTCTTTTTCGAGTTATTCACTCTTTTCCCATTTCTGTGGAAACAATAAAGCGCGGTGGCAATTTTTATTTGATCTATGCGAGTCAAGTCAATTCAATGACTTAGTCTTAACATTTCTACCGCTAAATTACCCTTCTCTTTGTCTCGTGGGACCTTGATCTCTTCCTTATCAGGGTTTCTTTGATGTTTTCCTTTCCCTTCCATGGGATAAATAAATATTCGATGGCGACTTCATTATTCATTATTTTTCCTAGTTGATATAACTAGCAAGCTATCTAGTTTTTATGTTTTGCTTCCACCACTCTTAAAATCTCTAATTTCGTTTATGGGACCTAAAATATTTTTGAAAATAGTCTAAAACGGAAATAGTCTATTCAACCCTCCTTCCAGATCATCTTATGTCCATATTCTCACCCAACACAACCAGTGACAATTCTTGTAGGGATCAACTCATTATTTTTATTTTTAACTATTGGCATGCCATCTTTGTTAGGGACACATTGAATAAGGCTCGCCCATACACTATCAAAAATGGGGTAGATGATTCCAACATCTAACCATTTGTTAATCTTTTTTACTTAACCATTTCCTTCATGACATGGTTTACTCTCCTTTGGTTTTCCATAATATTCTTGGATGTTTCCTCTAATAGCATCTTATGCATACAAACAGTAGGATTAATTCCCTTAATATCACCTATTTTCCAAGATATTTCTTTCTTTTGCCTTCTCAAAAGCATTAGGAGTTGATATATACGCCCTTCATACAATTCTATTGTAATAATTAAGGGAAACATATATCTTGCCTCCAGGTAATCATATTGCAAGTGCGAAGGTAATTGCTTCAATTCTAATTCAGGTGAACTTTCAATTGATGGACATTACTCCTTAATAATTCATCTTGATTTTTAGGGTTTCAAAGTATTCCACCACTCCTTCAATTTGAAGTTAGGGTCCACTTACAATACCTTCTTTCGTCAACTCTTTCTTTCTCTATCTCACCGAACTCTACTTCTAATTCATCTTTACTCTTAATGAACTATTTGTAATGATATAATCCATGTTGTACCCCAAAATTCACCCTCTCATTTTCTTCAAGACACCTCCTCATGCTCTTAGGGTTTTCATTTTCTCAAGAATTTATTAGACAAATTCTCCTCCTAAGAATTTGGCCTACAAATAGGGTTTCACTTTTCTCAAAGAAGATTGGATTTTTAATGCCTGAAATGGATTTCATGGTTTCTTATATGTCTCCAAGAATTCTCATACCAAGTTTCAAGTCGTGCATCACAAGTTTGCTCAGTCAATTGCTCAGATGATTAAAACTTTATTGTATTGGACAAAAAGTCAATTGTGGTCAACATACAGTCAAACCTCAATGTTTTTGGTCAACATAAAGGTTTTAAAGTCATATTCATCATTTGATCAAGGGTTGATCATGATTCATCAAGAAAACTCAAGATTCACCAAAAGTCAAAAGTTGCCAAATTAGGGTTTTCTTTAGGAGAAGTCAACTGAAATTTGACCAAACATAACTTTCACATGCTTCATCATATTTTTCTTAACCAAAATTATTTTTAAGGAAATTTAATTCTCTACAACTTTATCTCTCTAAGCTCAAGTCCAAAAATGCTTCATTTGAGAGATATGGGCCAAAATATTATAGGTCATTTCAAAAGTCAACAAAAAGACACTTTTTGTCAAGGCAACTTACATCAAGATAAATCTTCAAATTCAAAAATAATCAAAATAAAGATTGTAGAGGACATCTTGAGCTTTACAAAAAGTTAAAGATCACCCTCAAATGATAAAAATTTAGAGAGTTATGATTGGTGCGAGTTGGAAAATTTTGAGGAAATGCATGAAACCAAAAGTGACCAAACTTGGAACTTTGGGCTATTGGGCTTGTGATTCAAAGTCCATGTGTGTTTTGAAACCTATTGTGAACCTTATAACTCATTCAGGCACCTCTTGGGTTTTTATTTTTTATTTTTATTTATTTAAAATTCAAAATAAATGAAATAAAACAACGTTTCTTACAAAAGGTCCAAGCCCACAAACATATGACCTAATTCGTGCTTATATATTTTCATCAATTTAGACAAGCATGTAGACAAAACCCTTACACAAAAGATACCTTTCCAAACTTCCAAAAAATCTCAAGAATTAGGGCAACTCGAAACCTTAGCTTGCAGCCACTTTCACAACAAACCAATCTTTCCATTCACTTTCAGAAGCATTGTTGGGTAAGGTTTGATCATCCCTGGTGATCCAAGAGGCCTGGAAATCTTACATATGCCTCACCGATTTTATTCATTGCATGAATTGCATATTTTCACTTTCTTTGTGTTTTGATGAATACTAATGATATTAATCTTCTTCGGAGGTATGATAATGCAGGATCGAACCATAGCATGGCCCCCATAATGGCTAAATCAAAGCCTTCCATGTTTGCACCAATTTGAGTTATTTTCTTTATAGCTCACTCTACAAAAATTTTCATCCCAAACCAATACTCCCATTGAAATCACAAGACTTGATTTAGGGGGGTAGGATCCCTGGGAACCTCTAATATTTGTTGTATTTACAGGTCAAGAGAAAGAACCACCAGAGAAGACGGTCGGAGCTAGGGCTCCGGCGCTTCTCCGGTCCATGCAATAAGGTTGATAATATGATTAATTCGTTTCATCAATATCAATGGATTTATCACCATACCATTGGTACAAGTGCACACATTAAGGCATTACCACACCAAGGCATGGGTTTCATCCCTGCCTTTTGGTGTTTAGGGATTTTTCCCTTATTTTCATATCTTGTTGGTTTTGTTACAAAGCGGGTTGGTTGTATTCTTTCCACAAAAGAACGCGCTTGGCCTAGGGGTTAAGCGCATGGTTGAGAAAGCTAAGGGCATGGGTTCAAAACCCACCCCTGACATTTTCATGGTTTTTTTTTGGTTTCTAACCAATTTGTCTTATTTCTTTCAACCCTAAATTCATTTAACCATAAATTTTTTTTACAAACCCTAAAATTAATTAGTATTTTTAGGTTTTCTATCATTAAAGTTTTTTAATTAATTTCATTAATCAACCTTTTTTAAATATAATTAATTAATATTTTTAGGTTTATTTAGTCATCATCAAAAAAACCTTTTTCATAAAAAACATCAAAAAAACATTTCTTTTTCCCTGGATTTTATTTTTATTCTACGTTTTCAGATCGAATGTACTTTGTGAATGTAATTTTTATTTCTCGCATTTCCTTTTCTTATTATTATGTAACTATTTATGGATTGTAATAGTTAGATTTACTTTCCGCACTCTACTATTATGTAACTGTCCCGAAGCGATGTAATAGTTTAGGGTTTACTTTCTGCTTTTATTTTCCACACTTTACATTTTTGTATTCTATATTTGCTACTATTGCTTAGTAATGAGGGTTATATGGAAAGATTAAAATGAATCGATAGAAAACCCTAATCTCAAAAATAAAATAACTGAATACAAATCACTTGCGCACTCATACCTCTAGGATAACCTCCCTTGTTGCCTTCAGAAAATAGTCATGTCCCTCGAAAGTGGGGACGCTTTAGCAGAGTCCCTTCGAATAAAGATCATAGTCCCCCGATGACCCTTTCGATGTTGCCTTTTGGTAAATGATCTAGTCCCTTACTAAATTTCTAAAGCGTCCTTACCAGTTTCCTTCGATGATTGTACGATGACCCTCGCCTGTCCCTTCACATCCAATGATAGGGCTTCCTACTAACTAATGGTAGGATAAAACTATCTAAAGAAGGAGGAAAAATACAAGAACCACTTTGAGTATGGTAGAACTTTTAATCGCTTTCTCACAAAGATCTTCAAAACAAAACATTACTCACAATCACACTTTTCAATAAATATTTTCAATCAAACACTTTGTACGCATTCTCGAGGACCAATACGAGAATCATTACAAAGTTTCGCCTTACATTGGCAACTTTTCAAAATAACACACACCAAGCAATTTTCAAAAAGTGAGATAAGAAATAAGAGCCCGTAGAAAACTATGGATGAAAAGGGTTCTAACACCTTCCCTTTTCATAACCTACCCCCTGAACTCAAAATATGTCAAGGCCTTGTTCTTTTCACCATTTCCTTATTGGATAAAAAAAGTCGATGGCGAATCTTGCTATCCGCAACATTTGCAATTAAACATAAAACCAAGTCAGTTCTCCCACCGTATTACAGAACTAGAGACTCTTCTAGGGAATTAGAACTTAAAAAGAAGAGTTACCTTAGAGCTAGGTCACTTTTTCATTTGCTTGTTTGCTTTGTTTTCTTTTCATTTGAGGGTTTCTCGGGGTTTAATTTTTGCAAAGATCCTACACCCAGATCTGGGGATGCCTTAGGTAAGTAGCTATATATCATGGAAACTATACGACGTAGACCGATATGGTTGAAGTGATGGCTACGTTAGTGTGACACTTTGGTTTGTACTGGTGTTCCTTGAGTCAGTCGAGGATAACACTAGGCTGCTGCGTGGTGTCATAAGCACTAACTGACCTTAGAACCTTAATTGACCCAACTTGGCCATTAGAAGGTAGTTAGATAGAGGATTTTGGTGCAGTCCAGAATTGGTTGATACTCGATGCTACACTTATTGAGATTCAAATTTCGGGATATTTTGGTGGCAAGTCATTTGCTCTGCTGAAACAAAGCCTACGAGAAACATTGATGATATGAGACTTCTAGAACCCGATTACTTCTTAGGACATGTTGAGCCAACTGAACCTCAAGAGGGTACTTACATACGAACCTCATTCAAGCCTTTAAACCTAAGGTTCTTCTATGCTTTTCTTAGGTTTTCTACCTGTACAAACATGACATCATAACATCATGACATCATACCATAGAATTTTCATTAACTATTTCAAGGATCTCAAGGGCCTATGATGCGGGTTTATCATGAACAAGACGTCTATCAAGGGGCAAGAGGATTTATTTTCCTCTAACCAGAAGCCATCAAAGACCAAAGTGTGTTCTTTTGAGTCAAAGGCTAGGACCCACTCGACGTTGTGAGCATGATTCTCACATTCAAAGACGTAAAGTTCTTCAGTCAAAGCTGCAGCCAAACTCAACTTCTAACATTTCATTTTTGTTTATCCCACGAGATCCTTGAAAACATTGCATACGCATACCATACATATCATCATAACAGGTATTTCCTAAGATAGGTTTTCTCATCTTCTTGCTATTTATTTTAGTAAAAGATGGCTCTCAAACAAACCATAAAAGATCTTCAAGCTCAGAATTCTCAATTTCAGCAAATGTTCCTGAACTTAGCTAAAGAACAGGAAGACTTAAAAGCACTCATCACCAAATAGAGAAAGAAGAAGACTAAGAAGCCAACTGTCTTTCTTAATATGGGTAGAAGATTCAAAGGTCCGGTCAAGATGGCTCTAGATTTTGAGGATCCATCAAATGAAGATGATAACCAAGAGAAAGATGATAAGAGCATGAAAGTTGAAGAGGATAACAACCAGGGTTCTGATGAAAAGGAAGTAGACTATTCAGATGAACATTATCCTCTGGTTGAGGATAAGTACAAACAACTGGAACATCGTTTGAATGCTATGAAGATTCAGAGAGTGCCTTTGATGGATTTTGAAGATTTGGGTCTAATATTGGGAGTTGTGATTCCTCACAAATTCAAGGTCCCTACTTTTGTGAAGTATGATAGTATTTCTTGTCCTAAGCTACATCTGAAGTCTTATGTCCGGAAAATCCAACCCCATACTGCTGATAGGAAGTTATGGGTACACTTCTTTTAAGAGAGTTTGTCGGAGAAATAATTAGAATGGTTCTATTAGTTGGAAGGAGCCAACATCCGTACTTGGGAAGACTTGGTTGCTTCCTTTTACAAACAATACCAATACAATGTTGATCTTACACCAACCCGTGTGCAATTACAAAGTATGACTATGGGCACGAACGAAGGCTTTAAGGAATATGTCCAAAAATTGAGAGATTTAGCTGGAAAAGTTCAACCTCCTTTATCTGATAGGGAATTGGTGGACATGTTTATGGGAACTTTGAAAGAGCCTTTCTTTAATCATATGATCGAAAGCTCTTCGTCTGGTTTCACCGAGCTAATATTAATAAGGGAACATGTTGAAAGAGGAATTAGAAGTGGAAAGATTCAAGTGGTTGCGTCTTTAAGTATTGCAAAGAAGACGTTCAATGGTAAGAAGGAAACAAATGTTGTGTGTGTCCAGAAGGTTCGTGCTAGAAATGACTGCAACCAGTATGTAGGGGATGTTCTAATTTCTAGTCAAGCGCATGTGCAACAACATCAACAAGGAAATAAGCATAGGTCAGACGCACCCAAGAGACAATTTACTAAGATTAACTTGCCATTGTCTCAGGCATTACAACACCTATTGAAGGCAGCGTTGATAACATTAAGAGGTCCACCTCAGAATCCCAACACCTCCTCTCCAAAGTACAATCCCAATGTAAGATGTGCTTATCATTCCAACAGCCCCGGGTACGACACCAATAGTTATTAGGCTTTGAAGAATAAAATTTAGGACATGATTGATAATAAATAAATTGAGTTTGATCCTCCCGAAACCCCCAATGTGATTACGGCACCCATGCCTAAGCACGACAAAGGCATAAGTGTTATTGACGATGTTTCATATGTTTCTGTTGTAAGTGAATTAACTACTCTCCTCCTATATGTTAAGAAGAATCTGTTGCAAGCCAGTTTATTTCTGGGTTATATTAAAAGGTTTTACTACTTTGCATCCTAACCCAATGGTTGCAAACTGCTGAAAGAAGGTATTCAACGTCTGATGGACAACCACATGATTCTAGTTGAGAAGACTCCCTTTGTGGAGAATTTGTTTCAAGATTTGGAGCTGGAAGAGATATTTGTAGTTTTCGGCACTCCTATTAGGATCACTTCCAAGGGTCATGTAAGGATTACTATTAAACCCAGAGTCACTCGTCTAATAATCACTTCACCCGGACTAATTCTGTATTCCTCGGACAAAGCTATCCCTTGGAACTATGGAGCCAACGTCTACTACCATGGCATCAAGCAAGAACCCTTGACTATTGAAAATGAAGATACTGAAGTTACCAATCCCAACATCAACAATATTGCTGGGACCAGTAAAGTTACTAGAAGTGGAAGGGTTTTCTCTCCCTAAATCTCTCCAAAGAATGTTGCCACACCAGTTTGTGTTACTGCCACCAAGTCAATTAGTGAGACTCAGGGCAAAGGACAAATGACGGAGCCTGCCCAGACGGAGGAAGCTAAAGAAGTTATAACTGAAGATACCTCCAGGCAGGAGTTGGAGGAGGTATTGAAAATTATCTGAAAAAGTGATTACAAGATTGTTGAATAGTTGGGGAAGACTCCCCCAAAGATCTTCATGATATCCCTCTTATTGTGCTATGAAGCCCATGCCCGAGCTTTGGTGAAGTTCTTGAAATCAGCGTATGTGTTGCAAGAAATCTCTGCTGATCAATTTGAAAGTTATGTTGCTAGCCTGACGAGTGATAACAGGATGGGATTTTATGATACCAACTTGACTCCTGAAGGGAGAAACCACAACAAAGCCCTATATGTCTCTATTGAATGCATGGGCACTACTTTAGCTCATGTATTGGTTGATACGGGTTTCTCTTTGAATGTTTTGCCAAGGGTGCTCTTGACAGACTTGACTGTGAAGGGGTTATGCTGAAACCCAGTGACATTGTGGTCAGGGCCTTTGATGTTCAAAAAGGATGGTAGACGGTGAGGTGGATCTTCTGATAAGATTAGGGTCACAGGTATTCTATTTAAGATACCTCCTCACGCTCATAGGGTTTTCATTTTCTCAAGGTTACTCAAGAATTGATTAGACAAATTCTCCTTCCAAGCATATGGCCTACGACTAGGGTTTCAATTTTCTCAAATAAGATTGGACTTTTAATGCCTCAAATTTATTTCATGGTTTCTTATATATCTCCAAGAATTATCATACCAAGTTTCAAGTCTTGCATTACAAGTTTGCTCGGTCAATTGCTCAGATGATTAAAAATTAACTATATTGGACAAAGAGTCAACCGTGGTCAACATCCAGTCAAACCTCGAGTTTTTGGTCAACATCAAGGTTTTAAAGTCATATTCATCATTTTATCAAGGTTTGATCATGACTCATCAAGAAAACTCAAGATTCACCAAAAGTCAAAAGTTGCCAAATTAGGGTTTTCTTTAGGAGAAGTCAACTGAAATTTGACCAAACATAACTTTCACATGCTTCATCATATTTTTCTCAACAAAAGCTCATTTTGAAGGAAATTCAATTCTCTACAACTTTGTTTCTCTAAGCTCAAGTCTAAAAATGCTTCATTTGAGAGATATGGGCCAAAACATTATAGGTCATTTCAAAAGTCAACAAAAAGACACTTTTTGTCAAGGCAATTTATATCAAGATAAACTCTTCAAATGCACAAATGATCAAAATAGAGATTGTATAGAACATCTTGAGCTTTTCAAAAAGTCTAATATTATCTTTAAATAATAAGAATTGAGAGAGTTATGATTGGTGCAAGTTGAGAAATTTTGAAGAAATACATGAAACCAAAAGTCACCAAATTTGGAATTTTGGGCTATTGGGCTTGTGATTCAAAGTCCATGCATGTTTTGCAACATATTGTGAACCCAATAACTCATTCATGCACCTCTTGGGTTTTTATTTTATTTAATTTTTATTTTTATTTATTTAAAATTCAAAATTAATGAAATAAAACAAGGCTTCTTACAAAAGGTCTATCCCCATAAACATTTTACCTAATTCATGCTTATATATTCTCATCAATTCAGACAAGCATGCACACGAAACCCTTGCACAAAAGATACCTTCCCAAACTTCCAAAAAATCTCAAGAATTAGGGCAACTCGAAACCCTAACTTACAGCCACTTTCACAACAAACCAATCTTTCCATTCACTTCCAGAAGCATTGTTGGGTAAGGTTTGAAAATCCCTGGTGATCTAAGAGGCCTGAAAATTGTACAGATGTGTTGTACCCCAAACTTTGTCCTCTAATTTCTCAAAGGATCATCCTGGACCCTCAGGTTTTCTTCCATTCAATTTCAAGCCTTGAATTACAAATTTTCCAAGAAAGTCATTCATAAGGGAAAAATGGTCATTCGCACACTAAAAAGTCAAACTTTGACTTTTAGCTCAAAATCAAGTTTCAAGAATCATATTTCATCAAGGCATAAAATTTGTCTCATCAAGGAAATCATAAGTCAAATTTCATGTTGAAAAAGTCAAAATTCTAAATACTTAGAATCTTTCTAAGTGTTTAAGAAGTATGACAAGCTCGGAACTTCGGGCCACATTTTCACCATGATGCAAGCTGATTCTGGAAGAACTTCTAACACAAGAGTCTTAGATCTCAATAAGGCCTAAAATATTGCAGAACAAAACTTCTCCTGGAAATGCTGGAATTTCAAGTTATAAATGTTCAAAGACACCTCCATGAAACTGAAACACTCAACAAATTCTGGACATTTTCAAGACATAGTTTGGTTAGAACTTCTGGGCCAGTTTTCATGAAGGTTCAGCCAGAGCTTGCAAAAGTAATTCAAAGAAAGCCTACAAAGCGTGTTACAAGCTTTCAGAAAAGCCTGAGAACTCCTTCAGAACATGCTGGAGCAGAGAGATTCCAAGATCAGAAGTTGGATGTTTATTCTAAGTTACGCTGATGCCGAACTTCTGACCCAGACTTAGGTTATGATGCACAATCTCATAGCACAGGATTTCTGGTTTGATAAATCTCATCATCATTTAATGTACATAATTGAGTTTTTATCCAAAGGATTTTCCCACGTGTGAGAAAGAAGTACCATTGTTGTCCTTGAAAAGCAAACTTTTGTACAAGTTTATGTTGGGCCCATGCTTTGCTTTTGCCTCTGAGGGTACTTTTCCTTAATTCATGCTTAAAAATCCAGCTTAGGCACGGCTAAAAGCTGTTAAGCATCATACTTGTTTATCTTGCTTCAAGAACAAGCCAGCACGCTAGCATGATGTTGGTACTTTTGACTTCTCCAAGCTACAAAGTTCTTGCCTATAAATTGAAATTCATTGGAAACTGTAAAGAGGTCGAAAAAACTGAAAAGAAAAAGCTTTGAAACCTTGATAAAATATCCAGAAATCTGAAACTGCAAACACAAATACAAAACCTGCTAGTTTTTTATTCTTGCATTCAAACTTTAATTTCCCTCAAGAGTTTCTTGACCAAGTCATCCATTCACCTTTCATAACCCAAGCTAAAGTTTGTTCCAGTCTGGTGAATACGTGAGGAAGCTGATCAGAACATTACAAGTAGTCAGAACCAAACTCCAGCTCATAGAATATTTTCTAGTCGCAAGGTAAGTTTCTGCTGACTCTCATCTTATTACTTAGGCATCGTTAGATTTGCATGTTCAAAATACAATGTAGACATCTTGATCCTGTGGTTGTATATATTCTGAAGTTTCATGTATTTGTCTGCCTAAGTAGAGAGAACATCGGTTCAGAACTTCTTAAGGAAACTAGGTTTAAAAGATACATGTTTGTTTCTGATTTACAGTTTTGACTTTTTTATATTTCTGAAACGATAATGAAACTTGCCAGAACTGTTAGGTGTGCATTTTTGTTTTGTTGAGAAATTAATAAGCTGAAGATGCTCTGATTCGTATGGAGAAAGAGATGAAGCGTATCATCAGAATTTACTTTATGTTATATGTTTATGCTTTTGTTTCTAATACCGGATGTACAGCCACCTCAGTGGTAGAAAGCGTGCGCATAAGACATTAGTGCTAAGGGTCCTGGGTTCTAACCCCAGAAGTTTTTTTTAGGTTTATTTATTGACATTTTCATCCATTTATCTGTCAGACGATACTCCTAGATCAGAACTTGTAAACAACCTTATCCCACTGCATTATCACCTCACTCTCTCAAATAGCCAGAACTTCTGACTTGCCAGCGATACATGAACTTCTAGGTTTCCAGCTACACTACAGCTTCTGAACCCCCTCAACAATCAGAGCTTTTAGGTTTTCCTCTGTTCCCAGCAACCTCAGAACATGGTGTACCCAGGCCCAGAACTTCTGACCTTCTGCTTGCCTACTAACATTTTCTCTCTGGAAGTGTATTAGAGTCAGAACTTCTGTTCCTCCTCGTTTCAGCAATGTGCTGATTCTGACTCCATTTTCTTATTTATCTTATTTTTTCTTTTAATAACCAAAAACACCAAAAATATTTCATATTCACATGTTTTATTTCATTTCTTTTAGAACAAAAAGATCAAAATATTTTTCTTAAGTAAATTAATTTCTTAACAAAAACAAAACAAGTCCATTTTACATTTCTTGTATATTATTTCAATATGGTTGTAATAGATAATTAGGACTTTAATTTCTTTCAATCCCCATTCATAAATTTGTACCCCCATCCCCTAAAGCTTTGTAATAGCTTAGTTTTTTTTTCTTTGCAATTTAGCTCTTTATATACCAATTGCTAGTAATTAGGGTTTGTATGGAAAGATTACAACCAATAAATAGCAAAACCTAATCAAGACAAATCAAGCATGTAAACCAATACATTTTCACACTTGCACCCTTAGGGTAAACCCACTTTGTTGCCTTATAAAATGGACATATTATGCATGTGAGGTATCTTAGCAAAAATAGACAAAATACAAGATCATAGTCCCTCTATGATGCTATCCATGTTGCCTTTCAAAATGATCTTAGTCCCTAAAGAAAATTCTAAGATATCTTACAACATTGCTAATCATGGCTATACGATGACCCACGCCCATCCCTTTTACATCCAAAGATAGGGTTACTTATCAAATCAATGGTAAGATAACCATGTCAAAGGAAAGAGGAAATGAACATGAAAGACATTTGAGTAGATAGAATGTTCCTAGTTACTTTCTCAAATTCAAAACCAAAAACATCCTTGCTATTTTCAAAACAAACACCAACACTTTCAAAACACCTTTCAAACTTGAAAACATTTTCAAAAAATCAAACATTTTGTATACATTCTTACGAACGAGAATCATTACAAAGTTCGCCTAAACGATGGCACCTTTTTCAAAATACTTTCAAAAACCACAAAAAACACATTTTCAAACAAAAGCAAGTGATCTAGCAAGTAACTAAGAGCCCGTGGAAAACCATTGATGAAAAGGGTGCTAATACCTTCCCTTTTCATAATCTACCCCCTGAACTCAAGAAACAATCTCAAAGGTCTTTCCTGTGCTTTTTCACCTTTCCTTTTGGATAAAAGAAAAGTCGGTGGCGACTCTTGCTAACCGCAATATTTGTGAACAAACGCAAAAACAACCAAGTCAGTTCTCCCACCGTATCACAGAACTGGCGACTCTGCTGGGGAGTAATTCTAAAAGTGGGGTTACCTTAGGGATTAGATCACATTTACTTGCCTTCATTGTTTGATTCGTGTGCTTTACATTTTTTTTGGGTCCTTGTTTGGGTTATTGTTAAAGATCCTACACCCGGATCTGGGGCACCTTTTAGGTAAGTAGCAATAAATCATGGAGGTTGTACGATATAGACCGATATGGACGAAGTGATAGCTATGTAAGTGTGACACTTTGGCTTGTATTAATGTTTCTTGAGTCAGTCAAGGATAACATTAGGCTTCCTTAGCGTCATTAAGCGCTAACTGACCTTTAGAACCTTTTAATTGACTCATCCTAAGCCACTAGAAAGTAGTGAGATGGCCGGATTTTGTTCCGACCGAAGATTGGTTGATACTCAATACTACACTCATTGAGATTGGACTTTTGGGATATTCTGGCCGCAATACTTCGGTGCTTGAGCTAGAACAACGCTTAAAAGAAATGTCAGTGATATGAGACTCCTTAGAACTCGTTACTTTTAATAGGATAGGTTGAGACAACTGAACTTCAAGAGGGTACTTCCCTTTAAAGACTCGCACAAGCCTTTAAGCCTAGGGTATTTTGTATGATATGTCTGTGATTTTAAAGAATAACCATAACATCATGAACATCATGACATATACGCTAACCATTTCAAGGGGCTAGAGATTTATCTTTCCTTTTTGTTTTGTAGAGTATGGATTCAACTCGAAGAAAGACCATCTGAATCAATTTTGTAGAAGTCCCTCCCAAGCTCAAAGAATTGGTCCTGAGAGTTCCCGAGAGCTCATCGTTCAATAAGAGGTATGGTCGCTTGCTCAATTTGGTTGCTACCCGGGTTTGACGAAGGCCTCATGAGTGTTCTGTTCCAATTCTTCGACCCTAAACACCATTGCTTCACTTTTCTAGATTATCAGTTAGTGCCTACGCTGAAAGAGTTCTCCCAAATAATCGGGTCACCTATATTGGAGCAAGTACCTTTTAACTGCCTAGAAAAATATCCAGTTACTAAAAGTGTTGCTATAGACTTACATTTGAAGCCATCTGACATCGAATCCAATTGGGAAAGAAGAAGTGGAGTCAAGGGTCTCCTTGCAAGTTTTCTAATGAAGAAAGCTCAGATATTCTTAGATGCCATGAGTTACCATGCCTTTGAAGATGTCCTAGCTATATTAATCTTTGGATTGGTTTTGTTCCCTAATTCAGACCAGTTTATAGATGTCAATGCCATCGACATTTTCCTTGCTCGCAATCTAGTGCCTACATTGCTCGGAGACGTGCTGCATTCACTCCACACTCGTACTATGAAGAAACGAGGGACTCTTATGTGTTATATGCCTTTACTCTATCGATGGTTTATTTTGCACCTCCCTCGGTCAGTGTTGAAGAATGAATTAGGCTTAAGGTGGAATCAAAGGATAATTTCCCTTTCTCACTCCGATATATATTGGTTCCCTCGCTCTCAAGAAGATATCTCTTTTATTGATCGTTGCGGAGAATTCCCTAATGTGATATTTCTTGGCGTTAGAGGGGGCATCACTTACAACCCTCATTTGGACCTATGTTAGTTCGGTTATGCCCGGAGGGATGGTCCCCACAATATGCTCATTCAGGGTATTGTGTTTGACTATTCAAATGATCTACAAGGTTATCGCCAGAAATTCATTCGCGCTTGGGGCATTGTAAAGAAGGCCGATAGCATTACTTTTGGACGCAAAAACTCCATCCCCTTTGAGCCTTACCTTAGATGGGTACGGGCTCGTGCTCAGAGTCTTATAATGCCATATGTTGCTATACTGCCAGTGATCATAGATTCTGTTGGTCAAGAAGATGAACCTCACATAATTTCTCATCCTGATATGCCGACAAGCTTCGAAGAGTTACAAAAGTCATGGATCCAGCTCAAGGAAGAACGAGACGCCTTTGAGAATCAATTTTACACCAGCGAGAAGAAGGTTCTAGAACTCACCAAACAGCTTCATAAGGAGCAAGGTCTGAATGCCTACATCGCACCAAAGAGGATGCGTTCAACGTTTTTATCTTAGAGTTTTTAAATTTCTTTATAAGCCCAAAGAAGCATGATGTACTCAAACTTTGATTTATTTATATGACGTGTGTTCCTTTTTGTCTAAAGAAAATTTAAGTCTCTAATTTCCTTGAAATCATTGCATATTCATCTCCATTCATCATCACATAAACAGGTTTCTTACCACAAGTCTCCTTATCTTTCTACTATTTATTTCAGTAAGATGGATCTTGAGCAGACAGTAAAAGACCTTCAGGCGCATAATGCTCAGTTTCAACAGTTGTTCTTGACTCTAGCCAAAGGACAAGAGGATTTGAAAACTTCGCTGATTGAAGAAAAGAAGAAGAAAGCAAAGAAAAAAAACGGTGTTCTGAATCTAGTAAGAAGGTTCCCAGGGGCAGCCAGAAAGGTATTAGACTTCGCAACATCATCTGGTGAAAAAGACAATCAAGCAGGGAAAGGCAAGGAAGCAACTGCCCAGCCAAAATCTGAAGAGGAAGAGGAAAAAGAGGATTACTCTAAAGAGCAGTATCCCTCATCCGATGACAAATACAGACATCTGGAAGAGCGTCTAAGTGCAATGAAGATTCAGAAAATGCCCGGGATGGACTTTGAAGAGCTGGGTTTGGTGTTTGGGATTGTTATTCCACCAAAGTTCAAGGCACCAGTATTTGCTAAGTACGACGAGGTTTCGTATCCCAAGATGCATCTTCGATCTTATGTGAGGAAGATACAGCTTCATACTTCTAACAAGGATTTGTGGGTCTACTTCTTTCAAGACAGTCTATCCGAGACTCAGCTAGATTGGTTCTATCAACTAGAAAGGGCCAACATCCATAACTGGGAGGACCTTGCCGCTGCTTTTTTATAAACAATATCAATACAACACAGACCTTGCTCCCACCCGTACTCAACTCCAGAGTATGGCTATGGTTTCAAGAGAAGGTTTCAAAGACTATGCTTAGAAATAGGGGACTTAGCAGGAAGAGTCCAGCCTCCCCTGTCTGAAAGAGAGCTAGTAGACATGTTTCTGGGTACCCTGTCTGATCCTTTCTTTAATCATCTAATTGGAAGCTCCTCGGTAGGCTTCACTGAATTAATCTTGACCGAGGAAAGAGTGGAAGCTGGGATTAAGAGTGGGAAGATCCAAAAGGACGCATCCTCCAATACCGTGAGGAAACCATTTGTTAGGAAGAAAGAAGTTGGTGCTGTGTACCCTCAAAGAAATCAGGATAGAACTGAACTCCGTCCAATGGTACGGGCTGTCATGATCCCTAAACCTGCACCTACTCAACAAAGAAGTAACCAGCCAAGAACAGAAAGACCAGTAAGACAATTTACCCGGATAAATATGACGTTGTCTCAAGTCTGCCACATTTATTGAGATCTAATCTGGTAACTTTGAAAGTAGCCCCAAAGAATCCCAACACAGCCTCTCCTCATTACCATCCTAATGCTCGTTGTGCTTACCACTCAGAAAGTTCAGGCCATGATACCAACAACTTTTGGGCTTTGAAAAACAAGGTGCAAGACCTTCTCGAAGCAAAAGAAATTGAATTTGATGCTCCTGAAATCCCAAATGTTATCACTGCTCCTATGCCCAAGCATGGTTGTGATGTTAACGATGTTGAAGATGGTATGTTTGTTACTATTGTTCATGAACTTGTTACTCCTCTCCTGACTGTCAAGAGGAACCTATTGAAAGTCGGTTTATTTTCGGGCTGTGACGAAAGCTGCCACCTCTATTTATCCCTACCAACTGGTTGTCATTTATTAAAAGCAGGTGTCCAACGCCTAATGGATGACAAAGATATTTTATTTGAAAAGACTCTCGTTCCAACCATTTATTACAATGATGTTTCAATAGTAACCATTTCCGCCAATCCTTCCAGGGTCTCCACCAAAAGACCCATTAGGATTACATCAGTTCCTAAGGTGACTCCACTGATAATTACTATGCCAGGACCAATCCCGTACTCATCAGAGAAAACTGTCCCCTAGAATTATGAGGGTGAAGTCTACTATCACGGCGTTAAGCAGGATTGGTTGGCTGATGAAGACTCAATTTTTGAGAAGGTTGACCCCGACATCGGCAACATTGCGGGAACCGACAAGATAACCCGAAGTGGCAGAGTCTTCTCTCACGAGATTGCTCCTCCAAAAACTGTCACCGGTCCTGTGATCGTCCTTGCTTTTGTTCATGTTGACACTACAATCCATATGGTTACCCCTACTGACACTCTTATCACCAAGTCGACCGAGAATCGGAGCAAAGGCATTCTGGTTGAGACTGTCTGAATGAAGGCGCAATCAGTATCTATCCCAGAGGCCTCCCAAAAAGAGATGGAAGAAATTCTGAAAATTATAGAGAAGTGACTACAACATAGTCGAACAACTAGGGCAGACTATGTCAAAGATCTCCATGTTGGCTTTATTGTTGTGCTCCGAGGCTCATGCGAAAGCCTTGGTGAAATTTCTTAAAACTGCCCATGTGCCACAGGAAACCTCTGCTGATCAATTCCAAGACTGTGTGGCTAGTTTAGCCGCTAACAATGGCTTACGCTTTTTTGATGCTGACTTGACACCTAGAGGGAGGAAGCACAACGAGGCATTGCATGTCTCTGACAAATGCGGGGGCATAACTTTGGCCCATGTCTTGGTTGATACTGGTTCGTCTTTGAATGTGTTGCCTAAGAAAGCTCTTGATAGACTCGACTGTGAAGGTTTGACCTTAAAACCCAACCACATAGTGGTAAGGGCCTTTGACTGTTCAAAGAGAATGGTGCATGGGGAGGTGGACATCCCCATAAAAGTTGGAACTCAAACCTTTTATTCAACTTTTTACGTGATGGACATTCGCCCTTCCTATTCCTGTTTATTGGGTCGGCCATGGATTCACAATGTTGGTGCCGTCACCTCTACATTACATCAGATGCTGAAATACCCAACCAAGGGGAAAATCATTATTGTCCATGGAGAAGAGGAATATATGGTCAGTTACTTGAACTCCTTCAGATACGTGGAATTGGATGGTGAATTCATTGAAACTCCATTTCAGCATTTCGAGGAAGTCCAACAAACCGTGGCAGTAACAAAGGTTGTTTCCCAAATCCCAAAGATTACAAGACCTCCGCTAAAGATGTCTTCTCTGAAAGATGCCAAGGCAGTGATCGAATAAGGTGGGTGTACTATTTGGGGCCAACTCCCGGATAACCCTTACAAATCTGACAAATTTGGTTTGGGTTTCACTTCAGGAGCCCAGAAAGTTGTTCGTCGTTCTCGTGTCAGGGGACCACCTTTGAAGATCAGCAACCACGGAGTCAACGCAGTGGAGGATGATGATGAAACCTACAACCTGGAGGAATGGATTTTCCCAACTGTCAACCGAGGACTCAGCAACTGGGAAGCTAAATATTTTGTCCCAATTACTTTCATCCAATAGTAATTGTCTTTAAATTTTTGTCGGACCTGTAATAATTTAAAAATTCGGACTTTTAAAGCCTTGTGTCTTACCCGAGGCACAACGGTCCATTTGTAAGGGTTGTTACCTCATTTTCATATGTCATCAATGAATCATGGACGTTTTTGCATACAAACTTTGTGCTTATTATCTATCTTTTTTTATTTCTTTCAAAGATAGCGATACTCTTACACACACTCACATTCAAAATGCAGATATCCATCCACTCAGGATCCCATGGGTAACGATTCTTCTATGGCCTTTTGTGACTCTGAAAGTCTAATCTACCAAGCCAAAGACGAAGGTGAGGAAGATTGTGAAGTTCCAGAGGAACTAGCCAAGTTACTACAACAGGAAGAAAGGACCATACAGCCCCACGAAGAACCAGTGGACACAGTTAACTTGGGTACCGAAGAGGAAAATAAAGAGGTCAAGGTGGGAGCCAATTTGGAACCCAGTGTCAATAAGCGCTTAATCTAGTTGCTACATGACTATGTTGAGGTGTTTTCCTGGTTGTACAAAGACTTGCCAGGACTTGATGCTGATATCGTGGTACATCATCTACTGAAAAAAGAAGAATGCCCTCCGATAAAACAGAAATTCCATCGCATGTGGCCAGACATGTCAGAGAAGATCAAGGCTGAAGTCATGAAACAATTCAATTCCAGATTCTTAATCGTCACCTCCTATCCACAATGGGTCGCCAATGTTGTTCCAGTGCCTATAAAGGATGGCAAAGTGCACATGTGTGTGGATTACCGAGACTTGAATAGGGCAATCCCTAAGGATGATTTCCCACTTCCCCATATCGATATTTTGGTTGAAAATACCGCACAACATAAAGTGTTTTCCTTCATGGATGGTTTCTCAGGTTACAATTAAATCAAAATGGCACCTGAGGACATGGAGAAAACGACCTTTGTCATGCAGTGGGGCATATTCTGTTACAAGGTTATGCCATTTGGGTTGAAGAACGCTGGGGAAACCTATCAAAGTGCCATGGTAGCTCTATTTCACGACATGATACATCACGAAATAGAGGTTTATGTGGAAGACATGATATCTAGATCTCAGACTGAAGAGGAACATCTTGACCATTTGCAGAAACTGTTTGAGAGACTAAAAAAATACAAGTTGAGGTTGAACCCGAATAAATGCACATTTGGGGTAAGGTCTGGTAAACTCCTAGGCTTCGTCATCAGTGGTAAAGATATCGAAGTGGACCCTGCCAAGGTGAAAGCAATACAAGAAATTCCTGCTCCTCGCAGCGAGAAGGAAGTCATAGGATTCTTAGGACGGCTAAACTACATTTCCAGATTCGTTTCTCACTTGACCTCTACTTGTGAACCCATCTTCAAATTACTGAAGAAAGATCAAGTAGTCAAATGGAATGACGAATGCCAAGCTGCCTTCGACAAGATCAAAGAGTACCTACAAGAGCCTCCTATTTTGATGCCACCAGTCGAGGGAAGACCCTTGACCATGTATCTAATTGTCTTGGAAAATTCAATGGGGTGTGTGTTGGGCCATCATGGCGAGTCTGGCCAAAAAGAGCATGCTATTTATTACCTGAGAAAAAAGTTTACCGACTGTGAAACAAGATATTCACTTCTCGAGAACACTTGCTGCGCTCTGGCATGGGCTGCTCGCCGTCTAAGACAATATATGTTGACCCATACTACCTTATTGATATCCAAGATGGATCCAGTAAAATACATATTCGAGAAGCCTGTCCTCTCTGGGAGAATAGCAAGATGGAAGATGATCCTAACAGAATACGGCATTCAGTACACTATCCAAAAAGAAATAAAAGGAAGTGTGCTAGCCGATCACCTCGCTCATCAAGCTGTGGAAGACTATCAGCCCATGAAGTTCGAATTCTAAGATGAAGACATCATGATGGTAAACAATTGTGAGGAGCTCAAACCATATGACAGACCTGAACAAGGATCCCGATGGACCCTGTTTTTTGACGAAGCCTCCAAGGCGCTCGACAATGGCATAGGTGATGTACTCATATTCCCCGAAGGATGTCACACTCCATTTACCGCAAGACTTTGCTTCAATTCTACAAATAATATGGCAGAGTACAAAGCATGTATTTTTGGTCTCAAAGCTGCCATAGATTTGGGAATCAAGTCCTTAAGCGTATTTAGAGATTCAGCTTTGGTCATCAGTCAGATCAAAGGAGAGTGGCATACGAAACACCCTAACATCATCCCCTACAAAGAACATGTGTTGACATTAATCCCATACTTTGAAGAAATTACCTTCGAACATTTTCCACGTGAGGAAAATCAACTAGCAGACGCGCTAGCCATAATGTCATCCATTTTTAAACTCGAGTGGGGTAACGAGGCTCCCCAGATCACCATTGAACGAATGGATGAACCAGCTCACTGTCACGAGATCAATACTGAAGAAGTAGTGGACCAACCTTGGTTCCATGAAGTCAAGAGGTATCTCGAGGCTCAAGAGTATCTGGAAGGAGCTTCGGTCAATGATAAGAAGTTCTTAAGGAGATTCTCTGCTAAGTTCTTCATCAGTAATGGAATCCTCTACAAACATAACCATGACTCCATTTTGCTTCGTTGCATAGACAAGGTTGAGGCAGAAAAGATCATGGCTGATCTACATGAAGGCACTTTTGGCACCAATTCCAATGGGCATACGATGGCTAAGAAAATCCTACGGGCAGGTTATTACTGGTCTACCATGGAAGCAGATTGCTATCAGCATTCACGAACCTATCACAAGTGTCAGATCTATGCTGACAAGGTGCATGTGCCTCCAGTCCCTCTAATCGTCCTAACTGCTCCCTGGCCACTCGCGATGTGGGGCATCGATATGATTGGAGAAATCAAACCTACGGCTTCTAATGGGCACTGCTTCATCTTGGTGGCCATTGACTATTTCACAAAGTGGGTTGAGGCAGCTTCTTTCGCTTCCGTTACCAAGAATGTCGTGGCCCGTTTTATCAAACAGAATATCATATATCGATATGGCATTCCAGAGAGAATCCTCACAGACAATGGTGCGAATCTCAATAATACTATGATCACCGCACTGTGTGTGCACATCAAGATCCAGCACCACAATTCTTCTTCTTACTGGCCAAAGATGAATGGTGTTGTCGAAGCCGCAAATAAGAACATCAAAAGGATCATACAAAAAATGACAGTAACCTACAAGGACTGGCATGAGATGCTACCATTCGCTCTCCACGGTTACCGTACCATGGTGCACACATCAACCAGAGTAACACCTTACTCTCTGGTATACAGCATGGAAGTTGTCTTGCCTATTGAGGTCTAGATCCCTTCTCTGAGAATCATGAAGGACGCATGGTTGAATTAAGAGGATTGGATCTAGACTCGAATTGACCAGTTGAACCTAATTGATGAGAAGAGGCTTACGGTTGTCTGTCATGGCCAGATGTACCAAAAACGTATGATCAAAGCCTTTAACAAAAAATTCAGACGTCAGGTATATCAGGTTGGTGACTTGGTAATCAAGCGTATCATATTACCACAAGGTAATCCAAGGGGAAAATGGACTCCAATATATGAAGGGTCGTTTGTGATCAAAAGCATATTCTCTGGTGGAGCAATGATCTTGACCACTATGGATGGCGACGACCTTCCACACCCTGTGAATGCAGACATAGTCAAAAGATACTACGCATAAGAGACCCGCTAGGTTGACACACCTAGGCCAAACAAGGGCATCCCGGAGAACTAAAAAGGTTCGGGAAAAAAATAGGGATAAAACAAAAAAAATATATACACTCGACAAACTGAAAACCCGAAAGGGTGGCTTGGGCAAAAAACGGTATCCCGGTGGTCTGAAAACCCGAAAGGGAGGTCCAGGCAAAAGTTAGGGAATTAAAGCGTATGACTATGTCCCGTTGGATCACCTTACAAACAACTTTTAGCTTCGACTGACAAACTCAACAGTTCTGATCAATCCAATCAACTTCGGACAAGACAACAAGTGGACAAGACGCTCAGAGACACGAAGGCTATAGCAGAATGAAAACCCCGTGGGACTATTTCACATAGCTATCTTTTCTTTGTATCAAATTTTCATTTTTCTATGACGACGTTCTATTACTAGAATGTTCGTCTCATTATACAAAAATACTTATTCAAGTTAATACAAAGATATCTCTTTGAAAGTGCAAAGCTATCTTCTTTTTCTCTTTCCGTGTTTTGTTTACGAAAACGTCTAATGATTTATTTTTGAACATATGAATTTGAACGTGACTACTGTTTACAAATGAACAAAAAAAAGGAACAGAAAATAGAAAGACAATCACTAATGGCTTTAAGAAATAGGATAATATCTTTAGACTATTCCATAAGATCCCCACAGTGTGCAGCTTAATGATATCAAGCTCTCTCACATCCCCGGCGGAACAAAACTTCCAGTTATCACTCCTCAGTAAAAATCGCCCAATGTCTCAGGATTCCCCAATAAGAAGTCTACAAGCAGTACACGGTGTGTCCCCTTACACAATAGAGTTTATTTCTCTAACAAATGGAAACTCATCAACACTTTAAAACATGAAGACTTGCACTCCTTATTCCCAACAGTGCTCAGGGATTTATTTTCCCCGACTCCAACAACACTGCATCATAGAAATTAATACGTCCATACATCGCATCCATGCGTCATAACATTGACAACACAAATACATACGGCACAATCTCATTTATTTTGAGAACATCATTACCATGCATTTCATACATCATGGCATTGCATGCAACTAACCCTTCACCTTTTCAGGAAAGATCAATCAACAGAAAATGATCGTCAAATTTTCAACAAATTCAAATACAGATCAATTCCAAAGAAAGGACTGGTCAACCATCTACATAACAGATATTTCTTTCAGACTCATATCGGTTCAGTTTAAATATCTCAACAATTTATTCTGATTATTTTCCAGCAACTGTCTTCTGTGGTTCAGATAAATCTCGCAATGATTTGTTCTGATTCTTCTCCAGATCCCTGCCAGTTCAGATAAATCTCTCAACGATTTATTCTGATTCTTTCCCGCAGACGCTTTCTATGGTTCAGATAAGTTGCAAAAAGATTTATTCTGATTCTTTCCAGCTAAAGAATATTCAAGATCTCTTTTGGCTCAGTTTAAACCCCTCAACAATTTATCCTGATACTTTCCAAAGGAACCCTGCCGGTTTAGGTAAATCTCTCAATGATTTATTCTTATTCTTTCACGCAACCGCTTTATCTGGTTCGGATAAGTCGCACAAAGATTTATTCTGATTCTTTCCAGTTAAAGAATATTCAAGATCTCTTTTGGTTCAGTTTAAACCCCTCAACGGTTTATCCTAACACTTTCCAAAGGAACATTTCGGGTTCAGATAAATCTCTCAACAATTTATTCTGGTTCTTTCCCGCAGACGCTTTCTCTGGTTCAGATAAGTCGTACAAAGATTTATTCTGATTCTTTCTAGTTAAATAATATTCAATATCTCTTTTGGTTCAATTTTAACTCCTCAATGGTTTATCCTGATACTTTCCAAAGGAACCCTGCCGGTTCAGGTAAATCTCTCAACGATTTATTCTGATTCTTTCCCACAGACGCTTTCTCTGGTTCAGATAAGTCGCACAAAGATTTATTCTGATTCTTTCCAGTTAAAGAATATTCAAGATCTCTTTTGGTTCAGTTTAATCCCCTCAACGGTTTATCCTGACACTTTCCAAAGGAACATTTCGGGTTCAGATAAATCTCTCAACAATTTATTCTGGTTCTTTCCCGCAGGCACTCTCTTTGGTTCAGATAAATCGCACAAAGATTTATTCTGTTTCTTCCCAGTCAAATAACTTACAAGACTTCTTCTGGTTCAGATAAGTCTCACAAAGATTTATTCTGATTCTTTTCCAGCTGAAATCAAGTTCAGACTCAGTACATTCTCTGTCAACAGTCACCTTTAGATGGCATCTACGAGCCCATCTCCGTAAAATTTCCACCAATTCTCCAAATGGCATCTATAATACCATTCACAATCCATCTTCGAGTGCAAATTTCTGGGCACTCTAGTGTTCAATCATCTTCCACCTTCAAGTCACGAATGGCTGATCCGCCAATCTAACTCTTCCAGTTTAAGAAGATTGAACAGGGGCAGCTGTTGTACCCAAAACTTTTCCCTCTCATTTCTCAAAGGATCATCCTGGACCCTCGGGTTTTCTTCCATTCAATTTCAAGCCTTGAATTAAAATTTTCCAAGAAAGTCATTCACAAGGGCAAAATGGTCATTCGCACCCTGAAAAGTCAAACTTCGACTTTTAGATCAAAATATAGTTTCAAGAATCATATTTCATCAAGGCATGAAATTTGTCTCATCAAGGAAATCATAAGTCAAGATTCATGTTGAAAAAGTCAAAATTCTAAATACTTAGAATCTTTCTAAGTGTTTAAGAAGTATGACAAGCTCGAAACTTCTGGCCAGATTTTCACCATGATGCAAGCTGATTCTAGAAGAACTTCTAACACAAGAGTTTTAGATCCCAATAAGACTTTAAATATTTCAGAATAGAACTTCTCCTAGAAATGCTGAAATTTCAAGTTATAAATGTTCAAAGTCACGTCCATGAAACTGAAGCACTCAGCAAATTCTGGACATTTTCAAGACAGAGTTTGGTTAGAACTTTTGGGCCAATTTTCATGAAGGTTCGGCCAGAGTTTACAAAAACAATTCAAAGAAAGCCTACAAAGCGTGTTACAAGCTTTCAGAAAAGCCTGAGAACTCCTTCAGAACATGCTGGAGCAAAGAGATTCCAAGAACAGAAGTTGGATGTTTATTCTAAGATACGCTGATGTTGAACTTCTGACCCAGACTTAGGCTATGATGCACAATCTCATAGCGCAGGATTTATGGTTTGATAAATCTCATCATCATTTAATGCACACAACCACTTTTGAGTTTTTATCCAAAGGATTTCCCCACGTATGAGAAAGAAGTACCATTGTTGTCTTTGAAAAGTAAACTTTTGTATAACTTTATGTTGGGCCCATGCTTTGCTTTTTCCTTTGAGGGTACTTTTCCTTAATTCATACTTACAAATCCAGGTTAGGCATGACTAAAGGCTATTAACCACCATACTTGTTTATCTTGCTTCAAGAACAAGCCAGCACGCTAGCATGATGTTGGTACTTTTGACTTCTCCAAGCTACAAGGTTCTTGCCTATAAATTGAACTTCATTGGCAACTGTAAAGAGGTCGAAAAAACTGAAAAGAAAAAGCTTCAAAACCTTGCTAAAATATCCAGATATCTGAAACTGCAAACACAAATACAAAACCTGCTAGTTTTTTATTCTTGCATTCAAACTTCAATTTCCCTCAAGATTTTCTTGACCAAGTCATCCATTCACCTTTCATAACCCAAGCTAAAGTTTGTCCCAGTCTACTGAATACGTGAGGAAGCTGATCAGAACATTACAAGCAGTCAGAACCAGACTCCAACTCATAGAACATTTTCCAGTCGCAAGGTAAGCTTTTGCTGACTCTCATCATATTACTTAGGCATCTTTAGATTTGCATGTTCAAAATACAATGTAGACATCCTGATCCTGTTGTTGTATATATTCTGAAGTTTCATGTATTTGTCTTCCTAAGTAGAGATAACATCAGTTCAGAACTTCTTAAGGAGACTAGGTTTAGCAGATAAATGTTTGTTTCTGATTTACAGTTTTGACATTTTTTATGTTTCTGAAACCATAATGAAACTTTCCAGAACTGTTAGGTGTGCATTTTTGTTTTGTTGAGAAATGAATAAGATGCAGATGCTCTGATTGGTGTGGAGAAAGAGATGAAGCGCATCATCAGAATTTACTTTATGTTATATGTTTATGCTTTTGTTTCTAATATCGGATGTACAACCACCCCAGTGGTAGAAAGCATGCGCATAAGACATTAGTGATAAGGGTCCTAGGTCCAAACCCCAGAAGTTTTTTTTAGGTTTATTTATTGAAATTTTCACCCATTTGTCTGTCAGACAATACTCCTAGATCAGAACTTCTAAACAACCTTATCCCACAACATTATAACCTCACTCTCTCAAATAGCCAGAACTTCTGACTTGCCAGCGATACATGAACTTCTAGGTTTCCAGCTACACTACAGCTTCTGAAGCCCCTCAACAATCATAGCTTTTTGGTTTTCCTCTGTTCCCAGCAACCTCAGAACTTGGTGTACCCAGGCCCAGAACTTCTGACCTTCTGCTTGACTACTAACATTTTCTCTCTGGCAGCATATTAGAGTCAGAACTTCTGTTCCTCCTCATTTCAGCAATGTGCTGATTCTGACTCCATTTTCTTATTTATCTTATTTTTTCTTTTAATAACCAAAAACACCAAAAATATTTCATATTCACATGTTTTATTTCATTTCTTTTAGAACAAAAAGATCAAAATATTTTCTTAAGTAAATTAATTTCTTAACAAAAACAAAACAAGTCCATTTTACATTTCTTGTATATTATTTCAATATGGTTGTAATAGATAATTAAGACTTCAATTTCTTGCAATCCACATTCATAAATTTGTACCCCAATCCTCTAAAGCTTTGTAATAGCTTAGTATTTTTATTTTTCGCAATTTAATGATTTATATAACAATTTCTAGTAATTAGGGTTTGTGTGGAAATATTAAAACCAACAAATAGCAAACCCTAATAAAGACAAATCAAGCATGTAAACCAATAGATTGCACACTTGCACCATTAGGGTAAACCCACTTTGTTTCCTTATAAAATGGACATATTATGCATGTGAGGTATCTTAGCAAAAACAAATAAAATACAAGATCATAGTCCCTCTATGATGCTATCCATGTTGCCTTTCAAAATGATCTTAGTCCCTAAAGAAAATGCTAAGATATCTTACAACATTGCTAATCATGGCTATACGATGACCCACGCCCATCCCTTTTACATCCAAAGATAGGGTTACTTATCAAATCAATGGTAAGATAACCATGTCAAAGGTAACACCCTTGCTCAAATTCAAAACCAAAAACATCCTTATTATTTTCAAAACAAACACCAACACTTTTAAAACACCTTTCAAACTTGAAAACATTTTCAAAAAATCAAACATTTTGTATACATTCTTACGAACGAGAATCATTACAAAGTTCGCCTAAACGATGACGCCTTTTTAAAAATACTTTCAAAAACCACACAAAACACATATTTAAACAAAAGCAAGTGATCTAGCAAGTAACTAAGAGCCCATGGAAAACCATGGATGAAAAGGGTGCTAATACCTTCCATTTTCATAATCTACCCCCGAACTCAAGAAACAATCTCAAAGGTATTTCCTGTGTTTTTTCACCTTTCCTTTTGGATAAAAGAAAAGTTGGTGGCGACTCTTGCTAACCACAACATTTGCAAACAAACGCAAAAACAACCAAGTCAGTTCTCCCACCGTATCACAAGATGCGTCACCAATTTTATTCATTGCATGAATTTTATATTTTCACTTTCTTTGTGTTTTAATGAATACTAAAGATATTAATCTTATTCAGAGGTATGATAACGCAGGATCGAACCATAGCATGGCCCCATAATGGCTAAATCATAGCCTTCCATGTTTGCATCGATTTGAGTTATTTTCTTTGTAGCTCACTCTACAGCGTGTTTCAGCCCAAACCAATACTCCCATTGAAATTGCAAGACTTTATTTCGGGGGGTAGGGTCCCTGGGAACCTATAATATTTTTTGTATTTGCAGGTCAAGAGAAAGAGCCACCGGAGAAGGCGACCAGAGCTAGGGCTCCGATGCTTCTTCGGTCTATGCAATAAGGTTGATAATGTAATTAATTCGTTTCATCAATATCACTAGATGCATCACCACCCCAGTGGTAGAAGCGGGCGTGTTAAGAAATTACCAGACCAAGGCATGGTTCCGATCCATGCCTTTTGGTGTTTTAGGATTTTTTTCACTTGTTTTCATATTTTGCAGGTTTTGTTACAAAGCGCGCTGATTCTATTCTTTCAACACAAGAACGCGCCTGGCCTAGTTGTAAAGCGCATGGCTGAGAAAGCTAAGGGCATGGGTTCAACATCCACCCCTGACATTTTCATGGTTTTTTTTTCTAACTAATTTGTCTTATTTCTTTCAACTCTAAATTCATTTAACCACAAAACTTTTTTACAAACCCTAAAATTAATTAGTATTTTTAGGTTTTCTATCATTAAATTTTTTTAATTAATTTCATTAATCAAACTTTTTTAATTAAAGTTAATTAATATTTTTAGGTTTATTTTGTCATCATCAAAAAACCCTTTTTCATAAAAAACATTTCTTTTTCCCTCGATTTTATTTTTATTCTATGTTTTTAGATCGATTGTACTTTCGCGAATGTAATTTTTATTTCTCGCATTTCCTTTTCTTATTATTATGTAACTGTTTATGTGTTGTAATAGTTAGATTTACTTTCTGCACTCTACTATTATGTAACTTTCCTAAAGAGATGTAATAGTTTAGGGTTTACTTTTTGCCTTTATTTTCCGCACTTTACATTTTTGTATTCTATATTTTCTACGATTTCTTAGTAATTAGGGTTGTATGGAAAGATTAGAATGAATCGATAGAAAACCCTAATCTCAAAGATAAAATAACTGAATACAAATCACTCGCACACTCACACCTCTAAGGTGGTTTCCCTTGTTGCCTTCAGAAAACAGTCATTTCCCTCGAAAGTGGGGACTCTTTAGCAAAGTCCCTTCAAATAAAGATCATAGTCTCTCGGTGACCCCGTGATACGGTGGCAGATCCAAATGTTTATACTGGTTTTGCATTTTTGTATTCGTAAATGTTGCGGTAAGCAAGAGTCGCCACCTACTTTTCTTTTACCCAACAAGGAAAGGGTTAAAATAACAGAAAAAGACCTTTTTCAAGATTTTGAGTAAGGGGGGAAGATTATGGAAAGGGAAGGTGTTAGCACCCTTTCCATCCGTAGTGTTCCACGGGCTCTTAGGTACTTGCTCATTTTTGAAAACTATTTTCGTATTTGTGTGTTTTGAAAGGTTTTGTTTGCTTTATGATAACTCTTGTATTAGTCCTCAAGAGTGTGATAAAGCATTTTGGAAAATAATTTTGAAAGTGTGTAAGTGTAAAAAGGAATCAGATTTGAGCAAGTACTTAACAGTTATCTACCTACTCGAAAAAGGATTTATTTTCCTCCTTTCCTTTAGATAGTGTTATCCTACTATTAGTGAGTAGGTAGCTGTTGTACCCCAAAATTTTCCGACTCACTTATCAATATTTTTGCTCACAAGATCTCCTTGGGCTCAAGACTGCACTAGGGTTTGATCAGCTCAAGACACCTCCTTATGCACTGATGACCCAAAACTAGGGTTTGAGTTTGCACAAGTACATTTGAACTTCCAATTCCCCATATGACTTTCATGGATCATTATGGAACCCCAAGATCACTCATGTCAAGTTTCAAGCCTTGGATCACATTTTTGCTCAGTCAATTGAGCAGTTGACCTAAAAATCAGTTGTATTAGGGAAAAAAGTCAACTATGGCCAATTTACAGTCAAAATTCTTAATTTTTTATTCATACCAACATTTTAAACTTATATGTATCATTTGATCAAGTTTGGACCACAACTCCTCAAGAAATTTGATCAAATCCCCAAAAGGGCAAAATGGTCAAAATTAGGGTTTTGACTAAGAAGGGGCAATTTCTGATTTTTGACCTAGCAAATGATCAATTGGTTTAAGGCATGATCACAAGAGTCAAATTTTGTCATTTTGACCTAATGGCATGGTTCAAAACATTGGAAGTCCATTGGATTCACAGATGAATTTTTCAACCAACTGATCAAAAGTCAATTGTATACTGAAAAGTCAAACTTTGACTTTTTGGTCAAATTCAAGTGCCAAAGATCATAATTCATCAAAAAATATCAAAATATGAAACTTATTCATCAAGAAATCAAAAAGTCAAGATTTCATTTTAAAAAGTCAAAATTTCTAAACTTAGAAATTTTTCTGTGTTGGAAATTTCATGTTTTTTCATAACTTTGAACAAAATTTTCACCATGATGCAGGATGATTCAAGAGATACTTCCAACATGAAAGTTGTAGATATCCATGAAATCTACAAATTTTCTTTACACAAATCCTTCTAAAAATTCTTATATCTCAAGTTATAATTTTATGAACATGTGGTCATGAAACTAAACACTTAGTGAAATTTTGCCCTAATTTGGTCAGGATTTTGACCTAACTTCATGGCACTTTTTCATATAGTTCCAATGGGAATATTCAAAAGCAATTCAAATATGTATTGTAGAGAACATTTCAAGCTTTCCAAAATGTCCAAGAACTCCTTGAGATCATTCTTGAGGAGGGAGAATCAAAGAGATGAAGTTAGAGTTTTGTCACTTGAATTACAAGTCATTTTTGATGAACACATGAACCAAATCCATAGCCATGCTCCATAATCCTCACTTTGCAGGCCTCAAACATGTTTTTCACTCCATAATTAATGGTTTACACAACTAATTATGCTCTTATCCAAGTGTTTCAAGCTTTGTCCAAATCAATAATTCATTTTAGGGAGAAAGTAACATATTCATTCTTGTAAAGCAAGCTTTATGCACAAAGTCAACTTCTTGAGCTCCCAACTTGTTTTCCTTGATTACACTCGATACAAATTCAGAAGTATTGTGTTTAAAGTGGATAACAACTCTATGAACCAAGTACAAGGCATGGAAACTTGAATTTCTCAAAAAATTCACATGTTATGTATAAACTTGTGATTTTAAATTTTGATCAACAAGAGGTCTCCAAACTTGTTGCTTATAAATAGAGTCTCTATTTGTGAGCTAGAGGACGAGTTTAAGCACCCTGAAATACACCAAAACTCTCTCAAATCATAAATTACCCAAAAACTCCATTATTGCATAGTTTCTGACCTTGAACATCAAACTCACATTTCCCTCGTGTGTTTCTTGGCCTTTTAGTTTCTAAACCTTCCTTACATCAAGTGTAACCTATCCTTGTCCCTATTTCATTACTGTAACACCATTTACCATATCCTCTATAACCAAAAGCAAAGCATTGCACATTGACTTCTCCAAGTCATTTCAGCTACTCTCAACTCAAGTAAACCATTGCATTAGTTTCCTAGGACCTCAAGGAAGCTAACTTGGTCATCACCACTACTTGAAACAAGCTCAAACTCCAAACACGATTTCCAGTTTTGAGGTAAGTTTTCTCAACTTGGAACTCTTCATACAGGCATCTTTAATAGTTTATTTGTGAACAAAACATGTAGATATCATAGCCCTGAAGCTAACCATGTCCATAGTTTCCATTAATTTTGCTTGAGCTTAGAGAATTTTGAAACTGAAACTTCTGAAATTTTTAGGGTTCATATTATGGCCATTAAATTTCATGCTTACCTTTGATCTATAGTTTTAATACTTTACATTTCTGGATCATGAGAAAATTTGCTACAAGTTTCATGTTTACAGTTTTCATTTTTGATGAGAAACGAGCAAGTTACAGTTGGTTTGGCTGGAGGTTGAAGATGAATTCTTCAGGGTGCATTTTGCCTTACATATTTATTGTTTTATTTGTATTAACAGATGTATAGCCACCCTAGTGGTAGAAGCGCGCGCCTGTAACCTATGGGACCTGGGTTCGATCCCTAGTGGTACCCTTTTTGCATTTTTGCATGTTTTACAAATTCTGAATTTTTTTGTTTGCAGGGCGCTGGGCCTCTTTGGGCCTGGCTCATTTTTTTATTTTTTCTAGTTGACCTCCCTTTTTTCCATTGACACCCCTGGCCCAAGTTTATTTATTTTCTTTTTTATTTTCATTTTGATTTTTCTTAAATATATTTTCTGAATACTAAAAAAAATCATGAAATACAAAAATGATAGATTTATATTTTGACTTATTTTATTTTATTTTTCTCATAAAAAATATTTTCATTAATTATACTTTATCTATTTTTTACTTATTATCTTGTAAATATAAATAAAATTAGATTATTTGTTATTTTCTTTCATATTAATTTAAATATATTATTTTTGATATAATAAAAAGACTAAAAATATTTTATAATGTTATAAATATTTTCAAGACATAAAAAATATATACTAAAAAATACCTTTTTAAACTTATTTTCTTTTGATTAATAGAACTAGGTTTTAATTCAAAATCATTCATTAAACAAATTCTTTTTTTTATTAATTATTTTTGTTTAATTTAATTATATTAAGACAAAAATATTTTTCTCTAAAAAATCAAACAAATACTCATTTTTGTTCACCTTCACATTATTGCATACTTGTTCATTTTTGTACATTATTTATTTTAATTCCTTGTACATTAATACCCATTCTATTTGGTTGTAATAGATTAACTAGGTTTATATTCTTGCAAATCCCCATTGAATTTGTATACCCCCTCCCCACAAATATTGTAATAGCATAGTAACTTTAAATTTCGCAATTTATCTCTTTTATATAACATGCTAGTAATTAGGGTTTGTATGGAATGACTAAAACCAATACTTAGAAAACCCTAATTCAAGACAAAAACAAGCATGAAAACAATACACTTGCACACAAGCACCCCTAGGGTTATTCCACTTGGTTGCCTTATACAAAATGGCCATATTACGCATGTAAGGTATCTTAGCAAAAACAAGCAAAATACAATATCATAGTCCCTCGATGACACTATCTAAGTTGCCTTACAAATGATCTTAGTCCATAAAAAATAATGCTAAGATACCTTGAAACATTTCTAATCATTGTTATACGATGACCCACGCCCGTCCCATTTACATCCAAAGATAGGGTTGCTTACCAAATCAATGGTATGACAACAATGTCAAAGGAAAATAAAATGAACAAGAAAGACATTTGAGTAGGTAGATTGATCCTAATTACTTGCTCCATTTCAAAACAAACATCCTTGCTATTTTCAAAAACAAACACATACACTTTCAAAACAACATCTTATGAAATTGAAAATATTTTCAAAAGATCAACATCTTTGTATACATTCTTACGAACGAGAATCATTACGAAGATTGCCTAAACAATGGCCTCTTTACAAAATACTTTAAAAAACCACACAAAGCATAATTTCAAACAAAATCAAGTGATCTAGCAAGTAACCAAGAGCCCATGGATAACCATGGATAAAAAGGGTGCTAATACCTTCCCTTTTCATAATCTACCCCCCAAACTCAAGAAATAATCTCAAAGGTCTTTCCTGTGCTTTTTCACCTTTCCTTTTGGATAAAAGAAAAGTCGGTGGCGACTCTTGCTAACCGCAACATTTGCGATAAAACGCAAAACCTTCAAGTCAGTTCTCCCACCGTACCACAGAATTGGCGACTCTGCTGGGGAGAATTCTAAAAGTGGGGTTACCTTAGGGATAGATCATATTTATTTGCTTACATTGTTTGACTTTTATGCTTTATATTATGGTTCTTTGTTTGGGTTTGAATCCTCTACCCGGATTTGGGATACATTATAGGTAAGTAGCAATACATTGTGGAAACTGTATGGGGTATACCGACATGGTCTAAGAAATAGCTATGTTAGTGCGACATATTTGTAGGTACCGGTAGCCTTTGAGTCAATCAAAGAGAATACGGGGCCGCTGAGTGATGTCATGAAGCACTAATAAACTTTTAGAAACTTTACTTGACCAACTTGGCCTTTAGGATGTAGTGAGATGACCGACTTTGGTGCAGTACGAAGTTGGTAGATACTCGATACTACACTCATTGAGGTTTGGTTTCTTGGGATATTTCGGTCGCCATTAAATAGGCTTGTGCTGAAACCATGACCAAGGAAACAAACCAGTGATATTGAGCTCCTTAGAACCCGGTTACTATTACTAGGACAGGTTAAACCAACTAAACTTCAAGAGGGTACTTACCTATAAAACTCCATGCAAGCCTAAACCTAGGAACTTGTTTGTTTTGTTTGTATATACATACTTGTACATAACATCATGAACATCATAACATCATACACATTCACTAACCATTTCAAGGATTTTGGGATTCATCTTTGTCCTTATTTTGTAGGATATGGATTCTCTTCGCAGGAAAACTATTCAAGTCAACCTTGTAAGGATCCCTTCACAACTTAGGGAGATAGCTTCAAGGATTCCTGAAAAATCTCCATTCACCGAGAGACATGGTCGCCTACTCAACTTGGTCACCTCCAACACAGATGAGGACATGATGAAGGTGCTCTTTCAGTTCTTTGATCCTTTACACCATTGCTTCACATTTCCCGACTATCAACTTGTGCCTACTTTAGAAGAATTCTCCCGAATCTTGAGAATTCTCATTCTCAATCAACTACCTTTCAACGGTACAGAAAGAGACCGAAAGCTAGAAGAAATTGCTCAAGCTTTACACTTGCACTCATCTGATGTCACAACTCATTGGGAAACCAGGAGTGGTGTCAAGGGTTTCCTAGCAAAGTTCTTGTTTGAGAAAGCCCAAAACTGTTGGAATTCCTTAGATTTGCAAGACTTTGAGGAAATTGTGGCTCTCCTCATCTATGGGATGGTTTTTTTTCCAAACCCTTACCAACTCATAGATGTGAACGTCGTCAAAATATTCATATCCCGTAACCCAGTGCCTACATTGCTAGGGGATATCCTACACTCTTTTCACACTCGCACAATGAGGAAAAGATGTGTCCTTATGTGTTGCACTCCTCTCTTGGAAAGATGGTTTATTTCGCATCTTCTCCAATCTATATTAAAGAACGGGAAAGGTTTAAGGAGGTCACAAAGGTTGATGACGCTCAAACATTCAAACATTTATTAGTGCTCCCGATCTATAGAGAATGTTACTATTGTTGACCATTATGAAGAATTCCCCAATGTCCCTTTACTTGGCATTAGGGCAGGTATCACCTACAACCCCTGCTTAGCCTTAAGACAGTTTGGTTACGCCCGAAGAGATGGCCCGCACGAGATGCTGATTCAAGGTTTGGTATTTGACTACGACAATGGCGATCAAGGTCTTCGCCAGAGATTTATCCGAGCTTGGAGGATGTTGAACGAGGTAGATAGCAATACTTTGGGGCATAAAAATTCCATCCCTCTTGAGCCTTACCTCAAATGGGTACAAACTCGTGCTCAGAGTCTTATAATGCATTATCCCTCCATTCTCCCGGTAATCATTGAGCCTGTCATGGAAGGGGATGTTCCACACACTAACCTACATCCTGACATGCCCACCTCTCTTGAATACTTACAAAGATATTGGATACAACTCAAGGGGGAGCGAGATACTTTTGAAGCCCAATTCTACGCAAGCGAGAAGAAGGTTTTGGAACTCACTAGGCTACTTCATGAGGAGCAGACTTTGAATGCCTATATTTCACCAAAGAGGATGCGTACTACCTTTCTATCTTAGAGTTTTATGTATTATTTTACCCAAGAAGGCATTGATGTACTCAAAATATTAATTTATCAATATAACGTGTGTTTCCTTTTTGTCTAAAATAAATTTGAATCTTAAAATCCTTGAAATGATTGCATACGCATTTATCATTCATCATAACATAAGCAGGTTTCTTGAAACAAGTCTCCTCATCTATCTACTGTTTATTTCAGTAAGATGGATCTCGAGGAAATGGTGAAGGACCTCCAAGCTCAGAATGCACAGTTTCAACAGTTGTTCTTAAATCTGGCCAAAGGACAAGAAGAGTTGACGACCTTGCTAGTTGAGGATAAGAAAAAGAAGACGAAGAAGATAACTGGAATTCTTAACATGGGAAGAAGATTCCAAGGGCAAACAAGAAGGGCTTTAGACTTTGTAATGACATCCGGCGAGAAAGACAATCAAGACGGGAAGGGAAAGGAAACAGTTATTCAGTCTGATTCAGAAGAGGAAGAGGAAGAAGAAAACTATTCTGAAGAACAATATCCTCCAGTCGATGACAATTATAAGCATATAGAAGAACGGTTAAGTGCGATGGAAATCCAAAAAGTGCCTGGATTGGACTTTAAGGAGTTGGGCTTAGTGTCGGGGATTGTCATTCCTCCAAAATTCAAAGCACCTGTGTTCTCCAAATATGATGGAGTCTCATGCCCCAAAATTACATCTCTGGTCCTATGTAAGGAAAATCCAGCCCCATACCACTGACAAGGATTTATAGGTACACTTCTTTCAAGATAGTCTGTCTGGAACTCAACTTGATTGGTTTTATCAGTTAGAAAGAGCCAATGTTCATAACTGGGAAGATCTTGTTGTAACCTTTTAACAAACAATACCAATACAATGCTGATCTCACGCCTACCCGTACTCAGCTCCAAAGTAGGGCCATGCTTTTAAATGAAGGCTTCAAGGACTATGCATAAAAATGGAAATATTTGGCCGAAAGAGTTCAACCTCCTCTATCTGAAAGAGAGTTGGTAGACATGTTTTTGGGAACCTTGTCAGGTCCCTTTTTCAATCACTTAATTGGGAGATCATCGGCGGGTTTTACTGAATTGATATTGATCGGAGAAAGGGTAGAAGTCGGGGTAAAGAATGGGAAGATTCAGAAAGATGCATCCTATGCTGCTGTAAGCAAGCCATTCATTGGAAAGAAGTAAGTGGTTGCTGTATATCCTCAGAGAAATCAAGATATGTCCGAACTCGTCCAATGGTGGGGGTTGTTATGATTCCTAAACTTGCGCCTGATCAGTAAAGAAACAACCAACCAAGAATGGAAAGACCAGTCCGATAATTCACCATAATTAACATGACCCTATCTCAAGTATTGTCGCATCTGTTAAGATCCAACCCGGTGACTTTAAAAGAAGCTCCAAAGAACCCTAACACAACGTCACCTCATTATCATCCTAATGCCCGTTGTGCATACCACTCTGAAAGTCCCGACCATGACACTAACAACGGTTGGGCTCTAAAGAACAAAGTACAAGACCTCCTTGAAGCAAAAGAAATTGAATTCGATGCGCCAGAAAAGCCCAATGTCATTTCTGCCCTATGCCCAAACATGGCCATAATACCAACGCCATTGAGGAAGATATGTTTGTTACTTCAGTTGATGAACTTATGACCCCACTCCTAACTATTAAAGTGAACTTGTTGACTGTCGGTGTTTTCCCGTGCTATGATGAAAGCTGTCATTTCTGTTTTTCTTCACCAACCAGCTGTCCTTTGTTGAAAATAAGCGTTCATTTCCTAATAGATAACAAGGAAATTTTGTACAAAAAGACTTCTGTCCCAACTGTTTCTTAAAAGGATGTTTCCATCGTGACCATTTCCGACAATTCTTCCAGGGTCTCCACCAAAAGACCCGTTAGAACTACATCAGTTCCAAAAGTAGCTCCTTTGATAATTACAATGCCTGGACCAGTCCCGTATTTGTCAGACAAGATCGTACCATGGAATTATGGAGGGGATGCCTACTACCACGATATCAAGCAATATTGGCCACCCACCGAAGATTCAAGTTCTGAGAAGATTGACTCTGATGTCAGTAATATTGTAGGGACTAGCAAGATCACTCGAAGCGGAAGGGTTTTCTCTCCAGAGATAGCTCCTCCGAAAGCTATTTTTGGACCCATAATCATTCCCATTGTTGTTTCTCCTCTGTAATACGGTGGGAAGAACTGACTGTTTTTTGGAATGCTGGTTTGCGTTTTGCGTTTGTTTTTGCAAAATGTCACGGTAAGCAAGAGTCGCCACCGACTTTTATTTTATCCAACAAGGAAAGGAAAAAGCACAGAAAAATTCCTTTTTTCGAGATTTTTCTCGGGTTCGGGGGGTAGATTATAGAAAGGGAAAGTGTTAGCACCCTTTCTATCCGTGGTTATCCACGAGCTCTTAGGTACTTGCTCATTGTGTTTTCAAAATTTGCTTTTCTTTGTGTTTGTGGGTTTGAAAGAAGTTTTTGTTTGAAAGGTGTAAGTGCGAAAAGTTTTGTTTTGTTTTAGAAAGAGCAAGTACTTAAGAACCATCTACCTACTCAAAAAAAGGAATCAATTTGTGCTAATGTCCTTTAGACAATGTTATCCCACTATTGATGAGTAGGTAGCATCGTCGTTGGAGTTTGAAGGGTCAATTCGATTAAGGGATGTGTGATCACTAAAGCAATGTTAGGACGCCTTAGCGGTAACCCTAATGTCCTAGATCATTTTTCCGAGGAAACCGTTTCGAGGCAAATATGATCTTTGGACAAGAGGATGACCTCTAAAACTTCCTATACTCAATGACCACGTTCGAAGGCAACCAAGTGAGATGTACCCTAAGAGTGCGCATGTGCGAGTGTGTTATTTTCAGTTATTTATCTTTGTACATGTCAACGGTTATCTATGTTGATTTTAGGTTCAAACATTTGATCTTGTCATGCATTCCCTATTATCAAACATCTAACAGTTTATAAGTTGCGAGAATTAAATTGCGGAAATTAAATCTAACTATTACAAGGCGTCGGGTATTTACATCGCCAAAAGCAACCCTTTGAAATTTAAATGCGGAAAATAAATAAAGCGATAAAATAATTAAATGGTCCTAATTATCTATTACATTCCGGGAATAAATACAATATTGGATAAAAGAAAGTAAATCGCGTGCGGAAATTAAATCGGGTGCAAGTTTAAGGTTTTGACCCTTTTGAAAGAAAGTATCTTTTTTTTGTTATTTTTGAATTAAGAAAGAAACTATCCTAAATTAATTATTAAATTAATAAATTAATTAATTAATTAATGAAAATAAATATTTTTTGGATTTTTAATATTTAAAGAAAGAAAATAAAATTAATCAATGTTAATAAAAACCTAATTATGTCTAAGTTAATTTTAATTATTTTACAAAAAATGTGAAAGTTATTCTAATTAAAATTCTAAATCAATTAATTAATGTGTATTAACAAAAATAAAATTTAGAATTTAATTTGATAAATAAAATGTTTTGTTGTTTTTATTTATATTTTTTTTAAGAGAAGAAATTAAGTCCTAAAAATTAAATGCTAAATTAATTATTAAATAAATTAATTAATGAAAAATATTAAATGACATATTTTTGGAGTTTTGTTAATTTAGGAAAGAAAATAAAATGATTAAATTAGTGTTAAAAACCTATTAATTTCTAATTAATTTTAAATATTTGTAAAAATCATTTAAAGTTATCTAACATTAATATCCTAATTAAATTAATTAATATTTATTAATAAAAAATAAAATTATGAAATTTAATTGGAAATAAAATATTTTTGTGATTTTTTGATGAAAAGAAGATTAATTATTTGGTTAGTAAAATAAATAAGAAATAAATAAATTGAAAATATAAAAAAAAAATGAAGAGTGAGAAATGGGCCTGAAACAGCACTTTTGGGAGGTGTAAAGAGCATTCTTGAGCCCGGATCTTCAAAAGCTTCATGCTCTAACTATGGTATTTTTTCATTCTTGCGTGGTACCTATGATTCAACCATCCATAACTGTTCTATATAAACTCAAACAAACGTTAGCATACCATAAAATGTGATTAAAATTAGAGATTCGAAATTTAAAATTTTACCAAACCGGTGGGCGTGCTAGGCGTGTGATGGATTTCTCTTGGGCCTTGTAAGACTCATGAGGACTTCAAGAGGATGGTTTGAGACTTGATGTCAATTGCGAGAGGCCGGAACCTCGAGATATAACTTGCACCAAATCTTTGATTTTTGGAGAGCTTTTTGAAGAACTTTTAAAGAACTTTTTTGAAGAGCTTTTTGAGAGCTTTTTAGAGAGGATTTTCGTCCCTTTCAAGCTTGTATGGATCTATATTTATAGAGGAGAATGAGGAGACAAGAAAGCATGGAAATAATCTCCCTCACAATGTTGTGTTTTAAGACCATGATCAAGATTTGAAAAAAATGCCATATTTGATGATTCTCCATTATTAAACCTTCCAAATTTGATTTGATTCAATCTTTTTGCACATGATTAGGCTTGATACGAATTTGATGGTGGTGCTAGCTGTAAACAAAGCCTAAAACAATCAAAAAATCAAGAGTTATTAATTATTTGGATTTTCTATGATTTTATTTGATTTAAAATGAATAAATTCAATTAAAAATCAAATTAAATAATAAAAATGAAATATGGGCTCATGGCTGAAGCTAGGACACGTGGGCAACTATGAAATCTCAAATCAAGTGGAAAAGAATGGGCCCATTTGATAAAATTTGAAGTTTTGGGGATAGTTGACTTTTGGTAATTTTGCACAAAAGTCCAACTTCAACAATGCATAACTTCTTCAATTTTGAACTTTTGGAGGTGTACTTTGATTTTTTAGAAATCTTGATATGTCCTATAACCAAACCTTTTGGTCTCATCTCATTTTGATGTTCCATGCTCATGTTATAAGCTTTGGAAAAAAAAGTGTTTTTGTTGACTTTCAAAAATGACCTATAATGTCCAAATTCATAACTTCTTGTGAGTGCATTTTTTGATCTTGGGGTGTGAAGATGGATTGTAGGAAATTGCATCCTATTCAAAATGAGCTTTGGATGGGTCATTTCCCATAAATTATGAGAAAGTTATGCTTCGTCAAAGTTGAGTTGACCTTTCCTGCAAAACCCTAATTTAGCAACTTTTGAGTCTTGATGAATTTTGAGAAATCCTTGATGAATCATGATCAACCCTTGATCAAATGATGAAATATCCTTAAAAATGATAATGTTGACAAAAAATATTGAAGTTTGACTGTTTATAGGTCACAATTGACTTTTGCCCTAGCACAGTCGATTTTTGGACCCTTTGAGCAATTGACTGAGCAAACTTCCTCTGCAAGGCTTGAAACTTGACATGGATGACCTTGAGAACATATTAGGACATTGGGGAGAAATTTAGGTCATTTGGATTCAAGGATCTTGATGCAACACAAAACCCTAATTTGGGGAAGACCGCCTTAGGAAATAGCTTGACTGTCCAATTCTTGAGCAATCTTGAGACACTTAGAGATTTTTCTTGCAATGTTTGGAGAAATACGAGAGGGAAAATTTTGGGGTACAACAGTTGCCCCTGTTCAATCTTCTTAAACCTGAGGATGTAGATTGGTTTTCGTGCCTTTCGTGATCCGAAGGTGGAAGATGATTGAACACTAGAGTGCCCAGAAATTTGCACTCGCATGAAGTGGTATCAGCCTGGTGATGTCGGGAATGGGCTCACAGATTCCATTTGGAGATTGTTGGTAGGAGGATGGGCTTACAGATGCCATCTGCAGGAGCGTCGATCGCATAAGAGATTCCTTAGCGAGAATTTGCATACTTGTTGTTTGTAGAAGATTCCGCTGGGGAAGTCTATCTTTTATTGAGATTTAGGAACTGTCTGGTCTTCAACGTAGTATACCGTTGACATTGTAGAACTCGTCCACACTATGACGGAGGGAAACATCTTCATCAAGACCTAGGAACTGTCTGGTCTTCAACGTAGTATACCGTTGAGATTGTAGAACTCGTCCACACTATGATGGAGGGAAAAATCTTCCTCAAGATCTAGGAACTGTCTTCTCTTCAACGTAGTATACCGTTGAGATTGTAGAACTCGTCCACACTATGACGGAGGAAAACATCTTCATCAAGATCTAGGAACTGTCTGGTCTTCAACGTAGTATACCGTTGAGATTGTAGAACTCGTCCACACTATGACGGAGGGAAACATCCTCATCCTCCAAAGTGTGTTCCCAGTCCTACAATCATCTCTACTAATACTCTAACTGACAAAGCAGTTATGACTCCTGTTAATACTCCTACTAACACTCCTGCTGCCAAGTTAACCGAGACTCGAGGAAAAGGTGTTCTGATTGAGTCTGTCAAGACGAAGACACAATCATTGGCTATCCCTGAGACCTCCCGGAAAGAGATGGAGAAAATCCTAAAGATCATAAAAAGAAGCTACTACGATGTAGTCGAGAAACTGGGGTAAACTCCATCTAAAATTTCCATGCTGGCTTTACTACTATGTTCCGAGACGCATGCAAAAGCCTTGGTAAAACTCTTGAAAACTGCCCATGTACCAGAAGAAACATCTTCCGATCAGTTCCAAGACTGCATAGCCAACTTGACTGCAGATAATGGTCGAGGTTTTTCGGATGCTGATTTAACGCCAAGAGGGAGGAAGCATAATAAGGCATTGCATGTCTCAGTAGAATGAAGGGGCATAACTCTGGCTCATGTGTTGGTTGACACTGGTTCATCCCTGAATGTTTTTCCTAAAAAGGCTCTTAATAGGCTTGACTGCGAAGGATTTACATTGAAACCGAGCAACATAGTAGTGAGGATCTTTGACGGCTCAAAGAGGATGGTGCATGGGGAAGTAGATATCCCCATAAAGGTTGGAACCCAAACATTTGATTCAAATTTTTATGTAATGGATTTTCGCCCTTCATATTCCTGCTTGCTAGGCCGACCATGGATTCATAATGTTGGCGTTGTTACTTTACGCTGCACCAAATGCTAAAATATCCAATTCAAGGGAAGATTATCACCGCTCATGGAGAAGAAGAGTATATGATCAGCCATCTCAATTTCTTCAGATATGTGGAATTCGATGGTGAATTTATTGAAACTCCATTCCAACACTTTGAAGAAGTCCCACAAGATGTGGTAGTGACCAAGGTTGTTCCCAAGATCACAAGGCCTCCACTCAGGATGTCATCTTTGAAGGATGCAAAGGAAGTGATAGAAGAATGTGGGTGCACTATTTGGGGACAACTCTCAGATATCCCATACAAGTCTGATAAGTTTGGCCTGGGTTTCACTTCAGGTGCCCAGAAGGCTATACGCCGCGCTCGTGCTGGAGGATCATCCCTGAAGATCAACAACCGTGAAGTTAACGCGGTAGAGGATGATGAAGATGGTTGCAACCTGGAGGATTGGATCTTCCCTACTGTCAGTGGAGGGCTCAGCAACTGGGAGGCTAGAGACTTTGTCCTGATCACTTTTATCCCACAGTCATTTTTCTTTACATTGTGTTGGATCTGTAATATTAAAACAATTCAGACTCTTAAAATATTGTGTCTTACCCGAGGCACAATGGTCCATTTGTAAGGGTTATTATCTCATTTCCATATGACATCAATGAATCATGGCCGTTTTTGCATATAAACTTTGTTCTCATTGTTTTTTCTTTTTACATTTTCATTGCTTTCAAAGATAGCTATACTCTTACACACGCTCACACTCACAATGCAGGTCTACATCCATTTGGGATCCCATGGGTAACGATTCTTCTATGGCTTTCTGTGACTCTGAAAATCTAATCTACCAAGACGAAGACGAAGGTGAGGAAGATTGTGAAGTACCAGGTGAACTCGTCAGATTACTGCAACAAGAAGAGAGAACCATTCAGCCCCACGAGGAACCAGTAGACACCATCAATCTAGGTATCGAAGAGGATAAAAGAGAAGTCAAGATGGGTGCCAATATGGAACCCAGTATCAAGGAATGTATGATTCAGTTGCTACACGAGTATGTTGAGGTCTTTGCCTGGTCTTATGAAGACATGTCAGGACTTGATACAGATATTCTGGTACATCGTCTACCTACAAAAGAGGATTTCCCACCAGTAAAACAAAAGGTCCATCGAATGCGACCAGATATGTCAGAGAAGATTAAAGCAGAAGCCATGAAACAATTCAATGCTGGATTCTTGGCCGTCATCTCCTATCCGCAATGGGTGGCCAATGTTGTCCCCGTTCCCAAAAAGGACGGCAGGGTACGAATGTGCGTGGACTATAGAGATTTGAATAGGGCAAGCCCTAAGGATGATTTCCAACTTCTCCATATTTACATCCTAGTTGACAATACTGCACAACACAAAGTGTTTTCCTTCATGGACGGTTTCTCAGGTTACAACCAAATCAAAATGGCGCATGAGGACATGGAGAAGATAACCTTTGTCACACAATGGGGTTCATTCTGCTACAAGGTGATGCCATTCGGACTGAAGAATGTCGGGGCAACTTATCAGCATGCCATGGTAGCTCTATTTCACGACATGATACATCACGAAATGGAGGTCTATGTGGACGACATGATAGCTAGATCTCAAACAGAAGAAGAGCATCTTGATCATTTGCAGAAACTGTTTGAGAGATTAAAGAAGTACAAGCTGAGGTTGAACCCAAATAAATGCACATTTGGGGTGAGGTCTGGTAAGCTCTTAGGTTTTTTCGTCAGCAATAAAGGTATTTAAGTAGATCCTTCTAAGGTGAAAGTGATACAAGAGATGCCCGCTCCTCGTACTGAGAAGGAAGTCAGAGGATTCTTGGGATGTTTGAACTACATTGCCAGATTCATTTCTCACCTGACAGCTACTTGTGAACCAATCTTCAAACTACTGAAGAAAGATCAGGTAGTCAAGTGGAATGATGAGTGCCAAACTGCTTTTGATAAGATCAAAGAGTACCTCCAAGAGCCTTCTGTGTTGATGCCACCAGTAGAGGGAAGACTATTGATCATGTATCTGACTATTTTAACAAATTCAATGGGGTGTGTGCTGGGGCAGCATGACGAGTCTGGCCAAAAAGAGCACGCTATTTATTACCTGAGCAAAAAGTTTACCGACTATGAAACAAGATATTCACTGCTCGAGAAAACTTGTTGCGCTCTGGCATGGGCTGCTCGCCGGCTAAGACAGTATATGTTGACCCATACTACCTTGTTGATATTTAAAATGGATCAAATAAAATACATCTTTGAGAAGCCTACACTCTCTATGAGAATAGCGAGATGGCAGATGATCCTGACAGAATATGACATATAGTATAATACCCAGAAAGCAATAAGGGGCACTGTACTAGCTGATCACCTTGCTCACCAAGCTGTGGAAGACTACCAGTTCATGAAGTTCGAATTCTCGGATGAAGACATCATGATGGTAAACAACTGTGAAGAACTCATGCCATATGACGGACCTGAACAAGGATCCCGATGGACCCTGGTTTTTGATGGGACATCTAACGCACTCGGCAATGGTATTGGTGTTGTACTCAAATCTCCTGAAGGATGTCATACTCTGTTTACGGCAAGACTCTGCTTCAACTTGAAAACCACCGGCTGAAAAGCATTAAACAATGAAGTCGCCACCGAACGTCTTTAATCCCGCCGAAAGGGAAAGGTAAACATTGAGAAAACCTGAAGAAGGAGAAATCACGGTCTTTCGACTGAGAGATCGGGTAAGGGAGTCTGTTACGCGAGGGGAAGGTATTAGCACCCCACGCGCCCGTAGTACTCTACATTGTTTTACCCCAAAATTTTTCCTCCCATATTTCTCAAAACATTTCAAGAAAGATCCTCAAGTTGCTCAAGGTAGTCCAAGGGTTGGCCAGACAAGTTCTCTCCTAACGTAGTCTACTTCAAATTAGGGTTTCATGTTGCATCAAGATCCTTGAATCCAAGTGACCCCAAGTGCTCACCAATGTCCTGATATGTTCTCAAGATCATCCATGTCAAGTTTCAAGCCTTGCAGAGGAAGTTTGCTCAATCAATTGCTCAAAGGTCCAAAAATCGACTGTGCTAGGGCAAAAGTCAACTGTGACCTACATATAGTCAAACTTCAATATTTTTGTCAACATTCTCATTTTGAAGTATATTTAATCATTTGATCAAGGTTTGATCATGATTCATCAAGGATTGCTCACAATTCATCAAGATTCAAAAGTTGCTAAATTTGGGTTTTGTAGGAAAAGTCTACTCAAATTTGACCAAGCATAACTTTCTCATACTTCATGAGAAATGACCCATCTAAAGCTCATTTTGAAGAGGATGCAATTACCTACAATCCATCTTCATCTCCCAAGATCAAAAAATGCACTTACAAGAAGTTATGAATTTCGACATTATAGGTCATTTTGAAAAGTCAACAAAACACCTTTTTTTGTCAAAGCTTCTAACTTGAGAATGGAATATCAAAATGAGATGATACCAAAAGGGTTGGTTAGAAGACATATCAAGATTTCTAAAAAGTCAAAGAACACCTCCAAAGAGTCAAAATTTAGGAAGTTATGCATTTTTGAAGTTGGACATTTTTGCAAAATTTCTAAAAGTCAACTATCCCCAAAACTTCAAAATTTGCCAAATGGGCCCATTCTTTTTCACTTGTTTTGGGTTGGTATTATTTCCCACGTGCTCTAGCCTTGGCCATGTGTCCATATCATAGTTTTATTAATTATTTTGATTTTTATTTGAATTAATTTGATTTAAATCAAATAAATCAAATAAAATTCAAAGCATTGATAACAATGGATCTTTTGATTATTTCAGGCTTGAATCACAGTTAGCAAGGCATTGAAACTCGAATCAAGGCAAGTTGTGTACAAAAAGATTCAAATCAAGCCAAATTTGGAAGGTTGTAAAATCAAATCAAATCAAATATCCAAGCATTGAAAGAGAGAGATTTGGACAGGGTATTCAAACCTAATGCATTGTACATTACATAAGGGTCGTGTGCAGACCAAAATAGGGGTTAGAGATCAATTGGAGAGCAAGAACAAAATTTGCAAAAACACCAAAAAAGTGTAAGATCGAAATTAAGTCTAGAGGAAGTTTCAAGGCTTGGTGTTGGTCTCAATCTCTTCCTGGCCATCTCCACAAGCGAAACCAATCAAAATCACGCATTTCCAAGCCCTCCAGAGCACTGTAAGTCACTCACGAGTTTACCCTTTTCTTGATTTCGTATTTTAAATTTAGGCATAGTTAGCATGAATTGATAGCATATTCTGAATCTACAAATCATTTGCAAGATTTTGGTATTATTCAATTTCATTTACATGACCTGTAACGAGATCCACCATTGTTAGGGTTTCGTTTTTGTTTTTGGGGTTTTTCGTTTCAGGTACAATTGGCCTTAATGATGGACATGGTTGTGATCAGAAGAAGATGATGAATCTAACCATGGTCCTAGAACTCATTTAGATGGCCTGTAGCGGATTTTTGAATAAGCTTGGTTTTTAGTGATGGACATTTGTCTGTGGGTATAGATCTTGGGACTTTTAGCAACGAATGGAGGACAAGGATGATGAGTTGTCGTCCATCCATAGGCCTGTTCAAACCACACGCGCGCTTTTCTATTTTTCTGACCATTAATTTTGTTTTTATATATTATATTTTGTTTGTATTATAATAACAAATGAAGCAGCATGGTTTGGTGGTAGCCACGTAAGCCTTAAAGCATCCAGAGGCTGGAGGTCAGGGGTTCGATCTCTGCCTCCAGCAATTTGCATTTTCTTGTTTATTTTCAGGCAATCCAGTACGCACCTAAGCTGGAGATTCACCATGGACTCTCACTATCCAACGCACCAGATGGCCAGATCTGGTGGCCAGCGTTGAAGATGTACCATGGACCAGGTCAACGCCAAGGCACTGGATCAGAAAAGTCAATTGGACCTTCAGCAATTGGGCCAGCGAAATTGCTTTCTACACACCCAAATCAAGCCCACTTTCTATACTTTTCTTTTATTTTGTTTATTTCATTTATTTATTTTATTTATTTATTTTAATTACTAACCAAATTAATTCCTTTTTTTATCAAAAAAATCACAAAAATGTTTTTACCCAATTAAAATTCAGAACTTTATTTTTATTAATAAATATTAATTAATTAATTAGGCTATTAATTCTAGATAACTTTAATTGATTTTGTAAATATTTAAAATCAATTAGAATTTAATAGGTTTTAATCATTAATTTAACCATGTTATTTTCTTTCCTAAAATATCAAAAACTCCAAAAATATGTCATTAATTATTTTTTTTCATTTTTATTAATTTAATAATTAATTTAGTATTTAATTTTAGGATTTAATTTCTTTTCTTAAAAATTAAAACAACAAAAACATTTTCTTTAATCAAAAGGGTCAAAATCCTAATTTCACATTCGATCCAATTCACTCGCACGATCTATTTTTCCTTATTTAATTATTGATGTATCTGCTCCCGGCTTGTAATAGTTTTAATAGGACATTTATTTATTTTTACCGCTTTATTTTATTTTCAAAGGGTTGCTTTTGGCGATGTAAATACCCGACGCCTTATAATAATTTAGTTTAAATTCCGCATTTTAATTCTGAAAATTGTACAACTGTTAGATGTTTGATAATAGGGCTTGCAAGACAAGAATGAATGCCTAATATAAAAAACAGTTAGATCACCCTTAACATGTGCAAAGATAAAAATAACTGAAATCAACACACTCGCACATGCGCACTCCTAGGGTACACCACACTTGGTTGCCTTCGTACACGGTCATTAAGTATAGGTTGTTTTAGAGGTCGCCCTCTTGTCTAAAAGATCATAGTTGCCTCGAAACGGTTGCCTCGGATATTGTTGCCTCAAACAAATGATCTAAGACATTAGGGTTACCGCTAAAGCGTCCTAACATTGCTTTAGTGATCGTATGTCCCTCTTTCGAATTGACCATCAAACTCCAACGACAGTGCTACCTACTCACTAATAGTGGGATAGCATTGTCTAAAGGAAATTAGCATAGAACGATTCCTTTTTTGAGTAGGTAGATTAGTTCTTAAGTACTTGCTCTTTCAAAACAAAACTTTTTTTCACACTTACACTTTTACAAACAAGTTTTCAAAAACACTTCATTACACTCTTGAGGACAGAAGCAAGAGTTAAATCAAAGTTAAAAACAAAAACTTTTTCAAACCCACAAGCACAAAGAAAACAATTTTGAAAACAATGAGCAAGTACCTAAGAGCCCGTAGATAACTACGAATAGAAAGGGTGCTAATATCTTCCCTTTCTATAATCTACCCCTCGTACTCAGAAATATCTCGAAAAAGGAATTTTTCTGTGCTTTTTTCCTTTCCTTGTTGGATAAAATAAAAATCCGGTGGCGACTCTTGCTTACCGCGACATTTTGCAAACACAAACGCAAAACGCAAACCAGCATTCCAAAAAAAACAGTCAGTTCTTCCCACTGTATCACATACGGTATCCACTCTTGTTGTCTAATCTAATGGGTGTGGTCAAATCCTATGTCTATGGCTTAAAACTGAAAAAGGAATGCGTGCGAAAGAAAAAAGAAAACAATGTAGGGAAAATAAAAGTTGTGCTCGGTTGGGTCCTACCCCTTTGCCTACGTATCCCTTTTAAGGAATCAGAGCAGCCGTAGTTCGGCTTACATATTTTGGTTGGTTTGTGTTTTTTAGTTAAGACAACAAAAAAACAGTTAAGATGGCAAAACATCAAATAAAACAACAAACAGATGAGATGATAAAACATCGACTAAATAATAACATGGTAATATGTCAAAGATGATGAAACATCAAATAAAAACGGATGACAAAACATCACACCTAACAATGATATTGAGAATCAAAGTAGGATAACAAACATGTGCGATGGCGAAACATCGGCTTCAAACAAATGTGCGATGGCGAAACATCAGCTAAAAGATAACAAGATATCATGGCAAAGATGGCAACACATCAATAAAACAGATGACGAAACATCACACCTAAAAATGATATCGAGAATCAAAGTAGGATAACAAACATGTGCGATGGCGAAACATCGGCTTCATACAAATGTGCGATGGCGAAACATCGGCTAAAAGATAATAAGATATCATGGCAGAGATGGCAACACATCAATAAAACAGATGACAAAACATCACACCTAACAATGATATTGAGAATCAAAGTAGGATAACAAACATGTGCAATGGCGAAACACCGGCTTCAAACAAATGTGCGATGGTGAAACATCGGCAAACCAGGTTTAAAAACAAAGCCAAGAGGCGCACAAAAAAATAGGATTGGTTTGTATCTTTTACCTTGAAAAAGGGTTTGAGTTTATTAGAGGTGTTTTATGATTTTCCAAGAAAACAATTTTTGTTTTAAGATGCAAAATGCAAAGAAAGGAAAAACAACTAAGGGAAACTAGCCTAGCACTATCCCTAGTGTTATCATACAATGGTTGACCCTAAGGTTGAGGATAAAGGAAAATCCTACCCTATGTTAGCATACATGGATTCCTACCTTAATCAGCATGTTAAAGGAAGCTTAACAAAACTATCCTATAGGGAACATGAAATGAGAGCGATGTCGTGATCTCAATTTCTAAATTGAGTGACTCATCGATCAACAATTAAAGAAGAAAAGCAATAAACATCCTATAGGGAACATGCACTGAGAGCAAAGTCGTGATCTCAATTTCTAAATTGAGTGACTCATCGATCAACCATTAAAGAAGAAAAGCAATAAACATCCTATAGGGAACATGCACTGAGAGCGAAGTCGTGATCTCTATTTCTAAATTGAGTGACTCATCAATCAATAATTAAAGAAACAAACACAACACATGCATCAAACAAAACAGAGGGCCTCCTGACATATATCAGCAACAAAGGTCCCATCATGCAACATAGAACTATGAAAGTAGAAGAAAGGAAATAGTGCAATACCAAACGGATAACTATCCGTAGCAACTGAGCAGGAATAAAAGAAACCCAACGAACTTCAAACAAGCTGGCATCAGCAGATAAATCAAGTCAGAAATTATGCCACCAGGATGTAAGTAATGAGATTATCAAATATGAACAGATCCCATGGGAAATATATGGCATTCATAATCACATGTATATGTCATGCATAGACTATCAAATATGCCAAACACAAGAGTAGCGCAACCATAATAAGTTGTGTTTCACAAATAAAGTGAAACACAGTAGCCTCAAGTAAAAAATGGAACATCTTTCTCAAAGTACCTCGCACATTCAACAACCAAGTTAGTATCCCCATAAATAGAATGATGATTCACATAAGGGATGGATGATGACACCATAGTGAAGTGAGGAAACATGACAAAAACTATCAAACATTAGTCATGATAGACAGAAGGAAACAGGCATATGCACAATTTGGTCAAAAGAATAAGAGGAATCTTGCTCCTTTCTATCACCATGTTGAGTTGACAATTGAATATCAATCAAGGATCATGGGAGCTTGAGAAGAATACAATTAAAGACCATGAAGGTCAGTAACAAACACAATTCAATCATGCACAATTAATTCATCACAACTCACAAGCATAATAGGAAAGGAATTCCACATAATGCATCAAAAGATTTAATCATTCAAACATATTAGAACATAGTTTGATTCTACAATCCTTGGTTAGAGTTTTGATGATAACAAATACAAAGAATAAATAAACACAAAGAATAAATACAAAGAACAAATATGCTCCTTAAAAATATGTTTTATGTATGCATAAGTTCTGATCATATCAGCATCAGAAGATAAGCCATAAAGTATTACACGCTGAAGCAATCAGATTATACGCTGAAGATTGGTGACCAGAACATGCGTTTAATTACAGTAAACTCTGATTCTGAACAAGAACATATCAAACCAAGTTATCAATATTCTAAAGCGTCATCAGCAGTAAGGAGAAAAGACTCTGAAGCGTTACTGAACATTCAAGACAGAATTAATTCCAACGGCTTTCTTCAGACAGGATCTTCTCCAAAATGAAAGTGTGTTAATAACATTAAACTTGCTTTATGGACAACGTCATTACATTGCCTATATAAACAAGTCAGCTTGCAAAATGAAGCACGTACGTACACACAACAATTTGCTAAGATCACTAACCACGCATATTCAAGCTCAAGCAAATTCATTCTTTATTCTAAGCTAAACCTGTGTAATTTATCACAGTTGTGATAAACCGTTTTTGTTAGAAAAACAACAACACATTTTGTTTAATCATATTGTAAAAGAGATCCTTGAGATTAACCGGATTGTGGTTGTACTCAAGAAGACTTTAATAGTTGTTAAAGTAGCTTTTGTAATCTTGTTGAGATTAGTGGATTAAGACCTCGTTGGAGAGAGGCGAAATCACCTTGATGGGTGGACTGGAGTAGTTTGAGATCAAATGAACCAGGATAAAAATACTGTGTCATTAAGCTGTTTTAGATCCAAGTTTTCAATTTAACCCCCTCCCCCCCCCCCCCCTTCTTGTTTTTTTCACATCTTTAATTGGTATCAGCGCCTGGTTCTGAGCTTAAACACTTAACCGTGTCAGTACAAGATCCAAGCATCAGAAAAACACTATGGTGGGACCAAGCGAAAACATCAGCAATGACAACAATGAAGACAGGGACAGATTCAGTGGTAAACCTCCAGTCTTTGATGGAGAAAACTTTGACTACTGGAAAGATATCATTGAGAGTTTCTTTCTGGCACATGATGCTGATCTGTGGGACATGGTGACTAATGGTTACACGCATCCTGTGGATGGACGTGGTCAGAAGATAGACAGGAAAATGATGTCTGATCAGCAAAAGCGTGAATTCAGAAACCACCACAAGGCTAGAACAATTCTCCTCAGCGCCATCTCATATTCAGAATATGAGAAAATATCAAACAGAGAAACTGCCAAGAATATGTTTGACTCTCTGAGAATGACGCATGAAGGAAACATTCAAGTAAAAGAAACCAAGGTCCTTGCGCTCATTCAGAAGTATGAGGCATTCAAGATGGAAGATAGTGAATCAATAGAAACTATGTTTTCAAGATTTCAAATTCTTGTTGTTGGACTAAAAGTTCTTGACAAAGGGTATTCTATTGCTGATCACGTTAATAAGATCATCAGAAGCTTGCCCAAACAGTGGATGCCAATGGTCACAACACTTAAGCTAGCCAAAGATCTCAACAAAATCTCTCTGGAAGAACTTGTTAGCTCCCTCAGAAGTCACGAGATAGAGCTAGAAGAAGATGATCCTCAAAAGCAAGGTAAGCCATTAGCTTTAAAATCTAACAGAAAATATGACTCCAAAGTTTTGCAGGTTGTGGAAGAAACCTCTGCTGGATCCTCATCAGAGGAAGATGAATTGTCTCTCCTCTCCAGAAGGGTGAACCAACTGTGGAAGCAGAGACAAAGGAAGTTCAGAAATCCCAGAAGATCAGAAAATCAGAATGAATCCTCATCCAGATACAAAAGGTCAGAATCCTCCTCTGGACATAGAAGATCTAAAGGTTCTTCAGGATACAGAAAGCTAAACAACAAAGACATCATCTACTATGAATGTAACGAGTAAGGGAACTACAAAAGTGACTGCCCAAAGCTTCAGAAGGAAAATCCCAAAAAGAAGTTTTTCAAGGAAAAGAAGAAAAGCCTCATGGCTACATGGGATGATTCTGACACATCTGAAGCTGACTCAGAATCATATGATAAAAGAGCAAAGATAGCTCTCATGGAAAACGTATCAGAAGACAGTGAAGCCTCTGGTTCAGACTCAGAATCAGACACTGAAGAGGTATTCCCTGACTTTACCATAAACTTTACTAAGGCTCAACTGGCTGAAAGCCTAAATGAAATTCTGGAAAGATATCAGCAGATTAGAGTCAAATTCAGAAACCTGAAAAGGAATCTTGCTTCTGACTCTGATATGACTGAGAGTCTCAGGTTGGAGAATTCTGAGTTAAGAGAAAAAGCTTCAAAATTAGAAAACCAGTTGCAAAACTCTCAGAAGGAAACAATCTATGAAACTCCCAGCAATGTTGATGAGATCATCAAAGAGTATGATCACATCTTTCAGAAGTTTCTAGCTAAAAACATAGACAGAAGCAAGATGGCTTCAATGATCTATAGAGTTAGCAGAAATCGCAGAAAAAGGATAGGATATCAAGGTAAGGTACCCACACCAAAAAATGCCATGGACTTAGTTATAAAACGCACACCACTCAATTCACATTTCATATATGGGCACACACATGACATAAAATACACAAGTAGTGATTATTCTGTCAAACCAAAATTCAACCAGAATTTTGGTAAAACTAACAAATCAGGACCCAAGAAAATGTGGGTACCTAAGGATAAAATCATACATGTGGCAGATATCTTTAGCAGCAAGGCTAAGACACCAATCATGGTACCTGGATTCTGGCTGCTCATGACACATGACAGGAAGAAGGCATATGTTCCAAAGCCTGGAACTTAAGCCTGGAGGCCACGTGGGCTTTGGAGGCAATCAGAGAGGAAAGATCATTGGCTCTGGAACAGTAGGTAATGGAAATCTTCCCTCTATAAGTAATGTTTTATTAGTTGATGGATTAATGCATAACCTGTTATCCATAAGTCAATTAAGTGATAATGGTTATGATATAATCTTCAATCAAAATTCATGCAAAGATGTTAGTCAGAAAGATGGGACTATCCTATTTAATGGAAAGAGGAAAAACAACATTTATAAAATAAAACTTTCTGAACTAAAGAGTCAGAATGTAAAATGTCTACTGTCTGTTAACAACAAGCAATGGATCTGGCACAGAAGATTGGGACATGTTAGTATGAGAAGAATATCTCAGATTAATAAACTCAATCTGGTCAGAGGACTTCCTAACTTGAAGTTCAATTAAGATGCTCTGTGTGAAGCATGTCAGAAAGGCAAGTTTGCAAAACCTGCTTTCAAATCAAAAAATGTTGTGTCCACCTCTAAGCCGTTAGAACTTCTTCACATTGACTTATTTGGATTAGTAAAAACTGCTTCAGTCAGTGGCAAGAAGTACGGGTTAGTAATCATAGATGACTATAGCAGATGGACATGGGTAAAGTTCTTAAGACACAAGGACGAGTCACACTCTGTTTTTGATACCTTCTGCAACCAAGTTCAGAATGAAAAGGATCTTAGAATTGTCAAAGTCAGAAGTGATCATGGTGGAGAATTTGAAAATAAAGATTTTGAATTATTCTTTAATGAAAAAGGCATTCTGCATGATTTCTCTTGTCCTAGAACTCCCCAGCAAAATGGAGTTGTAGAACGAAAGAACAGAACATTGCAAGAAATGGCCAGAACCATGATCAACGAGACTAACATTGCTAAGATCTTCTGGGCAGAGGCAATAAACACAGCGTGTTACATTCAGAATAGAATCTCCATAAGACCTATTCTGGAAAAGACTCCATATGAATTGTGGAAGAACAGAAAGCCCAACATTTCTTATTTTCACCCATTTGGATGCACATGTTTTATTCTGAATACAAAAAATTATTTGAACAAGTTTAACTCTAAAGCACAAAAGTGTATTATGTTAGGATACTTGAAACGCTCGAGAGGGTACATAGTATACAATACAGAAACACAGATTGTTGAAGAGTCAATCAGTGTTAGGTTTGATGATAAGCTTGACTCTCAAAAGTCAAAGCAGAATGAATTCCTTGCAGGTATGGAAGTTGAACTCATAGGTACTGAAGACAACTCATCAGAGGCTCTCAACAGAGACACTCCCTCAACAGCAGAAAGAGTTACTACAAGAAATCCAACACCTTCTATTGATCAACTCCAGAAAAGACTATCCAGAAGCAGCATTGATCACCCAGAAGATACAATTTTCGGAAGGAAGGAAGATCCAATCAGAACAAGATCAACTTTCAAAAACTATGAAGAATCCCTCATGGGACTGGTTTCTCTGATTGAACCAACAATAATTGATGAAGCACTTCTGGACAATGATTGGATTCTGGCAATGCAAGAGGAACTAAATCAATTCACCAGAAATGACGTATGGGATCTGGTTCCCAAACCAAAAGGGTTCAACGTCATTGGTACAAAATGGGTGTTCAGAAACAAACTGAACGAGCAAGGTAAGTCATCAGAAACAAAGCACGACTAGTAGCATAAGGTTATAGTCAGCAAGAGGGATAAACTATATAGAAACCTTTGCTTCAGTCGCGAGGTTAGAATCTATCAGACTCTTAATATCATTTACTGTTAATAAAGGCATCACTATGTATCAGATGGATGTCAAAAGTGAATTCTTAAATGGCTATATAGATGAAGAGGTATATGTGCACCAACCCCCTGGTTTTGAGAGTTCCAAAAATCTAGAATATGTTTTCAAACTAAAGAAGTCACTTTATGGTCTGAAACAAGCTCCCAGAGCTTGGTATGAAAGACTAAGTAACTTCCTGTTAGAAAAGGAATTCACCTGAGGGAAAGTGGACACAACCTTGTTCTGTAAGACAGTTAAGAATGACATGTTAGCTTGTCAGATTTATGTTGATGACATCATATTTGGATCTACTAGACCCTCTCTAGGAAGAGAGTTTGCTAAATGTATGCAGGCAGAGTTTGAGATGAGCCTAATGGGGGAACTCAAATTCTTTCCGGGCATTCAGATAAATCAAACTCCAGAAGGAACTTACATTCATCAGAGCAAATATGTCAGAGAACTTCTGAAGAAATTTGATCTCTCAGAATGTAAGCCCTCAAAGATTCCAATGCATCCCACGTGCATTCTGGAAAAAGAAGAGGTAAGTAAAAAGGTAGAACAGAAGGTCTACAGAGGTATGATTGGTTCTCTTCTCTATCTGACGGCTTCAAGGCCTGACATTCTATTCAATGTTTGCATTTGTGCTAGATTCCAATCAGATCCTGAAGAATCTCACTTTACAGCAGTTAAGCGAATTTTCAAGTATCTGAAAGGTACTGCTAATATGGGTTTGTTTTATAGAAAATCAAGTGATTACAGCCTAGTAGGATACTGTGATGCTGACTTTGCTGGAGACAGAGTAGAACGTAAAAACACTTCTAGATGCTGCCAGTTTCTGGGAGAAATCTGATCTCATGGTCCAGCAAAAGACAATCCACAATAGCACTATCAACAGCAGAAGCTGAATACATAGCAGCAGCTGGATGTAGTACGCAAATGCTCTGGATGAAAAGTCAACTTGAGGACTTCAATATTTTTTAGAGTAACATCCCTATCCTCTGTGACAATACTTTTGCTATTTGTCTTAGTAAAAATCCTATTTTGTATTATAGGGCTAAGCATATAGAAATAAAACATCATTTTATTAGGGACTATATTCAGAAAGGGATCCTTAACTTAAAATTCATTGACACAGACCATCAACGGGTTGATGTATTTACAAAACCTCTTTCTGAAGATAGGTTTAACTTCATTCTGAAACATCTCAGCATGAAGCTTTACCCAAAATAAATTGTTTTATTTACATATCTTAACTTTCAGAATTTTAGTTATTTTCTGTGAACTACTGATCAACCTGCCTTCAGAATTTTAGAAGTACAGATTGTATCATAATCTACCCATAAAGATCTTAGTGTTTCGTTTCAAGGATAGAAGTGTGTTGTTCACGTAATCAAACAGTTATCATCCATTCATCAGCTACCTTCTGAGGCTAAACACGCGTTCACTTTTCTGAAAGGTCAAAAGCGCTGATTGGGTGCATTGAGACACACGTCATGGGTAACCGTTCCAATATCTTTCTGAATCCCCTAAAATTAGCTTTCATTAATGCTTATAATCATGACGAATTGTTTCTCTCTCTTACAATTTATGCTTTCAAAAATATATTTAAACTCAAGTTTCACTCTTTACATTCTTTCACTTTTACTGTCTCAATACCTTCTAATTATTTTCAGTTCGTACTTTCAAAAACCCTTTCATCTTTCTCAAATTTCTTGTGTGAACATGGCTTCTTCAAGCGTCCAAAACACCAGTACTCAGGGAACTGATTCTATGGAACAATATGAAGAACCATACAGAACGCTACTCATACACATTGACAACCTGGAAGTTATTTCAGAACTGATTGTTGATTTTGAAAGTCTTCAAGAAAATGGCTTCAATCTCTCTGAAGAGGTCAACGCTCAAGGATGGAACATATATTTTGACCGTCTTCTAGGGCCAACGTTTCCAATTCTTGTCAAAGAATTATAAATACATGCTTCCTCCTTAAACCATCAAGTTACCTCGTATTTCACGGGGAAGAAGATTGTCATTACTGAAGACCTAATTTCAAGACTTATCGGTTACAATGGTGGAGGTGTCAGGTGTATAGACATGGCTGAAAGATGTTCTGATGTTGCTTCAATTGCAAGGGAAATATTCACTCTGGGTCTACCCTCCAGCAAGATTAGGGATCTGAAGGATCATCACAAAATCTGGGCTAAGATAATTTTGGGATGCATCGATCACATGAAGCCAACTAGCTCTCCTGATTACATAAACATTGATCAACAGTTTTTGATCTACTTTATCTCCAAGAAGACTAAGGTAAATCTCCCTCACTTGCTATTTAATCATCTGAGGACCAATGTAAAGGAAACAAGAGAAGATGAGCGTACCAAAAGGGACTGGATACCCCTAGGAAGACTCATATCAGATATTCTGACAGAGAATAGGCTGATAGAGCATCTGACTGAAGCACAGGAAATTAGCTCACTAGAAGCAACTGCTGGAAAGCCTCTGAATGCAAAGAATCTGAAAAGGATGAAAATAATTGAGAACATCAAGAAGGAACCCAACGTTACTTCTTTTGCAACCATCACCTCCAGAAGAATTCCTCTGGATGATTTTCCTCTTTTCTCTGAGATTGACTCCAAGCCTGAGATAATTGTCAGATATATGGATGCGTGTAAGGCAGATGGCACTGCACAAGGGTTAAATATTCAGGACTTGCATCAGGAGGCTCCAGAAGTTGTTTTGAAGACGACCAAGAAAAGAAAGGCAGCAGCAGAAGGATCATCCTAAAGGACTCCAAAATCTGCTAAAAAGAAAGGTAATACTTCTTTCGTTACTGTTTTAGAATTAATAACTATATCAACATCTGAACCCATAACTACCCAATCATAACTTCCAACCCCACAAACTTTTGATGACTTTGACATAGGGTTTGATCCATCAGAAACTCTAAGTCTAAGAGAAACTCACTCCCTTCCTATCAATCCAAATCCTGAACCAACTCAACCAGAACTTGCCAATGTTCTGTCAGATATTGACTCCTTTGACCAAGACATTTCAGCTCCCACACCACAAAATCCAAATCCTAAAATCCCTGATAATCCAAACTCCGAAACTAAAACAGATGTTCCACAACCAGATATTCCACTACCTCTCTCTCCACAACAAGATATTCCTCATCCACCATCACCTCAACCTGAACAATCACAACTAGAACCTCAAACTTCGGAGAACCAACCATCTGAGACCTATGAACCAGAACCTCACAATATTTCAACCTACCAATCTGAAGAACCTACTTCAGATTCAGATACAATCCCAATTCCAAGAATCACTGAACCACTTTCCATTCGCATGCCTACCACCATCCTGGACATTCCACAAATTCCTTCTTCTCTGGAATCCACACCACCAAATTCCCTAACTAGTCCAATCATCATACCCGACTCTCCCACTGCCTCACCCAAGAGAAATCCAACTGACAATGTAAGACTTATCATTGATCTAATTGCATTGGAACGATTAGCTGCTATATCTCACAAAACTGCCATTCCTAAACCAAAACCAACTGAACCCACACCAGATGTTGGTACAAGTTTGTTGATGTTTGAAACAGGAATGCAAGAATGGATAACCTCCTTGAAGCAAGCTAGTCTAGAGATGACTAACCCTGCTGCTTCTGATTATCTATGGACAAGTTTCAGAACCTGGCTAAGTTCTGAAACATTGAAGCTAAAAGAACAGAGCTATGAACAGGTTCAACGGAATTTCAATGATATGCTAAAGGTTTTTGAAGACCAAGTTCTGAGCCATCTGCTCAAGAAGGAGATTCTCCCTCTAGATAATGCTCCCTGGTCAGGACATCATCTCTCAGATGAAGTTCAACCAGAATCAGAAGGACTCACTCTGACTGCTGCTCCAGAAGAGATGATCTCAGCAGAGGAAATGGTTCAATGTGATCAAGCTGCATAATGCTCTAAGAAGTGTCCAGGCACTGAAGAATCTCCAGCTCCTTCCTATTTCATACAAACTCTGGAAGAATTGAAGAGAGTAAATGCTGTTATCCAGGAAAGGTTGGATAAGCAGGAGGACACTAACAAAGAAATCAAGAGCATCTTGGGCAAACAAGAAGAATCTAACTCCCAAATCAAGGGCTTGATGGAAGCTTTGTTCACACGCCTTCCTCCTCCCTCTTAGATTCTCTTCTGTTTTAAATTTGTTTATCTGTAACGTTTGTTTTACATTGCTTCTGTTCTGAACTCTTATCATTGCTTCTTTTTTTTAAATATAAATCAACTTTTTAGCTCTGATTATATTGCCTTTTTGATAACTGACAAAAAGGGGGAGAAAGTAAGATATTTTCAATAACGGTTTACTGAGACAGAAGTCTCAAACATTCTGAACAACTTAATCTCTATCTTCTGAAAAGCTTGAACAGGTACAAAACTCTGATAAAAGACGCAGTTAAACTCTGATGCTCAAAGACTCAAGGAACTTAACATAAGTAATCAACTCAGGGGGAGTTTTTCTTCTCTATCCTAAACTTTTTATTCTTTATTTTTAATTGAAAAATCTAGTTTTTGTCATCATCAAAAAGGGGGAGATTGTTAGAACATAGTTTGATTCTACAACCCTTGGTTAGAGTTTTGATGATAACAAATACAAAGAATAAATAAACACAAAGAATAAATACAAAGAACAAATATGCTCCTTAAAAATATGTTTTATGTATGCAGAAGTTCTGATCAGATCAGCATCAGAAGATAAGCCATAAAGTATTACACGCTGAAGCAATCAGATTATACGCTGAAGATTGGTGACCAAAACCGCTTAATTACAGTAAACTCTGATTCTGAACAAGAAAATATCAAACCAAGTCATCAATATTCTAAAGCGTCGTCAGCAGTAAGGAGAAAAGACTCTGAAGCGTTACTGAACATTCAAGACAGAATTAATTCCAACGACTTTCTTCAAACAGGATCTTCTCCAAAAGGAAAGTGTGTTAATAACATTAAACTTGCTTTATGGACAACATCATTACATTGCCTATATAAACAAGTCAGCTTGCAAAATGAAGCACGTACGTACACACAACAATTTGCTAAGATCACCAACCACGCATATTCAAGCTCAAGCAAATTCATTCTTTATTCTAAGCTAAACCTATGTAATTTATATCAGTTGTGATAAACCGTTTTTGTTAGAAAAACAACAACACATTTTGTTTAATCATATTGTAAAAGAGATCCTTGAGATTAACCGGATTGTGGTTGTACTCAAGAAGACTTTAACAGTTCTTAAAGTAGCTTTTGTAATCTTGTTGAGATTAGTGGATTAAGACCTCGTTGGAGAGAGGTGAAATCACCTTGACGGGTGGACTGGAGTGGTTTGAGCTCAAACGAACCAGGATAAAAATAATGTGTCATTAAGCTGTTTTAGATCCAAGTTTTCAATTCAACCCCCCCTTCTTGTGTTTTTCACATCTTCAAAACATGAGGAATTAAGTGAAATGACTTGATTTTATGTGGATAAACACATCCAACATGATCATTAGGTGCCCAATCATAGGCCTCACCCATGTTCATTGGCCATCAAACAAATTGCAACAAGATATGCAACATTAATTGGGTACCTTCACTTCAAAAATACATCAAAAATAGAAACAAGGATCAATAATTTAAACCAAAAATCTCTTAGCATCTTTGAAGTGTGTAGAAGTCAGAAAGCAAGTCTTGTGTTCATGGATGGTTGAGGAGGGGATCAAATGAGGCCCAAAGTTCACAACTAGTTGGCAAAACTACCAAACTAGACAAGTTTTCAAAATAATTTGTGGAAACATATCAAACCAAGTCAAATAATTCAAGAGAAATAGTTTTCATATCCTCAATACATCAATGAACCCTAATCAAGACTTAAATTCCATTGAAAATCCAGGGCACAATGATTTTGAACATGAAACTTGCACAATAAGCAACAAAACCCTAATTTTTGACTTTTAATCTTAAATATTGATTAGACAAGATCAAAATTTAAAAAAAAAATCAGAACAAATATACATCAAACATGAAAAAACTCAAAAGGTCAAAATACTTATTTTTCCATATTTTTTGAATTAAAGAAAAGTCAAAAATGAAATCAAATTCAAATAATTAATAAATTAAACAAATAATCACATTTCAAAATGAAAATCTAATCCAAAAAATCAGAAAAATATCCAACAAAAATTATATTCAAATATTAGAATTAAAAACACACATCCTTGATTTTTTGTGTAATTTTTGAATAAAGGGAAATATTAAAATAAAAATCAAACAAACAATTAAAAATTAAACTATTATTTAACGGCAAAAATGCAAACCCTACCCAAAAGTTACAAAAAGGTCAAAATAAAATTATATTCAGATTCTATGATAAAAAACAAACTTGCATGATTTTTTTGAGAATTTTTGAATTGAAGGAAGTAATAAAAAAAAATTATGAAACAAATATTTTAAATAAACTTTTGAAATTAAATTTCTAATCAAAAATAGAAAAAAATGCTAAACCAAAATCAGAATCAATTTCTAAATCATTTTATGAGTCCAAAATATTTTTTGTGGAATTTTTAGATCAAAGAAACTATTAAAATAAAAATAATATTTAAAAAAACAATTAATTAAACTCATTAATTCTAGACCAATCAAAACATTTTTTAAAAATTCCAATAAAATTACAAAAAATAGTAGAAATTATTTTGGACTTGTGATAATTTTTTCAGAATTTTTTAAATAGTTTTGTTCAAGAAATAAAAATCAGAAAATCAATTAAAACAAAAATATGAAAATGCATGATAATTTGAAACAGGCGAATCACAGCGCGCCAGCTCACTTCATCTTCAACCTCCAGCATAGGGAAAAACGCGTGCAATACCATAGTTCATGAGCCTATGTTCAGATCCATCAATCATGCTTGTTTCTTAACCAAAATCCATGAAATCAAGTGCAAATTAAAGCTAGAATATCATACTACATGATGCAATTTGAATCAACCTCAAAGATCAAGCATGGATCAAGAAATAAAGTCTCAAAAACTGGAAAAAAACTCACTGCAAACATCAAAGTCATGAACACGATTTCAACAATTCTGCTTAAATCAAAGCTTAAATATACATCAATCCTAGTGATTGGCCAGGTAGCAACTCAATGAACATGATTTGCATCATCAATTCAAGCTGAAACACCTAAATCAATGTTCAAGAAACTCACATGGATGTGAAATCTGAAAAAACGATTCCTTCACTCGAGAAGTAATCCAATGGTGCATGCTTGATCTCCTTACTTCACTGAAGATGAATCACCAAGAATTTTGAAGAATGGTCCAAGGAGAAGAGAGATTCGAAGCAATTTGTAGAGATGCTTACAAAATGTTCAGATTTGCAATGTAGTGATTATGAGCCTCTTTTCTCACAAATGAGCCTTGATTCTTGTTATATAGCACGGGGGTAAGAGGATAGAAGTGGTATTTGGCACTCAAAACTGATGGAGGGTAAGTTTGGAAGTTTTGGCCAAAAATGAGGATGCACATGGAATATGCGTTTCACTCATGCATTTGCTTGCCTTTTGTGCATTTTGTGAGCCAAATGAAGTCAGAATTACATGCCCAAAGTTCCAGTTCATGATTGTTTGAAATGAAGAAGTGTTGGTGATTTTGCAAAATTGAGCATGTTTTGTATTTTTTTTCATCCAAGCAAGTTCATGAAGCATATGGGCACGAAATGATGAGTATAATGGACCTCAGCATGTCACAAATTGCTCATGGGCTTGATTAGAAGCAAAAGGAATGGCTAAAACTTGAGTTTGCAAGAAATGGCCATTTTGCATATTTGTCAAAATTGAATAAAATGCCTCAAATTTCCAAAGTTCATAACTTGCTCATACTTTTGATTTTGGACACAAATGAGTACAATTTGGAAAGGTATTGAAAAGATCTATAATCCTTTAGTTTTTATTTTTTGCAATTGAATCCATTAAGGTCCTCAAAATTTGACATGAAATTCACTAAATTTGGAAAATGACCTATAATTTTGTGACTTCTAAGCTTGATAACTCTTGACTCTTTGCCAATTTGGACATGAAACCAAAAGAAGATGAAACATTATCCTCTTATCTTTCCAAGCATATTTCATTTTCATTTATTTGATCAAAGGTGAATAAAATATGAAATTTTGAAATTAAGTCCTCATTTTCCAAAATTAGAAACTTTTAGGGTTTCTTCATGAACAAGTTTCAACCCAAACCTCAATCTTTTTGATCCAATGATCAAAATGGACTTGAAATATGAAAAGTACACCCTTGAATTGATGGTTGACTAAAATTTCACTTGGTCAACCTTGACTTTGACTGATTTTGACCAAAATGACAATTTTGCCCCTTTGAATCAATTGATCCACTTCCCTTCAAAATTGATGATCAAAACTTCAAACATATGATCTTCCAAACATATAGAGGCCATGTGCAAAGTTTCACTTCAAAATTCTCAAGAAATCTTGATGAAATCCCAAACCCTAGTTTTGGTTAACCCCTTAGGAGATTGATGAATCATCTTCAAAACTTCAAGCCCTCTGGGCATCTTGACCAATTTCTTGTACAAAGACTTTCCAAATACCAATGAGATGTTGTAGCTTCCAAATCAAGACTTGTACATTGATCAATAGCCTTGATCAAACAAAACCCTAATTTGACTGGTGAATCAAAATAGTGATTCTTCTTATAATCAATCACAAACTTCAATTCTCTGATAATCCAAAGAGATGGATAAAATATCTTGAGATATGCAATAACTTTTGAGCTTGAAAGATCTAGAGGTTTAGATGACAAGATTCTTCTTGAGCAACTTGTCATTGCAGTCAACCTTCAAAGCTTGAGGAAGACTTGATAACCAAAGTACTTTGATCCCATCATAATGTATGAATGCAATGCAATATGATATTCATGATGAAACATAAGCCTAAATCAAGAGGGTAAATTTTGGGGTGCAACACAACTGTACAAATAACATGGCAGAATATGAAGCATGCATCTTTGGTCTCAAAGCTTCCATAGACTTGGGGATCAAATCTTTGAATGTATTCGGAGATTCAGATTTGGTTATCAGTCAGATCAAAGGGGAGTGGGACACCAAACACCTTAACCTTATCCCTTACAAAGAACATGTTTTGACATTGCTCCCACATTTTGAAAATATTACCTTCGAGCATTTCCCGCGAGAAGAAAACCAGCTAGCAGACGCACTAGCCATAACTTCATCTATGTTTAAACTTAAATGGGATAATGAGGCTCCCCAGATCACCATTAAACGAATGGATGAACCAGCACATTGTCATGAGATTAATACTGAAGAAGTAGTGGACCAGCCTTGGTTTCACGAAGTCAAGAGGTATCTCGAAACCCAAGAATATCCAGAAGGAGCTTTAGTCAATGATAAGAAGTTCTTAAGGAGATTCTCTACTAAATTCTTCCTTATTAATGGCATTCTTTACAAATGCAACCATAACTCTGTGTTACTTCGGTGCGTAGACAAGGTTGAAACTGAAAGAATCATGGCTGAGTTACATGAAGGCACTTTTGGCACCTACTCTAGTGGGCATACGATGGCAAAGAAAACCCTACGGGAAGGCTATTATTGGTCTACCATGGAAGCATATTGCTATCAACACTCTCGAATTTGCCATAAGTGTCAGATCTATGCTGACAAAGTGCACGTACCTCCGGTTCCTCTGAATGTCTTGACAGCTCCTTGGCCCTTCGCTATGTGGGGGATTGATATGATTGGGGAAATCAAGCCAACAACATCCAATGGACACCGCTTCATCTTAGTGGCCATTGACTATTTCACAAAGTGGGTGGAGGCAGCTTCCTTCACATCAGTTACCAAGAATGTTATCGCCTGGTTCATCAAGCAGAATCTCATATGTCGGTACGGTATCCCGTAGAGGATCATTACAGACAATGGTACAAACTTGAAAATACTATGATCACCGCGTTGTGTAAGCAATTCAAGATCCAGCATCACAATTCTTCCCCTTACCGGCCAAAGATAAATGGTGTTGTCGAAGCCGCAAATAAGAACATTAAAAAGATCATACAAAAAATGACAATTACATATAAAGACTGGCATGAGATGATACCATTTTCTCTCCACGGATATCGTACCACAGCTCGCACATCAACCGGGGCAACAACATATTCTCTGGTATACGACATGGAGGTTGTCTTGCCTATTGAGGTCCAGATCCCCTCTCTAAGAATTATGAAGGACGCGGGGCTGAATGAAGACGATTGGATCCAGACTCGACTTGATCAACTAAACTTGATTGATGAGAAAAGGCTCACTGCTGTCTGTCATGGTCAAATGTATCAAAAACGGATGATCAAGGCTTTTAACAAAAAGGGCAGACGCCAAGTGTATCAAGTCGGGGATTTGGTGATCAAACGTATCATACTTCTGCAAGGTGATCCCAGGGGAAAATGGACTCCTATATACAAAGGACCATTTGTAATCAAAAACATATTCTCTGGTGGAGCAATGATCTTGACCTCCATGGATGGCAACGACCTGCCACACCCTGCGAACGCAAACATAGTCAAAAGATACTACGCATAAGAGACCCACTAGGTTGACGCACCTAGGTAAAACAAGGGCATCCCAGCGAACCAAAAAGGTTCGGGCAAAAATTAGGGATAAAACAAAAAAAATCTGTACACCCGGCAAGTTGAAAACCTGAAAGGGTGGCTTGGGGAAAAAAGGGTTTTCCGGTGGACTGAAAACCCGAAAGGGCAGTCCAGGCAAAAGTTAGGGAATTAAAGCATATGACTATGTCCCGTTGGATCACCTTACAGAAAACCTGCAAACTCAGAGGTTCTGACCAATTCAATCATCTTCAGATGAGGCAACAAATAGACAAGATGCTTAGAGATACGAAGGATATATCAGAATGGGAACCCCATGGGATTATTGCACATAGCTATCTTTTCTTTGTATAAAAATTTTCATTTTTTACAACAGTATTCTCTTACTAGAATATTTGTCTCATTGTACAAAAATACTTATTCAAATTCAATACAAAGATATCCCTTTGAAAGTGAAAAACTATCTGTTTGTTCTTTACTCATGTGTTTTGTTTACAAAAACGTCCAATGATTCATTTTTGAACACATGCATTTGAATATAATTACTGTTTATAAATAAATAAAATAGAAAGACAATCACGGATAGCTTTAAGAGGTAGGGAAATGTCTCTATGCTATTTCCATAAACCCCCGCAGTGTGTAGTTAAATCCCCAAAGGAATATAGCTTTCAGTTATCAATCCCCAGTAGAGGTTATCAAATTTCTCTGAATTCCCCAGGCAGGATTTTCCAAGCAGTACACGGAATTTCCCTTACAACAAAGTTTATTTCTCTAAGTTGAAATTCATCAACACTTTAACTTCACAACATGAAGATTTACACCCCACATCCGCAACAGCAATCAGGGATTTATTTTCCCCAATCCAACAGTAGGGCAGCAAACTAGCTCACATACGCATACATCGAATCCATATATCATAAACATTGATAACGTGAATGTATTATACTATGCATTTCATACAACATAACATTGCATATTAGCTAACATTTTATCTTTTTCAGGATAAGATTAATCAAACAGCTACCATTAACAATGTTCAAAGTCTTCAAATACAGTTCAGATACGCTCCAGACACGGATGCCATCCTGATACTCATTCTGATTCACTTCTCAGATACAGTTTAGATACGCTCTAGACACGGATTTCATTCTGATACTCATTCAGATTCAACTTCTCAGATACAGTTCAGATACGCTCCAGACACGGATTTCATTATGATACTCATTCAGTTCTCAACTTCCAGATACAATTCTGATACGCTCCAGACACGGATGTCATTCTGATACTCATTCAGATTCAACTTCTCAAATACAGTTCAGATACGCTTCAGACACGGATGCCATCCTGATACTCATTCAGACTCAGCTTCCAGATACAGTTCAGATACGCTCCAGACACGGATTCCATTCTGATACTCATTCAGAATCAACTTCTCAGATACAATTCAGATACGCTTCAGACACGGATGCCATTCTGATACTCATTCAGACTCAGCTTTCAGATACAGTTCTGATACAGTCTAGACACGGATGCCATTCTAATACTTATTCAGACTCAGCTTTCAGATATAGTACAAATACGCTCTAGACATGGACGCCATTCTAATACTCATTCAAAATCATCGTCCAAATGCGGTACAAATACGCTTCAGATACGGATGCCATTCTGATACTCATTCTTTCAGCTTATAAATTACAATTCAGCAATCACTTTGGATGGCATCTACAAGCCCATCTCCAACGACTTTCCATCACCTCTCAGAATTGCATCTTTAAGCCCATTCCCTCTACCTTCACATTATCGAGTGCAAATTCCTGGGCACTCTAGTGTCCAATCATCTTCCACCTTCGAGTCACGAATGACAAAACTAGTCAATCTAACTCTTCAGGTTTAAGAAGATTGAACAGGGGTAGCTGTTGTACCCCAAAATTTGCCCTATAACTTATCAAGATTTTTGCTCACAAGATCTCCTTGGGCTCAAGACTGCACTAGGGTTTGATCAGCTCAAGACACCTCCTTATGCACTGATGACCCAAAACCAGGGTTTAAGTTTGCACAAGGACATTTGAACTTACAATGCCCCATATGACTTTCATGGATCATTATGGACCCCCAATATCACTCATGTCAAGTTTCAAGCCTTGGATCACATTTTTGCTCAGTCAATTAAGCAGTTGACTTAAAAATCAGTTGTATTGGGGAAAAAAGTCAATTGTGGCCAATTTAAGGTCAAACTTCTTAATTTTTTATCCATACCAATATTTTAAACTTATATGTATCATTTGATTAAGTTTGGACCACAACTCCTCAAGAATTTTTGATCAAATCCCCAAAAGGGAAAAATGGTCAAAATTAGGGTTTTGATTGAGAAGGGGAAATTTCTGATTTTTGACATAGCAAATGATCAATTGGTTTAAGGCATGATCTCAAGAGTCCAATTGCATCATTTTGACCTAATGGCATGGTTCAAAACATTGCAAGTCCATTGGATTGATAGATGAATTTTTCAGTCAACTGATCAAAAGTCAACTGTATACTGAAAAGTCAAACTTTAACTTTTTGGTCAAATTCAAGTGCCAAAGATCATAATTCATCAAAACATGTAAAAATATGAAAATTATTCATCAAGAAATCAAAAATTCAAGATTTCATTTTGAAAAGTCAAAATTTCTAAACTTAGAAATATTTCTAAGTGTTGGAAATTTCATATTTTTTCATAAATTTGAACAAAATTTTCACCATGATCCAGGGTGATTCAAGAGAAACTTCCAACATGAAAGTTATAGATATCCATGAAATATACAAATTTTATTTACACAACTCCTTCCAAAAATTCTTGGATCTCAAGTTATAATTTTATGAACATGTGGTCATGAAACTAAACACTTAGTGAAATTTTGCCCTAATTTGGTCAGGATTTTGACCTAACGTCATGGCACTTTTTCATATAGTTCCAAGGGGAATATTAAAAATCAATTCAAAGATGGGTTGTGGATAACATTGCAAGCTTTCCAAAATGTCCAAGAACTCCTTGAGATCATTCTTGAGGAGGGAGAGTCGAAGAGATGAAGTTAGGGTTTTGTCACTTGAATTACAAGTCATTTTTGATGAATACATGAACCAAATCCATAGCCATGCTGCATAATCCTCACTTTTCAGGCCTCAAACTTGTTTTTAACTCCATAATTAATGGTTTACACAACTGATTATGCCCTTATCCAAGTGTTTCAAGCTTTGTACAAATCAATTTGCCATTTTAGGGAGAAAGTACCATATCCATTCTTGTAAAGCAAGCTTTATGCACAAAGTCAACTTCTTGAGCTCCCAACTTATTTTCCTTGATTACACTCCATCCACAAAGTCATAAGTATTTTGTTTAAAGTGGCTAACAAATCTATGAACCAAGTACAAGGCATGGAAACTTGAATTTCTCAAAAAATAACATGTTATGCATAAACTTATGATTTTGAATTCTGATCAACAAGAGGTCTCCAAACTTGTTGCTTATAAATAGAGTCACTATTTGTGATCTAGAGGACGAGCTTAAGCACCCCGAAATACACCAAAACTCTCTCAAATTAGAAATTGACTAAAAACTCCATTGTTGCACAGTTTCTAACCTTGAACATCAAACTCACATTTCCCTCGTGCATTTCTTGGCCTTTTAGTTTCTAAGGATTCCTTACATCAAGTGTAACCTATCCATGTCCCTGTTTCATTACTGTAACACCATTTACCATATCCTCCATAACCAAAAACAGAGCATTGCATATTGACTTCTCCAAGTCATTTCAGCCACTCTTAACTCAAGTAAACCATTGCATTAGCTTCCTAGGACCTCAAGGAAGCTAACCTGATCATCACCACTACTTGAAACAAGCTCGAACTCCAAACACAATTTCCAGTTTTGAGGTAATTTTTCTCAACTTGGAACTCTTCATACAGGCATCCTCAATAGTTTATTTGTGAACAAAACATGTAGATATCATTGCCCTGAAGCTAACCATGTTCGTAGTTTCCATTAATTTTGCTTGAGCTTAGAGAATTTTGAAACTGAAACTTCTGCAATTTTTAGGGTTCAGATTAGGGCCATTAAAATTCATGCTTATCTTTGATCTATAGTTTTAATACTTTACATTTCTGGAATCGTGAGAAAATTTGCTACAAGTTTCATGTTTACAGTTTTCATTTTTGATGAGAAATGAGAAGGTTACAGTCGGTCTGGCTGGAGGTTGAAGATGAAGTCTTCAGGGCGCGTTTTGACTTACATATTTATTGTTTTATTTGTATTAACGGATGTATAGCCACCCCAGTGGTAGAAGCGTGCGCCTGTAACCTATGGGACCTGGGTTCGAGCCCCAGTGGTACCCTTTTTGCATTTTTACATGTTTTACAAATTCTGACTTTTTTGTTTGCAGGGCGCTGGACCTCTTTGGGCCTGACTCTTTTTTTTTTCTAGTTGAGCTCCCTGTTTCCCATTGACACCCCTGGCCCAAGTTTATTTATTTTCTTTTTTATTTTCATTTTTATTTTTCTTAAATATATTTTCTGAATACTAAAAAAAATCATAAAATACAAAAATAATAGATTTATATTTTGACTTATTTTATTTTATTTTTCTTACAAAAAATATTTCATTAATTATACTTTATCTATTTTTTACTTATTATCTTGTAAATATAAATAAAATTAGATTATTTGTTATTTTCTTTCATATTAATTTAAATACATTATTTTTTATATAATAAAAAGACTAAAAATATTTTATAATGTTATAAATATTTTCAAGACATAAAAAATATATACTAAAAAATACCTTTTTAAACTTATTTTCCTTTGATTAATAGAATTAGGTTTTTATTCAAAATCATTCATTAAAGAAATTCTTTTTTATTAATTCTTTTTCTTTAATTTAATTATATTAAGACAAAAATCCTTTTCTCTAAAAAATCAAACAAATACTCATTTTTCTTCACCTTCACATTATCGCATACTTGTTCGTTTTTGTACATTATTTATTTTAATTCCTTGTACATTAATACCCATTCAATTTGGTTATAATAGATTAACTAGGTTTATATTCTTGCAAATCCCCATTGAATTTGTATACCCCCTCGCCACAAATGCTGTAATAGCATAGTAAATTTAAATTTCGCAATTTATCGCTTTTATATAACATACTAGTAATTAGGGTTTGTATGGAAAGACTAAAACCAATACTTAGAAAACCCTAATTCAAGACAAAAACAAGCATGAAAACAATACACTTGCACAAAAGCACCCCTAGGGTTATTCCACTTGGTTGCCTTATACAAAATGGCCATATTACGCATGTAAGGTATCTTAGCAAAAATAAAGCAAAATACAAGATCATAGTCCCTCGATAACGCTATCTAAGTTGCCTTACAAATGATCTTAGTCCCTAAAAAATAATGCTAAGATACCTTGCAACATTGCTAATAATGGTTATATGATGACCCACGCCAGTCCCGTTTACATCCAAAGATAGGGTTGCTTACCCAATCAATGGTAAGACAACAATGTTAAAGGAAAAGAAAATGAACAAGAAAGACATTTGAGTAGGTCGATTGCTCCTAGTTACTTGCTCCATTTCAAAACAAACATCCTTGCTATTTTCAAAAATAAACACTTACACTTTCAAAACATATTACGAAACTTGAAAACATTTTCAAAAGATTAACATCTTTGTATACATTCTTACGAATGAGAATCATTACGAAGATTTCCTAAACAATGGACTCTTTACAAAATACTTTCAAAAACCACACAAAGCATAATTTCAAACAAAAGCAAGTGATCTAGCAAGTAACTAAGAGCCCATGGATAATCATGGATGAAAAGGGTTCTAATACCTTCCCTTTTCATAATCTACCCCCCGAACTCAAGAAATAATCTCAAAGGTCTTTCTTGTGCTTTTTCACCTTTCCTTTTGGATAAAAGAAAAGTCGGTGGCGATTCTTGCTAACCGCAACATTTATGATAAAACGCAAAACCTTCAAGTCAGTTCTCCCACTGTACCACAGTAGCCCTATCATTGGATGTTGAGGGACTATCGAAAGGGAAGTTTATGGTCATTGAAGGCAACAAGTAAGGATACCTTAGCAATTCGAAGGGACTGTCATCATGTAGGCAACATCGAGGGACAAGATCATTTCTCGTAGGCAACTCGAGGGACATTTAGGGACTATGATATTTATGATGACTTTTAAACTGAGGTTCTTTTCTAAGAGTATCCCTACGTTCGAGGGACATAACCATTTCTGAAGGAAACCAAAGTGAGAGATACCCTGGGGATGCAAGTGTGCAACAGTGTGCTTTTTTTAGGTATTTTATCTTGCGGTTAATGGTCTAATGATTAATTGACTAATTCTTGTCATGCACGCCTAATTTACTAACAGTTTATATATAAGCATATATTAAATATAAAGGCGATAAATAAAGTTCCTACACTATTACAGGGCTTTGGTGTAGTTACATAAATAATGACTGGAATGTAAAGTGCGAAAATTAAAAACCCTAATTAAACTATTACAAACCGGGCACAGTTACATAATAAAAAATAATTGTATGAAAAATAATAACGCGCAAAAATCAAGACTGGCCTACGTTTGAAACCCTAAAATCTAATTGCTTATTAAATATTGTATAAAAAATTTGAAATTTAACCTAATCTCTAATTGATTTTAAATTAAAGAAAACAAATTAAGGTTAACTAAATTAATTTGAAAATGTTGATTTTATTAAGAAAAAACTCTAAGTCCTATTTTTTATGATTTTATGATTTTTTTTTTAAAATTTATTTTAAAAAATATAAACTAATTAAAAAAAGAAAATAAAGTAATTAAAAAATTGGCCTGAGGGGTGAGAAAGCAAAATTAGGGGTATGCTGCTGAATTTGCCAAGGCCCATATCTGGTGGTTTACAGCTGCACTGGATCTGGTATTGTTGTGTTAGGGAGGTCCATCATGGGGAAGCATCACTGGGCGTTGGATCTGGAGGATGAATGATCCAATGGATGAGCATGAGGGTGCAAGATGGTTGTCTTAGGAAGCTACGCACTGGAATCTGCAGAAAATATCAAGAAAATAGAAAAGCGTTGGACCTGGGATCGAACCCAGGTCCTTTCCTTCACGTATTCATACCCTTGCCAACTGCGTTGCCTGCTCATTCATATATATAATAAAATAATAATATAATAAATGAAAATAATCTCTAGTCCTAGTCAATAATCAAACGCACGTGTCAGCAATAACTATAACCAATCAGAATGTACCAAAATGCCACGCGTGCTCCAAACAGAGTCAACTAAGTCCACGATGCCGGAGTGGATCTCCGTTCATCTTCTCCGAGATCACTAAATCGTGATCTGCAAATTGTGGAAGTTTAAACTTCAAATCAAAAGTCTATCCCACACAAAAAATGCTCTTGAGTTCAAATCCAATCTCAGTTTTCATTGAGCATGCCTGTATCACCTAGTTCAGAGCACGGTACAGATTTTTCCCTAAACATGGAAAAATCTTTGTTTCACCTCAAACCACTCATGTTTCACGTTGGTCCTGCCTTAAACATCATCCTGAATACGAATCAAACTAGGAAAAGGATTAATGCATCATAGGATTATCAATATAAACTCAAGAAGTTACCCACGATGAGTTGTTCTGGGAGGATTTTCCCTTCAAAGATGGATGGATTGGCTTGCTGAGAGTCCTAGGAATACGATTGGATGGCTGGAACTGATCGAGATCGGATGGATAGGGAGATTTCCAGCTGCACCAAGTTTGAACAACTTTGAAACTTTGTTGGGGTTTTCTTGCAGCAGCTATGCGAGTCCTTTTGGTCTAGGGTTGATATGCTTTTGTAGTGAATCATATTAGGTCAACAATTATGGAAGAAATCCAATTGATCAATGTTCTTTTAAAGTGTGAAGATTTTGATTCAAATCTTTCCAAAAGAAAATATTCACTTCCTTTTTCACTCCACACGGTTTTGATAGCTGGCTATGATCTCTTTGGCTTAAAAAAGATTTGCATATTCTATATCTTACATATTCTTGCATTTATTTAGTTTTTTTTTTGAATTTATTTGAATAAAATCAAAATAAATAAAATAAAAAACAAAATAATGCATGGACATGTTTAGAGATCCTTAGATACATCATGAACACGTTTGGACTCTAAAAATTGGGCCCAATAGCTCAAAAATACAAATATGCCCAATTGAGATTTCATGTATTCCTCGAAAATTGCCCAACTTGTGCAATCCTTATCTCTCTCAATTTTAACCCTAAGAGGGTGTTCTTTGCCTTTTTATAGAGCTTAGGATGTCATCTAAATAACCCTTTTTTTCATCTCAATTGGATCTTCCATGTTCATGTAAGGAGCTTTGACCCAAAAGGTGTTTTTGTTGACTTTATGAAAGGACCTATAATGTATGAGCTTGTATCTTTTGATTAGGGAATTTCTTGAACTTGAAGGATGAAGAGAAGTTGTATGGAATTGGATTATCTTAAAAATGAGCCTTGGTGGAAAAATTTATAATAAAGTATGAGAAATGTATGCTTGGTCAAAGTTTGGTTGACTTTTCCTATAGAAACCCTAATTTGCCATTTTTGACTTTTGATGAGTTAGGAGCATTTCTTGAGGACTCATGATCAATCCTTGATCAAATTATGGATATAACTCCAAAATGTTGATGTTGACCAAAAATCTTGAAGTTTGACTATATATAGGCGATAGTTGAGTTTTGACCTAGTATAGTTAATTTCTAGGCATTTGAGCAATTGACTGAGCAAACTTGTTGTTCAAGGCATGAAATTTGGCATGGATGATCTTGAGGACATATTAGGACAATGGAGAATATTTGGGATCCTTGGGACTCACACATCTTACTTAAAATTGAAACCCTAGTTGAGGTTCATTGCCTTTAGAGGGAGAGTTTGCTTGGTCAATTCTTAGTCATCCTTGAGCAATTGAGGACCTCTAGAGGCATGTCTTGAGTGAAATGAGAGGGAAAATTTTGGGGTACAACAACTGCCTCTACTCAATCTTCTTAAACCCGAGGATGTAGATTGGTTGTTCTGCCTTTCGTGATCTGAAGGTGGAAGATGATTGAACACTAGAGTGCCCAGAAATTTGCACTCTTCTGAAATGATACTTGACCGTGTAGATAATATAGGGAATAGGCTTACAGATGTCATCCATAGAATATGACAGAGAGTCGTCGGAGATGGGCTTAAAGATGCCATCTAGAATAATTTTGATTTCATGAGATATTCCTTTGTGGGAATCCCTATTCCTGTTGTTAAGGAGGACTCCTTTTAGGAATGTTGGTCTTTGTTCGGGAAATAGAGTTTAGGAGCTTCAGTTGTCTGTTACTCTACTAGGGAGTCATCTCTTAATTGAAGAGACGGAAGAGAACTGCTATCTGATCAGGATCCATGCTTCATAGTGACTTGCTAAGGATAATAAGGCAGACTGCTATCTGGTCGTATTCCAGGCTTCACAGCAATCAATTGGGGAATATGAAATTAAACTGTTATCTGGTCGTACTCTAGGCTTCACAGTAACTCAAACTGTTATCTGGTCAGAATCCAGGCTTCAGTGACTTGAACTGTTATCTGGTCGTGTCCAGGCTTCAGTGGTTTGAATAGATTAAGCTGTTATCTGGTCGGATCCAGGAATCAACTTGAATCTGAGGTATATTATTATTTGGTCGAGTCTAGGCTTCATAGTAATTGACAGAGTAAACTACTATCCGGTCGGATTCCAGGCTTCACAACACCTTATACTGTTATCTGGTCGAAATCTAAGGTCCACAGTAATCAAAGAAATTAACTACTCTCTGGTCGGATTCCAGACTTTGTAGAAACTTAATGGGGAAACGTGAAATTAACTGCTATCTGGTCGGACTCTAGGCTTTACAGTTTCTTCAACTAGAATAGAAATCAGAGAGATCTTAGTATCGACCTAACTGAACCAGAGAAGGTCTTGAATTAACTTTGACTAGAATGGAAATCAGAAAAATCTTAGTATCGATTTAACTGAACCAGACAAAAGTCTTGGAATATCTTAAACCAGAATAGAAATCAGAGAGATCTTAGTATCGATCTAACTGAACCAGAGAAGGTCTTGAATTATCTTTGACTGGAACGGAAATCATAAAAATCTTAGTATCAATTTAACTGAACCAGAAAAAAGTCTTGGAATATCTTCAACCGAAAGAGAAATCAGGTGATCTTAGTATCGATCTAACTGAACCAGAGAAGGTCTTGAATTAACTTTGACTGGAATGGAAATTAGAAAAATCTTAGTATCGATTTAATTGAACTAGACAAAAGTCTTAGAATATCTTCATTTGGAATATAAATCAGAGAGATCTTAGTATCGATCTATCTGAACCAGAGAAGGTCTTTTGAGACTATCTTCCTGAGAACAATGCTGAAATAGCCCTTCATCTGACGTGGATTTCAAGAAGACTACCAGGTCATGTACATAGTCAATGGTGTTTGTTGATTTGATATTTCCTGAAAATGGTAAAGACTTAGTCGTATGCAATGTCATGATGTATGAAATGCATTGTGACTATCTTCCTGAGAACAATGCTGAAATAGCCCTTCATCTGACGTGGATTTCAAGAAGACTACCAGGTCATGTACATAGTCAATGGTGTTTGTTGATTTGATATTTCCTGAAAATGGTAAAGACTTAGTCGTATGCAATGTCATGATGTATGAAATGCATTGTGACGATGGTATAAAAATAAATGAGATTATGTTGTATGCGATGTGTATGTGCATGCCATGATGTATGAATATGGGATGCTATTGTGATATTTCTTAGTCTGGGAAAGTAAATCCCGGACTACTGCTGAAGAGTATTGGGAAGCTGAATCCTTCATTTCCGCTGGGCATGATGAATGGATATGATTTTTCGGGGATTTCCTCTTTCCGTTTGAGGATATTCTGCCTGAGAATGACTCTGTGGAGAGAGATAATGCTTTGTTGAAATGTTTTATCGATGTAGAGAAATAAAATCTATTGGGGAATAAACTTCTGCAATTAGAGAAATAAGCTCTACCAGGGAGGAGGTTTTATAAACTGTTTAAGGTTATAAAGCTCGGCTGGGGAACACAGATTTCACCTCTCTGATGGAACTTTGCTGAAGAAGGTAATTCCGGCTTGGGGAAGAAGAGATCAAAACTTTGGTTGTTTCTACTCTGTGGGGAACATAAATGTCACTGGGACATATGGTGAGGAAGTTACAGGGGGATGCCCCTGTGCCTGCTGGAAAGAGTAATTGTCGGGACTAAAAATGGCTTTTTTAGACTTTGCCCCATTTCTTAAAGTCATTAGCAATTGTCTTTCTATTTTTTATGAAAGTATTTGTCAACAGTAATCATATTCAAATGCATATGTCAAAAATAAGTCACTATATGTTTTTGCAAAACAAAACACAAAAATAAAAACAAATATTTTTGTACTTTCAAATAAATGATTTGTATTAATTTTTGAAATTCTCCTATAACAGGCATTTTTGCACAGACTGACGTTCTAGTAGGAGAACACCGCCGTGAAAATGAAAATTATACAAAATAGTGTACAAAGAGAAAACAGCTATGTGTAATAATCCCATTGAGTTTCAATTCTGCTATTGCCCCTATGTCCTTGAGCGTCTCGTCACTTTGCTACTTGTTCGAAGCTGACTGGATTTATCGGTACCGTTTGAGTTTGATAGTTGATACTAGAATATGGTCACAAGGTGATCCAATGGGACATAGTTATACGCTTTAAATCCCTAACTTTTTCCTGGACCACTCTTTCGGGTTTTCAGTTCACCGGGATACCCTTTTTTTCCCAAGCCGCCCTCTTGGGTTTTCGACTTGCCGGGTGTACAGATTTTTTTGTTTTTATCCCTAACTTTTTCCCGAACCCTTTTGGGGTCTTTATTTATGCGTGGTATCTTTTCACTATGTCTGCATTCATATGGTGATGAAGGTCATCACCATCCATGGTGGTCAGAATCATGGCTCCATTGGAAAATATGCTTTTGATTACAAATGGCCTTTCATACCTGGGAGTCCATTTTCCCCTGGGATCACCTTGTGGCAGTATGATGCGCTTGATTACTAGATCACCTACTTGATATACTTGACGTCTGAACTTTTTGTTGAAAGCCTTGATCATCCGTTTTTGATACATTTGACCATGACAGACAGTAGTAAGCCTTTTCTCATCAATCAGATTCAGTTGATCAAGTCGAGTCTGGATCCAATCATCTTCGCTCAAACCCAGATCCTTCATGATCCTCAGAGAAGGAATCTGGACCTCAATAGGTAGGACAACCTCCATACCATAAACCAGAGAATAAGGTGTTACCCCTGTTGACGTACGTGCTGAGGTGCGGTAACCATGAAGAGCAAATGGTAACATCTCATGCCAGTCTTTGTATGTCACCGTCATCTTTTGTATAATTTTCTTAATATTCTTGTTTAGCAGCCTCCACAATGCCATTCATCTTTGGCCGGTAAGGGGAAGAAATATGATGTTGGATTTTGAATTGTTTACAGAGTTCGGTGATCATTGTATTGTTGAGATTTGTACCATTGTATGTGATGATTCTCTCTGGCACACCATACTGACAAATCAGGTTATGCTTGATAAACCGCGCCATAAAATTCTTAGTAACAGTGGAAAAAGAGGCAGCCTCAACCCACTTCGTGAAGTAATCAATGGCCACTAGGATGAAGCGATGCCCATTGGAAGAGGTAAGTTTAATCTCTCCAATCATGTCAATGTCCCACATTACAAAGGGCTAGGGAGCCATCAAAACATTCAAGGGAACCAGAGGTACATGTACTTTATAAGTATAGATCTGGCATTTGTGACAAGTTTGGGAATGCTAATAACAGTATGCTTCCATAGTGGGCCAATATTATCCTTCCCGTAGGATCTTTTTGGCCATGGTGTGTCCATTAGAGTGGGTGCCGAAGGTACCTTCGTGTAAATCTGCCATAATCCTCTCTGCTTAGCTCTTGTCTATGCACCAAAGTAAAGTAGATTAATGGTTGCGCTTGTAGAGGATTCCATTACTAAGGACGAACTTTGCAGGGAACCTTCTCAGAAACTTCTTGTCATTGACAAACTCCCCCTCAAGATATTCTTGAGCCTCGAGATACCTTTTCACTTCATGAAACTAAGGTTTGTCTGCTACTTCTTCAGTGTCAATCTCATAGCAGTATATTGGTTCATCCAACCTCTCAATAGTGATCTGAGGAGCCTCGTTGTCCCATCATACCTTGAACTTGGATGACATAGTAGCTAGCGCGTCCGCTAACTGGTTCTCTTCTTATGGAAAATGTTCAAAGGTGACCTCTTCAAAGTGTGGAAGCAATGTCAGCACATGTTCTTTGTAAGGGATGAGACTAGGGTGCTTCGTGTCCCGCTCCCCTTTGATTTGACTTATTACCATGGATGAATCCCTGAATACACTCAAGAACTTGATCCTTAGGTCAATAGCAGCTTTGAGACCCATGATGCATGCTTCATACTCTGCCATATTGGTGGTGTCAATTAAAAGATAATCTAGCGGTGAGAGGAGTATGGCAGCCCTCGGGAGATATGATTATAGCACCAATGTTATTTCCAAGTGTGTTGGAAGTTCCATCAAAAACCATAGTCCATCGGGATCCTTCCTCAGGTCCTTCATCCGGTCCAGGTTCTTCACAGTCAGTCACTAACATAATTTTCTCATCTGGGAATTCAAAGTTCATGGATTGGTAGTCATCCACAGCCTTCTGAGCCAAATGATCAGCTAGTACACCTCCCTTGATTGCTTTATGGGTCGTGTATTGGATATCGTATTCGGTCAGGATCATTTTCCATCTTGTTATTCTTTCGGAGAGAGCGGGCTTCTCGAAGATGTACTTGATTGGATCCATCTTAGATATCAACAAAGTAGTGTGGGTCAACATATACTGTCTCAATTGGCAAGCAGCCCATGCCAAAGCGCAGCAAGTTTTCTCGAGCAATGAGTATCTTGTTTCACAGTCGATAAATGTTTTACTAAGGTAGTATATTGCATGCTCTTTTCGACCAGACTCGTCATGCTGCCCCAACACACACCCCATTGAATTATCTAACATTGTTAAGTACATTATCAAAGGTCTTCCTTCAATAGGAGGCATTAGAATTGGAGGCTCTTTAAGGTATTCTTTGATTCTCTTGAAGGCAGTCTGGAACTCGTCATTTCACTTTACCACTTGATCTTTCTTCGGGAGTTTGAAGATTGGCTCACAAGTAGCAGTTAAATGGGAAATGAACCTGGAAATGTAATTTAGGCGTCCCAAGAAACCTCTAACTTCTTTCTCAGTACGAGGAGCCAACATCTCTTGTATAGCCTTCACCTTTGTAGGGTCTACCTGAATACCCTTGTCACTAATAATGAAACCTAGAAGTTTACCAAACCTTACCCCAAAGGTGCACTTGTTCGGATTTAAACTCAGCTTGTACGTCTTCAACCTATCAAACAAATTTTGTAGATGATCAAGGTTCTCTTCCTCAGTTTGAGACCTGGCTATCATGTCATCAACATAGACCTCTATTTCATGGTGAATCATGTCATGAAACAAAGCTACCATAGCCCGCTGATAGGTTCCCCCAGCGTTCTTCAACCCAAACGGCATCACTTTGTAGAAGAAAGTTCCCCATTGCATGACAAAGGTTGTTTTCTCCATGTCTTCGGGTGCCATGTTGATCTAATTCTAACCAGAGAACCTGTCCATGAAGGAAAAGATCTTGTGATATGAGGTGTTTTCAACCAGAACGACAATATGGGGAAGCGGAGAGTCATCCTTGGGGCTTGCCCTGTTCAAATCCCTGTAGTCCACACACATCTGCACCTTTCCGTCCTTTTTAGGCACCAGGACTACGTTAGCAACCCATTGGGGATAAGAGGTGACAACTAAGAACCCAACGTTGAACTATTTCATAACCTCTGCTTTGATCTTCTCTGACCTTTCAGGGCACATACGCCAAACCTTCTACTTTACCGGAGGGTAATCCTCTTTAGTTTACAGACGATGAACCATGATATTTGTGTCTAGTCCTAGCATGTATTCATATGACCAGGCAAAGATCTTGACATAATCATGCAACATCTGTATCAATAGTTGTTTGACACTAAGCTCTAAATTTTCACCTATCTTGACTTCTTTCCTGTCCTCTTTTGTGCCCAAGTTTATTGTCTCAATTGGCTCTTCATGAGGCTGTATAGCCCTTTCTTCCTGATGTAACAGCCTAGCAAGTTCTCTGGGTGCCTCAAAATCTTCCTCACCTTCGTCCTCGGCTTGGTTGATCGGATTTTCAAAGTCATAACTGGTAATAGAAGAACTGTTATCAATGGAATCCAGAGTGGATATGGATATGCAGTTTGATACGTGAGTGTGTGTAAGAGCATAGCTGTATAAACAAAGTAAAAAGAAGAAAAGAAAAAAAGAGAGCGCAAAATTTGTATGCATAAACGTCCAATGCTTTATTAATGACATATGAGATTGAAACATGATAACCCTCACAACTAAACCATTGTGCCCCGGGTAAGACACATGGCCATAGAGTTTATATTGTTTATTACATATCCAAAAACAAGAAAGACAATCACTTCTGAATAAAAGTAATTGGTACAAAGTCTTTTTCCGTCCAGTTACTGGATCCATCGTTGGTAGTAGGGAAGCTCCAGTTATCCATGTCATAGTCACCATCATTGTCTTTTATAGCGTTGACCCCGTGATTGCTGATGCGTAGGGGAGGTCCTCCAGCACGAGCACGACTAACAACCCTTTGAGCCCCTGAAGAGAAACCCAAACCAAACTTATCAGATTTGTATGGAATGTTAGGGAGTTGGCCCCAGATGGTGCACCCACCTTCTTCAATAATTGCTTTGACGTCCTTGAGAGAAGCCACTTTCAAGGGAGGTCTAGTGATCCTTGGAAGATTGGTGACAGTTTAAGTTGCAGCCATAGTCTGAGGCACCACTTCGAAGTTCTAACACGTAGTCTCGGTGAACTCGCCATCCATTTCCACATACCTGAAGGAGTTCAGGTGACTTACCATGTATTCTTCTTCACCATGTACCATGACAATCTTTCCTTTCACCGGGTATTTCATCATCTGATGCAGAGTGGATGTGACAGCTCCTGCCCCATGGATCCAATGGTGACCCAACAAACAAGAATAAGATGATCTGATATCCATCACGTAGAAGGTGGAGTCAAAGGTCTGAGAACCAACTTTGTTGGATATGTCCACCTCCTCGTGCACCATTCTTTTCGATCCATTGAAAGCCCTTACTACAATGTTGATGGGCTTCAGGGTTAAACCTTCACAGTCTAATCGATCCAGAGCCTTCTTGGGCAGCACGTTCAATGATGAACCAGTATCCACTAGAACATAGGCCAAATTAGTGCCCCTGCATTCGATGGATACATGTAGCGCATCATTGTTTTTTCTTCCTCTGGGTGTCAGATCTGCATCAGAAAAACCCAAACAGTTATCAGTCGTCAAACTGGCCACATAATCTTCAAATTGGTCAGCAGAGGTTTCTTGTGGCACATGGGAGGTTTTAAGGAATTTCACCAAAGCCTTTGCATGAGCTTTGGAGCATAATAGGAGGGATAACATTGGAATTTTAGAAGGGGTCTGCCCCAGCTGTTCGACCATATTGTAGTCGCTCTTCTTTATAATCTTCAAGATTTCTTCCATTTCCTTCTTGGAAACCTCTGGGATAGATTCTGAATGCGCCTTCGTCTGGACAGGCTCAATCAATATATCTTTGCCCTGAGTCTCGACCGACTCAGTGATAGGGGTTGCAACAGGGGTATTCACAGGAATTGCGGTGGTAGTATCAGCAGGAACAACAGTAGGAATGATCACAGGACTAGTAACGACTTTTGGAGGAAAATCTCAGAGGAGAACACTCTTCCACTTGTTATTTTACTGGTCCCAACGATGTTGTCAATGTCGAGATCAATATTTTCAGAACCTTGGTCTTCAACAGCTAGCAGGTCTTGCTTAACACCATAATAGTAGACGTCAGCCACATAGTTCCAGGGAACAACCTTGTCTGAGGAATATGGGATTGGCCCTGGCATAGAGATGATCAGAGAAGCCAACTTCAGAGCAGATGTAATCCTGAAGGGTCTTTTGGTGGAGACCTTAGGAGGATTGGCGGAAATGGTTATGATTAAAATATCTTTACAAGGAACATTCGGGACATGAGTATTTTCAAACAAAATCTCTCTATCATCCATCAGGTGCTGAACACCTACCTTCAACAAATAACAACCAAGCGGTATAGATAAACATAAATGGAAATCTTCGCCACAGCCCGACAATAAACCGACTTCCAATAAGTTCCACTTAATAGCCATGAGAGGAGTAACAAGTTCCTCAACAGAAGTAACAAACATATCATCTTCAATAGCATTAACACCACGGTCGTGCTTAGGCATGGGAGCAGTGATAACATTGGGAATCTCAGGAACTTCTAATTCCATCTCCTTCGCCTTGATAAGGTCTTGCACCTTGTTTTTTAAAGCCCAATAGTCATTTGTATCATGACCTGGACTTTCTGAATGGTAAGCACAATGACCATTTGGGTTGTATCGATGAGATGTAGTGTTGGGATTTTTGGGAGCTTCCCTCAAAGTAACCATACCAGATTTCAGTAGGTGAGGCAACACTTGAGACAAAGTTATACTTATCCGGGTGAATTGTCTTACAGGTCTTTCTGTTCTGGGCTGATTGTTTCGTTGTTGAGTAGATGCAGGCTTAGATATCATAACAGCCCCTACCATTGGACAGTGCCCGGTTCTGCTCCGATTTTGTTGATTTTAAACAGCACTAACTCTTCTTTCCCTACAAAAGGCCTTTTTCTCGCACTTGAAGAGGCATCCTTCTGAATCTTTCCACTTCTAATCCCAGCTTCCACTCTTTCTCCTATCAAAATCAATTCAGTAAAGCCAGCTGAGGAGCTTCCAATCAGATGATTGAAAAATGGACCACATTGGGTACCCAAAAACATGTCCCCTAACTCCCTATCAGACAGGGGGTTGGACTCTTCCTGCTAAGTCCCTCCACTTCTGAGCATAATCTTTAAAACCCTCGCTCGAACCCATAGACATACTTTGAAGTTGTGTACGGGTGGGAGCAAGGTCTGTGTTATACTGATACTGCTTGTAGAAAGCAGCAGCCAGGTCTTCCCAATTACGAATTTTGGTCCCTTCCAGCAGGTAGAACCATTCTAGTTCAGTTCCGGATAGACTATCTTGAAATAACTGGACCCATAAGTCCTTGTCAGTAGTGTGAGGCTGAATCTTCCTCACATGAGATAGGAGGTGCATCTTGGGACGTGAAACCCCATCATATTTGGCGAACACCGACACCTTGAACTTCTGGGGGATGAAAACCCTATAAACCAAACCCATCTCTTCAAAATCCTGCCCAGGCACCTTCTGGATGTCCATTGTACTTAGACACTCTTCCAGCTGTTTGTATTTTTCTTCGGTCGGAGGGTACTGCTCTTCATTATAGTCAGTCTCATTATCAAATTCCCTTGGACTGGGGTCTTCCTCTCTTGTCTCCCCTTCTTTATTGTCTCCTTCTTTTGACGAAGATGTGAGCTCAACCACTTGCTTTAACGGTCCTTTGAACCTCCTTCCAAAATTCACCACACCAGCTGTCTTCCTTGGCTTCTTGGTCTTCTCTTTGACAATCAGGGCTTTTAGTTCTTCTCGCCCCTTGTCCAGAGCCATGATCATTTGTTGAAACTGGGTATTTTAAGTTTCTAGATCCTTCACTGTTTGTTCTAGAGCCATTGTTGAAATAAACAGCGAAGAACATGAGAAACCTTCTTTGAAACCTGCTTATGCAATGATATGTATGATATATATGTATGCAATGTTTTCAAGGATTTCTAAGAGTTAAATTTGCTTAAACAGAAAGAGAACAAACATTAATTGCATTAAGAAGTTTTAACAATCACAATGATGCCTCTCGGGCTTACAAAGGAAGTAAGAAAGCAAAAAATAAAATCTCCAAGCAAAGAAAGACTCAAGCTTTCCACGGGTGCATCCTCTTTGACACAATGTAAGCGTTTATACTCTTTTCTTCATGAAGTAACCTGGTGAGCTCTAAAACCTTCTTCTCGTTGGCATATAATTGGGTTTCGAAGGTATCTCGTTCTTCTTTGAGTTGGATTCAGGACTTCTGTAGCTCCTCAAAATCAGTTGGCATGTCAGGATGAAGAACAATGTAAGGAGTGTCTCCCTTAGCAATTGGCTCCATGATCACAGGTAAGACGGTGGGGTAAGGCATCATAAGATAGTGAACACGAGCTCGCACCCATTTGAGGTAAGGCTCAAGAAGAATGGAATTCTTTTGCCCCGGTGTCTTGTTATCAACTCTATTGACCATGCCCCAAGCTCGAATGAACCTCTTACGATAACCTTGAACGTCATTCTCATTGTAAAATGTGATTCCTTTAACGAGAGTGTCGTGAGGACCATCCCTTCTAGCATAACCAAACTATAGCAACACCAAACAAGGATTATAAGTAATTCCTCCCCTAATGCCTAAGAGAGGGACATTAGGGAATTCCCCACAGCGATCAATGATGGTAACATTCTCCAAGGATCGAGAACATCAATGAATATCCGAATATGTGAGGGACATCAACCTATGAGACCATCTCACACCCTGTTAATTTCTCAAAACAGACCGATGTAGGTGCAAACTAAACCACCTAGCCAATAGAGGAGTGCAACACAAAAGGGTCCCTCTTCTCTTTAGAGTGCGAGTATGCAAAGAGTGTAGAATATCTCCAAGTATAGTAGGCACCGGATTATGAGACAAAAAAACCTTGATTGCATTCACATCTATAAGTTGGTCCGGGTTAGGGAATAGTACCATCCCATAGATGAGAAGGGCCAACACTTCTTCAAAAGCTTGTAAATCCAGGGTATCCCAAAAATTATGAGCTTTCTCAAATAAAAACTTAGCTAGAAATCCTTGGACACCTCTTCTGGTTTCCCAATTTTCCACTACATCAGACCATTGTAAAGATAGAGCTTGAGCAATCTCTTCAGGCTTTAGGTCTCTTTCTATATCATTGAATGGTAACTAATTAAGCATAGGTACCCCCAATAGTTGAGAAAACTCCTCCATAGTGCGTACTAACTGGTAATCAGGAAAAGTGAAGCAGTGATGTAACGGGTCAAAGAACTGAAAGAGTACCTTTAACATTTCTTCATCAGGGTTTAAAGTGAGCAAGTTGAGAATTCGACCATGTTTTTCAGTTAAGGGAGAGCTTCCAAGAATCATTGATGCTAACTCCTTGAGTTGAGAAGGTACCCTCACATGGTTGACTTGGATAGTGTTCCTGCGAGCGGATTCCATGTCCTACAAGACAAGACAAAGATAAGCCCTAGAAAATCATTGAATTGGTTTGTATGATATGCCATGTTATGATGTCATGATTATGCTAAGAAATCATAGATATAGCAAGCACAAGCAAATCACACAAAGACCTTAGGTTTAAGGCTTGCATGGGTTTTAAGGTAATACCCTCTTGAAGTTTGATTGGTTCAACCTGTCCTATAAATAGTAACCGGGTTCTAAGGGATCTCAATATCACTGATCTTTCCCACAAGCTTCGTTCCGATAGACAACTGACTTGCCACCAAACAAAACTCAGGGGTCAAATCTCAATGAGTGTAGTATCGAGTATCAACCGACTTTAGGGATACACCAAAGACGGTTATCTCACTACTTCATAATATCCAAGTTGTTCAATTAAGGTTCTAAGGTTAGTTGACGCTTCATAACACCAAGCAGCTGCCTCGTATTCTCCTTGATTAACTTAAGGGCTACCGGTACCCACTAAAGTGTCACATAAATGTAGCTATCGCTTCAATCATGTCGGTATACCCCACACAGTTTCCATGTTCTATTGCTACTTACCTAAAAGGTTTCCCCAGATCCGAGTGTATGATCTATAGTAACCCAAACAATACCCTTAAAAGTAAAGCAATCAAAACAAAGAAAACAAATTAGAAATGAACTAGATCCTAAGGTAAACCCCACTTTTTATTGATCCCCAGCAGAGTCGCCATTTCTGTGATACGGTGGCAGAACCGACTGTTTATACTGGTTTTGCATTTTGTATTCTCAAATTTCGCGATAAGCAACAGTCGCCACCTACTTTTCTTTTATCCAACAAGGAAAGGGCGAAAAGAAAAGAAAAAGACCATTTTCGAGATTTTTTGAGTAAGGGGGGTAGATTATAGAAAGGGAAGGTGTTAGAACCCTTTCCATCTGTGGTTTTCCACGGGCTCTTAAGTACTTTCTCATTTTTGAAAACTGTTTTCGTATTTGTTTGTTTTGAAAGGTTTTGTTTGCTTTATGATAACTCTTGTATCAGTCCTCAAGAGTGTGATAAAGCATTTTTGAAAATAATTTTGAAAGTGTGTAAGTGTAAAAAGAACCAGATTTGAGCAAGTACTTAACAGCTATCTACCTACTCGAAAAAGGCGTTCTTTTCCTCATTTCCTTTAGATAGTGCTATCCTACTATTACTGAGTAGGTAGCCCTATCGTTGGATGTTGAGGGTCTATCAAAAGGGACGTTTATGGTCATTGAAGGCAACATGTAAGGATGCCTTAGCAATTCGAAGGGACTGGCATCATGTAGGCAACATCGAGGGACAAGATCATTTCTCGTAGGAAACTCGAGGGAAATTTAGGGACTATGATCTTTATAGTGACTTTTAAACTGAGGGTCTTTGCTAAGAGTATCCCTGCGTTCGAGGGACATGACCATTTTCGAAGGCAACCGAAGTGGGAGATACCCTAGGGGTGAAAGTGTGCAATAATATGCTTTTTTCAGGTATTTTATCTTGAGGTTAATGGTCTAATGATTAATTGATTAATTCTTATCATGCACGCCAAATTTACTAACAGTTTATATACAAGCATATAATAAATATAAAGGCGAGAAATAAAGTTCCTACGCTATTATAGGGCTTTGGTGTAGTTACATAAATAATGACTGAAAAGTAAAGTGCAGAAATTAAAAACCCTAACTAAACTATTACAAGTCGGGCATAGTTACATGATAAAAAATAATCGTATGAAAAATAATAACGCGCAAAAATTAAGACTGGCCTACGTTTGAAACCCTAAAATCTAATTGCTTATTAAATATTGTATAAAAAATTTGAAATTTAACCTAATCTCTAATTGCTTTTAAATTAAAGAAAACAAATTAAAGTTACTTAGATTAATTTGCAAAAATTGATTTTATTAAGAAAAAAACTCTAATTCCTATTTTTTCTGATTTTCTGATTTTTTTTTTTTAAAAATGAATATTAATAAAATATAAACTGATTAAAAAAGAAAATAAAGTAATTAAAAAAATATGCCTGAGGGGTGAGAAAGAAAAATTAGGGGTATGCTGCTGAATTTGCCAAGGCCCAGATCTGTTGGCCCACAGCTGCGCTGGATCTGGTATTGTTGTGTTAGGGAGGTCCACCATGGCGAAGCATCACTGGGAACTGGATCTGGAGGATGAATGATCCAATGGCTGAGCATGAGACTGCAAGATGGTTATCTTAGGAAGCTACGCACTGGAATCTGCAGAAAATATCAAGAAAACAGAAAAGCGTTGGACCTGGGATCGAACCCTGCTCCCTTCCTTCACGTATTCATACCCTTGCCAATTGCACTGCCTTCTCATTCATATAGATAATAACATAATAATATTATAAATGAAAATAAGCGCTAGTCCTCGTCAATAATCAAACGCACGCGTCTGCAGTAGCTATAACCATTCAGAATGTATCAAACTGCCAGGTGTGCTCCAAACAGAGTCAACTAAGTCCACGATGCCGGAGTGGATCTCCGGTCATCTTCTCTGGGATCACTAAATCGTGATCTGCAAATTCTGGAAGTTTAAACTTCAAATCAAAATCCTATCCCACACGAAAAATGCTCTTGAGTTCAAATACAGTCTCAGTTTTCATTGAGCATGCATGTATCACCTGGTTCAGAGCACGATACAGACTTTGCCTTAAACATGGAAAAATATTTGTTTCACCTTAAACCACTCATGTTTCATGTTGGTCCTGCCTTAAACATCATCCTGAATATGAATTAAACTAGGAAAAAGATTAATGCGTCATAGGATTATCAATATAAACTCAAGAAGTTACCCACGATGGGTTGTTCTGATTTGTTGGTTCTGGGAGGATTTTCCCTTCAAAGATGGATGGATTGGCTTGCTGAGAGCCCCGAGAATACGATTGGATGGCTAGAACTGATTGAGATTGGCTGGATAGGGAGATTTCTAATTGCACCAATTTTGAACAACTTTGAAACTTTGTTGGGGTTTTCTTGCAGCAGCTATGTGTGTCCTTTTGGTCTAGGGTTGATGTGTTTATGTAGTGGATCATATTAGGTCAACAATTATGGAAGAAATCCAATTGATCAATGCTCTTTTAAAGTGTGAATATTTTGATTCAAATTTTTCCAAAAGAAAATATCCACTTCCTTTTCACTCCACACGGTTTTGATAGCTGGTTATGATCTCTTTGGTTTAAAAAAGATTTGCATATTCTATATCTTACATATTCTTGCATTTATTTAGTATTTATTTAATTTAATTTGAATTTATTTGAATAAAATAAAAATAAAAAATAAAAAATAAAAAACAAAATAATGCATGGACATTATTAGAGATCCTTAGATATATAATGAACACATTTGGACTCTAAAAATTGGGCCCAATAGCTCAAAAATACAAATTTGCCCAATTGAGATTTCATGCATTCCTTGAAAATTGCCCAACTTGTGCAATCCTTATCTCTCTCAATTTTAACCCTAAGAGGGTGTTATTTGACTTCTTAGAGAGCTTAGGATGTCCTCTAAACAACCCTTTTTGTTTCATATCAATTGGATCTTCCATGTTCATGTAAGGAGCTTTGACCCAAAAGGTGTTTTTGTTTACTTTTTGAAAAGGACCTATAATGTATGAGCTTGTATCTTTTGATTGGGGCATTTCTTGAACTTGAGGGCTTAATATAAGATGTAGGGAATTATATTCTCTTCAAAATGATCCTTGGTGGTAAAATTTCTGATAAAGTATGAGAAAGTTATGCTTGGTCAAAGTTTGGTTGACTTTTCCTATAGAAACCCTAATTTGCCATTTTTGACTTTTGATGAGTTAGGAGCATTTCTTGAGGACTCATGATCAATCCTTGATCAAATGATGGATATCACTCCAAAATGTTGATGTTGACCAAAAATATTGAAGTTTGACTATATATAGGCTACAATTGACTTTTGACCTAGTATAGTTGATTTCCAAGCATTTGAGCAATTGATTGAGCAAACTTGTTGTTCAAGGCATGAAATTTGGCATGGATTATTTGAGGACATATTAGGAAAATGGAGAACATTTGGGATCCTTGGGACTCATACATATTACTTAAAATTGAAACCCTAGTTGAGGTTCATTGCCTTTAGGGGGAGAGTCTGTCTGGTCAATTCTTAGTCATCCTTGAGCAATTGAGGACCTCTAGAGGCATGTCTTGAGTTAAATGAGAGGGAAAATTTTGGGGTACAACAGACCCTATCGAGTGTGTCTTTTGTTAAATGATCTAGTCCCTTACGAAATTGTTAAAGCGTCCTTACCAGTTGCTTTCGATGACTGTACGATGACCCTCACATGTCCCTTCACATCCAACGATAGGGATTCCTACTAACTAATGGTAGTATTTCACTATTTAAAGATGGTGGAAAAATATAAGAATGACCTTGAGTAGGGTAGAACTTTTAATCGCTTGCTCATAAAGCTCTTCAAAATAAAACATTTCTCACAGTCACTCTTTTCGATAAATATTTTCAAACAAATAATTTGTACGCATTCTCGAGGACCGATACGAGAATAATTACAAAGTTTTGCCTTACATTGGCAAATTTTAAAAATATTTTCAAAATCCCACACACAAAGAAATTTTCAAAAAGTGAGCTAACAGATTAAGAGCCCGTAGATAACTACGGATGAAAAAGGTGCTAACACCTTCCCTTTTCATAACCTACCTGTCGAACTCAAAATCTGTCAATGTCTTTCCTATTCTTTTCATCCTTTCCCTTTTGGATAAAAGAAAAGTTGGTGGCGACTCTTGCTATCCGCAACATTTGTGATAAAATGCAAAACCAAGTCAGTTCTCCACCGTATTACAATACCAATTAGAGAATACTGAACAATCATCCATGTCTTCATCAGGGCATTTTAAACTATTAAGGACATTAAATCCACTTATTGACCATTGATTCTCATAAGCTCTCTTTTCTCTATATATATCAAAGTTATTCCATTTGGAAGGATTTGTCTTCCAAAAAGGATAGGTGTGTCTTCACCAGCACTGAAATCCATGATTATGAAGTTAGTTGGAAACAAAAACTTGTCAAATATCACCAACAAATCTTCAATCTTACCTTGAGGGTATAAAATTGCTTTTGTTAGCTAGATAAAGTGTGATAGTTGTTGGTCTTGCAGTGTCAATTCCAAGGTTCTTAAAGATAAATAATGGCATTAAATTAATGATTGCTCCAAGGTCACATTAGACCCTTCCAAAAAATGAATCTCCTATGTTGCAAGGTATGATAAAGCCTCCAAGATCCACTAAATTAGGGTACAATTTTTCTTGTTCAAATTGACTACATTCCTAAGTTAGTTCCATAGTAACACTCTCTCACTCTTTTCCTTTTTTTACAGATATCTTTCACGAATTTTAAGTAGTTTGGAATTTTTTTAAATTACTCCAGTCAATGGTATATTGATATGAATTTTCTTCAAGATCTCCATAAACTTTCTAAATTGTTTTTCTTTCTTAGCCTTTTTAACTCTTTGTGGAAAATGTGGTGGTGGCCTTTATTGTATAAATCTTCATGTTGGTCTGGAGTTTGGCACTTCTGATAAAATCTATGCTTAAGAAGATGTTGTGTTATAGGGTTTTAGAGTGGGTTGCACATGTTTAAACTTTTCTTTACTTGAGTCATCCACGGGCGTTGTTGATATAGGAGTTTGTACCTCTTTTTCTCTTGATACTTCAGAGGGGTTTAGTTTTCTCCCTTGCATTTCTTGACTCTATAAACTTGTTACTTTATATTGTTTTCCACTTCTCAATAAAATGACTTTAAAATTTTTAATATGGTACTAAAAGTTGATACATGTGTTTCAATAGAACATGGGATTAACCCCATAGTTCTCAAACTGAGTTCATAAGAAATTTATAAAACTCGATTCTCTAGTTTTTTTATGTTGACATTTTGAGATTGAAATTAATTCCTTGTCTTTTGAATAAATGATTATAGAATAGATTCCAACTACTTGTTTCCATGTGAAGACACTTCATGATTTAATGCACAAAACCAGGTGGTATTTGTGGTGCTTGGGGCTTCAAATGATTTTGTTTGTTGCTCTATGAGAAGTTTTGGTAATTACGCCATCAGTGTTGTATGTGTTGAAGGATGAGTTGTTGTACTTTTTATTTTCCAATAGTTCATTGTAACAGGGTTTGCTGATCATTTTTCAAATATATGAGATCCTCCATAATAAACACATGCAACCTTAGTGGCATTGGTCACAACTTTGATTGGCTGACAGTTGGCTCACCAAAAGTTGTTATCATATTTTTCATTATTTTATGAATTTGGACCATATGAGCAATAAAAGTTGTGGCCTTAGGGACTTTATACACACCAGGTGGCTTCTTTGGATTATCAACAACATATGCCTTTGTGATTGGCCATTGGTACGTGTTGGCAGTAATACTTTCAATCAAATTATACTCTTCTTCATAGCATTTGGACAACAATGTTCCACCAGATGATGCATCAAGTATGTTCCTTGATAATGGAACTAGACCAATGTAAAATGTTTCCAACTGAATATAAATTGGATATCCATGGTGTGAACATTGCCTTAGTAATTCTTTCAATATTTCCCAAGCATCAAATATTCCACAATATTCCAGACTTTGAATAGTCTAATCTGGCTGCTAGTTAAAACATTCTTGATGTCTCACTCATGTATGACCATGTGAGAAACCGTCCTCTCATTCAAAAGTATGTTGCTAATGAGACCCAGGTAACCAATTTGGGAGATCAAGATGTTAAACAAAGATATGTCAGACAACTAGTCCGACATGTTGGAAACAAAGTCTCTAATTCATAAGGAGAATGGTTATTTGACCCCTAAGAATAATGTTGAAAATGATGATGAGATTATTTCTATCAACAAGCTTGAGAACAACATTGGTAATTTTGTGAGTCATGATGATCATGTCCATGAAGATGTTGGGGTTGATATTAGTGTAGCCCGTATTGATGTTGTTAATAAAAATGATAAGAAAAGAAAATCCGCTTCAAAAAGAAAGAAGGGTCGTGTAGTAGAAGATGTGGAGGATGATATTAATAACAACTTGAATGATATAGAGGTTTCTCTGAACTAAGAAATATAATGAGATTGTTACTAGAAAGAAGACATCAAAGAAGAGGAACGAAAATCATGTGGTAGTTATGAAATCTTGTAGAGGTTGTATGAAAGTAATAATAATTAGAGGAAATGAAAATGGTAAGTCGGGAGGTGTTTCTTCTCTCGTCAAGCCTAGGGAATCATATGACGTGGTACTCAATGTTATACCTCTTCATATGATTGTACCAGTTAATGTATTAAAGACAAGAGCTAAGAATGTTAACTTCAGTAAGAATAAGACACTTGAAAAGGTATGTCTCTCTAATAGATACACATATGTGCATGCTCATGTTGATAAGCCTATTAATTATGTGAATAAAGACAGTGGGGCTAATAATGTTGATACCAGTATTATTGAGAATATTGTTGATTATTCTAAAACCAACATTGATCCAAATATTGAACCTCATGTTGAACCATTTGGTGAACCATGTGTTGAACCTCCTATTGAACCCACTACTAAAACAATTATTGATATACCTGTCTTTGATACATATGGGAACGATATCCTAGATGAAGATGATGATTGTACTAAAGATTTGAGGGATGAGGACCCTTAAAAAGCAGAACTTGAGGTTCAAGGTAAAAATAATATGGATATTCTGATCAAGATTATGACCAAGGAAAAGGAAGTTGGGGAAGCAGAAGAAGCTAACAGTGAGGAGGAAAAGGAAAGTACAAGTAAGGATGAAAAAGAACATTATGTTGAAGCACTAAAGTATAATGAAATTATGGAACTTCTTAGTGATGCTTAGTTGTTGGAGATAGTGTTGAATTTTGAATATGGTTATCCTAAGTTTATAAAGTAATATGTGGTTAAGGATGAAGGTATTACTCCCGGGTTACTGAATTTTGAACATAGTCTTTCTGGTGGTCATGTGATTGATGAATCTAGTTTTGGTAATATCCTAAGTGTGATACGATGACAGAACCGACTGTTATACTGGTTTTGCGTTTGTGTTTGCAAATGTCGCGGTAAGCAAGAGTCGCCACCGACTTTTCTTTTATCCAACAAAGGAAAAGGGGAAAAGAACAAAAAAGACATTTTCGAGAATTTTCTGAGTAAGGGGGGTAGATTATGGAAAGGGAAGGTGTTAGCACCCTTTCCATCCGTAGTTTTCTACCGGCTCTTATATGCTTAGCTCATTTTTGAAATACCTTGTGCTTCGTGTTTTTTGAAAAGTATTTGAAAATGCCTTAGTGCGGCGATTCGCTTTATGATAACTCTTGCATCAGTCCTCAAGAATGTTGATAAAGCGTCTGTTGAAAGTGTTTTGAAATGTTTTTGTGTAAGTGTGGAAACTTATTTTGAGAAAGCATCTAGGAACTATCTGCTTATACTCGAAAAGGTTTGTTCTTTTCCTCCTATCCTTTAGACAGTGCTATCCTACTATTAGTGAGTAGGTAGCCATAGTCGTTTGGATGTATGAGGGACATTCAAAGGGACGTACAGTTATAAAGGCAACATATAGAGACACTTTATAAATTTTGTTTAAGGGACTAGATCATTTACCGAAAGACAACACTTTTGGGTCATCGAGGGACTATGATCTTTAGATTCAAGGGTCTTTTCTAAAGTTTCCCTATTATCGAGGGACATGACTGTTTTATTTTCCGAAAGGCAACCAAAGTGGGCGTACCCTAGAGGTGCATATGTTCAAGTGATTCAATTTGGTTCATTTATCTTTGTTATTAGGTTTGCTAGCGCTTTGTTTTCAGTCTTTCCATATAAGCCTAGTTACAAACAGTTAATATTTTGCAGAAATTTAAAGTGCGGAAAGTTAAATCTACGCTATTACAATGCTTCTGGGAGGGGGTATTTACATATCCAACAAATGGGGTAAAAATAATGAAAGCGATAAAGTAACACCCTAGTTTATGCTATTACATACTGCCAGCAGATGCATTAGTATATAAAAAATACAAAAGTGAACAACGCGCGCGAAATGGAAAGAAACGTCTAAAAAAACTAAAAAGTTCTAGATGAATAAAGAAATCCTTTTTTTGTTTATTTTAAGAAAATAATTAAAATTAAATTAAATGCGAAAGACTAAGTTTTATCCTTTTTTTGATAGGGATGTCCACCTCCCCGTGCACCATTCTTTTAGAACCGTCGAAGGCCCTCACCACAATGTTATTGGGCTTTAGTGTGAGTCCTTCACAATCTAACCCGTCCAGAGAATTCTTGGGCAAGACATTCAGTGACTAACCTTTATCCACCCAAACATGGGTTAATATAATGCCCCTACACTCAATAGAGACATGCAGGGCATCATTGTGTTTCCTTCCCTTGGGAGTTAAATCTGTATAAGAGAATCCCAGGCCATTGTCAGCTATCAAACTAGCCATGCAATTCTAGAATTGATCAGTGGAGGTCTCTTGAGGAACATGGGCCGACTTCAAGAATTTTACTAAAGCCTTAGCATTGGCTTTAGAGCACAAAAGTAAAGCCAGCATTGATATTTTTGAAGGGGTTTTCCCCAATTGCTCCACCCTATTATAATCACTTTTCTTGATTATCTTTAGTATCTCATCCATTTCCTTTTTAGAAGCCTCAGGGATGACTTCTTTGGATGCCTTCATCTGGACAGGCTCAACCAATACCTCTTTGCCCCAAGTCTCTGCCGACTCAGCAGCAGGGATAACAATAGGGAGAATAGTAGGAGTAGCAATGGGAGTACTTCCAGGAGTAGCAGCATGAATGATCACAGGAGTAGCAATAGTCTTTGGAGAGATATCGGGAGAGAAAACTCTTCCACTTCTTGTAATTTTACTGGTCCCGACGATATTGTCGATGTCAGGATCAGTACCTTCAAAAACTTTGTCTTCAATAGCCAACAGGTCTTGCTTGACGCCATGGTAATAGACGTTAGCCCCATAATTCCAGGGAACATCTTTATCCGAAGAATATGGTATTGGCCCAGGAAGGGTGATGATCAAGGGAGCAAACTTGGGAACAGATGTAATCCTGACGGGTCTTTTGGTGGAGACCCTGGGGGGATTGTCGGAAATAGTAATTATCTAAACGTCTTCACAAAAATTTCTTACAAAGGGAACTTTCTCGAACATAATTTATTTGTTAACCATCAGGCGTTGGACGCCCATCTTTAACAACAAACAACCATATGGTAGAGACATACATAAGTGGCAACCTTCACCATAGCCTGGAAATAAACCGGCTCACAACAGATTCTCTTTAATAGTTAGAAGAGGACTAGCTAACTCATCCACAGAAGAAACAAAGCGATCATCATCAAGAGCATTGACACCTTGGCCATGTTTGGGCAGTGGCGCAATTATCACATTAGGTGTCTCTAAAAGGTCAAACTCAATCTCCTTCGCCTCAATGAGATCTTGTACCTTATTCTTTAAACCCCAACAGTCGTTTGTATCATGCCCCAGAGTTTCAGGGTGGTAGGCACATCCGGAATTTGGGTTGTAGCAGGGAGATGCAGTATTAGGATTCTTAGGGGCTTCCTTTAGAGTCACCAAATTAGACATCAGCAGATGTGTCAATACCTGGGACAAGGTCATGTTGATCCAGGTGAACTGTCTTCTGGGCATATCTGGCCTGGGCTGATTGTTTCGTTGTTGGTTTAAGGCAGGATTAGAAATCATAACAGCTCATACCGTCAGACGACGTGCAGTTTTGTTGTGATTTCTTTGGCCATAGCAGCACTGACCTCCTTCTTTCCTGTGAAAGGTTTCTTTCTATACTGGAGGATGCATCTCTCTGGATTTTACCACTTATGATGCTAGCTTATACCCGTTCACCAGTCAGTATCAGTTTAGTGAACCCGATATAAGAGCTTCCAATCAGATGGTTAAAGAATGGACCAGAATACGTGCCCAAGAACATGTCCACCACCTCCCTATCAGACAACGGAGGATGGAATCTTCTCGCAAGGTCTCTCAACTTTTGGGCATAATATTTAAAACCTTCGCCGAAATCCATAGACATACTTTGCAATTATGTATGAGTTGGTGCAAGGTCAGCGTTGTATTGGTACTTCTTGTAGAAAGCGGCAACCAGATCTTCCCAATTACGAACGTTGGTTCTTTCCAGTTGATAGAACCATTCCAGCTGAGTCCCTGACAAACTTTCTTGGAAGAAATGTATCCACAGATCCTTATCAGTAGTGTGGGTTGAATCTTCCTGACATATGACCTTAAGTGCAACTTAGGACAGGAGGCACCATCATACTTAGCAAATACAGGAACCTTGAATTTATGTGGGATGACCACCCATGAGACCAGTCCTAGCTCTTCAAAATCTAGCCTGGGTACCCTCTGGATCTCCATAGAATTGAAGCGATCCTCTAGCTGTTTGTATTTATCACCAGCAGGAGGATACTGCTCCTCAGAGTAGTCATCTTCATCTTCCTCAGACCATGGGTTGTTGTCTCCCTCCTTGGGGTTTTCTTCTTGTTTGTCCCCTTCATCCGACGTTGTTGTGAAATCTAGAGCTCGCTTGGTCAGACCTCTGAACCTTCTTCCCATGTTCAAGACACCAGCTGGTTTCTTTGGCTTCTTGGTATTCTATTTGATGATCATAGATTTCAGATCTTCTTGCCCCTAAGCCAGAGCCAGGAACATTTGCTGAAACTGAGCGTTCTGAGCTTGGAGGTCTTTCACTCTTTTTTCAAGAGCCATTTCTTTTGTTGAAATAAACAGCGAAAAGTTAAGAAACCTATCTTGGAATACATGTTTATGCAATTAAATGCATGATATGCTTATGCATTATTTTCGAAGGCCTCATAGGATTCAAACTCTTTAAACCAAAATAGAAAAAAAGACTTTTTATTAGCAAGTTCAAATGAAATCAAAGTTTACAAAGGAATAACAAATAAGAAACTTCTAAGATTCCTAAGTCTCCCAAGGATGCTTCCTTTTGGTGTAGATGTAGGCATTGAGATTCTGCTCTTCGTGAAGCTGCTATGTCAGTTCCAACACCTTTTTCTCACTGGTATAGAATTGGGACTCAAAGGTATCTCGTTCTTCTTTGAGCGGTATCCAAGACTTTTGCAATTCTTTAAACTTTTTTAGCATATCAGGATGAAGAATGATGCGAGACTCGACCCCTTAAATAATAGGCTCTGAGATCACTGGTAAGATAGTAGCATATGGAATTATAAGACTTTGAGCATGAGCTCGCACCCATTTGAGGTAAGGCTCCAAAGGGATGGAGTTCTTGTGTCCTAAAGTCTTACTATCAGTCTTTTTAACTATTCCCAAAGCACGGATGAACCTCTAACGATAACCTTGCAGATCATTTGAATAGTCGAATATAATACCCTGAATGAGCATATCATGAGAACCATCCCTCTGGGCGTAACCGAACTGACATAAAGCTAAATATGGGTTGTAGGTGATGCCTCATTTAATTCCAAAGAGTGGCACATTGGGAAATTCTCCGCAGCAATCAATAAAAGCGGTGTCTTCTTGAGAGCGAGGGCACCAGTATATGTCTGAGTGAGAAAGAGACATTAACCTTTGGTTCCAACTTAAACCTAACTCATTCTTCATTACTGACCGAGGAAGGTGCAAAATAAACCACCTATAGAGTAGAGGTATAGAACACATAAGAGTCCCTCGCTTCTTCATGGTACGGGTATGGAGTGAATGCAAAATATCCTTGAGGAATGTAGGCACTAGATTATGAGCAAGGAAGATGTTGATGGCACTGACATCTATAAACTAGTCTGAATTGGGGAACAGAACCAACCCATATATCAAAAGAGCTAAAACATCTTCAAAGGCATGGTAACTCATAGAGTTTAGGAATACCCGAGCTTTATTCATCATAAAACTTGTAAGGAGGCCATTAACTCCACTCCTTTTTTCCCAATTGGACTCAATGTCAAACGGCTTCAAGTGCAAAGCTATGGCAACATCTTCAGCAGTTGGTTCTTGTTCTAAACCTGTAAAGGGTATCTTCTTCAATATAGGCAACCAAGTATTTTGGATAATTCTTCCAGTGTAGGCACCAACTGATAGTCTAGAAATGTGAAGTAATGGTGTTTAGGGTCGAAGAACTGGAATAAGACACTCATCAAACCCTCGTCAAAACCGTCAGTGACCAAACTGGGCAAGTGTCCATACTCTTATTGAATAATGAGCTCTCAGGAACTTTTAAGACCATTTCTTTGAGTTTGGGAGGAATCTCTACAAAATTGATTCAGATGGTTTTTCTGCAAGCTGAATCCATAACCTACAAAACAGAGGAGAGATAAATCCATTGGCCCTTGAAATGGTTAGTGTACATGACATGTTATGATGTTTATGATGTTAAGATTATGCTTTGAAATCACAAGTATATTAAACACAAACAAGTCACACATAGACCTTAGGTTTAAAGGCTTGCATGAGTTTTAAAGGTGAGTACCCTCTTGAAGTTTCAGTTGGCTCAACTTGTCCTATTAATAGTAACCAGGTTCTAAGGAGTCTCATATCATTCACCTTTCTTTTAGGTATTGTTCTAGATCAAGCATCAAAGTATTGCGGCCAGAATATCCCAAAAGTCCAGTCTCAATGAATGTAGTATCGAGTATCAACCAATCTTTGGTCGGAACCAAATCCGACCATCTCACTACTTTCTAATGGATTAGGATGAGTCAATTAAAGGTTCTAAAGGTCATTTAGCGCTTAATGACTCTATAAGGAAGCCTAATGTTATCCTTGACTGACTCAAGGAACATTAGTACAAGCCAGAGTATCACGCTAACATAGCCATCACTTCGTCCATATCGGTTCTACGGTGTACAACTTCCATGATTTATTGCTACTTACCTAAAAAGGTGACCCAGATCCGGGTGTAGGATCTTTTAGTAACAACCCAAACAAACCCTCAAAAGTAAAGCATACAAAATACACAATGTAAAGCAAATGTTAAAATGATCTAACTCTAAGGTAACCCCACTTTATAAGTTTTAATACCCCAGCAGAGTCGCCAGTTTTGTGATACGGTGGCAGAACCGACTATTATACTGGTTTTGCGCTTGTGTTTGCAAATGTCGCGGTAAGTAAGAGTCGCTAACGACTTTTCTTTTATCCAAAAAAGGAAAGGGTGAAAAGAACAGAAAAAGACCTTTTCGAGAATTTTCTGAGTAAGGGGGGTAGATTATGGAAAGGGAAGGTGTTAGCACCCTTTCCATCCGTAGTTTTCTATGGGCTCTTAGATTCTTATCTCATTTTTGAAATACCTTGTGATTTTTGTTTTTTGAAAAGTATTTGAAAATGCCTTAGTGCGGTGATTCACTTTATGATAACTCTTGTATTAGTCCTCAAGAGTGTTGATAAAGCGTTTGTTGAAAGTGTTTTTGTGTAAGTGTGAAATTTTTTTTTGAGAAAGCATCTAGGAACTATCTACTTATACTCAAAAAGGTTTGTTCTTTTCCTCCTATCCTTTAGACAGTGCTATCCTACTATTAGTGATCAGGTAGCCATAGTCGCTTGGATGTATGAGGGACATTCGAAGGGACGTACAGTTATAAAGGCAACATATAGAGGCGCTTTAGCAATTTCGTTTAAGGGACTAGATCATTTACCGAAAGGCAAAATTATAGGGTCATCAAGGGAGTATGATCTTTAGATTCAAGGGTCTTTTCTAAAGCGTCCGTATTCTCGAGGGACATGACTGTTTTATTTTCCGACAGACAACCAAAGTGGGCGTACCCTAGAGGTACATATGTGCAAGTGATTCAATCCGGTTCATTTATCTTTGTTATTAGGTTTCCTAGTGCTTTGTTTTCAGTCTTTCCATACAAGCCTAGTTACTAACAGTTAATATTTTGCAGAAATTTAAAGTGCAGAAAGTTAAATCTACGCTATTACAATGCTTCGGGGAGGGGGTATTTACATATCCAACAAAGGGGGGGGGGGGGGGGGGGAATAATGAAAGTGATAAAGGAACGCCCTAGTTTAAGCTATTACATATTGTTAGTAGATACATGAGTATATAAAACATGAAAAAGTAAACAACGCGCGCAAAATGGAAAGAAACGTCTAAAAAACCTTAAAAGTTCTAGATGAATAAAGAAATCCTTTTTTGTTTATTTTTAGAAAATAATTAAAATTAAATTAAATGAGAAAGACTAAGTTTAATCATATTTAATTAAATAAATAAAAGAAAACTAATTCTAATATTTTTTTGTATTTTTGTTAAGAAAATATTTGAATTAAATAACATATTTCTAATTGATTTTAAATTAATTAAAACAAATCAAAATAATTAAATAAATTAAATTATAAAAATTAAATTAATTTGAAAAATCCTAAGTCTATTATTATTTTTTTATATTATTCTAAAAAAATGATTAAAAGAAAAAAACAATTAAACAAATAAATAAAGAAGAAAAAAAGTAAATGGGCTTGACACAAGGCAAAAAGGGGGTGCAATCTGGAAAACGTGAGGCCCGTGTTCAGCTAGCCCAGAGGCTGTATTGGGTCTGATGAGAGGGTCCTTTGAATGCCCATGGTGGGGGTGCATGTTTGCTGCGCTTGGATCTGGCTGCATTAACATTGTAAGGCATGGATCTGATGGCCTATGGTGCGTATGTATAGCCTGGCTGCACTGGATCTGCAAAGAAGAAATGAAAAAATAATATGCAAGAGGCAGGGATCAAACCCCTGACTTCTCACACACGCAACGCCCTAACACTCACACACCCAACCGTTGGGACAGCTTTACATCTGTTAATATGCACACAAAGAAATTTATATAACACACAGTAAGTCCAAATGCTGATTTGTCACACGCGCGCGCTCTAGTGGCATCCAGATATTTGAATAGACCAATCATTGCATCCCTTTCTGCCACGCCTCAATCAGCTCCAGTCAAGCCACCGGAGGTGGTGGCTCCGGCCATCCCTTCTGGTTGGCCAAAATCCCAAACCTGGGAAATTTCAAGAAAACAAACATGGAAATAACCCTATTGAACTAATTAGACCCTTGCGAACACGATGGCACGGTTGGTTTGTCCTGTAGAGGCTTTTATTTTGAGATACGAAGCTTGACTGATGCTTTGCCCTAACAATGGCAAAGCTTCATCCCTACGTTAAATCAACCATGTGATGGCTCTAAACACACATAATCATTAGTATAAACATGAAGATGCACATGGAAATCATTTATATTGCTTAATAAAAAGTTTTGAGTTCAAGGAAATATACCAAACTGGTGACACTCAGGGGAGAGATCCTGGGCACATTTTGAATTGATTGAGGGTTAGAATAAACTCCTGGGAACCTTAGGGTGATGATGGAATTCCTGGAATGGACTGAGTATGGTTGGATCAGTGGTTTCGAGTTTGACAACTTTATGGATTTTTTTGCAATTTTCGTGGCTTCTTTAGGTAGTGTGTATATATCCCTTTCCTTGTGCGTATCTATGTGTATTTATAGGAGATGGAGGGTGCATGGAAATGGCAAGGGGCAACCATTAACCAGGCTTTGAAGGCAAAAATCAGACACATTAAAAGACTTCCATTTTTGAAATATTCATGCCTCTTTGAGCTTTGGGATGAACCTGGACATACTTCATTCTTTCGAATACCTTGAAGCCATGCCCTTTGATTGACCTTGAGTTGCCTCCTTTGGATGGATTTGGTTTCATTCTTATAGCTCCTTTGATTGAGTCCATCTACATAAATTTGAATTTCTCAGATCTTTGATGATTCTGAACTCCAATTGTTCAGAGTTTCTTCCATTAAGTCACCATTTGCATCAATTCGAATTGCTCAGAATTCTCTTCATCAGAGAATTGTTCTTTTCGATGATTCCAATTCAAATTTGTTCAGAGTTTCCTTTATCAGGGCTTCTTCAAAATCCCCTCAGATCTTTGCTCTACGATTGGCTCCGAATTGCTCCTTTTGGCTATGAGTTGCCATGTCCTTCGATTGACTCTGACACTACCTAACTAACCCAATCGAAAGACCTCTATTGTACCCCAAAATTTTTCCTCTCATTTCTCAAGAAATTTCTCACAAGATCTCCCATGACTCAAGTTTGAAGCATTGATACATCAATTTGGGTTTGAATTGGCACAAGGGCAAAATGGTCAAAATGCATACTGAAAAGTCAAACTTTGACTCTTGGATCAAAATCAAGTTTCAAGAATCATATTTCATCAATGCATGTTATAATATGAAGTTGTTTCACCAAGAAAATCAAAAGTCAAAGTTACTTTGGAAAAGTCAAAGTTCTAAACACTTAGAAAATTTTCTAAGTGTTAAGAAAATATGATAAGTTCAGAACTTCTGGCCAGATTTTCATCATGATGCAAACTGATTCAGGAATAACTTCTAACATAAGAGTTGTAGATCTCAATGAGATCTAAAACATTGCATAACAGAACTTCTCCTAGAAATGCTGGGATTTCAAGTGATAAATCCTTGAAGACACGTCCATGAAACTAAAACACTTAGTAAATTCTTAGCATTTCCAAGTCAGAATTTGGTTAGAACTTCTGGGCCAGTTTTCACGTAGGTTCAATCAGATTTTGCTAAGATGATTCAAAGAGTGTTTGCAAAGCATGTTACAAGCTTTCTGAAAAGTATGAGAACTCCTTCAGATCATGCTGAAGCAGGGAGATTCAAAGATCAGAAGTTGGACATTTGTTCTAAGTTACGTTGATGCTGAACTTCTAATCCAGGTTCAAGCTATGCTTCACAATCTCATGTTGCAGGCTTTATCGCTTGTTAAATATCATCATCATTTAATGCTCACACAAACTTTTGAGTCTTTATTCAAAGGATCTTCCCACGTGTGGTATAAAAGTACCACTGATGTCCTTGAAAAGCAAACTTTTGTAAAAAGTTTATTTTGAGTCCATGCTTCACTTTGCTTCTGAGTGTACTTCTCCCCCAAATCATGCTTACAAATTCAGATTAGGTGTGCTTAAAGCTTCTAACCACCCTACCATGCCTTGAAACATGTTTGGCTAAACTTGCTTCAAAAACAAGTCAACGAGCCATAACACATGATGGATGTACTCTTGACTTCTCCAAGCTTCTAAATCCTTTGCCTATAAATTAAACTTGATTTGCAAACTGTAGGAGGGAGGAAGATTAGAAAAAAGCCTTGAAACCTTGCTGAAAATTCCCACGAACTTGAAACTGCAGCCCAAACATGAAACCTGCTAGTTTCTGATTTTTGCATCTAAACTATAATTTTTCTTGTGTGTTTCTTGACCAAATCATCCATACAGTTTCTGGTATACACATATAGGCCTTCCCAACTTCTTTTTTCAAACTGTAACACAATCTTCATCAACCTCCATTTCAAAAATCAGAACTTTGCTTCTTGGCTGCTCCAGAACATTCCAGCCATCCATAGCTCAAGTTAAGGGTTGTCCTAGCTTCCTGGAAACTTGAGAAAGTTGATTAGAACATTACAGCAATCATAACCAGTCTTTAACTCACAGAACAATCTCCAGCAGCAAGGTAAGTTTCTTCTGATTTTCATCTCATTATTTAGGCATTGTTAGGATTGCATTTTCAAAAATACAATGTAGATATCATGACTCTGATTTTGTACATTTATAGATTTCATTTATATGTCCTAAGTAGAGAGAATTTCAGATCAGAACTTCTTGAGGAAATTAGGGTTCATAATTAGGATTAGCAAAATTCATGCTTGCTTCTGGTTTACAGTTCTGATGTTTTGTATTTCTGAAAACATGATGAAATTTTCCATAACTACTATGTTTGCATTTTCCATTTTTGTTGAGAAATGACTAAGTTGCAGATGCTCTGGCTGGCTGGAGAAGGAGATGAAGTTCATCATCAGAACTTATTTTGTGATACATGTTTATGTTCTTGCTTATAATACCGGATGTACAGCCACCCCAGTGGTAGAGAGCGCGGACATAAGACATTAGTGCTAAGGGTCTTGGGTTCTAGCCCCAGAAGCATCTTTTTAGGTTTATTTATTGACATTTTTAGCCCATTATTTGTCAAACAATATTCATGGACTAGAACTTCTAGATATTCTCATCCAACATCATTGTCATCTCACTCTCTCAACAACCAGAACTTCTAGACTCCTTCAACAACCAAAACTTATAACCTTCAGTAACACTAGAACTTCTAGGTTCCCAGCTGCATCAAAACTTCTAGAATCTCTCAACAATCAGAACTTCTAGGCTTTCCTTTATTCCCAGCAACCTCAGAACGTTAGTGCGTCTGGGTCCAAAACTTCTGACCTTCCTTTTTTTGCTAACATTTGCTTTTTGATTTGTAGCGCGCCTGAGTCAGAACTTCTGCTCTCTCCTCTTTCAGCAACGCGTTGACTCTAACTCTTATTCCCTTATTATTTTTATCATCACTTTATTTTCATTAATCAAAAACACCAAAAAATACTTTATATTCACATGCTTTATTTTATTTCTTTTAAAACAAAAAGACTAAAAATATTTTTTTAAGCAAATTTATTTCTTCTCTTAACAAAAACAAAACAAGTCTATTTTTCATTTCTTATACATTATTTCAATATGGTTCTAATAGATAATTAGGACTTTAATTATTGCAATCCCCATTTGTAAATTTGTACACCCCCATTCCCAAGTGATTATAATAGCGTAGAATATTTATTTTCCGTGACTTATCGCTTTCATATAAATACTAGTAAAGTAGGATTTGTATGGGAAGATATAATCAACAAGTAGACAACCCCTAATCAAAGACTAAATGTATGCAAATCAAACACACTATTCACACATTCATCCCTAGGATAATTCCACTTGATGCCTTATGAAAAATGGTCATGTTATGCATGTAAGACGTCTTAGAAAAAACAATCAAAAAAATACAAGATCATAGTCCCTCGATGACGCTTCGAATGTTGCCTTACAAATGATCTTAGTCCCTCAAGAGAAATGCTAACATATCTCACAACATTGTTATCATGTCTATACGATGACCCACGCTCGTCCCTTTACATCCAATGATGGGGCTTCTTACCAAATCAGTGGTAAGATATCAACATCTAAAGGAGGAGGAAAAGAACACTAAAGACCTTTGAGTAGGTAGGTTGCTCTTAGTGGCTTGCTTTCTCACAACAAAAACATTTTATACACCAACACTTTCATTTTGAAACATTTTCAAAAGACAAACGCTTTGTATGCGCTCTTATAGAGACGAGAACCATTACAAGGACACCCTTTTCAAAATCCCTTTCAAAAACAAAAACTTCTTTGAACTATTTTCCAAACAACACTTTGTATGCGTTCTTATAGAGACAAGAATCATTACAAAGGCACGTTTTCAAAATACTTTCAAAAACCACACCACAAGCATATTTTCAAATAAAAGCAAGTGATCTGGAGAGCAACTAAGATCCCATATATAACTATAGATGAAAAGGGTGATAACACCTTCCTTTTTCATAATCTACCCCCCGAACTCAAGAAAATAATCTCAAAGGTCTTTCCTGTTCTTTTCACCATTTCCTTTATTGGATAAAAGAAAAATCAATGGCGACTCTTGCTATCCACAACAATTACGATCAAACGCAAAACATTCCAAGTCAGTTCTCTCACCGTGTTACAGAACTGGCGACTCTATTGGGGACTGTCGAAAAAGTGGGGTTACCTTAGGGCTAGATCACCCTTTACTTGCTTTCATTGTTTGACTTGTTTGCTTTACATTTTGGTTCCTTGTTTGGGCTTGTTTTGATCCTCTACTCGGATCTGGGACACCTTTTAGGTAAGTAGGAATATGTTGTGGAAATTGTGTGGGGTATACCGACATGGTCTAAGAAATAGCTACGTTAGTGTGACATATTTGTTGGTACCGGTAGCCCTTGAGTAGTCAAGGAGAATACGGGGCTGTTGTGTGGTGTCATTAAGCACTAACTGACTTTAGAACCTTATTTGACTAACTTGGCCATTAGGAAGTAGTGAGGTATCCGGCTTTGGTGCAGTCCGAAGTTGGTTGATACTCGATACTACACTCATTGAAATCGGACTTTCAGGATATTTTGGTCGCCATTAAAGAGGCTTGTGCTGAAATAATGCCCGATGAAGAAAGATCAGTGATATTGAGATCCCATAGAACCCGGTTACTATTAACTAGGACAGTTTGAGCCAACTACACTTCAAGAGGGTACTTACCTATAAAATCCATGCAAGCCTAAACCTAAGGACTTGTCTGCTTTGTGTGTATATGATTATTTGTACATAACAACTTGCTTACTTTGCATACTTGTACATAACATCATAACATCATACCATAGCATTTCCAATAACCATTTCAAGGATCTCAAGGGTCTATGATGCAGGGTCATGTTGAACCAGACACCTATCAAGGGGAAAAGGATTCATTCTCTAATCCAACACCGCCAAAGACCAAAGCACGGTAACTCGAGTCAAGGGCTATGACCCACTTGACATGGTGAGCTTGATTCTCGTGGAAGGACATTCAACAATACAAAGTTCTTTAACCAAAGTGTTGATCAAATATCAATTTCTAACATCTTCTTGTGTTTACCCCGCGAGATCCTTGAAAACATTGCATCCAAATAACATGCATCATTACAGGTTTTCTCGTACAGGTTTTCTCATCTGTTTACTATTTATTTAAGTAGAGATGGCTCTAGAGAAAACAGTTAAAGATCTCCAATTTCAAAATGCTCAGTTCCAACAAGCGCTCATGAACTTGGCCAAGGGGCAGGAAGATCTGAAAACACTCTTCACCAAAGAGAGTAAGAAGAAGAAAAAGGTTGCCATCCTCAATGTGAGGAGAAGGTCCAAGGGGCATGCCCGACTAGCTCAAAAATAAGATGTTTCTTCTGAAAAAGAAGACATCCAAGAAGAGGAAGATAGAAGCATTAGAGCTAACATATCTACCGATGACGAAGACTCTTCTGAGGAGTAGTATCCACCGGCAAATGAAAAATACAAACAGTTTGAAGACAGACTAAAAGCTATGGAGATCCAAGTTGTGTCTGGCTTGGACTTAGGAGACATAGGTTTGGTTATTGGAATGGTCATCCCACCAAAGTTCAAAATCCCTACCTTTTCCCGTATGATGGAGTCTCTTGTCCTAAGATGCATCTAAAGTCTTATTTCCACAAGATTCAACCATACACAACTGATCAGAAGCTCTGGATCCATTTCTTCCAAGAGATCTTAGCTGGGACGCAACTTGAGTGGTTCTATCATTTGGAGAGTTCCCACATTCACACTTGAGAAGATATAGCTGCTGCTTTTTACAAGAAGTACCAATACAACGCTGATCTTGCACCAACTCGTGTGCAGTTGTAGAACGTAACCATGCGTTCCAACAAGAGCTTCAAAGAATACGCCCAAAAATGGAGAGATATGGCTAGTAGGGTGAATCCCCCTTTAATTGACAGGGAGTTGATTGACATCTTCATGGGAACTTTGACAGGACCTTTCTTGAATCACCTAATCGGAAGCTCCTCAGTCGAGTTCACCGAGATAATACTGACTGGCGAAAGAGTTGAAGCTGGCATCAAAAGTGGAAAAGTCTAAGGGGCTACATCCTCTGATGCTCAGAAAAAGCCATACATTGGGAAGAAAGAGTCCAATGCTGTTTACAACCAAAAGGGTCATAACAAGAACAATCATGAACAACATGTGGGGGCAGTCTTGATCTCTGGTCCTGCTTCACGGTGACAACAACAAAGGGGAAATCAGCGAGGGAAAGAAGAGCCCAAGAGACAGTTTACCAACATCAACATGCCACTGTCACAATAATTGCAACACGTGTTGAGGATGAATCTGATCACATTAATTGGACCTCATCCAAACCCCAAAACTTCTTCCCCTAACTACAATCTTGATGCAATGTATGCTTATCATTCCGGCAGTCCCGGGCATGATACTAACAATTGTTGGGCACTGAAGTACAAGATTCAGAATATGATTAACACTAAAGTGATCGAGTTCGGTCCTCTTGAGACTCCAAACGTGATCACTGCCCCCATTCCAAATCATTGAGAATTCCAGTTCATTTTGAATTTTCAATTGTAATTTCTTTTGTTGTTTAAACACTTATCTATTAATGTTAAACTTAGTTTCATTAATGCATTGCATATGCTTGTTTTTAATTCATCCATTCACTTTAACTATATTTAAACCATGCTTTTTACTCTCTTTATGACATTCAACTCTTGCTAAAAGTTACAAGCCTTTAGAGGGAGGATGACGAAAACAATGCCTTAATCTCATACAATATGCTTTTGGACAGACCTTGCTGACGATGTACAGACGTTCTTTCAATTCCTAAACACTTGAGTTACAAAGAGGATAATCCCTAGTCAACCCCTTCGAGCCAAAGAAGTAGGAGTTTCCTTTTTACACAAATTGAAACCTTTAATTAAAACCTGGGGCATGGTAGTCTCTCTGTTAATTCAAATGCGCGTTCAATCGCAAACTTTCACTTCGTATATAACGAATGACATCAAAAACATTCCTCTGGAATCAAAAGACGGTGATGGTTCCCTACCAAATAGGAAGTCATTATCTCTTCAAAAGAAAAGCCCATTAAGTCAAAACTTACGAAGGAGACTTAAGAAAACTGGGGCATCCCGCTGGCTGTAATCTCAAAACAAGAACAATCAGGAAAAAAATCAGGGATAATAAACCAAAAAAAAAGGTCACTACAAATCCTCAACAACACGGAAAATGTTTCAAAATTGGTTGCCTTCCGACAAACTTAACTTGTCTGATCCATCACCAAAACGTCATTGGATTTCAAACGCATAATTAACTGAGTTTAGGACTGAAGAACATCACGAATAACGGACGGGAACAAATACACTTTGAGCCTTATCCTTTGTTTCTTAAACCATGAACCATGCCATGTTACAACCCTTCAAAAGTCCTAATTGAAGCATGGGTTTGTTCGAAAGCATACTATTGCAAAAGATATCATGACTCTTGTAATGCTTACTCTAAATCCCGAGTTGAATTCATATTCTTACAAAATTATCCTTACTTGCTAAAACGCATTTTCAAAACTTCAAGACAAGCATAAACTTTGCATTATTTGAATACCACTGTTTGCATATAGCTAATTGTTTGACAGCGGAGAAATTCACACGATGAATATCCAGTGAATAAAAACTCTCTCAATGAACAAAATCATCTCAAGTGGGATGACACTTCCAATGACAAACAGGGGGTATGGCGTGATCACGGTCCAACACATCTGGGGCAGTCCAGTCAAGATTCCAAGAAATCTCTCAAGAAATGCTGAATAACCAGGGGCAGATCTCCATTTGAATCACTTGGGGGCATTGGACATGAATTCCAACAACGAATCATGTACGATCAAACAAAAATCTTATGGCAGTGTGGCAACACTTGCTACTAGGGGCAACGACAAATCCCTCACAAAATCCTTTTCATAGGGTGATCCCCAGCCAAAGTTTCAATCTCTGAAAACTTCTCCCCAACTGAGTTGATCTCAAGAATCCTCGAGGATTTCTGCCAAGAGAAGATATCTCTCCAGCAGATTGGCAACAAGGTTTATTTCCCCAACAAACTACAAATTCCCCAACTTGAGTTTGCCTCCCAGGCTATCACAAATCAAGGGACCATAACCCCTCTTCCTCGGTAGACTCTTCTACAATCCCCAACAAGTTACTGTAAAGCCTGGACCCAACCAGATATCAGTTCAACTTCATCCTTTCAAGCAAGTTACTTCAAAGCATGGACTCGACTAGATACCAGTTCAACTTCATCATTTCAAGCAAGTTACTACAAAGCCTGGACCCGACCAGATATTAGTTCAACTTCGTCCTTTCAAGCAAGTTACTGTGAAGCCTGGATTTGACTAGATATTAGTTTAACTTCATCCTTTCCAGTAAGTTACTGCGAAGCCTAGAAACTGGCCAGATAACAGTTAACTTCAGTAAGTTGTTGCGAAGCCTGGAATTCGACCGGATATCAATTAACTTCATTCTCTTAGAAATTTGTTGTGAAGCCTAGAATCCGACCAGATAACAATTAAATTCAGTAAGTTGCTGTGAAGCCTCGAATCCGACCAGATAACAGTTTAACTTCACTCTCCCAAGTAATTTTCTGCGAAGCCCGGAATCCGACCAGATAACAGTTAATTTAATCTTCCCCAGTAAGTCGCTGCGAAACCTGGAATACAACCAGATAACAGTCAACTCCATTATCCTCAACAAATTGCTGCCAAGCCTGGATTTCGACCAGATAACAGTTAACTTTCAATTCTCTCCAGTCAGGAATAACTCCCTAGTAGAGTAACGAACAGCTAAGGCTCCTAAACTCTTTTCCCCAAACGGGAATCAACACTCTCCAGAGTTTTCCTCAAGAAAAGTCAACATCCCCAGCGGAGTTCTCCTCAATCAACAAAACAGGGATCCCCAACGGAAACATTCTAAAAACAAGGTCTTGGAAGGTGTGCATACTCTTCATCCCCAACGGCCGTCCGAGATTCAGCTTCCCAAAACTCCCCAACATTTGTCAAGGATTTATTTTCCCAGACAAAGATACACTTCAATAACATTTCACACATCCTATTTACATACATGATAAATGCATACGGAACAACCTCATTTTTGAGAACATCATTACATAATGCATTTCATACATCATGACATTGCATACAACTAACCCTTTACCTTTTCAGGAAAGATCAATTGACTGATAATTATCATCAATAATTTTCAAGAGGTCTAAGACTAGTTCTTGAAGCAAGACAAAGCAACTACCTACGTGACCAGATGCAGCTTTACACGGGCTCATCATGAAGCCATCTTACATGGATTACTTCTCATCATGAGACCATCTTACACATGTTCTTTCTCATTTCCAGATGCAGCTTTACACGGGCTCATCATGAAGCAATCTTAGATGGATTCCTTCTCATCATGAAGTAACCTTACCCAGGTTCCTTCTCATTTCCAGATGCGGTTTTACACGGACTCATCATGAAGCAAAACACCTATCCTAATCTGTCCAGGTTCACCCAAGGTTCAAAATGGCATGTTTTCCTTGCAAATATGGCAAGAATTTAATATTGATCGTGGATTTAATTCTTGAGTTAAAGGCCAGATTCTTGCCTTGTTTGTTCCCAACTCCACAAGAGTTGATTCGACCAGGGTGATTCTCTTCAAATCAATCAAACTAAGTAGAGGGTGGCTCAATCGAAGGAGCCATGACATCAAAGCTGGTGCAATTCGAATTAGAGTTCAGAGCCTTCGAAGGAAACAATGCTCTGATGAGGAAAGATCTGATTAATTTGAATTGGAGCTTAGAGCCTTTGAAGAGAACAAATTCGAAGGGAAATGGATCTACAGGGGCATGTCGGCTTTTGATTTCCATCATATTGGAGGCCCAAACAACTCATAATAGGCTAGCAGTAACGCATGAAAATAGATTGGCACTTGATTGAATCAAATATAGTAAGTTTTGATGAAGAAATAAAATCAAATCTCTTCATCATAATGAACCAAGATTTGATACACAATTGTTGACATAAAATCTCTTGTCTATATAAACCTCATAATATCATAGAAAAGGGACACACATATATTTCCTCGTAAAAAATGCAGCCTGCCCCACAAAGGTCCAGAAAGTAGCATCAAGTTCCAAAGTTTTTGAAACTCCATAATATTGCAGGGACCTTCCATCCAGATTAACACTCCGATCGTATTCTTGGAGTTCACACAGACGCACACTCGCTCGTTTACCAGCCATCTCACACCCAGGACTGCAGATCCAGATGACTCCATTGGTAAAAATGTTCAATCCCACTTAATTTTGAATTAGACTTATGATTGCATGTTCATAGTTTTTGTTGTTATTTGTGAGCGATTTAACCAAACGTATGCAAGTTGCAGTGTCCATACGTTCGAACACCATGGATAGAGTTTTTCGAAGCTGGTTACCTTTGAAACCCATGATACTGGCTATGGAAAACTGAAACAAACCCATATCTGGGTTCAGGGATTGATTTCGAATGGGATGTTTTTTGTTTTGTTTAGTTTCGAACTAACTAATTTGCAGAACCAAAAGCAGGTGTCATGTATTTAGAATGAGAAAGCAACTCAGGTGGTGAAATGAAATTAGTGTAATCGAAGGGACCAGGGTTCGGATCCTAGGCCTTGCATTTTCAATTTCTAACAAATTTTCTTGCAGATCCAATATACCATATCGAAGGATGGCACATCCAGATCGAACGCCCCCAGACTTACAGCCTCTCAGGCACCTTCGATCATCCCTCTTGATCGAAAGGTAACCCAAGCCTCTTCGATCTAGGCCTTACTTCCAAGAATGCACTTTTTCCATTTATTGTTTTTATCTTTCGATTTCATCCTTTCTTTTGATTGTTTATTCTTACTTCTTCTAAGCTTTAATTAACATTAAAAAAACCCAAAAACATTAGGCTTAACTTTTTATATTAAATTAATTTTGTCAACTAATTAATTAATTATTTTAATATTTTCTTTAAAAAACTAAAATTGAATAGACTTAGGATTTTTAATTCAATTTCTTTTCATAACAAAAACAAACAAAAAAATTCCTTTCACTTAGGATTTTAGACGTATTTTCAATTCATGCGCGCATTTATTTTCTTTTATATTTTTTTATTATTGTAACTGTGCCCGATTTGTAATAGCTTAATTAGGGTTTTATTTTCCGCATTTTACATTTTCAGTCAGATATAATTGTAATTACCCTGAAGCCTTGTAATAGCTGTAGGTTTTACTTTTCGCGCTATATTATATGCCTGTATATAAACTGCTAGTAAATTAGGTGTGTATGGCAAAAACTAAATAATCAGTCTTAAATCACTAACATCAAGATAATATATCTGAAAAAAGCACACTATTGCACACTTGCACCCCTAGGGTATCTCCCACTTTGGTTGCCTTCGGAAATGGTCATGTCCCTTGAACGTAGGGATATCTTAGTAAAGACCCTCTGTTAAAGTCATCATAAAGATCATAGTCCCTAAATGTCCCTCGAGTTGCCTACGAGAAATTATCTTGTCCCTCGAGTTGCCTACAAATATATAATGATGATAGTCCCTTCGAAATGCTAAGGTATCCTTACATGTTGTCTTCAATGACCATAAACGTCCCTTACGATAGTCCCTCAACATCCAACGATAGGGCTACCTACTCATTAATATTAGGATATCTCTATCTAAAGGAAAGGAGGAAAAGAACACACGTTTTCGAGTAGGTAGATAGTTCTTAAGTACTTGCTCAAATTTAATTTATTTTTACACCTCTTTCAAAACTATTTTAAAAAAAAAACTCTTTATCACACTCTTGAGGACTGATACAAGAGTTATCATAAAGCAAACAAAAACTTTTCAAAACACACAAATGTGAAAGCAATTTTAAAAAATGAGCAAGTACAGAAGAGCCCGTAGAGAAGTACGAATGGAAAGGGTGCTAACACCTTCCCTTTCCATAATCTACCCCCTTACTCAGAAAATTCTCGAAAAGGTCTTTTTCTGTTCTTTTCACCCTTTCCTTAATTTGGATAAAAGAAAAGTCGGTGGCGACTCTTTCTTACCGTGATATTTGTGAATGCAAAATGTAAAACCAATATAACAGTCCGTTCTGCCACCGTATCACAGAAGGCAACCTATGGAACACTTTAGCAATTTCGTTAGGGATTATATCATTTTACCGAAGGCAACATCGAGGGACATTGAGGGACTATGATCTTTTATCGATGGTATTTGCTAAAACATCCATATTCGAGGGACATGACTATTTTTTGAGGAAACAAGTGGGATTATCCTAGAGGTGCATGTGTGCAAAGTGTGTTTATTTGCATGTATTTTTGTCTTTGATTAGGGTGGTCTACTTGTTGGTTTTACCTTGCCATACATCCTAATTACTATCATTTGTATAAAGCAATAAGAATACAGAAAATAAATACCCTATACTATTACAACAATATTGAATAGCAAGAAAATATAAAGAAAGGCATAAATAACATTAAAAAATAGAAAAAGTAAGTCCTTCGATCCAGGAAGTAGGCTGCTTTGATTCACCCTTCTTTGGCTCCTTTCGATTGGGGATGAGAATCGGTGTGAGCAACTTTCGATTTCGTCCTTTTTTCTTCTCCTTTCGATTGGCCTGGAAGTCAGAGTGAGTGTACACTCTTTGTTTCAAACTCCTTGCTGCCTATTTCGATTGCAGGAATGAAAAGCTCCCAAGTTGAGATTCAAAAGGCTTCAATGTTTAGCCAATCGAAGGATACAGAAAACCTGTCTAAACTTGAAAATGAAACTAACAAGTGCAACTTTCTAAAGCTACAAGCCAGGGGTTAGCACAAAATCATTGGGCACCAAAAACCAAAGTCTAACTAGTCAGGATTGAGATTTTCAACATACATGTAGTGAGGATCGAAAGTTAAGGCATAATCAACTTCCTAGATGGGATATCTACATTTTCCTTTTATTTATATGTACAAATGATATTTAAATGAAGAAGTTCCAAGTTTGGAGGAAAAACTTACCTCTTTAAGTGCTTAATCAAAGGAGTTGCAGGTGACTTCCTTGGTGGTGAATGAAACTTTGCTGGAATCTTCCTGAAGCTAGTTCAGTTACTGTTTTGTCTTCTTTCTCACACTCCAAAAAAAAAATTCAACCAAAAATGTCTTGACCGTAGATGTAACACCGATAATTTCTAGAAGCGAAGGCCTATACTTGTTGGTTTTGTACGTTGAATCAATCATAAGGACGGTTGGAATTGTGTTAAATAACTTGATACTTTCTGGATGATTCCAAAAAATGTCACAAATACTATCGTTGTCCTCACAAACTCTGTACCCAGAAACGTAGTGTTTATCGTCTAAACATTTCAATAAATGTTATATTTCGTACCTCGGACCCCTTTGGGTAATGTGTTATTTATAACGATGATTGTAACCGACTTGATATTTGAGACACATTCCAGTTTATTCTGTTTCAAACCCAAAAGTATGTTTCTCGGTGTAACTTTGATCAACGACAATTCGGAAATAAATTCCTTCTCTACCGTCTTAAGCCAACATATAATTGGATGTTCATGTAGCTTAGTGTCCAACACATGATTATGCATACCAAACATGACACTATACCGCCATAAATCATCCACCCTACAATAATCGCGCAATTTAAACGGACACTCACATTTCCTCGATCCTGTGCCATCATGTTTTATCTTCCAAATTTTTAGAATATATTTCCCACTTCACTCGCATGTCATCACAACAAATGATTGCCTTTTACTAGTCCCATTGTCGGACCTTTCAATCACAATGCTGAACCCAAGTTTGCTAGCTTTCATTCAAATCCATTATATCATATGTTGACGAGTAGTGAAACTTTTATCGGTTTGAAATTGTTATGCATAATTAACGCCCTTCACCTCAATCGGCTTATCATCTTCAGTAACTTGTCTGGAACCTTTACAAGAGCTTTGACAATATTATTGGGGTGCACCATACCTAACATGGTAATAAAACATGAATTCTGTTAAAACAGAATTCTGGTTTTGAAACAGACACTTTTCAGATATGCACTTCCGAATTATGGTAGGTTGAATTCGGAAGTGCATATCCGAAGCGACGTTGTTTTCATCTTCAACAAATCAACCTCAGTGCAGGAAATGTATAATGAAATAACATAAGTTTACCTCAAATTGCAGCTTTCTATGCTATCTTTGCTATACTCAAACACTTGAAACTTGATTTAGAGACGAAAAATTTATTGAAAATGATTGAAGGTTTATAAGGGTTTTGTTTACGGAGGAATGAGAAATAAATGAAATAGTTGGAGTAGGTGACCATGCAGCATTTTGATATGGAAATGGTAGTTTCAGAGATGCACATCCAAAATAACCTATTAGCATGTTTCGCATGTGCAACTCCGAAACTACCTCAAAAAGTTAAAATTCAACGATTATGTTATAAAACATGAGAAAATTATGTCTTCAGAGATGCACTTCTGAAACATATTGATAGGTGCGTTCAGAAGTGCATCTCCAAAAAATATTTTCGGATTTTCAATGATGATTTTCTCTACTACTAGATGTAAAGAGAAATTCACTATTTTATATTGTTGGCTTGGAATAAAATTGTTTTCTTCATTTAAGAGTGTTATGTGTCTATAACCTTGAAGACAAGATTGGTTTTCAAATGGTAAGTAATGATAGGATCATGAAATTATTAAAGTTAGAAGTAGAACTTCTTAATTGAAGTTTTATTGTTTAGTTGAACTTTCTAGTCTGTAGTCTTTTTTACTCTATTATATATTACTAATTATATATATATATATATATATATATATATATATATATATATATATATATATATATATATATATATATATATATATATATATATATATATATATATATATATATATATATATATATATATATATATATATATATATATATATATATATATATATATATATATATATATATATATATATATATATATATATATATATATATATATATATATATATATATATATATATATATATATATATATATATATATATATATATATATATATATATATATATATATATATATATATATATATATATATATATATATATATATATATATATATATATATATACTCATTAAGAGATTGAAAATATGAAATGAAACGAAAATGTCTTTACTTAAATAATTTATTTAGCCTCTTTATTTTATTAGTTTCTTTTGTTTTGTTAGGGATCTAATTTTAACATCCGTGCCACCAAATTTATTGATAAATTTGATAGGCTATTATATTTATTTTTCAGTGAGAACAAAAATAACATATGGAAGCTTATATATACATTGAGTCACAAGCTTAGTAATGCTTCAATTAAAGAACATATTGACGATTTAGATGACATTGGTGATGGTCCTATATGTATTATGGTTATGGAAGGTTGATTAGCTCCCATCATTTCTCATCATAAGAGGACTCAAGAGACTCACACACCACAAATTATAAAGGAACATGCAAAAGACGGTAATGATGAGGCGTATGGTGAGGTGTTGTTCATATTAATACACGTGCATGTGGTGAGGTGTTGTTCATATTAATACACGTGCATGTGGTGAGGTGTCTGATCACACAATGTTGCACGAGAACCATTCAAGTGATCATCAATAGAGGCTCGTGGGAGAAAAATTGTATTATATTTTGTGAAAATATTTTCTATTTAAATATTAAATTTTTAGTTCAATTCCGTTCATTAAATTTGTTCCTTTGATGCTAAATTCCCAGCTTCACCACTGCATATAATTTTGTTAAAAAAAACACCATTAGTTTTTATTTATATTTTTATGTTGAAACACATCGATGATGGTCGTACGAGGTACTTTAATACCTTTATATAAACGGCGTTATATTTTTCCCAACACTTTTGTTTTGTTGCAAAGGAAAACAGAGTTATATATCACCCAAAATGAATGCATTGCCTACCAGTCGATGACATTCTTCTTTTGTTGGTGGGATTGGCTATACACCTCTTTTGCATCACGATGGAAAAGTTTAATTACTTTATTAGCTAGAAACCTTACATGTTGGTTCCTTACATTAACTTATAAAATATATAAAGATTACATGTGTGCGTTCCCTAAAATTGGTACAATTATTATCTATAAAATTCAATAATTATTACTTTTCCCTTTTCATACTAGTCACAAAGTAAAGTGTAACAAATAGTTTAGTTATTATCCAATAAAGTTTGCGTTATGTTACATCAGTGATAATGGTTGCATGATAAAGCACATTAAATAATGAATCTACGGTTAAAAAAATATGTACCCTTTTTGACATGTTAAACATGTACCACATGTTAATCTTATGGTTATATGTATATGTCCGAGCAATATATAAATGAACGGTGATAATCTACCTTGGCCAACAAAAAAACATGTGGTAAGCGTTTGAGTGAAGCACAAAAAAAAGCTTATCTAACGTATATATAGTATGACTCTATTTAAAAAAAATTAAATAGATATAAAAATATAAAATGAAAAAAAATATGTTTAGTTAATATATATTTTTTACTTTAAGACAATAAGTATAAAAGAGAACAAATTTAGATTTTGAATTATATGTTAGTTATATTTGATTTTAATAATAATTAGCGTGTTTGGATGAGTGTATGTTATTTAATAAATTAGTTATTTTAATCAATTGATCTTTGACTTAGGAGATAATTATTTATAGGCATTTGAAGTAAGGAGGTTCTTTATGACTTTTTCTTTCTATGCCACTTGTGGAAAGGTCTTTGTGGTCTTTTTATTTAGATTATAGAGTTCTGTCTTTTTGTTGAGTTTAAAGTTGCTTCCTCTGATTTAGTTATCTCCCATTTGCATTGTGTCGATGATACATTATTTTTATATGAGACTTCAATAAAGAATCTTTGTACTAATAAAGATATCATAGGGGGTTTTAGCTTGCATCTTGCCCTTAGGTTAAATTTGCTAAGAGTAGTTTCAATGCGTTTAATATTGACCCCATGTTTAAGGATTGTTCCATGAGGGAATTAGACTTGATCAGTGAATGTAAGTCGAGGTTTTCTACGGTGTATTTGAGCTTCTAGTGCGGTGAAAGAGAGGCCAACCTATAATGTTATCATTCTAATGCCCAAGTTAGTATGAGATTAAGATGAGTGAATGAAGTTTGAATTCAAGAGTTAGAAAAATATTATCACCAAGTTCAATAAGCATAAGCGTTGTCGTTATAAAAAACAAAGAGTTGGAAAAATATTATCACCAACGCTAGGATCATCAGCTTCATAACTATAACCTTATACATCCATATTTTCCCCTTTTGATGAAGACAATGCATCTCTCAAGGAGGAGGTAAAAGAGAAAACACAAAGATAAAATTTGGTATGGTTTAACTCCCCCTCAAATGAGTAGAGAGTATACTCTACTTCCCTTGATAGTATACTTCTCCACTATTGGCATAATAAAAAAGGTGGGAAAATAAAAGTAGCACATAGATCACATGTTTGTTTGGGTAAAAGGAATAAGTTATCTTATAAATATATGGACATGAACAATCCAAATAAAAAGTAGGACTTAATATCTTACTTCTTCCCACGAAATGTAGAATCCATCTTTGAGATCAACATGTTGGTAAGTTTTGGAGAACTCCTTCTTTTTTATTGTTTCTCAAACACAACTCAAAAGTCTTTGAAGCTTTCCGAAACGAGAGGTAATTGTAAAATCTACTTCTTTCTTGCCTAGATTTCGTCCAAGAGATAACATTTCCCCTTGTGAAATCTTTTGGGAAGACTTTTCAACCGCCATGGGCTCCATGTGGTTTTCGCAACCTGGAAATCCGACGGGATTGTGGAACATATTGAAGCGGATCAAAGTATTTTCTATGCAGAACTAAACCACGTTGATAGAAGAAACATTGACAACCAATTTTCAAATATTTTTCCATTTACGCCCGCATTAACAACTTTGACTTTCAAGGGGCTAAAGTATACCACTCAATAAAGCTACACCCTATGCATGACTTTATGTGGGAATATGAAAACATCAGGGGCTATAACATAAGGTCTGAATTGAAAGGTGTTAAGCTCTGAATCGAGCATATTATCTCGAATTTTAACCTACATGGACGAAAGCAGGATAATAGTGCTCTGGAAGCCGAATCACCAGAAATGGTGGTTGTCTAAGTCACAACGTTTTAAGATGTTCAAATAAATGATATTGGCCATAATTTCAAGAAACAGCTTCAGAAAGCTATAGGTTCAATTGTATATATGACAATGAACCTTTGGGGTTTAAGAAAAACCCAATAACATCAACCCAAAGGATTCAAGCTCAAAGTGGATTTAGGAGATGGGAGGACTAAGAGGCCAACTTACATGATTTCTAAGCTCGACCCAAGCCTAAAAACACAACTAATCAAGGTTTTGAAAGAGTTCCAAGACTTCTTCTCCTGGGATTACAATGAGATGTCTGGACTTATCCAGGATTTGGTAGAATTGAGACTACCATTTAGGCCTAACAAAAGGCCAGTAAAGAATATCTCTGAAGGTTTTCCCCAGAGGTCATGTCTAATATCAAGGTAGAGATAGAGCAAATACTAAAAGGAAAATTTATAAGACCTATCAGATACGTCGAATGTCTAGCAAACATTGTCACAATAGTTAAAAATAATGGCACTCTCAAGGTCTGTATCAACTTTAGGGATTTGAATATTTCCACTCCAAAAGATAAATACCAAATGCCAGTAGCAAAAATGCTAATCAATTCAACATTTGGCTTTGATTATTTAAGTCTTTTATTATTCTGGATATAACCAAATTTTTATTGCAAAGAACATTGTGTCAAAAACGGTGATTCGATGCCCTAGGGCCTTAAGAGCATATGAATGGGTGGTAATGCATTTCAGCCTAAACAATGTTGGCACAACCTACCATAGGGTAATGATTTATATGTTTCATGATTTTATTGAAACATTTATAAAGTTTTATATAGATGACACAATCACCAATCCTCATCGAAAAGTGGCCATTTAAACCACCTTCCACAATCCTTTAAAAGAATGAGGAAATATGGACTTAAGATGAATCCATTAAAATGTGAATTTTATGTTCATGCCGAAGATTTCCTTGGCTTTGTGGTCCACAAGAAAGGAATTTAAATAAACCTAAACAAGACGAAACCCATATTCGACATAGAGTCTCCGACGAATAAAAAATAGCTCCAATTTCTACTTAGGAAGATAAATTTCCTAAGAAGGTTTATAAAAAATCTAATTGGAAAAAAATGTTTTCTCACCACTGTTGCGCCTGAAGAAATAGGAAGGATTTTGATGGGAATTAGAGCATCAGAGATCATATGATGCCATCAAGGCGTATCTATCGAAACCTCTTGTGATACCGCCTCCCATGAGGAATAAAATTATGAAATTGTACATCTCGACATATGATTCTACAATGGGTAACATGCTAGCCTAGGAAGATGATAATGGTGTTGAAAGATCCATATATTATCCCGGTCAGGTGCTAAATGATACAGAGAATATATAGCTTAATAGAGAAGTCATGCCTTTGTTTGTATTTCTCTTGTACAGAACTGAAGTATTGTATTAAATCATCAAATGTGTTTACTTATTCGCATTTTGATATTATCAAGCATATGTTGTCGAAACCCATTCGACATAGTAGGATTGGAAAATGGGCATTATCATTAACCAAATATTCTTTAACATAGGCGTCGTTAGAGGACATGAGAGGCCAGATTGCTGTTGATTTTATTGTTGATCATGAAATAGTCGAAACATTACAAAATTATATGGAGTTTAACCTATCGAGTTATACTTTGACGGTTACAAACATAAGAATGGAGATGGAATCAGAATAATAGTTGTTTCCCCTAGGGGAAAACTTTACTAAGTTTAAATTTAAGATCCAGGGAAGTTGCTCGAATAACGAAGCCAAGTATGAGGATTTAGTAGCAAGCCTTAGGATACTATTAGACTTGGGGGGCAACAATAGTCGAAGATTAATGTGATTCTGAATTAGTTCTGAAGCATTTTATGAAAAAGTACAAATTCCATGAAGATAATTTATTTGTGTCTTCATCCCAACCAACTCGCTCTTGAGAAGATTCGACTCAGTCGACATCCAACATGTGCCTCGACTGGAAAATCAAGAAGCTATTGCCTTGGCACAAATTACTTCAGGATATAAAGTCTCTAGAGTGAAATTAGAAGAAATAATTGAAGTTATAAAAAAATTGGCTTCACCTAGCATCCTTCCCTCGAAATTTTCAACGTCAAAACTAGTGGGTGTAGAAGGGCTAGAAAAGTTTCCAGAGAATTTTGAAATTTTTGCCATTGCCAATTTTCCAGACTACAATTGGCGAAAGGCAATCATAAAATTCTTGGAAACCCCCACAGGGGCAGCGGACTGAAAGGTCAAATACAAGGCATTGAGATATTTAATAATTGGGAATGAGTTGTTTACTTAAACCAAAGAAGGAGTTCTGCTCAATTGCATTAGCAAATGTGAAGCTTACTGAGAAATCTTTTACGACCATAGTGGATGTTGTGGTTCTCACCAAGTAGGCCATAAAATAAAGTGCCTTTTGTTTTGAAAGGGTGTATCTTGGTCGACTATGGTGAAAGAATGAATTGAATTTACCAAAGGATGTCAAGAGTTCAAAAAGAACGCAGGAGTTCAACATTTTCCTTCCAACAAGTTACATTCAATCATTAAACCTTTGAAATTTAGAGTTTGGCGTTAGTTTTGATTGGCAAAGTAAAACCTATATCATCTAAGCAAATGTCGACCAAGATATTGTGATCAATTTCATTTAGAGCCACAACATTTTCAGGATTGGAATTCCTGAAATTATAACCACATATCAAGGGTCAGTGTTCACTGCTCGAAACATGGTTGAGTTTACCTCAGAATGAAGAATCGAACTTCTAACCACTACCCCCTATTACGCCCAAGCAAACGGCCAGGTCAAAGTTGTAATTAAAGTGATAATAGGCCTAATCAATAAACATGTAGGCCAAAAACCAAATAATTGGAATAAGACTTTGGATAAAGCACTATGGGCTTATCGAAAGTATCCTACAAAAGCAACAACTCTACACCTTTTAGACTGACATTCATTCATGATGCGGTTTTACCTTCCAAGATACGCTTGCAATCATTAAGAATCCAAAGGCAAAATGAGATTCCACCCAACCATTATTGAGGCCTGATGAGGGATGAATTGGTTGATCTTGATGAAGAAAGTTTAATTGCCTTAAACATTCTAATTAGACAGAAAGAGAGTATCATTAAGGCCTACAATAAAAAAGTTAAATCAAAGGCATTGGTAGTTGGTGATTACATATGGAAAGTAATATTTCCTAAGGATCAAAAGGAAAAATCCTTAAGTAAGTGGTCACCAAATTCGAAGGTACCATTTTGAATTAGCCGAGTATTTAAAAAAAACCTTACGAGATCGAGGAATTAAGTCCTAACAATCATATATTGAAGTTAAATGGAAAATATTTGAAAAAATATAAGCCTGTGCTACAAGAAATTTGAATAACAGGAAAATAAAGTGTAGATTAATTAAATGCCAAGATGGAAACGTCAAATGGAAAAAACGGCAAAGTCATTACAGTGGTCAGAATACATCTAGGGAAATATAAGATTTAAAATCTTGTTTCATATTATCAAAAATTAATTTGATATGATGAATCCTCCTATCATTCAGAGCATCCCCGACTTTCAGCACACTAATCTCTTTTTCCAAGTCACGAGCGAGCTTCGCGTGTCCAATCCCAGTATTAGACTCCTTAACCAATTTCAATTGGACAAAATCCAAGTCTAAAGCATAAAATATGTCCTTCCCCTTTTTTTATTCTTCAATCTTCAACTGTAACCAGTTCATTTGCTGGGTCTAGGTTAAAATATCTGCTTCAAGGGTGGCTAACCTATCTCGGTCTTTAGAAATTTTCTCCAACTTAGAGAAATGATATCGAGACTGTGAAAACAAAGCTTGTTAGTAAAATATGAGTTTAGTCCTTTGGTCAAACTCACCAGCATACTTTTGTTTCAGAATGGCTGCTTAGACGTCCTATTCGAGAAGAGTTTCAAAATCAATAAGAAGGTCATTCATAAAATCAAGCACCTATGGTTTTTTAGCTTCAATAGTATTCCATTGATCCCGAAAATAGAAACAGATTGTTCCTCAATTGGATGGATAAGGTTCATACCAACAAGTGTCGATTTCAATTGCTGAAACAATATGGCAAGGTCGTTGCTCGAAATCTCTCAGCTAGCATCGATTAAGGCAACCTCAAAGTTTTCCAAGATATTCAAATCTTTTTGAAGGCTTCTACTAGATTCTCTTCCTAGTCGACCCCCGCCTCTGGTGACTTGAAATTGGCGACATAAGTAATAAAATTTGATGTAACATCGTGACTATAAAAAAAGTAAGATTGAGATCTCGGAGTAGGGGATGAATGTGTATACTCTTTCCTTCTCACATGAATAGATCTAGCGGGGGTGAATAGATCACAAATGAAATTTTCTTATTAAAATTCTGTTTTAAAAAAGTTTTAACTATGGCGTGCAGATATAACCCGGATCGACAATCGTCTATTCTAGCCTTTATCAAAAAGATCAGATATGAATTAAACTGGTAGAAAAAATACTTAAGATGAGAAAAATAATCAATATATTTTCAGCAACCATGTTTGAATTTAAATTGCATAATAGTAGTCTATTTCCAATGAAATATCAAACAAAAATTGATATAAGTAATTTGTCGAACACTTGGTGTGCAAACAATTTAAAACAAAATTTTCTATGATTTGTTGATATGTAAATCCAATTGCAATCACACATATTGTAATCAACTTACCAAAAAAAAATTGAATTATTAAACAAAGAGATTATCTCTATGTATCGATTGCAAAATCAATCATTTCACAATTTGCAAGTAAATGTAAATGAGAGAGAGATAGAGAGAAGGAATTTTTTATGTAGTTCCCTAATCGGCTTCACTATGGGTACGTCTTCCCCCAATTCCTTTTGAAATAAAAATAGTGAAAATTAACCTTTGCAAATGTAGTATACAAGAGAAAAAGTAGAAATCCAACCCTCTAAACCCTGAGTTTAATGTTGATCATATCTTCTTCTCTCCCCTTTATAAGAGCTCAATAAAGTAACCTGATACTTTTAATTTGATCCTCTAGTTACCGCTACTCCTTTGACAGAGTCCCCGTTCTTCAAAACATTTTCTCGGCTAAATCCAAATTGTGAACTTATCCTTACTCAATATTACCAAAGTCATCCTCTGGTTACCATTACTCCTTAGATAGAAACCTTTGTTCTTAAAAGCTTTCACTCAGCTAAATCCAAATTGCATAATATTGTGAAAAACTCCCAAATCAATCCTCTATCTTGGAAGAAAACCCTACACAAATTTATCTTGAAACTCCCAAATATCTTTCAACCCAATTGATTAAATTGATTCATAATAAAACATTATAAAACTATTTCTTAATCACACAACAAAAATGATTATGTGTAGTTGTTGCATGTATGCAATGAGAGATGATGGAGATGACGAAAATCATTGTATACTTTTGGTTTCAATCATGAGAAGTGATGCATAAATGACTATATATATGAAATTCTGGTATTAGATATGAGACGTCGAAGGAGATGTCACGACACAAATATCTGAGAACAATGTAAAGTGCAACAATAATAAAAGCAGTAAAAACACAAAGGATTGTTAACCCAGTTCAGTGTACAATAACACCTACTCTGGGGGCTACCAAGTCAGGGACAAGTCCACTAATTAGTACCAACTCATAGACTCTTAGTAAACAACCAGTTTACGATCTAATCAGTTAATCACTACCCGTGCTATACTTTTACCTAAGACACACCTAGGTATGAGGCCCTCCTCAAATCCCTAAAATCACTTACAGTGAAGAACAACAGAAATATTAAGTTTTTAAGACTTCAATCATTCAATACTTAAAAGCTTATGAATGAACCACAATTAACAACTCAAATAACTACTCAAGTATTAAATCAATACTAGACTGTATTACAATTAAAAGACTTAGACTTCTAAAACAGAAAGAATGTATTCTTCTTCAAAAGTTGCAGTTCAATGAATAAGGAAGCAAGTCCTTATAAAGGCGCAGCTGTGGGCTTGGGCTGAAAAATAAATATTCCAATCTTTTGAATATTTATATGAAAACAAGCCAAGATATAATTCATAAAGATAAAGCATATAAAAAAATATTCCTCCATATTTTTCGTAAGCTATGAGTCCCAAATCCTGAATGATGGTGCGCATAAAAATAGGAAACAAAAAACTTAAACCAGATATGAAGTTTCGTTCAGCTCAGGAGGCAGATGTCAAGACATCTGCTTTGAAATCATTCAAAATAGTTTTCTTCAAATGTCAAGACATTTAGCAAAGCATTATCAAGTCATTGTTTTACCAAAATTGCGGCCAACAAACACTTACAAACTCCCCCTTTGGCAAATTTTGCCTAAACCATTATTTGAGCATATTATCAGAACATTATCAGAGCAGCAACATAAGTAAAGCAAGCAAAACAAAATCTCAGTTAGCAGTTAGCTGTTAGCAAAGGAAGATGTCAAAACATCTTTTGAGACATGAAGCTCCCCCTCAAGTATTAATCCCCCCCCCCTCAGTCAAGGTTCAGTCAATCAGAGGTCAGTCGGTTTCTCTCCCCCCTTTTAGTCATAATATGCCAAATAAAACATGTATTCAAGAAAATAGCAGTAATAGAATATGCCAAATAAGTACATACCATAGAATCCAAGCACATACAAGTGCCAAAAAGGAACAAAGGGGTCAAACAAATAAACAATAAATAGTCTAACTATCTTCAGGACCAGTAGACTTGGCATAGCCAGAACTTCCTTCCTCACTAGAATCTCCTCCTTCAGAGCTCACTCTATCATCAAAGTTGTTGTCCTTCTGCAACTCCTTCATCATCTTCTTAAAAGTTAGCTTTCGTGCTGAGCTAACTCTTATCACATTGTCCAGTTCTTTGTAGGCTTCCCTTAATTCAGTGATCATGTCATCCTTGGTTGAGGTCTTGTTTTCAGCAGATGCAAATGTCAAAACAAAATGTCTAGGACATGTTTTCCTGAAAACAGTTTGAAGTGAAGGGTCAGAGAAGACTCCCTCTTGAAAGGTACATCATTACCACTCAGAATTCCAGGATGTTGATTAAAAATAATTTCCACAAATAAGGGATGGAAAGGAAATAGGCATCTTGATGGCACATGTTCCTGCATGCTTAATAGTCTGATAAAAAATGTAAGTACCATAATCAAACAGTTTCTTGTTTCCAACAGCATAAATAAACTTTCCTAAGCCAATAGTGATGGTTGAGGTATGATTGGTAGGAACCCAGTTAGCAGCTCCAATTATATGCAAGATAACATATTTCACACTTAGCTTGCTAACAAGAAGCTTATTTTTCATGGGCCACTCACTCACTTGGTTAGCAGTGATGATTTTGCACACTTGATTATCAGTTACTTCCAGCTCACAATAATCATCTTCATACCTATCCAAAAATCTATTGATGATATCAGGGGGAAATTCTACACACCTACCTCTAACAAACACCTTCCTATACTCCTTACTCTTATGATCAACACAGTCAATAAGAATATTAACAATAAATTCCTTAACAAGAGTCTCATAGAATTTTGATAACCTGGTAACAATTTTCATCAATCCAGCAGAAGATATCAACTCTATAATTTCTTTGCACTCCAGTGCACCAGCTCCCAATTCTCTTTCAAGGGCAATTATTCTTTGAAATACATATTTCCAATTTTTAGAATTCCCAACAGAATGGAAGGAAAAATTGTCAAGAGGGGCATCAGGTACTCTAACAGAAAGCTTCTTGCTTGCATACTTTTTCACAGGAGAGATGTCCTGGACATCTTCCTCGACATCATAATCAGAGTTATCCTCTTCTACCAATTCGGATTTCTTCTTACCTTTGGATCTCTTTACAACATCATCATCATCATCATTTATGGAGCTATCAGGTCTAGCTTTTTTTTTGCTAGAGGGAGGAACCACTTTACTTCCGGGATTTGGGGGACCATACATAGTTTTCTTCTTGATTATCTTGGTAGGGGGTGTGATATTCACATCCTTCACTTTCCTGGATTTGAGCCTTTTAGCAATTCCAGGCACCACATTGGAAATGAGCTCATTGTCAGACAACTCATCAACATTAACAACATTCTCGACATTTTGATTTTCTGCAACTTTGGAGCCAACAACATCTTTCTTAGTAGGAGATTTCTTCTCAACATCTTGTTCAACATCAGCTTCCACTTCTTTTAGATACTAAATAGCAAGCTTGTCAAGTTTTCTTTCAGAAGCATCTTTCTTGAAGATGGATGATTCAACAGCACTTTTAGGATTATTTCCTTTGTTAGTCGGAGCAGGAATATGAGCAAGAGGAGTAGAAATCCCTGGCATAGAAAACTTTCATTTAACACTCTACCCACTAGCCTTCTAATTCTTCTATCAACATTAACAATCTTTTCTTCTGTCCTATCATCAGTAGCATTAGAAGCATTACCTTTACCATCTTTGGATTTATTTGCAGGTGACGATGTGGGTTTCTTGACCTTATTCTCAAGAGGTGGGATAATTGTTAGAGGAGTAACATCAAGTACTCTGTCAAGGGAGAGTTTCTCGGGATGGTTGACTGATTTTGAGGGAGATGATGCATGATGTTGAGACATATTTGAATATTTTTGAGCAAAGAGATGAAGAATAATAAGGGTTCTTTTTCTGTAAAGGAGAATGAAGAGTTTTTGATAGTAGAAGGATGTGATTTCGTAGCGTGTGGGGAAAACTTTGAGACAATCTTGTAATGATTGCTTTTGAAATTTGATTTGTTGGAAACATAAATAATATAATATCATTTTAATGATATTCCCACACGCCCTTAATTTCTACAAACCCTCATATAACCAAATCCCTAATTTTCTTCTTAGGTTATCAAACTGATTAGCATCCAAATCCTTAGTGAAAATGTCAGCCAGTTGTAATTTAGTAGCTACATGTTCTAAGGCAACAATCTTTTCTTCAACAATCTCTCTTATGAAGTGATGATGGATACCAATGTGTTTGGTCCTGCTATGTTGAATAGAATTTTTTGATATATTTATGGAACTTAGATTGTCACGGAATAATGTCATGACATCTTGTTTGACATTATATTCTGTTAACATTTGTTTCATCCAAACCAATTGAGAACAACTGCTTCCTGCATCAATATACTCAGCCTCGGTAGTGGATAGAGACACACAATTTTGCTTCTTACTAAACCAAGATATGAGATTACTTCCCAGAAAGAAGCATCCTCCTGATGTACTTTTTCTATAATCAGCACTTCCTGCCCAATCAACATCATAATAACCAATTAAGGCAGAACTAGATCCATGAGAGTATACCATACCATAGTCACTTGTCTCATTCACATATTTAAGAATTCTCTTTACATTGTTGGCATGGCTAACTTTAGGATCAGCTTGATATCTAGCACACACCCCTACAACAAAGTCAATGTCAGGTCTGCTAGCTGTGAGTTATAGAAGAATGCATATCATACTTTTGTAAATACTTTGATCCACACTCAGTCCTTTTTCATCTTTAGACAACTTCAGATGTGTGGGAACATGAGTTATTTTGTGACTGGAATTTTCCATCCCAAATTTCTTTACTATATTCTTAGAATACTTGCTTTGAGATAAAAATATGGAAGCTTCCATTTGTTTAACTTGCAAACCAAGAAAGTAGGTTAATTCACTAACAAGGCTCATCTCAAATTCTGACTGCATTTACTTGACAAAATGTTGAACCATCTCATTTGACATCCCACCAAACACAATATCATCAACATAAATCTGTGCAATCATGATCTTCCCTTCTTCTTCCTTGACAAAAAGAGTTATGTCTATTCCATATTTCCTATATCAATTCTCACCAAGAAATTTTGTCAATCTCTCATACCAAGCTCTTGGAGCCTGATTTAATCCATACAGAGCTTTCTATAGTTTATACACATGTTTAGGAAAACTTGGATCAACAAATCCCTTAGGTTGTTCCACATAAACTTCTTCATTCAGATAGCCATTGAAGAAGGCACTATTTACATCCATTTGAAATAATTTAAATTTCAGTATGCATGCAACTCCTAAGAGTAGTTTGATTGATTCAAGTCTAGCCACAGGGGTAAAGGTTTCATCAAAGTTAACTCCTTCAATTTGAGTGTATCCTTGTGCAACTAACCTTGCCTTATTTCTAGTGACCACCCCTTTTTCATCATATTTATTCTTGTACACCCATTTAGTGTCAATCACATTTGTCCCTTCAAGCCTTGGAACCAGATCCCAAACTTCATTTCTAATGAATTATTCTAACTCTTCCTGCATAGAATTAATCCAGAACTCACCAGTTAAGGCCTCTTTGACATTCTTAGGCTCAATTTTTGACACAAAGAAAGAGTTTGATATCCCTTCTCTTAATCTGGTAGTAACTCTTTTATTTTGATTTCCTATGATAAGCTCCTTAGGATGATCTTTCTGAGTTCTAATTGAAGGCCCTTTATTGACATGACTGGGCTTAGGGTCTTCTTGAGGGAAATTAGAATCAATACTCCTGTCATTGGATTCTGTTGGAATATCATATAAATATGTTCCAACATCTTCTTCATTATTCCATCCTCTATCATCAATAATAACATTTATGTATTCCATCATAACCTTGGTTCTGGAGTTAAAGACTTTGTAAGCTCTGCTATTTGTAGAGTAACCCAAGAATATTCCTTCACCACTCTCGGGATCTATCTTCCTCCTTTGTTCATGATCAGCTAAGATGTAACATTTACTTCCAAAAACATGAAAGTATTTGGCAATTGGTTTTCTTCCCCTCCATATTTCATACAAGGTGGTTGAAGTGCCTTTCCTTATAGTGACTCTGTTATGGATATAACATGCAGTATTCATAGCTTCAGCCCAAAAGTGGTAGGGTAACTTCTTAGCATGAATCATAGATCTGGAAGATTCTTGAAGGGTTCTGTTTTTACATTCCACAATCCTATTTTGTTGAGGAGTAATAGGAGAAGAGAATTCACGATTTATTCCTTCAGAAGAGCAAATGCAACAAATTTATTATTCTTAAATTCCTTTCCATGATCACTTCTGATTCTGATGACATGACTATCTTTTTCCCTTTGAAGTTTTTGACAGAGATCTTTAAACACTCCAAAAGTGTCTGATTTTTCTCTAATAAAACTTATCCATGTGTACCTAGAGAAATCATCTACAACAACATAGGCATACTTATTTCCACCAAGACTTTCAACCGCATAGGTCCCATCAAGTCCATGTGGAGAAGTTCCAAAACTTTTGATGTAGTAAGATGTTGGTTCTTCTAATGTGACATCTTAGTTTTCTTTCCAATCTGGCAGTCACCACATACTCTTCCTTATTCTATATTGAACTTAGGAATCCCTCTCACGGATTCTTCAGATATAATTCTTTTCATTCCTTTTAGATGCAAGTGTCCCGATTTTTGATGCCATAGTTTAACTTATTTTTCTTTGGATAAAACACACGTTGAGGAGAAGTTCAACTCTTGGGGAACCCATAAATAATAGTTGTCTTTAAATCTGATTCCTTTCATAAAAACTTCATTCTTTTCATTGCAAACAAGATATTCTTCCTTGGTGAAGTTAACTTTGAATCCTTGATCACACAATTGGCTTATACTTATCAGGTTAGTTGTTAACCCTTTAACAAGTAACACATCATAAAGCTTAGGTACTCCTGAACATTCCAGCTTGCCAACTCCTTTGATTTCACCTTAGGCTCCATCACTAAAAGTCACATAACTGGTGGAATGAGATTTGATATCTACCAACAGATTCTTGACATCTGTCATGTGTCTAGAAAAACCACTGTAAAAGTACCAGTCATCTTTAGTTGATACTATGAGAGAGGTATGAGTTATGAAACTAGCAACATTAGACTTGGGAACCCACTATTTCTTATTTTTGTTATTTTCGTGGATCTGATCAGTTTTGGGAAGAGGAGTGGTTTTAGGATACCCATACAACTTGAAACAGAAAGGTATTATATGACCAAGATTTCCACAGTGATGACATCTCCAGGGCTGGGATTTCTCTTTGATGTGACTAACCTTTTTCTTTCCATGATGTTTTCCATGATGTCGAGACATTTAATTAGACATCTTTGGTTTAGACTTGGCATGAGTGGTATCTAATGAAGGTTCTTCTGAATTTGGTTCCTTTTTTCTCAATAAACCCTGGGCCACTCTTATCTCCTGTCACTCTTCTTGCTTGAAGAATTTCATATAATGTGTCAAACCCATTATTTAGCATCTTGAGAGATTTGACTATTCTATCATGGTTTGAATTCAGAGAAGTCACTTCACTTTCCAGATTAGAAATAGTTTTCAGATGCTCTTCCCTTTCTTCCTTCAGCTGAGTTATGAGGACTTTCTGTTTTTCCCCTTCATGGAACACTTCTGCACTTCTAAGACATAATTCTTTATATGAAGAAGCTAACTCATCAAAGCTTAGTTCCCTATCACTAGACTCTTCATCAGAGACATATTTTCCTGTCAATGCTTTAACATACTTGGCAGATTCTTCAAGATCACTCTCTGAGTCCTCTTTAGACCAAGTAACAGATAAATTCTTCTTCTGTTTCTTAAGATATTTAGGACATTCAGGTCTAATATTACCGAGGCCTTCACATTCGTGACATTGCATTCCCTTCCCTTGAGTGTATTTTTCTTCAGCCCTTTTTCTTCCAAACTCATTTGACTTATGGATGTCAGATGAGATGTTCTTGACATTTGATCTTGAGTTCCTATCCATTCTTTTTATCACTTTGTTAAACTGTTTTCCAAGCATAACTAAGGCATTTGATATTTCTCCATCTGTATCCAGATCATAGTCCTCCTCTTCATCTTCAATATTTGATACAAAGGCTATGATTTTGTTCTTCTTTTCAGGTCTGTCATTGATGCTTAATTCAAATGCTAAAAGGGATCCAACAAGTTCATCCACTTTCATTTTGTCAATGTCTTAAGCTTCTTCTATAGCAGTCACTATCATATCAAATCTCTTGGGAAGAGACCTTAGCATCTTTCTCACCAATTTGACTTCAGGTATTTTCTCTCCTAAAGCACTGGATGCATTAACAATCTCAAGAATGTTCATATGGAAGTCATTAATACTTTTATGATCCATCATTCTTAAATTCTCAAATTTTGTGGTGAGCAACTAAAGCCTTGACATCTTAACTTTTGACATGCCTTCATGAGTAGATTGAAGAATTCCCCATGCATCTTTAGCTACTTCACACATGTTCACTAATCTGAAAATGTTCTTGTCAACTCCATTGAATATAGAATTAAAGGCTTTAGAATTTCCAAGATCAATTTCATCTTCTTCTTTAGACCAATCTTCTTCTGGTTTTAACTCAGAAGTAGGTTCTCCATTTTCTCCCAATTTGACAGGGTGTTTCCATCCTTTTAAGATAGCTTTCCAAGCTCTACTGTCCAGAGACTTTAAAAAGGACACCATACGTGGTTTCTAATAGTCATAATTACTTCTATCCAGAATGGGTGGTCTGTTCATAAATCCTCCTTCCTTACCAAAAAGTATCTTCCCTGGATCTCACCCAGATATAGAGCAGGATGCCTGCTCTGATACCAATTGAAATTATGGTATCAAATATGTGATGTCGAAGGAGATGCCATGACACAAATATTTGAGGACAATGTAAAGTGCATCAATAATAAAAGCAATAAAAAACACAAAGGATTTTTAACCCAATTCAGTGTACAACAACACCTACTCTGGTGGCTACCAAGCCAGGGAAAAGTCCACTAAATAGTATCAATCCATAGACCCTCAGTAAACAACCAGTTTACGATCTAATCGCTTAATAACTACTCGTGCTATACTTCTACATAAGACACACCTAGGTATGAGGCCCTCCTCAAATCCCTTCAATCACTTACAGTGAAGAACAACAGAAATATTAAATTTTAAAGACATCAATCATTCAATACTTAAAAGCTTATGAATGATCCATAACTAAAAACTCAAATAACTACTCAAGTATTAAATCAATACTAGAGTGTGTTACAATTAAAAGACTTAGACTTCTAAAATAGAAAGGATGTATTCTTCTTCAAAAGTTGCAGTTCAATGAATAAGGAAGCAAGTCCTTATAAAGGCGCAACAATGGGCTTAGGCTGAAAAACAAATATTCCAATCTTTTGAATATTTCCATGAAAACAGGCCAAGATATAATTCATAAAGATAAAGCATATCGAAAAATATTCTTCCATATTTTTCGCAAGCTATGAGTCTCAAATCTTGAATGATGGTACGCATAAAAACAGGAAACAAAAAACTTAAATCAGATATGAAGTTTCGTTCAGCTCAGAAGGCAGATGTCAAGACATCTTTGACATCACTCAAAATAATTTGTTTCAAATGTCAAGACATTTAGTAAAGCATTATCAAGTTACTGTTTTACCCAAATTGCTGCCAACAAACACTTACTATATATATATATATATATATATATATATATATATATATATATATATATATATATATATATATATATATATATATATATATATATATATATATATCTGTGTGTGTGTGTGTAACAGTTTGAATGAATGAAACATAAAAAATAGGGTTGCAAAATTAGACATTTCAAACCGTGGGCTGACCCGTTTGAAGTGTGAGTCGACTCCTAAGGGAAAGGGAGTCGACCCATATTGCTTCAGAGTCGACTCCAAATGGACATAATTTTTTTGTGAAATAAGCTTCTGTATGAGTCGAGACATACCAAATGGGAGTCAACTCCATCATGTTATGTATTGACTCTAATTGCCTTGGTGTCGACCCATCATGGACACAGAATAATTTTTCAAAAATACTTTCAGTGGGAGTCAACCCGCAACTCGAGGGAGTCGACTCTTTCATGATATGTATCGATTCATGGGTCATGGGAGTCGAGTCCTTTTTGACAGAGAGTTTCCTTTTCAAGAATGATTCAGAGGGATTCGACTCCTACCACGGGTGAGTTGACTTCAAACATGGTTTTTCATAAAAATGCACATTTATGTAGTTTTTAACTTGCTCAAATGCTTTTGACTTGTTCTATAAGTGTCCTAAGATGAAAATGCAACCTAGACATAAGGAGATATGGTCCAATATATAAATACTACATATGAACTAATTTTGACATCATTCAAAACATCTAAGAGAGGATACTGCACTCACATACTCCCCCTTTTTGATGATGACAAAACGTATGACGTATTTGTAGTCTCTGGTCATATATCCCTCTGATTATATGCATCTCTATTTTAGTATTTGCAAAACAAGACGATATGATGTTCTTTGTTCTTGTATAGCGCCCCCCCCCCCCCCCCCCCCCCCCCTTTGACAACATCAAATAGAGAAAAAAGGCCACAAAACATAAGAAGCATCATGTAAAACACACAATCACATATAAACTACTAAAAGGCATCGCAAAGATAATTTTGATAAACAACACCAGCACTCACATAGAATGATGATGATGTGAAAAATATGTATAAACATAAATAACCAACAATTCACAAAAATGCAAGAGAGGTAAATACAATTTCCAAGCATACAATCATAAGATATTTTAAGTGTAAAGAATTCATACTATGAAATACAAATGATAATGAAATACAAAATATTAAAACATGAAGTCACTATAAGCATATGGATTGAAAACACGCATAGGTTAACAACAAATTTTTTGGAAGTGAACATTCATGAGATTGCATTACACATCAAATATATCGCATACATTTGGAACATAAATACGCAATAAAGTTACAAGAGACATATATAAGTAACGTAAGAAATAATAACTTGTGAACAAAGAGATAAGTAAAACGATATTACCTCATAGGATGAGAAATGGAGGATGCACTCACATGAACTAGAAATTTCTAATGACGGTTAAAACAAATATGTAGAGAATGCATGCATAAACCTATTTAGATAAAATTTGAGATATCAAGAATGCCCAATTCGCGACGAATATTGAAAAATGGTTCAGTTGCAAGAGGTTTTGTGAAAATATAGGTAAGTTGATTTTTAATATCAATATGCTCAAAAACTACATCCCCTTTTCAACATGATCGCTTAGGAAATTGTGACGTATCTTAATATGTTTAGTAAATGAGTGTAGAACATTATTTTTAGTTAGATTAATCTCACTTTCTTCTTGTTATGCCAATTGACTAAATACTTTGAAAATAAGTGGCAATTTCCACTAGTGCTCTTCCTATCCAGTTTACAACCAAAAAAGTCTGAATCACAGTAACCAACTAAATCACAATTGCATCCTTTGGGATACCAATGCCCATACTTATAAGTACTATGAAGATCTCTAAGGATGCACTTTACGAATTTTGAATGAGATTCCTTAGGAGCAGATTGATTTCCAGCACACATGCACACACTAAACATAATGTTAGGCCAAGATGCAGTAAGATAAAAGAGAGAGATCCAATTATACCTTTATACCTTTTAACATTAACATCCTTACTATTTTCATTTATGGGCATTGGAGTATAAATTAACTTTGCATCTACCATTTCGAAGCGTTTAATAAATCTTGACAATACTTTATTTGACACACAAATGTCCCTTATTTGAGTTGTTTGGTTTGAAGTCTGAGAATGTAATTTAACTCCCCCATTAGGCTCATTTCAAACTCTATCGGCATTATCTCAGAAAACTCTTAGACTAATTTCTTTTTAGTAGAACCAAATATGATATCATCAACATAAATTTGAACGAGAAGAATATGTTTTCCTAGACGTTTAATGAAAAGCATTGTGTCAACATTCCCTCTAGAATATCCTTGATCAAGTAAGAGCTGACTAAGTCGCTCATACCAAGCCCTAGGGATTGTTTGAGACCATACAAAGCTTGTTTTAGTTTAAAAGTATGATTAGGATACTCATCATTTTCAAAACGGGGAGGTTGTGAAACATACACTTCCTCATTTATGTAACCATTAATGAAAGCAATTTTCACGTCCATTTAAAATAATTTGAAATTTATAGAACATGCAAATTCTAGTAAAAGGCGTATAGTCTCGAGGTGGACAACCAGAGCATAATTTTACCCGTTTTCTATGCCCTCCTATTGGCTATATCCTTGAGCCACTAGCTGGACTTTGTTCCTCATTATCACTCCATTTTCATCCAATTTATTTAGAAAAATCCTCTTAGTGCTTATAACTTGATGATCTCGCGGATGTGAGACAAGGCCCCATACATCATTTATTTTAAATTTATTTAACTCATCTTGCATGGCTATAAGTCAATGCTCATCAAATAGGGCCTCTTTTGAGTTTATAGGTTCAATTTGAGACATGAAGGCAAAGTGATAACATAAAATTACTTATCTTAGAGCGATTATTTACACCTTTTGTGATGTCTCAAATTATGTTGTGAATTGGATGGTCTTTTGAAGACCTCCAAGCCAAGGGTAAATCGTCCACTTTAGTTGGACTTTCCTCCTTCTCATCTTTATGATATTCATCTTCCTCCTCCTCCTCCTCCTCCTCAGGTTTCACAGCTTCAGGTTTACCAGTTCCTTCTTTGATGTCTTTGAGTATGTCTTATGAAGATACACCTCCATTATGAAAAGAAATACCTTTCTCGACATTTCTCGGATAAGATTCATCAAAAGTAACATGTACGAACTCTTCAAAAATAATAAATCTCTTATTATATAATCTATAGGCTTTGCTTGATTGAGAGTATCCAAGGAAGATACACTCATCAACTTTTGAATTAAATTTTCCAAGGTTATCCTTATCATTATTTAAAACAAGGCACTTGCATCCGAAGACAAAAACATATGATAAATTTGGTTTTCTAACTTTAAAATTTCACAAGGAGTTTTGTTTAAAATAGGACGTATAAGTATCCTATTTAAAACATAAAATGTCATGCTTATCGCATCAGCCCAAAAATGTTTTGGTAGACCACCTTCATTGATCATAGTTCTTGCCAACTCCTCTTAAACTAGGTTTTTGGGATCCACAACACCATTTTGTTATGGAGTTCTAGGAGCTGATAAATTATGTTCAATGCCATGCTTATCAAGTTAATCCTCAAAGAGGTGGTTTTTAAATTCACCTCCATGACTGCTTCGAATAGAAACTATTATTAATCCATTTTATTTTGGGATAACTTTTCAAAACAAGAGAAAACCAAAAACGTTTCATATTTACTACGCAAAAACATAATCCAACTAAATCTAGAACAATCGTCTACAATAACAAAACCATAGTAATTACCACCCAATCTTTTAGTCCTTGAGGGACCAAAAAGATCCATATGGAGAAGCTCAAGAGGTATAGAAGTTGAAACAATGCTTTTATGTTTAAAAGAGACCATTGTTTTCTTTCTCATTTGGCATGCATCACATAAGTGATCTTTTGAAAATTTAATTTTTGGTAGACCGATAACTAGATTTTTTAAGACCACTTTGTTTAGTAAATCAAAGTTGACATGAGCTAAGCGTCTATGCCATAACCAAGAGTCTTCACTCACCGTTATTAAACACTTAGTTCTTGTCAAATATACATTGTTCAAGTTAAGCAATATATATATATATATATATATATATATATATATATATATATATATATATATATATATATATATATATATATATATATATATATATATATATATATATATATATATATATATATATATATATATATATATATATATATATATATATATATATATATATATATATATTATTTAGACTCAAGCCCTTAAACGAATAATATTTCATTTCATTATGTTCAATCATGCAACAGTCATTGGTAAAGGTTACTCAGTATCCTTTGTCGTATAGTTGAGTAAAGCTACGTAGATTATGCTTAAGACCTTAAACAAGTATACCAATATTGATAGTAAAAGAAGAGGTATTACCTACACTACCTTTTCCAAGTATAGCACCCTTGTTATTGTCTCCATGGGTTACAAATCCCTTATTCTTTGCCACAAATTCAATGAATAAGGAGATGTCACCCGTCATATGCCTTGAACACTCACTATCAAGAAACCACATTCTTTTCGTGGAGCCAAGAAATTCAACCTACAATATTAAGCAAGAGTGGTAGGTACCAAATTTTCATTGGGTCCTTGAGAGTAAGTGGAAACAATGTTGCATTTAAGAAACCATTGAAAAACAATTTCAGGAACAACAAATTTCCTAAATATTTTTCAATGGTATGACCTTTCTTGCAATAATTATAACAAGTCAAATGATAATGAGAGGGACTTTTCCTATTTGATTTCTTTTCAACAAATTTGTACCTTTGGTATGGTACATTATAAGATCTTTTAAATTTTGAAGAATCAATAACATAAGTAATTTTTGGTTCTAAAGCCTTGTTCAATTTTGCTTTTAAAGTAATAACCTCTTTTTTCCAAATATGACAAGATTCTCAACCAAACCAAGAAGGCTCCTCGTCATCATTTTTGTCTTTTGAAATAACTAACATGGATTGTTTAAGAGTTTGCATTTTTTTTGGGTTTCAAAAACTTTAGTTTGTAGGTATGAAAATATTATTTTATTTGAAGATAACCTCTTAAAAGTATCTATGACTTCACCATATAGATTTTCAAAAGAAATTTGCAATTCAGAATAAGATATATTATCAATAGGTTCATGTTTAGAATTACTTACTTTATGTTTCTTTTGATGGGTCATGAGGCAAAAATTTGTCTTTTCATCATCATCACTTGAGCTATTTTCACTTGATGATTCATCATCAGTTTCCTAATTAATATATTCTCTTCTAGGCTTTCTAGACTTCTTATTCTTATAATGAGCAGTGAGACAAAAAAGTGTTTCATCATAATCACTTGAGCTTTCATCATCACTTTCCCAAGCAATATATGCTCTTCTAGACTTGTTAGACTTATTTTATTGACCCTTTCCTTTATCTTTCTTAAGCAAAGGACAACCCGGTTTGTAGTGACTGACCTTTCCACAATTATAGCATGAACTCTTTGATTTTTCTTTATCATTCTCATCTTGCATTGATGAATTTGATTGTATTCTCTTGATGAGACTTTTTTCAGAATGCTTCACTCTAATCCTTTTAATGTACTTATTGTACCTCTTAACAAACAACCCCATTTCTTTATCATCTGAAAAATCATCATCACCAGATCCACTATCATCTTTCTCTTTAGTTGAGGACTTAGAGCTAGAAGTTATAAGAGCAATTGACTTCTTGTCTATCTCTTTTTCCATTTTCTTATGTTTCTTAATCTTCCTCTCATGCTTCTCTAATCAAATGACCTCTTACTTTTTTTCTTCATGCTTTCCAAACATATTAGTAGTATTTAATGTCAATAGATCATTAGCTTCCTTGATTGCGGTAACCTTTGGGTTCCATTCCCTATTAAGACATCTCAACACTTTGTTAGTTGAAATTTCATAGGAAACACGCTTACCAAGTGCATTCAAACGATTCACAAGATGAGTGAACCTGTTTTTCATATCAGTAATGGTTTCACTATGCTTCATATGAAAGCTTTTCAAACTCTTAATTCAAAGTATGGATTCTAGCTTGTTTGACCTCATTAGTACCCTCATGGGAAACTTGCAATGAGTCCCACATATCTTTGACGATTGAGCAATGAGAAACATGCTAATATTGATTAACTCTTAAAGAGTATACGAGAATATTCATTTATTTCCAATCATACAACCATAATTTCTCATCATCTGTGTTCCATTGTGCTTCCGGTTTAGGTACAACAACACCATCCACATTGTTCTTGGTAATATTGAAAAGGAACATTTTGGATTGAGTTCCATACTTTCCTATTAATAGAATTAATATGACACACATACAACCCTTCTAATAACCATAGTTTTTTCAATTGAAAACAGGCGCTCTATCATATGCCCCTTTAGGTTCAGAATCCATAATCTAATAAGCAATTTGGAAGCACATGATAAACCTGTGCTCGTGATACCAATTGTTAGACGATAGGCTACGATATAGAGAGGGGTGTAATAGATTGCATATTCAATTTTCTAATTAAAGTTCCGAATTAAAAAAGTTTCAACTATGGGGCACGAAAACAACTTGGATCGATAATCTCTATCCGTACCATAATTGAAAAGACTAGATATGCCTTAAATCGGTAGAACAAATAAGTAAGATGAGAGAAACAATCAATATATTTTCAGCAACCACATTTGAATTTAAATCACACAGTAGTAATCTATTTCCAATGAAATATCAAACAAAAATTCATATAAGCAATTTTCCGAACACTTGGTGTGAAATCAATTCAAAAAAGATTTTTTAATGATTTTGTTGATATGTAAATCCAATTACAATCACGTAGATTATAATCAACTCAATAAAAAAATTTGAATTACTAAACAATGAGATTTTCTCTATGTATCAATTGCATAATCAATTATTTCACAATTTGTAAGTAAATCTAAATGAGAGAGAGTGAATGATTTATTTAGACAGTTCCCCAATCGGCCTTACTATGGTTATGATATCCCCAAATTCCTTTTGGAATTGAGATAATGAAAAATAACTTTTTCAAACGTAGTTTACAAGAGAAAAAGTATCAATCCAACCCTCCAAACCCTAATTTGGTGTTGATCTTATATTATTTTCTCCCCTTGATTGAAGCTCGATCAAGTAACTCGATACTTCTAATTTAATCATCTAGTTACCCTACTCCTTTGACAAAACCATTCTTCAAAGCCTTCGATCTAATGAATCCAAATTGCGAATGTATCATGTGTCATACCCCAATTTTTGACCTAAGATCCCACTTCTCTTTTGTATCATTACTTAGCATCAATATCACTGAACACCTTCATGTTTTCCTTTTATATTTACTAACCATTAATCAAAATACAAAAAATATGTTTTGTTTCTTTTGTTTGTGTTGCAAGGTAGGATTTGAATCGAGAATATCAAATGTGGTTTCTCGAGTAAGATTTTGTTCCCTCAAATATCTTCATGTATTTTATTTCTTTTATTTTCTTCATGCATTGCGCAAAGTTGATCAAAATCTAATAATATTGATATTTCGGTTCTACAGACAGACTGTTAAAAGCAATTTGACATTGTGCGGAAAATTAGCAGGAAAAATATTTTAAGCTTTGATCTTTAACTAACTTTTTTATGAATATACATTTCGCGTAGATCATGTTGGTGTGCTCGCTTTATTTTTTCGGTGCAGTTTGCAGTTGCATTTTAATTATCAGTGCTTGTTTAACCGAGTATTTTTACTTTCGATTTTGATCAATTAGAATCTTTTTTATTAATCTTTGTTGTGTGTAGTTTATTTTAATATGTTCATTTTTTTTTACGATTACTTAGGTGTTCATTTTTATCGTTTTTTGTTATTTCCAGTCCCATTTTTTATTCAGAAAAATTAAAAAAAATATTTTCTTGTTGATTTTTTTTTATTCTTTTAGTTTGTATCATTATACTAAATTTTTTTTATATATTTACTATTAGTATTATTTATGTTTATTGTTTTGTCCAAAATAAGAAAAAAGCCAATTTTGTGACCACAAAGTTACAAATTTCACTTTTCATCTCATTCAATCCTCACCCTTTATTATTTTTTTTATCAAAAGCCCACATTTGTTTTTACAACATCACATGGTTTGCCACATGGTTCCCTTCCAATTTCAAATTTCATTACAAACTTACACCATATTTCTCATATCATTCATTGTTTACACAAAAGAAGAAATATTTTCAAATTTCAAATTTAAATCTTCCAACACTTTTCATTCAAATTTTTTCATCATTCACACTATAAATAAGATCTCTCTTCTCTCATTTTGGACCACCAATAATTCAGTAAAACTAAGCCAAAACTCTCTTCTTTTTTCTCTTCATTTTCTTTCAAGTTATTTCTCTCTTTTATTGAATAGGTATGCTTTTATGCTTGTTCGTTATTTAATTATATTACATTTTACTCTTGCTTTATTTATTTAGTACCATAATTATCACTATTTTGCAAGGAAACTCCATTGATTCAAAATCAAGAGTAGAAAAGCATTCTTGAACCTCCAAAAGCAAAAGTGATTTATTGTTGTTTAATTTTTCGTTTTTTTTCCAGTAATTTTTTGTTTTTTTTATTTACTTATTTTGAGCATGGATCTTTGTTCGTGAGATTGAGTAGATGAATTTTCATTATTCATTTGCTTAATTTCATGAAAAAATGAGAAAATTATGACATTTTTACTATTTTTATTATAGACTTCATCTTACTCTTCTTTATCTATTTTTTTTATTTTTTATTTTTATTTCAATCAATTTGGAAAGCATTTGAGCTTTTTTTAGTTCATCTAAGCTTGTCAGATATTTGATAAACTTTCATCATTTCCAATCTACCTCTAAATGGTCATTTGATCATTCAAGGTACTTGAGATTGATGATAAGTTTGTCGTAATATATCTTCCTTGATTTTGTCTTGATCCCCCATGTTTGTTAATTGTACTACATGTATAAGAGGATGAATTTCAAAGTGTAATTTCTCTAACATGTATGGGTACATACATTCTATGCTCCATATGAAGTTACACTTATCCCAAATCAAATTATTGACTTTATATTATACTAACCTTTTAATTTTTATTTTAATATATATTTTATTTTATTTTATAACATCAAATTAATTTAGATTTTTTATATATTCATTTTATCTTATTATTTTAGTTTTCTTTAAATGTAAATAATTCAAGTTTCCATTTCATTTCATTTTATCCCTCTCATGTTACTAACGAGTTTGTTATTGTGAAGGTTTCCGAGAATTGTTTCCAGCATTCATTCTCGCATAACACATCCATAATTTTTCTTCATTACCTTTTTATATGTTTTTTTTCTATTTCGATTTAGTATTTAATACGGTAAATATATAATTGTACATAATACTTTTAATTTTATATTTTATTCACTTTACTTGTAAATAAAATCAAGTTATATAAATATTATTTCCATTGCGTTGCGATTTTGAATTTTAATTCAAATTAACTTTTGAAAATCATACGAACGCATATAAGTTTCTCTGTGCTGTTAAATTTGTTTGTATATCTCTTGTGATGCAGGGATTCTCATTCAATACCGTGAGCTTTACCCATTTCCTTTGCGCTTTATCTGATTCCTCTCCTGGAACGCTTTTCTCGTTTGTGATTTATTTTCACTTGATGCGCTTTATCTGATGCTTGGAGTATTATCTTACATATGAGTTTTTTTGATGCTATCGGCTTGTGATTTATTTTCACCTGAGGTTTGGTATACTCTTAGCTTATTTATCTATCCATGGCTTTAAATCCAAGGGAAAGAATTAATTTGTTGACTTCATGTTATCAAGTATCTAATACGACTGTGCGAAACCCCTTCATACTTTTTTTTAGTTTTATTAATCTTAAGACGAATCTCCTACAAATCAATTTTTAAACTCACACCCTTTTTAAGTCAAAACTTCGACACTAGGTCGTCGTATCTTCAAAATCTCAATTACACCCATTTTAACCAAACAAACAATTTTAACCAAAAACACAAATATTTCAAAAGGTTCCTATAGGATATTATAGATACATAAGGTGCTAGTACCCTCCCTTTGTATAACCAACCCCCAAACCTTCGATCTTTTCAAATGCATTGTTTTTTCTTTACTTTTAGTATCGCACTTACTTTTCATATTTATGGGTTTTATTTCGTACTTTTCTCTTTTCCCTTGGAAATAATAAAGTGCGATGACGACTCTTGCTTTTACGAGTCGAATTAATTAATAGCTCGATCTCCGATTTTTACCGCTACATCGTGACCTAAGATTACAAAAGTGATCCTCCAATTACCGTTACTGCTTTGACAGAAAACCCTGTTCTTCAAAGCTTTCACTCGACTGAATCCAAATTATGCAATATTGTGAAAACTCCCAAATCAATCCTTGATCTTGGAAGAAACCCCTAAACAATTTATCTTGAAACCCCCAAATATCTTTCAACCTAATTAATTACACTGAATCCTAATTGGACATTATCAAACTATCTCATGACCACACAACAAAAATGATTATGTGTAGTTGTTGTATCTATACAATGAGAGAGGATGAAGATGATGTAAATCTCTGTACATTTTTGGTTTCAATCATAAGATATGATGTATGAATGACTATATATATATATATATATATATATATATATATATATATATATATATATATATATATATATATATATATATATATATATATATATATATATATATATATATATATGTGTGTGTGTGTGTGTGTGTGTGTGTGTGTGTGTGTGTGTGTGTGTGTGTGTGTGTGTGTGTGTGTGTGTGTATGTGTGATAATGTGAATTAATGAAACAGAAAAAGAGGGTTGTAAAATTACAAAATTAGATATTTTGAACAGTGGGAGCCGACCCATTTTAAGTGAGAGTCGAATCCTAAGAGTAAGGGAGTCGACCCACACTTCCTGAGAATTGACTCTAGATGGACATACATTTTTCTGTGAAATAATCTTTAGTAGGAGTCGAGACATACCACGTGGAGTTTGACTCCTTTGTGTTAGGTATCGACTCCAAGTGCTTGGGAGTCAATACATCATGGACAAAGAATAATTTTTTTAAATACTTTCAGTAGGAGTCGACCCACAACTCGAGGGAGTCGAATCTTTCATGTTGTGTATCAACTCCAAGGTCATGGGAGTCAATTCCTTTTTGACAGAGAGTTCCCTTTTCAAAAATGCTTCAGTAGGAGTCGACTCCTACCATGGATGAGTCAACTCCAAACTTTCACAAAAATGGATATTTTTGTAGTTTTTAACTTGCTCAAATGCTTTTGACTTGTTCTATAAGTGTCCTAAGATTAAAATGCAACCTATACATGGAGAGATAAGGACCATTGTACAAATACTACATATTACAAAGTTTTGACATCATTCAAAACATCTAAGAGAGAATATTAAGCTCAAAACCTGGGCTCTAAACGAGATTTTGAGGTGAGGTACAACCCTTATAATCCTCCTCAGTCTAGAAGTCACATCTTCTGTAGTCACTTCTTCATAAAAAAAACAAAGATAATCTCTTATCTAACCCTGTTTTCCTTTTTTTTCGGTTTCTGTTGAGGACTAGAAGATTGAGTAGGGGTTTCCCCTTCCCCTTTACAAGAAAAAATGATGGCAGTAAGTCTCGCAGCCGTATCTATTAATATTTTGGAGTAAGAGGAAGATGAAACTATAAACTTTCGTCACTAACTTCTAACTTTGCCTCTCTATGTGGGGACTAACACATTTTGACATGAGTTAATAAGGTGAAAGATATTCAAAAAGGTAATAAGCAAAGGAAACATGTACTAGAACATCTTCGTCAATTGGAGTGTCATCGTCCTTACTTTTATGTTCATTGTTTATTAAATGACCCACAGTAGAGGAAGTACCTCAATTCCTTTGACCTTGGAGGAAAAAGTCAAAAATCCTTAAGATTTTAACAACTTAATAACCTAAATTATAATAAGTCTATGAGTGTTACTTATAAATCCTTTTGGACTGGCTCAGTCCCCTTCTTGTGTTACTTGTCACTTAACGATTATCGATCGGAGATTTTGGATCTTGGGAAACGCCTACAGTAGGTCAACAAAAATAAGGGTAAAAAAGGGGATCAGTATCAAGTTTATCTATAACCTATCACCTTTTAGAAAAGAAAAAATAGTTGTTGAAGCTTACCTTTTCCCTTCTTGTCCATATAATGCAAAAAGGAGAAAACGTCTATCAAGCATTAGGCTATGAGAAAAGGATTTTGCACGCCTTGGAAGTAAAAGGCCCACCAGTCCACAAACTCCATAGTGTAGTTAAAAAATAAGATAAAAAGTAAAGGAATTAAGAAAAACCAGTTTTATTTTTGGAGAAATCTTTGAAACTATAAAGCATCCTTCACTTGGCCGAAAGAATGAGGAATTATGGCAATAGTTGGCTCAAACCAAACTTCCTAGCTTCCAAGATTGGTTGATATGAACCTGCCCTTATCATTTTCGACAAGAATCGAGCTTCGTTTACAGAGGAGCGGGTTGGAAGTACTCTAACAATATGCCATGGATCTCTGAATCTTTATTACCTGAAGGGTTTGGAAAATAGGTTACTAGGAGGCCGACACTGTCAACTAGAAAAGGGGGCCATGGTCAAGAAAAATGTTTTACATCTGTAAAACATATCAAATTAATTCTTGAAAACCTCCTAAGATGCAAATTTTCCATCATCAAGAGTAAGTTGAACGAGTCTCACACCTTTCGCACCTACTTCTGTGTTAGGAGGAACATTGGTTTTTAGAGAAGGCTCGAGATTGGCATTAAGCCTCAATTGGAGAATCCATATGGGTTCGCCTACCTAGAGACTTTCAGGATTTTTTTTTGATTTTTTTGAGGTCAAGGGATGCTAACTCCAAATATTCAAAAAGGCCACACAAAACCAGTTTGTCGAGGCAAACATTTATCTTCTCATGAAGCTGGATTGTGTAGCGGTAGAAATATTGAGACTAAGCCATTTGATTTACTTAAATCGAATAGATCAAATAAAAATTACCACTGAGCTTTATTGTTTCCAAAGGAAATGGAAAAAGAGCGAATAAACCCAAAAAGGGGAGAAATTCTATGTACAGGGGTTGGTTATACAAAGGGAGGGTATTAGCATCTTAAACATCTATGGTACTCCACATGAACCTCTCTGAAAATCTGTGTATTTTTGGCTATAAAAAGTGTATACAAAAATAGATGGTGGAGATGAGAAATGAAGTATTTTTTAAAATTTTGCACCTGTCGCGGTTGAGAATCTTTAGTGCCTACATAACACCTTTCTCATAATAGGGGATCAGGGTACTCGTGGTTCTCCTAAAAAAATTTAAAACACATGTGTGTTGGTTAATTTTAAGGGAAGACATCATCGTCATATCTGAGTGGAAAACATACTTACTACTCACGATTATGAGAAAGGAGAATTTGCATCATCTCAAAGTGGAGGATATAACTTGGATATTAAAATCAAAAAAGCCTCACTCAACACCCAAATGGAAAATATCTCACTTCACTATATATCATAGAAGTATAGTAACTCACATTACTACAAGAATCGACAAAAGTATAATCTTTTGAGAAAAAGTTTTAAAGTAAAAAGCTAAAGTGGCAAAATAGTTTTATGAGGTTAATGACTTTTAGTCTTTCCAAAAATCTCAAAGTATGGTTAAGTTGATTAAAGTTTGATTAAGAAAATATTTTTGAAAATGCATGGACCTAAGTCCAAGTTTATTATGAAAGTGGTTCGAGTTAGAAAACAAGAAGAGTTTTGAAAAGGAGGAAGAAGATTTTTGAAATTAAAGAAAATAGGAGAAGATGAATGGACTATCCTAAAGCATAAGATAAAAGCCAAGGAAAAGAACAATCTAACCAACCAGAAGACAACACTTGACAGAAGAAGTTAATATAGAATTCCCATCCTTTGGGTTGAAACCAAGCAAGCAAAAATACTAAACCTCTGAGAAATAAACCAAGCTTCAGATGAATTAAGTCTTCACAAAAATTGGCCAGAGTAACAACTGTATACAGAGGAATCCTTAACTACAGACAAAGCATATAATCAGAATAACCTGCACACAAAGAAAATCAGCCCAGTGCCTTGGAGTAAACCCCAACAACTTCAGACAAAACAACAACATAGCCACAAGGTCCCAAGTATCAAAGCTTCTAATCCTAAGTCTGAGATCCACAACTCTATAATGTTGAGGATAGTAACCAAGTAGTCGAAGTAACCTTTAAGTTTTTTAATGTTCAAGTTGATTATTAAGTATCTTAAAAAATAAAATAAAATCTCAAATGAGCAAAGATAAAATGGCATAAAGATAAATGCTCAAGTGAGCAAAAGATAAATGGCATGGAATGTAAATGCTAAATTAAATGGTACATAAAAAGAAAGGCACAAAATAAAGGCATAAAGTAAAGTTAATTGTTAGTGAATTAGAAGTTAGAATGTTAGTTTAATGACCATCTTGAAGCTTACATTTGAGAACTCATTATAAAATTGATAAAATCAAAGCTTTTCAACAAAAAGTCTCATTTTCTTTTTGTGAAGTATATCATTCATTTCAAGTGCTCAAAGCAACCACATGTGATCAACGATATTAAAATGATCCACTTAGACCAAAGTTCATGAAGTTCATTAGAGGATTGATATAATCAAAGCATCCTAACAATGAACTTCAAAGTTATTGGGTCAAAGATTTCAAATTAAACATACTTGGGCTTGCAAACATAGGTTTGGACCATGAATAGTCACTTTCCGAATCGGGAAAAATTTAGTGCTATGTAAAGCAATCATAAGTGGACTTATGTCGAAGTCACACCTATTTTGAGGTCAGTCAATATCAATCTATGTACCAACATGTTATAGAAATGATATGTAGATCATTCTCCAAAAACATGTAGTACAAGTAAAAATAAGAAAGGGATAAGATGAAGAGGGAGGGGAATGATAGTATAACCAATGTATCAGATGGGATTAGGGTTTCAAATATCATCAACATCATTCATCCATTTTGGTGTATTTGGTTTTTCAACCTATCAACACCCAAGATCCAATGAGGTTGAGGAACTTGTCCCAAAATAACACTCAAGTGTCTCCAAATCAGGACTAATAAAAAATAATAAAATATATTTCATATAAAACAAAATTTAAATGATTTAAAAAGGAAATAATTGGTAAAATACACAACATGTATTAAAACACCAAATAAAAATTCTAAAAAAATATCAGAAGTCAAACATGAGTCAACAAGTATTGACAATTTGTTTTAGAGTTTTTTAAAGTCAGAAATTATTTTTAAAATTTAAAGAAATAAGCAAAATAAACCAAAATTAGTGAATAATAGTAAAATCAAAACTAAAAATAAAATGAGGTCACCAATATTTGTCAAGAGGTCATTGGATCCTTCCATAATTTTTTTAGAATTTAAAATCATGAAAAGTACTTTTAAACAATTAAAACAACTCAAATAAAGTGAAAAATCATTAAAAAAAATCAAATCACAAAATAAAATTGTGAAAAAATAAAAATCAGAAAGAGAAAAGTTAATAGTATTTTTGATAATTTTTTCATAATTTTAGAAGTTGAAATGAATTTTTTATGAATTTTTGAAGTTTAAAACAATTAAATAGAAAAATAACAAAATAAAAATAAAATAAAATAAATATAGACCATTGGATCAATGTCAAAACGTGTTAGTAAGCTAATCAAAAGGATCAGACGCACTATGCACAATATGGACATTAGTGAATAAACCACCAGATTATTTATTTAAAAAAAGATTTGAAAAAAATATGTGGCGCGATATCATTGGTTGAAGGGAAGACATGTCATCATCTTCAACCTCCAGCCACACGCGAATTACAGTTTCTATAAACTGTAAAATTAGAAGCTCAGATCGGTGTCATTTGCTTCGTCTCATCAAGACGATTTTAATGGTACCCTCGCAAAAAAATTATATAAAATGTAGTTCAGTCGATTTGGAAAAAACTAGAAGCAAACAATTGAAAAGGGATTTGAAGATTCATGAGCAATACTCACTTCCAGTTGAAAAACAACAATGCTATGAGTATCAGAGTGATAAGAGCTACATTGTAGTAAATAGTTTGGATAGAATTGATGGAGGAATCTACCTGTTGAAGCTCAACTTTAGAGCTCTGAAACTTGACTTGTCTAGCACAATTTAGAGAACCTCAAGGCTTGGTTATTATTCTGTTAGCTTCAATGAAGTTCAAGGGTGGAGAATGAACAAACAAATTGGATTGAAAAACAAGGGAAGAGTGAATTTGAAAACTCAGAATTGTGAGCTAAGGAGAGAATTTGGCAGGGTGATTCTAGCTATCCAAGCTTATCCAAATGAGTGGGGGTGATCCTTATTTATAGTTGAGCATGATGGAAACAAAAAGTGAGAGAAATGATTAAGTATGAGGGGAATTCGTATGCACCTGCATCTTGAGCAAAGTGTGACTTGGAAGTTGTCAAAACTCAACCATTCCTTGTGTTTTGATGTGATAAAACATTCAGGAAACTTAGTTAATCATGTTTAAACACCAAACGCGTGAAAAATTGGTGTTTAGAGGCCACACTAATCAATTTTCAATCTGACTGTTCTGACAAAATCAGTTTCATGGTGCCAACTTTGCAGCCATGTGGCACACAATGTAGGGATCTTTATGATGAAATCTTGGATTCTTTAGAAAGTTGAATGATCAAGCTTGATAATGTGCTTTGAAAGTCCCCATTTGGATACTTGAGCTGAGATTTATATCCATTTGAATTTTTGAAAAACACACGGATTTTTATACTTAGAAAAATTTCTAAGTATATAACTCTAAAGTGACCTATAATGCCTTCAAAGTTACATGTCCTTCCACTCAAATTTTGGTCTTGATATCTGAAGATTAAATGAAGTAGACCTCTTGAATTGAAATGTGGAATTGAGATCACTTAAAAAATCATTAAAATTGAAAGAGCTATGGTCTTTAGAAGATGATAAACAAATTTGGGAAAATTCACAAAAGATCTATAATCTTTTCAATTCTTCAACAACTTTCCAAGCATTTTCAAGTCTTGAAAATTGAAAAAAAAAGTTGTAGTAGACATCTGAAAGATTATTGTGGAAAAAGAATGGGCTGAAGGAGATAAAAAATGACCAAGTTATGATCTTTTGAAGTCAAACCCTAAGATTCAAAGGCTTTTCAAACAGATTTGTAATCTATCTCAACCATTAGTGATCTTCCATTAAACATTAGCCTTAGATATCTGAAGAGAACTTCTTAAGGACTCTCTAAAGAGAATCATGGTTTTGGATTCAATCAAAAATCTCAAAAAATGAGCAAGATATGGTCCTTAGAAGTCAACAAACCCTAGCTCAGAGAGTGTCAACATGAGTTGAAACCCCTTTCAACTTTTGGTGATTTTTCTCGCACAATTGGATCTTTTCATGTGAGGAGAAGTTAATGTAGATGATGATAATAACCTATAGAAAAAAGAACCAACTCAAAATGTTTAAAATTGAGATAGTTATTCACTTAAGATCACTAAATCAAGCACTTGCTCAATTAGGTCAAACTTGTTGAATAACCCTTGAATCTTTTTGATCTTCTTTGCAAAATAGAGCATGATAAATTATATTAGACCTTGAAATGATGTTATCTTAAAGCACACTCAAATATGGAGCTTATGTCTCATAGAAACTTGTTGAAGAAGGCATGGAAATAAACACATTGACATATGAATCTTCTTGATGAATGCCACCACCAACTTTGAGGAAAGTTTGACCTAAATAAAGTGAGAGAAATCTTTGAACCATAAATCCTTGATATCATAGACATAACCTTGAAACTTAAGCTCTTGCAATCCATTGAAGAACCACTTGACTGAGGACCACCTCTCAAACCCTAGGTTAGATGGTGAGATGAATACAATTGTGTCATCACCTACAATAGGAACATTCAAAGAAAAATATATACATATTTTGATGTTAGTTAATCCACATAAAAAAATATGTACAAGATACAAAATTCAAGGTGCTTGGTGATCCCTCAAGAGAAAACTTAAATATATGATGATGTAGAAAGAAAGAACCAACCTTAGTGCGTGATCTTGATGTATTAAAAAAAAAAGATAATGAGAGATCTTATGGGTAAGATTGGGGTATAACAACTGCCGTTATTTAATTGTCTTATGTCTGGAGATACAAAGGTTAAAATCTTCGTCTCGACGCGATTGAAGCAACCAAGATGCCATGCAAATTCTTATGATTATGAATGCAAGTGACCAAATCCATAGGTGACACATACCATCACTAGGGAAGCATAAAATGAAACCAATAGACCAAAAAGAGAGTTCAACCAGGAAAATAAATCGCTGGGGAACAACATGACTCCGGGGATGGCTATTAAAGCCAAAACCAAGATCAAAGAATCCAAATGCATAGTAAGATTTCAACAACAAAAACTCTTAACAATGCAAGCATCAAACTATCAAGGAGGTAACCATTAAGAAAGGATTACTGGCTCGACCGGGGAAATAAATTCAACTCCATTGGAGGAAAAAACAACTTCGTTGGGGAAAAAAAGACTCAACTCTAATAGGGTAAAGCCTAAAGAGGTGACAAAGTATCATCAACTCAACAAATGGGGAAAATAAATGAGTAACAACAACCGATAGATAACTGTGAACTACCCACTCATAGAGGAGATAGCAAAAAGAGAGTAACATCGACTCACAGAGGATCGGAAACTACCAACCCGAAGGATGCGAATAGAAACTGTAAGATAACACCGGCCTATAGATGACGGAAAACATCAAACTTGAGACTAGTAAACGAATTGTTGACATTAGTACTTATGGCTGGAAAAAACTCAACTTTATTGGGTTAAAGTCCAATGAGGAGAAAGAGATAAATTCCGACTAACGAATGACGGTGAACTACCAACTCACAAATGAAGGTAGAAAAAACATAGATCAATGACGAGTTTCCTAAAATTCTGGTATTCCACCTAGAACGGGTCTCAACTTCTTCTCTAATCGAGGCACTCCGCCTAGAAAGGGTAACAAACTTTTGGATTTCCGTGAGAAAGGTGACAATTTCTTCTTTAATCAAGATATCACTTGAAAAGGGTAATAACTGATGTAAGAATATTTTAACCAATTGTCTTTATATAGGAGTAAAGCCAACCTCAACAACAAACTATCTCCCATAATGTAGAGACTACCATTAATTGGAGTAATTCAAACCTCAACTATGATCTATCTCCCATAATGAAGAGACTACCATCCATTGGACTAAATCAAACCTCAACAATGAACTATCTCCCATAATGTAGAGACTACCATCCATCAAAGTAAATCAAACCTCAACAAACTATCTCCCATAATGAAGAAACTACCACCCGTCAGAGTAAATCAAACCTCAAAAACAAACTATCTCCTATAATGTAGAGACTACCATCCATCGGAGTAAATCAAACCTCAAAAATGAACTATCTCCCATAATAAAGAGACTACCATCCATCGGAGTAAATCAAACCTCAACAACGAACTATCTCTTATAATATAGAGACTACCATCCTTCGGAGTAAATCTAACCTCAACAACGAACTATCTCCCATAACAAAGAGACTACCATCCATCGGGGTACATCAAGCCTCAACAACAAACTATCTCTTATGATGAAGAGACAACCATCCATCGGAGTAAATCAAACCTCAACAACAAAATATCTCCCATAATAAAGAGACTACCGTCCATCGGAGTAAATCTTCTCTGGAATTAAGACACTTTCCGAGGAAGTATAGGTTTCTCAAATAAGAGACCGTCACTTGCTATTGCGATAACACCATTGGGAAATGAATCTTGACTTTGTGGGGAAATACCAACACATTCATGTTGAGGGGATAAAATCTTCACGTGCAAAATAAATCCATATTCTCAATTCAGGGCTCAGAGTCTAGAGATGATCAAAATAAAACTTGTTTTCGGGGACCAAAAATTCGAACCAGGAACTAACCAGAGTGAAACAACAACTAAGATGCCACCCAATGAGGATTAAACTCAAATAGGGATGTAAGTGTTTGTTGGCAGCAATTTTGGTAAAACAATCACTTGATAATGTTTTTCTAAATTTCTTCACATTTGAAGCAAACTAGGTTTGGATGATGTCAAAGCAGATGTCAAGACATCTGCCTCCTGAGCTGAAAGTGATTTCATATCTGTTTCCTATTTTTATGTGCACCATTATTCAGGATTTGTGACTCATAGTTTGCAAAAAATATGGAGGAATATTTTTATATTTGGATTATCCTTATGGATTATATCTTGGCTTGTTTTCATGGAAATATTCAAAATATTGGAATATTTGTTTTTCAGCCCAAGCCCACTGCTGCGCCTTTATAAGGACTTGCATCCTTATTCATCAAACTGCAATTTTTGAAGAAGAATACACTCTTTTTGTCTTAGAAGTCTAAGTCCTTTAATTGTAATAAACTCTAGTATTGGTTTAATACTTGAGTTGTTATTTGAGTTGTTAATTGTGGATCATTATAAGGTTTTAAGTATTGAATGATTGAAGTCTTTAAAACTTAATAATTCTGTTGTTCTTCACTGTTAGTGATTGAAGGGATTTGAGGAGGGGACTTATACCTAGGTGTGTCTTAGGTATAAGTATAGCACGGGTAGTGATTAGATCGTAAACTGGCTGTTTACTGAGGGTCTATGAATTGATACTATTTAGTGGACTTGTCCCTGGATTGGTAGCCCCCAGAGTAGGTGTTGTTGTACACTGAACTGGGTTAACAATCCCTTATGTTTTTACTGTTTTTATTATTGTTGCATTTTACATTGTCCTCATATATTTGTGTCGTGACATCTCCTTCGACATCACATATCTGATACCAGAATTTCAATTGGTATCAGAGCAGGCATCCTACTCTATATTTGGGTGAGATCCAGGGAAGATAATTTATGGTACTATGGACAAGGAAGGAGGATTTGTGAACATACCACCCATTCTGGATGGAAGTAATTGTGACTATTAGAAACCACGTATGGTGGCCTTTCTAAAGTCTCTGGACAACATAGCTTGGAAAGCTTTCTTAAAAGGATGGAAACACCCTGTCAAAATGGGAGAAAATGGAGATCCTACTTCTGAGTTAAAACCAGAAGAAGATTAGTCTAAAGAAGAAGATGAAATTGCTCTTGGAAATTCGAAAGCCTTGAATGCTATATTCAATGGAATTGACAAGAACATTTTCAGATTAGTGAACATATGTGAAGTAGCTAAAGATGCATGGGGAATTCTTCAATATAATCATGAAAGCACATCCAAAGTTAAGATGTCAAGACTTCAGTTGCTCACCACAAAATTTGAGAATTTAAGAATGAAGGATGATGAAATTATTAATGACTTCCATATGAACATTCTTGAGATTGCTAATGCATCTAGTGCTTTAGGAGAGAAAATACCCGAAGACAAATTGGTGAGAATGATGCTCAGGTCTCTCCTCAAGATATTTGATATGAAAGTGTCTGCCATAGATGAAGATCAATACATTGACAAGATGAAAGTGGAAAAACTTGTTGGATCCCTTTTGATATTTGAATTAAGCATTAATGAAAGATCTGAAAAGAAGAACAAAATCATAGCCTTTGTCTCAAATACTGAAGATGAAGAGGAGGGCTCTGATCTGGATACAGATAGAGGAATATCACATGCCTTAGTTATGTTTGGAAGACAGTTTAACAAAGTGATAAAAAGAATGGATAGGAACCCAAGATCAAATGTCAAGAACATCTTATCTGACATCCATAAGTCAAATGAGTTTGGAAGAAAAAGGGATGAAGAAAAATCCACTCAAGGGAAGGGAATACAATGTCATGAATGTGAAGGCTTTGGTCACATTAGAGATGAATGTCCTACATATCTTAAGAAACAGAAGAAGAATCTATATGTTACTTGGTTTGAAGAGGACTCAGAGAGTGATCTTGAAGAATCTGCCAAGTATGTTAAAGCATTGACAGGAAAATATGTCTCTGATGAAGAGTCTAGTGATGGGGAACTAAACTTTGAAGAGTTAGCTGCTTCATACAGAGAATTATGTCTCAGAAGTGTAGAAGTGTGACAAGAAGGGGAGAAACATAAAGCCCTCATAACTCAGCTGAAGGCAGAAAGGGAAGAGCATCTGAAAACTATTTCTAATCTGGGAAGTGAAATGACTTCTCTGAATTCAAATCTTGATAGAATGGTCAAATATCTCAAGATGCTGAATAATGGGTCTGACACATTATATGAAATTCTTCAAGCAGGATGAGTGACAAGAGACAAGAGTCGTCTTGGGTTTAATGTGAAAAATTAACTTAACTTAGAAGAACCTTCATCAGATTCCACTCATGCCAAGTCTAAAACCAAGGATGTCGAAGCAAACGTCTCAACATCATGGCGAACATCACGACAAGAAATAATTTAATCACACCAGAGTGAAATCCCAGCCCTTGAGATGTCATCACTGTGGAAGGCTTGGTCATATAAGACCTTTCTGTTTCAAGTTGTATGCGTATCCTAAAACCTCTCCTCTTCCCAAAACTTGTCAAATCCCCCAAAATAGAAAAAACAAGAAACAATGGGTTCCGAAGTCTAATGTTGCTAGTTTCATAGCTCATACATCTCTCGGTGTTTCAACCAAATATGAATGGTACTTCGACAATGGTTGTTCTAGACACATGACAAGTGTTAATCTGTTGGTAGATGTCAAATCTCATTCCACCATTTATGTGCCTTTTGGTGATGGAGCCAAAATTGAAATCAAAGGAGTTGGTAAGCTGGAATATTCAGGAGTCCCTAAGCTTGATGATGTGTTACTTGTTAAAGGGTTAACAACTAACCTAATAAGTATAAGCCAATTATGTGATCAAGGGTTCAAAGTAAACTTCACCAAGATAGAATGTCTTGTCTGTAATGAAAAGAATGAAGTTATTATGAAAGGAATCAGATCTAAAGATAATTGTTATTTATGGGTTCCCCAAGAGTTGAACTTCTCCTTGACATGTGTTTTAGCCAAAGAAAATGAAGTTAAACTAAGGCATAAAAAATTGGTACACTTGCATATGAAAGGCATGAAAAGAATCATATATGAAGAAGTTGTAAAAGGGATTCATAAGCTCAAGATAGAAGAAGGGAGAGTACGTGGTGACTGCCGGATTGGAAAGAAAACTCATATGTCACATCAAAAGATCCAACATCTTACTACATCAAATTTTTTGGAACTTCTTCACATGGACTTGATGGAACCTATGCAGGTTGAAAGTCTTGGTGGAAAGAAGTATGCCTATGTTGTTGTAGATGACTTCTCTAGGTACACATGGATAAGTTTTATCAGACAAAAATCAGAAACTTTTGAAGTGTTTAAAGATATCTGTCAGAAACTTCAAAGGGAAAAAGATAGTCATGTCATCAGAATAAGAAGTGATAATGGAAAGGAATTTGAGAATAATAAATTTGATGAATTTTGCTCTTCTGAAGGAATCAGTCATGAATTCTCTTCTCCCATTACTACTCAACAAAATGGGATTGTGGAACGTAAAAACAGAACCTTTCAAGAATCTGCCAGAGCTATGATTCATGCTAAGAAGTTACCCTACCACTTTTGGGCTGAAGCTATGAACACTGCATGTTATATCCATAACAGAGTCACTCTAAGGAAAGGAACTTCAGCCACCTTGTATGAAATATGGAGGGGAATAAAACCTACTGCCAAATACTTTCATGTTTTTGGAAGTAAATGTTACATCTTAGCTGATCGTGAACAAAGGAGGAAGATGGATCCCAAGAGTGATGAAGGAATATTCCTGGGTTACTCTACAAATAACATAACTTACAAAGTATTTAACTCAGAACCAAGGTTATGATGGAATCCATAAATGTTATTATTGACGATAGAGGATGGAATGATGAAGAAGATGTCTTAGAAGATGTTGGAACATCTTTATCTGATATTCCAATAGAATGCAATGATAGAAGTATTGATTCTTAATCCACCTCAAAAAGACCCTGATCCCACTCATCTCAATAAAGGGCCTTCAATTATAACTCAAAGATCATCCTAAGAAGCTTATCATAGGATATATAAATAAAGGAGTTACTACCAGATCAAAAGAAGGGATATAAAACTCTTTCTTTGTGTCAAAAATTGAGCCTAAGAATGTCAAAGAGGCCCTAACTGGTGAGTTCTGGATTAATTCTATGCAGGAAGAGTTAGAATAATTCATTAGAAATGAAGTTTGGGATCTGGTTCCAAGGCTTGAAGGGACAAATGTGATTGACACTAAATGGGTGTACAAGAATAAATATGATGAAAAAGGGGTGGTCACTAGAAATAAGGCAAGGTTAGTTGCACAAGGATACACTCAAATTGAAGGAGTTGACTTTGATGAAACCTTTGCTCATGTGGCCAGACTTGAATCAGTCAGACTACTCTTGGGAGTTGCTTGCATTTTGAAATTTAAATTGTTTCAAATGGATGTAAAGAGTGCCTTCTTAAATGGCTATCTGAATGAAGAAGTTTATGTGGAACAACCTAAGGGGTTTGCTGATCCAAGTTTTCCTAAACATGTGTGCAAACTAAAGAAATTTCTGTATGGATTAAAGTAGGCTCCAAGAGCTTGGTATGAGAGATTGACAAAATTTCTTGGTGAGAATGGATATAGGAGAGGTGGCATAGACAAAACTCTTTTTGTCAAGGAAGAAGAAGGAAAGATCATAATTGCACAGATTTATGTTGATGATATTATGTTTGGTGGGATGTCAAGTGAGATGGTTCAACATTTTGTCAAGCAAATGTAGTCAAAATTTGAGATGAGCCTTGTTGGTGAATTAACCTACTTTCTTGGTCTGCAAGTTAAACAAATGGAAGATTCCATATTTTTGTCTCAGAGCAAGTATGCTAAGAATATAGTAAAGAAATTTAGGATGGAAAATGCCAGTCACAAAAGAACTCCTGCTCCCACACATTTGAAGTTGTTTAAAGATGAAAAAGGAGTAAGTGTGGATCAAAGTCTTTACAGTAGTATGATAGGCGGTCTTCTATATCTCACAGCTAGCAGACCTGACATTACCTTTGTTGTAGGGGTGTGTGCTAGATATCAAGCTGATCCTAAAGTTAGCCATGCCAACCATGTGAGGAGAATTCTTAAATATGTGAATGGGATAATGACTATCGTATGCTATATTCTCATGGATCTAGTTCTGCCTTAACTGGTTATTGTGATGCTAATTTGGCAGGAAGTGTTGATGATAGAAAATGTACATCAGGAGGATGCTTCTTCCTGGGAAATAATTTCATATCTTGGTTCAGTAAGCAACAAAGTTGTGTGTCTATGTCCACTGCCGAGTCTGAGTACATTACTGCAGGAAGCAGTTGTTCTCAATTGGTTTGGATAAAACAAATGTTAACCGAATATAATGTCAAACAAGATGTCATGACATTATTCTATGATAATCTAAGTGCCATAAATATATCAAAAAATCCTATTTAACACAGCAAGACCAAACACATTGATGTCCGTCATCATTTCATAAGAGAGCTTGTTGAAGAAAAGATTGTTGGCTTAGAACATGTAGCCACTGAATTACAACTGGATGACATTTTCAGTAAGGCTTTGGATGCAAACCAGTTTGAGAACTTAGAGAGGAAAACTAGGGATTTGCAAATATGAGGGTTTGTAGCAATTAAGGGCGTGTGGGAATATCATTAAAGTGATATTATATTGTTTATGTTTCCAACAAATCAAATTTCGTAAGCAATCATTTCAAGACTATCTCAAATATTTTCCTACATGCTACGACATCACTTCCTTCTATTTTCATAAACTCTTCATTCTCCTTTACAGAAAAAGAACCCTCGTCATTCTTCATCTCTTTGCTAAAATATCTTCAAAGATGTCTCAACATCATGAATCGTCTCCCTCAAAATTTGTCAACCATTCATAGAAACTCTCCCTTGACAGAGTACTTGACGTTAATCCTCTAACAACTATCCATCCTCTTGAGAGGAAGGTCAAGAAACCCAGATCATCACATGCACAGAAGTCCAAAGACGATGTTAACACTTCTAAAGGTAATACTTCTACTGATACTGATGATAGGACAGAAGAAGACATCATTAATGTTGATAGAAACATTAGAAGGCTAGTAGATAAAGTGTTAAATGAAGGTTTTGCTGTGCCTGGGATTTCTACTCCTCTTGCTCGTATGCCTGCTCTAGATGAAAAAATAAATGACTCTAAAAGTGCTGTTGAATCATCGATCTTCAAGAAAGAAGGTGCTGAAAGCAAACATGACAAGCTTGCTACTTCTGCTCTAGAGGAAGTGGAAGATGATGTTAAAAAAGATGTTGCTGGCTCCAAAGCAGCAGAAAATCAAAATGTTGAGAATGTGTTTAATGTTGATGAGCTCTCTGACAATGAGCTCATTTATAATGTGATGCTTGGAATTGCTAAAAGGCTCAAATCCAGGAAAGTGAAGGATGTGAATATCACACCCCCTGCCAAGATTCTCAAGAAGAAAACTATGTATGGTCCCCCAAAGCCTGGAAGTAAAGTGGTTCCTCCCTCCAACAAGAGAAAAGTTAGACCTGATGACTTCTCAGATGATGATGAGGATGATATCCAGAACATCTCTCCTGTGAAGAGATCTAAAAGTAAGAAGAAAGTCGTATTAGTTGAAGAAGCTGACTCTGATTATGATGTCGAGAAATATGTTCAGGACATCTCTCCTATTAAGAAGTCTACAAGCAAGAAGCTCTCTGTTAGGGTACCTAATGCTCGTCTTGACAACATTTCCTTCCATTCTGTTGGGAATGCTGAAAAGTGGAAATATGTGTTTCAAAGAAGAATTTCCCTTGAAATAGAATTGGGAGCTGGTGCTCTGGCATGCAAAGAAATTATGAAGCTGATATCTTCTACTGGATTGATGAAGACTATTACCAGGTTTGCAAAATGCTATGAGACTCTTGTTAAGGAATTCATTGTTAATATTCCTATTGACTGTGCTGATCATAAAAGTAAGGAGTATAGGAAGGTGTTTGTTAGAGGTAGGTGTGTAGAATTTTCCCCTGCTGTCATCAATAGATTTCTGGATAGGTCTGAAAATGACTATTGTGAGATGGAAGTAACTGATAATCAAGTGTGCAAAGTCATCACTTCTAACCAAGTGAGTGAGTGGCCCATGAAGAATAAGCTTCCTGTTATCTAGCTAAGTGTTAAATATGATATCTTGCATAGAATTGGAGCTGCTAACTGGGTCCCTACCAATCATACCTCAACCATTGCTATTTGCTTAGGAAATTTTATTTATGTTGATGGAAACAAAAAACTGTTTGATTGTGGTGCTTACATTTTTTATCAGACTATTAAGCATGCAGGAACATGTGCCATCAAGATGCCTATTGCCTTTCCATCCCTTATTTGTGGAATTATTGTTAACCAATGTTGTACCCCAAAATTTTCCCTCTAATGTTTTTCCAAGATTTCCTCTTGCATAGGTGGTTACAAACCTTTGCCTAAAGACAAGGAAATTTTTAAAATGATGGTTAAGTATCCTTAGATTGGCATATGAAAAGGTCCTTCGATGGGCATCTGCAAAAGGTCCTTCGATGGGCATCTTCAAAAGGTCCTTCAATTGACATATGCAAAAGGTCCTTCAATTGGCATCTGGAAAAGGTACTTCGATTGGTATAGGGCCTTTCGAAGGGCATTTCCAACAAGGCAGCTTCGACAGGCATCCTAAATAAGGTTTTTTTCCCGTTAGAGCATATAAAGTGCCTTTCAACAGGCATGTTAACCAAGTGATGTTTCGATTGGCATATCAACAGGGTGATATTCTGATTGTTCAAGTTAGAGAAGATGAGATAAAAAAGAGCAAGAAATAAGAGGGTTCCAGAAGCTCTGATGATGGACATTCAAATTCATGCAGGATAACTATGAGCCTTTCTGCAGACTATGGTTCAAACGTAGAAGTTCTGATGCTGAGAATATGAGCAATTCGAATCAAGTTCAAAGCCATCGAAGAGAGCAAAACTTGAGACTTAATCGAAGGAACCATGATGAAAGCCTTAAGCCAAATTCGAACAAAAACATCTATCCTAACCTGTCCAGGTTCACCCAAAGTTCAAAATGGCATGTTTTCCTAACAAATATGGTAAGCATTCAATGTTGACCGTGGATTGAATTCCTGAGTTAAAGGCCAGATTCTTGCCTTGTTTGTTCACAACCCCATAAGAACTAATTCGAGCATGGTGACTCAATCAAAGGAGCTATGACATCGAAGCTGGTGCAATTTGAATGAGAGTTCATAGCTTTCGAAGGAAACAATGCTCTGATGAGGAAAGCTCTGAGTAATTTTTATTAGAGCTTAGAGCCTTCGAAGAGAGCAAACTAGAAGGGAAATGGATCTGCAGGGGCCGATCAACTTTCGATTTTCATCATGTTGGAGGCCCAAACAACTCATAACAGGCTGGAAGTAATGCATGAAAATAGATTGGCACCTGATTGAATCAAATATAGCAAGTCTTTATGAAGAAATCAAATCAAATCTCTTCCTAATAATGGACCAAGATTTGATAGAAAAATGTTGACCTAAATTCCCTTGTCTATATAAACCTCATGATCTCAGAGCAAATACACACATAGATTTCCTCGCAAAAATGCAGACTGCCCCACGAGATTCCATAAAGTTGCACAAAATTTCCAAAGACTGTCAAACTCAAAGCTGATTTTGCAAGCAGCCTCCATCTTGACTAACACCTGAATTGTGTTCCTGGGAGTCACGCAGAAGCATCCCTCATACAATCCCTCTATTGGTAATTTCGTCTTTGATCTCAAACTTGTTAAACATGATTTAAATTCATATCGAACATATATACATATTCCTGCTAATGTTCATGTTTGTTTGAGTGTGTTACATGTGAGCAAAGATGCAGGATTGAGATCATGCCATTGTTGGGGCACGATCGGAGCTTACCTTCGATTCTTACATCTTTAGTTTATCTTTGATGTGTAAACACCATAGGGGTCCACTGAGTGCGCGGACTTGATATTTAAGTCAATATTGTGTTTTTTGTTTCTAACGTAATATTGATGTTTTGTTTGTACCAATGAATGGAAATCTTTCGAATAGGTCGGTGAGGAAGATGCGCTGCAATGAAAAGGACCCGGGTTCGACACCCAGGTCATACATTTTGTGTTTTTTCTAACAAACTTCCTTGCAGCTCCAGTATCCCAGATCGAAGGATGACACCTCCAGATCGAACGCCCCTAGACGTGCAGTCTCTCAGGCACCTTCGATCAAGATTCCTCATTGGATCTAAAGGCAACCCAAGCCTCTTAGATCCATGCCTTACTTCCAAGAATGAACTTTTTTCCATTTACTATTTTTGTCTTTCGATTTCATCCTTTCTTTTGGTTGTTTGTCCTTACTTCTTCTAACTTTTAATTAACATTAAAAAACCACAAAAACATTAGGCTTAGTTTGTTATATTAAATTAATTTTGTCAATTAATTAATTAATTACTTTAATATTTTCTAAAAAAAATTAAAATTGAATAGACTTAAGATTTTTAATTCAATTTCTGTTCATAACAAAAACAAAAAAAAATTCCTTTCACTTAGGATTTTAGACGTATTTTCAATTCATGAACGCGTTTATTTACTTTCATATTTTTATGATTATTGTAATTGTGACCGGTTTGTAATAGTTTAATTAGGGTTTTATTTTCCGCATTTTACATTTTCATTCAAATATAATTGTAATTACCCCGAAGCCTTGTAATAGCTGTAGGTTTTACTTTCCGCACTATATTATATGCCTGTATACAAACTGCTAGTAAGTTAGGTGCGTATGGAAAGAACTAAATACTCAGTCTTAGATCACTAACATCAAGATAAAAATATCTGAAAAAAGCACACTATTGCACACTTGCACCCCTAGGGTATCTCTCACTTTGGTTGCCTTCAGAAATGGTCATGTCCCTCGAAAGTAGGGACATCTTAGCAAAGACCATCAGTTTAAATTCATCATAAAGATCATAGTCCCTAAATGTCCCTCGAGTTTCCTACGAGAAATGATCTTGTCCCTAGATGTTGCCTACAAATATCTGATGACAAGTCCCTTCGAAATGCTAAGGCATCTCTACATGTTGCCTTCAATGACCATAAACGTCCCTTACAATAGTCCCTTAACATCCAACGATAGGGCTACCTACTCACTGATAGTAGGATAGTGCTATCTAAAGGAAAGGAGGAAAATAACACCTTTTTTCGATTAGGTAGATAGTTCTTAAGTACTTGCTGAAATTTAATTCATTTTCACACCACACTTTCAAAACTACTTTCAAAAACGCTTTATCACACTCTTGAGGACTGATACAAGATTTATCCTAAAGCAAACAAACTTTTAAAAACACTCAAACACGAAAGAAATTTTAAAAAATAAGAAAGTACCTAAGAGCCTGTGGAAAACAACGGATGAAAAGGGTGCTAACACCTTCCCTTTCCATAATCTACCCCCTTAATCAGAAAATCTAGAAAAAGGTCTTTTTCTGTTCTTTTCACCCTTTCCTTTGTTGGATAAAAGAAAAGTTGGTGGCGACTCTTGCTTACCGTGACATTTGCGAATACAAAATGTAAAACCAGTATTAACAGTCAGTTCTACCATCGTATCATAGGACTGGCGACTCTGCTGGGGACTCTTAAAAAGTGGGGTTACCTTAGAGTTAGTTCATTTTAAAACTGTTTTAATTGCTTGCTTTGTATGCTTTATCCTTGGAGGGTTTGTTTAGGTTGTTACTATAGATCCTGCACCAGGATTTGGGGCACCTTTTAGGCAAGTAGCAATAGATAGTGGGGGCTGTGTGGGGTATACTGACACGGTTGAAGCGATAGCTACGTTGATGTGACACTTTGGTTGGTACCGGTAGCCCTTGAGTAGTCAAGGAGAATACGGGGCCGCTGCATGGTGTCATGAAGCATCAACTAACCTTAGAACCTTTAATTGAACAACTTGGCCATTAGGAAGTAGTGAGATAGCCTTCTTTAGTGTAGCTCGAAGTCGGTTGATACTCGACACTACACTCATTGAGATTTGACTCCCGAGTTTTGTTTGGTGGCAAGTCAGTTGTCGATCGGAACGAAACTTGTGAGAAAAATCAGTGATATTGAGATTCCCTAGAACCCGGTTACTATTGATAGGACAGGTCGATCCCACTAAACTTCAACAGGGTACTTACTTATGGAACTCATGCAAGCCTGAATCTAAGGCTATTTGTATGACTTGCTTGCTTTCAATATCTAACAACTTGAACTCTTTGCAAGGTTTTGTTTATTATCTGATGATATGAGTCATTGTCCAATAACCTGGATTTCTAGCAAGACATACTTGTCTTCATCACCCTACATTTTTGCTTGACGCATAACATACACATTATAGCATCATACCATAGTATTTCCTTAACCATTTCAAGTATCTCGAGGGCTTGTGATGCAAGTTATGATGAACCAGATGTCTAGCAAGGGGAAAGGGGATTTATTTTCCTCTAGCCAATGCCGTCAAAAGATTAAAACACGATAACTTGAGTCAGAGGCTATGACCCACTCGACATAGTGAGCTTGATTCTCATAGAAGGACATTCAAAAATATGAAGTTCTTCAATCAATGCTGCAATCAACTCCTAATATTTTCTTGTGTTTACCCCGCGAGATCCTTGAAAACATTTACACATCATGCATGTCATTACATAACAAGTCTTCTAGTACAGGTCTCTCATGTTCTCGCTGTTTATTTCAGCAAAAGAAATGGCTTTTGAACAAACAGTAAGAGATCTCCAAACTCAAGAGGCTTAGTTCATGAAAATATTCTTCAACCTATCCAAGGGGCAGGAAGAATTGAAAACACTCCTCAACGGGAACTTGACCAAGAAACATCCTGACAACAATAAGGATGACCGGTTGGAACAACTGCGAGCTGAGATGGAAGTAATGAGAATCTAGATGTTGGGGCAGATGGATCTTATCCAAATCCTAGCCTGGGGACAAGAAGAGCCGAGAGCCGTTATCAGCAAACTTCATCAAGACGAATGCAACCGTATGAAGCAAACAGTCGAGACTGGGGATTAAGTCATTAATCAGCCCCTGATGAGACAAGAAGTGGGTTTGGTGGAGAGTGGATCTTTCCAAATTGATGCTACGTCACGGATCCAACCATAACCTCGCCAACCACAATAGGGTAATCAACAAAGGAAAGACAAGCCCAAGAGGCAGTTTACCAAAATCAACATACCACTGTCTCAGGCATTACAACATATATTGAGGATGAATTTAGTTACGTTGATAAGACCTCATCCAAACCCCAAAACTTCTTCCCCTAACTACAATTCGGATGCAATATGCGCCTACCATTCCAATAGTTCTGGACATGATACGAATGACTATTGGGCATTGAAAAATAAGATTAAGGACTTTATCAACGAAGGAGTGCTGGAGTTTACACAAGATGGCCAGACTGAATTCTTCTGCCATCCCTCAGAGGCACATCATCTGAAGTGACAAGTTCAGACAAAGAGGATTTTGTTCATTAGAATTTTCAATTTGTAATTTTCTTTTGATTGTTAGAACATTTATTTATGTCAAACCGTATTATTTCATCAATGCATTGCATATGTTTGTCTTGAATTATTTCATTCATTTTCACTATTCTGAAGCTATAATTTTACTTCCTTTTTGTGATATTCAACTCTCGATTGAAAGTTGTAAGCTTTTAGAGGGAGGATGATGAAAATGATACCACAGTCTCTACAGTATGATTTTGAACAGACCTCGCTGACGATGTACAGGCGTTGTTTCAAATCCTAAACAGTGGAGTTATAAGGAAGATAATCCCTAGTAAAACCCTTTGAGCCTAAGAAGTAGGAATTTTTTTCTCTTTTTTGATACAAATTAAAACCCTTAATCATAACCAGGGGCAAGGTAGCTTTCTCATTTAATTCAGAGGTGCATTCAGTCGCAAGCTCATCCTTCATACACGATAGTTAGTGTAGAAGATGCCTTCCAAAAGATGGTGATGGTTCCGCATAATCGTCAAGACAGGCAGTCATTATCTCTCAAAATAAAAGCCCGTTAAGTCAAAAACCTATGAAGGAGACTTAAGAAAAGCTAGGGCATCCTGCTGACTGTAAACACAATAGAAACAGTTCAGGCAAAAGTAGGGATAACAAAAAAAAAAGAGGTCCTACAAATCCTCAACAAAAGAAAAGGTTACAAAAATGACTGCCTTCTCAAACAAACGTTCAATTTCTGAACCATCACCAAGTATCAGAGAAAAGATTCCAGAACCAATTGGGATCTAAACGCACAATTAACTGAGCATAGGACTGAAGAATGTCACGAAGAGCGGGTTGGGTACCAATAAAATTTGAGCCTTTATCCTTTGTTTCTTGAACCGTGAACCAGGCCACGTTATAACCCTCAAAAGTCCTAGCGGAAGCATGGGTTAGTTCGAAAGCATACTGTTACAAAAGGTATCCTGACTCCTGTAGGATTCACTATAAATCCAGAGCTAACATCACACTTTTGCAAAATTTGTTTGTTTTACTAAAAAATGAATTTTCAAACTTCAAGCATGACATAAGCTTTGCATTCTTAAAATACCATTATTTGCATATGACTATTTGTTCAACAGCAGAGAAATTCGCACGACGGATATTCGATGAATATAAATATTCTCAGTGGACATAATCACCTTAGATGGAAATACATTCTAGTGATAGGCCTTTCATAATCAAGGGTCATAGCATGATGTCCAGCTAATCTGGGGAAGTCAAGTCAACGTTCAAGGAATCTCTCAAAAATGCCAAATAGACAGGGGCAGATCTCCATCTGAATCACTTGAGGCATTGGACATGAATTCTAGTAACGAATCTTGTACGATTAAACAAACACCTTCTGGAAGTGTGACAACACTTACTACTAAGGACAGTGACAATTCTCCGCACCCGATGAACGTGGACATAGTCGGAAATACTACGCATGAACAAAGACCCGCTAGGCTGGCTGGCCTAGGCAAAAATAAGGGCATCCCGACGAACCAAAAGGGTTCGGGAAAAAATTAGGGATATAAAAAAATGTGTACACCCGCCAAGTCGAAAAACTGAAAAGGCGACTTGGGAAAAAGGGGTACTCCAATGGACTGAAAATCTGAAAGGACAGTCCAGGCAAAAGTTAAGGATTAAAGCGTACGACTATGTCCCGTCATCTCGTCACTTGTCTAATCAGTAGAAGGTTTATTACCCTGATCTGCATTCACCAAGGACTCCAAGAGTTGGAATAACAGTCAAACCATCTACAAAATCCCCGGTTGATATTTTCTACAACAGGTATTGAGACAGGGGCATTCTACTACAAGGTCACCGCCATATTCTCAGTATGTAGCCTAATGGTATCAGGTATTCTTATACCCCATCGGAAACATTCTAAATAAAGCAGATTTTTATCTAGAAACAGTTCAGGTACAATCCAGAGACGGATGTCATCCTGACACTTACTCAAGATTCTCATCTAGAAACGGTTCAGGTATGATCCAGAGACGAATGTCATCCTGACACTTATTACAGATTATCATCTAGAAACAGTTTGGGTACGATCCAGAGACGGATATCATCATGATACTTATTCAGATCATCTTCTAGAAACGGTTCAGGCACGATGCAGAGACGGATATCATCCTGATACTTATTCCAGACTATCTTCTAGCAGCAGTTTAGTTCACGAAGTTTGCCTTCCCCAATAAAGTTTATTTCTCTAACAACAAAAGTTCATATCCCAGCGTTTTAAGTTCAACTTATTTGAGGACCTACATTCTTCACCCCTATCAACAATCAGATTTATTTTCCCCAGATCAACAATACTGCAATAGAACAGCTGATACGTTCATACATTGCATTCATGCATTATTCTACAAATATCATAGCATATACAACACAAATGCATATATCACAATCTCATTTATTTTGAGAGCGTCATGGAATTCATACATCATGACATCGCATGAAAATGACTTTACCTTTCCAGGATGAGTTCGCAAAAAGACAAACACTATCAACTTACACAATAGGTCAAAGATTAACTCTCGAAACAAGACGGGGTTGCTATCTGAGATAACAACTCAAATTACTGTGAAGCCTGGATTTTAACCAGATAACAGTTTAAGTTTCTATGATGTTTGGAATCCGACCAGATAGTAGTTCACTTATTCAATTACTGTGAAGCCTGGATTTCGACCAGATAACAGTTTAAGTTACTACGAAGCTTGGAATTCGACCAGAGAGTAATTCACTTCTTCAATTACTGTGAAGCCTGGATTTCGACCAGATAACAGTTTAAGTTGCTATAAAGCCTGTAATCTGACAGAGAGTAGTTCACTTCTTCAATTACTATGAAGCCTGGATTCTGACCAGATAACAGTTTAAGTTGTTGCGAAACCTGGAATACGACCAGATAACAGTTAACTTCTTCAATTACTGTGAAGCCTGGATTTCGACCAGATAACAGTTTAAGTTGCTGCGAAGGCTGGAATCTGACCAGATAGTAGTTCACCATACTGTGAAGCTTGGACCCAACCAGATAATAGTTAACATCATTGCTGAAGCCCAGAATCCGACCAGATAATAGTCAATTAACAATTCAAGACACTGTGAAGCCTGAAATCCGACCAGATAACAGTATAAGGTGTTGCGAAGCCTGGAATTCAACCAGATAGCAGTTTACTCTGTCAATTACTATAAAGTCTGGACTCTAACAGATAATAGTATACCTCAAATTCAAGTTGAAGCTTGTATCCGACCAGATAACATCTTAATCTCTTCAAATCACTGAAGCCTAGACACGACCAGATAATAGTTCAAGTCACCGAAGCCTGGATTCCGACCAGATAACAGTTTGAGTTACTGTGAAGCCTGGAGTACGACCAAATAACAGTTTAATTTCATATTCCCCAATAGATTGATGTGAAGCCTGGAATACAACCAGATAACAGTCAACCTTATCATCCTCAGTAAGTCACTATGAAACCTGGATCCTGACCAGATAGCCGTTCACTTTCCCCTCTTCAATCAAGAGATACTCCCCAGTAGAGTGATGGACAATTGAAGCTCCTAAACTCTACTTCCCGGATAAAGACCAACATTCCTCAGCGGAATCCTCCTCAACAACAGGAATAGGAATCCCCACAAAGGAATATCATGATGAAGTCAACATTGGTCTGGATGGCATCTTTAAGCCCATCTCCAACGATTTTCCGTCATCTTTTCCAAATGGCATCTATAAGACCATTCCCGATACTATCTACACATTTAAGTATCATGTCAGACGAGTGCAAATTTCTGGGCACTTTAGTGTTCAATCATCTTCCACCTTCAGATCACGAAAGGCAGACAAGCCAATCTACATCCTCAGGTTTAAGAAGATTGAACAGGGGCAGCTGTTGTACCCCAAAATTTTCCCTCTCATGTTTTTCCAAGATTTCCTCTTGCATAGGTGGTTACAAACCTTTTCCTAAAGAAAAGGAAAATTTTTAAATGATGGTTAAGTATCCTTCGATTGTCATATGCAAAAGGTACTTCGATTGTCATATGCAAAAGGTACTTCGATGGGCGTCTGCAAAAGGTCCTTTGATTGGCATATGCAAAAGGTCCTTCAATTGGCATCTGCAAAAGGTCCTTCGATTGGTATAGGGATTTTCGATGGGCATTTCCAACAAGGCAGCTTCGACGGGCATCTTAAATAAGGTTGTTTTTCGTTAGAGCGTACAAAGTGCCTTTCGACAGGCATGTTAACCAAGTGATGTTTCGATTGGCATATCAACAGGGTGATATTCTGATTTTTCAAGTTAGAGAAAATGAGATCAAAAAGAGAAAGAAATAAGAGGGTTCCAAAAGCTCTGATGATGGACATTCGAATTCATGCAGGATAACTCTGAGCCTTTTTGTAGACTATGGTTCAAACGTAGAAGCTCTGATGCTGAGAATATGAGCAATTCGAATTAAGTTCAAAGCCATCGAAGAGAGCAAAACTTGAGACTTAATTGAAGGAACCATGATGAAAGCCATAAGAAAAATTTGAACAAAAAACATCTATCCTAACCTGTCCAGGTTCACCCAAAGTTCAAAATGGCATGTTTTCCTTACAAATATGACAAGCATTCAATGTTGATCGTGGATTCAATTCTTGAGTTAAAAGCCAGATTCTTGCCTTGTTTGTTCACAACTCCACAAGAACTGATTCGACCCGACTGATTCTCTTCAAATCAAGCAATCGAAATGGAGGGTGTCTCAACCAAATGAGCTATGACATCGAAGCTGGTGCAATTCGAATTAGGGTTCAGATCTTTCTAAGGAAACAATGCTCTGATGAGGAAAGCTCTGAGTAATTTGAATTGGAGCTTAGAGCCTTCGAAGAAAGCAAACTTGAAGGGAAATGGATTTGCAGGGGAAGGTCAGCTTACTATTTTCATCATATTGGAGGCCCAAATAACTCATAACAGGGTTGCAGTAACGCATGAAAATAGATTGGCACCTGATTGAATCAAATATAACAAGTCTTTATGAAGAAATCAAATAAAATCTCTTTCTTATAATGGACCAAGATTTGATACACAAATTTTGACCTAAATTCCCTTGTCTATATAAACCTCGTGAACTCCGAGAAAAGACACACAGAGACACACATAGATTTCCTCACAAAAACACAACCTGCCCCATGAGATTCCATAAAGATGCACAAAATTTCCAAAGACTATCAAACTCAAAGCTGATTTTGCAAGCAGCCACTGTCCAGACTAACACCTGAATTATGTTCCTTGGAGTCACGCAGAAGCATCCCTCAGACAATCCCTCTGTTGGTAATTTCGTCTTTGATCTCAAACTTGTTAAACATGATTTAAATTCATGTCGAACATTTATACGTATTACTGCTAATGTTCATGTTTGGTTGAGTGTGTTACATTTGAGCAAAGATGCAGGATTGAGATCATGCCATTGTTGGGGCACGATCGGAGCTTACCTTCGATTTTTACATCTTTAGTTTATCTTCGATGTTTAAACACCATAGGGGTCCACTGAGCACACAGACTTGATATTTAAGTCAATATTGTGTTTTTTGTTTCTAACGTAATATTGTTGTTTCCTTTGTACTAATGAATGGAAATATTTCGACCAGGTTGGTGAGGAAGATGCGCTGTAACGAAAAGGACCTGGGTTCGACACCCAAGTTATACATTTTGTGTTTTTTCTAACAAACTTCCTTGTAGCTCCAGTATCCCAGATCGAAGGATGACACCTCCAGATCGAACGCCCCTAGACGTGGAGTCTCTCAGGCACCTTCCATCAAGATTCCTCATTGGATCGAAATGCAACCCAAGCCTCTTCGATCCAGGCCTTACTTCCAAGAATGCACTTTTTTCCATTTACTGTTTTTGTCTTTCAATTTCATCCTTTCTTTTGGTTGTTTGTCCTTACTTCTTCTAAGTTTTAATTAACATTAAAAAACCACAAAAACATTAGGCTTAGTTTTTTATATTAAATTAATTTTGTCAATTAATTAAATAATTACATTAACATTTTCTTTAAAAAAACTAAAATTGAATAGACTTAGGATTTTTAATTCAATTTTTGTTCATAACAATAACAAAAAAAATTCCTTTCACTTAGGATTTTAGACGTATTTTCAATTCATACGCGCATTTATTTACTTTCATATTTTTTTGAATATTGTAACTGTGCCCGGTTTGTAATAGCTTAATTAGGGTTTTATTTTCTGCATTTTACATTTTCAGTCAGATATAATTGTAATTACCCCGAAGCCTTGTAATAGATGTAGGTTTTACTTTCCGCACTATATTATATGCCTGTATACAAACTGCTAGTAAGTTAGATGTGTATGGCAAGAACTAAATACTCAGTCTTAGATCACTAACATAAAGATAAAAATACCTGAAAAAAGCACACTATTACACACTTGCACCCCTAGCGTATCTCCCACTCTGGTTGCCTTCGGAAATGGTCATGTCCCTCGAACGTAGGGATATCTTAGCAAAGATCCTCAGTTTAAAGTCATCATAAAGATCATAGTCCCTAAATGTCCCTCGAGTTACCTACGAGAAATGATCTTGCCCCTCGATGTTGCCTACGAATATATGATGACAAGTCCATTCGAAATGCTAAGGTATCTCTACATGTTGCCTTCAATGACCATAAATGCCACTTACGATAGTCCCTTAACATCCAACTATAGGGATACCTTCTCACTAATAGTAGGATAACGCTATCTAAAGGAAAGGAGGAAAAGAACACCTTTTTTCGAGTAGGTAGATAGTTCTTAAATACTTGCTCAAATTTAATTCATTTTCACACCACACTTTCAAAACTACTTTCAAAAACACTTTATCACACTCTTGAGGACTGATACAAGAGTTATCCTAAAGCAAACAAACTTTTCAAAACACTCAAACACGAAAGAAATTTTAAAAAATGAGCAAGTACCTAAGAGCCCGTGGAAAACCACGGATGGAAAGGGTGCTAACACCTTCCCTTTCCATAATCTACCCCCTTACTCAGAAAATCTCGAAAACGGTCTTTTTCTGTTCTTTTCACCCTTTCCTTTGTTGGATAAAAGAAAAGTCGGTGGCGACCCTTGCTTACCGTGACATTTGTGAATATAAAACACAAAACCAGTATTAACAGTCGGTTCTGCCACCGTATCACAATCAACATCTTGGAATTCTGAGTGGTAATGATGTAGTTTGCAAGAGGGAGTCTGCTCTAACCCTTCACTTCAAGATTTTTTTAGGAAAACATGTCCCAGACATTGTTTTGATATCTGCATCTTCTGAAAACAAGACCTCAACCCAGGGTGACATGATTACTGAATTAAGGGAAGCCTGTAAGGAACTTTATGATGTGATCAGAGTTAGCTCAACAAGAAAGCTAACCTTTGAAAAGATGATCAAGGAGCTGCAGAAGGACAACAATTTTGATGATAAAATGAGCACTGAAGGAGGAGATTCTGATGAGGAAGAAAGTCCAGGCTCTGCCAAGTCTATTAGTTCTGAAGACAGTTAGACTATTTTTTGTTTGACCCCCTTGTTTTTTTTGGCAGTTGTATGTGCTTGAATTCTATGGTCTGTACTTATTTGGCATATTCTATTACTGCTATTCTCTTGAATGCATGTTTTATTTGGCATATTATGGCTAAAATGGGGGAGAGAAATTGACTGACCTCTGACTGACTGACCACTGACTGAGGGGGAGCTTATTACTTGAGGGGGAGTCTCATGTGCTTATTACTCTAGGGGGAGCCTCATGTCTTAAAAGATGTTCTGATATCTTCCTATGCTAACAGCTAACTGAGTTACTTTTGCTAACTACTAACTAAGTTTTTTTTGTTATGCTTATGCTGCTGCTCTGATAATGTTCTAATAATGTACTCAAATAATGTTTTAGCCAAAATTTTCCAAAAGGGGGAGTTTGTAAGGATTTGTTGGCAGCAATTTTGGTAAAACAATGACTTGATAATGTTTTGCTAAATGTATTGACATTTAAAGCAAACTGGTTTAGAATGATGTCAAAGCAGATGTCTTGACATCTGCCTCCTGAGCTGAATGTGACTTCATATCTATTTCCAGTTTTTGTTTCCTGTTTTTATGTGCGCCATTATTCAGGATTTGTGACTCATAGTTTGCGAAAAATATGGAGGAATATTTTTCTATTTGCATTATCCTTATGTATTATATCTTGGCCTGTTTTCATGGAAATATTCAAAAGATTAGAATATTTGATTTTCATCCCAAGCCCACTACTGCACCTTTATAAGGACTTACATCCTTATTAATCAAACTGCAACTTTTGAAGAAGAATACATTCTTTCTATTTTAGAAGTCTAAGTCTTTTAATTGTAATACACTCTAGTATTGGTTTAATACTTGAGTTGTTAATTATGGATCATTCATAATCTTTTAAGTATTGAATGATTGAAGTCTTTAAAACTTAATAATTATGTTGTTCTTCACTGTTAAGGATTGAAGGGATTTGAGGAGGGACTCATACCTAGGTGTGTCTTAGGTAGAAGTATAGCACGGGTAGCGATTAAGTGATTAGATCGTAAACTTGCTGTTTACTGAGGGTCTATGAATTGATACTATTTAGTGGACTTGTCCCTGGCTTGGTAGCCCCTGGAGTAGGTGTTGTTGTACACCGAATTGGGTTAACAATCCCTTTTGCTTTTACTATTTTTATTATTTTTTCATTTTACATTGTCCTCAAATATTTGTGTCGTGACATCTCCTTCGACATCACATATCTGATACTAGAATTTCAGGGGATCAAATTCCACCCATATAATGAGTTGATTAGGAAGGCTAAAGAAAAATTCTTTCACGAGGGATAACTTAATGGGGAAATTGAAAGGATATACACTTTCTTCTTAAGGTTGACACTCTATTGGAGAGAGGATAACATAGCCCTGCAAAGAAGATAATATGCCAACAAAAACATCAATGAATGCAAATGAGCAATGAATTTTAAATCAGCTATGCATGATGTATGTATGAATGTATGAATGTTATTATGTATATTCTGACAAAACAAACATACTACGCTGGGAATAACCAGACAAAACAAACTTGGGTAAAGACATCACTCGGTTAAATAACTTCCAGGATGAAGATTCTATAAGAGAGTAACCACCAACTAAGGAAACAAAATCCTAATTCAAGGCTTACCTTCAGTTGGAAGAAACATGGTTTGAAAAATAATCAAAATAAAATCTGATAGCAATAAACCAATACAGTTGCAGGGATACAACACCCTCCTTCAGGCTTCACCGGGTAATATCATATAAACTTTGTTAGGGAAGACAATGACATATCATTTAGACTTCAACTGGGGATTCTGTACTGACTTCACTATGGAAGATGAAACCACACTCGCCGAGGGGAGCCCAAATACATTCTTCAATATCAAGAGTAATGGTTGTGCAAACTTCACTAGGGAGAATTTACGAAACCTCGCGTGGATAATAACTTTAGAGGGAAGCATCATCTTCTCTTCATCTGGGGAGTCAAGAAGTTTTCATCATAGTAAGGAGTCAAAATTATGGGGATTTTAAATCAAACTCAACACTTGGCGAGAGAAAACCCAAAAAGATGACAGTTATCTCAATACTTCTTAGAAAATGATACTGCTTTTGTCTGGCTACCAAAAGAGCACACCACAACAACAATGTCATAAATGGAGAAAACAGTTTTTTGCAAGAGATTCTACATCAATTCTCAACATAGAAAGGGAGAAAGATCTTCCATCAAATTAGAGAAGGCCTCATAACCTTACAATGTATGTTTGATCATAACCCAGTCGGGGAAAGAATCACACGCAGCTAGAGATATCTGCATCAAGACCTAACTAGGGAACATGGGATAGAGGTATCAAACCACCCAAACCCAAAAGCATATAACAACTTGGAGAAAATCTGAACCAAGACTTAACTGGAGAAAAAAAGGGATCACAACCCCAACAACACACCATATTACAACTGGTATGAAATCCAACTATCTAAGGAACAATCAAAGGTGGACTATACGCATATCCACAAGAATAACCCGTAAATACTTCTTGGGGAATCTTTTCAAATCTTAATGGTTTATCACCTGCCGAAAAAGGTTTTAAAAAGTTCCCAGAGTCTACATTCTTCCTTAGGATATTACCAACGTCCTGATTATCTCGGTAATTAGCAATATTCTCAGGAAAAACTCGTCTGAGTGTAGCATCGCGTGACAACCACTTCCAAATTGCTCTATCATAGGCTCCGCACTACACCTAAAAGGCCAAGATAGGTTAAGGATTCTACGTTCCTCAGCTTCTCAGGCTCCCAGGTCAAAAGCAGCATGTATTCCTGATTGCTCGGTAAATAAATACTATAGTCAAAGGGGCCTCCACTAAGTGGGGGACCTCATGTCTCCTTTTTTGGGATTCGTACCTCAAAGTTAACATGACTATACCACCTACCGTATCTTAAGTTTTCCCAAGTCCGGGTAGAGGACTTATAAGAGATCACCAAGCACCCTGAAAACCAGAAAAAAACAGACATACATATATATACCAAATAATATACAATAAATAATAGCGCATACACAAATAAACAAAGATAGGCTCAACTCACTCAGAGATGTTTCATCCTCAGTGAATTCTCCAGTCTCCTGTAGCCGTAGAAATGTTGAAACTAAGCCATTAGATTAACTTAACTCACACAAATAAAAAAAATTCACCACCGCACTTTATTGTTTCCAAAGGAAATGGGAAAAGAATGAATAAACCCCAAAAAAGGGGGGAGAGAATCTAGATACGGGGGTTGGTTATGAAAAGGGAAGGTTCTAGACTCCTAGACATCTATGGCACTCCATAGGAACCTCTTTAATAATTTGTGTATTTTTTGCTATAAAGAGTGTATACAAAAATAGATGGTGGAGATGAGAAAAGAAGTATTTTTTTACAATTTTGCACCCGCTGCAGTTGTGAACCTTTTGTGCCTATGTACCTGTGATACGGTGGAAGAACCGACTGTTTTATACTTGTTTGCATTTTTTTGTTCATAAATGTCGCGGTAAGCAAGAGTCGCCATCAATTTTTCTTTTATCTAACAAGGAAAGGGTGAAAAGAACAGAAAAATACTTTTTTTCGAGATTTCTAAGTACGGGGGGTAGATTATGGAAAAGGAATGTGTTAGCACCCTTTCCATCCATGGTTTTCCATGGGCTCTTAGGTACTTGCTCATTTTCTAAAATTTCTTGTGTTTGTGCGGTGATTCACTTTATGGTAACTCTTGTATCGGTCCTCAAGAGTGTGATAAAGCATTTTTTGAAAACTTTGTTTGAAAAGTGTTTGAAAGTGTGTAAAAAGGATTATTTGAGCAAGTACCTAACATTTATCTACCTGCTCGAAAAAAACTGTTCTTCTCCTCCTTTCCTTTAGAACGTGTTATCCTACTATTAGTGAGTAGGTAACCCTAGTCGTTGGATGTTTGAGGGTATGGTCACTAAAGGCAATTGGGCAAAAACTCTTAGTAACTGTCCTTAAGCCCTAAGATCACTTTTATACCGAGGCAACAGTCGAGAGGGTCATCGAGGGACTAGTGATCTCTAGACTTAAGGACAACCACTAAGAATTCTCATGTTTCGAGAATTGTGACCGTAATTCGAAGGCAACCGAATGAGGTATACCCTAGGGGTGCAAGTGTGCAAAAGTGTGCTTTTTTTAGATATATCTTATCTTGCACAATTAAGGTTATCTAGGTTCAATTAATCATTATCTTTCAGGTAACCCTATTAAACTTCATCTAAGTAGTTTATCGTGCGGGAAAATAAATGGCGGAAAGATAAAATTCTTAACTATTACAAGGCTTTGGTGCAATTACATAATTAGTGACTGAAAGGTAAAAAATTCGGAATTAAAACCCTAATTAAACTATTACAAACCGGGCGCAATTACATCAATAAAAAAATAATCATACAACAAAAATAATTAAGCGCGAGAATTAAAATTGAAAAAAAGAGCAAAACCCTAAAAACATTTAAAATATTTTTTTGAATTTTATATAAAAAATAATTTGAAATTGACCTAATCTTCTAATTAATTTTAATTAATGAAAATAAATTAAAATTTATTAAAATAATTAATTTGCAAAAAATTAATTTAATAAAAAAAGCTAAGTCCTATTTTTGCGATGATTTTGTGATTTTATAAAAAAAATTGATTTAAAAAGAAATTAAACTAATTAATGACAACAAATAAAAAAACTAGAAAAGATTAGAAATTAGGCCTAAGGAGGGTGTAGGCCTAGATGGGATGGTGTGTTGCTGAATTTTCCCAAATCCCAATCTTGTGGCCCATCACCAGTGCTGGATCCAGTGTTGTTGGGAGCCTGGAGGTCCATCATGAGGGTGCAACCTGGAAGCGTGAGATCTGGCCAAGGAATGATCTGATAGTGATGAATCTGGGGCGTATGATGGACGCGCTGGGAATGATATCATTGAATCTGCAAATAAATGTTAAGAAAAATAATATGTAGGAGGCAGGGATCGAACCTCTGACCTCCTACACGCGCGCTTTGAAACCATCCAGCCTTGCCACTGAGCCACTTGGTCTTTTATTATTTAAAATACACATAATATATTATAGAGAATAAAGGTTACTAATTGTAATAAAATGCACGCCAAGTTCAAACTGGGCAATCGGATCACGCCACACATTCGTCTTCTTTGATGGACTATCGTTTTAGGTCCAGAACTTTTACCTACGGACCTGGCTGTAACTATAGGACCTGCTAATTTCAAAAATCACTGCCACACAATAAAAACGAAATCTAAGAATGCAGACCAACTGGGTTTGACCTCATGAGTATAATGGTACTCTTCTTTTGGCTTAGTTTCACCTGTAATGAAAAACCCTAAAATGAAGCTTCAAACCCTAGCAATGGCAAATTCTAAATGATGATACAAACATGAATGTATGGTTAGAAATCGTTTATGATGCGTAAATTCTCAAAACCAAATTCAAGAATGAAGGGAAAACCGTGATACCGTATGGGGAGTTTCTGGGTGCTTTGATGCGTGAGAGTTGTCCAAGTTGCTTCCAAACGTTCCCAGGAATTGATTGCAAGCCTTAGAATGCTTTGAATCTCCCAGTAAATAAAAATTCGAGCACCACTTTTTGTCAAAAAATTGAAGTTTCTTGTCTTAATTCTACACGGCCAATCCTTGTCTTTATCATCAGGGTTTGTTATGCATATATAGTAGAAGCAATTAGGTCAATAAAACTGAGTTGAATCTTTGCAAATTGATGAGAAAAGATTTGATTTGTGCCTTGTATACTTTGTTTCTAAAATAGGCCAAATCATGATCTTTTCCAATCCAATTATTCATTGAACAAATTATATGATTTGCCAACTGATTATAGACTCATAATGTGCTCATAAAATCCAACCTTTGATTTTATTTCATTATTCCATTATTTTAAATGATTTATTTTGATTTTAATGAATAAAAAATCAAAACAAATAATAAAAATAATAAAATAATAAGTGGATAAGCTCAGGGGTCGTGGGTCATCTTAGGAACAAGTTTCAAACAAGAAAACATGGGCCCATTTGGAAAAAAATAAATTTTTATCAATGTTGACTTCATGCACATTTCCAAAATTTGGTCAACTTTAGAAATGCATATCTCTCTCATTTTTTACCCTAAGAGGGTGTTCTTTGACTTTTTAGAAAGCTTAGGATGTATTCTAAATAACCCTTTTAGTTTCATCTCAATTGGATCTTCCATGTTCATGTAAGGAGCTTTGACCCAAAAGGTGTTTTTGTTGACTTTTTGAAATGACCTATAATGTATGAACTTGTATCTTTTGATTGAGGCATTTCTTGACCTTGAGGGTTGAAGAGAAGTTGTAGGGAATTGGATTCTCTTCAAAATGAGCCTTGGTTGGAAAATTTCTGATAAAGTATTAGAAAACTATGTCTGGTCAAAGTTTGGTTGACTTTTCCTATAGAAACACTAATTTGCCATATTTGACATTTGATGAGTTAGGATAATTTCTTGAGGAATCATGATCAACCCTTGATCAAATGATGGATATTACTACCAAATGTTGATTTTGACCAAAAATCTTTAGGTTTGACTGTATTTGGGCTACATTTGTCTTTTGACCTAGTATAGTTAATTTCAGGCATTTGAGTAGTTGACTGAGCAAACTTGTTGTACAAGGCATGAAACTTGGCATGGATGATCTTGAGGACACATTAGGACATTGGAGACCATTTGGGACCCTTGGAACTCAATCATATTAATGAGGAGTGAAACCCTAGTTTGAGGCTTATTATCTTAAGAGGAGGATTTGTTTGGTCAATCCTTAGTCAACTTGAGCAATTGAGGATTCTAGGAGTATGTCTTGTGTGAAAATGGGAGGGAAAATTTTGGGGTACAACAGCTTCCCCTGTTTAATCTTCTTAAACCTGAGGATTTGGATTGGCTTGTCTACCTTTCGTGATCTGAAGGTGGAAGATGATTGAACACTAGAGTGCCTAGAAATTTGCACTCGCATGAAGTAATACTGATGGTTGATGACGTCGGGAATGAGATTAAAGATGCCATCCAGAGAATGTGACAGAGAGTCGTCGGATATGGGCTTAAAGATTCCATCCAAAACAATGATGATTTCGTGAGATTTCCTTCGTGGAAATTCCTATTGCTGTTGTTACGGAGGACTTCGCTAAGGAATGTTGGTCTCTGTCTTGGGGAATAGAGTCTAGGAGCTTAAGTTGTATGTTACTCTACTGGGGAGTCATCTCTTGATTGACGAGACAGAAGTGAACTTCTATCTGGTCAGGATCCAGGCTTCACAATGACTTGCTGAGGGTGATAAGGTTGACTGCTATCTGATCGTACTCCAGGCCTCATAGCGACTTATTGGGGAAATGAGATTAAACTGTTATCTGGTCATACTCCAGGCTTCACAGTATCTTGAATTGTTGATTGACTATTATCCGGTCAGTTTCCGGGCTTCATAGCTTCTTTAACTGGAATAGAAATCTTAGTATCGATTTGATTAAACCAGAGAAAGGTCTCAAGTTGTCTTCAACTGTGGTAGAAATCTTAGTGTCGATTTCACTAAACCCGGGAAAGGCCTTGAATTAACTTTGACTGGCATAGTAATCAAGAGGATCTTAGTAGAAATTCAACTGACCCAGACAAAAGTCTTGGTACATCATCCACTGGCATAGTAATCAGAGAGATCTTAGTGTCGACTTGTCTGACCCAGGGAAAAACTTAGGTTAACTTTGACTGGCATAGTAATCAAGAGAACCTTAGTAGTGATTCAACTGACCCAGACGAAAATCTTGGAATCTCTTCTACCGACATAGTAAGCAGAGAGATCTTGGGTTAACTTTGACGGGCATAGTAATCAGGAGAATCTTAATAGCGATTCAACTGACCCAGATGAAAGTCTTGGAATCTCTTCCACCGGCATAGTGAGCAGAGAGATCATGGGTTAACTTTGACTGGAATAGTAATCAGGAGAATCTTAGTAGTGATTCAACTGACCCAGAAGAAAGTCTTGGAGTCTCTTCTACCTGCATAGTAAGCAGAGAGATCTTGGGTTAACTTTGACTGGCATAATAATTAGGAGAATCTTAGTAGTGATTCAACTGACCCAGACGAGAGTCTTGGAATCTCTTCTACCAGCATAGTGAGCAGAGAGATCTTGGGTTAACTTTGTCCGGCATAGTAATCCAGAGAATCTTAGTAGCGATTCAACTGACCCAGACGAAAGTCTTGTGAGGATATCTTTTTGAGGAAAAATCCTAGAATAGTCCTTTGTTAGACGTATCTTGTTGATTTGATCTTTTCCCTGAAAGGTAAAGAGTTAATCGTATGCAATGTCATGATGTATGAAATGCATTGTGATGATGTTCTCAAAATAAATGAGATTGTGTTGTATGCAATATGTATGCGCACGCCATGATGTATGAATATGGGATGCTATTACGGTATTTCTTAGTCGGGGAAAATAAATCCCTGACTACTGCTGGAGTTTATTAGGAAGTTTAAACCTTCATTTCAGCTGGGGGTGGTGAATGAAGATGACTATGCTGTGGATTTACTCCTTTCTGTATGCGAATACTCTATCGGGGAGAGACTCTGCTTGAGAATAACTCTGTGGGGGAATAGCTTTGTTTGCAAGAGGAGATGCTTTGCTGGAAGATTTTTCCGATTTGGAGCAATAAATTCCTCCGAGGGATGAACTTTCGTAGATAGAGAAATAAACTCTGTTGGGGATTGAGCTTCTGCATTCAGAGAAATAAACTCTCCTCGGGAGAAAACTTTATAAACCGCTTGCGATTACAAAATTCGGCTGAGGGATATAGATATCGGCTCTCTGAAGAAACTTTGTTGGGGAAAGTAACTCCTATTTGGGGAAGCAGAGGTCAAACTTTTGGTTGCCTCTACTCTGTGGGGAGTATAGACGTCACGGGGTCGCATGTGCTGGTGACTTCGTTTCAAAACTGTTTTTTCCCATGTACCTGCTGGAAGGAGTAACTGTCGGAATTACAAATTGTTTTTTTAGACTTTGCCTTATTCCTTAAGTCATGAGCAACTGTCTTTCTGTTTCTTATGCAAAATATTTATGGATAGCAATCATATTCAAATGCATATGACAATAATAGGTCATTTGACGTTTTTTCAAAACAAAACAAAAAAGAAAAACAAATAGTTTTTGTATAGAAATGACTTGTATTGATTTTGAAGTTGGCCTATAACAGACGTTTTTGTACAAGGAGGCTGATGCTCTAGTAAGAGAACGCTGCCGTGAAACTAAAAGCTATACAATATTGTGTACAAAGAGAAGAAAATATCTATGTGTAATAATCCCATTGAGTTTCAATTCTACTATTGCCACTATGTCTTCAGGCATCTCATCACTTTGCTACTTGTCCGAAGCTGACTGGATTGATCGGTGCCGTTTTGAGCTTGATAGATGATGCTGAAGTCTGGCAGCAAGGTGATCCAATGGGACATAGTGATACACTTTAAATATCTAACTTTTTCCTGGACCACCCTTTTGGGTTTTCAGTCCACCGGGATACCCTTTTTTTCCCAAGCTGCCTTTTCAGGTTTTCGACTTGCCGGGTGTACAAATATTTTTGTTTTTATCCCTAATTTTTGCCCGAACCCTTTTGGTTCGCCGGGAAGCCCTTATTTTTTCCTAGGCCAGTTAACCTAGCGGGTCTTATTTATGCGTAGTATCTTTTCACTATGTCCACATTGACAGGGTGAGGAAGGTCGTCACCATCCATGGTGGTCAGGATCATGGCTACACCATAAAGTATGCTTTTGATTACAAATGGTCCTTCGTATGTGGGAGTCCATTTTCCCCTGGGATCATCTTGCGTCAGTATGATGCGCTTGATCACTAGATCCCCGACTTGATATACTTGGTGTCTGACCTTTTTGTTGAAAGCCTTGATCATCTGTTTTTGATACATTTGACCATGACAGATAATAGTAAGTCTCTTTTCATCAATCATATTTAGTTGATTAAGTCGAGTCTGGATCCAATCATCTTTATTCAGACCCGAATCCTTCATGATTCTCATAAAAGGGATCTGGACCTCAATAGGCAGGACAACCTCCACGCCAAATACCAGAGAGTATGGTGTTTCCCCTGTCGATGTTCGTGCTGAGGTGCAATAACCATGAAGAGAAAATGGTAACATCTCATTCCAGTCTCTGTATGTCACTATCATCTTCTGTACAATTTTCTTAATGTTCTTGTTAGCAGCTTCGACAACGCCACTCATCTTTGGCCGGTAAGGGGAAGAATTATGATGCTGTATCTTAATTTGTTTACAAAGTTCGGTGATCATCGTGTTGTTGAGATTCATACCATTATCAGTGATGATTCTCTCTGGCATACCGTACCGACATATCAGGTTATGCTTGATAAACCACGCCACAACGTTCTTGGTAACAGTAGTAAAAGAGGAAGCTTCCACCCATTTCGTGAAGTAATCAATGGCCACCAGGATGAAGCGATGCCCATTAGAAGCGGTAGGTCTAATCTCTCTGATCATGTCAATGCCCCACATTGCAAAGGGCCAAGGAGCCGTCAAGACGTTCAAAGGAACTGGAGGTACATGCACCTTATCAGCATAGATCTGGCATTTGTGACAAGTTTGGGAATGCTGATAGCATTCTGCTTCTATAGTGGACCAATAGTATCCTGCCCGTAGGATCTTTTAGCCATGTTATGTCCACTTGAATGGGTTCCGAAGGTACCTTCGTGCAGATCTGTCATAATCCTCTCTGCTTCACTCTTGTCTATGCTCTGAAGTAAAGTAGAGTCATGGTTGCGCTTGTAGAGGATTCCATTACTGCAGAAGAACTTTGCGGCAAACCTTCTCATAAACTTCTTATCATTGACAGATGCCCCCTAGGGATACTCTTGAGCCTCGAGATATCTCTTTACTTCATAGAACCAAGGTTTTTCTGCTACTCCTTAAGTGTCGATCTCGTAGCAATATGCCGATTCATCCAACCTTTTAATAGTGACCCGAGGGGCCTCGTTATCCCACCTGATCTTGAACATAGATGACATGGTGGCTAGCGCGTCCTCTAACTGATTCTCTTCTCGTTGAAAATGTTCAAAGGTTACCTCTTCAAAGTGTGGAAGAAATGTCAGCATGTGCTCTTTGTACGGGATGAGATTCGGGTGCTTTGTATCCCACTCTCCTTTGATTTGACTTATCACCAACGCTGAATCCCCGAAAATGCTCAAGAACTTGATCCTCAGGTCAACAGCAGCTTTGAGACCCATGATGCATGCTTCATACTCCGCCATGTTATTGGTAAAATTGAAGCATAGTCTGGCGGTGAAAGGAGTATGGCAGCCTTCAGGAGATATAATTACAACACCAATGCCATTACCGAGTGTGTTCGAGGCTCCATCAAAAACCATAGTTCATTAGGATCCATCTTCAGGTCCTTCATCTGGTCCAGGTTCTTCATAGTCAGTCACCAGTATAATATTCTCGTCAGGGAACACAAAATTCATGGACTGGTAGTCTTCCACAGCCTGATGAGCCAAATGATCAGCTAATACACTTCCCTTGATTTCTTTCTGGGTCGTGTATTGGATATCGTATTCGGTTAAGATCATATTCCATCTCGCTATTCTTCTGGAGAGCGCGAGCTTCTCGAAGATGTACTTGATCGAATCCATCTTAGATATTAGCAAAGTAGTGTGGGTCAACATATACTGTCTCAGTCGGCGAGCAACCCATGCCAAAGCACAACAAGTTTTCTCGAGCAGTGAGTATCTTGTCTCACAGTCAGTAAACTTTTTGCTAAGGTAGTATATTGCATGCTCTTTTCGACCACACTCGTCATGCTGCCCCAGCATACACCCCATTGAATTGTATAACACTGTTAAGTACATTATCAAAGGTCTTCCTTCAATCAGAGGCATCCGAATTGGTGGTTCTTGAAGGTATTCCTTGATTCTTTTGAAGGAAGTCTGATATTCATTGTTCCATTTTACCACTTGATCTTTCTTCCGGAGCTTGAAGATTAGATCACAAGTAGCAGTTAAATTGGAAATGAACCTGGCAATGTAGTTTAGGCGTCGCAAAAATCCCCTGACCTCCTTCTCAGTGCGAGGAGATGACATCTCTTGTATAGCCTTTACTTTTGCAGGGTCTACCTGAATGCCCTTGTCACTGACAAAGAAACCTAGTATTTTTCCAGACCTTACCCTGAAGGTGCACTTCTTCGGATTCAACCTCAGCTTGTATGTCTTCAACCTATCAAACAACTTTTATAGATGATCAAGGTGCTCTTCCTCAGTTTGAGACCTAGCTATCATGTCATCCGCGTATACCTCTATCTCATGGTGAATCATGTCATGAAATAAGGCGACCATGGCTCGCTGATAGGTTTCCCCAACATTCTTTAATCCAAATGTAGCAGAAAGTGCCCCATTGCATGACGAAGGTTGTCTTCTCCATATCTTCAGGTGCCATCTTGATCTGATTGTAACCAGAGAAACCGTCCATGAAGGAAAAGATCTTGTGTTGCACGGTGTTGTTAACCAAGACATCAATGTGGGGGAGTGGAAAGTCATCTTTGGGGCTTGCTCTGTTCAGATCTCTGTAGTCCACACACATCCGTACCTTATTGTATTTTTTAGGCACCGGAACCACGTTGGCATCCCATTGGGGATAAGAGGTGACAGCTAAGAACCCAGCGTTGAACTACTTCATGACTTTTGTTTTGATCTTCTTTGACATTTCAGGGCGCATGCGGCGGACCTTCTGCTTTACCGGAGGGAAATCTTCTTTAGTTGGCAGCCGGTGAACCACAATATTCGTATCCAGTCTTGACATGTCTTCATATGACCAGGAAAAGATCTCAACATAGTCATGCAACATTTGTATCAACCGCTGTTTGACATTAAGCTCCATATTTGCGGCGATCTTGACTTCTTTTCTATCTACTTCTATGCCCAAGTTTATCATCTCAACTGGATCTTCATGAGGCTGTATAGCCCTCTCTTCCTGCTGTAAGAGCCTAGAAAGTTCTCCAGGTACCTCACAACCTTTCTCACCTTCATCCTCAACTTGGTTTATCAGATTTTTGAAGTTATAACTTGCAATAGCAGATTTGTTATCAATGGGATCCATAGTGGATATGGATCTGCAGTTTGATATGTGAGTATGTGTAAGAGCGTAGCTGTATAGGCGAAGTAAAAAGCAGGAAAGAAAAACAGAGAGCGCAAAATTTGTATGCAAAATGTCCAATTCTTTATTAAAGGCATATGAAAGTGAAACATGATAACCCTCACAAATAAATCAATGTGCCCCAGTTAAGACACATGGCTATAAAGTTATATTGTTTATTACATATCCAAAAAACAAGAAAGATAATTACTTCTGAACAAAAGTAATAGGTACATAATCTTTTTACGTCCAGTTACTAGGCCCACAGTTGGTAGTAGGGAAGATCCAACTATCCATGTCATTTTCACCATCTCCGTCTTCTACAGCGTTGACCCCGTGATTACTGATGCATAGGGGAGGTTTTCCAGCACGAGCATGTTGAACAGCTCTTTGAGCCCTTGAAGAGAAACCCAAACCAAATTTATCAGACTTGTACGGAATATCAGGGAGTTGACCATAGATGGAAGACCCACCTTCTTCAATAATAACTTTTGCATCCTTGAGGAGGCCATCTTCAAGGGATGTCTGGTGATCTTCGACACGTTGGTAACGGTTTTAGTTGCAGCCAGAGTCTGAGGTACCTCTTAGAAATTCTGGCACGGAGTCTCGATGAACTCACCCTGCATTTCCATATATCTGAATGAATTCAGGTTGTTGTACCCCAAAATTTGCCCTCTCACTTATCAATAATTTACTCACAAGATCTCTTTGGACTCAAGACTGCACTAGGGTTTGATCAGCTCAAGACACCTCCTCAAGCACTGATGACCAAAATTAGGGTTTGAGTTTGCACAAGGATTTTTGAACTTCCAATTCCCCATATGACTTTCATGGATAATTATGGACCCCCAAGATTACTCATGTCAAGTTTCAAGCCTTGGATCACACTTTTGTTCAGTCAATTGAGCAGTTGACCTAAAAACCAGCTGTATTAGGGAAAAAGTTAACTATGGCCAATTCACAGTCAAACTTCATAATTTTTTATCCAAATCAATATTTTAAACTCATATGTGTCATTTGATCAAGTTTGGACCACAACTCCTCAAGAAATTTGGTCAAATCTCCAAAAGGGAAAAATGGTCAAAATTAGGGTTTTGATTGAGAAAGGGCAATTTCTGATTTTTGACCTAGCAAATGGTCAATTAGTTTAAGGAATGATATTAAGAGTCCAATTGCATCATTTTTACTTAATGGCATGGTTCAAAAAATTGCAAGTCCATTGGATTGACAAATGAATTTTTCAGTCAACTGATCAAAAGTCAACTGGATACTAAAAAGTCAAACTTTGACTTTTTGGTCAAATTCAAGTGCCAAGGATCACAATTCATCAAAACATGTCAAAATATGAAACTTATTCATCAAGAAATCAAAAAGTCAAGATTTCATTTTGAAAAGTCAAAATTTCTAAACTTAGAAATTTTTCGAAATGTTGGAAATTTCATGTTTTTTCATTACTTTGAGCCAAATTTTCACCATGATGCAAGATGATTCAAGAGAAACTTCCAACATGAAATTTGTAGATATCCATGAAATCTATAACTTTTCTTTACACAACTCCTTCCAAAAATGCTTGGATCTCAAGTTATAATTTTATGAACACGTGGTCCTGAAACTAAACACTTAGTGAAAATTTTCCCTAATTTGGTCAGGATTTTGACCTAACTTCATGGAACTTTTCATATTGTTCCAAGGGGAATATTCAAAAGAAATTCAAAGATGGGTTGTAGAGAACATTGCAAGCTTTCCAAAATGTCCAAGAACTCCTTGAGATCATTCTTGAGGAGGGAGAATCGAAGAGATGAAGTTAGGAGTTTGTCACTTGAATTACAAGTCATTTTTGATGAACACATGAACTAAATCCATGCTAGGCTGCATAATCTTTGCTTTGCAGGCCTCAAACTTGTTTTTCACTCGATAATTAAATTTTTATACAGCTGTTAGGGCTTTGATCCAAGCAATTGAGCTATTGTCCAAGTTGCATTTCCATTTATGGCACAAAGTTAACAATGCCATTCTTGTAAAGCAAGCTTTTTGCATAAAGTTCACATTGAGCCTCTAACTTGTTCCCTCTGATCACACTCTATCCACAAAGTCAGAAGCAAGCTTGTTTAAAGCATAACCACTCTATCTTAGCAAGTACACAAGGCATGGAAACTTATTTTGTCAAAAAATCACATGTTTAACTTAAACATGTAAATTTGAATTCTGATCAACTAGAGCACTCCAAGCTTGTTGCTTATAAATAGAGTCACTATTTGTGAGCTAGGACACGAGCTTGAGTACCCTGAAATACACCAAAAATCTCGCAAATTAGAAATTGCCCAAAAACTCCATCGTTGCATAATTTCTGACCTTGAACATCAAACTCCCATTTCCCTCGTGTGTTTCTTGGCCTTTTAGTTTCTAAAGCTTCCTTACATCAAATACAACTCATCCATATCCTTATTCCAGAATTGTAACACCATTTACCATAACTTCCATAACCAAAAAAGAGTCTGCAACTTGACTTCTCTAAGTCATTTCAACCACTCTCAACTTGAGCAAACCATTGCATTAGCTTCCTAGGACCTCAAGGAAGCTAACCTGATCATCACCATCACTTGAAACAAGCTCAAACTCCAAACACAATTTCCAGTTTTGAGGTAAGTTTTCTCAACTTGAAACTCTTCATACAGGCATCATCAATAGTTTATTTGTGAATAAAACATGTAGATATCATTGCCCTGAAGCTAACCATGTCCTTAGTTTCCATTAATTTTGCTTGAGCTTAGAGAATTTTGAAACTGAAATAACTGAAATTTTTAGGGTTCAGATTAGGGCCATTAGAATTCTTTCTTATCTTTGATCTATAGTTTTAATACTTTACATTTCTGGAATCGTGAGAAAATTTGCTACAAGTTTCATGTTTACAGTTTTCATTTTTGATGAGAAATGAGAAAGTTACAGATGGTCTGGCTGGAGGTTGAAGATGAAGTCTTCAGGGCGCATTTTGCCTTGCATATTTGTTGTTTTACTTGTATTAATAGATGTATAGCCACCCCAGTGGTAGAAGCGCGCCTGTAACCTATGGGACCTGGGTTCGAGCCCCAGTGGTACCCTTTTTTCATTTTTTCATATTTTTATAATTCTGACTTTTTTTGTTTGGCAGGCGTTGGGCCCTTTGAGTCTGGTTTATTTTTGTTTTTGCTAACTGACTTCCATATTGACTCTTGGCACCCCATGGACCAAGTTATTTATTTATTTATTTATTTATTTTTCATTCATCTTTTCTCAAATATATTTTTTCTAAATACAAAAAATCATAAAATACAAAAAATGATATATTTATATTTTGACTTATTTTATTTTATTTTTCTCATAAAAAATATTTTTATTTATTATACTTTATTTATTTTATTAAATAATCTTGTAAACTTAATTAATATTATGTTTTTATTTATTTATTTTTCAAACCATTTAAAATACATTATTTTTAATATAAAAAAGGACTAAAAATAATTTATAATGCCATAAATATTTTCAAGATAAAAAATACCAAAAAATACTTTTCTTAAACTTATTTTCTTTTGATTAATTAATAGAATTAGGGTTTTCATTTAAAATATTTTATTAATAAATTCAAACTTAATTAACTATTTTCTTTATTTAATTAGGTTAAGACAAAATCTTTTTTTCATGAAAACTAAACAAAATTCATTTTCTCTACATTTTGCATCCTTGTATATTTATTCATTTTTATACTTTGTATTTATTCAATTCCTTGTATATTTATACCAATTCAATATGGTTGTAATAGACTAATTGGGTTTAAATTCTTGCAATCCCCATTTACAAATTGTACACCCCCCTCCCCACAATTGTTGTAATAGCGTAGTAACTTTAAATTTCACAATTTATTGCTTTTATATAGCATGCTAGTAATTAGGGTTTGTATGGAAAGACTAAAACAAATATCTAGAAAACCCTAATTCAAGACAAAAACAAGCATGAAAATGATGCACTTGCACACAAACACCCCTAGGGTTATTCCACTTGGTTGCCTTATACAAAATGGCCATATTATGCATGTGAGGTATCTTAGCAAAAACAAACAAATACAAGATCATAGTCCCTCGATGACGCTATCTAAGTTGCCTTACAAATGATCATAGTCTCTCTAAAAGAATGCTAAGATACCTTGCAACATTGCTAATCATGGTTATACGATGACCCACGCCCGTCCCGTTTACATCCAAAGATAGGGTTGTTTACCAAATCAATAGTAAGACAACAATGTCAAAGGAAAATAAAATGAACAAGAAATAAATTTGAGTAGGTAGATTTCTCCAAATTACTTGCTCCACTTCAAAACAAACATCCTTGCTATTTTCAAAACAAACACTTACACTTTCAAAACATCTTACAAACTTGAAAACATTTTCAAAAGATAAACATCTCTGTGTACATTCTTACGAACAAGAATCATTATAAAGATTGCCTAAACAATGGCCTCTTTACAAAATACTTTCAAAAACCACACAAAGCATAATTTCAAACAAAAGCAAGTGATCTAGAAAGCAACTAAGAGCCCATGGAAAACCATGGATGAAAAGGGTTCTAATACCTTCCCTTTTCATAATCTACCCCCCGAACTCAAGAAATAATCTCAAAGGTCTTTCCTGTGCTTTTTCACCTTTCCTTTTGGATAAAAGAAAAGTCGATGGAGACTCTTGCTAACTACAACATTTGTGATCAAACGTAAAACCCTCAAGTTAGTTCTCCCACCGTATCACATAGGTGACTGACCATGTATTCTTCTTCGCCGCATACAGTGACAATTCTCCCTTTGACCGGGTATTTCATCATCTGATGCAGAGTGGATGTAACAACTCCAGCCCCATGTGTCCAAGGGCGGCCTAACAAACAAGAATAAGATGGCTTAATATCTATCACGTAGAAGGTAGATCCAAAAGTATGAGAACCAACCTTGATGAGGATGTCCACCTCTCGTGCACTATTCTCTTTGATCCGTCAAAAGCCCTCACTATAATATTGTTGGGCTTCAAAGTCAAACCTTCGCAGTCTAGTATATCCAGGGCATTCTTAGGTAGCACATTTAATAAAGAACCAGTATCTACAAGGACATGAGCCAAAGTGGTGCCCTTGCATTCGACAGAGACATGCAACTTATCATTGTGCTTCCTCCCTCCAAGGGTTAAATCAACATCAGAAAAGCCCAAACCGTTATCAGCTATCAAACTAGCCACACAATCATCAAATTGGTCAACAGAAGTTTCCTGAGGCACATGGACAGTTTTTAGAAACTTCACCAAAGCCTTCGCATGAGCTTCGGAGCACAACAACAAGGCTAGCATAGAGGTCTTTGAAGGGGTCTTTTCCAACTGTTCGAAAATGTTGTAGTTGCTTTTCTTGATAATTTTCAGAATTCCTTCCATCTCCTTCTTGGAAGCCTCTAGAATAGATACTGACGGTGCCTTCGTCTGGACAGACTCAATCAATATGTCTTTGCCCCGAGTCTCAGACGACTCGGTGATAGGGGTGTCAGCAGGAGTAATCAAAGGAATTACAGTAGTAGTAGGAGTAGGAACAAAAGTAGGAATAATCACAGGACCAGTAACAGCTTTTGGAGGAGAAATCTCGGGGGAGAACACTCTTCCACTTCTTGTTATTTTGCTGGTTCCAACAATGTTGACAATGTCGGGATCATCATTCTCAGATACTTGGCCTCCATCAGCCAGCCAATCTTGTTTGACGCCGTGGTAGTAGACTTCATCCCCATAGTTCTAAGGAACAATTTTATCTGAGTATGGGATTGGCCCTGGCGTAGTGATTATCAGCGAAGTAATCTTGGGAACATATGTAATCCTGACAGGTCTTTTGGTGGAGACCCTAGGAGGATTGGCGGAAATGGTTATTATTGAAATATCCTTGCACATAATGGTTGAAACGGGAGTCTTCTCAAACAAAATCTCTGCAACATCCATCAGGCGTTGAACACCTGCCTTCAACAAATGACAACCAGTCGGTAGAGATAAACAGAAGTGGCAACCTTCTCCACAACCCGGAAATAAACTGACCTTCAACAAGTTCCACTTAATGGTCATAAGCGGAGTAACAATCTCTTCAATAGTAATAACAAATATATCATCTTCAATAGCGTTAACACCACGACCGTGCTTGGGCATAGGAGCAGTGATAACATTTGGCATCTCAGGGGCGTCAAACTCAATTTCCTTCGCCTCGAGAAGGTCTTGTACTTTGTTTTTTAAAGCCTAGAAGTCGTTTGTATCATGACCTGGACTTTTCGAATGATAAGCACAACGGCCATTTGGATTGTAGCGGGGAGAGGTAGTGTTAGGATTCTTCGGCGCTTCCCGCAAGGTTACCAGATTGGATCTCAACAAATGGGGCAAAACTTGGGTTAGAGTCATATTTATCCGGGTGAATTGTCTTACCGGCCTTTTTGTTCTCTGCTAATTATTCCTCTGCTGAGTGGGTGCAAGCTTAGGGATCACGATAGCCCCTACTATTGGACAGTGTTCAGTTCTGTCCTGACTCCATTGATGGTGCACAACACTAACCTCTTTCTTCCCAGCGAATTGTTTTCTCACGGAACTGGAGGATACTTCCTTTTGGATCTTCCCATTCTTAATTCCAGCTTCCACTCTCTCCCAGTTCAAGATTAATTCAGTGAAGCCGGCCGAGGAGCTTCCAATTAGATGATTAAAGAACAGACCAGACAGAGTACCCAGAAACATGTCCACTATCTCCTTGTCAGACATGGGAGGCTGGACTCTTCCTGCTAAGTCCCTCCACTTCTGAGCGTAGTCTTTGAAACCCTCGCTCGAACCCATAGCCAAACTCTAGAGTTGAGTACGGGTGGGAGCAAGTTCTGCATTATACTGATACTGCTTATAAAAAGCAGCGACCAGGTCTTCCCAATTATGGATGTTGGACATCTTCAGTTGATAGAACCAATCTAGTTGAGTTTCAGATAGACTGTCCTAAAAGAAATGGACCCACAAGTCTCTATCAGCAGTGTGAGGCTGTATCTTCCTCACATAAGATCAGAGGTGCATCTTAGGACACGACACCCCATCATACTTAGAAAACAACGGTTCCTTGAACTTTGGCGGAATAACAATCCCAGACACCAAACCCATCTCTTCAAAGTCTAGCCTAGGCACTTTTTGAATCTCCATTGCACTCAGACGCTCTTCCAACTGCTTGTACTTTTCGTCAGCCGGAGGATACTGCTCTTCATTGTAATCAGTATCACTATCAGATTCCCCCGGACTAGAGTCTTCCTCTCTTGTCTCACCCTCTTGGTTCTCTCCTTCCTTGGATGAAGAGGTTACATCAACCATTTTCTTCAATGGCCCCTTGAATCTTCTTCCCAGGTTTACCACACCAGCTGTCCTTCTGGGCTTCTTGGCCTTGGCTTTAACAATCAAGGATTTCAGTTCTTCCCGCCCTTTGGCTAGAGCCATGATCATCTGTTGGAATTGTGTGTTCTGCATCTGTAAGTCTTTCACAGTTTGTTCGAGAGCCATTTCTTACTGAAATAAACAGCGAAGAAGATGAGAAACCTGTTATGAAACCTGTTTATGCAATGATATGTATGACATGTGTATGAAATTATTTTAAGGACCTTATTGGATTCAAGCTCTTTTAAACAAAACAAAAAGCAAAACCATTTATTAGCAAGTTTTTAAAGAAACAAAAGATTACACAAGGATAAACATTGAAAGGAAATTCCTAAGTCTCCTATGGACGTTTCCTCTTGGTGTTGAGGTAGGTGTTGAGGTTCCTCTCTTCATGAAGTTGCTTTGTTAATTCCAGCACCTTCTTCTCACATGCAAAGAATTGAGCCTCAAAAGTATCTCGTTCTTCCTTGAGTTGGATCCAAGACTTTTACAACTCTTCAATGTTGGTTGGCATGTCAGGATGGAGAATAATATGGGACTCGCCCCCTTGAGCAATAGGTTCTAAGATCACCGGTAAGATGGAATCGTATGGAATCATAAGACTTTAGGCTCGAGCTCTCACCCATTTGAGGTAAGGTTCCAAAGGGATGGAGTTCTTACGCCCCAAAGTCCTACTATCAGTCTTAACAATGCCCCAAGAGCGGATGAACCTCTGACGATAATTATGCAAATCATCTGAGCAGTTGAACATAATACCCTCGATGAGCATATCCGGAGGACCATCTCTCCATGCATAGCCAAACTGACGTTGTGCAAAGAAGAATTGTAGGTGATGCCTCCCCTAATGCCAAGGAGTGGCACATTAGGAAATTCTCCACAGCGATCAATAAAAGAAATGTCTTCTTGAGAGCGAGGACACCAATGGATGTCGGAGTGAGAGAGAGATTAGTCTTTGACTCCACCTTAAGCCTAAATCATTTTGCATTACTGACCGAGGAAGGTGCGAAATAAACCACCTATATAGCGTAGGGGTGCAACACATGAGAGTTCCTCGCTTCTTCAGAGTACGAGTATGGAGAGAATGTAGGATATCCCCGAGCAATGTAGGAACCGGAGTGTGAGCAAGAAAGATGTTGATGGTATTCTAATCTATAAGTTGATCTGAATTAGGAAACAAGACCAACCCATAGATCAAGAGGGCTAATACATCTTCAAAGGCATGATAGCTCATAGAATCCAGGAAAATCTGAGCTTTCTTCATCAGGAAATTTGCAAGGAGACCTTTAACTCCACTTCTTTTTTACCAATTAGCCTCAATGTCAGATGGTTTCAAGTGCAAAGCTACGACAACATTTTTCAGAAGCTGGGTCTTGTTCTAAACCAGTGAAAGGTACTCTCTCTAATATAGGTAAACCAAGTAACTTAGAGAATTCTTCCAGCGTAGGCACCATTTGATAATTGGGGAATATGAAGCAATGGTGCTTAGGGTCGAAGAACTGGAATAAGACACTCATCAAACCTTCACCAAACCCAGTGATAACCAAACTGAGTAAGTGACCATGTCTTTTATGGAATGATGAGTCCTCGGGGACTTTCAAGACTAATTCCATGAGCTTAGGAGGAACTTCTGTGAAGTGAATCCGGATGGTTTTTCTGCGACCTGAATTCATATCCTACAAAACAACCAAGAGGTAAATCCAATAGGTCCTTGAAATGATTAGTATGTATGAACGTCATGATGCTTATGATGTCATGATTATGCTAAAAATCACAGATAAACACAAGAAAATCACACAATAGACCTTAAGTTCAAAGGCTTGCATGAGTTTTTAAGGTATGTACCCTCTTAAATGTTTAGTTGGCTCAACTTGTCCTATTAATAGTAACCGGGTTCTAAGGAGCCTCAATATCACTGACTTTCCCTTCAGAAATTGTTTCAGCTCTGCACCGAAGTATTGCGGCCGAAAAATCCTAAAAGTCCAGCCTCAATGAGTGTAGTATCAAGTATCAACCAATCTTCGGTCGAAACCAAAGTCGATTATCTCACAACTTCCTAATGGCTAAGTCGAGTCAATTAAAGGTTCTAAAGATCAGTTATCGCTTAGTGACACTATGATGAAGCCTAATGTTATCCTTAACTTACTCAAGGAACATTATTACTATCCAAAGTATCGCGCTAACTTAGCCACCACTTCGTCTGTATCGGTCTACGCCGTACAACCTCCATGGTTTATTGCTACTTACCAAATAAGGTGCCCCAGATCCGGGTGTAGGATCTTTACAAGAATATCCCAACAAAACCCTCAAAGATAAATCCGTTAAAGCAAACAAAGAAAAAAATTTAAAATGATCTAGACCCTAAGGTAAACCCCACTTTATAATAAAATCCCCAGCAGAGTTGCCAGTTTTGTGATACGGTGGCATAACCGACTGTTTTATACTGGTTTGTGTTTTTTTGTTTGCAAATGTCGAGGTAAGAAAGAGTCACCGCCGACTTTTATTTTATCCAACAAGGAAAGGGTGAAAAGAACATAAAAATACCTTTTTTTCGAGATTTCTGAGTACGGGGGGTAGATTATGGAAAGGGAAGGTGTTAGCACCATTTCCATCTATGGTTTTCCATGGGCTCTTAGGTACTTGCTCATTTTCTAAAATTTCTTGTGTTTGTGTGTTTGAAAAGCTTTAAAAAATTGCCTTAGTGCGACGATTCACTTTATGGTAACTCTTGTATCGGTTCTCAAGAGTGTGATAAAGCGTTTTTTGAAAACTTTGTTTGAAAAGTGTTTGAAAGTGTGTAAAAAGTATTATTTAAGCAAGTACCTAACAGTTATCTACCTACTCGAAAAAAGACTGTTCTTCTCCTTCTTTCCTTTAGATCGTGTTATCCTACTATTAGTGAGTAGGTAACCTTAGTCGTTGGATGTTTGAGGGACTATCGAAAGGAACATACGGTCACTAAAGGCAACTAGGAAAAACTCTTAGTAATTGTCCTAAAGCCCTAAGATCACTTTTATACCGAGGCAATAGTCGAGAGGATCATCGAGGGACTAGTGATCTCTAGACTTAAGGACAACCACTAAGAACTCTCACGTTTCGAGAATTGTGACTGTAATTCGAAGGCAACCGAATGAGGTATACCCTAGGGGTGCAAGTGTGCAAAAGTGTGCTTTTTTCAGATATATCTTATCTTGCAAAATTAGGGTTATCTAGGTTCAATTAATTATTATCTTTCAGGAAACCCTATTAAACATTCATCTAAGCAGTTTATCGTGCGGGAAAATAAATCGCGGAAAGATAAAATTCCTAACTATTAAAAGGCTTTGGTGCAATTACATAATTAGTGACTGAAAGGTAAAAAATGTGGAATTAAAACCCTAATTAAACTATTACAAACCGGGCGCAATTACATCAATAAAAAAATAATCGTACGGCAAAAATAATTAAGCGCGAGAATTAAAATTGAAAATAAGTGCAAAACCCTAAAAACATTTAAAATATGTTTTTGAATTTTTTATAAAAAATGATTTGAAATTGACCTAATCTTCTAATTAATTTTAATTAATGAAAATAAATTAAAATTGATTAAAATAATTAATTTGCAAAAAATTAATTTAATAAAAAAAGCTAAGTCCTATTTTTGTGATGATTTTCTAATTTTATGAAAAAAATTGATTTAAAAAGAACTTAAACTAATTAATGATAACAAATAAAAAAACTAGAAAAGATTAGAAATTAGGCCTGAGGGGGGTGTAGGCCCAGATGGGATGGTGTGTTGTTGAATTTTCCCAAATCCCAATCCTATGGCCTATTACCAGCGCTGGATCCAGTGTTGTTGGGAGCCTGGAGGTCCATCATGAGGGTGCAGCCTAGAAGCGTGAGATCTGGCCAAGGAATGATCTGATGGTGATGAATCTGGGGCATATGATGGACGCGCTGGGAATGATAGCATTGAATCTGCAAATAGATGTTAAGAAAAATAATATGTAGGAGCCAGGGATCGAACCCGTGATCTCTTATACGGGCGCACTTTGAAACCATCCAGCCTTGCCACTGAGCCATTTGGTCTTTTGTTATTTAAAATACACATAATATATTATATAGAATAAAGGTTAGTAATTGTAATAAAATACGCGCCAAGTTCAAACTGGCCAATCGGATCACGCCATGCAGTCGTCTTCTTTGATGGACTGTCGTTTTAGGTCCAAAACTTTTACCTACAGACCTGGATGTAACTATAGGACCTGTATATTTCAAAAATCACAGCCACGCAATAAAAACAAAATCTAAGAATGTAGACCAACTGGGTTTGACCTCATGAGTACAATGGTACTCTTCTTTTGCCTTAATTTCACCTGTAATGAAAAACTCTAAACGAAGCTTCAAACCCTAGCAATGGCATGTTATCAAATATGCCTCAAAACTCATAATTAATTATACAAACAGATTCTAAATGATGATACAAACATGAATGTATGTTTAGAAATCATTTATGATGCGTAAATTCTCAAAACTAAATTCATGAATGAAGGGAAAACCGTGATACCGTATGAGGCGTTTCTGGGTGCTTTGATGCGTGGGAGTGGTCCAGGTAGCTTCCAAACATGCTTAGGAATTGATTGCAGCCTTAGAATGCTTTGAATCTCCTTGTAAATCAAAATTAGAGCACCATATTTTGTCAAAAAATTGAAGTTTCTTGTCTCAATTCTACACGGCCAGTCCTTGTCTTTATCATTAGGGTTTGTTATGCATATATAGTAGAAGCAATTAGGTCAATAAAACTGAGTTGAATCTTTGCAAATTGATGAGTAAAGATTTGATTTGTGCCTTGTATACTTTATTTCTAAAATAGGCCAAATCATGATCTTTTCCAATCCAATTAGTCCTTGCACAAATTATATGATTTTCCAGCTGATTATAGACTCATAATGTGCTCATAAAATCCAATCTTTGATTTTATTTCATTATTCCATTATTTTAAATGATTTATTTTGATTTTAATGAATAAAAAATCAAAACAAATAATAAAAATAATAAAATAATAAGTGGATAAGCTCAGGGGTCGTGAGTCATCTTAGGAACAAGTTTCAAACAAGAAAACATGAGCCCATTTGGAAAAAATCAATTTTGATCAATGTTGACTTCATGCACATTTCCAAAATTTGGTCAACTTTAGCAATGCATATCTCTCTCATTTTTTACCCTAAGAGGGTGTTCTTGGACTTTTTAGAAAGCATAGGATGTCCTCTAAACAACCCTTTTGGTTTCATCTCAATTGGATCTTCCATGTTCATGTAAGGAGCTTTGACCCAAAAGGTGTTTTTGTTGACTTTTTGAAATGACCTATAATGTATGAACTTATATCTTTTGATTGAGGCATTTCTTGACCTCGAGGGTTGAAGAGAAGTTGTAGGGAATTGGATTCTATTCAAAATTATACTTGGTTGGAAACTTTATGATAAAGTATGAGAAAGCTATGCCTGGTCAAAGTTTGGTTGACTTTTCCTATAGAAATCCTAATTTGCCATTTTTGACTTTTGATGAGTTAGGAGCATTTCTTGAGGAATCATGATCAAATGATGGAGATTACTTCAAAATCTTGATGTTGACCAAAAATCTTGAAGTTTGACTGTATTTGGGCTACAATTGACTTTTGACCTAGTACGGTTGATTTTTAGACATTTGAGCAGTTGACTGAGCAAACTTGTTGTGCAAGGCATGAAACTTGGCATGGATGATCTTGAGGACACATTAGGACATTGGAGACCATTTGGGACCCTTAGAACTCAACCATCTTGATGAGGAGTGAAACCCTAGTTTGAGGCTTATTGTCATAAGAGGAGGATTTGTCTGGTCAATCCTTAGTCAACTTGAGCAATTGAGGACCTCTAGGAGTATGTCTTGTGTGAAAATGGGAGGGAAAATTTTGGGGTAAAACAGTACCATCTTTCGTGCAATAGGGGATCGGGGTACTCGTAGTTCTCCTAAAAAATTTTATAACACATGTGTGTTGGTTAATTTTAAGAGAAGAGACATCATCGTCATATCCGAGTGTAAAACATAATTACTACCCACGATTATGAGAAAGGAGAATTTACATCATCTCAAAGTCGAGGATATAGCTTAGATCTTAAAATAAATAAAGCCTCAATCAACACCCAAATAGAAAATATCTCACTTCACTATATATTGTAGAAGTATAGTAGCTCGCATCACTACAAGAATCGACAATAGTCTAATCTTTTGAGAAAAGTTTTAAAGTAAAAGCCAAAGTGGAAAAATGGTTTGAATGAGGCTAATGACTTTAGGTCTTTCCAAAAATTTTATAGTATGGTTAAGTTGATTAAAGTTTGATTAAGAAAAGATTTTTTAAAATGCATGGACCTAAGTACAATTTTATTATGAAAGTTGTTTGAGTTAGAAAACAAGAAGAGTTTCGAAAAGGAGGAAGAAGATTTTTGAAATTAAAGAAAATAGGAGAAGATAAAGGGGCTATCCTAAAGCATAATGTGAAAGCCAAGGAAAAGAACAATCTAACCAATAAGAAGCTAACACTTGATATAAGAAGTCAATGTAGATATCCCATCCTTTGGGTTGAAACCACGCAAGCAAAAATACTAAACCTCTAAGTAAAAAACCAAGCTTCAGATGAATTAAGTCTTCACAAAAATTGGGCAGAGTAACAGATGTATACAGAGGAATCCTTAAACACAAACAAAGAAAAGAATCAGAATAACCTGCATACAAAGAAAATTAACCCATGCTTTGGAGTAAACCTCAATAACTTTAGACAAAATAACAACAGAGCCACGAGGTCCCAAGTATCAAGGCTTTTAATCCTAAGTCCAAGAGGTCTACAACTCCATAATACCAAGGATGGTAACCAAGTATTCCAAGTAACCTTAAAGTTTTTTAACGTTCAAGTTTATTATTAAGTATCTTCAAAAAGAAAATAAAAGCTCAAATAAACAAAGATAAAATGGCATAAAGATAAATGCTCAAGTGAGCAAAAGAGAAATGGCATCGAATGTAAATGCTAAATTAAATGGTACATAAAAATAAAGACACAAAATAAAGGCATAAAGTAAAGTTAATTGTTAGTAAATTAGAAGTTAGAAGATTAGTTGAATGAACATCTTGAAGCCTACATTTGAGAACTCATTACAAGATTGATAAAATCAAAGCTTCTTAACGACAAGTCTAAGTTGCTTTTAGTTAAGTATATAATTCATTTCAAGTGCTCAAAGAAACCACATGTGAACAATGATATTCAAATGATTCACTTAGACCAAAGTTCATGAAATTCATTAGATGATTGAAAGAATCAAAGCCTCCTAACAATGAACTTAAAAGTTATTGGATCAAAGGTTTCAAATTAAACACACTTGGGCTTGAAAACAAAGGTTTGGGCCATGAATGATCACTTTTTTAATCGGGACAAATTTAGCGCTATGTTAAGTGATCGCAAATGGATTTATGTAGAAGTCACACCTATTTTGAGGTGGGTCAATAGAAATCTTTGTACCAACATGTTAGAGAATTGATTTGTAGATCATTCTCCAAAAACATGTAGCACAAGTAAAAACAAGAAAGGGATAAGATGAAGAGGGAGGAGAATGATAGTATAACCAATGTATCATATGAGATTAGGGTTTTAAATATCATCAACATCATTCATCCATTTTGGTGGATTTAGTTTTTAAACCTATCAACATCCAAAATCCAATGAGGTTGAGGAACTTGTCCCAAAATAACACTCAAGTCTCTCCAAATCAGGACCAATCAAAAAATAATAAAATATATTTAATATAAAACCAAATTTAAATGATTTAAAAAGGAAATAATTGGTAAAATACACAACATGTATTAAAACACCAAATAAAAATCTTAAATAAATATCAGAAGTCAAACATGAGTCAACAAGTATTGACAAAAACTTTTAGAATTTTTTAAAGTCAAAAATAATTTTTAAAATTTAAAGAAAAAAGAAAACTAAACCAAAAATTGTGAAAATTAGTAAAATAAAAAATAAAAATAAAACGAGGTCATCAATATTTGTCAAGAGGTCATTGGATCCTTCCATAATTTTTTTAGAATTTAAAAATCAAGAAAAGTACTTTTAAACAATTAAAACAACTCAAATAAAGTGAAAAATCATTAAAAAAATCAAATCACAAAATAAAATTATGAAAAAATTAAAATCTGAAAGAGAAAAGTCAAAAGTATTATTGATAATTTTTCACAATTTTAGAAGTTGAAACGAATTTTTTATGAATTTTTGAAGTTTAAAACTATTAAATAGAAAAATCAGAAAATAAAAATAAATCCAAAAAAATGTAGACCATTGGATCAATGTCAAAATGCGTTAGTAAGCTAATCCAAAGGATCAGATGCGTTATGCATGATATGGACATTAGTGAATAAACCACCAGATCATTTATTTAAAAAGATATTTGAAAAAAATAGGTGGCGTGATATCATTGGCTGAATGGAAGACATGTCATCATCTTCAACCTCCAGCCACACTCGAATTGTAGGTTCCACAAACTGTAAAATTAGAAGCTCAAACCAGTGCCATTTGCTTCGTCTCATCAAGACGATTCCAATGGTACCCTCGCGAAAAAATTATATAAACTGTAATTTGGTCATTTTGAAAAAAACCATAAGGAAACAATTGAAAAGGGATTTGAAAATTCATGAGTAATACTCACTTCCATTTGAAAAATAACGATGCTATGAGTATCAGAGTGATGAGAGATACATTGTAGTACCAAGTTTAGAGAGAATTGATGGAGGAATCTACCTTTTGAAGCTCAACTTCAGAGCTCCGAAACTTGACTTGGCTAGCACAATTTAGAGAACCTCAAGGCTTGGTTCTTCTCCTGTTAGCTTCATTGAAGTTTAAGGATGGAGAATGAACAAAGAAATTGGATTGAAAAACAAGGGAAGAGTGAATTCGAAAACTCAGAATTGTGAGCTAAGGAGAGACTTTGGCGGGGTGATTCTGGCTATCCAAGCTTGTCTAAATGAGTAGGGGATGATCCTTATTTATAGCTTAGCATGAAGTAACAAAAAGTGAGAGAAATGATCAAGTATGACTTGCAAGTATGACTTGAGTGGGAAATTCGTGTGTACTTGCATCATGAGTAAAGTGTGACTTGCAAACTCAATCATTCCTTGCGTTTTAATGTGATAAACCTTTCAGGAAACTTAGTTAATCATGTTTAATCATCAAACGCGCGACTAATTTATGTTTAGAGGCCACACTAATCATTTTACAATCTGACGGTTTTGACAAAATCAATTTCATGGTAACAACTTTGCAGCCATGCGACACATAATGTAGAGAGATTTATGATGCAATCTTGGATTCTTTAGAAAGCTGAATGATCAAGCTTGACAATATGCTTTGAAAGTCTCCATTTGGATACTTGAGCTGAGAGTTATTTCCATTTGAATTTGTGAAAAACACAATGTTTTTTATACTTAGAAAAATTTCTAAGTATAGAACTCAAAAGTGACCTATAATGTCCTTCAAAGTTACATGTCCTTCCACTCAAAATTTGGTCTTGATATCTGAAGATGAAATTAAGTAAACCTCTTGAATTGAATTGTGGAATTGAGATCACTCAAAAATCATAAAAATTGAAAGAGTTATGGTCTTTGGAAGATGATGAACAAATTTGGGAAAATTCACAAAAGACATATAATCTTTTCAATTTTTCAACAACTTTCCAAGTATTTTCAGGTCTTGCACATTGAAACAGTAGACATACAAAAGATTATTATGGAAAAGTAATGGGCTAAAAGAGATAAAAATTGACCAAGTTATGATCATTTGAAGTCAAACCCTTAAATTCAAAGGCTTTTCAAAGAGACTTGTAATCTTTCTCAACCATTAGTGATATTCCATTTTCCCTTAGATCCCTGAACAATACTTCTTAAGGACTCTTTAAAGAGAATTATGGCTTTGGAGTCAATAAAAAATATCAAAAAATGAGCAAGATATGGTCCTTAAATGTCAATAAACCCTAGCTCAAAGAGTGTCTAAATGACTTAAAACCCCTTTCAACTTTTGACGATTTTTCTTGCACAATTGGATCTTTTCATGCGAAGATAAGTTAACGTAGGTCATGATAAGAAACCATAGAAAAAAGAACCAACTCAAAATGTTGAAAATTTAGGGAGTTATGCACTTATGATCACTGAATCAAGCACTTTCTCAATTAGGTCAAACTTGTTGAATCAACCTTGAATATTTTTTATCTTCTTTGCAAAATAGAGCATGATAAATCACATTAAACTTTGAAATGATGTTATCTTAAAGAACACTCAAAGATGGGGCTTATGTCTCAAAGAAACTTGTTGAAGAGGGCATGGAAATAAACACACGAACCTATGAATCTTCTTGATGAATGCCACCCCCAACTTTGAGGAATGTTTGACCTAAATAAAGAGAGAGAACTCTTTGAACCATAAATATTTGATATCATAGACATAACCTTGAAATTTAAGCTCTTGTAATCCATTGAAGAACCATATGACTGGGGACCACCCCTTAAACCCAAGGTTGGATGGTGAGATGAATGCAATTGTGTCATCACCTATAATATGAACATTCAAAGAAACATATATACATATTTTGATGTTACTTAATCCACCTAAAAACATATGTACAAGAAAGAGTCCGGAAGAGGACTCTAACAAATGTATCAATCATACATGTTTGGAGTTAGTAGCGAACACATACAAGAAAGAGACCGAAAGAGGACTCTAACAAAGATATCAAACATACATGTTCGGATTGGTAGCAGGCATATACAAGAAAGAGACTGAAAGAGGACTCTGACAAAGATATCAAACATACATGTTTGGGGTTGGTATCAAACATATACAAGAAAGAGACCAGAAGAGGACTCTAACAAAGATATTAAGTATACTTTCTGAATCTCCATTGCACCCAGACGCTCTTCCAACTGCTTGTACTTTTTGTCAGCCAGAGGATACTGCTCTTCATTTTAATCAGTATCATTATCAGATTCCCCTAGACTAGGGTCTTCCTCTCTTGTCTCACCCTCTTGGTTCTCTCCTTCCTTGGATGAATAGGTCAGATTAACCATTTGCTTCAACGGCCCCTTGAATCTTCTTCCCATATTTACCACACTAGCTGTCCTTCTGGGCTTCTTGGCATTGTCTTTAACAATCAAGACTTTCAGTTCTTCTTGCCCTTTGGCTAGAGCCATGATCATCTATTGGAATTGTGCATTCTGCGTCTGTAAGTCTTTCACAGTTTATTCAAGAGCCATTTCTTGTTGAAATAAACAGCGAAGAAGATAAGAAACATGTTATGAAACCTGTTTATGCAATGATGTGTATGACATGGTATGATGCGGTGGGAGAACTGACTTGATTGTTTTGCGTTTGATCGTAAATATTGCGGTTAGCAAGAGTGGCCACCGACTTTTCTTTTATCCAAAAGGAAAGGTGAAAAAGCACAGGAAAGACCTTTGATATTGTTTCTTAAGTTCGGGGGGTAGATTATGAAAAGGGAAGGTATTAGCACCCTTTTCATCCATGGTTTTACATGGGCTCTTAGTTACTTGCTAGATCACTTGCTTTTGTTTGAAATTGTGCTTTGTGTGGTTTTGAAAGTATTTTGTAAAAGAGGCCATTGTTTAGGCAATCTTTATAATGATTCTTATTTGTAAGAATGTATACAAAGATGTTGATCTTTTGAAAATGTTTTCAATGTTTGTAAGATGTTTGGAAATTTATGTATTTGTTTTGAAAATAACATGGATATTTATTTTGAAACGGAGCAAGTAACTAAAAGTAATCTACCTACTCAAATGTTTTTCTTGTTCATTTTCTTTTCCTTTGACATTGTTATCTTACCATTGATTTGGTAAGTAAACCTATCTTTGGATGTAAACGGGGCGGTCGTGGGTCATCGTATAGCCATGATTAGCAATGTTGTAAAGTATCATAGCATTTTTGAGGAACTAAGATCATTTTTGTAAGGAAACTTTGAATAGCGTCATCAAGGGTCTATGATCTTGTATTTGTTTGTTTTTTCTAAGATACCTCACATGCGTAATATGACCATTTTGTATAAGGCAACCAAGTGGGATAACCCTAGGGGTGTTTTTTGTGCAAGGTGTAATTTTTATGCTTGATTTTGTCTTGGATTAGGGTTTTCTATTTGATTGATTTTATCTTGCCATACAAACCCTAATTACTAGCATGTTATGTAAAAGCGATAAATTGTGAAATTTAAAATTACTACGCTATTACAACATTTGTGGGAGGGGGTATACCATTTATGAATGGGGATTGCAATAATATAAACCTAATTAATCTATTACAACCAAATTGAATATGTACAACTATTGGAATAAATAATATACAAGGTGAATTAAGTATGCAAAGATATGTAAATGCAAAGAAGATTTTGGTTTGGTTTTTTATATGAAAAAAAGTTTTAACCTAAACCTAATAAATAAATCAAGATTAACTTAAATTAATTAAGAAAAGAAATTATTTTTTAGAAAAGATTTTTGAATAAACCCTAATTCTATTTGATTAAAAGAAAAAAAATTCTTTTAGAAAAAGTAAGTATTTTTGTATTTGAAAATAATATATGGCATTATGTGATATTTTTGGTCCCCTTTTTTATATTAAAATAAATATTTAATGGGTATAAAGAAAAAATAAATATTAAACTAGTTATAATTTACTTTACAAAGTTTATTTAATAAAATAGATAATATAAAAATATTTTATGTGAGAAAAATAAAATAAAATAAACCAAAATATAAATTTATCATTTTTATATTTTTTATGATTTTTAATATTAAAAAAAATATATAATTAAGAAAATAAAATAAAATAAAATAAAATAAATGAAATTATATGGGCCAGGGGTGCTGCAAGCAAACAGGAGGTAGCATATTACAAAAACAAAAAGACCCAAGAATGAGAGGCCCAGCGCTGCCAGAAATAAAAAAAATGACCAAAAGTGTGAAAAATGCAAAAGGCAGGCGCTAAGGCTCGAACCCATGACCTATAGAATTTTTGTGCGCTGCCTTACCACTGGGATGGCTGTACATCCATTTATATAAACACAGTCATAAATATATATTAGAAAATTCCCCCTGAAGGAAACTTCATCTTCAACCTTGAGCCATGGCCGGACCACCTGTATCTCTCTCATTTCTCCATAAAAAGGGAAAATCCAAACATGAAAGTTATGGTGTTTCTTCCCATGAGTTCAACCATATAATTTATGTAAACTAACAGTCAAAGATCAAAGCTAATTTTACTTTCCCTAATTTGAAACCTAATTTTTACAGAAAATTCAAATCCAAAATTCTCTATGCACAGTTAATATAAATGAAATCTATGAACATGGTTAGCTTTAGAGTAAAGATATCTACATTTTTCTTTCACAAATCAAGACCAAAGGATGCTTGTATGAAGAGATAGAAGTTTGAGTTTTTACCTCTTACAACTAGGATCGTGAATGGAGTTTGAGCAAGTTTTGAGAAGGCCTAAGGATCTGTTTAGCTTGCCTGGACCTCCATGAGTGTATTCCAATCCTTACTTTGTCTTGAAAGTCCTTGAATCTACCTACTCAAGTCAACCTGCAAGCTTGATGTTTGAAAATGGTGGATGGAGGACGAGGAGTTACAATGAGGGAATAGGAGTCTGGATCACTTAGGTGTGATGTATATTAAGTGTTTAGGTGGTTAAAACTCAAAACGCACGAGTGGATTTGGAGATGGCTGAGTAAGGTTCAAAACAGTCAAGCTATGGCAGATTTTCAACGGCAAAGTATTTGAGAGTGTTTCCGAGTCTTAGCCTCCGTCTGTTAGGTTGCAATACACTTGTTTATAAGTATGGAAGAGGTCAGACATCAAGCTTTCTCAAGAGTTCTGAGTTATAGCCTTTTGGCTCTATTACTTGCTTTTGAAGAAAAATGAGGAGACAAGTCCCTAAGTGTTGTATAAGCATAGTCTGGTTTTTGAGAGGCCTTAGACAAGTTGCTTTTGGTTTTGTTTTTGCTTGTGTGCAGAGAAAACAATTGAGAGGCTCAAGAAGTTGACAAAGGAAAAAGTTGTTCTTTATAAAAATGGAATTATAGCTTGGATAAAGGCTCTAATGCTTGGAGTAAAGATCTATCAGCTGGGCAAACATTTAATTATGGAGTGAGAAACAAGTTTGAGGCCTGAAAAGCAAAGATTATGCGGCCTAGGCTTGGATTTGAATTTTTGTTCATCATGAAATGGCTTGAAATCAAAGTGATAAATTGCTAACTTCATCTCTTCGATTCTCCCTACTCAAGAATGATTTCAAGGAGTTCTTGGACATTTTAGAAATCTTGCAATGTGCTATATAACTCATCTTTTAATTTATTTTTAAAATTCCCTTTGTAACTATGTGAAAAATTGCCATGAAGTTAGGTCAAAAATCTGCCTAACTAGGGCAAAATTTCACTAAGTTATTTTGGTTCATGAGCATGTATTCACAAAATAATATCTTGAGATTCAAGAATTTTTAGGAGAAATTGTGTGAATAAAAATTGTATATTTCATGGAGATCTACAACTTTCATGTTGGAAGTTTCCTTTGAATCATCTTGCATCATGGTGAAAATTTGGCTCAAAGTTGAGAAAAAATAAGAAATTTTCTTTACTTAAACAAATTTCTAAGTTAAGAAATTTCAACTTTTCAAAACCAAATCCTAAATCCTTGGTTTCTTGATGAAAAAATTTCACCTTTTGACATGTTTTGATGAATTGTGATACTTGGCACTTGAATTTGACCAAAAAGTCAAAGTTTGACTTTTAAGTATACAGTTGACTGAAAAGTTCATTTGTTAATCCAATGGATTTGTAATGTTTTGAACCATGTCATTAGGTCAAGATAATTCAATTGAACTCTTGAAATCATTTTTCAAACCAATTGATCATTTTCTAGGTCAAAAATCAGAAATTGCTCCTTCTCAGTCAAAACCCTAATTTTGACAATTTTGCCCTTTTGATGATTTGATCAAATTTCTTGAGGAATTATGGTCCAAACTTCATCAAATGATACATATGAGTCTAATATGTTTATGTGGATCAAGAATTATGAAGTTTTACTGTAAATCGGCCATGGTTGACTTTTTCCCCAATATAGCTTATTTTTAGGTCAACTGTTCAATTGACTGATCAAAAGTGTGATTTAAGGCTTGAAACTTGACGTGAGTAATCTTGGGGGTCCATAATGATCCTTGAAAGTAATATGAAGTATTGATATTCCAAAAATCCTTGTGCAAACTCAAACCCTAATCTTAGTCATCAGTGCATGAGGAGATGTCTTGAGCTGGTCAAACCCTAATGCAGTCTTGAGTCAAAGAGATCTTGTGAGGAAATTCTTGATAAGTGAGAGGGTAAATTTTGGGGTACAACAGCTGCCCCTGTTCAATCTTCTTAAACCTGAAGAGTTATATTGGCGAGCTTCACCATTCGTGACCTGAAGGTGTAAGATGATTGGACACTAGAGTGCCCATAAATTTGCACTCGGTGATATGATGATTGATAGTATAGGGAATGGGCTTAAATATTCCATTTGGAGAGGTGATAGAAAGTTGTAAGAGATGGGCTTACATATGCCATCAAAGGTGATTGTTTGTGTTTGTAATTTGTAAGTTGAAAGAATGAGTATCAGAATGGCGTCTGTGTCTGGGGTGTATTTGTACTGTATTTGAATAGTTGAATCTAAATGTATCATAATGGCATCCGTATCTGGAACATATTTGTACTGTATTTGAACTGTAACTGAAGGCTGAGTCTGAATGAGTATCAGAATGGCGTTCGTGTCTGGAGCGTATCTGGACTGTATCTGAATGAGGTTCTGAATGAGTATCAGAATGGAATCCGTGTCTGGAGCGTATCTATATTGTATCTTGAAGTTGAGATCTGAATGAGCATCAGAATGGAATCCGTGTCTGGGGCGTATCTATACTGTATCTGAATAGTTGAATCTGAATGAGTATCATAATGGCATCCGTATCTAGAACGTAAATGTACTGTATCTGAGCTGTAACTAAAGGCTGAGTCTGAATGAGTATCAGAATGGCGTCAGTGTCTAGAGCGTATCTGGACTGTATCTGAAGGAGGTTCTGAATGAGTATCAGAATGACATCTGTGTCTGGAGCGTATTTGTACTATATCTTGAAGTTGAGATCTGAATGAGCATCAGAATGGCATCTGTGTCTGGAGCGTATATGAACTGTATCTGAAAGTTGAATCTGAATAAGTGTCAGAATGGCATCCATGTCTGGAGTGTATCTGAATTGTATCTAGTTTTGAATATTGTTAATGCTAGCTGTTAACCTTATCCTGAAAAGGGTAAAATGTTAGCTAAAATGCAAAGTCATGTTGCATGAAATGTATGATGGGATGCATTTGCTTTATCAATGTTTAGGATATAAGGATGCAATATATGTGTATGTGAGCTAATTTGTTGTATTGTAGTTAGATTGGGAAAATAAATCCCTGACTGTTGTTGAGGATATGTAAGCCTTCATGCTTTGAAGTAAAAGTGTTGATGAATTTCTGCTTTGAGAAATAAACTCTATTGTAAGGGAAATGCCATGTACTGCTTATAAAATCTGTTGGGGAGTCTTGAGAAATTTGACGACTTCTACTGGGGATCAATAATTTGAAATTTTGTTCCGCTGGGGATTTAAACGACGTACTGCAGGGGATTACTTATGGAATAGTCTAGAGATATTTCCATATCCTTTCAACCTATCAGTAATTGCCTCTTTTCATTTCGTTTATTTGTAAATAGTAATTATGTTCAAATGCATATGCTCAACAATGAATCATTGGACGTTTTTGTAAACAAAACAAGCGTAAAGAAAAGACAAATTGTTTTTTCACTTTCAAAGGGATATCTTTGTATTGACTTTGAGTAAGTATTTTTGTACAAGGAGACAAACATTCTAGTAAGAGAATGCTGTCATAAAAAAAATAAAAATTTGATACAAAGAAAAATAGCTATATGTAATAATCCCATGGGGTTTCCATTCTGCTATAGCCTTCGTATCTCTGAGCATCTTGTCTATTTTTTGCCTCGTTCGAAGATGATTGAATTGATCAGAAACTCTTAGTTTGTCATTGGAAGCCAAAGGTTGTCCGTAAAGTGATCCAACAGGACATAGTCATACGCTTTAATTCCCTAACTTTTTCCTGGACCGCCCTTTCGGGTTTTCAGTCCACCGAGAAACCTTTTTTTCCCAAGTCGCCCTTCTGAGTTTTCAACTTGTCGGGTGTACAAATCTTTTTTTGTTTTATCCCTAATTTTTTCCCTAACCTTTTGGTTCGTCGGGATGCCCTTGTTTTTCCTAGGTATTTCAACCTAGAGGGTCTCTTATGTGTAGTATCTTTTGACTATGTCCGCGTTCGCAGGGTGTGGCAGGTCGTCACCATCCATGGTGGCCAAGATCATTGCCCCTCTAGAGAAAATGTTTTTGATTACAAATGGTCCTTCATAGGTAGGAGTCCATTTGGCCCTGGGATCACCTTGTGGCAATATGATGCGTTTGACCACTGGATCCCCAACTTGATACACTTGGCATCTGACCTTCTTGTTGAAAGCCTTAATCATCCATTTTTGATACATTTGACCATGGAAAACATCAGAAAGTATCTTTTCATCAATCAAGTTCAGTTGATCAAGTCGAGTCTGGATCCAATCGTCTTTGTTTATCCCTGCATCCTTCATAATCCTTAGAGAGGGGATATGGACATCGATAGGCAATACAACTTCCATACCGTAAACCAAAGAATAGGGTGTTGCCCTGGTTGATGTGCGAGCTGTGGTACGATACCCATGGAGAGCGAATGGTAACATCTCATGCCAGTCTTTGCACGTGACTGTTATTTTCTGTATGATCTTTTTAATGTTTTTATTTGCAGCTTCGACAGCGCCATTCATCTTCGACCGATAGGGAGAAGAATTGTGATGCTGAATCTTGAATTTCTCGCACGAGACGGTGATCATAGTGTTATTGAGATTAGTACCATTGTCGGTGATGATCCTTTCCGGGATACCGTACCAGCAAATGAGATTTTGCTTGATGAAATGGGTAACAACATTCTTAGTAACGGAAGCGAAGGAAGCTGCTTCAACCCACTTTGTAAAATAGTCATTGGCCACTAGGATGAAACGGTGTCCATTGGAGGTCGTCGGCTTGATTTCCCCAATCATATCAATCCCCCACATAGCAAAGGGCCAAGGAGCCGTCAAGACATTCAGAGGAACCGGAGGTACGTGCACCTTGTCAGCATAAATTTGACATTTATGGCAGGTTCGAGAGTGCTGGTAGAAATCCTCTTCGATGGTAGACCAGTAATATCCTGCACGTAGGATTTTCTTTGCCAACGTATGCCCACTAGAATGGGTACCAAAAGTGCCTTCGTGCAATTCAGCCATGATCCTTTCAGCTTCAACCTTATGTATGCACCGAAGCAACACAGGGTCATGATTGCGTTTGTACATGATGCCATTACTAAGGAAGAATTTAGCAGAGAATCTCCTTAAGAACTTCTTATCATTGATTGAAGCTCCTTCTGGATATTCGTGAGCCTCGAGATACCTCTTGACTTCGTGAAACCAAGGCTGGTCCACTACTTCTTCAGTATTAATCTCGTGACAGTGTGATGGTTCATCCATTCATTCAATGGGGATCTGGGGAGCCTCGTTATCCCAGTTAAGTTTAAACATAGATGACACTGTGGCTAGAGCGTCTGCTAGCTGATTTTCTTCTCGCGGGAAATGCTTAAAGGTAATCTTCTCAAAATGTGGTAGAAATTTCAAAACATGTTATTTGCAAGGGATAAGGTTTGGATGTTTGGTGTCCCAATTCCCTTTGATCTGACTGATGACCAAAGCTGAATCTCCAAACACATCTAAGGATTTGATTCCCAAGTTTATGGCAGCTCTGAGACCAAAGATGCATGCTTCGTATTCTGCCATATTGTTTGTACAGTTGAAGCAAAGTCTGGAAGTAAAGGGACTATGACACCCTTCTGGATATATGAGTATAATACCAATACCATTACCGAGTGCATTGGAGGATCCATCAAAGAACAGGGTCCATCGGGATCCTTGTTCAGTTCTGTCATATGGCCTGAATTCTTCACAGTTGTCTAACGTCATGATATCTTCATCCAGGAACTCGAACTTCATGGACTGGTAGTCTTCTATAGCTTGGTGAGCAAGGTGATCGGCTAATACACTTCCCTTTATAGCTTTCTGGGTAGTATACTGTATGTCATATTCTGTCAGGATCATCTGCCATCTTGTTATTCTCCCAGAAAGAGCAGGCTTCTCGAAGATGTATTTTATCGGATCCATCTTAGATATCAACAAGGTAGTATGAGTCAGCATATACTGTCTTAGCCAGCGAGCAGGCCATGCCAGAGCGCAACAAGTTTTCTTGAGCAGTGAATATCTGATTTCACAGTCGGTAAACTTTTTGCTCAGGTAGTAAATAGCGTGCTCTTTTTAGCCATACTCGTCATGCTGCCCTAATACACACCCCATTGAGTTTTCTAAAACAGTCAGATACATAATCAATGGTCTTCCCTCGACTAGTGGCATCAATACAGGAGGCTCTTGTAAGTATTCTTTGATTTTTTCAAAAGCAACTTGGCACTCGTCATTCCATTTGACTACTTGATCTTTCTTCAATACTTTGAAGATTGGTTCACAAGTAGCTGTCAGGTGAGAGATGAATCTGGCAATATAGTTCAAACGTCCCAAGAATCCTCTGACTTCCTTTTCGGTGCGAGGAGCAGGCATCTCTTGTATTGCTTTAACTTTGGCAGGATCGACCTTAATACCTTTTTTGCTGACGATAAAGCCTAGGAGCTTGCCAGACCGTACCCCGAATGTGCACTTGTTTGGATTCAACCTCAGCTTGTACTTCTTCAGTCTCTCAAACAATTTTTTGTAAGTGATCAAGATGTTCTTCTTCTGTTTGAGATCTGGCTATCATATCGTCCATGTAGACTTCTGTGATCGGTGGATCTGGAACTGAATGTTTAACGCTGGTTCGCGAAATGTCGCGGAAGCAAGAGTCGCCACCGTCTTTTATTTTCTCCAAATGGAAAGGACAAAAGCACAGAAAAATTCCTTAAAGAGATTTCTCTCGGTTCGGGAGGTAGGTTATAGAAAGGGAAGGTGTTAGCACCCTTTCTATCCATGGTTATCCATGGGCTCTTAGATACTTGCTCATTTGTGTTTTCAAAAATGGTTTGTTTGCTTTTCAACTGTGGGTTTTAAAAAGTTTCTTTGAAAATTCCAGTTCGACTCTTGTATCGGTCCTCAAGAGTGTTTGAAAAAATGCTTTCGAAAGCTTTTTGAAAATGTGTTGGTGTGAAAAGTATTTTGTTTTGTTTTGAAATTTAGAGCAAGTATCTAGAGTCGTCTACCTACCCTAAGGAATTCGTCTGTGTAGATGTCCTTTAAAGTAGTGCCATCCCACCATTGAGAGGTAGGTAGCACCACCGTTGGAGGTGTTCGGGTCAATTCGAGGTTCGGGACATGGTGATCACCAGAGCAATGGGAAGACACCTTAGAAGCTACCCTCATGCCAGGTTCCCGGATCATGAGGACTTACTAAGACATCCTCTACTCGACGATCACCTTTCGAGGCAAGGCAACAGTGAGGCGTACCCTAGGGGTGGTGTGTGATTTGTGTGTCAGATTCATTTATTTTTGTCTTGTCAGGTTATGGGTGATCTATGCGTTTGTTTTTATTTTTTTGTCATTCATTCTTGCATGCCATTATTTACAGTTAAAAATTGCGAGAAAAGTAAAATTTCTAAGCTATTACAAAAGGCGCGGGTCCACATCGCCAAAATTAAACCAGGACCCGATTTGACAGAAAAATAAAGAAAATAAAGAAAAGTGTGAGCAATTAGTTACACGGCTTCGGGAGAGATACATAGATATTTAAACGAAATAAAATAAATATGCGAATTAATAAGAATAAACAAACGAGGGCGTTGGACCCTTTTTGCAAAATTAAATTAAATGGTGACATTAATTAATTAAGAAAAGAAAGAGAAATTGTTTTTTTTTGGTATTTTATGATTTTAATGATTTAATATGAAAAAAGAATTAATTGAAATTAAATGCTAACCCTAATTCTATTTGTTTTTTAATTTATTAAGAAAAGAAGATTAAAACCTAATATTAACCCTAATTAATTTACATGCAAATTTAATTATAAAAATAAATATTCAATTATTTAATTATTATGGGAAAAGAAAATAAAAAAAGATGAAAATTAATTAAACCCTAGTTCTATGTTTTTTAGATTTTTAAAAGAATTAAAATTAAACCTAATTTAACTAATTAATTTATGAACTTATTTACAAAATATTAACTAATTAAATATATTTAATTTTTGGTCTTTTCTGATTTTTATGGTATTTTGTGATTTTATGAAAATATAATTAAATTAACAGAATTAATTAAAAATAATAATTGAAAGTAAAAAAAATAAAGAAAAAATAAAGAATAATAAAAGAGTTTGCAAACCTGGGGGTTCAGACCCCAAATAGGAGGTTTTCTCTTAGTAAATCTGGCCCATTTACCTTGGCCCTTTTGACTTTTTCCAGGCAGCATGCTGGCGTGTTGACTAGGACCTACCATGCTCCTTGGATCTTGGCCTTTGATTGAGTTCCCTTGGACGCGTGGACGCTTGATTATGAAGGCGTATGGTGGTCTCCAGTACGTGAAACTGCATGTGAAGATTAATTGGAAAATAATATTGAGATAGTGAAGACCTGGGGCTCGAACCCAGGTCATGATTGTTACCAACAACGCCTTCTACCAACTGCTCCAACCAACGCGCTTATACATTTAATATCAAACAATTAATATAAAATAAAAACAAACATTGTTGATGTTTTAGCGCGAAAATTTAAAAGAGCCAATCGTTGCTGGCCACCACATCATCTTCTTCGTTGGTTTTTTATTTTCCTGAAATATAAACAGAATAAGCAAGGGTTTTCAAGTGTTCTTTTAGGCATGTTTCGGGAAAATAGCGAATAGCCCTGTGATGCTCATAAATTGAGCGCGAGCATGGCCTTATGATCGTCTGAACGCACTGATTTGAATGGTGGTGGTTTCACACTCCAATTTTTCCTCATTCAAAAAACCCCAATTCGGAGCTTCCTGAACCCTAATGAACAACAATGGCATAATCGCGTATAATGCATAAAAATACAATTAAATCATTGGGTTAGCATCAGAATCTTGCAATGAACATAAACCAAGCATTAAAAGTTATGAAAAGTGCATGAATCGAAATGCAAGAACATGAAATTATTTCGGTACAGGTCCTGCTCGTTTTACCAATTCCTGATGTTTTGATGAATGATTTTGATTGGAAATCGTTCTGTGATCCTCCAGGAAGATGTTTGAACAACTATTATGCCTTGAATCACCCTGCAAAAGTGTTTTCAGTTATGAGTTTTTTGCAAAAATTTCCAAGTTTGTGCAAGGGTTTTCTGCGCAGCTCAATGGTTTCTGGCATTAGGTTTTGATTCTATACTTATGTAAGAGTGAATTAGGTCAAGAAAAACAAACCAAATCATTTGCATTCATGGTTTTTGAAATTTGATTTTCAAAGATCTTTTTCAATCTTCTTTATGCACTTTTTGTACAAATCATGATCAATTCTCTCCAAATCTTTCCATATTTGATTATGCACGAATTATTGAGTAGATTTCATGCACAAAAAGATTGTAAAGCTTAGGTTAAATATTTTCATGTATTTAATTTGATTTAAATGAATTATTATTAATAAAAATTCAAATAAATAAATAAAAAATGAAGAAATACTTCCCTTTGGGCCAAGTGGTCGTGCACATGTATTGGATGATGAATTATGGAAGAAAAATAGGCCCATTAGCAATTTTAGGTCATTTGAATCAATGTTGACTTTTCAAAATATCCAAAAATTTCCCAACTTCCACAAGGCATAACTTGCTCAATTTTTAATCTTTGCTCATGTTCTTGGACATTTTGGAAAGGTATTGGAGTCCTCTAACCAATGCCTTTGGTCCCATGTCATTTTGATTTGCCAATCTCAAGTTATGGCCTTTGACTTAAAGTCCCTTTTTGTTGACTTTTGAAAATGACCTATAATGTTGAAATTGATAACTTTTTGTGAGAGCATTTCTTGGACTTGAAGTATGAGGATGAGTTGTAGGAAATGTCTTTCTCTTCAAAATGAGCTTTGGATGGAATTTTTCTGATAATCCATGTGAAAGTTATGCCCTGGTCAATTTACAGTTGACTTTTCCAACTGTCCAAATAAGGAAACTTTTGCATCTTGATGATTTTTGAGCCAAACTTTGAGAATCATGATCAAGCATTGATCAAATGATGTTTGTGGCTTCAAAATGAGATGTTGACCAAAAATTTGAACTTTTGACTATCAAATGACCATTTTGCCCCTACAGTTGACTGTAGTGCAATTAGGGTTTTGACTGTGCAATTTTGTGCTGAAAGTCTTGAAACTTGGTATGAGGATGCTTGACCATATTTGTAGGCATTTGAGACTTGATTGGACCTTTGGAAACTTCATTTTCTTGATCAGAACACAAACCCTAATTTTGACTGCTTAGGAGACCTTTGTACTGTGCAACCCTTGGGGAATTTTGAAGTATGACTTGGCAATTTCTTGAAGAATATGGGAGGGCAAATTTTGGGGTACAACAGTTGCCCCTGTTCAATCTTCTTAGACCTGAGGATGCAGATTGGCTGACGTGCCTTTCGTAATCCGAGGGTGGAAGATGATTGGACATTAGAGTGCCCAGAAATTTTCGCTCACATAGTAGCAGTATGATGGAAATGGGCTTATAGATGCCATTTAGAGATTGATGAATAGGATGATGGGCTTATAGATGCCATCTGGGTGTTGATCGCATAAGAGATTCCTTAGCGAGAACCTGCATACCTGCAAAAGAAAATGATTACCTGACATGTTGCAGGAGCTGGTTTTCAGATGCTTTGTATAAATGTGTCCTGACTGGTTACAGGAGCTGAGTCTGGAGCTTCACAAGATGATGAATGAACCAGGAGTGGCTATTACCTCAACATGAACGGTGAGAGAACCTTGGGTGATTTTAACTTCAACAACGCTCGTTGAGAAAATCTTGGTGGGAATTACCATCTTCGCAGTATCGGGAAGAGAACCAATAGGCAATTATAATCTCAAAAGCGGACGTTTGAGAAAAACCTGGGCTGGAATTATCATCTCACGCACCGTCGGGGAGAGAACCAAGAGGCAATTATAATCTCAAAAGCGGACGTCTGAGAAAAACCTGGAATGGAATTATCATCTCACGCACCGTCGGGGAGAGAACCATAGGAAATTATAATCTCAAAAGCGGACGTTTGAGAAAAACCTGGGCTGGAATTATCATCTCATGCACCGTCGGGGAGAGAACCATAGGAAATTATAATCTCAAAAGCGGACGTTTGAGAAAAACCTGAGCTGGAATTATCATCTCACGCACCGTCGGGGAGAGAACCATAGGAAATTATAATCTCAAAAACGGTCGTTTGAGAAAAACCTGGGATGGAATTATCATCTCACGCACCGTCGGGGAGAGAACCATAGGAAATTATAATCTCAAAAGCGGACGTTTGAGAAAAACCTGGGCTGGAATTATCATCTCACGCACCGTCGGGGAGAGAACCATAGGAAATTATAATCTCAAAAGCGGACGTTTGAGAAAAACCTGAGCTGGAATTATCATCTCACGCACCGTCGGGGAGAGAACCATAGGAAATTATAATCTCAACAGCGGACGTTTGAGAAAAACCTAAGATAACTTCTACTGAGTCTTCATCAGAAAAATCTGTTGGGAGTCGATTTAGCTGGACTAGAGAAGGCCTTGGACTGGATAAGAAATCTTTGGAGTCGATTAACTGAACCGGTCTAGGTCTTGAAATATGATTGAGAATTTAACTGCATCTTTCCTGAAAGGTAGAGGTCAGTCATATGCGATGCATGATATGGATCAAGCGATGATGTTCTCAACATAAATGAGATTTGTAAGATATGATGCGTCTATGCATGCTATAATGATGTATGGAAGTGCGATGTTTATGAATGTATTTTTTCGTCTAGGAAAGTAAATCCTTGACGGGTGCCGGGAAGTCATCTCCTGGGATGATAATGAAGAATAGATTTTGCTTCCGCTAGGGGATGATAGTTGCAAGAATACCAGTGGGAGAAGATAACTCCGTTGGGGAATAAACTTGGCGAATGGAATAACTCTGCGGGTGGAAAAGTATCCTGACGATCTTGCTGGGAAGCGATACTCTGTGGGGAGAGGGATACTTTTGCTGAATTGTTGATAGTGACCTGCTAAGGATACCCTTGTTGTATCGGAAGTGTTAATAGACTTTGCTGGGGATAAGAAGACTTCGTCGAGGACGCTCTTTCCGTGGCTTTCGGCTGAGGATAACCCATTTATATCCTGGTAGGGAAATAACTCTTTGAATAAAGCCGGGCGACGCGTTCGTGCTCTGCGAGGATAAGCTTCCAGAATCTACTGGGGATAAGCTTACTGCTTGGAGAGATGGGTTCCAACTTTCCTGGGGAAACTGGATTAGACTCTCCTGGGGAAGTTTTGAATTACGGGGGAAGTGATTCCCTTGAATGTTTGATATACCGCCGGGGAACAATCTTTAGACCAAGACTGCCTGGGATTGCTCGTTAAGAATATGTGTATGCTGCTGGGGAGATGTTGAGATCTGCTGGAGGATACTCAACTTCCTTAAGATTTGAGAACTTTGCTTGAGGAAGAGTGCACTGACTTGCTGTCTTACTCTCTGGGGAATTAAGATGTACTGGTCATGTTCTTTAGCTGAACCTACCTTGGTATTTTGGAGGACATAATAATTAGATTGCTTAGACAACTCTTTTATTGCCCCTGTTTCTAATGTTACCGGTAATTAATCCTTTGTTTCGTATGCAAATATTCATGAGTTAGCAAATTATTGTCAATGCATATATCACAAATTGAACCTTGGACGTTCTTCGCAAAACAAAACAGAAAAAGAAAAACAATTGGCACTTTTTTTGAAAATATATTTGTATTGATTTTGAATGGCCTGAAAATAGGCGTTTTGTGTACAAGAGGCTGACGTCCTAGTAAGAGAACGCCGCCGAACAAAAGAGTTTATACAAGTTTTGTACAAAAGAAAATAAAACAGCTGTGTGAAATGAATGATCCCACTGGGTTTCAACTCTGCTATTGCCATTATATCTCCGAGCGTCTCATCACTTGATGACCTTGGTTGAAGGTGAAGCTGACTGATCGATGCCGTCTAAACTTGATATAGATACCGGATTCTGGATGCAAAGTGATCCAATGAGACATAGTATTACGCTTTTATCCCTAATTTTTGCCTGGACCGCCCTTTCGGGTTTTCAGTCCACCGGGATACCCCTTTTTGCCCAAGCCGCCTTTTCAGGTTTTCGACTTGCCGGGTGTACAGATTTTTTTTCATTTCATCCCTTCATTTTGCCCGAACCCTTTTGGTTCGACGGGAAGCCCTAATTTTTGCCTAGGCATGTCAGCCTAGCGGGTCTTTTTATTATGTGTAGTATCTTTTTACTATGTATGCATTGGCGGGGTGAGGAAGGTCGTCACCATCCATGTTGGTCAATATCATTGCTCCTCCTGAGAACACATGTTTAACCAGGAATGGCCCTTCGTATGTAGGAGTCCACTTGCCCCTTGGATCACTCTGAGGAAGGATGATTCGCTTGATTACCAGATCCCAAACTTGATACCCCTGTGGTCTGACCTTTTTGTTAAATGCCCTGATCATCCGTTTCTGATACGTCTGACCATGACAGATAGCAGCAAGTCTTTTTTCATCAATAAGGTTGAGCTGATCAAGTCGTGTCTGGATCCAATCATCCTCGTTTAGATTTGCATCCTTCATTATCCGGAGAGAGGGTATTTGTACTTCGATCGGTAAGACTGCCTCCATACCATAAACCAAAGAGAAAGGAGTTGCCCCGGTTGACATCCTAGCTGAGGTACGGTACCCATGCAGAGCGAACGGTAACATCTCGTGCCAATCCTTATAAGTCACTGTCATCTTCTGCACAATTTTCTTGATGTTCTTATTCGCTGCTTCTACAGCCCCATTCATCTTCGGTCTGTAAGGAGAAGAATTGTGGTGCTGTATCTTGAATTGCTCGCAGAGCTCAGCGATCATCTTGTTATTCAGATTGGTACCGTTGTCCGTAATAATTCTCTCTGGGACACCGTACCGACAGATCAGATTATGTCGAATGAACCGTGCCACAACAGTCTTGGTTACCGTAGCGTAGGATGCTGCTTCGACCCACTTCGTAAAATAATCAATCGCCACTAGGATGAAGTGATGCCCATTGGATGCCGTAGGTTTAATCTCACCGATCATGTCTATGCCCCACATTGCAAACGGCCAAGGCGCAGTCAGAACATTCAGGGGAACTGGAGGAACATGCACCTTGTCTGCATAAATCTGGCACTTATGGCATGTCCTGGAATGTTGGTAACAGTCAGCTTCCATTGTGGACCAGTAATACCCTGCCCGAAGGATTTTCTTAGCCATTGTGTGCCCACTGGAATGTGTACCAAAGGTCCCTTCATGTAGCTCTTCCATGATCCTTTCTGCTTTAGTCTTATCCACACAACGTAGTAAGGTTGAATCATGGTTTCGCTTGTACAAGATGCCATTGCTAAGGAAGAACTTTGCTGCGAACCTCCTCAGGAATTTCTTATCATTGATAGAGGCACCTTCAGGGTATTCCTGAGCTTCCAGATATCTCTTCACCTCATGGTACCAAGGCTTCTCAGTCACCAATTCAGTCTCGAGATCACAACAGTATGCCGGTTCGTCCAGTTTCCAGATGATGATTCGGGGAGCCTCATTATCCCATTTAACTTTGAACATAGAAGACATTGTAGCTAACGCGTCCGCCAACTGATTCTCTTCTCTTGGAAAGTGTTCAAAGGTTATCTCTGTGAAGTGGGGGATCAGGGTCAACACACATTCTCTGTAAGGAATCAGGTTTGGATGTTTTGTATCCCACTCCCCTTTGATCTGATTGATCACAAGAGCGGAATCTCCGAAGACACTCAGAAACTTGATCCTCAGGTCGATCGCAGCTTGAAGACCCATGATGCACGCCTCATACTCCGCCATGTTGTTGGTACAATTGAAACACAGCCGGGCAGTGAGCGGAGTGTGAGTACCTCGAGGTGATATGATTATGGCGCCGATACCATTTCCCAAAGCGTTGGAGGCTCCGTCAAAGTGCATAGACCATCGGGATCCTGGTTCAGGTCCTTCATCCGGTCCAGGTACTTCACAGTCAGTTACTATCATGATGCTTTCATCCGGAAACTCGAAGTTCATTGACTGATAATCGTCTACGGCCTGATGTGCCAAGTGGTCTGCCAATACACTTCCCTTGATGGCTTTCTGGGTTGTGTACCGAATGTCGTATTCCGTCAAGATCATTTGCCATCTTGCAATTCTCCCAGACAGAGCAGGCTTTTCGAATATGTACTTTATAGGATCCATCTTTGAGATCAACAAGGTAGTGTGAGTCAGCATATACTGTCTCAGCCGGCGAGCAGCCCATACCAAAGCGCAGCAAGTTTTCTCAAGCAGTGAGTATCGGGTCTCACATTCGGTAAACTTTTTACTAAGGTAATAAATGGCGTGCTCTTTTCGGCCAGACTCGTCATGCTGCCCCAGCACACACCCCATTGAGTTGTCGAGCACTGTCAGGTATAGTATTAGAGGTCTCCCTTCAACCGGTGGCATAAGGATAGGTGGTTCTTGGAGATACTCTTTGATTCTGTCGAAAGCAGCCTGACATTCATCGTTCCATCGTACTACCTGATCTTTCTTCAGCAGCTTGAAGATTGGTTCACAGGTAGCAGTCAGGTGTGAGATGAAGCGAGCAATGTAATTCAGGCGTCCTAAAAAGCCTCTGACTTCCTTCTCTGTCTTAGGGACTGGCATCTCTTGAATAGCTTTAACCTTGGCAGGGTCCACTTGAATTCCCTTGTCACTTACCACGAAGCCTAGCAACTTTCCAGATCTTACCCCGAAGGTGCACTTGTTCGGGTTCAACCTCAGCTTGTACAGTTTCAGATGGTCAAACAGTTTTTGCAGATGATCTAAGTGCTCTTCCTCAGTCTGGGACCTTGCGATCATATCGTCAACATACACTTCTATCTCATGATGGATCATGTCATGAAATAAAGCAACCATGGCACGTTGGTAGGTTGCCCCAGCGTTCTTCAGTCCAAAAGGCATGACCTTGTAGCAGAAGGTGCCCCACTGAGTAACAAATGTAGTCTTTTCCATGTCTTCAGGTGCCATCTTAATCTGATTGTAACCTGAAAAGCCATCCATGAAAGAGAACACCTTGTGCTGAGCTGTATTATCAACAAGGATATCAATGTGAGGTAAAGGGAAGTCATCCTTGGGGCTGGCCCTGTTCAGATCCCTGTAGTCGACACACATTCTGACCTTACCGTCTTTCTTAGGTACTGGCACCACATTAGCAACCCACTGAGGGTAAGAAGTCACCGCAAGGAACCCGACATCGAACTGTTTCATAACCTCGGCTTTGATCTTCTCAGACATCTCTGGACGCATCCGGCGAACCTTTTGCTTAACCGGAGGGCAGTCTTCCTTAGTTGGCAAGTGATGGACCACAATATCGGTATCCAACCCGGGCATGTCTTCGTAGGACCAGGCAAAGATCTCCATATAATCATGCAGCATCTGAGTCAACTGTTGCTTCACGCTGAGCTCTAGGTTGGCACCAATCTTTACCTCTTTCCTGTCTGCCTCAGTACCCAAGTTTATTGTTTCCACTGGCTCTTCATGGGGTTGAATTGCCCTCTCTTCCTGAAGCAACAGTCTTGCGAGCTCGCCAGGCACTTCGCAATCGTCTTCACCTTCGTCTTCGGCTAAGTTGATCGGATTTTCGAAGTCATAATTGGCAGTAGCAGAGTCGTTACCAGTAAGATCCAGAGTGGATTGAAACCTGTATGAGTGAGTGTGTGTGTAAATACAGCTGTTTTCAAATATATATAAAAGAAAGAAAGACAGAAAAGGAGCACAAGATTTGTAATGCGAGAAAACGTCCAAGATTTTCATTCATGATATATGAAATGACAATTTTATATGCCCTCACAAATGAAACCACGGTGCCTCGGGTAAGACACCGGGCTATAGAGTTTATTTATTGTTTATTACAAAATAACGAAACAAAGAAATTTATTACTGCGTCACAAAGGTAACAGGAGTATGGTCTTTGGCAATCCAATTGGTCAATCCGCCTTCGGTTATCGGGTAGATCCAGCTATTGAATTCCGCTTCATCCACTTCGTTGTCTTCCCCAACAGCATTTACTCCTGGATTTGTAATGAACACAGGAGGTCTTCTGATCTTCGCCTTCCGCATAGCTTTCTGACCCTCTGCGGTAAAACCTAACCCGAATTTGTCAGTCTTCTGTGTGAAGTCTGGAAGCCTTCCCCAGTTAGCACACTCACCTTTCTGAACCATAGCCCGGGCATCCCTCAGGGAGGCCATCTTCAAAGGAACACTTTCTTCCGCTGCTGTTTCTGCTGCTGCTGTAATTGGAAGTACCTCCTCGAAATGCTGAAAGGGGGTTTCAATAAACTCCCCATCCATCTCAATGTATCTGAAGGAATTCAGGTGGCTTACCATATACTCCTCCTCTCCTTGCACAGTGACGATCTTCCCTCTGACGGGGTACTTCAGCTTCTGGTGCAAGGTAGAGGTCACTGCCCCAGCTTTATGAATCCAAGGTCGACCCAATAGACAAGAGTAAGATGGACGGATATCCATCACATAAAATGTAGAGTCAAACACCTGAGAGCCCACACGAATCGGAATGTCAACCTCTCCGTGAACCATCCTCTTTGAACCATCAAAGGCCCTGACGATGATATTGCTGGGTTTCAATTCCAGGCCTTCACAATCTAAACGGTCCAAAGCCTTCTTGGGCAGCACATTCAAAGAAGAACCAGTATCCACCAATACATGTGCCAGAGTAGTGCCCCTGCATTCGATAGAGACATGCAGGGCATCATTGTGGTCTCTTCCCTTCGCGGTCAGGTCAGCATCTGAAAAACCCAAGCCATTGTCTGCTGTCATATTTGCTACGCAATCAGTGAACTGGACTGCAAATGTCTCATGTGGCACATGGGCCGTCTTGAGGAATGAGATTAGGGCCTTAGCATGGGCCTCGGAGCACAGCAATAAAGAGAGCATGGAGATTTTAGAGGGCGTGTGCCCCAGCTGTTCCACAACATTGAAGTCACTCTTCTTTATTATCTTTAGAATCTCCTCCATTTCTTGTTGGGAGGCTTCAGCAGTTACAGGTATAGGTGCCTCCATCTGGGCAGGCTCAACTTCAATTCCTTTGCCCCGAGCATTGGATGACTCGGCAGCAGGAGAAACAACTTGATCAGCAATAGGAACAGGTACACTTGTAGGAGTTATAAGGAGCGGTCTTCGAGCAGCAGGCGGTGCAATGTCAGGCGAGAAGAGCCTGCCACTGCGGGTGACTTTGGCTGGGCCAGTGATATCACAGATGCTGGCGCCAGCGTTGAACTCTTGTTTAATCCCATTTACATACACATCGGCCCCATAGTGCCAGGGGACAGCTTTATCAGATACATAGGGCAGGGGCCCCGGAATAGTGATAACAACAGGTGCAACAGTCATGATTTGAACAGGCTTCTTCGGGAGAACCTGGATTGGATTGTTGAAGATGGTAACCACAGAAACTTCCTCCATCGGAACCAACTGAACAGCAGACTTCTTAAACAGAATCTCCTTGCTATCCATTAGGCTTTGGATGCCTAACTTCAGCAAGGGACAACCAGATAGGGACACAGCACAGAACATGCAACCCTCACTGCAACCCGGAAATAAACCGGCCAGCAGCAGGTTCTTCTTGACAGTCTTCAGAGGAGTGGCTAGATCATCCACAGAAACAGCATAAACATCTTCGTCAACAGCATTTACCCCATGCTGAGGCATAGGAGCAGTAACTACATTCGGCCTCTCAGGCGCTTCGAACTGTATCTCCTTCGCGTCGATAAGGTCTTGCACCTTACTCCTTAATGCCCAACAGTCATCAGTAGAATGCCCCGGGCTATCTGAATGGTAAGCACAACGAGCATTCGGGTTGTACTTAGGAGATGCAGTATTTGGAAACTTCGGCGCCTCTCTGACAGTCACTAAGTTGGTTGAGAGCAACTGTGGCAAGATCTGCGACAAGGTCATACTCAAGCGGGTGAACTCTCTCCGGGGTCTTTCGGCCCTTTGAGGATTGGTTGGCCGAGGAGCGGCAGCAGGCTTGGCAATCATTACCGCACTGACAGATTGGCGGCGCTCAGGTCTCTCTGATTTCCTGGAACCATATACAGCACTAGCCTCTTTCTTGAAGGGTTTCTTCTCAGAACTAGACGATGCACCCTTCGGAATCTTACCAGACTTTAACCCAGCCTCAATTCTCTCTCCAATTAGAATCAGATCAGTGAACCCTGCAGACGAATTCCCGATGAGATGGTTGAAAAATGGCCCAGATAGGGTCCCCAAGAACATGTCTACCAACTCCCGATCAGTCAACGGTGGCTGCACCCTGCCAGCCAGGTCTCTCCACTTCTGAGCGTACTCCTTAAAACCTTCACTTGAACCTAACGACATACCCTGGAGTTGGGTACGTGTAGGGGCAAGGTCGGCATTATATTGATACTGCTTGTAGAAAGTAGTAGCCAACTCTTCCCAGTTATGAACCTTGGTCCCATCCAGCTGATAGAACCATTCGAGATGAGTCCCTGAAAGACTCTCCTGGAAGAAGTGGATCCACAAATTCTTATCCGCCGAGTACGGTTGGATTTTCCGAACATAGGACCTGAGATGTAGCTTGGGACAAGACGCCCCGTCATATTTAGTAAAAGATGGTGCTTTGAACTTCCGAGGAATGATCACACCAGTAGACAAACCCAGATCTCCGAAATCCAGCCCAGGTACCTGTTGTATCTCCATAACATTCAGCCTATCCTCCAGCTTCTTGTAACGGTCTTCTGCCGGAGGATACTGCTCTTCATTAAAATCAGTCTCGTTGTCAGAGACTACCGGACTAGGAACCCTTGCCTCTTGAGGAGTGCCCTTGCCAACAGAAGAACCAGCCTCTTCATTCTGCAAGGTATTGCCAAACCTTCGGCCCGAGTTGAACAGAACAGTCCTTATCTTCTTCTTCTTCTCCTTCTTCAGGAGCAGAGCCTTCAACTCTTCTTGGCCCTGAGCCAAACCCTTGATTAATTCCTGGAATTGCGCATTCTGCGCCTGAAGAGCTTTGATGGATGTCTCAGTTGATGACGAGTCAGGATTCATGATGCTGAAATAAACAGCGAAGAACTGTAAGCAACCTGAAAAAGGGAAAACCTGCTATGCACATGATGAATGAGATGTGTTTATGCAATGCATTCAAGGGTTCGAAAATTCAACTTTGTTGTAGACAAAAAGGAACACACGTTATCATTAAGGAAATAACTATTTAGTACATCAAAGCCTCCTGGGCAAAATAATACAAAAATCAAATCAATCCCAAAATATGCTACGCATCCTCTTTGGAGCTATGTAAGTGTTGAGATTCCTCTCCTCATGCAACAGGCGGGTGAGCTCCAAGACCTTCTTTTCACTGGCATGTAGACTAGTCTCAAGAGAATTCCGCTCTTCCTTAAGCTGGATCCAGCTCTTCTGCATCTCTTCCCAGGATGTGGGCATATCAGGGTGTTGAATAGTGTAGGACACTTCTCCTCCCAAGACTGGCTCTTTGATCACAGGGAGCATATGGGGATAAGGTATCACTAACTTCTGGGAGCGGGCGCGTACCCACTTGAGATAAGGTTCCAACGGTATGGAGTTCCTGTGCCCTAGTGTCTTGCTGTCTATCCTACTTGGCATCCTCCAAGCTCTGATAAATCTCTGGTGAAGTCCTTGAGTATGGTTGTCGAAGTCAAAAACTATGTCAGGAATTAACATGTCATGAGGACCATCTCTCCGAGCATAACCAAACTGTCTCCAAGCCAGGCATGGGCTGTAAGTAATATCTCCTCTAATTCCAAGTAAAGGAACATTAGGTTACTCCCCGCAACGATCAATGATAGTGACATCTCCTCTAGACCTAGGGCACCAATGTATATCCGCATGTGTAAGAGTCATCAAACGTTGTGACCATCTCAAACTCCGCTCATTCTTCAAAACTGATTGTGGAAGGTGCGAAATAAACCACCTTCCCAGGAGAGGAGTGCAACACATAAGGACACCTCTTTTTCTCATGGTTCGAGTGTAACATGAGTGAAGGATGTCCCCCAGCAACGTAGGTATAGGATTCCTGGACATAAAGATCTGGACAGAACTGATATCAATAAGCTGATCTGGGTTAGGGAACAACACCAAACCATAGACAAGGAGGACTACAACCTCTTCAAAAGCTTGCAAGTCAAGGGAGTTCCAACATTCAAGGGCCTTTTCAAACAGAAACCTGGCTAAGAACCCTTTGGTACCACTTATGACTTCCCAATGTCCCTTGAGGTCAGATGACTGTAGGTGCAAGGCTTTAGCAATCTCTTCAAGCTTGGGTTCCTTTTCTGTACCGTTGAAGGGTAGCTGATCAAGGATAGGGATCTTCAAGAGCCGGGAGAACTCTTCCAATGTAGGTACCAACTGATAGTCCAAGAAGGTGAAACAGTGATGCAGAGGGTCAAAGAATTGGAACAGGACCTTGATCATATCTTCCTCAATGTTGGTGTTGACCAAGCTGATGAGGCTTCCATGTCTTTCACTGAACGAAGAGTTCTCGGGAATCCTGGATATAAGCTCTTTAAGCTGAGGAGGGATCCTTACAAGACTGACTTGAATTGTCTTTCTACGAACAGTTTCCATGTCCTACAAAACAAAACAAAGATGAAGATTCGAACCCCTGAAATGGTTAGTCAATGCATATGATGTTGGATGATGTCATGATGCTATGATTAAACACACCACAGATATTTACAAAGACAAACATCTAAGGCACACAAGGCACACAAGACAAGCCCTTAGGGTTTAAGGCCAACATGGGGTCTGGGTAGTACCCTCTTGAAGTTGGTGGGTTCAACCTGTCCTATCAAAGTAACCGGGTTCTAAGGGTCCCAATATCACAGGATTGCTTTCATTGTTCATCGTTTTGATTTAGCCACTGAACTGGCGACCGAAATATTCCAGGAAAGCAACCCTCAATTGAGTGTAGTATCGAGTATCAACCAACCTCGGACTGCACCAAAGTCAGTTATCTCACTACCCTAAAGAGGCCAAGATTGTTCAATTAAGGTTCCTAAGGTCTGTTGATGCTTCATGACACCACGCGGAGGCCCCGTACTCTCCTTGACTGAACTCAAGGGTTACCGGTACACACCAAAGTGCCACATCAACGTAGCAGACTGTTTCAACCATGTCGGTATACCCCGCACAGTTCCCTCACAGCCTTGTTGCTACTTTCTAAGAAGGTATCCCCCAGATCCGGGTTAGGATCTATAGAACTCCCAAGCAACCCACAATTTAAAGCACACAAGGAAAACAATTGAAAACACAGTTATGAACTAGCCCTAAGGTACACCTCACTTTATAAAGGGTCCCCAGCAGAGTCGCCAGTTCTGTGATCGGTGGATCTGGAACTGACTGTTTAACGCTGGTTCGCGAAATGTCGCGGAAGCAAGAGTCGCCACCGTCTTTTATTTTCTCCAAATGGAAAGGACAAAAGCACAGAAAAATTCCTTAAAGAGATTGCTCTCGGTTCGGGAGGTAGGTTATAGAAAGGGAAGGTGTTAGCACCCTTTCTATCCATGGTTATCCATGGGCTCTTAGATACTTGCTCATTTGTGTTTTCAAAAATGGTTTGTTTGCTTTTCAACTGTGGGTTTTAAAAAGTTTCTTTGAAAATTCCAGTTCGACTCTTGTATCGGTCCTCAAGAGTGTTTGAAAAAATGCTTTCGAAAGCTTTTTGAAAATGTGTTGGTGTGAAAAGTATTTTGTTTTGTTTTGAAATTTAGAGCAAGTATCTAGAGTCGTCTACCTACCCTAAGGAATTCGTCTGTGTAGATGTCCTTTAAAGTAGTGCCATCCCACCATTGAGAGGTAGGTAGCACCACCGTTGGAGGTGTTCAGGTCAATTTGAGGTTCGGGACATGGTGATCACCAGAGCAATGGGAAGACACCTTAGAAGCTACCCTCATGCCAGGTTCCCGGATCATGAGGACTTACTAAGACATCCTCTACTCGACGATCACCTTTCGAGGCAAGGCAACAGTGAGGCGTACCCTAGGGGTGGTGTGTGATTTGTGTGTCAGATTCATTTATTTTTGTCTTGTCAGGTTATGGGTGATCTATGCGTTTGTTTTTATTTTTTTGTCATTCATTCTTGCATGCCATTATTTACAGTTAAAAATTGCGAGAAAAGTAAAATTTCTAAGCTATTACAAAAGGCGCGGGTCCACATCGCCAAAATTAAACCAGGACCCGATTTGACAGAAAAATAAAGAAAATAAAGAAAAGTGCGAGCAATTAGTTACACGGCTTCGGGAGAGATACATAGATATTTAAACGAAATAAAATAAATATGCGAATTAATAAGAATAAACAAACGAGGGCGTTGGACCCTTTTTGCAAAATTAAATTAAATGGTGACATTAATTAATTAAGAAAAGAAAGAGAAATTGTTTTTTTTTGGTATTTTATGATTTTAATGATTTAATATGAAAAAAGAATTAATTGAAATTAAATGCTAACCCTAATTCTATTTGTTTTTTAATTTATTAAGAAAAGAAGATTAAAACCTAATATTAACCCTAATTAATTTACATGCAAATTTAATTATAAAAATAAATATTCAATTATTTAATTATTATGGGAAAAGAAAATAAAAAAAGATGAAAATTAATTAAACCCTAGTTCTATGTTTTTTAGATTTTTAAAAGAATTAAAATTAAACCTAATTTAACTAATTAATTTATGAACTTATTTACAAAATATTAACTAATTAAATATATTTAATTTTTGGTCTTTTCTGATTTTTATGGTATTTTGTGATTTTATGAAAATATAATTAAATTAACAGAATTAATTAAAAATAATAATTGAAAGTAAAAAAAATAAAGAAAAAATAAAGAATAATAAAAGAGTTTGCAAACCTGGGGGTTCAGACCCCAAATAGGAGGTTTTCTCTTAGTAAATCTGGCCCATTTACCTTGGCCCTTTTGACTTTTTCCAGGAAGCATGCTGGCGTGTTGACTAGGACCTACCATGCTCCTTGGATCTTGGCCTTTGATTGAGTTCCCTTGGACGCGTGGACGCTTGATTATGAAGGCGTATGGTGGTCTCCAGTACGTGAAACTGCATGTGAAGATTAATTGGAAAATAATATTGAGATAGTGAAGACCTGGGGCTCGAACCCAGGTCATGATTGTTACCAACAACGCCTTCTACCAACTGCTCCAACCAACGCGCTTATACATTTAATATCAAACAATTAATATAAAATAAAAACAAACATTGTTGATGTTTTAGCGCGAAAATTTAAAAGAGCCAATCGCTGCTGGCCACCACATCATCTTCTTCGTTGGTTTTTTATTTTCCTGAAATATAAACAGAATAAGCAAGGGTTTTCAAGTGTTCTTTTAGGCATGTTTCGGGAAAATAGCGAATAGCCCTGTGATTCTCATAAATTGAGCGCGAGCATGGCCTTATGATCGTCTAAACGCACTGATTTGAATGGTGGTGGTTTCACACTCCAATTTTTCCTCATTCAAAAAACCCCAATTCGGAGCTTCCTGAACCCTAATGAACAACAATGGCATAATCGCGTATAATGCATAAAAATACAATTAAATCATTGGGTTAGCATCAGAATCTTGCAATGAACATAAACCAAGCATTAAAAGTTATGAAAAGTGCATGAATCAAAATGCAAGAACATGAAATTATTTCCAATCTCAAGTTATGGCCTTTGGTCCCATGTCATTTTGATTTGCCAATCTCAAGTTATGGCCTTTGACTTAAAGTCCCTTTTTGTTGACTTTTGAAAATGACCTATAATGTTGAAATTGATAACTTTTTGTGAGAGCATTTCTTGGACTTCAAGTATGAAGATGAGTTGTAGGAAATGTATTTCTCTTCAAAATGAGCTTTGTATGGAATTTTTCTGATAATCCATGTGAAAGTTATGCCCTGGTCAATTTACAGTTGACTTTTCCAGCTGTCCAAATAAGGAAACTTTTGCATCTTGATGATTTTTGAGCCAAGCTTTGAGAATCATGATCAAGCATTGATCAAATGATGTTTGTGGCTTCAAAATGAGATGTTGACCAAAAATTTGAACTTTTGACTGTCAAATGACCATTTTGCCCCTACAGTTGACTGTAGTGCAATTAGGGTTTTGACTGTGCAATTTTGTGCTGAAAGTCTTGAAACTTGGTATGAGGATGCTTGACCATATTTGTAGGCATGTGAGACTTGATTGGACCTTTGGAAACTTCATTTTCTTGATCAGAACACAAACCCTAATTTTGACTGCTTAGGAGACCTTTGTACTGTGCAACCCTTGGGGAATTTTGAAGTATGACTTGGCAATTTCTTGAAGAATATGGGAGGGCAAATTTTGGGGTACAACAACTTCTATTTCATGATGTATCATGTCGTGAAATAAATCTACCATGGCACGTTGATAGGTTGCTCCAACATTCTTCAATACGAACGATATTACCTTGTAGCAGAATGTGCCCCACTGTGTGACAAATGTTGTTTTCTCCATGTCCTCGGGCACCATTTTGATTTGGTTGTAACCTGAGAATCCGTCCATGAAGGAAAAAACTTTATGTTATTCCGTATTGTCAACTAGGATATCAATGTGGGGAGTGGAAAATCATCCTTAAGGCTCGCCCTATTCAGGTCTCTGTAGTCCACACACATTCTCACTTTGTCGTCCTTTTTGGGCACGGGAACAACATTGGCAACCCATTGGGGGTAAGAGGTGATAGCCAAGAATCCCGCGTTGAATTGCTTCATGACTTCTGCTTTAATCTTTTCTGACATATCAGGTCTCATGCAGCGAACTTTTTGTTTTACTAGCGGATAATCTTCTCTTGTAGGCAGACGATGTACCACAATATCATTATCAAGTCCTGTCATGTCTTCATATGACCAGATAAAGACTTCGACATAATCATGCAACAACTGAATCAGACGCTTCTTGACACTGGGTTCCAGATTGGCACCCACTTTGACCTCTTTTTTATCTTCTTCGGTACCTAGGTTGATCGTATCCACGGGTTCCTCGTGAGGCTAAATGGTTCTCTCTTCTTGTTGTGGCAGTCTGGCAAGTTCCCCTAGTACTTCATAATCTTCCTCACCTTCGTCTTCGGCTTGGTAGATTAGATTCTCAGAGTCACAAAAGGCCATAACACCATTGTTACCCACGGGATCCAGAATGGATGTATACCTGCATTGTGAGTGTGGGTGTGTGTAAGGGTATAGCTATCTTTGAAAGAAAGTAAAATGTAAAAGAAAAATAATGAGCACAAAAGTTTGTATGCAAAAAACGTCCATGATTCATTGATGTCATATGAAGATGAAATAATAACCCTTACAAATGAACCATTGTGCCTCGGGTAAGACACAAGGTTTTAAGAGTGCGAATTGTTTTGAATATTACAAATCCAACAAAATGTAAAGACAAATTACTGAGGGATGAAAGTGATCGGGACGAAGTCTCTAGCCTCCCAATTGCTAAGCCCTCCATTGACAGTCGGGAAGATCTAATCCTCCAGGTTGCAACCATGTTCACCATCTTCCACTGTGTTGCCTTGACGGTTGCTGATCTTCAAGGGTGGCCCTCCAGCACGGGCATGACGTACAACCTTTTGAGCACTTGAAGTGAAACCTAGGCCAAACTTGTCAGACTTATATGGGATATCTGGGAGTTGTCCCCAGATAGTGCATCCTCCTTCTTCTACCACTTCTTTGGCATCCTTCAGTGACGACATCCAGAGTGGAGGCCTTGTAATCTTGGGAACAGCCTTGGTCACTGCCACCTCTTGGGGGACCTCTTCAAAGTGTTGAAATGGAGTTTCAATGAATTCTCCGTCCAATTCCACATATCTGATGGAATTGAGATGACTGATCATGTATTCTTCTTCTCCATGTACAATGATAATCTTCCCTTGAACTGGATACTTCAACATTTGGTGCAACGTAGAAGTAACAACGCCATCATTATGGATCCATGGTCGGCCTAGCAGGCAGGAGTATGAAGGGGGGATGTCCATGACATAAAAAGTTGAATTGAAGGTTTGGGTTCCAACCTTTATGGGAATGTCTACCTCCCCATGTACCATCCTCTTCGAACCGTCAAAAGCCCTTACCACTATGTTGCTTGGCTTCAAAGTCAACCCTCACAGTCAAGTCTGTCAAGAGCTTTTTTGGGCAATACATTCAAAGATGAGTCAGTGTCCACCAAAACATGCGCCAGAGTGGTGCCCCTACATTCCACTGAGACATGCAAAGCCTCATTATGCTTTCACCCCCTTGGCGTCAGATCAACATCTGAAAAACCCAAACCATTGTCCGCAGTTAGGCTGGCCATGCAGTCTTGAAATTGATCAGCAGATGTCTCTTGAGGTACACGGGCGGTTTTTAAGAACTTCACCAAGGTTTTTGCATGTGCCTCGGAATAGAGTAGTAATTCCAGCATGGAGATTTTAGAGGGAGTTTTCCCCAGTTGTTCAAATACATCGTAGTCGCTTCTCTTTATAATTTTTAGGATCTCCTCCATTTCTTTCTTAGAGGTCTCAGGGATAGTCAACGACTGAGCCTTCGTCCGGGCAGGCTTAACCATAACACCTTTTCCTCGAGCCTTGGGTAACTCGGAAGCAGGAGTGTCAGTAGGAATGATTATAGGGGTTATAACAGCTTTGTTAGTTGGAGTACTTGCAGAGATAATTATGGGTGTAGGAGTAACCTTTGGATCAGCCACAGGGATAATTACGGGTCCAAAAATTGCTTTTAGGGGAGCAATTTCTGGAGAAAAGATCCTACCACTTAGGGTAATTTTTCTAGTTCCGACAATATTACTGATGTCGGAATCTTCTTCTTCGGAGTTTATCTCTTCAGCAACCGGCCAGTCTTGCTTGACGCCATGGTAGTAAATGTACCCTCCGTAATTCCACGACACGGTTTTGTCTGATTCATATGGGACTGGCCCAGGCATTGTGATTATTAAAGGAGCTGCTTTCAGAACTGGTGTAATTCTAACGGGTCTTTTGGTAGAGACCCTGGAAGAATTGGCAAAAATGGTAATCATAAAAACATCTTCAAAAGGAACAGGTGTAACAGGAGTCTTTTCAAACAAAATCTCTTTGTTATCCGTCAGGCACTGAACGCCTACTTTCAACAAAGGACAGCTAGTCGGTGAGGATAAACAGAAACGCCAATCTTAATCACAACCCGGGAACACGCCGGCATTCAACAAGTTCATTTTAACAGTCAGAAGTGGGGTCATGAGTTCATTAACTGAAGTAACAAACAATCCTTCTTCAATGGCATTAATATTGTGACCATGTCTGGGCATAGAAGCAGAAATGACATTTGGCTTTTCAGGCGCATCAAACTCAATTTCTTTTGCTTCAATGAGGTCTTGTATCTTGTTCTTCAAGGCCCAACAATTATTAGTATTGTGACCAGGACTTTCAGAGTGATATGTGCAACGAGCATTGGGATGATAATGAGGAGATGTTGTGTTGGGGTTTTTCAGAGCTTCTTTCAAGGTCACCAAGTTGGATCTTAGTAGATGAGGTAATACTTGAGACGGGGTCATGTTGATTCTGGTAAACTTCCTGACTGGCCTTTCTATCCTTGGTTGATTACTTCTTTGTTGATTACACGTAGGCTTAGGAATCATAACAGCCTCCACCATTGGTCGGTGTTCGGCCCTATCTTAGTTTCTTTGTGGATATACGGCAGTCACTTCTTTCTTTCTGATGAAAGGCTTCCTTACAACTGTAGAAGAATATGTGTCTTTCTGAATCTTTTCATTCTTTATATTGACGTCTATCCTCTCTCTGGTCAATATTAGTTCAGTAAACCCTACAGATGAACTTCGGATTAAATGATTGAAGAAGGGACCAGATAAGGTACCTAAGAACATGTCTACCAATTCTCTCTCAGACAGAGGAGGTTGAACTCTTCCAGGAAGATCTCTCCATTTTTGTGCATAGTCCTTGAAACCTTCATTGGACACCATGGCCATACTCTGGAGTTGAGTACGGGTAGGTGCCAAATTAGCATTGTACTGGTATTGCTTGTAGGAAGTTGCAGCAAGATCTTCCCAATTATGAACATTAGCCCTTTCTAGTTGGTAGAACCAGTGAAGTTGAGTTCCAGACAGACTGTCTTGGAAGAAATGTACCCATAAGTCTTTGTCAGCGGTATGGGGTTGTATTTTCCTCACATATGATCGGAGATGCATTTTAGGGCATGACACTCCATCATATTTGGAAAATGTAGGCACTTTGAATTTCGGAGGAATCACAATCCCCGACACTAGCCCCAATTCCTCAAAGTCCAAGCCTGGCACCTTTTGGATTTCCATCGCGCTCAACCGCTATTCAAGATGTTTATACTTATCATCAAATGGAGGGTATTGTTCCTCAGAGTAGTCCTCTTCTTCTTGCTCCTCCTCCGATTCCAACGGGACAACTGTTTCCTTGCCTTTCCCCTCTCCTTCATCGGATTTTGTTGCAAAGTCTAAAGTCCTTCTTGTCTGCCCATGAAATCTTCTTCCCATGTTCAAGACTCTGGTTACCTTCTTTGTTTTCTTTTTCCTCTCTTCAGCCAGCAGAGTCTTCAACTCTTCTTTCCCCTTGGCTAGGGTCATGAGCAACTGTTGAAACTGCGTATTCTGAGCTTGGAGATCTTTCACTGTTTGCTCGAGATCCATCTTACTGAAATAAACAGTAGAGAGATGAGGAGACTTGTTGCAAAAGACCTGTTTATGTTATGATGAATGGTATATGCATATGCAATGTTTTCAAGGATTTCAAAGATTCAGATTTGTTTTAGACAAAAAAGAAACACACGTTATATTAATAAGATAAAGTTTGAGTACATCAATGCCCCTTGGGTAAAATAATACGAAACTCTAAGATAGAAAAGTAGTGCGCATCCTCTTTGGTGCAATGTAAGCATTCAGAGTCTGCTCCTCATGAAGTAGCCTAGTGAGCTCCAAAACCTTCTTCTCGCTTGCGTAGAATTGGGCTTTGAAAGTATCTCGCTCTCCTTTGAGTTGTATCAAATCCCTTTGTAGGTCTTCAAGAGATGTGGGCATGTCAGGATGTAGGATAGTGTATGGAACATCTCCTTCCTTGACAGGCTCAATGATTACCGGGAGAATGGAGGGGTAAGGCATCATAAGACTCTGTGCCCGAGTTCGTACCCATTTGAGGTAAGGCTCAAGAAGGATGTAATTATTGTGCCCCAAAGTCTTGCTATCCATCTTGTTTAGCATCCTCCAAGCTCAGATAAATCTATGACGAAGACCTTGATCGTCGTTGTCGTAGTCGAATACCAAACCTTGAATCAGCATCTCGTGTGGGCCATCCCTTTGGGCGTAACCAAAATGTCTTAAGGCTAAACATGGGTTATAGATGATGCCTACCTTAATGCCAAGTAGAGGGACATTAGTAAATTCTCCATATCAGTCAACAATGATAACATTCTCCTTGGATCGGGAGCACCAATGAATGTCTGAATTTTTGAGCGTCATCAACCTTTGTGACCACCTTGAACCTTGCTCATTCTTTAAGACTGATTGGGGAAGATGAGAAATAAACCATCTTTCCAAGAGAGGAATGCAACACATGAGGACACCTCTTTTCCTTATTTTGCGAGTGTGAAAAGAGTGTAGGATATCCCCTAGCAATGTAGGCACCGGGTTGCATGATATGAAGATTTTGACGACGTTGACATCTATGAGTTGGTCAGGATTTGGAAACAAAACCATCCCATAGATGAGGAGAGCCACAATTTTTTCAAAGTCTTTCAAGTCTAAGGAATTCCAACAGCTCTGGGCTTTCTCAAACAGGAACTTTGCTAAGAAACCTTTGACATCACTCCTTGTTTCCCAATGAGTTGTGATATCAGATGAGTGCAAGTGTAGAGCTTGAGCAATCTCTTCAGGATTTGGACCTCTTTCCGTACCGTTGAAAGGTAGTTGATTGAGAATGGGAATCCTCAAGAGTTTGGAGAATTCTTCCAAAGTAGGCACAAGTTGATAGTCGGGAAATGTGAAGCAATGGTGCAAAGGATCAAAGAACTGAAAGAGCACCTTCATCATATCCTCATCTGTGTTGGAGGTGACCAAGTTGAGTAGACGACCATGTCTCTCGATGAATGGAGAGTTTTTCGGAATCCTTGAAGCTAGCTCCTTTAGTTGTGGAGGGATTCTCACAAGGTTTACTTGAATAGTTTTCCTGCGAAGTGAATCCATGTCCTACAAAACAAGAACAAAGATGAATCCAAAAATCCTTGAAATGGTTAGTGGATGCATATGATGTTCATGATGTTATGTACAAGTATGCATATACAAACAAAGCAAACACGTCCTAGGCCTAGGCTTGCATGGAGTTTTATAGGTAAGTACCCTCTTGAAGTTTAGTTGGCTTAAACCTGTCCTAGTAATAGTAACCGGGTTCTAAGGAGCTCAATATCACTGGATTGTTTCCTTGGTCATTGTTTCAGCTCAAGCCTCTTTAATGGAGACCGAAATATCCCAATAAACCAAACCTTAATGAGTGTAGTATCGAGTATCTACCAACTTCGGACTGCACCAAAGTTGGTCATCTCAGTACATCCTAAAGGCCAAGTTGGTCAAGTAAAGGTTCTAGAAGTTCATTAGTGCTTCATGACATCACTCAGCGTCCCCGTATTCTCTTTGATTAACTCAAAGGCTACCGGTACCCACAAATATGTCGCACTAACGTAGCTATTGCTTAGACCATGTCGGTATACCTCGCACAGTTTCCACAATGTATTGCTACTCACCTATAATATATCCCAAATCCGGGTAGAGGATTTAAACCCAAACAAAGAACCATAATGTAAAGCATACAAGTCAAACAATGTAAGCAAATAAATGTGATCTATCCCTAAGGTAACCCCAATTTTAGAATATTCCCCAGCAGAGTCACCAATTCTGTAATGCGGTGGGAGAACTGACTTGATTATTTTGCATTTGATCTCAAATGTTGCGGTTAGCAAGAGTGGCCACTGACTTTTCTTTTATCCAAAAGAAAAGGTGAAAAAGCACAGGAAAGACCTTTGAGATTGTTTCTTGAGTTCGGGGGTAGATTATAAAAAGGGAAGGTATTAGCATCCTTTTCATCCATGGTTTTCCATGGGCTCTTAGTTACTTGCTAGATCACTTGCTTTTGTTTGAAATTGTACTTTGTGCGGTTTTGAAAGTATTTTGTAAAAGAGGCCATTGTTTAGGCAATCTTTGTAATGATTCTTGTTTGTAAGAATGTATACAAAGATGTTGATCTTTTGAAAATGTTTTCAATGTTTGTAAGATGTTTGAAAATGTATGTGTTTGTTTTGAAAATAGTAAGGATATTTATTTTCAAATGGAGCAAGTAACTAAAAGTAATCTACCTACTCAAATATCTTTCTTGTTCATTTTATTTTCCTTTGACATTGTTATCTTACCATTGATTTGGTAAGCAAATCTATCTTTGGATGTAAACGGGACGGTCGTGGGTCATCGTATAGCCATGATTACCAATGTTGTAAAGTATCTTAGCATTTTTGAGGGACTAAGATCATTTTTGTAAGGCAACTTTGAATAGCGTCATTGAGGGTCTATGATCTTGTATTTGTTTGTTTTTGCTAAGATACCTCACACGCGTAATATGGCCATTTTGTATAAGGCAACCAAGTGGGATAACCCTAGGGGTGTTTTGTGTGCATGTGTGTTATTTTTATGCTAGATTTTGTCTTGGATTAGGGTTTTCTATTTGATTGGTTTTATCTTGCCATAAGAACCCTAATTACTAGCATGTTATGTAAAAGCGGTAAATTGCGAAATTTAAAGTTACTACGCTATTACAACATTTGTGGGAGGGGGTATACAATTTACGAATGGGGATTGCAATAATATAAACCTAATTAATCTATTACAACCAAATTGAATATGTACAAAATTTGAAATAAATAATATACAAGGTGAATTAAATATGCAAAGATATGTAAATGTAAAGAAGATTTTGGTTTGGTTTTTTATATGAAAAAAAGTTTTAACCTAAACTAATAAATAAATCAAGATTAACTTAAATAAATTAAGAAAAGAAATTATTTTTTAGAAAAGATTTTTGAATAAACCCTAATTCTATTTGATTAAAAGAAAATAAATTTCTTTAAGAAAAAGTAAGTATTTTTGTATTTGAAAATAATATATGGCATTATGTGATATTTTTGGTCCCATTTTTTATATTAAAATAAATATTTAATGGGTATAAAGAAAAAATAAATATTAAAGTAGTTATAATTTAATTTACAAAGTTTATTTAATAAAATAGATAATATAAAAATATTTTATGTGAGAAAAATAAAATAAAATAAACCAAAATATAAATTTATCATTTTTATGATTTTTAATATTAAGAAAAATATAATTAAGCAAATAAAATGAAAATAAAATAAATAAATGAAATTATATGGGCCAGGGGTGCTGCAAGCAAACAGGAGGTAGAATATTAGCATAAACAAAAAGGCCCAAGAATGAGAGGCCCAACGCAGCCAGAAATATATAAAAAATGAACAAATGTGTGAAAAACGCAAAAGGCAGGCGCTAAGGCTCGAATCCGTGACCTATAGCATTTTTGCGCGCTGCCTTACCACTGGGGTGGCTGTACATCCGTTTATATAAACACAATCATAAATATATATTAGAAAATGCCCCCTGAAGGAAACTTCATCTTCAACCTTGAGCCATGGCCGTACCACCTGTATCTCTCTCATTTCTCCATAAAAATGGAAAATCCAAACATGAAAGTTATGGTGTTTCTTCCCACGAGTTCAACTATATAATTTATGTAAACTAACAGTCAAAGATCAAATCTAATTTTACTTGCCCTAATTTGAAACCTGATTTCTACAGAAATTTCAAATCCAAAATTCTCTATGCACAGTTAATATAAATGAAATCTATGAACATGGTTAGCTTTAGAGAAAAGATATCTACATTTTTCTTTCATAAATCAAGACCAAAGGATGCTTGTATGAAGAGATTGAAGTTTGAGTTTTACCTCTTGCAGCTGAGATCGTGAATGGAGTTTGAGCAAGTTTTGAGAAGGCCTGAGGATCTGTTTAGCTTGCCTGGACCTCCCTGAGTGTATTCCAATCCTTACTTTGTCTTGAAAGTCCTTGAATCTCCCTACTCAAGTCAACCTGCAAGCTTGATGTTTGAAAATGGTGGATGGATGAGGAGGAGTTACAGTGAGGGAACAGGGGTCTGGATCACTTAGGTGTGATATATATTAAGTGTTTAGGTGGTTAAAACTCAAAACGCACGAGTGGATTTGGAGATGGCTGGGTAAGCTTCAAAACTGTCAAGTTATGGCAGATTTTCAATGGAAAAGTGTTTGGGAGTGTTTATGAGTCTTAGCCTTCGTTTGTTAGGTTGCAATACACTTGTGTATAAGTATGGAAGAGGTTAGACATCAAGCTTTCTCAAGATTTCTGAGTTATAGCCTTTTGGCTCTATTACTTGCTTTTGAAGAAAAGTGAGGAGACAAGTCCCTAAGTGTTGTACAAGCATGGTCTGGTTTTTGAGAGGCCTTAGACAAGTTGCTTTTGGTTTTTACTTTGCTTGTGTGCAGACAAAACAATTGAGAGGCTCAAGAAGTTGACAAGGGAAAAAGTTGTGCTTTATCAAAATGGAAATGGCACCTTTGTGCCATAAATGGAATTATAGCTTGGATAAAGGCTCTAATTCTTGGATTAAAGCTCTATCAGCTGGGAAAAATTTTAATTATGGAGTGAGAAACAAGTTTGAGGCATGCAAAGCAAATATTATGCAGCCTAGGCTTGGATTTGAATTTTTGTTCGTCATGAAATGGCTTGAAATCAAAGTGATAAATTGCTAACTTCATCTCTTCGATTATTCCTACTCAAGAATGATCTCAAGGACTTCTTGTACATTTTGGAAAGCTTGCAATGTTCTATAAAACTCATCTTTGAATTGGTTTTGAAAATTCCCTTTGGAACTATGTGAAAAATTGCCATGAAGTTAGGTCAAAAATCTGCCTAACTAGGGCAAAATTTCACTAAGTTATTTTGGTTCATGAGCATGTATTCACAAAATTATATCTTGATATCCAAGCATTTTTAGGTGAAATTATGTGAGGAAAAATTGCAGATTTCATGGAAATCTACAACTTTCATGTTGGAAGTTTCCTTTGAATCATCTTGCATCATGGTGAAAATTTGTCTCAAAGTTGAGAAAAAATAAGAAATTTTCTATACTTAGAAAAATTTCTAAGTTAAGAAATTTTAACTTTTCAAAACCAAATCTTAAATCCTTGGTTTCTTGATGAACAAGTTTCACCTTTTGACATGTTTTTATGAATTGTGATCCTTGGCACTTGAATTTGACCAAAAAGTCAAAGTTTGACTTTTCAGTATACAGTTGACTTTTGATCAGTTGACTGAAAAATTCATCTGTTAATCCAATGGATTTGTAATGTTTTGAACCATGTCATTAGGTAAAGATGATGTAATTGAACTCTTGAAATTATTTTTCAAACCAATTGATCATTTTCTAGGTCAAAAATCATAAATTGCCCCTTCTCAGTAAAAACCCTAATTTTGACCATTTTGCCCTTTTGATGATTTGATCAAATTTCTTGAGGAATTGTGGTCCAAACTTGATCAAATGATACATATGAGTCTAAGATGTTGATGTGGATAAAAAATTATGAAGTTTGATTGTAAATTGGCCATGGTTGACTTTTTCCCCAATACAACTGATTTTTAGGTCAACTGTTTAATTGACTGATCAAAAGTGTGATTCAAGGCTTGAAACTTGACATGAGTAATCTTGGGGGTCCATAATGATCCTTTAAAGTCATATGAAGCATTGATAGTCCAAAAATCCTTGTGCAAACTCAAACCCTAATCTTAGTCATCAGTGCATGAGGAGATGTCTTGAGCTGGTCAAACCCTAATGCAGTCTTGAGTCAAGGAGATCTTGTGAGGAAATTCTTGATAAGTGAGAGGGAAAATTTTGGGGTACAACACATGTGTATGCAATGATTTCAAGGACCTTATTTGATTCAAGCTCTTTTAAACAAAACAAAAAGCAAAACCTTTTATTAGCAAGTTTTTAAAGAAATAAAAGATTACACAAGGATAAACATTGAAAGGAAATTCCTAAGTCTCCCATGGACTTTTCCTCTTGGTGTTGAGGTAGGTGTTGAGGTTCATCTCTTCATGAAGTTGCTTTTTTAATTCCAACACCTTCTTCTCACATGCAAAGAATTGAGCTCAAAAGTATCCCGTTCTTCCTTGAGCTGGATCCAAGACTTTTGCAACTCTTCAAAGTTGGTTGGCATGTCAGGATGGAGAATAATATGGGACTCGCCCCCTTGAGCAATAGGTTCTAAGGTCACCGGTAAGATGGAATCATATGACATCATAAGACTTTGGGCTCGAGCTCTCACCCATTTGAGGTAAGGTTCAAAGGGATGGAGTTCTTATGCCCCAAAGTCCTACTATCAGTCTTCTTAACAATGCCCCAAGAGCGGATGAACCTCTGACGATAATTATGAAAATCGTCTGAGCAGTTAAACACAATACTCTGGATGAGCATATCCGGTGGACCATCTCTCTGTGCATAGCCAAACTGACGTAGTGCTAAAGAAGGATTGTAGGTGATGCCTCCCCTAATGCCCAAGAGTGGAACATTATGAAATTCTCCACAGTGATCAATAAAAGAAATGTCCTCTTGAGAGCGAGGACACCAATGGATGTCGGAGTGAGAGAGAGACATTAGTCTTTGACTCCACCTTAAGCCTAAATCATTTTGCATTACTGACCGAGGAAGGTGCGAAATAAACCACCTATATAGGATGTAGGATATGGAGTACGAGTATGGAGAGAATGTAGGATATCCCCTAGCAATGTAGGAACCGGATTATGAGCAAGAAAGATGTTAATGGAATTCACATCTATAAGTTGATCTGAATTAAGAAACAAGGCCAACCCATAGATCAAGAGGGCTAATACATATTCGAAGGCATGATAGCTCATAGCATCCAGGAAAATCTAAGCTTTCTTCATCATGAAATTTGCAAGGAGACCCTTAACTCCACTTCTTTTTTCCCCAATTGGCCTCAATTTCAGATGGTTTCAAGTTCAAATCTACGACAACATTTTCAGAAGCTGTGTCTTGTTCTAAACCAGTTAAAGGTACTCTCTCTAATATAGGTAAACCAAGTAACTTAGAGAATTCTTCCAGCGTAGGCACCATTTGATAATTGGGGAATATGAAGCAATGGTGCTTAGGGTCGAAGAACTGGAATAAGACACTCATCAAACCTTCACCAAACCCAGTGATAACCAAACTGAGTAAGTGACCATGTCTTTTATGGAATGATGAGTCCTCGGGGACTTTCAAGACTAATTCCATGAGCTTAGGAGGAACTTCTGTGAAGTGAATCCGGATGGTTTTTCTGCGACCTGAATTCATATCCTACAAAACAACCAAGAGGTAAATCCAATAGGTCCTTGAAATGATTAGTATGTATGAACGTCATGATGCTTATGATGTCATGATAATGCTAAAAATCACAGATAAACATAAGAAAATCACACAATAGACCTTAAGTTCAAAGGCTTGCATGAGTTTTTAAGGTATGTACCCTCTTGAATGTTCAGTTGGCTCAACCTGTCCTATTAATAGTAACCGGGTTCTAAGAAGCCTCAATATCACTGACCTTCCCTTCAGAAATTGTTTCAGCTCCGGACTGAAGTATTGCGGCCAAAAAATCCTGAAAGTCCAGCCTCAATGAGTGTAGTATCGAGTATCAACCAATCTTCGGTCGAAACCAAAGGCGGTTTTCTCACTACTTCCTAATGGCTAAGATGAGTCAATTAAAGGTTCTAAAGGTCAGTTATCTCTTAGTTACACTATGGGGAAGCCTAATGTTATCCTTAACTTACTCAAGGAACATTAGTACTATCCAAAGTATCGCGTTAATGTAGAAACCACTTCGTCTGTATCGGTCTACACCATACAACCTCCATGGTTTATTGCTACTTACCTAATAAGGTGCCCCAGATTCGGGTGTAGGATCTTTACAAGAATACCCCAACAAAACCCTCAAAGATAAAGCAGTCAATGAAAACAAAGAAAGCAATTTAAAATGATCTAGACCCTAAGGTAAACCCCACTTTATAATAAAATCCCCAGCAGAGTCGCCAGTTTTGTGATGCGGTGGCAGAACCGACTGTTTTATACTGGTTTGCACTTTTTTGTTTGCAAATGTCGAGGTAAGAAAGAGTAACCATCGACTTTTCTTTTATCCCACAAGGAGAGGGTGAAAAGAACAGAAAAATACCTTTTTTCGAGATTTCTAAGTACAAGGGGTAGATTATGGAAAGGGAAGGTGTTAGCACCCTTTCCATCCATGGTTTTCCATGGGCTCTTAGGTACTTGCTCATTTTCTAAAAATTCGTGTGTTTGTGTGTTTGAAAAGCTTTGAAAAATTTTCTTAGTGCGGCGATTCACTTTATGGTAACTCTTGTATCGGTCCTCAAGAGTGTGATAAAGCATTTTTTGAAAACTTTGTTTGAAAAGTGTTTGAAAGTGTGTAAAAAGGATTATTTGAGCAAGTACCTAACAATTATCTACCTACTCGAAAAAAGATTGTTCTTCTCCTCCTTTCCTTTAGACCGTGTTATCCTACTATTAGTGAGTAGGTAACCCTAGTCGTTGGATGTTTGGGAACTATCGAAAGGGACGTACGGTCACTAAAGGCAACACTGAAAAAACTCTTAGTAATTTCCCTAAAGCCCTAAGATCACTTTTATACCGAGGCAACAGTCGAGAGGGTCATTGAGGAACTAGTGATCTCTAGACTTAAGGACAACCACTAAGAATTCTCACGTTTCGAGAATTGTGACTGTAATTCGAAGGCAACCGAATGAGGTATACCCTAGGGGTGCAAGTGTGCAAAAGTATGCTTTTTTTCAGATATATCTTATTTTGCACAATTAGGGTTATCTAGGTTCATTTAATTATTATCTTTCAGGCAACCCTATCAAACATTCATCTAAGCAGTTTATCATGCGGGAAAATAAATGGCGAAAAGATAAAATTCCTAACTATTACAAGGCTTTGGTGCAATTACATAATTAATGACTGAAAGGTAAAAAATGCGGAATTAAAACCCTAATTAAACTATTACAAACCGGGCGCAATTACATCAATAAAAAAATAATCGTACGACAAAAATAATTAAGCGCGAGAATTAAAATTGAAAAAAGTGCAAAACCCTAAAAACATTTAAAATATTTATAAAACATGATTTGAAATTGACCTAATCTTCTAATTAATTTTAATTAATCAAAGTAAATTAAAATTGATTAAAATAATTAATTTGCAAAAAAATAATTTAATAAAAAAAGCTAAGTCCTATTTTTGTGATGATTTTTTGATTTTATAAAAAAAATTGATTTAAAAAGAAATTAAACTAATTAATGATAACAAATAAAAAAAACTAGAAAAGATTAGAAATTAGACCTGAGGGGGGTGTAGGCCCAGATGGGATGGTATGTTGCTAAATTTTCCCAAAGCCCAATCCTGTGGCCCATCACCAGCGTTGGATCCAGTGTTGTTGGGAGCCTTGAGGTCCATCATGAGGGTGCAACCTGGAAGCGTGAGATCTGGCCAAGGAATGATCTGATGGTGATGAATCTTGGGCATATGATGGACGAGCTAGGAATGATAGCATTGAATCTGCAAATACATGTTAAGAAAAATAATATGTATGAGGCAGGGATAGAACCCCTGATCTCCTACACGCACGCGCTTTGAAACCATCCAGCCTTGCCACTGAGCCACTTGGTCTTTTGTTATTTAAAATACACATAATATATTATATAATAAAGGTTAGTAATTGTAATAAAACGCGCGCCAAGTTCAAATTGGCCAACCGGATCACGCCATGCAATCGTCTTCTTTGATGGACTGTCGTTTTAGGTCCAGAACTTTTACCTATGGACCTGGATGTAACTATAGGACCTGCATATTTCAAAAATCACAACCACACAATAAAAACAAAATATAAGAATGTAGACCACCTGGGTTTGACCTCATGAGTACAATGGTACTCTTCTTTTGGCTTAATTTCACCTGTAATGAAAAACCCTAAAATGAAGCTTTAAACCCTAGCAATGGCAGGTTATCAAATATGCCTAAAAACTCATAATTAATTATACAAACAGATTCTAAATGATGATACAAACATGAGTGTATGTTTAGAAATCGTTTATGATACGTAAATTCTCAAAACTAAATTCAAGAATGAAGGGAAAACCTTTATACCGTATGGGGCGTTTCAGGGTGCTTTGATGCGTGGGAGTGGTCCAGGTAGCTTCCAAACGTGCCCAGGAATTGATTGCAAGCCTTAGAATGCTTTGAATCTCCCTGTAAATCAAAATTCGAGCACCAAATTTTTTCAAAAAATTGAAGTTTCTTGTCTCAATTCTACACGGCCAATCCTTGTCTTTATCATCAGGGTTTGTTATGCATATATAGTAGAAGCAATTAGGTCAATAAAACTGAGTTGAATCTTTGCAAATTGATGAGAAAATATTTGATTTGTGCCTTGTATACTTTGTTTCTAAAATAGGCCATATCATGATCTTTTCCAATCCAATTAGTCCTTGCACGAATTATATGATTTGTCAGCTGTTTATAGACTCATAATGTGCTCATAAAATCCAATCTTTCATTTTATTTCATTATTATATTATTTTAAATGATTTATTTTGATTTTAATGAATAAAAAATCAAAACAAATAATAAAAATAATAAAATAATAAATGGATAAGCTCAGGGGTCATGGGTCATCTTAGGAACAAGTTTCAAACAAGAAAACATGGGCGCATTTGGAAAAAAATCAATTTTGATCAATGTTGACTTCATGTACATTTCCAAAATTTGGTCAACTTTAGTAATGCATATCTCTCTCATTTTTTTACCCTAAGAGGGTGTTCGTTGACTTTTTAGAAAGCTTAGGATGTCCTCTAAACAACCCTTTTGGTTTCATATCAATTGGATCTTCCATTTTCATGTAAGGAGCTTTAAACCAAAAGGTGTTTTTGTTGACTTTTTGAAATGACCTATAATGTATGAACTTGTATCTTTTGATTGAGGCATTTCATGACCTTAAGGGCTGAAGAGAAGTTGTAGGGAATTGGATTCTCTTCAAAATGATCTTTGGTTGAAAAATGTTTGATAAAGTATGAGAAAGCTATGCGTGGTCATGATCAAACCTTGATCAAATGATGGAGATTACTTCAAAATGTTGATGTTGACCAAAAATCTTGAAGTTTGACTGTATTTGGGCTACAATTGACTTTTGACCTAGTACAGTTGATTTTCAGGCATTTGAGTAGTTGACTGAGCAAACTTGTTGTGCAACGAATGAAACTTGGAATGGATGATCTTGAGGACACATTAGGACATTGGAGACAATTTGGGACCCTTGGAACTCAACCATCTTGATGTGGAGTGAAACCCCAGTTTGAGGCTTATTGTCTTAAGAGGAGGATTTGTCTGGTCAATCCTTAGTCAACTTGAGCAATTGAGGACCTCTAGGAGTATGTCTTGTGTGAAAATGGGAGGGAAAATTTTGGGGTACAATAGTACCATCTTTCCTGCAATAGGGGATCAGGGTACTCGTAGTTCTTCTCAAAAAATTTAAAATACACGTGTGTTGGTTAATTTTAAGAGAAGAGACATCATCGTCATATCCGAGTGGAAAACATAATTACTACCCACGATTATGAGAAAGGAGAATTTACATCATCTCAAAGTGGAGGATATAGCTTGGATCTTAAAATAAACAAAGCCTCACTCAACACCCAAGTGGAAAATATCTCACTTCACTATATATTGTAGAAGTATAGTAGCTCGCATCACTACAAGAATCGACAACAGTCTAATCTTTTGAGAAAAGTTTTAAAGTAAAAAGTCAAAGTGGAAAAATGGTTTGAATGAGGTTAATGACTTTAGGTCTTTCCAAAAACTTCACAGTATGGTTAAGTTGATTAAAGTTTTATTAAGAAAAGATTTTTGAAAATGCATGGACCTAACTCCAATTTTATTATGAAAGTTGTTTGAGTTAGAAAACAAGAAGAGTTTTGAAAAGGAGGAAGAAGATTTTTGAAATTAAAGAAACTAGGAGAAGATAAAGGGAATATCCTAAAGCATAAAGTAAAAGCCAAGGAAAAGAACAATCTAACCAACAAGAAGCTAACACTTGATATAAGAAGTCAATGTAGAATTTCCATCCTTTGGATTGAAACCAAGAAAGCAAAATACTAAACCTCTAAGTAAAAAACCAAGCTTCAGATGAATTAATTCTTCACAAAAATTGGACAGAGTAACAGATATATACAGAGGAATCCTTAAACACAAACAAAGTATATAATCAGAATAACCTGCACACAAAGAAAATTAACCCATGCCTTGGAGTAAACCTCAATAACTTCAGACAAAATAACAACAGAGCCACAAGGTCCCAAGTATCAAGGCTTCTAATACAAAGTCCAAGAGGTCTACAACTCCACAATACCATGGATGGTAACAAGGTAGTCTAAGTAACCTTAAAGTTTTTTAATGTTCAAGTTGATTATTAAGTATCTCCAAAAAGAAAATAAAAGCTCAAATAAACAAAGATAAAATGGCATAAAGATAAATGCTCAAGTGATCAAAAGAGAAATGGCATCGAATGTAAATGCTAAATTAAATGGTACATAAAAATAAAGACACAAAATAAAGGCATAAAGTAAAGTTAATTGTTAGTAAATTAGAAGTTAGAATATTAGTTGAATGACCATCTTAAAGCCTACATTTGAGAGCTCATTACAAGATTGATAAAATCAAAGCTTCTCAACAACAAGTCTCATTTGCTTTTAGTCAAGTATATAATTCATTTCAAGTGCTCAAATCAACCACATGTGATCAACAATATTCAAATGATTCACTTAGACCAAAGTTCATGAAATTCATTAGAGGATTGAAAGAATCAAAGCCTCCTAACAATGAACTTAAAAGTTATTGGATCAAAGGTTTCAAATTAAACACACTTGGGCTTGAAAACAAAGTTTGGGCCACAAATGATCACTTTTCAAATCTGGACAAATTTAGCGCTATGTTAAGCAATCATAAATGGATTTATGTAGAAGTCACACCTATTTTGAAGTTGGTCAATAGCAATCTATTTACCAACATGTTAGAGAAATGATATGTATATCATTCTCCAAAAACATGTAGCACAAGTAAAAACAAGAAAGGGATAAGATGAAGAGGGAGGAGAATGATAGTATAACTAATGTATCATATGAGATTAGGGTTTTAAATATCATCAACATCATTCATCAATTTTGGTGGATTTAGTTTTTAAACCTATCAACACCCAAGATCCAAAGAGGTTGAGGAACTTGTCCCAAAATAAAACTCAAGTGTCTCCAAATCAGGACCAATTAAAAAATAATAAAATATATTTAATATAAAACCAAATTTAAATGATTTAAAAAGGAAATAATTGGTAAAATACACAACATGTATTTAAACACCAAATAAAAATCTTAAATAAATATCAGAAGTCTAACATGAGTCAACAAGTATTGACAAAAACTTTTAGAATTTTTTAAAGTGAAAAATAATTTTTAAAATTTAAAGAAAACATAAAAATAAACCAAATTGTGAAAAATAGTAAAATAAAAAATAAAAGTAAAATGAGGTCACCAATATTTGTCAAGAGGTCATTGGATCCTTCTATAATTATTTTAGAATTTAAAAATCAAGAAAAGCACTTTTAAACAATTAAAACAACTCAAATAAAGTTAAAAATCATTAAAAAATCAAATCACAAAATAAAATTATGAAAAAATAAAAATCAGAAAGAGAAAAATCAAAAGTATTTTTGATAATTTTTCATAATTTTAGAAGTTGAAACGAATTTTTTTATGAATTTTTGAAGTTTAAAACAATTAAATAGAAAAATCAGAAAATAAAAATAAAACCAAAATAATGTAGACCATTGGATCAATGTCAATATGCGTTAGTAAGCTAATCCAAAGGATCAGATGCGTTGTGCACGATATGGACATTAGTGAATAAACCACTAGATCATTTATTTAAAAACATATTTAAAAAAAATAGGTGGCGCGATATTATTGGCTGAATGGAAGACATGTCATCATCTTCAACCTCCAGCCACGCGCGAATTCTAGGTTCCACAAACTGTAAAATTAAAAGCTCAAACCAGTTCCATTTGATTCGTCTCATCAAGATGATTCCAATGGTACCCTCGCGAAAAAATTATATAAACTGTAATTCGGTCGTTTTGAAAAAAAAAACATAAGGAAACAATTGAAAAGGGATTTGAAAATTCATAAGCAATACTCACTTCCATTTGAGAAACAACGATGCTATGAGTATCAGAGTGATGAGAGATACATTGTAGTACCAAGTTTGGAGAGAATTGATGGAGGAATCTACCTTTTGAAGCTCAACTTCAGAGCTCCGAAACTTGACTTGGCTAGCACAATTTAGAGAACCTCAAGGCTTGGTTCTTCTCCTATCAGCTTCATTGAAGTTTAAGGATGGAGAATGAACAAAGAAGTTGGATTGAAAAACAAGGGAAGAGTGAATTCGAAAACTCAGAATTGTGAGCTAAGGAGAGAGTTTGGCAGGGTGACTTTGGATATCCAAGCTTGTCCAAATGAGTAGGGGATGATCCATATTTATAGCTAAGCATGAAGTAACAAAAAGTGAGAGAAATGATCAAGTATGACTTGTAAGTATGACTTGAGTGGGGAATTCGTGTACACTTGCATCATGAGTGAAGTGTGACTTGAAAACTCAATCATTCCTTGCATTTTAATGTGCTAAACCTTTCAGGAAACTTAGTTAATCATGTTTAATCATTAAATGCGCAATGAATTTATGTTTAGAGGTCACACTAATCATTTTACAATCTGACTGTTTTGACAAAATCAATTACATGGTAACAACTTTGCAACCATGAGGCACACAATGCAGAGAGCTTTATGATGCAATCTTGGATTCTTTAGAAAGCTGAATGATCAAGCTTGATAATATGCTTTGAAAGTCTCCACTTGGATACTTGAGCTGAGATTTATATCCATTTGAATTTGTGAAAAACACAATGATTTTTATACTTAGAAAAATTTCTAAGTATAGAACTCAAAAGTGACCTATAATATCCTTCAAAGTTACATGTCCTTCCACTCAAAATTTGGTCTTGATATCTGAAGATGAAATTAAGTAAACCTCTTGAATTGAACTGTGGAATTGAGATCACTCAAAAATCATAAAAATTTAAAGAGTTATGGTCTTTGGAAGATGATGAACAAATTTGGGAAAATTCACAAAAGACATATAATGTTTTCAATTTTTCAACAACTTTCCAAGTATTTTCAGTCTTGCACATTGAAACAGTAGACATACAAAAGATTATTATGGAAAAGTAATGGGCTAAAAGAGATAAAAATGGACCAAGTTATGATCATTTGAAGTCAAATCCTTAGATTCAAATGCTTTTCAAAGAGACTTGTAATCTTTCTCAACCATTAGCGATCTTCCATTTTTCCTTAGATCCCTGAACAAAACTTCTTAAGGAATCTTTAAAGAGAATTATGGCTTTGGAGTCAATAAAAAATATCAAAAAATGAGCAAGATATGGTCCTTAGAAGTCAATAAACCCTAGCTCAGAGAGTGTCTATATGACTTGAAACCCCTTTCAACTTTTGATGATTTTTCTTGCACAATTGGATCTTTTCATGCAAAGATAAGTTAATGTAGGTGATGATAAGAACCCATAGCAAGAAGAACCAACTCAAAATGTTGAAAATTGAGGGAGTTATGCACTTATGATCACTGAATCAAGCACTTTCTCAATTAGGTCAAACTTGTTGAATCAACCTTGAATATTTTTTATCTTCTTTGCAAAATAGAGCATGATAAATCACATTAAACTTTGAAATGATGTTATCTTAAAGCACACTCAAAGAAGGGGCTTATGTCTCAAAGAAACTTGTTGAAGAGGGCATGGAAATAAACACACGAACCTATGAATCTTCTTGATGAATGCCACCACAAACTTTGAGGAAAGTTTGACCTAAATAAAGAGAGAGAACTCTTTGAACCATAAATATTTGATATCATAGACATAGCCTTGAAATTTAAGCTCTTGTAATCCATTGAAGAACCATATGACTGAGGACCACCCCTTAAACCCTAGGTTAGATGGTGAGACGAATGCAATTGTGTCATCATCTATAATATGAACATTAAAAGAAACATATATACATATTTTGATGTTAGTTAATCCACCTAAAAACATATGTACAAGAAAGAGACCGGAAGAGGACTCTAACAAATGTATCAATCATACATGCTTGTAGTTAGTAGCGAACACATACAAGAAAGAGACCGGAAGAGGACTCTAACAAAGATATTAAACATACATGTTCGAATTGGTAGCAGGCATATACAAGAAAGAGACCGAAAGAGGACTCTGACAAAGATATCAAACATATATGTTTGGGGTTGGTATCAAACATATACAAGAAAGAGACCAAAAGAGGACTCTAACAAAGATATTAAGTATACATGTTCGGAGTTGGTAGCGAGCACATACAAGAAAGAGACTGAAATAGGACTCTAACAAGGATATTAAATATACATGTTCGGGGTTGGTATCAAACATATACAAGAAAGAGACTAGAAGAGGACTCTAATAAAGATATCAAGCATTAGCGATCATATACAAGAAAGAGACCGAATGAGGACTCTAACAAAGATATCAAGCATACATGTTTGGATTTAGTAGCGAACACATACAAGAAAGAGACCGCAAGAGGACTCTAACAAAGATATCAAACAACATGTCCGGGGTTGGTAGCAGGCATATCCAAGAAAGAGGCTGAAAGAGGACTATGACAAAGATATCAAACGTACATGTTTGGGGTTGGTATCAAACATATACAAGAAATAGAATGGAAGAGGAATCTAACAAAGATAATAAGTATACATGTTTGAATTTGGTAACGAGCACATACAAGAAAGAGACCGGAAGAGGACTCTGACAAAGACATCAAACATACATGTTCGGGGTTGGTATCGAACATATACAAGAAAGATACCGGAAGAGGACTCTAACAAAGATATCAAACATACATGTTTGGTGTTAGTAGAAAACACATACTAGAAAGAGACTGAAAGAGAACTCTGACAAAGATATCAAAAATACATGTTCAGAGTTAGTAGCAAACATATACAAGAAAGAGACCATAAGAGGAATCTAACAAAGTTATCAAACATACATGTTCGGAGTTGGTAGCTGTTGTACCCCAAAATTTTCCATCTCATTTTATCAACATATCTCATCACAAGGCTCTTGGAACTCAAGATCAAGCTAGGGTTTGCTCTGCTTAAGACACCTCCTTGCACTGTTGACCTAAATTAGGGTTTGAGTTTGCACATGGATTTTTTTGACTTACATTGCCCAAGGTGACTTTCATACTTCATGTTGGACTCATGAGTTTGTCCATACCAAGTTTCAAGCCTTGAATCAAATTTTTGCCCAATCAATTGGACAGTTGACCTAGAAATCAGCTGTATTGGGGAAAAAGTCAACTGTGGCCAATTTACAGTCAAACCTCATGAATTTTGACCCACATCAACATTATGAACTCATATGAACCATTTGATCAAGTTTGGACCACAATTCAATAAGAAATTTAATCAGATCACTAAAAGGGCAAAATGGTCATTTTTAGGGTTTTGATTGTACAAAGGCAATTTTTGACTGTTTGACCTAGCCAATGGCAAATTAAGCTCAAACATGGACTCAAGGACTCAATGACATCATTTTGACTTATTCAACAAGTTCAAAAGATCTCAAATGCATGGGATTGACAGATGAATTTTTCAGTCAACTGACCAAAATTTGACTGTACACTGAAAAGTCAAACTTTGACTTTTTGGTCAAAATCATGTGCCAAGGGTCATTTTTCATCAAGATGTGTCAAATTATGAAACTTGTTCATCAAGAAACCCAAAATTGCAAATTAGGGTTTAAAGTTGAAAATTTTCATAACATAGAATTTTTCTAAGTTATGAAATTTTCTTAATTTTTCCTAACTTTGTCCCACATTTTCACCATGATGAAAATGGATTCAAATAAAACTTACAACATGAAAGTTGTAGTCCTCCACAAAGTCTACAACTTTGATTCACAAAGTTTTCTCAAAAGAAGCTTGGATCTCAAGTTATGATTTTTGGAACAAGGGTCCCTAAAACTTTTAACTTAGAGAAATTTTGCCCTAGTTTAGGCAGGATTTTGGCCATTTGTGGATTATATAGCATGTTGCAAGCTTTCCAAATTGTCTAAGAACTCCTCAAACACATTTGTGGTTAGGGAGAATCGAATGCTTGAAGTTGGCAAAAACTCACTTTGTATCCATGGCCAATACATGTTCACTCAAGTGGCATTTTCAAACCAGCATGCTTTGTACTAGTTTGCAGGCCTCTAAACCATTTTACACTCCTTAATTGAATGCAAATCCACTGATCTAATGCATTATCTTGGCCATTTGGACATTGCACACAAAACTAAGCCTTAATTAGAAAAAGGTACATTTCTATTTTGGAAAAGGTATGCTTTATGTCAAACCATGATCTTTGAAGCATAGGTCCATATCTCTGAAGCCAAATCAAATCCAAAAATTCTAGCAACCAAGAGGATTGTGTGCAGCATATTAAATAGCTTGTACAGGCCTGTATGGACAAGTTACACATTCTTGCTTCAAAAAGAAGAAAACTTGCAAAATCCTCCCAACTAAAAAACCAGCCATTGTTAGCTTAGACAAACATTGCAAACATATTTTACACAACCCTTTGAGCAAGAAACACGAGTCTTTGAGCCTCAAAACCTTCCATAGCCATAAATCACACTTTTTTGGCAAAACAGGGAAGTTGCTGCAACTTGAGTGCCATAGCTCATTTGGCTCGTGCGTTTTGCCCCTTTTTGCTTCAAACACATTCCATTCAACTCACTCAAGCTATCCCAAACCTCCATTGCCAACTGTAATTCCATTTACAGTGTCCACCATTTTCATTTCAAGCTTGTGCAGGTTGAGTTCTAGAGGCTGGTTCAGGGACATTCAAGGCAAGCTAGCTATTGGAAAAGATCAAGTGAAGTTCAAGAAAGCTACCAGACACCTCTAAACTTGTTGAGAAGCTCTACATTGTCCTACTCGAATCCAACTGAAACAGGTTTTTCATCACTTTCTATCTCCCTATTTAGGAACATTTAGCCTTAGGTTTGTGAATAAGTAATGTAGTATTCAATGCCATGAAGTTGTACATATGCTCAGTTTTCATTTATATTAAGTGTCCTAGGAGAATTTCATTCATTAACATGCTGAAAAAGTTAGGTCAGATTTTGGGGCAAGAGAAATTCTCTCTGGTCTTTGAGAGTTAGGATTAATGCTTTATATGGTTAGAATCGTTTTAAAATTCTCAACAAGTTTGATGTTGTGAGTTTTGGCAAAAGATCACGTTTCCAGGATGTCCAAGTTTGAACGAAGCGCGCGCGCGTTTGACAATTGCTGGAGGTTGAAGATGAAGACTTGGGCTGGGCCTGGCCAGTTTTGCTTCTAACACCCCTGTTTTCAGTTTCACACCCTCTGGCCCAATTTCTTATATTTTTGCATTTTTTAATTTTTGTTTTCTTTTCTGACTTTTTTATTTTATTTCCAAGTATAATAGATGCTCAAAAAATATTTTCATAATTTTTTACATTTTATTTGGCATTTTATTTTAATTATTCTAACATAAAAACATTTTTAATACTTTTATAATTTATTTAGAACTTGAATAATTTATTTCTTCTTATTTTGTTCACACTGAAAATATTAATAAAAATATGATTTATTTTTGTACATATTTTATTTTATTTTATACATATTTAATATATTTAATACATATATATATATATATATATATATATATATATATATATATATATATATATATATATATATATATATATATATATATATATATATATATATATATATATATATATATATATATATATATATATATATATATATATATATATATATATATATATATATATATATATATATATATATATATATATATATATATATATATATATATATATATATATATATATATATATATATATATATATATATATATATATATATACTCTTATTTTATTAAAATACTTAGAATAAAAATACAAAAATATTACATTTTTATTTTATTATTATTTATACAAAAAAATACCTTTTTTAAGTATATTTCATTTTTGTACATATTAATATATTTTTTTATATAAATAATATATAGTATTTATTTTCTTAAGGAAATTAGGGTTTTACCCTAAAAACAAATAAAATTAATTTTTCTTTATTTATTTCTTCATACTTTTTACATTGAAAATACTTTACATACATAAACAAATAAAAACTTCTTTTTGCATAATACATTTTATTTAATATTTATTTATTTTGTTTATTTAAATATTGTACATTTAAATATTGATGCATTTGAGATTCAATTTGGATGTAATAGTAATCTAGGGTTTAATTTCTTGTCAAATACCCCCCGTTCAAAATTGTACCCCCATCCCCATAATCATGTTGTAATATCTTAGAACTTTAAATTCTCGCATTTTACGCTTTCAAATATGCCATGATTAGAGAATTAGGGTTTGTATGTAAAAATCAAATTAACAATTAGTTTGACCTAATCAAAGATAAAAATGCATGAAAAACAAACACAATGCACACTTGCACCCCTAGGGTTACAATCCACTTGTTGCCTTCAAAAATGGGCCATGGTATGCATGTTGAGTACTTTGGCAAAAACAAAACAAAAGATCATAGTCCCTCGATGACGCTATCTTGGTTGCCTAAACAAAAATGATCAAGTCCCTCAAGAAAATTGCCAAAAATACTTGACACAATTGCTATCATGGTCTATACGATGACCCGCGCCTGTCCCGTTTAACATCCTAACACAAGGTTGTTCACCAAATGCAATGGTGAAACAACACTGTCAAAAGGGTTAAAAACATTAGGAAGGATCTTTCAGTAAAATAGGGTAGACAACTCTTAGTTACTTGATCAAAAAGCTTGCAAAACATCCTTGCTATTTTCAAACACACTTCACAACACAATTTCTAAATGAGACTTTCAAACATTGAAATCTTTTCAAAAGACAAAAACACCTTTGTATACATTCAAACAAGAATCATTACAAAGGTTGCCACAATGATGGCCTCTTTTCAAAACATCTTTCAAAACCACACACAAAGCACCATTTCAAACAATTGAAAAGCAAAAGCAAGTGATCTAAACAAGTAACTAAGAGCCCATGGATAACCATGGATGAAAAGGGTGCTTGCACCTTCCCTTTTCATAATCTACTCCCCGAACCCAAGAAAACATCTCAAAGGTCTTTCCTGTGCTTTTTGACCTTTCCTTAGGATAAAATAAAAAGTTGGTGGCGACTCTTGCTAAACCGAAACATTTGCAAACACAAACGCAAAACCTCAAGTCAGTTCTCCCACGGTATCACAGAACTGGCGACTCTGCTGGGGATATGTCTAAAAGTGGAGTAACCTTAGGGCTTAGATCACCCTTGCATGCTTATTTTGTTTGCTTTGATTGCTTTACATTTGGTTCTCTTGTTTGGGTTTGAATCCTCCACCCGGATTTTTGGGAAACATTCATAGGTAAATAGCAATACGTTGTGGAAACTGTGCGGGGTATACCGACATGGTTGAAGCAATAACTATATTAGTGCGACATATTTGTGGATACCGGTAGCCTTTGAGTCAATCAAAGAGAATACGGGGCCGCTGAGTGATGTCATGGAGCACTAATGAACTCTTAGAACCTTACTTGACCATCTTGGCCTTTTTTAGGGGTAGTGAGATGATCGGCTTTGGTGCAGTCCGAAGTTGGTAGATACTCGATACTACACTCATTGAGGGTTGTTTTCTTAGAATATTTTGGTCGCCAGTTAAGTGGCTAAACCAAAACAATAAACACAGAAAATAATCCAATGATATTGAGCTCCTTAGAACCCGGTTACTACTTATAGGACAAGTTGAGCCAACTAACTTCAAGAGGGTACTTACCTATGAAACCTCATGCAAGCCTGAAACTAGGATCTTGTGTGATTTGCTTGTACATGTGCTTGTGCATACATCATGAACATCATAAAGCATCATATGCATCCACTAACCATTTCAAGGGTTTGGATCTTCATCTTTGTTCTTGTTTTGTAGGTCATGGAATCTCTTCGCAGGAAAACAATCCAAGTCAACCTTGTGAGAATCCCTCCTCAACTCAAGGAGCTTACTTCCAAGATACCAGATAATTCCCCTTTCAGTGAAAGACATGGTAGACTTCTCAACTTGGTCAACTCCAACATTGAAGAAGACATGGTGAAAGTTCTCTTCCAGTTCTTTGATCCCCTACACCACTGTTTTACATTCCCTGATTACCAACTAGTACCTACTTTGGAGGAATTTTCTCAACTCCTGAGGATTCTTATTCTTCATCAACTACCCTACAACGGTACGGAAAAAGAACCAAAGCCTGAAGATGTTGCTCAAGCATTACACTTGCAACCATCTGATATCAAAGGACATTGGGAAACCAGAAGTGGTGTCAAGGGTTTCTTGGCAAAGTTTCTATTTGAGAAGGCACAAGACTGCTGGAATTCTCTAGATCTACAAGCTTTTGAAGAGATTGTAGCACTCCTCATCTATGGGTTGGTCTTGTTCCCAAACCCTGATCAGCTTAGAGATGTAAATGCTGTCAAGATTTTCATATCTCGGAATCCTGTACCTACATTTATTGGGGACATCCTACACTCATTTTACACACGAACAATGAGGAAAAAAGGTGTTCTCATGTGTTGTACTCCTCTTCTAAAAAGGTGGTTTATTTCTCACCTTCCCCAGACAGTTTTGAAGAATGAGCAGGGTTTAAGGTGGTCACAACGGTTGATGACCCTCACACATTCTGATGTTCATTGGTGTTTTCGGTCTAGAGAAAATGTCATCATCATTGATCGTTATAGGGAATTCCCTAATGTCCCACTACTTGGCATTAGGGGAGGCATTACCTACAACCCATGTTTAGCTCTGAGACAATTTGGATATGCCTGAAGGGATGGCCCTCATGATATGTTGATCCCTGGCCTAGTTTTTGACTTCGACAACGATGCTCAAGGACTTCGACAACAGTTTATCCGAGCTTGGAGGATGCACAACAAAGTGGATAGTAAGACACTGGGGCACAAGAATTCCATCCCCCTTGAGCCTTATCTCAAGTGGGTACGAACTCGCGCCCATAATCTTATGATGCCATACCCTCACATTCTCCCCGTGATCAAAGAGCCTGTTATGGAAGGAGAGGTTCCATACACCCTCCTACATCCAGACATGCCAACATCATTGGAAGAATTGCAAAAGAGTTGGATACTACTCAAAGAAGAACATAATACTTTTGAAGTCAGCTTCTATGGCAGTGAGAAGAAGGTTTTGGAGCTTACCCGTCGACTTCATGAAGAGGAAACTCTCAACACTTACATCGCACCAAAGAGGATGCACAATGTCTTTTTACATTAAGAATTTTGTAATATTTTTCCCATGTGGCATTTATGTACTAACAAATTTCTTCTTAATATTACGTGTGTTCTTTTTGTTTGCAACAAATTTGAATTTCTGAATCCTTGAATGCATTACATGAATAACATATCATTCATCATATGCATAAACAGGTCTTCACACCAGGTTTCCTTATCTTTCTATTGTTTATTTCAGCAAGATGGATTTGGAGCAGACGGTTAAGGATCTTCAAGCACAGAATTCGCAATTCCAGCAACTCCTCATGACCTTAGCAAAGGGTCAAGAGGACCTTAAAGCACTGTTGGAGAAAGATAAAGAGAAAAAGAAGAAAAGGCCTGGTATGGCCACTTTGGGAAGAAGGTTTGAAAACCAGGCTAGAAAGGTTCTCGAGTTCCCCTCGACGTCTGATGAAGGGGTTGGTAAAGGTAAAGGAACTGCGATGCCTTCTGAATCTGAAGTTGAAGAAGAAGAAGAGGAAGAGAATGAAGATTACTCTGAACAGCAATATCCCCCGGCGAATGACAAGTATAAAAATCTTGAGGATCGGTTGGCAGCCATGGATTTGCAAAGGGTTCCCGGGTTAGATTTTGAAGAACTAGGTTTGGTCGCTGGGATCGTCATTCCTCCCAAGTTAAAAGTTCCTACATTTTCTAAGTATGAAGGTCTGTCGTGTCTGAAGATGCCTCTAAGATCCTACGTCAAAAAGATCCAACCTCACTCCTCTGATAAAGATCTTTGGGTCCACTTCTTTCAAGACAGTTTGTCAGGCACACAATTGGACTGGTTCTATCAACTCGAGAGATCGGATGTTCATAACTGGGAAGACTTAGCTGCTGCTTTCTACCGAAAATACCAGTATAATGCAGACTTGGCGCCTACTCGTACTCAGCTACAGAGTATGGGTATGGCTTCTAATGAAGGATTTAAGGAATATGCCCAGAAGTGGCGGGATTTGGCTGGAAGGGTGCAGCCACCTTTGTCGGATAGAGAGCTGTTTGACATGTTTTTAGGGACCCTGTCTGGCCCTTTCTTCAATCATTTAATCGGGAGTTCATCTGCAGGATTCACCGAATTAATGATGACTGGTGAAAGGGTCGAGGCTGGCATTAAAAGTGGTAAAATTCAGAAGGATTCCTCTGCTTCCATTGCTATTAAGAAGACCTTCCCAGCCAAGAAGGAAGTTTCTGCTGTTCACAACCAGAGAAACCAAGGAAGAACATGGCGCCGACCAACGGTGGGGGTTGTTATGATCCAAAACTCTTCAACCGATCAACCTCGCAACAATCAACCAAGATCTAATCAGCAAAGGGTAGAAAGGCCACAACGACAATTCACCCGAATCAACATGACACCGGCTCAAGTCCTCCCTCATCTGTTAAAGCTGAATCTTACCAACTTGAAAGAAGCGCCGAAGAACCCTAATACCTCTTCTCCTTATTACCACTCCAATGCAAAATGTGTGTATCACTCTGACAGTGTAGGGCATGATACCAACAACTGTTGGGCTCTTAAAAACAAGATACAAGACCTGATAGACGCCAAGGAGGTAGAATTCGATGCGTCTGAAAAGCCGAATGTGATTTCTGCCCCAATGCCCAAGCACAGTCATAATGTTCATGCCGTTATGAAAGATCTTCATGTTACCAATGTTGCTGACCTTTTGACTATGTTACCAGTGATTAAAGTGAATTTGATGATAGCCGGGATATTCCTAGGCTGTGGAAAAGACTGTTGCTTTTGTTCAAACATGCAAGCTGACTGCCCACTATTGAAATCAGGCATCCAACGCCTGATGGATACCCAAGAGATCCTCTTTCAAAAGACTCTTGTTGATACTACCACTCATGTTAGTCCTGCTACCTTTGATACTCCAACCAATGACATTGCAATAATAACCATCTTCGACGATCTTTCCAAGACCTGCAAAAGGCCTGTTAAGATTACGCCTGATCCTAAGTTTGTGCCGCTAAAAATCACCATGCCGGGGCCTGTCCCGTATAAATCTAACAAGATGATACCATGGAACTACGGAGGAGAAATCTTCTACCATGGTGTCAAACAAATTGAATCAGTCCAAGAGAATTTCGATGATGAAACCCCTAATATAGGGAATATTGCGGGAATGAGCAAGATAACTCGCAACAAAAGGATCTTCTCTCCGGAGATTGCTCCTCCACGGGCAGTCTTCAGACCCTCGAAAGCTTCTGTGCCTGTCAAGCCATCCGTGCAAAGTCCGATAATTGAAGAAATTGATGTTCCCGAAGATAGACCCTATGATGATGCTACCAGTAAAGGTAAGGGGATACTAGAAGCGCCTGTCAGGACGAAGGCTCATACTGTGGTAATCCCCGAGACCACCCAGAAAGAGATGGAAGAAATCTTAAAGATAATAAAAAAGAGCGACTACGATGTGGTGGAGCAGCTAGGGCAAACCCCTTCCAAAATCTCCATGTTGGCTCTCCTACTCTGCTCTGAGGCCCATGCTAAGGCCTCGATCAAATTCCTAAAGACGGCGTACGTGCCTCAAGAAACTTCCGCAGACCAGTTTCAAGAGTGCGTGGCTAGCCTTACTGCTGATAATGGTCTTGGTTTTTCCGATGCTGATTTGACTCCTAAGGGAAGGAAGCACAATGACGCGCTGCATGTCTCAGTAGAATGCAGAGGAACCACACTTTCCCATGTTCTGGTTGACACCAGTTCATCTTTAAATGTTCTCCCGAAAAAGGAGTTGGATAGATTAGACTGCGAAGGTTTGACCTTGAAGCCTAGTATCATCGTTGTTAGGGCCTTCGACGGTTCTAAGAGGATGGTCCATGGAGAAGTGGACATCCCAATCAAAGTGGGCACAAAAATTTTCAACTCTACCTTTTATGTGATGGATATCCGTCCCTCATATTCTTGCTTGTTGGGAAGGCCATGGATCCAAAATGCTGGGGCAGTCACTTCCTCTTTGCACCAAATGCTAAAGTACCCAGTTCAGGGTAAGATTATAACGGTGCACGGTGAGGAAGAGTACATGATAAGTCACCTCAACTCCTTCTACTATGTGGAGTTGGATGGCGAATTCATAGAAACACCATTCCAACATTTCGAAGAAGTCACTCCTGAAGTCGCGGTTGCAAATACAATGACTGATGTGCCTATCGTTTCCAAGCCTATGTCTAGGATGGCATCCCTCAAAGATGTGGAGACCGTAATCAAATAAGGAATGAGTACAGTGTGGGGACAACTGCCTGATTTTTCTCACAAAACGGACAAGTTCGGACTAGGTTTTACTACTGATGGCCAAAAAGCTGTGCGTCGCTCCCGAGCTGGAGGACCACCCGTAAAAATCACTCACCATGGAATTAATGCCTTAGAAGATGATGCTGAAGAAGATAACTTTGAAGATTGGATCTTCCCAACCATCGAAGGAGGATTAAGCAACTGGGAAGCGAAAGACTTCGTTCCCATCACTTTCATCAACCAGTAATTTATCTTTGAACTATTTCTTATTTTGGTCTGTAATAATTAAACAATTCGTACACACTCTTTTCACCTTATGCCTTACCCGGGGCATATAGGTCCATTTGTAAGGGCTTGATTTCTTCATTATCATATGCCATGTTTAATGAATCATTGGACATTTTCATCTATAAATTGTTGTGTTCATTTTCTTTCCTTTTACATTTTGTTTTGTTTAAGGATGGCTATCCCTTACACACATCCACACTCATAAAATGCAGGTACCCATCCACTCTGTATTCCATGGGTGACTATTCTGCTTTAGCCTTCGGTGACTCTGAAGATTTGGTCAATCATGCCGAGTACGAAGGTGATGAAGAATGTGAAGTGCCTGGAGAGCTAGCCAGACTTTTGCAACAAGAAGAGAGGGCTATTCTGCCCCATGAAGAGTTGCTAGAGACCATCAATTTGGGAACAGAGGAAGACAAGAAAGAGGTTAAGGTGGGTGCCAACCTGGAACCAAGTGTCAAAGAGTGCTTAATTCAGTTGTTGAACGAATATGTTGGGATCTTTGCCTGGTCCTATGAAGACATGCTGGGACTAGATACAAATATCGTGGTTCATCGTCTCCCAACAAGAGAGGATTGTCCATCGATCAAGCAAAAGGTCCTCCGAATGAGGCCCGACATGTCTGAAAAGATCAAAGCTGAGGTAATGAAGCAATTCAATGCTGGCTTTCTGGATGTTACTTCCTATCCACAATGGGTTGCTAACATTGTGCTCGTGCCTAAGAAGGACGGCAAAGTCAGAATGTGTGTGGATTATCGAGACTTAAATAGGGCTAGCCCTAAAGATGATTTTCCACTGCCACACATCGACATCTTGGTTGACAACATAACTCAACACAAGGTATTTTCCTTCATGGATGGATTCTCGGGATACAACCAGATCAAAATGGCCCCAAAAGACATGAAGAAGACTACTTTTGTTACGCAGTGGGGTACCTTCTGCTACAAAGTGATGCCATTCGGACTGAAGAATGTCGGGGCAACCTATCAGCGAGCCATGGTAGCTTTGTTTCATGATATGATACATCATGAGATCGAAGTCTACGTAGACGATATGATAGCCCGATCACAGAGAGAAGAAGAGCACCTTGACCATCTGCAAAAGCTGTTTGACAGATTGAAGGAGTATAAGCTCAGGCTGAACCCAAGTAAGTGCACTTTCGGAGTCAGGTTTGGTAAACTTTTAGGATTTATTGTCAGTAACAAGGGCATTGAGGTTGATCCTGCTAAAGTCAAGGCTATACAAGAAATGCATGCCCCCCGCACTGAAAAGGAGGTTAGAGGTTTCTTGGGACGCTTAAACTATATTGCGAGGTTCATCTCTCACCTAACATCTACCTGTGATCCAATCTTCAAGTTGTTGAAGAAAGATCAGGTGGTTGAATGGAACAATGATTGTCAAGTTGCTTTTGATAAGATCAAGGAGTATTTACTGGAACCTCCTATTTTGATGCCACCCGTCGAAGGAAGGCCGTTAATTATGTATCTGACTGTTTTGGATAACTCAATGGGGTGCGTACTGGGCCAACATGACGAGTCTGGCCGAAAAGAGCATGCCATTTATTACCTTAGCAAAAAGTTTACCGACTGTGAGACTCGCTACTCACTGCTCGAGAAAACTTGTTGCGCTTTGGTATGGGCTGCTCGCCGGCTAAGGCAGTATATGTTGACTCATACCACTTTGTTGATTTCTAAAATGGATCCGATCAAGTATATCTTCGAGAAGCCTGCTTTATCTGGAAGAATCGCTAGATGGAAAATGATCCTGACTGAGTATGATATTCAGTACATAACCCAAAAAGCTATAAAGGGGAGTGTACTATCTGACCATCTAGCTCATCAAGCCGTCGAAGATTACCAATCTATGAGATTCAAATTCCCTGACGAGGACATCATGACATTGGACAACATTGAAGGTAACGGACCGTATGACGGACCTGAACAAGGATCCCGATGGACCCTGTACTTTGATGGTGCTTCAAATGCACTTGGAAACGGTATCAGTGCAGTACTCATCTCTCCAGAAGGTTGCCATACTCCCTTCACTTCCCGACTTTGCTTCAGCTATACCAACAACATGGCTGAATATGAAGCTTGCATCTTTGGTCTCAAGGCTGCTATTGACTTAGGAATCAAATCTTTGGTCGTATTTGGGGACTCGGCTTTGGTTATCAGTCAAATAAAGGGAGAGTGGGACACTAGACATCCTAATCTTATCCCATACAAAGAACATGTCCTGACATTGTTGCCTCACTTCGAGTAGATCACCTTTGAGCACTTCCCACGAGAAGAAAATCAGCTAGCAGATGCTCTGGCTACAATGTCTTCCATGTTTAAACTCAACTGGGATAATGAGGCTCCCCAAATCACCATCGAACGGATGGACGAACCTGCACACTGTCATGAGATTAATACCGAAGAAGTAGTGGAACAACCCTGGTTTCATGAATTCAAAAGGTATCTCCAGACTCGAGAATACCCTGAAGGAGCTTCTGTCAATGACAAAAAGTTCTTAAGGAGATTTGCTGCCAAGTTCTTCCTAAGCAATGGTATCCTTTATAAGCGCAGCCATGATTGTGTTCTACTTCGTTGTATGGACAAGGTTGAAGCAGAGTTGATCATGACCGAAATACACAATGGCACCTTTGGAACCCACTTAAGCGGACATACGATGTCTAAGAAGATTCTAAGGGAAGGCTACTACTGGTCTACCATGGAAGCTGATTGTCATCAACATTCCCGTACTTGTCACAAATGCCAAGTCTATGCTGACAACGTACATATTCCTCCTGTTACTCTCAATGTTCTAACAGCTCCTTGGCCATTCGCAATGTGGGGAATCAACATGATTGGAGAGATCAAACCTACGGCATCCAATGGACATCGTTTCATCTTGGTCGCTATTGATTACTTTACCATGTGGGTCGAAGAAGCTTCCTATGCCTCCATTATAAAGAATGTGGTTGCCCGCTTCATCAAGCAGAACCTCATATGCCGGTATGGTATCCACGACAGGATCATCACGGACAACGGTACAAACCTGAATAACACTATGATCACCGCTCTGTGCGAGCAGTTCAAGATTTATCATCACAATTCATCTCCCTATCGGCCAAAGATGAACAGTGTTGTTGAAGCCGCGAACAAAAATATCAAGAAGATCATTCAAAAGATGACATTCACCTACAAGGACTGGCATGAGATGTTACCGTTTGCTCTGCATGGATATCGTACCACAGAGCGTACTTCAACAGGGGCAACCCCCTTTTCTTTGGTATATGGCATGGAAGTTGTTTTACCTATGGAAGTTCAGATTCCTTCCTTAAGGATCATGAAGGATACTGGGTTGAGTGAAGACGATTGGATTCAGACCCGGCTTGATCAACTTAACTTGATCGACGAGAAGCGACTTACTGCTGTTTGTCATGGTCAGACGTATCAAAAACGGATGATCAAGGCTTTCAATAAGAAAGTCAGACGTCAGGTATATCAAGTCGGAGATCTTGTAATCAAGCGGATCATCTTGCCGCAAAGTGATCCCAGGGGCAAGTGGACTCCTACTTACGAAGGAACATTTATGATCAAGAACATCTTTTCTGGTGGGGCAATGATTCTGACCACCATGGACGACGACGACTTGCTGCACCCTGCGAACGCAGACATAGTCAAAAGATACTACGCATAAAACGACCCGACAAGTTGAAAACCCGAAAGGGCGACTTGGGCAAAAATGGGCATCCCGGTGAATCGAAAACCCGAAAGGGCGGTTCAGGCAAAAATTAGGGATAAACAAAAAAATCTGTACACCCGACAAGTTGAAAACCCGAAAGGGCGACTTGGGAAAAAAAGGGTTTCCCGGTGGACTGAAAACCCGAAAGGGCGGTCTAGGAAAAAGTTAGGGAATTAAAGCGTATGACTATGTCTTGTTGGATCACTTTAAGGACAATCTCTTCACCAACAAGCTCCAAACTTCTGATCAACCCAATCATCCGCGGACGAAGCAATGAATGGACAAGATACTCAGAGTTGTGAAGGCTATAGAAGAATGGGAACCCCATGGAATTGTTACACATAACCATCTTTCTTTTTGTATAAATTTTTTTTTCTCAATTTTACGACAACATTCTCTTACTAGGATGTCTGTCTCCTTTGTACAAAAATACTTACAAAAGTTAATACAAGAATACTTCAAAGTGCAGAAATTTGCTTGCCTTTCTTTCCTTTTTACACTTATGTTTTGTTTGAAAACGTCCAATGATTTGTTGAATGAGAATATGAATTTGAATATAACACTTCTTACAAATAAAACGAAATGAGAAAAGATAACTACTGATAGTTTGAAAGTGTAGAAAGGTGACTTTGTGCTACTCCAGAAGAAATCCCCTGCAGTATGTCATTCGGATCCTCAGCAAAGCTAAAACCTTGGAGTATATATCCCTAGCGGAGTTAAAATTTAAGATCCCCAGCGGAGCCAAAATATTCTAAACTTTACCCCCCAGCGGAGTTTATTTTCAATATTCCCATCAGATTTAAGTCTCTAAACTCCTGATCCCCAGTGGAGCCCGAAAACCCTGAAATACATATCCCCAGCGGAGCTAGAATACTCTAAAATCTTGATCCCCAGCGGAGTCAAATTTCCAACTATCAATCCCCAGCGAAAACCATTCAGTTTTCCCCAATTTCCCCAGCAGGTTATCTTAAAAACCTGGACCCGACCAGATAACAATTAACTCTTTATCTTAAACCCCGATGGAATACTATCCAAATTCCTCTAGTAGAATGAAGTTTCTCATTCTCAATTCCCCAAGAAGAGTTCTCCACAAAACAAGGAATCCCCAGTAGATTGGCTTACAACCCAAACTCCTGATTTCCCCGGCAGAATAAACACTCTCCCCACAGAGTTATTTCCCAACAGAACGAAGATTCTAGTTCCTATTTGAAGCCTCCCAGGTTTTAATTCCCCGCAAAAGTTGTCAAAGCTCTTGTTAATCCCCACGAGTCACCATGGACTTTCAATCCCCAGCAGTGGTCCCAGGATTTCTCATTCTCAATAATCAGAGATTTTTAGAACCCTCAGCATCGGTCAAGGATTTACTTTCTCCGTCAGCAGTCAAAGATTTCATTATCTCCAGTTATCAAGGATATATTTTCCTCAGCAAGACAGCTAATCAGCTTACATGCACATCCATTACATTCATATATATCATAAACATTGATGGAACACATTTTATTGCATCATACATATCATGCAACATAACTTTGTGTTTTAGCTAACATTCTACCCTTTTCAGGATAAGATTAAAAGCTATCATTTACAACTATTCAAAGATTTCAGATACAGTATGGATACACCCTCAGACACGGCGGTCATTCTATTACTCATTCAGAATTTCAAGTCAAGATACAGTATGGATACACCCCAGACACGACGATCATTCTACTACCCATTCAGACTTCAGCAATCAGATATAGACTAGATAGGCTCCAGACACGGAAGCCATTTTATCTCTCATTCAAAATTAACTATCAACTTCAAGTTCAGATACACTCCATATACAGAAGTCATTCTGTCACTTGTCCGGATCCCAGTTACAGTATGGATATACTCCAGATACGGAAGTCATTCTGTCACTTGTCCGGATCCCAGTTACAGTACGGATATACTCCAGACACGAAAGTCATTCTGCTACTCATACAGATCTCAACTTCAGATACAGTCCAGATACGCTCCAGACACAGTTTCCATTCTGTCACTCATTTGAAATTTATCCCCAGCGCATAGATGCTTCATACACAGAGGTTTCTCTGTTACCCATTCAGAATACAGATACACTCCAGACACGGCAGTCATTCTGATATTCATTCAAGAATCAAAATACAGTTACAGCTCAGATACGCTCTATACACAGACGCCATTCCCTTGCTCAGACAAATCTAGTCTCCAGATACAACTCAGATACGTTCCAAATACGGATACCATTCTGACGTTCATTCCACTGATCTTCAACAAACAAAATTTGGATGGCATCTCTAAGCCAATCTCCAGCAAGATTCTACCATCTCCAAATGGCATCTTTAAGCCCATTCCCTCAGATACATTGTGACGAAGGAAAATTTACGGGCACTCTAGTGTCCAATCCTCTTTTACCTTCGAGTCACGAAAGGAAAACTTGCCAATCTAACTCTTCAGGTTCAAGAAGATTGAACAGGGGCAACTGTTGTACCCTAAAATTTTCCCTCTTATTTTATCAACATTTCTCATCACAAGGCTCTTGGAACTCAAGATCAAGCAAGGGTTTGCTCTGCTCAAGACACCTCCTTGCACTGTTGACCTAAATTAGGGTTTGAGTTTGCACAGGGATTTTTTTGACTTACAATGCCCAAGGTGACTTTCATACTTCATGTTGGACTCATGAGTTTGTCCATACCAAGTTTCAAGCCTTGAATCAAATTTTTGCCCAATCAATTGGACAGTTGACCTAGAAATCAACTGTATTGGGGAAAAAGTCAACTGTGGCCAATTTACAGTCAAACCTCATGAATTTTGACCCGCATAAACATTATGAACTCATATGAACCATTTGATCAAGTTTGGACCACAATTCCATAAGAAATTTGATCAGATCACCAAAAGGGCAAAATGGTCATTTTTAGGGTTTTGATTGTACAAAGGCAATTTTTGACTGTTTGACCTAGCCAATGGCAAATTAAGCTCAACCATGGACTCAAGGACTCAATGAAATCATCTTGACTTATTCAACAAGTTCAAAAGATCTCAAGTGCATGGGATTGACAGATGATTTTTTCAGTCAACTGATCAAAATTTGACCGTACACTGAAAAGTCTAACTTTGACTTTTTGGTCAAAATCAAGTGCCAAGGGTCATTTTTCATCAAGATGTGTCAAATTATGAAACTTGTTCATCAAGAAACCCAAAATTGCAAATTAGGGTTTAAAGTTGAAAATTTTCATAACTTAGAATTTTTCTAAGTTATGAAATTTTCTTAATTTTTCCTAACTTTGTCCCACATTTTCACCATGATGCAAATGGATTCAAATAAAACTTACAACATGAAAGTTGTAGTCCTCCACAAAGTCTACAACTTTTATTCACAAAGTTTTCTCAAAAGAAGCTTGGATCTCAAGTTATGATTTTTGGAACAAGGGTCCCTAAAACTTTTAACTTAGAGAAATTTTGCCCTAGTTTAGGCAGGATTTTGACCCATCTTCTTGGCCATTTTTCACTTAGTTCCAGTTGGAGTCTCAAGTTGAATTCCAAAGATTTATTATAGAGCATGTTTCAAGATTTCCAAATTGTCCAAGAACTCCTCAAACACATTTGTGGTTAGGGAGAATCGAATGCTTGAAGTTGGCAAAAACTCACTTTGTATCCATGGTCAATACATGTTCACTCAACTGGCATTTTCAAACCAGCATGCTTTATACTAGTTTGCAGGCCTCTAAACCATTTTACACTCCTTAATTGAATGCAAATCCACTGAGCTAATGCATTATCTTGGCCATTTGTACATTGCACACAAAACTAAGCCTTAATTAGAAAAAGGTACATTTCTATTTTGGAAAAGGTATGCTTTATGTCAAACCATGATCTTTGAAGCATAGGTCCATATCTCTGAAGTCAAATCAAATCCATAAATTCCAGCAACCAAGAGGATTGTGTGCAGCATATTAAATGGCTTGTACAGGCCTGTATGGACAAGTTACACATTCTTGCTTCAAAAAGAAGAAAACTTGCAAAGTCCTCCCAACTAAAAAACTAGTCATTGTTAGCTTAGACAAACATTGAAAACATATTTCACACAACCCTTTGAGCAAGAAACACGAGTCTTTGAGCCTCAAAACCTTCCATAGCCAGAAATCAATCTTTTTTGGCAAAACAGGGCAGTTGCTGCAACTTGAGTGCCATAGCTCATTTGGCTCGTGTGTTTTGCCCCTTTTTGCTTCAAACACATTCCATTCAACTCACTCAAGCTATCCCAAACCTCCATTGCCAACTGTAACTCCATTTACAATGTCCACCATTTTCATTTCAAGCTTGTGCAGGTTGAGTTCTAGAGGCTGATTCAGGGACATTCAAGGCTTGCTAACTATTAGAAAAGATCAAGTGAAGTTCAGGTAAGCTACCAGACACCTCAAAGCTTGTTGAGAAGCTCTGCATTGTCCTACTCGAATCCAACTGAAACAGGTTTTTCATCACTTTCTATCTCCCTATTTAGGAACATTTAGCCTTAGGTTTGTGAATAAGAAATGTAGTATTCAATGCCATGAAGCTGTACATATGCTCAGTTTTCATTTATATTAAGTGTGCTAGGAGAATTTCATTCATGAACATGCTAAAAAAGTTAGGTCAGATTTTGGGGCCATAGAAATTCTCTCTGGTCTTTGAGAGTTAGGATTAATGCTTCATATGGTTAGAATCGTATTAAAATTCTCTACAAGTTTGATGTTGTGAGTTTTGGCAAAAGTTCACGTTTCCAGGATGTCCAAGTTAGAACTAGGCGCGCGCGCGTTTGACAATTGCTGGAGGTTGAAGATGAAGACTTGGGCTGGGCCTTGCCAGTTTTGCTTCTAACACCCCTCTTTTCAGTTTCACACCCTCTGGCCCAATTTCTTATATTTTTGCATTTTTGAATTTTTGTTTTCTTTTCTGACTTTTTTATTTTATTTCCAAGTATAATAAATGCTCAAAAAATATTTTCATAATTTTTTACATTTTATTTGGCATTTTATTTTAATTATTCTAACATAAAAACATTTTTAATACTTTTATAATTTATTTAGAACTTGAATAATATGTAAATATATACTTTTATTTCTTCTTATTTTGTTCACACTGAAAATATTAATAAAAATATGATTTATTTTATACATATTTAATATATTTAATACATATATATATATATATACATATATACATATATATGTATATATATATATATATATATATATATGTATATATATATATATATATATATATATATATATATATATATATATATATATATATATATATATATATTCTTATTTTATTAAAATACTTAGAATAAAAATACAAAAATATTACATTTTTATTTTTATTATTATTTATACTAAAAAATACATTTTTTTAAGTATATTTCATTTTTGTACATATTAATATATTTTTTTATATAAATAATATATAGTATTTATTTTCTTAAGGAAATTAGGGTTTTACCCTAAAAACAAATAAAATTAATTTTTATTTATTTATTTCTTCATACTTTTTACATTGAAAATACTTTACATACATAAACAAATAAAAACTTCTTTTTGCATAATACATTTTATTTAATATTTATTTATTTTGTTTATTTAAATATTGTACATTTAAATATTGATGCATTTGAGATTCAATTTGGATGTAATAGTAATCTAGGGTTTAATTTCTTGTCAAATACCCCCGTTCAAAATTGTACCCCCATCCCCATAATCATGTTGTAATATCTTAGAACTTTAAATTCTCGCATTTTACGCTTTCAAATATGCCATGATTAGAGAATTAGGGTTTGTATGTAAAAATCAAATTAACAATTAGTTTGACCTAATCAAAGATAAAAATGCATGAAAAACAAACACAATGCACACTTACACCCCTAGGGTTACAATTCACTTGTTGCCTTCAAAAATGGGCCATGGTATGCATGTTGAGTACTTTGGCAAAAACAAAACAAAAGATCATAGTCCCTCGATGACGCTATCTTGGTTGCCTAAACAAAAATGATCAAGTCCCTCAAGAAAATTGCCAAAAATACTTGACACAATTGCTATCATAGTCTATACGATGACCCGCGCCTGTCCCGTTTAACATCCTAACACAAGGTTGTTCACCAAATGCAATGGTGAAACAACACTGTCAAAAGGGTTAAAAACATTAAGAAGGATCTTTGAGTAAAATAGGGTAGACAACTCTTAGTTACTTGATCAAAAAGCTTGCAAAACATCCTTGCTATTTCCAAACACACTTCACAACAAAATTTCAAAACGAGACTTCCAAACATTGAAATCTTTTCAAAAGACAAAAACACCTTTGTATACATTCAAACAAGAATAATTACAAAGGTTGCCACAATGATGGCCTCTTTTCAAAACATCTTTCAAAACCACACACAAAGCACCATTTAAACAATTGAAAAGAAAAAGCAAGTGATCTAAACAAGTAACTAAGAGCCCATGGATAACCATGGATGAAAAGGGTGCTTGCACCTTCCCTTTTCATAATCTACTGCCCGAACCCAAGAAAACATCCCAAAGGTCTTTCCTGTGCTTTTTGACCTTTCCTTAGGATAAAATAAAAAGTCGGTGGCGACTCTTGCTAAACCGAAACATTTGCGAACACAAACGTAAAACCTCAAGTCAGTTCTCCCACCGTATCACAGTAGCATACACATACAAGAAAGATATCGCAGGAGGACTCTAACAAGGAATAGTAACCAAAGATAGACTCCTGGGGAAAGAACGTTGATGATAGGCAAACTTACTGGGGATACAGATACATATCGACTTCGATAGAATGCTAAGCTAAAGAAAAAATACATAAAATAAAGAGAACAACCAAGGAGGGTACTCTAACAAAGGTTGCCAATGGTTCTCGGGGGAATAAGAAAACACCACAATACCTGATTGGGGATAGAAATCACAATAGACTCCATTGGGGAAACAAGATGGGGTAACCTTGGTGATAAGCTGTGTGGGAAATTTATCTCTGAATATAACAAACAATTTACATCGAGTAAGCAATAAAATTGGCTTATGTTTTAATGCATACTTGAATTTATTCTTTTTTAGCGTAATGCTCCATTTGAATGGAAATAATACGCATTTGGGTAGATGCAATGTAATGATGCATATTTAAATGATTCATTGGGGAATAGAAATATCAAAAAATGAACTGCCGAGAAAACCACGAACATATGAGAAATCATATTTTGGAAATTATACTTCAATGAGGAATAACAATCTGAATCGACAACCACTAGGGATAAACTGTGATGCGAGACTACAACTCAAAACACGCCAACTCCGAGGAGGGATGCCACTAAACTTTGGGGAGGATACTACAAAAATAAATTGCAGTCCAAAAAAAGAAAACATCTTGACTTCCAATAGTTCTTAACTTTTTGGAGAACAATCCATTATCTTCCTGCTGAAAATAAGGAACACTTCACTGAGAGAATAAAGACATTCATGCGTAGAGCTCTGGATTAGTGGAACTTCTACCAGGGATGACAAGAATTCTTGCACAAAAGAAAATCATTGACGAACTCTGTTGGAGAACAAACCTTCTCTTGGGGAAGATATGTTTTACTGAGGGAAAACAGATCGCCCTACATAGAGTCCTTGATAGAAAGCAACTTCTACTAAGGATAACATAACACCTTCCATCACTGAGGAATAAGAGAATTCTTACGAGAACTCTACAAAGTGCGAGCCATACTGGAAAGTGAACATCACAAGGTTTTAACCCAATCACAACCTCATTGAGGAGTAAAATATGACTCCTTGAATGACATCAATGGAGAGTGAATTCAAGTACAAATTTCACTGGGGAAAAGCAAACCGCTTCATGGTGAGGAGAGAAATCTCAAACTAGGAACCCCCAAAGCTCAAATTTCACTAGAAATAGAAATAACCTCATATGTTACTAGGGATAAGAGAGTTCATACTCACATCAGCATCCACAACATTGGGACACCAAACGTAGGATATCCACCTCCGCATAATCTCATTGGGGATAATACCCGCTCCACTGGAAAAAACAAACGACTTCGTGGGGATAATGATGATCTCTTATTAATAAAGAAACCTAACAAGAGTTTATTAGAAGATGTAGACCACCCTGGGGATATAAACTGCGGTACCACCCCTCATTGGGGAAGGAGACTCAAACTTCATTGGGGAGAGAGATATAAACCACCCTTGAGAATAATCAGCTGCGGCAAAATTGGGAACCAGATACTGACCACACTTGAGAGTTAAATAGTTGTATCAAAATTGGGTAAGAAATCTATGAAGAGAAACTTCTTAGCAAATAAGATTTTTGGTGAGCAAAAGTGCATATTACATTGGGGAAAAAGATTATGTTTGAAGAAACATTATTTCCATCAAGCACTTTGTATGGGTAAAATCCTCGAATACTTTATGCTTTTCTTGCTTGTACCCTATTTTTCGTGAGCAGACACAAGGTACCTACAAAACAAAATCACAACAACATGTCCCAAGTAGGAAATGGAAACCTTTGGCCTTCGCCCAAGGCACCTGAAATCTCAAGTAATTTCAACTGTTTAAATCATGGTTTGTGTAGCTCTAATTTTTTTTAATGTAAAAGTTTATCAAAAATTGGACGTTTCTACAATCAAAATAGTAAAAGTAAAAGTACAACTTTTGGATAAAAGAGAATTTTATTGATTGATCGATTGGCTTGTAAATAGGCATTTACATCCACAAGCAATTCCTAAAAAGAGGTAATTGCATACAAAACACAAAAAGGAGATACAAATATGTCAATATGAAGATGGATTTCGATCAGGTTCCGACTCTATTATGACTCTTATAACCTCAAATCTCCTTAAAATCTTTCTTTCTGAAAAAACTGATTGGAGTTATTCATTATCCTTCAAAATTAGCCAACTCAGATGGAGAATAGTGTTACAGATGCAACACAGACCGCAGTCATTTGCTTTAAATCCCTAACTTTTTCCTGGATCGCCCATTCAGGTTTTCAATTCACCGGGATACCCATTTTTCCTAAGCTTCCTTTTTCAGGTTTTCAACTTAGCGGATGTACACAAATATTTTTTATTCTTTTACCTTCTTCTTTTTTGTCCCTAATTTTTTCCCAAACCTCTTTATTAATTTTTTATGGTTCATCGAGACGCCCTTTTTTGCCTAAGGCGTCGACTTAGCGGGTCTTTTCATGGGAAGTATTTTTTAACTACGTATGCATTGACAGGGTGAGGGAAATCCTCTTCGTCCATATTTGTAAGCATCATGGATCCTCCTGAGAAGAACTTCTTTAAAACATATGGTCCTTCATAGTTTAGAGCCCATTTTCCCCGAGCATTTGTATTATTGGGAGGCAAGATCCTCTTCAGCACCAGAACCCATCTTGGAAATTTCGAGGATGTACTTTTTGCCAAAAGATTTCTTCATCCTCTCTGATACAACTACCCATGGTAAATAGCTGTCAATCACTTCTTATCAATGAGTTTCAACTGATCAAATTTGTTTTGAACCCACTCAGCTTCATCAAGTTATACATCTGTCATTATCCTTAAAGAAGGAATCTCCACTTTCATGGGAAGAATTTCTTCCATATCATATACCAGAGAGAAGGGGGTTTCCCCAGTCGAAGTATGCACTAAAGTACGATAACCATGCAATGTAAATGTCAACATATCATGCCAATCTTTGTAGGTCACAAACATTTTCTACATAATCTTCTTAATATTCTTATTTGTTTCCTCAACAACACCATTCATCTTTGGACGATATGGAGAAGAATTATGATGCTTTATCTTGAAACTGTCACATAACTCTTTCATCATCTTATTGTTGAGATTCATTCCATTATCAATAATGATCTTCTCGAGAATCCCATATCAGCAAATAATATTTTGCTTGATAAAGTGAGTAACCACTTGCTTGGTGACGTTGGCATACAATGTAGCTTCGACCTATTTGGTGAAGTAGTCAATGGCAACCAGAATAAAGTGATGCCCATTGGAAGCAGTTATTTCAATTTGTCTAATCATATTAATGCCCCACTGTAGCGGTAGAAATTTTTAGACTAAGCCATTGGATTTACATAACTCGCACAGATCAAATTAAAAATCACCACCACACTTTATTGTTTCCAAAGGAATGAAAAAAAGCGAATAACCCAAAAAGAGGGGGGGGGGGGGAATCAAGAAGTCCAATAGAGAATGATAAAATATTAATTAAGATTACAAGGTCTCCAATTTAGGCCAAGGTTTCTATTCCTAAGTCCAAGAAGTCCAATACTCCATAATGTCAAGGATAGTAACCATATAGTCCAAGTATTTAATAGGTTTTTATGGTTCATGTTGATTATTAGGTGTCTTAGAAGAGAAAAGAAAAATCTCAAGTGAGCAAAATAAAAATGGCATGAAATGTAATGCTTAAAGTAAATAGTACATAAAGCATAAAAAATAAAAGGGCATAAGGTAAAAACTATTTAATAATTAGTGGTTAGTTGGATGACCATCTTGAAACTTGCATTTGGAACTCCTCTCCATCCATAGTTTCAAGAATCAATGCACGTCCATAGAAGGATTTCTTGACAACATATGTCCCTTCAAAATTAGGAGTCCACTTGCCCCTAGAATTAGTGTTAAAATATATGATCTTCCTGAGAACGAGGTCGCCTTCTCTGAATTCACGAGGCTTGACCTTTTTATCAAAAGCTTTCTTCATTCTCTTTTGGTATAACTGGCCATGGCACAAGGCCGTCATTCTCTTTTCTTCAATCAAATTTAATTGGTCAAACCTGTTCTGGACCCATTCAGCCTCTGACAACTTGGTTTCCATTATCACGCGTAAAGAGGGAATCTCAACCTAGATCAGGAGCACTGCTTCCATACCATACACAAGGGAGAACGGGGTTACCCCTGTTGAAGTGCAGACAAATGTACGATACGCGTGCAAAGAAAATGGGAGTATCTCATGAAAATATTTATAACAACCATCTTATGGATGATCTTCTTGGTATTTTTATTAGCAGCTTCAACAGCCCCATTCATCTTTGAGCTGTAAGGAGATGAATTATGATGGACAATCTTGAATTATTCACAAAGTTATGTCATCATCTTTTTATTCAGATTTGAGCCGTTGTTAGTGATAATCCTGCTTGGCACACCATACCGATATATAAGATTTTTCTTGATGAAACGCACTACCACTTGCTTAGTAACATTAGCATATGAAGTTGCTTCTACCCTTTTGGTGAAGTAATCAATTGCTACCAAAATGAAAGTGTCCGACGCCTTAGGTTCAATCATTCTAATCTTGTCAATACCCCACATAGAGAAAGGCCACGGGGGAGAAATAACATTGAGAAGTGTCAGAGGCACATGAATTTTGTCGGCGTAAATCTAACACTTATGGCACTTCTTTGCAAATTTATAACAGTCAGATTCCATTGCCAGCCAATAGTAACCTTCCTTAAGCATCTTCTTTGCCATCGAATGTCCATTCGCATGGGTACCAAAGGAACCTTCATAGATATCATGCAACAACATGTTTACTTCATGTCTATCCACGCATCTGAGCAAACCATTTCATAACTTCTTTTGTACATCACATCTTTATTGAGGAAAAAACTACCTAACAACCTTCTCAATGTCTTTCTATCTTTGTTCGATGCACCAATCGGGTATTCTTGAGTCTGGAGAAAATGATTGATATCATAATACCAAGGTTTTTCATCTGTTACTCCCTCTGTTGTAAACATGTGAGCCGGTATATCCAAACGTCACACTGTGATATGAGGCTCATCATTCCAATTATTCACTTGATACATAGAAGCCAGAGTTGCCAATGCATCTACCATCTGATTTTCATCTCTAGGAATATGATGGAACTCAACTTTGTTAAAGAAGGGTAATAATCTTCTTGCATAATCTTTATAGGGAATCAAGCCAGGGTGACGAGTATCACATTCTCATTGAATCTGATTTATTACCAAAGCTGAATTGCCATACATATCTAGAATTTTGATTGTGAGATTAATGGCCTCCTTGAGACCCATGATACAAGCCTCATACTCTGCCATATTATTGATACAATCAAAAGTCAGCCTTGCAGTAAAAGGTATATGAGACCCATGAGGAGTAATAATCACAACACCAATTCCTTTCCCATTAGCATTTACAGCTCCATCAATCACCATGACCCACCGGGATTCAGAATCAGGACCTTCATTAGGTAACGGTTCATCATAATCTTTTGCTTTAAGAATCATAACATCCTCATCAAGGAAATCATTTTTAACAGTCTTATAATCATCCACAGGTTGGTGAGCGAGATAATCTGCCAACACACTACTTTTTATATCCTTCTGAGTACGGTATTCAATATCATATTCAGACAATAACATCTGCCAACGGGAATTTCTTCTAGTAAGAGCTGGTTTTTCAAAAATATACTTAATTTGATCCATTTTGGAAATCAACCAAGTAGTATGATTTAACATATATTGCCGCAATCGCTTTGTCGCCCAGGCTAGAGCACAACATATCTTTTCCAGCATAGAATACCACAACTCACAATCAGTAAATTTCTTGTTGAGATGATAAATGGTGGGATACGGTTGGAGAAATGACTTGAGGTTTTGCGTTTGTGTTCGCAAATGTTTCGGTTTAGCAAGAGTCGCCACTGACTTTTTATTTTATCCTAAGGAAATGTCAAAAAGCACAGGAAAGACCTTTGAGATGTTTTCTTGGGTTCGGGGAGTAGATTATAGAAAGGGAAGGTATTAACACCTTTTCTATCCATGGTTATCCATGGGCTCTTAGTTACTTGTTTAGATCACTTTCTTTGCTTTTCAATTGTTTGAAATGGTGCTCTTCAATTGTTTGAAATGGTGCTTTGTGTGTGATTTTGAAAGATGTTTTTGAAAAGAGGCCATCGTTGTGGCAACCTTTATAATGATTCTTGTTTGAATGTATACAAAGGTGTTTTTGTCTTTTGAAAAGTTTTCAATGTTTGAAAGTTGGATTTTGAAATTGTGTTGTGAAGTGTGTTTGAAAATAGCAAGGATGTTTTGCAAGCTTTTGATCAAGTAACTAAGAGTTGTCTACCCTATTTTACTCAAAGATTTTTCTTATGTTTTTAACCCTTTTAACAGTGTTGTTTCACCATTGTATTTGGTGAACAACCTTGTGTTAGGATGTTAAACGGGACAGGCGCGGGTCATCGTATAGACCATGATAGCAATTGTGTCAAGTATTTTTGGCAATTTTCTTGAGGGACTTGATCATTTTTGTTTAGGCAACTCAGATAGCGTCATCGAGGGACTATGATCTTTTGTTTTGTTTTTGTTTTTGTTTTGCCAAAGTACTTAACATGCATACCATGGCCCATTTTTGAAGGCAACAAGTGGATTGTAACCCTAGGGGTGCAAGTGTGCATTGTGTTTGTTTTTCATGCATTTTTGTCTTTGATTAGGTCAAACTATTTGTTGGTTTTAATTTTGCATACAAACCCTAATTCTCTAATCATGGCATAATTGAAAGCGTTTAAGTGCGAGAGTTTAAATTCTAAGCTATTACAATATGATTATGGGGATGGGGGTACAATTTTAAATAGGGGATTATTTTGCAAGAAATTTAAACCCTAAGTTATTACAACCAAATTGAATTTACAATGCATCAATATTTAAATGTATAATATTTAAATAAACAAAATAAATAAATATTAAATAAAATGTATTATGCAAAAAAGAAATTTTTATTTGTTTATGTATGTAAAGTATTTTTAATGTGAAAAAGGTGTAAAGAAATAAAAAAAAGTTGACTTTATTTAATTAAAGGGTAAACCCTAATGTTCCATAAGAAAATAATATTATATATTATTTATATACAAAAATATATTAATATGTACAAAAATGAAATATATTGAAGAAAATGTATTTTTTAGTATAAAAAATAAAAAGGTAATATTTTTATATTTTTATATTTTTATTCTAATTATTCAATAAAATAAAAGTATATATATATATATATATATATATATATATATATATATATATATATATATATATATATATATATATATATATATATATATATATATATATATATATATATATATATATATATATATATATATATATATATATATATATATATATATATATATATAAAATAAAAATAAAATTAAATATTTATAAAAATTAAATATATTCAAGAAAATATTTTCAGTGTGAATAAAAATAAGAAATGAAAATAAAAGTATTATTTACATTATTTTTAAATTTAAACAAATAATATAAAAGTATAAAAAATGTTTTAATGTTAGAAATAATTAAAATAAATACCAAATAAATGTAAAAAATTATGAAAATATTTTTTAAGCATTTTTTATGTTTGGAAATAAAATAATAAAGTCAGAAATGAAATTAAAATGCAAAAATAATAAAAATACAAGAAATTGGGCCATAAAATGCAAAAATCTAACTCTCAAAGACTAGAGAGAATTTCTCTGGCCCTAAAATCTGACCTAGTTTTCTCAGGATGTCCATAGATGAAATTCTCTTAGCACGTTTAATATAAATGAAAACTGAGCATATGTACAGCTTAAGGGCTATGAGTACTACATTTTTCATTCACAAACCTAAGCCTAATGATTCTTAAATAGAGAGATAGGAAGTTGCAAAATACCTGTTTCAGTTGGACACGAGTATGTCAATGCAACAGATTTCAGTGAGGCCTGAGGTTCTTTTGAGCTTGCTAGAAGTTCCTTGGACCTTTCCCAATGCTTAGCTTGCTTTTAAATGGCCTGGATGTCTCAATAGAACTCAACCTGCAAAGCTTCAAAGCAAAAATGGTGATGTGTGTAAATGGAGTTACAGTGACTTGGGAATGGTTGGGATAGTTTAGGTATGTAGTATGGAGTATGTTGGAACTGATTGCAAGAAAAACGCACGAGTGGATTGTGATTTGGCTTGTGATTTGCAGATCCTGCCCTGTTTTGGCTGAAAATGGAGTTTTTGGTGTACAAGGGTGTTTGAGAGGTTGCTAGATCGTGTTTCTGGCTTAGTGTAATGTAAAAAACTTGTTTGGAATGTTGGCTAGAGTTGAATATATCAGATGCTCAAGTTGTTGACCTTTTTCAAGGTTTCTTGTTTTTGAAGTAAAAGTGAGAATTGACAATGCAAAGGCTTGTACAATCTAGCTTAGGGTCTGCTAAGAGTTGGTACCAATTGCCTGATATTAGTGAACTTTGTTTGCTGCAAAAGATTGGGTCCTTGGCTCAAGATAAGAAATTTGACATAAAGCATGCTTTATGTAAATGGAAGTGCTACCTTTATGCCCAAAATGGATTTATTCATTGTATAATGCTTCCTTGATCAGAACAATGCCTCTAACCAATGTGTTTGCATTCAATTTTTGAGTGTTGAAGGGTTTAGAGACCTGTAATTAAGTACAAAGTTATTTTGGTCAGATTTTGCAACTTGTATGAAAATGTATTGGCCATGGTTACAAAGTGAGTTTTTTCCAACTTCAAGCATTCGATTCTCCCTAACCTCAAATGTGTTTGAGGAGTTCTTGGACAATTTGGAAAGCTTGAAATTTTGGGTTTCATGATGAATAAGTTTCATATTTTGACACATCTTGATGATAAATGACCCTTGGCACTTGATTTTGACCAAAAAGTCAAAGTTTGACTTTTCAGTGTACAATCAAATTTTGATCAATTGACTGAAAAATTCATCTGTCAATCCCATTCATTTGAGATCTTTTGAACTTGTTGAATAGGTCAAGATGATGCCATTGAGTCCTTGAGTCTATGGTTGAACTTGATTTGCCATTGGCTAGGTCAAACAGTCAAAAATTGCCTTACAGTCAAAACCCTAAAAATGACCATTTTGCCCTTTTGGTGATCTGATCAAATTTCTTGTGGAATTGTGGTCCAAACTTGATCAAATGGTTCATATGAGTTCATAATGTTGATGTGGGTAAAAATTCATGAGGTTTGACTGTAAATTGGCCACAATTGACTTTTTCCCCAATACAACTGATTTTTAGGTCAACTATCCAATTGACTAGGCAAAAATGTGATTCAAGGCTTGAAACTTGGTATGGACAAACTTGTGAGTCCTACATGAAGTATGAAAGTCAATTTGGGAATTGAAGGTCCAAAAATCCATGTGCAAACTCAAACCCTAGTTTAGGTCAACATTGCAAGGAGGTGCCTTGAGCAGAGCAAACCCTAGCTTGATCTTGAATTCCAAGAGCCTTGTGATGAGAAATGTTGATAAATGAGAGGGAAAATTTTGGGGTACAACAGTTGCCCCTGTTCAATCTTCTTGAACCTGAAGAGTTAGATTGGGAAGTTTTGCCTTTCGTGACTCGAAGGTAAAAGAGGATTGGACACTAGAGTGCCCGTAAATTTGCACTCGTCCAAATATTGTTGAGGGAATGGGCTTAAAGATGCCATTTGGAGATGGTAGAATCTTGCTGGAGATGGGCTTAAAGATGCCATCCAAGACTTGTTTGTTGAAAATCAGTAGAATGAACATCAGAATGGTATCCGTATTTGGAATGTATCTGAGTTGTATCTGGAGATTGGGTTTGTATGAGCAAGGGAATGGCGTCTGTGTCTAGAGCGTATCTGAGCTGTAACTGTATTTGATTTATGAATGAGTATCAGAATGACTGCCGTTTCTGGAGTGTATCTGTATTCTGAATGGGTAACAGAGAAACATCTGTGTATGGAGCATCTAGGTGCTAGGGATAAGTTCTGAATGAGTGGCAGAATGGAAACCGTGTCCGGAGCGTATCTGGACTTTATTTGAAGTTGAGATATGTATGATTAGCAGAATGACTTCTGTGTCTAGAGTGTATCTGAAACTATAATTGGGATCTGAATAAGTGACATAATGACTTCCATGGCGACTGCACTGGGGAGAATCAAACTTCTGGTGTAAGGGCCAGAATGGCATCCGTGTTTGGAGCGTATCTGAACTCGAAGTTGTTAGTTGAATCTGAATGAGAAATAGAATGGCTTCCGTGTCTGGAGCGTATCTAGTATGTATCTGATTGTTGAAGTCTGAATGAGTAGTAGAATGACCGCCGTGTCAGAGGTGTATCCACACTGTATCTTGGCTTGAAATTTTGAATGAGTAATAGAATGACCGCCATGTCTGGGGTGTATCCATAATGTATCTGAAATATCTGAATAGTTGTTAATGATAGCTTTTTAATCTTATCCTGAAAAAGGGTAAAATGTTAGCTAAAACACAAAGTTATGTTGCATGATATGTATGATGCAATGAAATGTGTTCCATCAATGTTTATGATACATGAATGTAATGGATGTGCATGTAAGCTGATTAGTTGTCTTGCTGAGGAAAATAAATCCTTGATGGCTGGAGATAATGAAATCCTTGACTGCTTCCGGGGAAAATAAACCTTGACCGATGCTGGGGATTCCAAAAATCTTTGATCGTCGAAGATGAGAAATCCTTGTTGACTGCTTGGGGATTAAAGATCTTTGATTGTGGAGAAAGAGAAATCATGGGACCACTACTGGGGATTGAAAATCCTTAGTGATTTGTGGGGATTTAACAAGAGCTTTGACAACTTCTGCGGGGAATGAGAATCCTTTATGACTTTCTTGGGAAATAAGGAATACTCTAAAAATCTCTACTGGGGAATTAAAACCTGGGAGGCTTCAAGTGAAGAAACAGGAACTAGAATCTTTGTTCTGTTGGGAAATAACTCTACGGGGAGAGTGTTTACTCTGCTTGGGGAATCAGGAGCTTGGGTTGTATGCCAATCTACTGGGGAATCATCCTGGTCGGGGGTAAAACAAGAAGTTAACTGTTATCTGATTGATTCTCAGACTTTAAGATAACCTGTCGGGGAAATTGAGGAAACTAAATAGTTCCCGCTGGGGATTGATAGTTGGAATTTTGACTTCGCTGGGGAAGAATGTTTTAGAATATTCTAGCTCCGCTAGGGATATGAATTTCAGGGTTTTTGGGCTCCACTGGGGATCAGGAGTTTGGAGACTTAACTCTGATGGGAACTTTGAAACTTAACTCCGCTGAGGAATAAAGTTTAGAGTATACTGGCTCCGCTGGGGATCTTGAATTTTAACTCCACTGGGGATACATACTCCAAGGTTTTAGCTTTGTTGTGGAGCTGGCTGATGTACTGTAGGGGATTTCCGGAATAGCACAAGGATATCTTCCCACACCTTCAACCTATCAGTAATTATCCTTTCTCAATTTCGTTTTATTTGTAAGCAGTGATTATATTCAAATGCATATGCCTATTTAACAAACCATTGGACCTTTTCAAATAAAACATAAGTTTAAAAATAAAGGAAAGGCAAGCAAATTTCTGCACTTTGAAGTATTTTTGTATTAACTTTTGTAAGTATCTTTGTACAAAGGAAACAGACATCCTAGTAAGAGAATGTTGTTGTAAAATTGAGAAAAAATTTATACAAAATAAAGATGGCTATGTGTAACAATTCCATGGGGTTCCCATTCTGCTATAGCCTTCACAACTCTGAGTATCTTGTCCATTCGCTGCTTCGTCCGCCGATGATTGGATTGATCAGAAGCTTGGAGCTTGTTGGTGAAGAGATTGTTCTTAAAGTGATCCGACGAGACATAGTCATATGCTTTAATTCCCTAATTTTTGCCTGGACCGCCCTTTCGTGTTTTCAGTCCACCGGGAAACCCTTTTTTGCCCAAGTCGCCCTTTCGGGTTTTCAACTTGTCGGGTGTACAGCTTTTTTGTTTATCCCTAATTTTTGCCTGAACCGCCCTTTCGGGTTTTCGATTCACCGGGATGCCCATTTTTGCCCAAGTCTCCCTTTCGGGTTTTCAACTTGTCGGGTCGTTTTATGCGTAGTATCTTTTGACTATGTCTGTGTTCGCAGGGTGCGGCAAGTCGTCACCTTCCATGGTGGTCAGAATCATTACCCCACCAGAAAAGATGTTCTTGATCACAAATGGTCCTTCGTAAGTAGCAGTCCATTTTCCCCTGGGATCACTTTGCGGCAAGATGATCCGCTTGATTACAAGATCTCCGACTTGATATACTTGACGCCTGACTTTCTTGTTGAAAGCCTTGATCATCCGTTTTTGATACGTCTGACCATGACAAACAGTAGTAAGTCGTTTCTCGTTGATCAAATTAAGTTGATCAAGCCGGGTCTGAATCCAATCATCTTCACTCAAACCGGCATCTTTCATGATCCTTAAGGAAGGAATCTAAACTTCCATAGGTAAGACAGCCTCCATGCCATATACCAAAGAAAAGGGGGTTGCCCCTGTTGAAGTACGTGCCATGGTACGATATCCATGCAGAGCAAACGGTAACATCTCATGCCAGTCCTTGTAGGTGACTGTCATCTTTTGAATGATCTTCTTGATATTTTTGTTCGCGGCTTCAACAACACCGTTCATCTTTGGCCGATAGGGAGATGAATTGTGATGATAAATCTTGAACTTCTAGCATAGAGCGGTGATCATAGTGTTGTTCAAATTTGTACCGTTGTCTGTGATGATCCTGTCGGGGATACCATACCGGCATATGAGGTTCTGCTTAATGAAGGGGGCAACCACATTCTTTGTAACAGAGGCGTAGGAAGCTGCTTCGACCCACTTGGTAAAATAATCAATAGCGACCAAGATGAAGCGATGCCCATTGGATGCCATAGGCTTGATCTCTCCAATCATGTCAATGCCCCATATTGCGAATGGCCAAGGAGCTGTCAGAACGTTGAGAGGAACAGGAGGAATATGTACCTTGTCAGCATAGACTTGGCATTTGTGACAAGTACGGGAATGTTGATGACAATCAGCTTCCATGGTAGACCAGTAGTAGCCTGCCCTTAGAATCTTTTTAGCCATCGTATGTCCGCTTAAATGGGTGCCAAAGGTACCACTATGTATTTCGGTCATGATCAACTCTGCTTCAACCTTGTCCACACAACGAAGTAGAACACAATCATGGTTGCGCTTATAAAGGATACCATTGCTCGGGAAGAACTTGGCAGCAAATCTCCTTAAGAACTTTTTGTCATTGACGGAAGCTCCTTCAGGGTATTCTCGAGTCTGGAGATACCTTTTGATTTCATGAAACCAGGGTTGTTCCACTACTTCTTTGGTATTAATCTCATGACAGTGCGCAGGTTCGTCCATTCGCTCGATGGTGATTTGGGGAGCCTCATTATCCCAATTGAGTTTAAACATGGAAGACATTGTAGCCAGAGCATCTGCTAGCTGATTTTCTTCTCGCGGAAAATGCTCAAAGGTAATCTGCTCGAAATGAGGCAGCAATGTCAGGACATATTCTTTGTATGGGATAAGATTAGGATGTTTAGTATCCCACTCTCCTTTGACTTGACTGATAACCAAAGCCGAGTCCCCAAATACGACCACAAATTTGATTCCCAAGTCTATAGCAGCCTTGAGACCAAAGATGCAAGCTTCATATTCAGCCATGTTGTTGGTACAGCTGAAGCAAAGTCGGGCAGTGAAGGGTGTATGGAAACCTCCCGGATAAATGAGTACCACACCGATACCGTTGCCAAGTGCATTTGAAGCACCATCAAAGTACGGGGTCCATCTGGATCCTTTTTCAGGTCCGCCATACGGTCTGTTACCTTCAATGTTGTCCAATTTCATGATGTCCTCGTCAGGGAAGTCGAATCTCATAGATTGGTAATCTTCGACGGCTTGATGAGCTAGATGGTCAGCTAGTACACTCCCCTTTATAGCTTTTTGGGTTATATACTGGATATCATACACTGTCAGGATCATCTGCGATCTAGCGATTCTTCCAGATAAAGCAGGCTTCTCGAAGATATACTTGATCGGATCCATTTTAGAAATCAACAAAGTGGTATGAGTCAACATATACTGCCTTAGCCGGCGAGCAGCCCATACTAAAGTGCAGTAATTTTTCTCGAGCAGTGAGTAGCGAGTCTCACAGTCGATAAACTTTTTGCTAAGGTAATAAATGGCATGCTCTTTTCGGCCAGACTCGTCATGTTGGCCCAGTACGCACCCCATTGAATTATCCAAAACAGTCAGATACATGATTAACGACCTTCCTTCGACGAGTGGCATCAAAATAAAAGGTTCCAATAAATACTCCTTGATCTTATCAAAAGCAACTTGACAATCATTGTTCCATTCAACTACCTGATCTTTCTTCAACAGTTTGAAGATTGGCTCACAGGTAGATGTTAGGTGAGAGATGAACCTCGCAATATAGTTTAAGCGTCCCAAGAAACCTCTAACCTCCTTTTCAGTGCGGGGGCAGGCATTTCTTGTATAGATTTTACTTTAGCTAGATCAACCTCAATGCCTTTGTTACTGACGATAAATCCCAAAAGTTTACCAGACATGACTCCAAAAGTGCACTTGCTAGGATTCAGTCTGAGCTTATACTCCTTTAATCTGACAAATAGCTTTTGCAGATGGTCGAGGTGTTCTTCTTCTGTCTGTGAACGGGCTATCATGTCGTCTACGTAGACTTCAATCTCATGATGTATCATGTCATGAAACAAATCTACCATGGCGCCTTGATAGGTTGTCCCGACATTCTTCAGTCTGAATGGCATCACTTTGTAGCAGAAGGTACCCCACTGCGTAACAAAAGTAGTCTTGTCCATGTCTTCGGGGGCCATTTTGATCTGGATGTATCCCGAGAATCCATCCATGAAGGAAAATACCTTGTGTTGAGCTGTGTTGTCAACCAAGATGTCGATGTGTGGCAGTGGAAAATCGTCTTTAGGGCTAGCCCTGTTCAAATCCCTGTAGTCTATACACATTCTGACTTTGCCATCCTTTTTAGGCACGGGCACAATGTTAGCAACCCATTATGGATAGGAAGTAACAGCCAGAAAGCCAATGTTGAATTGCTTCATTACCTCAACTTTGATCTTCTCAGACATGTCGGGCCTCATTCGGCGGACTTTTTGCTTGATTGGTGGACAGTCTTCTCTTGTAGGGAGACGGTGAACCACGATATCTATATCTAATCCTGGCATGTCTTTATAGGACAAGGAAAAGATCTCAACATATTCGTTCAACAACTGCACTAAGCGCTCTTTGACACTTGGTTCCAGGTTGGCACCCACTTTTACCTCTTTCTTGTCTTCCTCTATTCCCAAGTTGATGGTCTCTAGCAACTCTTCATGGGGCAGAATAGCCCTTTCCTCTTGTTGCAGAAGTCTGGCTAACTCTCCAGGCACTTCACAGTCTTCATCACCTTCGTACTCGGCATGATTGACCAAATCTTCAGAGTCACCGAGGGCTAAAGCAGAATAGTCACCCATGGAACCCGGAGTGGTTGGGTACCTGCATTTTGTGAGTGTGGGTGTGTGTAAGGGATAACCATCCTTAAACAAAACAAAATGCAAAAGGAAAAGAAAATTAACACAACAGTTTATAGATGAAAACGTCCAATGATTCATTAAAACATGGCATATGATAATGAACAAATCAAACCCTTAAAAATGGATCTATATGCCCCCAGTAAGGCATAAGGTTAAAAGTGTGTACGAATTGTTTAATTATTACAGATCAAAATAGGAAATTGTTCAAAGATAAATTACTGGTTGATGAAAGTGATGGAAACGAAGTCCTTCGCTTCCCAGTTGCTTAATCCTCCTTCGACGGTTGGAAATATCCAATCTTAAAAGTTGACTTCTTCATCATCATCTTCTAAGGCATTAATTCCATGGTGAGTGATTTTTACGGGTGGTCCTCCAGCCCTGGAGCGACGCACAGCTTTCTGGCCAGCAGCAGTAAAACCTAGTCTGAACTTGTCCGTCTTGTGAGGAAAATCAGGCAGTTTCCCCGACACTGTACTCCTTCCTTCTTTGATTACAACCTCCGCATCCTTGAGAGACGCCATCCTAGACACCGACTTGGAAATGATAGGCACATCTGTCATTGTCTTCACAACTGCGACTTTAGGATAAACTTCCTCAAAATGTTGGAAAGGCGTTTCTATGAATTCGCCATCCAACTCCACATAGCGGAAGGAGTTGAGGTGACTTATCATGTACTCTTCCTCGCCGTGCACCGTTATAATATTACCCTGAACAGGATACTTTAGCATTTGGTGTAAAGAGGAGGTAACTGGCCCAACATAGTGGATCCATGGCCTTCCCAACAAACACAAATATGAAGGACGGATGTCCATCACATAAAAGGTAGAGTTGAAGGTCTTGGTGCCCACTTTGATAGGAATGTCCACTTCTCCATGAACCATCCTCTTAGAACCGTCGAAGGCTCTAACAACAATGTTACTGGGCTTGAGGGTCAATCCTTCGCAGTCCAATCTATCCAACGCCTTTTTCGGCATCACATTCAAAGATGAACCGGTATCAACTAGGACATGGGCAAGTGTGGTTCCCCTGCATTCTACTGAGACATGCAGCGCATTGTTGTGCTTCCTTCCCTTGGGGGTCAAATCAACATTGGAAAAACCAAGACCGTTATCGGCAGTAAGGCTAGCCACGCACTCTTGAAACTGGTCAGCCGAAGTTTCTTGAGGCACGTGTGTCGTCTTTAAAAATTTGATTAAGGCCTTAGCATGAGCCTCAGAGCAGAGTAGGAGATCCAACATAGAGGTTTTGGAAAGGGTCTGCCCTAGCAGCTCCACGACATCGTAGTCGCTCTTTTTGATTATTTTAAAGATTTCTTCCATTTCTTTCTGGGTGGTTTCGGGGATTACCACAGTCTGAGCCTTCATCCTGACAGGCGCTTCTAGTATCCCCTTACCCTTATAGGTAGCATCAACAGAGGGTCTAACTTCAGGAATATCCAATTCTTCAATTATCGGGCTTTGCACAGATGGCTAGACATGCACAAATGCTTTCGAGGGTCCGAAGACTGCTCGTGGGGGAGCAATCTCTGGAGAGAAAATCCTTCCGCTGTGAGTTATCTTGCTTGTTCTCGCAATGTTCCCTATATCAGGGGTTTCATCATCAGAATTCTCTTGGATTGATTCAATCTATTTGATACCATGATAGAAGATTTCTCCTCCGTAGTTCCATGGTATTGTCTTGTTAGATTTATACGGGACAGGCCCCGGCATGGTGATTTTCAATGGCACAAACTTAGGATCAGGCGTAATCTTGACAGGCCTTTTGCAAGCCTTGGGAAGATTATTGGAGATGGTTATTATTGCAATGTCATTGGTTGAATTAACAAAGGTTGCAGGAGTAACAGGAGTGAAGGTATCAATAGGAGTCTTTTGAAAGAGTATCTCTTGGGCATCCATCAAGCGTTGGATGCCTGATTTCAACATTGGGCAGTCAGCTCGTATGTTTAAACAAAAGTAACAGTCTTTTCCACAGCGTGGGAATATCCCGGCTCTCATTAAATTCACTTTAATCACTAGTAAGGGAGTCAAAAGGTCGGCAACATTGGTAACATGAAGGTCTTCCATAACTGCATGAACATTATGACCGTGCTTGGGCATTGGAGCAGATATCACCTCCTTGGCGTCGATCAAGTCTTGGATTTTGTTCTTAAGAGCCCAACAGTTGTTGGTATCATGCCCTACATTGTCATAGTGGTAAGCACATTTTGCATTGGAGTGGTAATATGGAGAAGAGGTATTAGGGTTCTTTGGCGCTTCTTTCAAATTGGTAAGATTCAGCTTTAGCAAATGAGAGAGTACTTGAGCCGGTGTCATGTTGATTCAGGTGAACTGCCGTTATGGCCTTTCTACCCTTTGCTGATTAGATCTTGGCTGATTGCTGCGAGGTTGATCATTTGAAGAGTTTTGGATCATCACAGCCCCCACCGTTGGTCGGCGCTCGATTCTTCCTTGGTTTCTCTAGTTGTGAACAGCAGAAACTTCCTTCTTAGCCGGGAAGGTCTTCTTAATAGCAGTGGACGCGGAGGCATCTTTCTGAATTTTACCACTTTTAATGCCAGCCTCGACCCTTTCACCGGTCAAAATTAATTCGGTGAATCCTGCAGAGGAACTCTTAATTAAATGATTGAAAAATGGGCCAAACAGGGTCTTTAAAAACATGTCAACCAGCTCTCTATCCGACAATGGTGGCTGCACCCTTCCAGCCAGATCACGCCACTTCTGGGCATACTCCTTAAATCCTTCATTAGAAGCCATACCCATACTCTGTAGTCGAGTACGAGTAGGCGCTAAATCAGCATTGTATTGGTATTGTCGATAGAAAGCAGCAGCTAAGTCTTCCCAGTTATGAACCTCCGATCTCTCGAGTTGATAGAACCAGTCCAATTGTGTGCCTGACAAACTGTCTTGGAAAAAGTGGACCCAAAGATCCTTATCAGATGAGTGAGGTTGGATCTTTCTGACGTAGGATCTCAGATGCATCTTTGGACAGGACAAACTGTCATGCTTAGCAAATGTAGGAACTTTGAACTTGGGAGGAATAACGATCCCAACGACCAACCTTAGTTCTTCGAAATCAAAACCATGTACCCTTTGCAACTCCATGGCTGCCAACCGATCCTCAAGATTTTTAAACTTATCATCCGCCGGGGGATATTGCTGTTCGGAGTAATCTTCGTCTTCTTCCTCTTCCTCCTCTTCAACCTCAGATTCAGAAGGCATCGATGTTCCTTTTCCTTTACCAACCCCTTCATCAGACGTTGAGGGGAACTCGAGAACTTTTCTAGCATGGTTTTCAAACCTCCTTCCCATAATGACCACACCAGGCCTTTTCTTATTTTTCTCTTTATCTTTCTCCAACAGTGCTTTAAGGTCCTCTTGACCCTTTTCTAAGGTCACGAGGAGTTGCTGGAATTGCGAATTCTATGCTTGCAGATCCTTGACCGTCTGCTCCAAATCCATCTTGCTGAAATAAACAGCAGAGAGATAAGGAAACCTGGTGTGAAGACATGTTTATGCATATGATGAATGATATGTTATTCATGTAATGCATTCAAGGATTCAGAAATTCAAATTTGTTGCAAACAAAAAGAACACACGTCATATTAAGAAGAAACTTGTTAGTACATAAATGCCCCATGGGCAAAATATTACAAAATTATTAATGTAAAAAGACATTGTGCATCCTCTTTGGTGCAATGTAAGTGTTGAGAGTCTCCTCTTCACGAAGCCGGAGGGTAAGCTCCAAAACCTTCTTCTCACTGGCATAGAAGCTGGCTTCAAAAGTATTTCGTTCTTCTTTGAGTTGGATCCAACTCTTTTGTAATTCTTCCAATGATGTTGGCATGTCTGGATGTAGGAGGGTGTATGGAACCTCTCCTTCCATAACATGCTCTTTGATCACGGGGAGAATGTGAGGGTATGGCATCATAAGACTCTAGGCGCGGGTTTGTACCCACTTGAGGTAAGGCTCAAGGGGGAAGGAATTCTTGTGCCCAAGTGTCTTACTATCCACTTTGTTGGGCATCCTCCAAGCTCTGATGAACCTTTGTCGAAGTCCTTGAGTGTCATTGTCGAAGTCAAAAACCAAGTCAGGGATCAGCATGTCATGAGGGCCATCCCTCCGAGCATATTCAAACTGTCTCAAAGCTAGACAGGGATTGTAGGTAATGCCTCCCCTAATGCCAAGTAGTGGGACATTAGGGAATTCCCCACAACAATCAATGATGATGACATTTTCTCTGGACCGAGGACACCAATGTACATCAGAATGTGTGAGGGTCATCAATCGTTGTGACCACCTTAAAGCCTGCTCATTCTTCAAAACTGATTGTGGAAGGTGAGAAATAAACCTCCTTGCTAGAAGAGGAGTACATCACATGAGAACACCTTTTTTTCTCATTGTTCGTGTGTAAAATGAGTGTAGGATGTCCCCAAGCAATGTAGGCACAAGATTCCGAGACATGAAAATCTTGACAGCATTCACATCTATAAGTTGATCAGGGTTTGGGAACAAGACCAACCCATAGATGAGTAGTGCTACAATATCCTCAAAGGCTTGTAGATCTAGAGAATTCCAGCAGTCTTGTGCCTTCTCAAACAGAAACTTTGCCAAGAAACCCTTGACACCACTTCTGGTTTCCCAATGTCCTTTGATATCAGATGGTTTCAAGTGTAAGGCTTGAGCAACATCTTCAGGCTTTGGTTCTTTTTCCGTAACATTGTAGGGTAGTTGATGAAGAATAGGAATTCTCAGGAGTTGAGAAAATTCCTCCAAAGTAGGTACTAGTTGGTAATCAGGGAATGTGAAACAGTGGTGTAGGGGGTCAAAGAACTGGAAGAGAACTTTCACCATGTCTTCTTCAATGTTGGAGTTGACCAAGATGAGAAGTCTACCATGTCTTTCACTGAAAGGAGAATTCTCTGGAATCTTGGAAGTAAGCTCCTTGAGTTGAGGAGGGATTCTCACAAGGTTGACTTGTATTGTTTTCCTGCGAAGAGATTCCATGACCTACAAAACAAGAACAAAGATGAAGATCCAAACCCTTGAAATGGTTAGTGGATGCATATGATGCTTTATGATGTTCATGATGTATGCACAAGCACATGTACAAACAAGTCACACAAGATCCTAGTTTCAGGCTTGCATGAGGTTTCATAGGTAAGTATCCTCTTGAAGTTAGTTGGCTCAACCTGTCCTATAAATAGTAACCGGGTTCTAAGGAGCTCAATATCATTAGATCATTTTCTATGTTCATTGTTTTGGTTTAGCCACTTAACTGGCGACCAAAATATTCCAAGAAAACAACCCTCAATGAGTGTAGTATTGAGTATCTACCAACTTTGGACTGCACCAAAGCCGGTCATCTCACTACCCCTAATAAAAGGCCAAGATGGTCAAGTAAGGTTCTAAGAGTTCATTAGTGCTTCATGACATCACTCAGCGGCCCCGTATTCTCTTTGATTGACTCAAAGGCTACCGGTACTCACAAATATGTCGCACTAATATAGCTATTGCTTCAACCATGTCGGTATACCCCACACAGTTTCCACAACGTATTGCTATTTACCTATGAATGTTTCCCAAATCTGGGTAGAGGATTTCAAGCCCAAACAAGAGAACCAAATGAAAAGCAATCAAAGCAATCAAGATAAGCATGCAAGGGTGATCTAAACCCTAAGGTTACTCCACCTTTAGAATTATTTCCCCAGCAGAGTCGCCAGTTCTGTGATACGGTGGGAGAACTGACTTGAGGTTTTGCGTTTGTGTTCGCAAATGTTTCGGTTTAGCAAGAGTCGCCACTGACTTTTTATTTTATCCTAAGGAAAGGTCAAAAAGCACAGGAAAGACCTTTGAGATGTTTTCTTTGGTTCGGGGAGTAGATTATAGAAAGGGAAGGTATTAGCACCCTTTCTATCCATGGTTATCCATGGGCTCTTAGTTACTTGTTTAGATCACTTGCTTTGCTTTTCAATTGTTTGAAATGGTGCTCTTCAATTGTTTGAAATGGTGCTTTGTATGTGATTTTGAAAGATGTTTTTGAAAAGAGGCCATCGTTGTGGCAACCTTTGTAATGATTCTTGTTTGAATGTATACAAAGGTGTTTTTGTCTTTTAAAAAGTTTTCATTGTTTGTAAGTTGGATTTTGAAATTGTGTTGTGAAGTGTGTTTGAAAATAGCAAGGATGTTTTGCAAGCTTTTGATCAAGTAACTAAGAGTTGTCTACCCTATTTTACTCAAAGATTTTTCTTATGTTTTTAACCCTTTTAACAGTGTTGTTTCACCATTGTATTTGGTGAACAACCTTGTGTTAGGATGTTAAACGGGACAGGCACGGGTCATCGTATAGACCATGATAGCAATTGTGTTAAGTATTTTTGGCAATTTTCTTGAGGGACTTGATCATTTTTGTTTAGGCAACTCAGATAGCGTCATCGAGGGACTATGATCTTATGTTTTGTTTTTGTTTTTGTTTTGCCAAAGTACTTAACATGCATACCATGGCCCATTTTTGAAGGCAACAAGTGGATTGTAACCCTAGGGGTGCAAGTGTGCATTGTGTTTGTTTTTCATGCATTTTTTTCTTTGATTAGGTCAAACTATTTGTTGGTTTTGATTTTGCATACAAACCCTAATTCTCTAATCATGGCATAATTAAAAGCGTTTAAGTGCGAAAATTTAAATTCTAAGCTATTACAACATGATTATGGGGATGAGGGTACAATTTTGAATAGGGGATTATTTTGCAAGAAATTTAAACCCTAAGTTATTACAACCAAATTGAATTTACAATGCATCAATATTTAAATGTACAATATTTAAATAAACAAAATAAATAAATATTAAATAAAATGTATTATGCAAAAACGATTTTTTTTTTTGTTTATGTATGTAAAGTATTTTTAATGTGAAAAAGGTGTAAAGAAATAAAAAAAAGTTGACTTTATTTAATTAAAGGGTAAACCCTAATGTTCCTTAAGAAAATAATATTATATATTATTTATATACAAAAATATATTAATATGTACAAAAATGAAATATATTGAAGAAAATGTATTTTTTAGTATAAAAAATAAAAAGGTAATATTTTTATATTTTTATTCTAATTATTCAATAAAATAAAAGTATATATATATATATATATATATATATATATATATATATATATATATATATATATATATATATATATATATATATATATATATATATATATATATATATATATATATATATATATATATATATATATATATATATATATATATATATATATATATATATATATATACTTTTATTTTATTGAATAATTAGAATAAAAATATAATATGTATAAAATAATATGTATAATATATTCAAGAATAAAATAAAATATTTATAAAAATAAAATATATTCAAGAAAATATTTTCAGTGTGAATAAAAATAAGAAATGAAAATAAAAGTATTATTTACATTATTTTTAAATTTAAACAAATAATATAAAAGTATAAAAAATGTTTTAATGTTAGAAATATTTAAAATAAATACCAAATAAATGTAAAAAATTATGAAAACATTTTTTAAGCATTTTTTATGTTTGGAAATAAAATAATAAAGTTAGAAATGAAATTAAAATGCAAAAATAATAAAAAAAACAAGAAATTGGGCCAGGGGGTGTGAAAAGAAAAGAGGGGCGGTGTCAAAAGTGAGAACAAACAGGCCCAACCCATTTCCACTTCATCTTCTTCCTTGTGACAAAACGCGCGCTTGCCCTGTATAAACTGCTAACTCCTGGAAACGTGATCTTTTGTTAAAACTCAAAACATGAAACTTGTAGAGCATTAAACCACAATTTTAACCATATAAAAAACTTAATCTAACTCTCAAAGACCAGAGAGAATTTCTCTGGCCCTAAAATCTGACCTAGTTTTTTCAGCATGTTCATGGATGAAATTCTCTTAGCACGTTTAATATAAATGAAAACTGAGCATATGTACAGCTTAAGGGCTATGAGTACTACATTTTTTATTCACAAACCTAAGCCTAATGATTCCTAAATAGAGAGATAGGAAGTTGCAAAATACATGTTTCAGTTGGACACGAGTATGGCAATGCAGCAGCTTTCAGTGAGGCCTGAGGTTCTTTTGAGCTTGCTTGAAGTTCCTTGGATCTTTCCCAATGCTTAGCTTGCTTTGAAATGGCCTGGATGTCTCTATAGAACTCAACCTACAAAGCTTCAAAGCAAATATGGTGATGTGTGTAAATGGAGTTACAGTGACTTGGGAATGGTTGGGATAGTTTAGGTATGTAGTATGGAGTGTGTTGGAACTGATTGCAAGCAAAACGCATGAGTGGATTGTGATTTGGCTTGTGATTTACAGATCCTGCCCTGTTTTGGCAGAAAATGGAGTTTTTGGCGTACAAGGGTGTTTGAGAGGTTGCTAGATCGTGATTCTGGCTTAGTGTAATGTAAAAAACTTGTTTGGAATGTTGGCTAGAGTTGAATATATCAGATGCTCAAGTTGTTGACCTTTTGCAAGGTTTCTTGTTTTCGAAGTAAAAGTGAGAATTGACAATGCAAAGGCTTGTACAATCTAGCTTAGGGTCTGCTAAGAGTTGGTACCAATTGCCTGATATTAGTGAACTTTTTTTGCTGCAAAAGATTAGGTCCTTGGCTCAAGATAAGAAATTTGACATAAAGCATGCTTTATGTAAATGGAAGTGCTACCTTTATGCCCAAAATGGATTTATTCATTGTATAATGCTTCCTTGATCAGAACAATGCCTCTAACCAATGTGTTTGCATTCAATTTTTAAGTGTTGAAGGGTTTAGAGACCTGTAATTAAGTACAAAGCTAGTTTGGTTAGATTTTGCAACTTGTATGAACATGTATTGGCCATGGTTACAAAGTGAGTTTTTGCCAACTTCAAGCATTCGATTCTCCCTAACCACAAATGTGTTTGAGGAGTTCTTGGACAATTTGGAAATCTTGTAACATGTACTATAATCCATCTTTGAAATGAAACTTTAGATTCCAAGTTGAACTATGTGAAAAATGGCCAAGAAGATGGGTCAAAATCCTGCCTAAACTAGGGCAAAATTTCTCTAAGTTAAAAGTTTTAGGGACCCTTGTTCCAAAAATCATAACTTGAGATCCAAGACTCTTTTGAGAAAACTTTGTTAATAAAATTTGTAGACTTTGTGGAGGACTACAACTTTCATGTTATAGGTTTTGTTTTAATCCATTTGCATCATGGTGAAAATGTGGGGCAAAGTTAGGAAAAATTAAGAAAATTCATAACTTAGAAAAATTCTAAGTTATGAAAATTTTCAATTTCAAACCCTAATTTGCAATTTTGGGTTTCATGATGAACAAGTTTCATATTTTGACACATCTTGATGATAAATGACCCTTGGCACTTGATTTTGACCAAAAAGTCAAAGTTTGACTTTTCAGTGTACAATCAAATTTTGATCAGTTGACTGAAATATTCATCTGTCAATCCCATTCATTTGAGATCTTTTGAACTTGTTGAATAGGTCAAGATGATGCCATTGAGTCCTTGAGTCTATGGTTGAACTTGATTTTCCATTGGCTAGGTCAAATAGTCAAAAATTGCCTTTGTACAGTCAAAACCCTAAAAATGACCATTTTGCCCTTTTGGTGATCTGATCAAATTTCTTATGGAATTGTGGTCCAAACTTGATCAAATGGTTCATATGAGTTCATAATGTTGATGTGGGTCAAAATTCATGAGGTTTGACTGTAAATTGGCCACAGTTGACTTTTTCCCCAATATAGTTGATTTTTAGGTCAACTGTCCAATTGACTGGGCAAAAATGTGATTCAAGGCTTGAAACATGGTATGGACAAACTTGTGAGTCCAACATGAAGTATGAAAGTCAATTTGGGCATTGAAGATCCAAAAATCCCTGTGCAAACTCAAACCTTAGTTTAGGTCAACAGTGCAAGGAGGTACCTTGAGCAGAGCAAACCCTAGCTTGATCTTGAATTCCAAGAGCCTTGTGATGAGAAATGTTGATAAAATGAGAGGGAAAATTTTGGGGTACAATAAATGGCATATTCCTTCTTCCCTGTTTTATCTTGTTGTCCCAAAATACAGCATATAGAATTATCTAACATTGTTAGATACATAATCAATGGTCTTCCTTCAACCTGAGGGAGAAAGATATGAGGTTCAAGCAGATACTCTTTAATACTTTCAAATTCCCTTTGGGAGTCATCTATCCATGCACAACCTTGATATTTCTTTAACAACTGAACAATCATCTCACACGTTGCAGTCATGTGGGAGATAAATCGGGAAATGTAATTCAAACGTCCAAGGAAGCCTCTAACTTGCTTTTCAGTTCTTGGTGTTGGGTTTTCTTGAATTGCTTTGACTTTATCAAGATCAACTTCAATTCCTCTTTGGATAACAATGAAACCTAACAATTTCCCTGATCGAACACCGAAGGTGCACTTATTTGGATTCAAGCAAAGATGATACTTCCTCAAATGCTGAAACAATTTCAATAAATCATCTATATGCCCTTCTTTAGTCTGGGACTTAGCAATCATATCATCAACATATACCTCAACTTCCTTTTGCATCAGATCATGGAATAGGGTTGTCATAGCCCTCTGGTACGTTGCACCAGCGTTCTTCAACCCGAAGGACGTCACTCTATAATAGAATGTTCCCTAGAGTGTGATAAACGTTGTTTTTTCCATGTCCTCATAATCCGTTATAATTTGATTATATCCAGAAAATCCATCCATGAACGAGAATACTTTTAATTTTTTTATGTTATCAACCAACATATCAATATGCGGTAATGGAAAATCATCTTTTAAACTAGCTTTTCTTAAATCTCTATAATCAACGCACATGCAAACTTTTACATCTTTCTTTAGGACTGGGACGATATTGGCAATCCACTAAGGGTACAATGATGTCACAAGAAAACCGGCATTAGTCTGCTTTAAAACTTCTTCTTTAATTTTTACTTCCATATTAGGGTGAGTTCTTTGCAATTTCTGCTTGATTGGCGGGCACAATGGCTTTAGAGGCAAATGATGTTCCACAATATCTGTATCCAAACCATGAACTTCTTTGTATGACCATGCAAATATATCCACATATTCTTTCAACAATTCAATCAACTTTCTCTTTACATTAGGATACAACAATGCTCCAATCTCGACTTCCTTCAGATCTTCCTCTGACCCTAAATTAATCATTTCCAATGGCTCCTTATATGGATGAATAACACTTTCCTCATGCTCAAGCAACCGTGAGACCTCTTCTGGAATCTCATTATATTCTTCTTCTTCAGCTCCATACACGGGATATTCAAAGTTGGGAGAGGGCACAGGGTCATTGTATTCAACCGGTTTTTTTAATGAATCTGCACATATAATTCATGATTGCGTTTAGAAACTGACACACATAGAAAGTGATTATGCAGATTACAGTTATTATTTATTTTGAAAGGTTTTTTTTTCTGATTACCATTTTCCAAGAAAAAAAAGCAAAAAGTAAAGACACAATTTGGGAATCAAAGACAACTTTTATTATTGATTTTAAAGATCAAAGCAAACAGATAAACCCATACAATATCAACTTTCACCTTGGGCAGAGTGAAAGATTTTTGAAAACATTAACAGAAAACAAATTACTTTGAGACATGAATACAAGAGGGAACATCAATGGTGATCCAATTCTAGAATCTAACTCCATGCGTCACATAGTTCAAAATTTCTTGCTCGGCTTCATCCTCCAAAATAGAATTGATCCTAGGAACAGTTGGATGAAGATAACCTCCTCTCTGAAAGATATCCTGATATTTTCCCGAAGCAGACTTCGGCATCATATTCTCACTTTTATTATTCTTCACAGAGAATCCCAAACCAACTCTATTCTTATTCACAGGCGTATGAACAATCTAGCCCCACGCCTTTCTAGGGCTTTTATGTACTACATGTTGAGCATCCTTAGATGAAGCCATATAATTCTCATTCTCCCTTACATTATCAACGGATAAAGCTTGGAACTGAGTTCCAATAGTAGCTTCATCTTCTTCCACAACATTGAAAGAGGATAAATGAGATATTAACAATGCATGTTCCCCATTTATGATGACCACCTTTCCTTCATGAACAAACTTTAGCTTCTGGTGCAAAATTGAAGTGACAGCCCCTGCCTCGTGGATCCACGGTCATCCCAGTAAACAAATGTAAGAGGGCATAATATCCATAATCTGGAAAAGTAATCTGAAAAAGTTATGGGCATTTGTGAATAGGAAAATCTACTTCCCCAATGACAGACTTCCTTTATCCATAGAAAGCTTTCACAATAATGACACTCGGGCGCATGGGGGTTCCTCGGTATGACATTTAAAGAGGACCCATTGTCAATCAACACATTTGACAATGAATCATTCTTACACTTCATGGAGATATGGAGAGCCAGATTATGATTCCTTCCTTCGTCAATCAATTCGTCATCATAGAAACACAGGTTATTACAGGATGTAATATTCCCTACCACACTGCTGAATTGGTCCAATGGAATATCACTTTCCGCAAAAGATTGATCCAATACTCTCATAAAATATTCCTTGTGGGTAGAAGAGTTCATCAACAAGGCCAGAATAGATATCTTTGATGGAGTCTGCAACAATTGATCTAGGATCCTATAGTCGCTCATCTTGATAATCTTCAATATATCATCCACATCTTTTTCCAGTGCAGTACCACTAGATTCCCCTGTTGCTTTCTTGGGTTCAACACTTTTAACAATCTTCTTATCAACATTACCATTCCCTTGAACTAGAGGTGCGAAAACACGACCAATACGGCCACTCGGCTGGCCTCAGCAATATTCTTGACATCAGACAAAGGTTGGATGGGAACTTCCACACCATCCTCCAAGTTTTTAGCATTGTATTTGTATGGCACGACTTTGTTTGATTCGTAAGGAACAGGACCCGGAAAGAAAATCACCACTGGAGCAACAACTAGTTTGCTATGGCACTCAATCTCTATAGGGACGGTAACACCGGAACAAGGCACAATAATATTTACCCCTTCTTCATAATACTTTGGCATCGCATAATCATTGTTGGAGAAAATATCTTCATCTGAGAAAAATAATTCATCTACAGAAGCATACTCATCATCTGACACAATCTCAGCCAAGAAACCTTCAATCACATTAATCCCACTGTAATCATCTCTATTTCCTGGAACTTTAATAGTACCGTTATCCAATAACAACTGAATACCCCTTCTCATGTTGGAACAACCACGAGAATCTCTACAATAGATCTGGCAAGAACCATAATGGTGTTCTACTTGACCATCCATATAACAGAAGGTAGCGTGCAACTACACCAAATCATCATTTAGATGATTCACGTCAAAAATATGGAATTCACCGGGACATCCGTAGACCATATTCATATCTTCGTCATATTCTGCCCTTGGCCTGATTATATGAATGAGACCTTCGTCCATCAATGATTCCATCATTGATGGCTGCTCATACCCCTGTATATTTGTACTGCAAATACCACAACCAATATGGTCATGCATATATTAACTAAACTCGCAGAGGTCAGCATGCATCTTTACCAAATCTCCTCTAACCAGGTTGATATCAAAAATACGGAAGTCTCCTGGACAACCAACAACCATGTTTACAACATTTGTTCCTCCATTCTTTGGTAAATGATTATCTTTTACGTTAGGGCCAACATCTTTAAAGGATAAAAGGCCAAATCTCACCATCTTTTGTACTTCAGATTTCAAAGGATAACAGTTCTCAACATTGTGCCCTGGTGCTCCCTGATGAAAAGCACGCATCTGGTCTGCCTTATAATACCAAGGCAAAGGTGATGGTATAGCAGAGGGTGGCCTGGTCTGAACCAACTTCTTTTGAATTAACATCAAGAGTAACTTTGCATAGCTCATGGGAATAGATTCAAAATCCCCTCTCTTATTATTCTTCCTCTGATTTCCCTGAGGGGATAGTTTTTGATAAGCAATTATGGTCAGAGCCACATTGATAACTGGAGTTACCAAAGAAACCTGTTGGTGGCACTGATGATTTCTTCTAGGAGGATTAAACCTTCTCTCTTGAATGACAACATTTGTATCTTCTTCTTTATTTTTGGCAAACCCGTATGAAGGCTTCTTGGTACTACCAAAATTTTTACCTCTTGTCAAACGGGCCTCTCTTACAGCTTCTTCCAAACAAACGCCCATACTCACCATTTCGGCAAAATCACTTGGTGCACTCTCCACCATTCTTTCATAGTAAAAGGCACCTAGAGTCTCCAGGAAAATCTTTGTCATCTCTTTCTGTTCCATTGGAGGGATCACCTGGGCGGCTACTTCACACTATCTTTGTGCATACTCTTTAAACGATTCCCTATATTTTTGGACCATTACCTTGAGTTGATCACAGTCAGGTGCCATGTCCACATTATACTTATACTATCTAATAAACACTTCACCCAAGTCATTGAAAGTATGAATGTTGGCACTATCCAAGCTCATGTATCACTTCAATGCAACACCAGTCAAACTATCTTGGAAAAAGTAATTAACAGGATTTGATCATCGGTGTGAGTAGTCATAATTCTCACATACATCACAAGGTGAGCACAGGGACATGTATTGCCCTTGTATTTCTCGAATTTCGGTACTTTGAACTTTGCAGGTATTTTCACATTTGGAACCAAACACAGATCATTCACATTTTGCTCAAACAGTTCTTTTCCTCTGAGGGCCTTCATCTCTTTTTGCATCTTATCAGACTGATCCTGAAAACGGTCCATTCAATCATAGAATCTTAAGCTTTCACTTGGAGGAGGAATATGACGATAAACTTCATCACTAACAAACGGCACAACATTCACCGAAAGAGGTGCAACATAGTGGGTCTCATTTCTGGCAACATGAGTAATATGCACCACAAGAGTTGCAGGAGTAGCAGCAGCTTGAACAACTGGAGCAACTTGATTGTCAAGATTAAAACCTTCTAGCATGAAGTTTTCTAGCATTCCCCATGGATAACACTGAGGCATACGATTCTGAGAAACAGTAACTGGGGCAACAAAAACGGGAACTGAAGACCACTCCTCCCCTTCATAAACATATCAGGCATAAGTGCTTCACGGGAATATGGAATCTTCAACTGAATTGCCCTTGCTTGTACCCACTGAAGATAAGGCTACAAAGAAATAGCCCATCTAGGTCCCAAGTCCTTTCTACTCTTCCTGTGAATATGACGCCAAGCCTTTGCGATCTGCTCCTTAGCTTTCTTATGATTCTCTCCCTCTCTAAGAAAGAAACCACTCAGATGAATATTATTTTTCTTATCCCTCATCAGATATACAAGCTATCGTCACGCACGAACAAGATTGTAGTTAATTCCTCCCTTTGTACTAAGAAGAGGTACATTGGGAAAACTACCACAACTATCGACAATCTCTACATCATGGTTAGCATGATGGTACCAAACAATATCTAAATGAGTGAGGGCCATAATCTTCGGAGCCCATTGAGGTTCCTTTTTGACATCCCAGAAAGCATCAGATAGAGGCAGGTGAGAAATAAACCACTGATACAACAAAGGCGTGCATCATATGATCATCCCTCCATGATAAGAATTTCTAAGATGAATGGAGTAATAAGAATCAACTAAAAATATAGGGACTGGATTTCCTATCAAAAAGATCCTGATGTCATTGACATCCACGAAGTTGTCGATGTTCGGAAATAAGAACAACCTAGGCAAGTAGGGAAAATATGGCCTCAAAAGCAACTGTACTCTTCATCCTAGAAAAGTAGCAAGCTTTCTCTAATAAAAATTGAGCGGGTAAGCCTATAATTCCTCCTTTAGTAGTCATGTGGGCCTCAATCTCATACTTCCCCAAATGAATCAAAGCAGCAATCTCATGAGATTTTGGCTCCACCTTCAAACCGGTGAAAGGAACACAATTAGTAACAGGTAATCCTAATAGATAAGAATACTGATGTAGGCATCAACTGATAACCAGAGAAAGTGAAACATCGATACATTGGATCATAGAACCAGACCTAAGTCAAGAGAATACCCTCCTTCATCCTAAGCTTCATGAGTGACCCGATGGATCCATACTTCTCCCGAAAATCTACAGAACTCTCAATCTCGGGAATTAGACTCATCAAATCACCTATCTTGGGATTATTGAAACTGTACTTCCGAGTCTTTCTTTTTCAAGAATCCAAGGCCAAAAGTACCAGGGATATTCATGAAGATTCAACTTTAAGTCCCTTGAACAATAATGTCTTAAAGTATGCTCATGAGTGCATGAGTGCATGATGCAACAATCACACACAAGATCACAAACATAGGGAGGGGGGGTTCATAAGTTTAACGTTACGAGCATGGAGTCAAAGGTACTCCCTACAAGGTATGGTCTAATAGTTTATCACCTGTCGAACAAGGTTCTAAAAGGTTTCTAGAATCTACATCCTTCCTTCGGATATTACCAACGTCCCGATTGACTCGGTAATTAGTAATATTCTCAAGAAAAACTCATCCGAGTGTAGTATCACATGACAACCATTTCCGGATTACTCCGTCATAGCTTTTGTGCTACACCTAAAAGGCCAAGATGGATTAAAGGTTCTACGGTCCTCAGTTTCAGCAGGCTCCCAGGTCAAAAGCAGCACGTCTTCCCGATTACTCGATAAATGACACTACAGTCAAAGGGGCCTCCACTGAGTGGTGGATATCATGCCTCCTTTTTTGGGATTACTCCATCAAAGTTAACATGACTATACCTCCCGTCCTACCTTAAGTTTGCCCAAATCCGGGTAGAGGACTTATGAGAAATTTTCAAGCATCCTGAAAACCAGGAAAATCCAGACAAACATATATATATATATATATATATATATATATATATATATATATATATATATATATATATATATATATATATATATATATATATATATATATATATATATATATATATACAAACAAACAAAAGCATATACACAAATAAACAAATATAGGCTCAACCCACTTAGGTATGGACCAACAATAGGTCGATCTTTCCCCAGTGAAGTCGCCATTTTTTCTATAGCCGTAGAAATGTTGAGCCTAATTCATTGGATTGACTTAATTCGCACAGATCAAACTAAAAATCACCACTTCACTTTATTATTTCCATAGGAATGGGAAAAGAGAGAATAACCCAAAAAGAGGGGGAAAGAATCTAAGTTCGGGGGTTGGATATGCAAAGGTAAGGTATTAGTACTCTAAAAATCTACGGTACTCCGGAGGAACCTCTTTGAAAATCTGTGGATTTTGGCTATAAATGTTGTATACCAAAATAAATGGCGGGGATGAGAAAAGAAGTATTTTTTACAATTTTTGCACCTGCCGCGTTTGCGAACCTTTAGTGCCTACGTATCACCTTCCGTGCAATAGGGGATCAGGGTACTCGTAGTTCATCTTTTAAAAATTTTAAAACACAAATGGTGTTGGTTAATTTTAAGAGACAAGACATCATTGTCTTATCCGAGTGGAAAACATACTTACTACCTACGATTATGAGAAATGAGAACTTGTGTCATCTCAAAGTGGTTGATATGGATAGGATTTTAAAATCAACAAAGCCTCGCTCAAGACCCATGTGGAAAATATCTCACTTCACTACATACCGTAGAAGTATAGTAGCTCAGATCACCACAAGGATTGAAAAGAGTCTAATCTTTTGAGAAAATTTTAAAGTAAAAAGCCCAAAGTGGCAAAATGATTTGAATGAGATTGATTGACTTTTAGTCTTCTCACAAAAAATGTCAAGATATTATTAAGTTGATTAAAGTTTGATTAAGAAAATATTTTGAAAAGGCATGGACATAAGTCCAAGTTTATTATGAAATCGGTTCAAGTTTAAAACAAGAATAGTTTTCAAAAGGAGGGAGAAGATTTTTGAAATTAAAGACGGTGGGAGGAGATGAAGGGACTATCCTATAGCATAAAGTAAAAGCTAGGGAAAAGAACCATCTAACCAACAAGAAGCCAACACTTGACATTATGAGTCAGTGTAGAATTCACATTCTTTGGATGGAAACCAAACGATCAAAGACAATATAACCTCTTGAGATCCAAACTTCAAGTGCATTAAGTCTTCACAAAAAAATTGGATAGAGTAACGGCTGTATACAGACGAATTCCCAATCACTGACAAAACATATAATCAGAATAACATGCACATAAAGAAAACAAACCACCCAATGTCTTGGGGATAAACCCCAAGAACTCCAGACAATATTGTAATAAAAGTCACAAGGTCTCAAGGAAGGTCAAGGTCTCTAATCCTAAGTCTAAGAAGTCCATCACTCCATAATGCCAAGGTTAGTAACCAAATAGTCCAAGTAACATTATAGTTTTTTATGGTTCAAGTTGATTATTAGGTATCTTCAAAAAGAAATGAGAAGCTCATGTGAGCAAAATAAAAACGACATAAAAGTAAATGCTCAAGTGAGCAAATATGAAAATATCATGAATTGTAAATTCTAAAATAAAATGGTGCATAAAGTAAAGGCATAAAATAAAAAGCATGAAATAAAGGGCATAAAATAAAAGTCAAATGTTAATGAATTAGTAATTAGAGGTTAGTTGAATGACCATCTTGAAATTTGCATTTGAAACTCATTAGAGGATTGATAAAATCAAAACCTCTCAACAACAAGTTTCATTTGCTTTTTGTCAAGTATATCATTCATTTTCAAAATCTCAAGGCAATAAAAAAAAGGATCAATGATGTTTAAGTGATTCACTTTGACCAAAGCTTATAAAGATTCATTAGAGGATTGATAAGACCAAAGCCTCCTAACAATAAATCTCAAAATTATTGGATCAAAGGTTTCAAATTAACATACTTGGGCTTGCAAACATAGGTTTGGGCCACGAATGATCATTTCTCAAATCGGGACAAAATTTAGCGCTATGTTAAGCAATCGTAAGTGGAGTTATATAGAAGTCGCACCTATTTTGAGGCCGATCAATAGCAATTTATGTGCCATATGTTTGGAGATATGATATGTATATTATCCTCTAACAACATGTAACACAATGAGAAGAGGATGAGATGAAGAGGGAAGGGATATGTTTGAACTAAACATTTAATCAAACTATCATTAAAATCATTCATCCATTTTGGTGGGGTTAAACTCAACACCCAAGATCCAATGATGTTAATGAAGTACATGATCAAAAGTCAAAAGGTCAGAATATATACAAAAATAAAATTGTATTTAATGAATAAAATAAAAAAAGAAAATGATTTTTAAAATGTTTTTAAAATGAAAATAAAAGGGAAAATAGCAAACTTTACTCAAAATATCAAAGAAAAATTAAAAGAGACCATAGAAAATCAGAAATGACCTCAAATATTTTTACAAAATATTTGGTAATTTTTCAAATCAGAAAAGTATTTTTAAACTAATTAAAATTACTCAAATAAGTGAAAAAAAGATCAAAAATAGTAGAATTCAAAATAAAATTCTAAAAATAATTTAGAAGGTCATAAATAAAGAAATAATTTTGATGTATTTTTTTCAAAATTTAAAAATGTCAAAAATTATTTTTAAGCAATTAAAAACAAACCAAAACAAAGAAAAAATCATGAGAAATACCAAATCGGAAAATAAAATTATGAAAAATAAAAATCAGAAAGAGAATATTTGAAAATATTTTTGTGAATTTTTTCATAATTTTTTAGTCTAAAATGATTTTTCTATGTTTTTTGAAATTTAAAACAATTAAATATAAAAAAAATCAGAAATAAAAAATAAAGTCAAAATATATAGACCATTAGATGAGAGTAAAAACGCGTTAGTAAGCTAATCCAATGGATCAGACGCGTTGTGCATATCATGATCCTTAATGAATAAAACATGTGATCAATTATTAAATCAGATTTGAAAAAATGCATGGCAAATTTCCATTGGTTGAAGACGGACACGTAGGTCATCTTCAACCTCTGTCCACGCGATTTGCAGGTTTAGGAAATGGAAAAATTAAAGGTCGAGACTGGTACCATTCGCTTCGTCTCTTCAAGACGATTCCAATGGTACCCTCGCGGAAAATTTATGTAAGGTGTAGCTCAGTCGTTTCAGAAGGAAAGATTTGAAAAGGGATTTAAAAATTCATGGTCAAAACTCACTTCCAGTTGAAAACAAATGTTGCGACTAGAATCAGAATGATGAGAGCTTCATTACAAGACCAAAGTTTTAAGGAATTGATGAAGGAATCTACCTACTTAAGTTCAAATTTAGAGCTCTGAAACTTGACTTGGCTAGCATGATTTAGGAAGTCTTAGAGCTTGGTTCTTCTTCTGTTAGCTTCAGTAAAGTTCAAGGATGAGGAATTCACAATGAAAATGCATTAAGGAAAGCTATAAAACCAAATTCGAAGTTGCAGAAAAGTGGGTTGAAGAGAGAGTTTGGCAGGGTGATTCTGGCTATCTAAGCTTGAGAAAATAAATGAGGTATGACCCTCTATTTATAGGGAAGCTAATGGAATGCTTAAGCGTGTGAAATTGCAAACATGAAAAGTGTGACTTCTATTTTACTCAAAACTCAACAAAAACTTGTGTTTCAAGGTGCTAACCACTTCTGGAAGATTTCTAAACATGATTAGAAGTAAAAACACGCACAAATTTTGTGTTTAGAGGCCAAATCATTAACTTCAAATTCTGACTTTGGAGGAAACTTTAGTCTCAAGGTATCATCTTTGAATCAATGGTGTGCACAATTTAAGGAACCTTAGGACTTGATTATTAATTCCTTAGAAAGATGAGATCACAATCTTTACAATATGCAAAGAATGGAATCAAATGGATGCTTGAGCTGAAAGTTGTGATGAGTCAAAAATGGCCTTAAAAATGACCTATAATGTCTTGCATCCTAACATGTCCTTTCATTTAAAATTTGCTCTTGACCCAAAAATATGGCATGAAGTAGATATTTTGAATGACATTTTGAGACTTTAACCATTTAAAAACTCCAAAAATTGAGAAAGTTATGACTTTGTGAAGTTGGTGAAAATTCATGAGATGACCTATAATCTTTTGCATCCTTAGGGCATCTTCCATCCATTTTCAAGCTTTTCTCATAAAAGAAGAGTTGAATTTCACAACTTTAAGATCATTTTGGAAAAATAATGGGCTCAAGAAGATAAAAATTAACCAAGTTATGATCTTTTGAAGTCACACAAGGGAATTTGATGGCCTACCTAGAGGACTTGTAATCTTTCTCAATCATTAGGAATCTTCCACATGAAATTTTCTTGAAACTTTTGAAGTGATTTATTGATAACCCTTTAAAGAGAAGCATGTCTCTGGAATCACTCAAAAAAACCAAAATATGAGCAAGATATAGCCCTTAGAAGTTCAAAACCTTAGCTCCTAAAGCAACAAAATGCTTTGGAAACCCTTTTAAATTTTGACAAACTTTCTTGCACAAATACTTTTGTCATGTAAATAGAAGTTGTTGATGATGATAATGGGAAACCTTAACAGCCATAACCACTTCCAAATATTAATAATTGAGGGGGAAATGCACTTGTGGCCAAGAAATCAAGAACTTGTCCAATTAGGTCAAATTTCTTCAATCAACCCTTATATCTTTGAACTATCATTGACAACTTGAGGCATGATGAATCCTAATAGACTTTGTCATTATATTAATTAAAAATATCTTCAATGACGAGGCTTGAATCTCAATGAAGCTTTGTTGAAGAAGGATGGAAATAAACTCATGAACCTATAGATCAACTTGATGGAATATGTTGTGCTTTCACCTATAATATCATCAATTAGGGCAAACATTCATTGTATCTATTATTTAAAAGTTAATAAATACAAAACATAGATGATCACAATATACAAGTCAAGGTGCTTGGTGATTCCCCATGAGAAAATCTAAAGATAAGGAGAAAAACAAAACCTTAATGTGATCTTGTTGTGATTGAATTGACATGAGATCATAGAGGGATCTTAGGGGGAAAATTGGGGTACAACAACTGCCCTTATTTAAGTGTCTTCTATCTGGAGATACGAAGGTTAAAATTGGGTGGCGCGTGCATTTTATCTACATAAATCTGACACTTGTAACAGATTATGGAATAGTTGTAACAATTGTTTTCCATGGTAGACCAATAATAACCTACTCTTAAGATTTTCTTGGCCATGGTGTGCCCACTGGAATGTGTCGCGAAAGAACCTTCATGTATCTCTTCTATGATCTTATTTGCTTCGTGTCTATCCACACATCTGAGTAAAAATAGAGTCATAGTTCCTTTTATACACAATCCCACCATTGAGGAAAAACTTAGATGAGTACTTCCTCAAAGTCTTCTTATCTTCTAGGTATTCTCGCGTTTCAAGATATCTTTTGATATCATAAAACCAAGGTTTCTCATCAACTTCTTTTTCTATCTCATAACAGAACGTTGGCTCATCCAACCTCAAGATTATGATAGAGGGGGCCTCATTCGCCCATATAACTTTAAACATGGATGACAGAGTAGCTAAAGCGTTTTCCAAGTTGTTCTCCTCTCTCGGGATGTGCTTGAAGGTGATTTTGTCAAGGTACAAGATTAACTTTATAAAATTCTCTCGATACGGAATTAAATTAGGGAGACGAGTCTCCCAATCTCCATTGATCTGACTGATTACTAGAGCTGAATCCTCATAGACTTCTAAGATCTTGATTCACAAATCAATAGGAACTTCTAATCCAAAAATACAAGCTTCATACTTAGCCATATTGTTCGTACAATCAAAATAGATTCTTACAGTGAAAGGAGTATGGAAACCTTCAGAAGAGGTAATAACAACACCGACACCATTACCTAATGCATTCGAGGCACCATCGAACACCATCATCCATCGTGATCCTGGTTCGGATCCTTCCATATGTATATAATGTCCTCATTTGTAAATTCAAACTTCATTGGCTGATAGTCATTTTCCATAGCCTGATGAGCAAGATAATCCGCCAATACACTACCTTTGATAGCTTTCTGGGTAGTATGCTGGATTTCATATTCAGTTAAAATCATTTGCGAATGAGCTACTCATCCGGTGAGAGTTGGCTTTTCAAAAATTTACTTGATCAGATCCATCTTGGATATCAAAAAAGTAGTGTGAGTAAGCATATATTGTCTGAGACGCCTTGCTGCCCACGCGAGTGCACAATAAGTCTTTTCTAGAAATGAGTACCTGGACGCACGATCAGTAAATTTCTTGCTCAGGTAGTAAATAACATGCCCTTTCCAACATGTCTCTTCATGTTGACCGAGTATGCAGCCCATGGAATTTTCCAACAATGTCAGATACATTATCAAAGACATGCCTTCCATAGGAGGTAAAAGAATTGGAGGTTCCTGCAGATACTCTTTTATTTTATCAAATGCCGCTTGGAAATTATCATTACACCTGACCACTTGATCTTTTTTCAATAGCTTGAATATTGTTTCACACGTGGCTTTAAGGTGAGAGATGAATCTAGCAACGTAGTTCAACCTCCCTAGGAAACCACAAACCTTTTTTTTCTGTTCTTGGCTCAAGCATTTCTTAAATTGCTTTTACTTTAGAAGGATAAACCTCAATTCCTATTTCTCTAACAATAAAGCCCAAAACTTCCCCGATCTCACCCCGAAGATGCACTTGTTAGGGTTCAGCCTCAGTCTAAATTTCCTAAATCTTGCAAATAACTTCAGCAGATGAACAAGAAGTTCTTCTTCCGTCTGGGATGTAGCAATCATATCATCAAGATAAACTTCAATCTCATTATGTATCATGTCATGAAAGAGAGTGACCATATCACGCTGATACGTTGCCCCTGTATTTTTCAAACCAACGGTCATCACTTTATAACAAAAGGTTCCCCAAGGTGTAATGAAAGTCGTCTTCTCCATGTCTTCTGGTGCCATCTTGATTTAATTATAGCCAGAAAACCATCCATGAAGGAAAATACTTTTGACTGAGCAGTATTATCAACCAGAATATCAATATGAGGAAGCGTAAAATCATCTTTAGGGCTTGATATGTTCAAGTCCCTATAATCAACACACATTCTGACTTTTCCATCTTTCTTTGGCACCGGCAAAATGTTTGCAACCCATGTTGGATAAGAGATAACTTTCAAGAAACCTGCATCAAAATGTTTTTGGATCTCATATTTAATCTTCTTAGACATCTCAGGATTAGTTCTTCGAAGCTATTGTTTGAATGGAGGGCAATCTTCTCTTAGAGGCAGCTTATGCACAACAATATATGTATCTAACCCAGGCATGTCTTCATAGGACCAAGCAAATATTTTAACATACTCTTGGAGAATTTTAGTCAACCTTTGCTTCACACGTTCTTCTAAAGCAGCACCAATCTTGACTGCTTTCCTGACCTCGTAGGTACCCAAGTTGATCACCTATAAAGTTTCTTGATGCGACTGGATAACCTTTTCCTCTTGCCTCAATAATCTGGCCAACTCTTCGGAAATTTCACAATCTTCCTCAGGCTCTTCTTCGGCTTGATAGATTGGATTATCAAAGTCATAGTGAGCCATAGTAGAATCGTTATCGATGAAATCCTGGATTAATGGGGGATTATATCTGTATGATTGATGATTTTTTTTTTTAATTTGAGATTTAAAAAGAAAAATAAAAACACATTTCCATTTTTGAAAAATGAAAATAAGAGAAAAAACAAGGAGTGTAATATTTGAATGCAAAAACGTCCTTTATTGATGATAAGTTTTGAAAATAAAAACATTGTGGCCCTATAAATATGTACACTACGTATTAGGAAGAACGTGGGAATTATTACATGGTTAAACATAAGAAAATTACTCTTGATAACGGGTAACTGTGACAATATCCTCAGAAAACCAGTTGGGAGGCTCTTGTCCTTGAATAGTTGGACGGATCCTGTTATCCATATCACAATCAATGTCTCCTTCATCACTCACAACATGAGAATCTTCGTGAATGACGCCACCGCTAATAAACCGGATCGGAGCGAGAATACCTTGAATCTTAGGAGGAATGCTCACTGGTACATTTCGTCCTTCCATGAAACCCAAACCACATTTATCTTTCTTCATAGGAAGATCCAAAACTCTACCCCAGCCTTCGGGTGCCCTGATTCCACAATCGCTTGAGCTTGATTATAAGAGGTCATGGAGACCTCTGGCTTTCTGACCTCTTAACGAGGAGATTTGATAAGTTGTACAGTTTCAAAAGTCTGAAACAGAGTCTCATGCACTTTGCCTTTAATTTCAACATATCGAAAGGTGCTCAAATGGCTAACCACATAGTCTTCTTTACCATAGACGGTGACAACTTTATCTCTAACCAAGAAATTCAGCTTTTGGTGCAACGTGGATGTCAAGGCATCATCCCCATGGATCCATGGGCACCCCAATAAGCATCAATAAGAAGGATTAATATCCATGATAAAGAACGTTGCATTGAAAGTCTGAGGACATATCTTCACTAGCAAGTCGACTTCGCCTAATATTGATCTTTTCGATCCATCAAATGCTTTCACAAATAGATCACTAGGCCTTAACACAACCCATTCGTAGTCCAATTTCAGCAAGGTAGACTTTGACAGAACATTCAAAGATGATCTCGTGTCATTAGTGCATTACGGTGAGACTCAAAATTTCGAAGCAAGGTCAAAATGGAAATCTTGGTTGATGTTTGGCTTAGCTGATCGATTATTTTATAGTCACTCTTCTTGATGTATTGAATCAATTCCGCCATATCTTTGGCTATATCAGCATTCAAACTCAGAACATGAGGATTATGCATAGACTCTCCACCATTTATCATAATTTGGTTTCCTTTGACCTTGGCCGAGACATCAACACTGCTTTCTGGTGGATTAGGAGGAGAGAAAACTCGCCCACTTTTGGTGATTCCACTTTCACCTACAATGTCATGAACCTTAGATGTATCTTCTTCATATGTATTGATGACATGCTTCTTCCCCTGATAATAAAACTCGCCACCATAGTTCCATGGTACCGCTAAATAACTAGTATACAGAACTGGACCCGGTAGAGTAATCGTTAAAGGAGACTGCTTAATAGGAATAATAATTGTTACAGGAGCAGTAATCCTCTTGGGTATATATGGAATGGTAATCACATCAACTTCATCTTCTTCAGCCCGAGTTTCCACAACCAATCTGTCAAACTGTAGCGTCCCTTCAGTGATCAACCTCTGTATTTTCACTTTTCAAGCTATCATAGCCCTTTGGTAGTTGATCAGTAAATTAGAAAGTGTACTAATTTTCCAATGTAGTAATTGGGAAATACCAAAGTATCGATCTCAAGGACTGCGTATTAGTATTGATTTCAATTTGTGGTTCAATTAAACAAAACTTGATATGGGGTTTTGGTTGTGAAATATTCACTTAACACATAGCAGGAATATAAAGTGGATTTTTACTGATATGAAGAGCATGCTAGGGTATGGTGTATAATTTTCCCTATAACAACCTAAAATCCTATTTTATTCAACAAATTCATAATACCAATTACCAGTCCTTTATGTTATTTTCCCCTAAGTCCTTAGTGGGAAAACCTTTGAACACCCGTCCTAAATCCTATGTCCTTAGAGATATCTGATGAATTCAAGCCTTTGTTTTATCAAGAGTTATCGGGTAACTATAGGGTATCCCTAGTCCTAGGTGATATCTATTATAGTCTAATTGTACAAAAACCTTAACAATTACGGTCCAGCTAATTGTTAACCGTAAAACAATCCTTATTTGTCCGATAAAGAAAGCATGAAAAACCATATACAATTAAATTGAATAATAAAAACCATGTAATTGATGAAATCAGAAATTCAAAGTTATAACAGAATCAAATCAGGGACACCTGTTCAAAGTAATTTTAGAATAAAAATTAAACATTACACATAGATGGTAAACTTTGATCTTCAATCGTTTCCGCTCATGAAAGGTCTTTGTTCTCCAACACTTGCATAGGCTTCAATCCTCAATTCTTGGTGTGGAAAAATTCCCTCCTCTCTTCTTAGAAACAAACCTAAGTAGTATCAGGTCATCACCCAATTGTGCAAAAAGTCCAAAGTACCCTTATCGATCCAAGACCACATCAAAATCCAGAAATTCATAATTATTATTGCACCTTTCAACACGGTCCGTGTCAGGTGACACGGGCACCAGTGTTGGCCCTCTACCTTTTTTCATTTAAGTTAGCAAGTCTCAAGCCCGCTGACACGTGTCGTGTCAGGTGACATGGGCACTCGTGTCACACCCATGACTTCTCATATTTTTGGCTTCATCCTGGCTATCATCCTGACATGGCACGTGTCAGGTGACACAGGTGGCCGTGTCAGGCTTCCTGTAGGTGGATATTTGCATTTCTTCCGAAACTCTGAGATTTTCACCGATTTGTCTTAATTTTATCTTTTGAACCTGAAAACAACAAACTATACAACCAACACATAAAACATAGAAGAATGAAATAAAATACTTGACAAAATGAAGAAAAAATAACTAAAATCAATTGTAAATAAAGGCGGAAAAAACAATGATCAAGCTCCCCTAAATTTAAAATGTTGCTTAACCTCAAGCAACCATTACAAGAACTCTTGAAAATTGCAGCAGCCCAGTACTGATACGTGAGACATCCATTCAAATTGATCAAAAGGTAGTTGTCCGATAATCACATGACGTGAAGAGTTTGTGTAAATCCTTTGAATCTCGAGCTTTCTCTTTGGATACCTCTCTAACTATGGTTTGTACTTAAGTCTTTTCCGATTTTCCTCCTTTTTCATTCGGACCGTTAAATTAAGGCAATGCGGATTATTAATGATCATCACACGCATAAGACTAATCAAGAAAATATTTGTTCAGGCGCTAAATAAGAAGATATTTCTCCTTTTTAAACTCAGATGAAATTTTCAAAACTTTTCAGTTTATATATTTCCCTTTTTGGAGGAAGCTTAGGGATCAACCCCCTTTGGCCTGAATAACCGGTAAGGGCTACCCAACTTAGCGAGTCGATTTCCTTTTACCACCTTTTCATCATTTGGTGCCAGCTGTATTTATTTCTCAACCAATCATACCTGCATGTGAGTCTAGATTATGCCTGACTGTATTGATAAACTACTCAAGGAGTACTTCTCAAGATTCAAGAACTATGGAATAATTCTACTTGTTAGACTTTTATCCTTGTCACGTTATTTTGAACTTCCTACCCTTAACCAATCATCTCTTTGTCTATATATACTATTCCCGATTTCTATGAAATACATGCTCATAAGCAAAAATTTGGGAAAGACTTCAACTCGTGGATTTACACAACAATTAGCATAGGAAAAGCTGTAAGAATAACAGTAAAGTAAAACCCCCCTAAAGTTGAACTAAACATTGACCTCAATGTTTCAGAACAAGCGCAAGAAAGGTGACTCACAGAGGGAAATGCAACACCAGATATTGGCTCATAGCTTTCACCAGTAAGACCCCCTTTTTATTATTTGAAAACAAAACAAAAGAAAACAAAAAGTAAAACTAAGTTATTAAAAGCGAGGTTTTCCTCCCACGAAGCGCTTCGTTTAACATCGCATGACTCGACGGTTCATCCCCTTATGGGGGGTACTTCCTCTTCCACACCTTGTTACTTGTCTTTTCTGCAACTCAAAACTCATCTAGATCAAAATCATTAACCACTTTGTGCTTCCAGTCCCTTACAACTTCCGTCTACTCACCTTTGAGTTTCCTTTTCCTTCACTTCTTGAATTCTTGGCTGAACTTTGAAATTTTAATTGATGCCACCTGAGAGCTGATGCTGGAGACTTTTTCAGAGTTGATTTTAAACTTTAGTTGTCTCCTACTAATTTGATCATACCAGTTGAAGCTTGATTCTTTTCACTTGCACCCTGATTTTTGATCTCCAACACCTTCAAAATTATCTCTTCATCAAATGATTTTAATGTCAGATTTCCTGTCTCGATATCAAAATTGCACCGAATAGTTAGGAGAAATGGTCGACCAAGAGTTATAGGAGTCTCTTCATCTTTAGGGATATTTATGATCTTGAAATCAACGAGAAAAACAAAATGGTCAATTTCCACCAACACACCTTTCGTTATCCTGTATTACTGCTTTATGGTGTGATCATCAAATTTTAATTTTGTCCCATTCCCGCTTATCTTTTCAATGCCCATATTTTTGAAAATACACAAGGGAATTAAGCTCACACTAGAACCAGAATCAATTAGAACCCTCTTGAATTTTCTGTCTTTTATGGTGCATGGTATTGCAACAGATCCCGGATCCTTCAGTTAGATAAGAATTTTTTCTCGGGTGTGATTGCACACAATTTCTCATCAACAAGTACTTGTTCATATTCCGTTGGTCTCTTTTTTGAGAGCACCTCTTTCATGAATTTCTGGTACAAGGATATTTTCTCGAGTGCTTCAAAGAACGGTATGTTGATCTCCAACTTTTTAAACAATTTGACAAAATTATCAAACTCTTTCTCTTTCGTGTCCTTCATTGCCATTCGAGATGGATACGACAACTTGATCGCTGGTTTAGTCTTCTTTTCAACTGGATTTACATGTGATACCACTTCTTCTTCTTTTTTCTTGTTCTCTCTCACTTCCAGATCTACGTCTATGATACTATCATCAATTTTTACCTCATATTTTGTTTCTTCAGCAACTTTCACATTCCTTGTTGTGGCAACATTAACATTCTCATGATTTTTTGGATTTTCTTATGCTTTCAGCGCTACCTGTTGTGCAATCTGTCCCATTTGAACTTCCAAATTTTTTATTGCAGTTTTGGTATTTCTGTGATTACTCCTTGTCTCTTCTTGAAATTGAGAGGTGTGGGCAGCCATATTTTCAATAGCACCTCCCACTCTGCCTTTTGAGGAGCTTGTTAGTGTTGATCGTTCCAAAACGAGGTTAGGATGATTGTTCCACCCAAGGTTATAGGTGTTATAATATGGATTATTTTACTTCAAGAATTTTATCCCCTTAATTTATTGTGGAGTTGCAAGACATTACACAGTAATATGTGGTCCACTAAAAATTTCACAAACAACCTTTTGTACCTATTGAACCTGGGCTACCTGTTGAGTAGCCATGTTCATTGCTTTCATCTTTTTCTCTACTTATGTAGCAATTGGTTCTTCAATTTTCAGTTCCTTATTAATTTCTAACTTCAAATCAATTATCCCCTTTGGTTTACTCACAACCCTGTCATATAGCTCCAGATGCTCATTTGCAGCAATGGCTTCAATAATCTTCTTCACACCAGTGGGTGTTGTAAAGTTAGATGAGCCACCGGTTGATGTATTAATAAGTTGCTTTGTCTTCATTCGAAGGCCATTTATAAACATTTTCATTTTCTCAATTTGACCCATGTTGTGAGTGGGACAGGCTAATAATAACCTTTTGAAACTCTTATAAGTATCACATAGTGACTCTCCTTCCTTCTGCTTAAAATTCCCAATATCATATCTTTTGTGAATATAAACAGAAGCAGGAAAGTAATCATCAAGAAAAGTCTTCTCCATCCATTCCCAAGTAGTAATACTAGCAGATAATGAGTAAATCCACTCTTCAGTATCTTCAGACAACATGAGTGGAAACATTCTCAATTTCTTTTCCTCAATTTTCAGAGTAGTGCTCATAGTAATAAACATTTGCAAATATTTGTTTGCATCTTCATTTATCTTTCCGGTGAAAGATCTATTCTCGAGCTGGCGGATGGTTGAGGGGTGCAATTTAAAATTTGCAACAATGACCGGTTGATTCACAATAATAAACCGACCTGTTGGAGCATTTGTTCTTCTTTAGTCCCTAAGAAGTCTCTAGTGGTGGTGGTGGGTTTTCACCATAGTTTTGGGTTCTAATTCTGAGGGTGACCTGAGGTAACTTTTTCCTCTGATTCTAGTCTAGCCAACCGAGCTTGTCTGTGTCGTGCGTGAAAAGTTATTTCGATTTATGCGTCAAAAGAAATTTCAGCTGAGGGCTTTCCTAGCATGCAAAGGTTAGAAAAATTATTAATAACAAGAATATAAAAATTACAGAAAAGAAATTTTAGTTTCAGAGCAACAAAATTTTATTTAAACTCAAATTGCACTCAATAACTAGGAAGTCGTCGGTGTAACAACCAGCTGAACAAATCATCGAGATGAAATCAATGAAGTCGCCATAGAACATTTTTTATCCCACGGGAAGGGAAAGGTAAACATCGATTAAACCTGAGAAGGGTGAGATCAAGGTCAAATGACCAAGGGATACAGGTAAGAGAGTCTGTTACGCAAGGGGAAGGTATTAACATCCCACACGCTCGTAGTACTCTACGGTATCCACTATTGTTATTCTAATCTAATGGGTGTGGTTAAAGTCTATGTCTAAGGTTTAAAGTAAAAAGAAAGAGGGAATTCATGCAAAAGAAAAGGAAAAGAAAGTGTGGGAAAAAGAAAAATATTTTTACAAAGATATGCTCGATTAGGCCCCACAAAAAACGTCTGCCTACATATCCCTTTTAAGGAATCAGAGAAACCGTAGTTCGGCTCACTTGTTTTGGTGGGTTTGTGTTTTTTAGTTGGACAATGTTAATTTTGTCTTCTGCTGCAGCTCGACCTTTGGAGACTCATGCATCAGCGCAGAAGTGAATTAACATGTTCTACCTAACAAGGTATTTGCAAAGAAAAATGCCCAAAGGCGGATAATGCTACATTTGTACTCTAGCAATTTAGACATAGTGCCACCCGACCTTTGAGGATTTACGCTTCATGTTGCATAGAGTAAAATTAACACATCCTTTTAAAAGTTCCGAAGAAAGTCCCGAAGGCGGAAAAAGTTTGCATTGGTTGATGTTTTTACCTTAAAGAAGGACTTGAAAGTTGTTAGATGTTTTATGCATTTTTCAAGAGTTTTAGTCTTAATGCAAGGATGCAAAAGAAAGAAAAACATCTCAGGGAGATTATCCTAAATCTAATCCCTAATGTTATCATACAATGATTGATCCTAAGGTTGAGTTTTTAAAGGGAAATCTTTATCCTATATTAGCATGCATGGATACCTATCCAAATGTCTAGCTTGAGTCAGAAAAGAAACAAGCACATCCTAAGGGAGCATGGTATATATAAGCAAGTGCTTTGGAAAAAGCACACAATCAGGGTGTACTGACTCAGGGGATGGGGGTATAAAGAGAAAATGTTTTAGCTAAGGGGAGCGGATCACATGAAGCAAACAAGCGGGAGACTGAGATGAAATAAAAAAAAGAAAAGCATTACTTTAGCTAAGGGGAGCATATCACCCAAAGCAAATAAGCGGATAGCAAAGTGTTAGCAATGGCCATTGTGTACTTCTGACAAATGGCGGGGGTTAAGACCAAACCCTTTTCCATATGACTGACTCGATACACATGATCTGCACAAATCCAAAGCATCGACGTACAACGTGAGCTAAGGATGACACAGACAAAATGCGGGGATTGATTGTGAACCCTTTTCGCTCGCCTCCTTTTGAGGACTTATTGGGATGGAGGGATATGCGAGCACAAATGTAAACACACCTATAGAATACCTACTTAAAAGGTAGGATTTTAAACAAGCAAAAGTAGCACACTTGATCCACATAATGCGGAATTGCCCTAAACGAGTCTTTAAATAAACCAGATGGATTGCTGACATGATCAACAATGGAGATCCACGTCATACATCTCTATTCCTACTTCTCATGGCAAGGAAATTGGTAAAATCCCTACTTGACATGATCTCTAGAAAGCAATAAGATGCGGAAAAAACATAGAAGGGAGATGTACCAAACATATAACAATCCGTAGATTCTAATCAATAACTAAGAAACCTGGAAAACTTCACGAGCTGCTAGCATCAACAAAGAAAATACCATCAGCATAAGCGTCAAGGCATCAACAAATCATGATTGGAATGCGTAGTAGACACATCCGAATATCAAGATACAGTTGCACGAAACATAATTCATACAGTATACGCAAATAACAATCACACGGTGGAATGTGTAGCGGACACATCCGTGTGATACCAGGGTACCTGCACAAAATATATTCCATACTGTTGTACCCCAAAATTTGCCCTCCCATATTCTTCAGGATTTGCTAAGAGCATGCTTCAAAATCTCTCAAAGGTTGCACAGTCCAATGGCCTCCTAACAGTCAAAAATTAGGGTTTTGGTTCTGACAAAGAAATTGAAGTTTCCAAGGGTCCAAACAAGTCCCACATGCCTATAAACATTGTCAAGCATCCTCATGCCAAGTTTCAAGACTCACAACACAAAATTGCACAGTCAAAAACCCTAATTGCTCAACAGTCAACTGCAGGGGCAAAATGGTCATTTGACAGTCAAAAGTCAAGATTTTTGGTCAACATCTTATTTTGAAGCCACAAACATCATTTTATCAAGTCTTGATCATGATTCTCAAGGCATGGCTCAAAAAGTCTCAAGATGCAAAAGTTTCTATTTTTGGATAGTTGAAAAAGTCAACTGCAAATTGACCAGGGCATAACCTCCACATGGTTTATCAGAAAAATTCCATCCAAAGCTCATTTTGAAGATAATGACATTTCCTACAACTCCTCTTCACACTTCAAGTCCAAGAAATGCTCTCACAAAAAGTTATCAATCTCAACATTATAGGTCATTTTCAAAAGTCAACAAAAAGGCACTTTAAGTCAAAGACCATAACTTGAGATTGTTAAATCAAAATGACATGGGACCAAAGGCATTGGTTATAGGACTTCAAGACCTTTCCAAAATGTCCAAGAACATGATCAAAGCTTAAACATTGAGCAAGATATGCCTTGTGGAAGTTGGGAAATTTTGGGGAATTTTGAAAAGTCAACTTTGCTTCAAATGCCTCAAAATTGCTAATGGGCCTCAATTTATTCCATGAAACATTATCCAAAGGCTATGCACGACCCATTGACATCCAAGGGAGTTATTTCATCATTTTTTATTAATTATTTGAATTTTTTATTGTTATTAATTCACTTAATTAAAATTAAATATGAAAAAAATACTAAAGCATGTGTTTTAAATCTTTTTATGCAGCTAATAGGTCCATTATAAGCTCAAGATCTCGTGCACATTCAAAAAGGAAAGGATCATTCATGATTTGGCATATTTGGCATGAAAAAAGATTGAAAAAGATCATGGAAAATCAAATATTGAAAAGCATTAAAACAATGGATTTTGGGCTGACTTTTACCCTAATTCTATTGATATACATGTACACAATTGAACCCTAAAAAGAAAACAAGAAAGCTGCGCTGAAACCTAAGGAACAACTTTGCATTTTTAACAAAAAATCTCAAAACTGTTTTCACAGCTAGAGCTCGTTTCAAAGCCAAATAACTATTCCATTACACTCCTGACACATCAAGGAATCTTTTCCAATCAAAGCCAAGTCTCCATACTCGAAGAAGTAGTAGGACGCAGTCGCCCTGTTCATAAACTTTCTCATATTCGTATTTGCATTTTCATACGTTATTCATGACTTTTAATGTGTGATTTATACTAACATAATCATTCTAAAGCTAATGGTACCGTTCAATTGAAGAATGGCTGCCTGTATAGAAATCCACCATGAAAGCGTTCTAGGGTTTCAGAAGTTTGAATTTGGGGCTTTCCTCATTTGGAAAAATCAGGCCATGAAACTTGTACCACTGAATTCAGAAGCTCCAAACGAATAGAAACCAACCCTCGCGCCCTTTTTATATTCCCTCATGTGCTAATCGCTATTTTTGAATATTACAGTTAGTGGGGGTTTAAAACCCCCGCTATTTGATTTTGTTTACAGGCAAAGAGATGAAGACGATGCATATGTGTCATAACGTTACTGGGTAGTTCAAATCCTAGCGCGCATTTTTGTTAAAATCCCACTAATGCTTGTTCTCTCTCATAATAATCATGATCCACTAAATGAACAAAGAAACTCCATAGCGCGGTTGGTGAATGCGTTGGCATACTGGTATTGGGACCTGGGTTCGATTCCCAGGTCCCCCACTCCTTCTATACTTTTTTCTTTAACATAATTCTGTGCAGTACGCTCCCTGTGACCCACCATACAACGCATGTGCCTCTGCTTGCCACGCAATATTATTGATCAATCCAATGGTCACAAAAGTAGTCCACCATGTACACTGGTCAGCTGATGCACACGAAATCCCAGAAAGTCAAGGCAGGCCCTTGCATTCTTGGGCTAAAGTACTTCAACAACACCTCCAAAATTGGGTCAACCACCCCCCATGTTTGCATTTTCTTTCTCTCTTTTTGTTCTTTTCTTTTATTTGTTTTAATTATTTTAATTGTTTATTTAATTCCATAAAATTAATTTTCATAATAAAAATAAAATACAAAAAAATCAGAAATCATTAAAAATAAAAATATGTTTATTTAATTTTTAATTCTTTAAATAGTTTTTGTAAATAAATTTAATAATCCATTTAGGTTAATTTAGGCTTTTTAACTTTAACATTTATTTCTTAATAACTAAAATACATAGAAATTAGGTTTTTTTAACATTTTTATTATCTTTCTCAATAAATAAATTTTTCTTATTATAACTATTATTAACTATTAATTAATTTTGTAAATACCCTTGGAATTAAACAATTAGGAAATTAGGTTTAAACTTAAATACTTTTCTTTAACAAATTAAAAATAGTGTAGAATTAGGGTTTCCGATAATAACTAATTTTCTTTCTTTATTCTCATTAAATACAAAAACACCAAAAATAACTTCTTTTCTCATTAAATAATTAATTGCCTCTTAATTTCAATTTAATTTCTTTAAAGGGTCCAACGCCCTCGCACTTTCGTTTCTAATTTCTTTTCGCGCGTTTGCTTTTATTTTCCATTTTTAATATTATGTAATTGCCCCAAAGCTTTGTAATAGTAATTAGGACATTTACTTTCCGCACTTTTATTCAAAAATCGAGTCTTTGTTAATTTGGAGATGTATAGACCCGCGCCTTGTAATAGCGTAGGACTTTTATTTTCCGCATTTTAATTTCCGCACCTTTAAACTGTTAATCACATAAAAGAATGAATGCCCAAATAAAATCAAAGCGTAGCTCACCCAATGCATGACAAGACAATTAATAATTGAAAATGACACACAATTCACACACCACTTCTAGGGTACGCCTCACTGTTGCCTTGCCTTCGAAACATGGTCGTCGAGTATAGGACATTTTAGTAAGTCCTTATGTCCATTGATCCGGTTGCCTCGGAATAGTTGCCTCGAAACGGTTGCCTCGAATTAAAAAAGGATCAATGGCATAAGGGTAGCTTCTAAGGTATCCTACTGTTGCTCTGGTGACCACACTGTCCCTACGAACGAATTGACCCGAACACCTCCAATGGTGGTGCTACCTATCTCTCAATGGTGGGATGGCACTACCTTAAGGACATTTACACAGCCTAATTCCTTAGGGTAGGTAGATGACTCGTAGATACTTGCTCTATTCAAAAAACAAAACAAAACTCTTTTCACACCGACACTTTCAAAAAAGCTTTCAAAACAATTTTACAAACACTCTTGAGGACTGATACAAGAGTCGATCTGAAATCTTTAAACGAAACTTTTTCAAACTCACTCACGATTGAAAAGCAAACATTTTGAAAACACAAATAAGCAAGTATCTAAGAGCCCATGGATAACCATGGATAGAAAGGGTGCTAACACCTTCCCTTTCTATAAATCTACCTCCCGAACCGAGAAACTATCTCATAAGGAATTTTGCTGTGCTTTTGTCCTGTCCATGTTGGAGAAAATAAAAGACGGTGGCGACTCTTGCTTCCGCGACATTTCGCGAACCAGCTTAAAAAACAGTCAGTTCCAGATCCACCGATCACACATACAATATACAAAAATATCGCACATGATTGCATGTGTAGAACACACATCTGTACGATACCAGGGTACATGCACGGAAACATGATTTATGCAAGAATGTATCATTTGCGCATCATACGCAAACTTTCAATAACAAGTGATCGCATAAAGCGCCTTTCAACCAATAATCATGTGCTAATTAAAGGTTGAAGGCCTAACAATGTACCTTGCAAAGAATTCACAAAAGGAGTTAGAATTAACAAGGAAATATGTACAAACATGCGTTAAAACAAAGAAAAAATTATTGTTTCTGTCTGGGTAACCGATTACCATAATTGGGTAACCGGTTACCGGTTATCATAACTGGGTAACCGGTTACCGCGTGTAAATTTTCAAATTTCAATTACTGGAAAGGGTGGTAACCGGTTATCATAACTGGGTAACCGGTTACCTGCGGGCAGAAAGCCGTTTTTTTCAAGTTTTTGAGGTTTGGCTCATGGCTTAGGCAATTGATCAAACAAAAAATCTCCACACATTCAATACATGATTTTGTATAATTCAAGGTCTAGATTCAAACTACACGTGATTGATTAAGATCAACAATTAAACTTCATGCAACATCATCAATTTGTTTCATCAACTAAGCACTTTCATGAGAATCAACTTAATTCAATAAGCACTTAATTCAACTATACAATTCTAGATTTACACATGATGATCTAATCAAATCACAAATCTAATACTAGATCTAAATTCTTAATTTAAAATTCAATCTAGATTCAATTCATGCTTGATTAAAAAGTGCTTCTCAAATAATCACTTATTTTAAAAGTGCTTAATTCAAAAAAAACTCACCGATAGAAGTGAAAAGGAGGCTTAGATATAGAGATCACAACCAACAGATCAACAATCGGAGAAGAATTTCTCTTGATCTTGACTTTTGGATCTTGATGAAATTGTTGTTGTGTTCTTGATGAAAAAGGTGTAGAACCTTGATTTGATCTTTGAGCAACTTGTGAGAAAATATTAGAGTGTTTGTGAGGTTTGTTTTGTCAATTATCGAAGCCTCGCTTACAAAAAAATCAGATTTAAGATTATATGATGTGAGCAAATTGGGCCTTGGGTGTGCAATTGGATTGGGCCTTGACTTGAAAGCGTGAGTCCAACACGACAATAAAGTTCCATGTCATCATCCATATGGAATCTTCAAAAAGTTCCAACACAAAAAATGAAGATAATCAAACTTGTGACACATTTCTGAAAGAACAGGCTCAATCAGATAAATGAAGAGGAAGTTATGAATTTTTGAAGTTTTACCGACACTGTGTCAAGCAAAAATAATTTCCTGTGCAGAATTTTATTGCATCACGCACGAAGAAGATATAAAACGAGAACCTTTGGGTCACCGTTTACCTTTAGAATCTAAATATAAGTTATAGTATATGAAACTTTTGAACCAACACCATTGGATCCAGCTCAATATGATAAAATTCGAGTGAGATATGAATTTTACCGTATCAAACATTAATATAAATGAATTCTGGTTCAGCAGGAACATGTCTTCAAAAACATTAAATTCACGGGTCCTTCCTTCGTGAATCAGCTTTAAGCCTCTAAAGACGATATCAAGATGACATTGAAACAGAATTTTGGCAATTAGAACTGTGTGCTTACGACATTACATCCAAGAGTTATGAATTTATTAGTGCACACAAAATAACGGTTCAACCCATTTTTCCTTTGTATTTTTTCATTGTATACCTTCCAAAAGAATGGCATATTCAGAGACCTTCTTTCGAGATTTAGCTTTTGATACGGACACGAAAGTTAAAGAGAACATCGAGACGGTCTCAAAACCTCAAGAACTAATCTAAAACATTGTTCCAAATGGGAGATATGGATCTCCAAACTCAAATTAGCTAAAAAAACAGTTTCTCATTCGCACTGCTTAAAATTCAACAAAAATACCTAAATCTTATGCAACTTACATACGTTGAACAAATACGGGAGATTTGTTGTGTTGAAAGAAGTACCTTGATCCCATGAGCATGGATCCAATGATATGCATGTATGTTCATGTTAACAAAGTATAAGCCAATTAGAGATAGAAAGATAAAGAAGGCAAATTTTGGGGTACAACACCCAGCAACGGCGCCAAAAACTTGATGGGTAAATTAGCAAGTGTAATAATTTTCCAATGTAGTAATAATGGGAAATCCAAAAGTGTCGATCTAAAGGATTGCATATTAGTATTGAGCTAAATTTATGGTTCAATTAAACAAAACTTAATATGGGATTTTGGTTGTGAAATATTCACTTAACAAATAGCAGGAATATAAAGTGGCTTTTTACTGATATGAGGAGCATGTTAGGGGTATGGTGTATAATTTTCCATATAACAACCTTGAATCCTAATTTATTTAACAAGTTCATAATACCAACTACAAGACCTTTAGGTTAATTTCCCCTAAGTCCTTAGGGTATCACCAGTCCTAGGTGATATCGATTATAGTCTAATTATACAAAAACCTAAACCAGCTAATTGTCAACCGTAGAAAAATCCTCATTTGTCCGATAAAGAAAGCATGAAAAACCTTGTACAATTAAATCGAATAATAAAAACCATGTAATTGATGAAATCATAATTTCAAAGTTATTACAGAATCAAATCAGGGACACCCCTAGCATTGGGGGGTTTAGCTACTCATATTGTTTAAAGTAATTTTAAAACAAAAGTTAAACATTACACATAGATGGTGAACTTTGACCTTCAATCGCTTCTGCTCGTGAAAGATCTTCGTTTTCCAACACTTGCATAGGCTTCAATCTTCAATCCTTAATTCTTCGTGTGACAAAAAGTCCCTCCTCTCTTCTTAGAAACAAACTTAAGTAGTATCAGGTCAGCACCCAGCAGTGCAAAAATTCCAAAGTACCCTTAATGTTCTAAGACCACATTAAACTCTAAAAATCAGAATTATTAATTCGCCTTCCAACATGGGCCGTGTCAGGTGACACGGGCACCCATGTTGGCCCTCTTCATTTTTCATTTAAGTTACCAAGTGTTGTACCCCAAAATTTTCCCTCTCATTTCTCAAGATATTTCCTACAAAGATCTTCAATGCCTCAAGTTTGCGCAAGTATCCACTAGGTATAATAATCTCCTCAACACTGATGCCTCAATTTAGGGTTTGAGTTTGTAGAAAGGCAGTTGGATTCATAATATTTCAAATGACTTTCATGGATCATTATGGACCCTCAAGATTATTTTTGTCAAGTTTCAAGTCTTGGATCACAATTTTCCAAGAAAGTCATTCAAATTACCAAAAGGGCAAAATAGGCAAAATTAGGGTTTTGATTGAAAATGATCGAACTTTGATTTTTGACCTAATACATGGCTTATTGGTTGGAAGCATGATCTCAAGGATCCGATCGCGTCATTTTGACCTAATTGCATATTTCAATTCATCTCCTGAGATTAGTGGATTGATAGACAAATTCGGACAACTGGTGGGAAAAGTCAACTGTACACTAAAAAGTTAAACTTAGACTTTTTGACCAAAGTTGAGTCTCAAAAATCATATTTCATCAAGACATTCAAAATATGAAATTTGATCATCAAAAATCAAGTCAAAAATCTATCTTTTGCAAGACTTGGAAAATTTTCTAAGTTAAGTTCATTGTTTCATGACATCTTGTCACTATAATTCAAAATAGTTCAAGATGTTACAAATAATTCAAGTTATTACAGAGTGGAATTTTTGCAAGTTTACAAATCCTAAACTTTGTATTGTTTGGAATTTTTCCTTTGATTCAAAACCTTGCCACAACACTCCAAAAACCTGCATATGTTTTCCTATACAGTCTAAAATCTGTCCAAAAAACTAGTCCAAAACTGCTCTATGCAGTCTGCTCCAACCTGCATCATAACAGCCACAAAATTGCACAAAAATGGCAAAAGAAAATTGTGTGAAAAATTATCAAAGCAGTAGGAAAAAATAGTTCAAAATAACTTATTTTGTTTCCCTCCTAAACCTCAGTCAAGGATCTACAAAAGGTACTGTTTAATAAGACATTGGGGGATTATTATTTTTTGGGAGAGGAAAAGAGAGAAGAGAAAAACAGAACTTTTGTTAAACTCTGCTCATTCATAAAACCCAACTCATTCATAAAACTCAGCTCATTCATAAAACTCTGCTCATCTTCAACTCTGTTTTCACTCACAAAACAGAAAAATCCTCAACCCATTGTTGTACAACCTTGCAAACTTTCCCCTAAACAAACTACCAAAACACCTCATATACATCACATATAGATTGTTCTAACATAAGAACGGTTTATGTAACACCTTTATCATCACCTTCCAAACATAAACAAAAAAAAAACAGTACTTTACACCTTTGACTAGGTTAGAGCGATTCTGGAACTTTGTCGCACAGAGCAAGGATTAGAGTAGCTCCAAAGGGGAGCTCAATCATTCATCGCTTTGCATCTGGAGATATCCGTACGTATTCTAAAGTTTTGCTTTAAGAGGTATACTTTTTTTTCCAAACTGTAATATCTTTTTCCATACATCATTTTTTGTTTGTGTTCAAAAGATATGTAAGAGATAAATAAATAAATAAAAAACTCAGTAAAAAAGAGCCAAGACAGGGGCTGACACGTGTTCCCATGTCACACGACATGGTCGTGTCAACTCATCTGTTTGAAAAAATCTAACAAAAATGCAGGTCAGGGACAGACATTGGTGCCCGTGTCATAGGACACGGCCCGTGTCATACATACTGGGACTATACTCTAACAAAAATGCAGGTCAGGGGCTGACACGGGCGCCCGTGTCACAGGACACGGCCCGTGTCACAAGACACGGCCCGTGTCAGCTTAGCTGGTACAGAAAAGGAAAAAATGCGCATGGACCATTACAGGGAGCTGACACGGGTGCCCGTGTCATAGGACATGGCCCGTGTCAGACTAGACATCATAAATTTTGATTTTATTTTAAACTTTGGCTTTTATTTTCATTTAATTTGGTTGTAATAAGTAAAATTAGGTTTTATTTTCTTTTATCTCCCCATTTGTGAACTTATACCCCATACCTTAAAGTGATGTAATAGCGTAGGATTTATTTTCAGCATTTTTATTTCTTTCATCAATGCTAGTAATTAGATTGTGTATGACAAGATAAAATCAATAAGTAGACAACCCTAAATTCAAGACTAAATGCATTCAATCAAACACACTATTCACACATGCACCTCTAGGGTAATATCGCTTTGTTCCGTCGATGTCCCTCGATGTTTCCTTCAGTAAACGATCTAGTCCCTACACGAAAATTGCTAAAACGTGCCATAGGTTGCCTTCTATGACTATACAAACGACCCACACCCGTCCCTTCACATCCAACGATGGGGCTTCTTACCAAATCAATGGTAAGATAGCCACATCTAAAGGAGGAGGAAAAGAACATTAGACCTTTTGAGTAGGTAGGACGCTCATAGTTGCTTGCTTGCTCACAAAAAATCATTTTTACACCAACACTTTCAATTGAAACATTTCCAAAAGTCAAAGCTATTTTGTATGCATTCTTATAGAGACGAGAATCATTACAAAGGCACTTTTAAAAATCACTTTCAAAAAACATCTTCTATAACAAACATCACTTTGAACTATTTTCAAAACCAACACTTTGTACGCATTCTTATAGAGACGAGAATCATTACAACGACGTTTTCAAAATATTTTCAAACCCACACCACAAGCACATTTTCAAACAAAGCTAGTGATCTAGTAAGCAACTAAGAGCCCGTAAATAACTACGGATGAAAAGGGTGCTAACACATTCCCTTTTCATAACCTACCCCCCGAACTCAAGAAAACATCTCAAAGGTCTTTCCTATTCTTTTCACCCTTTCATTATTGGATAAAAGAAAAGTCGGTGGCGACTCTTGCTATCTGCAACAATTGCGATCAAACGCAAAATACCCAAGTCAGTTCTCCCACCGTATTACAGAACTGGCGACTCTGTTGGGGATAAAAACTTAAAAGTGGGGTTACCTTAAGGCTAGATCACCTTTACTTGCTTTCCTTGTTTAACTTGCTTGCTTTACATTATGGTTTCTTATTTGGGTTTGTATTGATCCTCCACCCTGATCTAGGGCACCTTTTAGGTAAGTAGTAATAGATTATGGAAATTGTACGTCATAGGACGATATGGTTGAAGCAATGGCTACGTTAGTGTGATGCATTTGTTGGTACCTGTATCCATTGTGTTGAATCGAGGAGAATACGGGGCCACTGGGCGGCGTCATGAAGCACTAACTAACCTTAGAACCTTAATTGAACAACTTGGCCATTAGGAAGTAGTGAGATAGCCGACTTTGGTGTAAAGCTGAAGATTGGTTGATACTCAATGCTACACTCATTGAGTTCAAACTTTTGGGATATCTCAGCCGCAAGGAAAGATTGATTGTGCTAAGACAATGCCTAAAAGAAAGGTTAGTGATATTGAGATCCCCTAGAACCCAGTTACTTTCTAGGACAAGTTGAGCCAACTAAACTTCAAGAGGGTACTTACCTACAAACTTCATGTAAGCCTAAACCTAAGAATTTGTCTGCTTTGTGTGTATATAATTATTTGTACATAAAGACTTGTTTGCTTTGTTCACTTGTACATAACATCATTATATCATAATATAGCATTTTCAATAACCATTTCAAGGATCTCAAGGGCCTATGATGCAGGGTCACGTCGAACCAGACATCCATCAAGGGGCAAGAGGATTTATTCTCCTCTTACCAAATGCTATCGAAATATCAAAGTGCAATGACTTGAGTCAAGGGCTATGACCCACTTGACATGGTGAACTTGATTCTCGTGGAAGGACATCCACCGATATGAAGTTCTCTAATCAAAGTTGTGATCAAAGTTCAACTTATAACATCTTCTTGTGTTTACCCCGTGAGATCCTTGAAAACATTGCATCCATATATCATGCATGTTATAACAAGTTTTCCCCATACAGGTTTTCTGATTTGCTTACTGTTTATTTCAATAGAGATGGATCTAGAGCAAACAGTGAAGGATCTTCAAACACAAAATGCTCAATTCCAACAGATGTTCCTGGCTTTGGCTAAATGGCAAGAGGACCTGAAGACTCTCCTTCTCAAAGACAAGAAGAAAAGGATAAAAAAAATAGTAGGTGTCCTGAACATGGGAAGGAGACTTAGAGGACCAGCAAAGCGAGCTCTAGAATTCACAACTCCTTCAACTGAGGGGGACAATCAAGAGGAGAAGACAAAAGAAAGGGACCACAGTCTGGGGTCTGATGAAGAAGAGGTTAATTACACTAAAGAACAGTATCCTCATGCAGATGACAAATACAAACAACAGGAGGATCGTCTCAACGCCATGGAAATTCAGAGGGTACATGGTCTGGATTTTAAAGATTTGGGTTTGGTTTCTAGAGTGGTCATCCCACCGAAATTCAAGATTCCTTCTTTTCCCAAGTATGATGGGGTCTCTTGTCCTAAGATGCATCTGAGATCTTATGTCCGCAAGATTCAGCCACACACCACTGATCTGAAGCTCTGGGTCAATTTCTTCCAAGAGAGTCTAGCTGGGACTCAACTTGAATGGTTCTATCAATTGGAAGGTTCTCGCATCCACACTTGGGAGGATCTAGTTGTTGCTTTCTATAAGCAGTACCAATAGAATGTTGATCTTGCACCAACTCGTGTGCAGTTGCAGAATATGACCATGGGTTCCAACGAGGGCTTTAAAGAATACCCCCAAAAATGGAGAGACCTGGCAGGCAGAGTGAAGCCACCCTTATCTGACAGGGAGTTGATTGATATCTTTAAGGGAACTTTGATAGGACCTTTCTTCAATCACCTAATCGGAAGCTCCTCGGCCGGGTTCACCGAGCTAATATTGACAAGAGAAAGAGTAGAGGTTGGAATTAAGAGCAGAAAAATTCAAAGGGGTGCATATTCAAGTGCAGGGAAACAACCTTTCAATGGGAAGAAAAAGTCTGATGTTGCATACGATAAAAAAGGTCGTAACCAGAGTAGCCACGACCAACATGTGGGGGAAATCCTGATCTCTAATACTGCATTGGTGCAAAAACGTCAACAGGGGAATCAGCGTAAGTAGGTCGCACCTAAAATATAATTCACCAAGATCAACATGCCACTAGCTCAAGCGTTACAACACATGTTGAAAGCAGAGTTGATTACGTTAAAGGCTCCTCTCCGGAATCCCAACACTTCTTCTCCTACTTATCATCCCAATGAAAGGTGTGCATACCATTTCGATAGTCCTGGACATGACACGAATAGTTTTTGGGCTCTGAAGAACAAGATTCAAGACATGATTGACGCCAAGGAGATTGAATTCGAACCTCCTGAAACTCTCAACATGGCCATTGCTCCAATGCCAAATTATTGAGAGTGTCCATTTCATTTTGAATTTTCAATTGTATTCTCTTTTTTTGTTCAAACACTGATCTATTAATGTTAAAATTTGTTTCATTAATGCATTGCATATGTTTGTCTTGAATTAATCCATTTGTTTTCATTATACTTAAAACTATGCTTTTTACTCCCTTTTCGTGATATTCAACTCTTGTTAAAAGTTGCAAGCCTTTAGAGGGAGGCTGACGAAAACAATGTCATAATCTCATACAGTATGCTTTTTGGACAGACCTTGCTGACGATGTACAGGCGTTCTTGCAATTCCTAAACACTGTATTTATAAGGAAGATAATCCCTAGTCAACCCTTTTGAGCCTAAGAAGTAGGAGTTTTCTTTTTCACACAAATTAAAACCTTTAATCAAAACCTGGGGCATGGTAGTTTCTCAGTTAATTCAAGTGCGCATTCAGTCGCAAGCTTTCACTTCCTAAACAATGAATGACATCAAGAACGTCCTTCTAAGTCAAAAGACGGTGATGGTTTCCCGTAAAATAGACAGTCATTTTCTCTCAAAAGAAAAGCCCACTTATTCAAAACCAATAAGGAGACTTAAGAAAAACGGGGGCATCCCGCTAGCTGTAATCTCAAAACAAGAACAATCAGGCAAAACTTAGGGACAATAAGTCAAAAATAGGATGCTACAAATCCTCGACAAACATCAAAAATGTTGCAAAAATGACTGCTTTCCAACAAACTTAACTTGTCCGATCCATCACCAAAATGTCATTCCAGACTCAATTGGAATTCAAATGCATAATTAACTGAGTTTAAGGCTGAAGAACATCATAAAGAACGGGCGGGTACAAATACAATTCGAGCCTTATCCTTTGTTTGTTAAACCATGAACCAAACCACGCTACAACCCTTTAAAAGTCCTAATTGAAGCATGGGTTAGTTCGAAAGCATATTGTTACCAAAGGTATCATGACTCCTGTAAGGCTTACTGCAAATCCTAAGTTGAATTCATATTCTTACAAAACTCTTTATTTGTTAAAACATCATTCTCAAAACTTCAAGACAGGCATAAACTTTGCAATGTTTGAATATCATTGTTTGCATATGGCTAATTATTTGACAGCGGAGAAATTCACACGGAGAATATCCAATGAACGAAAATTCTCAATGAACAGAATCATTTCAAGTGGGAAGACACTTCCAATGACAAATCTCTTATAATCAGGGGGCATGACATGTCACTATCCAACTCGCCTGGGGAAGTCAAGTCAAGATTCCTAGAAATCTCTCAAGAAATGCTGAATAAACAAGGGCAGATCTGTATCTGAATCACTTGGGGCATTGAACATGAATTCTAACAAAGGGTTACATATGGCCAAGCAAACATTTCCTGGAAGTACTACAACACTTACTGGTAGAGGCGGTGAAAAATTCCCACAAATTCCTTTTCATAGGGTAATCCCCAGTCAAGTCCCCATAAAGTCATCTCTATAAGGTTATCCCCACAGAATAATCTCCACGGATAAGGGTACAAACCCCTCAAGGCCAAATTCATGGATATCCCCACAAGGTTGGATCCAGGCAATCCCCAACCAGAGTTTCAATCTCTAGAAAACCCTCCTCCCAACTGATTTGGTCTCAAGAAGAATCCTCAAGGAGTTCTGCCAAAAGAAAGCTCTTCCCCAGCAGTTTGTCAAATATTCTCTTCAACATGGTTTATTTTCCCAACAAACTACAGATTCCCCAGCTTCAGTTTAGTTCCAATTTCCTTATGGAAAGCTCTCCATAATCTATAGTTAGACTTTATTTCACGGTATGATATAGTACTTGACAAAACACCATGTAGTCGGATAATTTTTGCAATGAAAATTATGGCAATATTAATGGCTTTATAAGTAGTCTTAATGTGTAAAATGTAAGTCGACTTGGTCAATCATTCCATGATTTTCCAAATTGAATCATAGTGGACAACAACACTAGGTAACCCGACAATAAAATCCATAGAAATGCTATCCCATTTCCACTCAAGAATATCCAACGGCTGTAACATGACATCCGATCTATAGTGCTCAATCTTCACTTGCTAATAAATTACACACTGAGCTACAAATTCTGCGATATCTCTTTTCATACCCGACCACCATAAATCTTCCTCCAATTATTCATAAAGTTTGGAAGATCTAGGGTGAATAAAAAACTAAACTTTATGAGCTTGTTCCAACACTAACCTCTTCCATTCTGGATTGTTAGGAACACAAACTCTTTATCTAAACACTAGAATATCATTCGTGCCTCGGTTGAAACCCATAAGATTTTCCATGGAAACAACTTTGTATACAACTTATGTTCTAGATGAATGCTCTGCCTTAAGTCTCACTTAAATATCAGATTACTGATTAAGACACTGGTAAGGGTCTATATAAACTAAAGGTGTAGGTTTTGAAACTTATCCATTAAGTCATAATATAGCATTATCACCTCAGCGGTACGAAACTCCTTCTGACTTAAAGCATCTCCCACTTTGTTCACTTTCCTAAGGTGATAATTAAGGTCAAAATCATAATTATTAAGATACTTCACCCACCTCTGTTTTCGCATTTTCAACCCCTTATGATCAAACAGATACTTCAAGCTCTTATGATTGTTGAACATCTAAAAATGAAATACATATAAGTAATGTTGCCACACCTTGAGTGCAAAAATGATGGCAGCTAAATCAAGTTCATGAGTGGGGTAATTTTATTCATGGGTCTCAATTATTGAAACATGTACGCTACAACCTGACCCTTCTGCATGAGCACACCACCCAATCCATTCTTGGACGCATCATAGAAGACTTAATATGGTTGGCTTGAATTAGGGATCACCAATAAAATAGAGAAGGTTAGTTTCTTCTTCATGTTTCATAAACTCTACTCATAGCTGGAATCCCAATGGAATGGAACAACCTTAATAATGAGTCGAGTCTAATTGGGAGAATCCCAAAATTAATCTTCGGCAGTATCCTGCTAAACCTAAGAAACTTATGAGCTTAGTCGCACTTCTTGGCCTTTCCCAATAAATTACTTATTTTACTTTAGAGTTATTTACCGCTACTCCCCATAAAAATGATATGGCAATGGAACTACACCTCATACATCCAGAACACGCAATTTCTAAACTTTGCATACAGTTTCTTCTCTCGCAAGGTTTATAGAAAAATTCTCAGATGTTTCGCATGTTCCTCAAAAGTAGAGAGTAAACCAGGATATTGTTAATGAAGATCACTATAAACTGATATAAAATGGATGGGACGCCTGACTCATACCACCATCCTTCTTTTTCACTAGCAAAACCATATTACCCCACAGAGAAATACTTGGACGAATGAAGTTCTTTTCTAGAAACTCTTCCAACTGGATCTTAAATTCCTTTAGGTAAATAAGAGATATATGATATGGAGTTATAGAAACTAGAGCAGTTCTTGGAATAAGATCTATTTAAAATTCCACTTCCCTTTTCGGAGGTAAGGAGCTGACATATTAAAGAAAACTTTTAGAGAATTCACACTACATGAATTTCTGAAAAATTCTTCATGGATTTTAAGTCCATAGTAAGGAACAAAAGGAAAGACTTCTCTTGAGTGAAAAGATAATTGATCGTATTGACCTTAACTTCCAGAGTTGTAGTTATCACATCCTTATAAATGGTTTCAATGGCAAGAGTGATAAAACATTCTCTTTACATCCGATGGACACAGACTTATCCAAAAACCAAACCATTCCTAAGACTATATAAATATTCTTGATTGGTAGGCAACTTAGATCCATTTGATACTCACATCCATTATACAATATCAAACTGTTCTCGCAGATTCACTCTGTCTCCATACTATTATCAATAGATATGGTGAGAACCCTAGAATATTGAAGAGGTATTGTATCTAATCCAAGTTTTTTAACATAATTGGTGGAAATGAAATATGCTCCAGAATCAATTAGCATAAACAAGGGTTGATTATTCACATAACACTTGCCGACAATGAGATCATTGTTACCCTTCGCCTTACGAGCATCCAAGGAGTAAACATGAACGGAACTCGTTCCTCGCACTTCGTATGTTGGACAATCCTTCACCATGTGCCCCGGTTCATTACACTGAAAGAACCTTCCTGGACCATCCCTGCACTCACCTAAATGGTATCTTTTGCAAGAGTTACACTAAGGTATTTTAAACGACTTTCCTCAATGATTCTTTTTTCCCTATGACGGAGAGCCTTATGTTGAAATTGCTACAAATTTCTAGAATATTCTAAATATAATATGTATGGTAATGGTAGAATACCATAGAAACTATAGTGTGTATGAGTATGGTAGAATAATCTAGAACTATAAGTGTATGTAAAAGATATAAGAACCTAAAACTATCATGATACTAACATATCATGAAAACTCTAGAAAAATCTAAAGTAATGTAGAAACATTCACCACCATTGAGAGGTTTGTGACTCGAGCCTATAAATAGGCATTTTGTATCTTGTAATGTATCATCCTAGAAATCAATAACATAGCCTTCTTTCAAAACAAATCTTTGAAACTATCTTCTATCAACTATCAACTACACCACTATTAACAGTGGCATCAGAGCTACGTTCGGTCATACAATGGGCGTAGTTAAATTAATACATATCATTTCAAATTCCTCCAAACTACTTCAAAAATTTCCCTTGTACTATTAAACCACTCCAATATTTGTCTAAGACATGGATAACACCATTCAATCATCAACTATTTCTGTCCCTGTTTTCAATGGTGAAAATTTTTATTTCTGGCGTGTTAAAATGGAAACATTTTTTCTTTTCAGGATTTATGGGACATAGTAGAAGAAGGATTCATTGTTCCCGCGGATACTTCAGAACTTAATGCAACTCAAGAAAAAGAGTTGAAGAAAAATAAACAGAAAAATTCAAAGGCATTGTTCACCTTGCAACAAGCGGTAACTGATGCAATTTTCCCAAGAATTATGGGAGCTAAGACTGCCAAAGTAACATGGAACACATTGCATGAGGAGTTTCAAGGAAGCGTTAAGGTACGTGCTATCAAACTTCAATCTCTAAGAAGATATTTTAAACTATTGAAGATGAAGGAGTATAAGACAGTTAAAGATTACTATTCTAAAGTTAAAGAAATAGTTAATCAAATGAGAGCTTTTGGGGAAGACATTCTTGACAAGAAAATTGTTGAGAAAATTTTAATTACTATGCCCCCAAAGTTTGACCCAATCGTGACAACGATTGAAGAAACCAAATATTTTTCCACTCTATTAGTGATAGAACTTGTGGGCTCTCTTGAAGCATATGAGCAAAGACTGTATAGGCATAAAGAAGACACACTTGAAAATGTCTTCCAGTCAAAGCTCAAATTTCATCTCCAAAACTAAGAAAATGGAGGAAAGAAAAATTATGGAGAAACTTCAAGAAGAAGAGAAGGTTCTAGGAATTTCCTTAAGAACAAAATAGATAAAAACCCTTCATGTATATGCAAAAGACTGGGCCACGGAGAGAAAAATTGTTGGTTTTTTAATATGCCACAATGAAACCATTGCAAGAAGTTCGGGCACGTAGAGAAAAATTGTCGCAACAAAAATAGGCATCAAGCTAATATCGCAGAGGAGAATGATCAAGAACAATGTATGTTCTATTCCACTCAAGACTCAGTAAAAGAAAAAGGAGGAAGTTCGTACTTGGATAGTGGATGTAGCAATCACATGGCCAATGATGAGACTATTTTCAAAAGCATTAACGAGTCTGTCAAAGTCAAAGTTCGACTGGTGGCAGTGTGGTTGAATCAAAAGGAATAGGCATTGTCATGGTGGAGACAAATAAAGGTATGCAACTCATCCATGATGTCTTACTAGTCCCCAACCTTAAAGAAAATCTTTTAAGCATTGGCCAAATGATGGAGAGAGGCTACACACTTCACTTTGAAGGAGGAGTGTGCAAAATCTTAGACAAAAAAATAAAAGGGCCGAGATAATCCAAGTGAAGATGAATAAGAGAAATAGAAGCTTCCCGCTAAATTTAAAACATATAACTAACATTGCCATGAAGTTACAAGTTGATGATTCATGGCTCTGGCATCAAAGATTTGGCCAATTCAACACACATGCCTTAAAGTTGTTACATGAGAAGAACATGATGAGAGATTTTCCAAGCATAAAGGAGAACAGTGAAGTGTGTGAAAGATGTCTCCTTGGTAAGCAACACCGATTTCTGTCTCAACAAGTGGAGCATGGAGAGCAAAAGATCTGTTGGAGCTAATTCATACTGATGTTTGTGGACCGATGAGGACGTCATCACACGAGAATAAAAGGTACTACATACTCTTCATTGATGACTTCTATAGAATGACATGGGTCTATTTCCTAAAATAAAAATTAGAAGTCTTTGGAGTATTCAAAAAGTTCAAGGCCCTTGTTGAAAATCAAAGTGGAAAATGGATAAAAGTACTAAGAAGTGATCGCGGAGAAGAATAAACCTCCCGCGAGTTTGACAGATTTTGTGAGGATGAAAGCATAGAGCGACAACTTACAGTCGCATATTATCCTCAACAAAATGGTGTATCTGAGAGAAAGAATCGCACAGTTATGGAGATGGCTAGATCGATGCTCAAGGAGAAGGGACTTCCTAACATATTCTGGGTTGAAGTAGTCTACACTGTTGTTTACATACTTAACAGATGTCCAACTAAGTCAGTACAAGATAAGACTCCAATTGAAGCTTGGAACGGGAAGAAGCCATCACCAAAGTACCTAAGGGTCTTTGGATCTATATGCTACATTCATATTCCATACGTGAAGAGGTACAAGCTTTAAGAGAGAAAATATACGAGGTATCTTCCTGGGGTATAGTACAATCTATAAAGGCTACCGTGTCTACAACTTGAAAACTAAAAAACTCATCATCAGTCGAGATGTTGAAGTTGATGAGAATGCTTCTTGGAATTGGGATGAAGAAAAAGTGGAGAAGGGCATCCTTATACCAGCTCAACTACCTCAAGAAGAATCTGAGGAAGTAGGCACAGGTGAACCTTCTTCACCTCCACCATAGCAACATGATCAAGAATTATCATCTCCAGAGTCTACTCCAAGACGAGTAAGATCTTTGATGGACATATATGAAACATGTAACTTGGCCATACTTGAACCTGGAAGCTTTGAAGAAGCATCAAAGCAAGAAGTATGGGTCAAGGCAATGGAAGAAGAGATAAAGATGATCGAGAAAAACAACACATGGGAGTTAGTAAATCATCCCCATGGAAAAGATATCATTGTGGTTAAGTGGGTCTATAAGACAAAGCTCAACCTTGATGGCACCATACAGAAACACAAGGCAAGGTTAGTAGCTAAGGGTTACTCACAGCAACTTGGGATTGACTACAATGAGACATTTGCACCATTAGCTCATCTTGATACCATTAGAGCTCTAATAGCTATTGCGGCACAAAGAGGGTGGAGTATCCAGCAACTATATGTCAAATCAGCCTTCCTCAATGGTGTACGTGAAGAAGAGATCTATGTGGAGAAGCCAAAAGGATTCATTTTTGAAAGAAAAGAAAGAAAAGTGTTAAGACTAAGAAAAGCACTTTATGGTTTGAAGCAAGCACCTCGAGCATGGTATAGCAGAATTGATCAGTATTTCATAGATCAAGGATTCAGGAGGAGCAAGAGTGAGCCTACACTTTACATCAAGTCTCAAGGTCAGTAAACTCTCTTACTCTCTCTATATGTAGATGAACTTATCTACACGGGAAACAATACCAAGATGATGATGGAGTTCAAAGAAGACATGATGAAGACCTTTGAGATGACCGACCTTGGTTTGATGAGTTACTTCCTCGGTATAGAGGTAAGTCAGAGAAATGAAGGGATATTCATCTTGCAAAAGAAATACACATAAGGCTTACTCAAGAAATTCAATATGTACGGTTGCAAACCTGTTGCTACTCCACTCATAACAAATGAGAAACTACAGAAGAATGATGGAACACCAGAAGCTGATGCATCCAAATATCAAAGTCTAATTGGAAGCCTTTTATATTTGACAGCTACACGGCCAGACATAATGTATGTTACAAGTGTTCTATCAAGATTCATGCAAAGCCCAAGTCAAATACACTTTGGAGCAGGAAAAAGAATTTTAAGGTATCTACAAGGAACAAAAGAGTTTGGTATATGGTACACTACCAAAACCAACTCAGGATTACTTGGCTACACCGATAGTGATTGGGCAGATTCGGTAGATGACATGAAGAGCACCTCTGGCTATGCTTTCTCACTAGGATCGGGAATTTTCTCTTGGGCGTCGAAGAAGAAAGCTACAGTTGCACAATCAACAGTAGAAGTAGAGTATGTGGTTGCTGCTGAAGCAACGAGTCAAGCTACATGGCTTCGCAGGATACTTGAAGACATGGGATAAAAACAAGATGAGCCTACTAAAATTAATTGTGACAACAAATTAGCAATTGCAATGGCAAAAAATCCAGTGCATCACAGTAGAAAAAAACACATGGCAATCAAGTATCACTTTATTAGAGAAGCTGAAGCAACTAAGGAGATCAAACTCGACTACTGCAGAACAGAAGAACAAATTGCAGACATATTCATGAAGGTGTTACCGAGACCAAGATTTGAAGAGCTGCAAACTATGCTTGGAGTTACAAAAATTTGCATCAAGGAGGAGTGTTGAAATTGCTACAAATTTCTAGAATATTCTAAATATAATATGTATGGTAATGGTAGAATATCCTAGAAACTATAGTGTGTATGAGTATGGTGGAATAATCTAGAACCATAAGTGTATGTAAAAGATACAAGAACCTAGAACTATCATGATACCAACATATCATGAAAACTCTAGAAAAATCTAAAGTAATGTAGAAACATTCACCACCATTATGAGGTTAGTGACTTGAGCCTGTAAATAGGCATTTGGTATCTTGTAATGTATCATCCAAGAAATCAATGACATAGCCTTCTTTCTAAACAACTCTCTAAAACTATCTTCTATCAACTATCAACTACACCACTACTAACACCTTAGGGCTTCACATATCTACCCGATCTCCCATAATCATCCCTTCTCTGACTTGCGTGGTCTTTATTAGCTTTAATAATTTTTAGGATACTTTATTGCACATAACACTAATGAAGTAGATTTACATTGGTCTCATACTCTGTTATGCGACTGTGTGTTAAATTTTGACTCTCAATCCGAACATGAACTTATTCACCTTCTGTTGTACCCCAAAATTTTCCCTCCCATAATCTTCAAAGTGTTGCCAAGCATCACCTCAAATGGTTCAAAGTTTACTCAAGGGCTACACAGTAAAGCATCCTCCTAAACCAGGCAAAACTAGGGTTTTGGTTCCTGCAAAGAAGTTGAGGTTTTCAAGGGCTCAATCAATTCACATATGCCTATACACATTGTCAAGCATCTACATGTCAAGTTTCAAGGCTCCCAAAGTCAAGTTGCACAGTCAAAAGTCCCATTTGCTCAACAGTCAACCATAGGGGCAAAATGGTCATTTGGCAGTCAAAAGTCAAAAATTTTGGTCAACATCTTATTTTGAAGCCACAATCATCATTTGATCAATTCTTGATCATTATTTCACAAGAATGGCTCAAAAATCATCAAGGTGTCAAAAGTTTCTATTTTTGGACAGCTGAAAAGTCAACTGTAACTTGACCAAGGCATAACTTTTTCATGGTTCATCAGAAAAATCCCATCCAATGCTCATCTTGAAGGGGAGGACATTTCCTACAACTCATCTTCACATTCCAAGTCCAAGAAATGCTCTCACAAAAAGTTATCAATTTCAACATTATAGGTCATTTTCAAAAGTCAACAAAAAGGGACTTTAAGTCAAAGACCATAACTTGAGATTGGTAAATCAAAATGACATGGGACCAAAGACATTGGTTAAAGGACTTCAAGACCTTTCCAAAATGTCCAAGAACATGTTCATAACTTCAAAATTGAGCAAGATATGCATTGGAGAAGTTGAGAAATGTTTGTGAAATGGCCAAAATCAATTATCCTTGAAAATTCATTTTTGACAAAAGGGGCCCACTTTTTCCACTTGTTTCAGCTTGGCCATGCTTCCCACGTGTCCCACAAATTATTTCAAAATTTAAAATTAATTTTTTCATTTTTATTTAATTTTATTTGATTTAATTCATTTTAAATCATTTAAAATCAAATAAAATCAAAGAAGTTAATTAAGGGGATATTTCTTGTATTGAATTGCTTTGATACATCATCATTGACATTCCAATTTCGTGCAAGAGGCTAAAAGAAGCAAAATTTCAAATTTTGGCTCAAGAAAGGAAAGTGCTTCAATGGAGTTTATGGAAAATCCTAAGCATGAATGCATTGCATTATTGGCCTTAATTTTGATCAAAACTCATTACATAAGAGATATGCAAGCCATCACAAGAAAAAAGAATGACCTAAGAAGCTCCAAAAGGGCCAGAACCAAAACAAAAATTTGTCAAAAAAGTGAGGGATCGAAAGCTAGGTTACAGGCATTCTGAGATCAAAAGAAGCACATAGCCTTCTTCATTGCCACGCCCTGAAGCTGAAGAGACCAAAAACGCATCCTGAGATCACCTATACGACGCTGTAAGTTGTCTCAAACTCGCCCCTGTGCACGAAATCCATACTCTCCATTCTTGCATTTTTTTCTCAAATTTTTTGGTACAATCATGTTGCTTGTTTGATTCCGGATCTAATAGCATTATTCAATTCCATTTTTATGCCCTGTATGTCCAAATCCGTGCCTAGGGTTTGTGAGTTTTGTTTTTAGGCGTTTGGTTTTCAGGAGAAATCAAGACGAACCATGAGTAGGGATGTGATCTAGGGACCAGGACGAATGTGTCCATGGCTTTAAGTGGTGTTTTCATGGCCTGAGGACCATTTTTGAAGCAGCCTGCGAAACTTCCTGCGGATAGAAATCCGAATGTAAAAGAACCAGTGTTCAAGGAAGAAGACGCTGACGCGTCCCCTCCTCATTTGCCCGTTTGAATATCAGCGCGCTTTTCTTTTTTTTTTCCAGGGAATACTTGATTTACTAATATAATATATACGTGTTATTATTGTTTCAATTAAAACATGCAGCTCAGCTGGCAACGCATCAGTGGATTCCTCCAAAGGGCACGAGTTCAAGTCCTGGTTCTGGCCTTTTTCCACCTTTTCCATAATTAACTTGTTTTCTTTGTTTTTCCTTGTTTTATATTTTTAATCTTAATTTAATTTATATTCAAATAATTTTCTCATGCATTTAAAAACTCACAAAAAATATTTTCCTTTTGCAGTTTAATCAGAAAAATGTTTATTTAATTTTTGACATTAAAAATAATATTTTTGCATGCATATTTTAATTAATTGTTAAATAATCATTAATTTGATTTTTATTTGCTTTTAGTTATTAAAATTGATCCAAAAAACACCAAAAATAATTATTCTATCATTAAATTAACTTAACTAATATTTTCATAAAAAACCCAAAAAATATAATTAACACCTTTATTATTATTTTTATTTTGTAAATAAATCATAATTGAACTAGTTTTTAATTAGGCCATTTAAACATTTTAAATAATTAAAATAGCTTAGATATAGGTTAACATTTAATTTTGTTTCTTTTTATTTTTATTCTATTTCATAAAAACATAAAAAATACAAAAATATTTTCCTTTAATTAAAATAATTAATTAGTTTTCAATTTCATTTAATTACCAAAAAAAGACAAAAAAATTAATTCCCTTTTCTTTATTCGCGCACATTTTAATTTTAATTCCTTATCTTTGATTATTATGTAATTGCTCCGGATATGTAATAGTAAATAGGACCCTTTACTGTTTTTTTTTTATTTTTCGCACTTATTTACTTAAAACGGGTCTTTGTAAATTTTTGGCGATGTATAGACCCGCGCCTTGTAATAGCGTAGGACTTTACTTTCCGCACTTTAATTTCCGCACCCCTTAACTGCTAAACTTTGTATGAAAGAATGCATGCCCAAATAAAATCAAAGCGTAGATCACTATAATGCATGACAAGATAAAACATAACTGAAAATAACACACAAATTCACACACCACTCTTAGGGTACGCCTCACTGTTGCCTTGCCCCTCGAAACGTGGTCGTCGAGTACATGACGTTTTAGTAAGTCCTTATGTCCATGAACATGGCATAAGGGTAGCTTCTAAGGTGTCCTACTATTGCTCTGGTGACCACACTGTTGCCTTGCCCCTCGAAACGTGGTCGTCGAGTATAGGACGTCTTAGTGAGTCCTTATGTTCCATTGATCTAGTTGCCTCGAAACAAGTTGCCTCGGAATAGTTGCCTCGGAATAAAAAGATCAATGGTATAAGGGTAGTTTCTAAGGTGTCTTACTGTTGCTCGGTGACCACACTGTCCCTAATCCTCGAATTGACCCGAACACCTCCAACGGTGGTGCTACCTACCTCTCAATGGTGGGATGGCACTACCTTAAGGACATTTACACAGCCTAATTCCTTAGGGTAGGTAGATGACTCATAGATACTTGCTCTCTTCTAAAAAACAAACAAAATACTTTTCACACCTTACACTTTCAAAAAGTTTTCAAACAATACTTCATACACTCTTGAGGACTGATACAAGAGTTACCTAGAAGTTTTCAAAACGAACTTTTTTCAAACCCACTCACAATTGAAAAGCAAACACTTTCGAAAACACAATGAGCAAGTATCTAAGAGTCCATGGATAACCATGGATAGAAAGGGTGCTAACACCTTCCCTTTCTATAAATCTACCTCCCGAACCGAGAACCAAAATCTCATAAGGAATTTTGCTGTGCTTTTGTCCTTTCCATGTTGGAGAAAATAAAAGACAGTGGCGACTCTTGCTTCTGCGACATTTCGCGAAACCAGCTTTAAACAGTCAGTTCCAGATCCACCGATCACAGAACTGGCGACTCTGCTGGGGATTCTATAAAAGTGAGGTGTACCTTAGGACTAAGATCACTTGTGTTTTCAATTGCTGTGTTTGTTTGCTTTATTATTGTGGGCTGCATCGGAGTTACATAGATCCTAACCCGGATCTGGGGATACCCTGTTAGGTAGCATAAGCTGTGAGGGACCTGTCCGGCGTAGACCGACATGGGTGAAGCAGTGGCTACGTTGGTGTGGCGCCTTGGTCTGTACCGATATCCCTTGTGTCGCAACGAGGAGAATATGGGTCTTCTGAGGAGTCATTAAGCACCAACCGACCTTAGAACCTTAAATGACCCAACTTGGCCAATAGAACAGTAGCAGTATGCTACGCCCATTGAGGCTAAACTCTCGTGATGGTTCTGGCCGCAAGAAAAGGTTGCGATGCTGGAGTTATGACCGATTGAGGGTAGTCAGTGATATTGGGATCCTCTGGAACCCGGTTACTTCTGATAGGACAGGTCTGAACCAACAAACTAAAAGAGGGTAATACCTAGACCTCATGCTGGCCTAAACTCTAAGGGTTATCTCGTGTGACTTGTGTGCCTTCAAAACTTGACTACTTGCATACTTGTCATCTGACACTTGAGTTTCTTGCAGGTTTTGTTTACAGTCCTTAATCTGGACTCATAACAGGGTTCACTTACATCACTCCATGCATAGCATAACATCATACCATTGCATATATCTTGCATAAAGACTAATCCATTTCAAGGGTCTCAAGGGCTTGTGATACAGGTCATGATGGACCAAATGTCTAGCAAGGGGCAAAGGGGATTTATTTTCCTCTAGCCAAGGTTGTCAGGGGCTATGACCCACTCGATATGGTGAGCCTTTGACCCTTGAAGAAGAACTCTCTACAGTGTGCAGTGCCTTCAGTCAAGCTACGAATTCAAATTCTAACAATTTTCTTGTTTACCCCGCGAGATCCTTGAAAACATCGCATGCATACATACATATCATTGCATTACAGGTACCCTTGGTACAGGTAACTTACCTTCTTCGATGTTTATTTCAGCAGTCATCATGAATCCTGAATCATCCAATGGACAAGCTATCAAGGCCCTCCAGGCCCAGAATGGCCAGTTCCAGGAGTTGATCATGAGCTTAGCCCAGGGTCAGCAAGAATTGAAGACTCTGATTCAGAAGAAGAAGAAGAAGAGGACTGTTTTGTTCAACCCTAGACGCAGATCTTGGAATACACTGCAGAATGAAGCTGAGCGGACCACTCCATCTGTTGGGGAAGGCAGTCACCAAGAGGGAAGGGTTCCTAGCCCCGTAGTCTCTGATACCGAGACAGATTTCAATGATGAACAGTACCCCCCTGCTGAAGACAGGTACAAACAGCTGGAGGACCGGTTAAATGCTATGGATATCCAACGTGTGCCTGGGTTGGACTTTGGAGACCTAGGTTTATCTTCTGGGGTGGTAATCCCTCACAAGTTCAAGGCACCTGCCTTTGTAAAGTACGACGGGGTTTCCTGTCCTAAGCTGCATCTCCGTTCATATGCAAGGAAGATCCAGCCCTACACGGCAGACAAGAATCTATGGATCCATTTCTTCCAGGAGAGTCTTTCAGGGACTCAGCTCGATTGGTTCTATCAGTTGGAGGGAACCAGTATTCGTAACTGGGAGGACTTGGCAACAGCTTTTTATAAGCAGTATCAGTATAATGCCGACCTCGCTCCCACGCGTACCCAACTCCAGGGTATGTCACTTGGGACGAGTGAAGGTTTTAAGGAGTATGCGTAAAGGTGGAGAGATCTGGCTGGAAGGGTGCAGCCACCCTTGACTGACCGTGAGCTCGTTGACATGTTCTTGGGGACCATGTCTGGTCCATTCTACAACCATCTGATTGGGAATTCTTCTGCTGGGTTCACAGATCTTATCTTGACTGGGGAGAGAATTGAATCTGGTATCAAGTCGGGGAAGATTCAAGAAACCGCACCTGCTGATGCTTAAAAAAAGCCCCACAGTGGGAAGAAGGAGTCCAATGCTATACATGGTAAAAAGGGTCGTCATGATGTAGGGGCAATCCAGATCTCTGATCCCACGCCCGTTCAACTAAGAAGGAGCAATAGGCGTAGGATAAAGTATCAAGATAGGAAGTATACTGACATCAATATGTCTTTGTCTCAGGCATTACAACAATTGCTGAAGGCAAAACTGATCACACTAAAGGATCCTCCTCAAAATCCTGATACTTCCTCTTCCAAGTACAACCCGGATGTGAGATGTGCCTACCATTCTGACAGTCCTGGACATGACACCGACGACTGTTGGACCTTGAAGAACAAGATTCAAGACTTGATTGATGCCAAGGAGGTCAAGTTTGAACACTGATCCTACACCAAATCATCGAGAATGTCTTTTGTTCATTAGAATTTTCAATTTGTAATTTTCTTTGCTTGTTCAAACATTTGTTCATGTCAAACTCTTTTACTTTATCAATGCATCGCATATGTCTGTTTTGAATCAATATAGTCGCATTCGCTATATTCAAACTATTTTCATATTTTTGTGATGATCAACTCTTGATTGAAAAATTCTAAGCCTCTTGAGGGAGGATGACGAAAACGATACCACGACATTTACAGTATGCTTTTGAACAGACCCCGCTGATGAGGTACAGGCATTGTTTCAAATCCTAAACACTGGAGTGATAAGGAAGATAATCCCTCGTTAACCCCTTCGAGCCAAAGAAGTAGGAGTTTTTCCTTTTCGCAAAAATTAAAAAATCCTTAATCATAACCTGGGGCAGGGTAGTTCTCTCAGTTGATCCAGGTGCACAACGAACATCATCAAAGGAGTCCTTCCAAAACAAAAGACAGTGATGGTCCCGAATAATCATAAAGACAGGCAGTCATTATCTCTCAAAATAAACGCCCGTTAAGTCAAAACCCATGAAGGAGACTTACAAAACTGGGGCATCCCGCTGACTGTAATCACAAAAGAAACAGTTCAGGAAAAAAACAGGGATAACAAAATCAAAAAAGAAGGAGGTCCTACAAACCCTGAACCAAGAAAGGAATGACTACCTATTCAAAATGAATGGTCAATATCCGAACCATCATTAGAATATCAGGACAAAGACTCAAACAAGGTCTAACGCACGATCGACTGAGTTTAGGTTTGAAGAACATCACGAAGAACGGGTGGGTACAGATAAATTTGAGCCTTTATCCTTTGTTTCTTAAACCGTGAACCAGGCCACGTTATAACCCTCAAAAGTCCTAGCTGAAGCATGGGTTAATTCGAAAGCATATTGTTACAAAGGTATCCTGACTCCTTAAGGCTCGCTGTAAAATCTTGAGTTGACATCACATGTTACATAATTTGCTTGTTTTACTAAAAAATGCATTTTTTCAAAACTTCAAGACAGACATAAGCTTTGCATTTTTAAAATAACATTGTTTGCATATGACTATTTGTTTGAACAACATAGAAGTTCGCACGAAGAATGTCTAATGAACAAAAGCACCTCCAATCAAGGGGCATGGCATGATCAGTGTCCATCATCTGGGGCAGTCCAGTCAAGATTCGGAGAATCTCTCAAAAGGCCAACCAGCTTGGGGCAAATCTCCATCTGAATCACTTGGGGCATTGGACGATCAAACGAAGATCTTCCGGTGGCATGGTAACACTGCACTACTAACAGAGGCACCTCCCTACATCTCTGAGAACATGGGCATAGTCAAAAAAAAAATACTGCGCATAATCAAAGACCCGCTAGGTTGACACACCTAGTCAAAAATAAGGGATAAAAATAAAAATCTATACACCTGACGAGTCGAAGACCTGAAAAGGCGGCTTGGGCAAAAATGGGTATCTCGGTGGACTGAAAACCCGAAAGGGCAGTCCAGGAAAAAGTTAGGGATCAAAAGCGTACGACTATGTCCCGTCATCTCGTCACTTGCCTACCAGAAGAAGATTTGTCAATCGGCAGTTATCAAGCACCTCCACAAGGTATCTTCTTCTCCCACATCAGAAACAGGGGCAATAATGAGTTGTCTAAGCAATCTAATTGCTCTGTCCACCAAGGTACCAATGTAAGTTCGGCTGAAGAATGTAACCAAGATGCCTTAATTCCCCAGAGAGTGAGCCAGCAAGCCATACTCTCCCCAAGCAAAGTTAGGCAACAATCAGCCTTATGGAAGTTGGATTCTCCCCAGCAGATCTCAACATTCCCCAGCGCAATATACGAACATTCCTAACAAGCATCCCCGACAGTCTTGATCTAAGATTGTTCCCCGGCGGTATACCAGACATTCAGTGGAGCCACTTCCCCAGCATATCTCAAAAATCTCCCCAAGAGAGTCCAGTCTGAAGCTTTCCCCAGGAAAGTGCAATACATCTCCCCAGTAGTAAGCTTATCCCCAGTAGATTCTGGAAGCTTATCCCCCGCAGCACGAACGCGTCCCCCTACTTTATTCAAGGTTATTTCCCTACCAGGATATAACTGGGTTATCCTCAGCCAAAAGCCACGGAAAGATCGTCCTCGGCAAAGTCTTCCCATCCCCAGCGGAGTCTATTAAAACTTCCAACATAACAACGGTATCCCCAGCAAAGTTATCATCAACATCCCAACAAAGTACCTCTCTTCCCACAGAGTATTGTTCCCCAGCAAGGTCGCTAGAATAATTTTCCCCCGCAGAGTAATCTCCAAGTTTATTCCCCAACAGAGTCATCTTCTCCTACCGGTATTCCTGCAACCATCATCCCCAGCGAAAACGAAGAACTCTCTTCAACATCAGCCCAGGATTCAGCTCCCGGCATTCGTCAAGGATTTATTTTCCTAGACGAAAATACATTCATAAACATCACATTGTCATACATTATGATACATGCATACCCGAATCATATCACCTCAATCTCATTTATTTTTGAGAACATCATGACATCATGCATGTCATACATTATGACATTTCATACAACTAACTCGTTACTTTTTCAGGAAAGAACGATCAACGGATAAAAGTCTTTACCTTTTGAAGTAGAAGACGTCCAAGATTCCTTCATCGTTCTGTTGAGGTAGTAATCGCCCAAAGGTTCTCTCATCGTCCTGTTGAGGTAGTAATCGCCGAAAGGTTCTCTCATCGTCCCGTTGAGGTAGTAATCGCCCAAAGGTTCTCTCATCGTCCCGTTGAGGTAGTAATCGCCCAAAGATTCTCTCATCGTCCCGTTGAGGTAGTAATCGCCCAAAGGTTCTCTCATCGTCCCGTTGAGGTAGTAATTTCCCAAAGATTCTCTCATCGTCCTGTTGAGGTAGTAATCGCCCAAAGGTTCTCTCATCGTCCCGTTGAGGTAGTAATCGCCCAAAGGTTCTCTCATCGTCCCGTTGAGGTAGTAATCGCCCAAAGGTTCTCTCATCGTTCTGTTGAGGTAGTAATCGCCCAAAGATTCTCTCATCGTCTCGTTGAGGTAGTAATCACCCAAAGGTTCTCTCATCGTCCCGTTGAGGTAGTAATCGCCCAAAGATTCTCTCATCGTTCTGTTGAGGTAGTAATCGCCCAAAGATTCTCTCATCTTCCCGTTGAGGTAGTAATCACCCAAAGGTTCTCTCATCGTCTCGTTTAGGTAGTAATCGCCCAAAGATTCTCTCATCGTCCCGTTGAGGTAGTAATCGCCCAAAGGTTCTCTCATCGTCCCGTTGAGGTAGTAATCACCCAAAGGTTCTCCCATCGTCCCGTTGAGGTAGTAATCGCCCAAAGGTTCTCTCATCGTCCCGTTGAGGTAGTAATCACCCAAAGGTTCTCTCATCGTCCCGTTGAGGTAGTAATCGCCCAAAGGTTCTCTCATCGTCCCGTTGAGGTAGTAATCGCCCAAAGGTTCTCTCATCGTCCCGTTGAGGTGGTAATCGCCCAAAGGTTCTCTACTCGTTCTGTTGAGGTAGTAATCGCCCAAAGGTTCTCTCATCATCCCGTTGAGGTAGTAATCACCCAAAGGTTCTCTCATCGTCCCGTTGTGGTAGTAATCGCCCAAAGATTCTCTCATCGTCCCGTTGAGGTAGTAATCGCCCAAAGGTTCTCTCATCGTCCCGTTGAGGTAGTAATCACCCAAAGGTTCTCTCATCGTCCCGTTGAGGTAGTAATCGCCCAAAGATTCTCTCATCGTCCCGTTGAGGTAGTAATCGCCCAAAGGTTCTCTCATCGTCCCGTTGAGGTAGTAATCGCCCAAAGGTTCTCTCATCGTCCCGTTGAGGTAATAACCGTCCCTGATTCATTCATCACATCATTATCAACAAAAACCTTTTGAAGTACCAGACCCGATTCCTGTATCTTGCCAGGGAACGTCTGAAGAGTTCGAAGATCCGATTCCTGTATCTTGTCAGGGTGTATCTGTTGACGACTACATTACCAGACTCGATTCCTGTATCCTGCCAGGGCACGTCTGAAGAGTTCGAAGATCCGATTCCTGTATCTTGCCAGGGTGTATCTGTTGACGACTGTATTCTCCGGACTCGATTCCTGTATCTCGCCAGGGCACGTCTGAAGAGTTTAAAGATTCGATACCTGTATCCAGCCAGGGCACATCTACACAAAGAGTTTGAAGAACAACTCCTGTAACAGGCCAGGTAATTATTTTCTTTCTCAGGTACGCAAGTTCTCGCTAAGGAATCTCTTACGCGATCGACACCTAGATGGCATCTATAAGCCCATCCTCCTACCCATCATCTCTCCAAATGGCATCTGTAAGCCCATTCCCTCTATCACACTACTGATACTCAACTATGTGAGTGCAAATTTCTGGGCACTCTAGTGTTCAATCATCTTCTACCCTCGGATCACGAAAGGCACACAAGCCAATCTACATCCTCAGGTCTAAGAAGATTGAACAGGGGCAACTGTTGTACCCCAAAATTTGCCCTCGCATAATCTTCAAAGTGTTTCCAAGCATCACCTCAAATGGTTCAAAGTTTACTCAAGGGCTACACAGTCAAGCATCCTCCTAAACCAGGCAAAACTAGGGTTTTGGTTCCTGCAAAGAAGTTGAGGTTTTCAAGGGCTCAATCAAGTCACATATGCCTATACACATTGTCAAGCATCTACATGTCAAGTTTCAAGGCTCCCAAAGTCAAGTTGCACAGTCAAAAGTCCCATTTGCTCAACAGTCAACTGTAGGGGCAAAATGGTCATTTGGCAGTCAAAAGTCAAAATTTTTGGTCAACATCTTATTTTGAAGCCACAATCATCATTTGATCAATTCTTGATCATGATTTCACAAGAATGGCTCAAAAATCATCAAGGTGTCAAAAGTTTCTATTTTTGGACAGTTGAAAAGTCAACTGTAACTTGACCAAGGCATAACTTTTTCATGGTTCATCAGAAAAATCCCATCCAATGCTCATCTTGAAGGGGAGGACATTTCCTACAACTCATCTTCACATTCCAAGTCCAAGAAATGCTCTCACAAAAAGTTATCAATTTCAACATTATAGGTCATTTTCAAAAGTCAACAAAAAGGGACTTTAAGTCAAAGACCATAACTTGAGATTGGTAAATCAAAATGACATGGGACCAAAGACATTGGTTAAAGGACTTCAAGACCTTTCCGAAATGTCCAAGAACATGTTCATAACTTCAAAATTGAGCAAGATATGCATTGGAGAAGTTGGAAAATATTTGTGAAATGGCCAAAATCAATTATCCTTGAAAATTCATTTTTGACAAAAGGGAATTTTTTTTATTAATAACCAAGTATTAAAATAATATTTCGCAAATAACCGGGTTTCGGAAAAAATTACGCAAATAACCATGTTTGAGATGGCTCCATAAAGGAGGAGCCATCTCATTTGGCGCATCCTCCTATTTTTATAAGGGAGGCGCCATCTCATTTGGCGCCTAAGGGCAAATGGCAAGCCCTAAGCCAAATGAGATGGCGCCTATGTGGAAAATTAGGTCAAAAAAAAAATTTTTTTTTTCCTTTCCTGCGCGTTGCGTATTAGACAGAGATAACCAAAATTGATTTTTTATTTGAAAAAAAATAATTACATTCAACTGTTTTACATTTAAATAACAGTAAAAAAATAGATACAAAAATTACTGAAAAAAAAAAAGATACATCAATGATCCCCAGGAACCCGGTAATGACCCCCAGTTCCGCATCCCCGTCCTCGCCTTTCTCTTGCTGGGTGCCGTCTCGTTTCCTGTTGCGGCAAGGTCGATGGCCCAGCGAAGTCAATGCGATCTGAATCCATAAAATCAGTAAGATCTCCATATCTCGAAGATCCGCTCTGGTACAGTCGGTTACCCATGCCCTCGAAGTTTGGTCGTGTTGGCGGTGGGTGGGGTTCCATGGTTGGTCGGTAGCATTGGTCGTCTGAGTATGGGGGGTAGAAAGGAAATGGTGCAGTTGGAGATCTTTATCACGTGTCCAAAACCTGCATATTCCAGATAAGGGACGATAAAAGGGTCGGGGGCCAGGTATTTGTGCGAACGGATTCTGAATCTTTGTGTATCCTGAGATCATAATTAAACAAGAGTAAGATTAATTAAGATGAACAACACGTTTTTTAAAGTATGAAAAATGTATAACCAAAGAAGAGACTTACAAATGCAGCAATGTTTTCCCTTGTGCCTCTGTGAGTATCTCCCATTGTTAGAAGGGCCATTCTTCAGAACGCTTGAGTGAATGAAAGACTTAGGAAGAAATAAGGAGTATGATAGACTTAAGAAATATTTCGTAGCAGAGAGTGAGAGAGTGAGAGTTGTGTGGGTGTGAGATATGTTTCATAAGGTATGTATTTATAGGCAACTAATTCTGATGTAGTGGTTGCATGCATGCGAGGTGTCACATTTGCATGCTTAGGGAGTTACACATATGCATGCATGCATTTACAAATAATGTAAGGTGTCACTCTTGCAGGCTAGGTGGCAGCCTTTGGGATGCCTTTCTCTGTTGCATGCAAGGCCATTGGAGCTGACGGGTGGCAGGCTTAGACAAAACATTAATGTGTGTATTATAGGGCCAGGCTAGGTGGCAGCATAAGCCCATGCATGTAATACGATTGGACAGTAAGGGAGGCGCCATCTCACTTGGCGAAATAGTACAAAAATGAATGTTGTCGCCACCCCCATTTGGCGAATAAGAGGTGTCACGTTTTACAGCATTGTCTCAGGCTACGTGACAGCCTTTGGGATTCCTTTCTCTGTTGCATGCAAGGCCATTGGAGCTGACGGGTGGCAGGCTTAGACAAAGCTTTTACGTGTGAAGAATAGGGCCAGGCTAGGTGGCAGCATAAGCCCATGCATGTAATATTATTGGACAGTAAGGGAGGCGCCATCTCACTTGGCGAAATAGTACAAAAATGTATGTTGTCGCCACCCCATTTGGCGAATAAGAGGTGTCACGTTTTACAGCATTGTCTCAGGCTACGTGACAGCCTTTGGGATTCCTTTCTCTGTTGCATGCAAGGCTATTGGAGTAGACGGGTGGCAGGCTTAGACAAAACTTTTATGTGTGAAGAATAGGGCCAGGCTAGGTGGCAGCATAAGCCCATGCATGTAATATTATTGGACAGTAAGGGAGGCGCCATCTCACTTGGCGAAATAGTACAAAAATGTATGTTGTCGCCACCCCATTTGGCGAATAAGAGGTGTCACGTTTTACAGCATTGTCTCAGGCTACGTGACAGCCTTTGGGATTCCTTTCTCTGTTGCATGCAAGGCTATTGGAGTAGACGGGTGGCAGGCTTAGACAAAACTTTTATGTGTGAAGAATAGGGCCAGGCTAGGTGGCAGCATAAGCCCATGCATGTAATATTATTGGACAGTAAGGGAGGCGCCATCTCACTTGGCGAAATAGTACAAAAATGTATGTTGTCTCCACCCCATTTGGCGAATAAGAGGTGTCACGTTTTACAGCATTGTCTCAGGCTACGTGACAGCCTTTGGGATTCCTTTCTCTGTTGCATGCAAGGCTATTGGAGTAGACGGGTGGCAGGCTTAGACAAAACTTTTATGTGTGAAGAATAGGGCCAGGCTAGGTGGCAGCATAAGCCCATGCATGTAATATTATTGGACAGTAAGGGAGGCGCCATCTCACTTGGCGAAATAGTACAAAAATGTATGTTGTCGCCACCCCATTTGGCGAATAAGAGGTGTCACGTTTTACAGCATTGTCTCAGGCTACGTGACAGCCTTTGGGATTCCTTTCTCTGTTGCATGCAAGGCTATTGGAGTAGACGGGTGGCAGGCTTAGACAAAACTTTTATGTGTGAAGAATAGGGCCAGGCTAGGTGGCAGCATAAGCCCATGCATGTAATATTATTGGACAGCCTTGGGGGGTTGCATCACTTACTTAATTGAAATATTTTGCCTTAGGTTGAACATAACATTCATTCACATAAACTGTAAAATTTTCCAACCTTCGAATCAGTCATCTAACCTTCAAACATTCCAGCATTCATACCTTCATATAATCAATAAACCCAAAACATTCCCACCTTCATACCTAAAATAATTCTACACAATGGCCTCTTCACCATAATTTGTTGTCAAAGCACATTTCAACGGTGAGACATACATGTGTCCCACAGTTGGGTTTTTGTTTAGAAACACCGACAATGTCCGATTTCTCTTAAACGGGAAAGCAAATTTCTCATACTTTAAGAAAAGATTGGAGGCCAAACTTGAACGAGGCCCTATATCCCAGATATTTTATCAGAGTCCAGTCTTTTTTGGAAACAACCAAGTCATATTTTATAAGGTTGCAATTCAAGATGACGAGGATTTCCAGAACATGATTTCCAGCCATGTCTATTCTGGAAACGACTCTATTGAGTTGTACGTTCTGTTTCAAGAGCCTCCGGTGACACAGGAGGTAGAGCCTCCGGTGTTACAGGAGGTTGATCCTTTGGAGAATGAGCAAGCCGAGGTGGATGCAGTTGATGATGAAGAAGAAGATAATGAGTTAGAGTTCGATGAAATGGTGAACGACGATTCTGACGATGATGGCATCCCAAGTATTCCTACCGACAAAATCTACACACCACCTACGCACATGACAAACTTCAACATGGGCGGAGATGAACCTTCTACGGACTTGTTTTTCCAACCGTATATGCAATCAGATGAAAATTTAAAAGAGAAGGACAAGTTTCGTAATAGAGAGGAATGCATAAGGGCCATCAAAAAATTTCACATGCTCAACTCGGTTGATTATAAGGTGGATCGTGTAAACCCGGAAAGGTACAAGATCAAGTGTGTCCACCCTGACTGCATGTTCAAGCTGACCGCTTCATACAGACTAAGGGGTGACTGTTGGGTCATAGGTTCCATGACAACCCATACTTGTGTAAGTTCCACTCAATCACAAGACCACCGAAAACTCAACCATGATCTAATCTGTCAAGAAATCCTACCCCTGGTGAGCAACGACCCTTCTTTGAAGGTGAAAACAATCATCTCCCACATCACCACAGTTTTTAACTACACTCCGTCTTACCGTAAGGCGTGGTTAGCAAAGACTAAGGCGATTGAAAGGGTGTATGGAAACTGGGAGGAGTCATACCGAGAACTTCCCCGCTACCTCAATGCACTAAAGACATATTCTCCAGGTAGTGTTTATGTTCTGGAAACATTGCCCGCTTACGCCCAAGATGGTAGTGTTCTACATGGCAACGGAATATTCAGTCGCGTCTTTTGGGCATTTCAACCATGCATCGCAGGGTTTGCATCATGTAAACCAATTCTACAAATAGACGGGACTTGGTTGTATGGCAAGTACAAAGGCACTCTTTTGATGGCAGTTGCACAAGATGGCAACAATAACATTTTCCCCGTTGCGTTTGCCCTTGTCGAGGGGGAGACTGGTGGTGCTTGGAGCTTTTTCCTGAAAAATCTTCGTACACACGTGGCTCCTCAACCGGATCTATGTTTGATCTCGGACAGACATGCCTCTATTGAAAGTGCCTATAATAATCCGGCAAATGGTTGGCATGACCCTCCTTCTACGCATGTCTATTGCATCAGGCATATCGTCCAGAATTTCTCGAGGGAGGTCAAGGACAAAACATCGCGGAAAGCGGTGATGAATGCGGGATACGCACTGACACAGCCCACATTCAAATATTACCGCAACGAGATCCGTTTGTCTAACCCAGAAGCCGGTACGTGGATCGACAACATACCGGTCGAAAAGTGGACTAGGTCATACGACAATGGCCAAAGATGGGGGCATATGACAACAAATCTTATTGAATCAATGAATGGGGTATTCAAGGGCATACGAAACCTCCCCATCACTGCCTTGGTGAAATCCACGTATTTTAGGATGGCTGCGTTATTTGCCAAAAGAGGTGAAATGTGGTATTCGGTCTTGCAATCAGGACAACTGTGGAGTGAAAGCTGTATGAAATACATTAAGGCTGAAAGTGCAAAAGCCAACACTCACATGGTTACACGGTTTGACCGCCATAGCCACAACTTCATTGTGAAAGAGACAATTGACCACAATGAAGGCCTGGCAAGACAGGAATACAGGGTCATTTTACCTTCTCAATGGTGCGATTGTGGCAGGTTTCAAGCTTTTCGTATGCCTTGCTCTCATGTCATTGCCGCTTGTGCGCATACCCATCAAGACGCGCTTCAACTGCTATCAAACGTGTATAAATCTGAAACGTTGCTAACTGTTTACAACAACAACTTTCCTTTGGTGGCAAAACCGGACTATTGGCCTGAATACAGCGGTGATATAGTTTGGCACAATGACCAAATGCGAAGGAACAAGAAGGGTCGTCCCAAAAGCAGGCGCATAACAACAGAAATGGACGATCTTGACAGGTTGGAAAGAAAGTGTGGTTTATGCCGTCAGGTCGGACACAATCGCAAAAACTGTCCGAATCGGGCGTCTGGCTCGACCACATAAATTTTGTAATACAATAAATCTTTTCAATATTTGTGTTGTAAACATTATGGGTTTTCCGTTAATAAAACTGTTCACACAATTTAAGAAATTCAATATAGGAAATTACATTAGGGTTTTCGCGTACAACAATGATTAACGATAATCAATCTAGGAAATTAAATTAGGGTTTTCGCGTACAACAATGATTAACGATAATCAATCTAGGAAATTACAACTGTTAACACAATTTCATCTGACCCATGCATCATCAGCATTACATCACTGTCTGTTTTGACTTCCTCCAACCACACATTAGGTCTTCCTGTCGCATGCGAGGTTGTTGTTCGTTTTCGCTGGATCCTTCGAATTTTTTCCCCCTCGGCGATGTCTCCATCTAGCCACCGCATCAACTCCCGCTTCAGACGCTCCATGGAGTGAATGTGCCAGAATTTCATTTTCATCGCGGGTTTCGTGGCGGAGAATATAACGTAACCATCTCTGCTAAAAATCATAGGCGACGTCATTACGTAAATAAGGGAGTACAAAATAAGAATACAGTGCGAGAAAGTGTGAGAAATTTCAAAGAAACGGACGAATTATTTATAAAACGGCAAAAAACCCTAGTTTTGCCCTAGGCGCCAAGTGAGATGGCGCCTCCTCTCCTTTTTAAGGAGCATGCGCCATCTCACTTGGCTAAAAGCCAATGGAGGCGCCAAGTGAGATGGCGCCTAGGGCAAAACCCTAGGTGCATGCGCCAAATGACTTGGCTCCTCCTTTGTGGAGCCATCTCAAACATGGTTATTTGCGTAATTTTTTCCGAAACCCGGTTATTTGCGAAATATTTTTTTAATACTTGGTTATTAATAAAGGGCTACACAGTCACATATGCCTATACACATTGTCAAGCATCTACATGTCAAGTTTCAAGGCTCCCAAAGTCAAGTTGCACAGTCAAAAGTCCCATTTGCTCAACAGTCAACTGTAGGGGCAAAATGGTCATTTGGCAGTCAAAAGTCAAAATTTTTTGTCAACATCTTATTTTGAAGCCACAATCATCATTTGATCAATTCTTGATCATGATTTCACAAGAATGGCTCAAAAATCATCAAGGTGTCAAAAGTTTCTATTTTTGGACAGTTGAAAAGTCAACTGTAACTTGACCAAGGCATAACTTTTTCATGGTTCATCAGAAAAATCCCATACAATGCTCATCTTGAAGGGGAGGACATTTCCTACAACTCATCTTCACATTCCAAGTCCAAGAAATGCTCTCACAAAAAGTTATCAATTTCAACATTATAGGTCATTTTCAAAAGTCAACAAAAAGGGACTTTAAGTCAAAGACCATAACTTGAGATTGGTAAATCAAAATGACATGGGACCAAAGACATTGGTTAAAGGACTTCAAGACCTTTCCGAAATGTCCAAGAACATGTTCATAACTTCAAAATTGAGCAAGATATGCATTGGAGAAGTTGGAAAATATTTGTGAAATGGCCAAAATCAATTATCCTTGAAAATTCATTTTTGACAAAAGGGGCCCACTTTTTCCACTTGTTTCAGCTTGTCCATGCTTCCCACGTGTCCCACAAATTATTTCAAAATTTAAAATTAATTTTTTCATTTTTATTTAATTTTATTTGATTTAATTCATTTTAAATCATTTAAAATCAAATAAAATCAAAGAAGTTAATTAAGGGGATATTTCTTGTATTGAATTGCTTTGATACATCATCATTGACATTCCAATTTTGTGCAAGAGGCTAAAAGAAGCAAAAATTCAAATTTTGGCTCAAGAAAGGAAAGTGCTTCAATGGAGTTTATGGAAAATCCTAAGCATGAATGCATTGCATTATTGGCCTTAATTTTGATCAAAACTCATTACATCAGAGATATGCAAGCCATCACAAGAAAAAAGGACGACCTAAGAAGCTCCAAAAGGGCCAGAACCAAAACAAAAATTTGTCAAAAAAGTGAGGGATCGAAAGCTAGGTTACAGGCATTCTGAGATCAAAAGAAGCACATAGCCTTCTTCACTGCCACGCCCTGAAGCTGAAGAGACCAAAAATGCATCCTGAGATCACCTATACGACACTGTAAGTCGTCTCAAACTCCCCCCTGTGCACGAAATCCATACTCTCCATTCTTGCATTTTTTTCTCAAATTTTTTGGTACAATCATGTTGCTTGTTTGATTCTGGATCTAATAGCATTATTCAATTCCATTTTTATGCCCTGTATGTCCAAATCCGTGCCTAGGGTTTGTGTATTTTGTTTTTAGGCATTTGGTTTTCAGGAGAAATCAAGACGAACCATGAGTAGGGATGTGATCTAGGGACCAGGACGAATGTGTCCATGGCTTTAGGTGGTGTTTTCATGGCCTGAGGACCATTTTTGAAGCAGCCTGCGAAACTTCCTGCGGATAGAAATCTGCAGGTAAAAGAACCAGTGTCCAAGGAAGAAGACGCTGACGCGTCCCCTCCTCATTTGCCCGTTTGAATATCAGCGCGCTTTTTTTTTCCAGGGAATACTTGATTTACTAATATAATATATACGTGTTATTATTGTTTCAATTAAAACATGCAGCTCAGCTGGCAACGCATCAGTGGATTCCTCCAAAGGGCACGAGTTCAAGTCCTGGTTCTGGCCTTTTTCCACCTTTTCCATAATTAACTTGTTTTCTTTGTTTTTCCTTGTTTTATATTTTTAATCTTAATTTAATTTATATTCAAATAATTTTCTCATGCATTTAAAAACTCACAAAAAATATTTTCCTTTTTCATTTTAATCAGAAAAATGTTTATTTAATTTTTGACATTAAAAATAATATTTTTGCATGCATATTTTAATTAATTGTTAAATAATCATTAATTTGATTTTTATTTACTTTTAGTTATTAAAATTGATCCAAAAAACACCAAAAATAATTATTCTATCATTAAATTAACTTAACTAATATTTTCATAAAAAACCCAAAAAATATAATTAACACCTTTATTATTATTTTTATTTTGTAAATAAATCATAATTGGACTAGTTTTTAATTAGGCCATTTAAACATTTTAAATAATTAAAATAGCTTAGATATAGGTTAACATTTAATTTTGTTTCTTTTTATTTTTATTCTATTTCATAAAAACATAAAAAATACAAAAATATTTTCCTTTAATTAAAATAATTAATTAGTTTTCAATTTCATTTAATTACCAAAAAAAGACAAAAAAATTAATTCCCTTTTCTTTATTCGCGCACATTTTAATTTTAATTCCTTATCTTTGATTATTATGAAATTGCTCCGGATATGTAATAGTAAATAGGACCCTTTACTGTTTTTTTTTATTTTTCGCACTTATTTACTTAAAACGGGTCTTTGTAAATTTTTGGCGATGTATAGACCCGCGCCTTGTAATAGCGTAGGACTTTACTTTCCGCACTTTAATTTCCGCACCCCTTAACTGCTAAACTTTGTATGAAAGAATGCATGCCCAAATAAAATCAAAGCGTAGATCACTATAATGCATGACAAGATAAAACATAACTGAAAATAACACACAAATTCACACACCACTCTTAGGGTACGCCTCACTATTGCCTTGCCCCTCGAAACGTGGTCGTCGAGTACATGACGTTTTAGTAAGTCCTTATGTCCATGAACATGGCATAAGGGTAGCTTCTAAGGTGTCCTACTATTGCTCCGGTGACCACACTGTTGCCTTGCCCCTCGAAACGTGGTCGTCGAGTATAGGACGTCTTAGTGAGTCCTTATGTTCCATTGATCTAGTTGCCTCGAAACAAGTTGCCTCGGAATAGTTGCCTCGGAATAAAAAGATCAATGGTATAAGGGTAGTTTCTAAGGTGTCTTACTGTTGCTCGGTGACCACACTGTCCCTAATCCTCGAATTGACCCGAACACCTCCAACGGTGGTGCTACCTACCTCTCAATGGTGGGATGGCACTACCTTAAGGACATTTACACAGCCTAATTCCTTAGGGTAGGTAGATGACTCATAAATACTTGCTCTCTTCTAAAAAACAAACAAAATACTTTTCACACCTTACACTTTCAAAAAGTTTTCAAACAATACTTCATACACTCTTGAGGACTGATACAAGAGTTACCTAGAAGTTTTCAAAACGAACTTTTTTCAAATCCACTCACAATTGAAAAGCAAACACTTTCGAAAATACAATGAGCAAGTATCTAAGAGCCCATGGATAACCATGGATAGAAAGGGTGCTAACACCTTCCCTTTCTATAAATCTACCTCCCGAACCGAGAACCAAAATCTCATAAGGAATTTTGCTGTGCTTTTGTCCTTTCCATGTTGGAGAAAATAAAAGACGGTGGCGACTCTTGCTTCCGCGACATTTCACGAAACCAGCTTTAAACAGTCAGTTCCAGATCCACCGATCACACCTTCCATATCTCATTTAGGTCATACACGGCTTGGTTAGAGTAGGACTCCATGTCCTCAAACTTCCCAGTATATGCGGCTACAATCATGTCCCTTGACGGAGTTGTTGAAATTCAAATTCTTGATGGGCTTTGAGACTATCCGGAAAATAGTTATCCAAGAAAACAACTTTAAACCTATCCCACACAACATGAATGTTCGAGAAGTCATCTTTTCCGATGCACTTACCTTCCACCTGATTGCATGTCGTCATAGCATATGAGTTGCAAATCACACCTTGTCCTCTTCCGTGCATGGGATTTCTTAAAACATCCTTTCTAGTTCGGATAGCCAATCATGTATCAAAGTAGGATACAAGCTACCTTTAAATCATGGAGGATTAATTCTGAAAAATTTTTGGAAGCCTCCACCTTGCACAAATCTGAGGGCAAGTTGGGTGTTAAGTTTAGCCTTGCTACTGATCAGCCATCTGCAGCATGAACTGTATCTTCTTCTGTTGCATCTACTGCATGATTTGAGTCTAATGATTCCTGTAAGTGTTTTTTTGTTGGCATTTTTTTGGTAAAACCATAGTTGCGAATGTCATGACTAATGTCATAACATTCTAGGATAAAGGTACATTCTGCAGATAAGAATGTCATACAGGATGTACTCAGTATGAGGTGTTTATCATGATCATTAATCAATGATCATATATAGTGTATTCTACCAAAATCAGTGAGCAGGATTCTTGTTGTCATAACCAATGTTAAGACATCCTGTACTGATCTAACATTTGTGCAGATTTGTTATTCCTGAGATTTTTTAGGAATCAGGTATGCTTCTCTGAGTTGTTATATACAATCTAGATCAGATGCTCACGTGGACATTAGGTTAACCTTGCTTAACCCTAAACTGGCATGATGAAAGCCTAAGATCAAGTCTTTAGGTTAACTTTAGTTAACCCTAGCTATTTTCATGGAAGCCCTAACTGAAGAATAGTCTGCCTATATATTCCTCATAAAGATTAATGGTTAGCGATACTTTTTGACAGAAGATCAATAAGGGACTGTATATTTGTAACTACTGTGAGCCAAGAAATTATCATTGTGATAAGTGACTTGGAGTAGGATTTGATTGTAAGGGTTGTGTATCACTCAAAGCTTTGAAGCACGAGTGTGTGTGTGTCACTTGATTAAAGCTTTGAAGCAAAATCAAGTTAGGGTTGTTTGTCACTCAAAGCTTTGAAGCACGAGTGTTTGTGTCACTTGATTAAAGCTTTGAAGAAAAATCAAGTGTGTGTACTGAAGAGTGTCTTCATAATATCATTAATCAATAGTTTAGTATCACTGCTGTGATTGAGGGGGAGTGAGTAGGAACTCAGGTTTAAGTTGTACTTAGATTGAAGTTGCATTAGGTAGGTCTTAAGTGAAGGAGATAAATTGGTTGGTTTATTCCTGAATTAATATCTCTTATAGTGAATTTCCTCCCTGGCTTGGTAGCCCCCAGAGTAGGTGTTGTTACACACTGAACTGGGTTAACAATTGATTGTGTTCTTTACTGTTGTTAATTTACTATCTTGAAGTGTGTCAGATACAATGTCATAACATTCACTGTGACATTAAGTATCTGTTGCCAGAATTGCAATTGGCATCAGAGTAGGCACCCTGCCTGTCTTACTGGGTGAGATCTAGGGATATTATTTTCTGGCGCTATGGACAAGGAAGGAGGATTTGGGAACAGACCACCTATTCTGGATGGATCAAACTATGACTACTGGAAACCTCATATGATTGCCTTCTTGAAATCACTGGACAAAAAGGCTTGGAGAGCTGCTGACAAAGGATGGAACTATCCCACCATAACTGGGAAAGATGGGACAACCAGTCCGAAACCTGAGGAAGAATGGAGCAAAGAAGAAGATGAGTTAGCACTGGGTAACTCCAAAGAATTAAATGCCTTGTTCAATGGAATTGATAGAAACATATTCAGACTAGTACATCAATGTGAACTGGCCAAGGATGTTTGGGACACTCTCAAAACCACCCATGAGGGTACATCCAAAGTAAAAATGTCAAGGCTTCAGATGCTTACTACCAAATTTGAGAATCTAAGGATGATGGAATATGAGACCATTCATGAGTTTCACATGAACATCTTGGAAATTACCAACACCTCAGGAGCATTGGGAGAAAAGATGTCAGAAGAAAAGCTGGTGAGAAAGATTCTCAGATCCTTGCCTAAAAGATTTGCAATGAAGGTGACTGCTATAGAGGAAGCTCAGGATATCTGCAACTTGAAGGTTGATGAACTCATTGGGTCACTTTAAACTTTTGAGATGGGGATCAATGACAATGTTGATAAGAAAAACAAGAGCATAGCACTTGTATCCAATACTGAAGATGAAAACAAGGAGGGTGATGAAGTGAATATTTCAGAAGCTATAGCTATGCTTGGAAGGCAGTTCAACAAACTCATCAAGAGAATGGACCCAAAGTCAAGGTCAAATGTCAAGAACATTCCCTCTGACATTAGCAGATCCTATGACTCCAGCAGAAGACCTAAGTCTGAAGAAAAGGGAAATCAAAGCAGAGGAATCCAATGCCATGGATGTGAAGGATATGGGCACATTCGAGCTGAATGTCCTACCTTTCTTAAGAAACAAAAGAAATGAATGTCTGTTACTTGGTCTGATTGTGACTCAGAAAGTAACTCTGAAGAAGAATCTGCTAAACTAGTCACTGCACTAGCGGGCATTTGTAACTCTGATAGTGACTCTAGTGATGAGGAAGTGACATTTGAAGAACTTGCTGACACCTACAAGAAGTTATGTATCAGAAGTGTTGAAGTCTATCAGCAAAATGAGAAACAGAAAAAACTCATAGTAAAATTGGAGACTGAGAAGAAGGCAGACACTGATACTATAAAACATCTCGAAGGTGAAGTTCAAATGCTAAACTCAAAGCTTGATCAGATGACCAAGTTTGTTAAGATGCTGACAAATGGAACTGACAAATTGGAAGAAATACTTCAGGCTGGACAAAATGTGGGAAACAAGGTTGGTCTAGGATTTGTGGCTACAAAGAAATCTACTGTAGACAAGAAGAAGATCAGGCCTGATAAACAAATGTCAAAGCAGATGTCACAACATAGCACTCAACATCGAGAACAGAGAAATATGAAGAAAAAGTATCAAAGATGGAGATGTCATCATTGTGGAAGGTTTTGTCACATAAAGCCATTCTGCTTCAGATTATATGGATATCCTAATCAGACCCCAGTTGTCAAACCTAAGTCTAACAAGGCACCATATACTCAACAGTGGAAGAAAAAGTCTGCAGCCCTAATAGCTCACACCTCCCTTAGAGTTTCTGCCGAGGAAGACTGGTACTTTGACAATAGATGCTCTAAACACGTGACTGGAATCAAGAATCTTCTGAATAATGTTAAACCTTATACTACTAGTTATGTCACTTTTGGAAGTGGTGCTAGAGGAGAAATCAAAGGAGTTGGAAACTTGGACTGCCCTGGAGTTCCAAACCTAAATGAAGTGTTGCTGGTAAAAGGCTTGACTGCTAATCTCATAAGTATCAGTCAATTATGTGATCTAGGTTTCAAGGTCAACTTCACCAAGTCTGAATGCCTTGTAACCAATGAAAAACAAGAAGTTGTAATGAGAGGAGTCAGATCAAAAGACAACTGTTACTTATGAGAGTCTGAGAACACTAATTACTCTTTTGTATGCTCTGTAGCCAAAGAAGAAAAGGAAGTGAAACTATGGCACCAAAAACTTGGTCATTTACATCTAAGAGGGATGAAAAAGATCATATCCATGGAGGCAGTCAGAGGGATTCCAAGGCTTCAAATTGATGAAGGGAGAGTATGTGGTGAATGTCAAGTTGGAAAGCAAACTAGAATGTCACATCCAAAGACAAGACATCTGACCACCTCTAAGGTGCTAGAACTTCTACATATGGATCTGATGGGTCCAATGCAGGTGGAAAGTCTTGGTGGAAAGAGATATGCTTATGTTATTGTGGATGATTTTTCCAGATTCACCTGGATTAACTTCATTAGGGAAAAATCTGATGTATTTGATGTATTTAAGGAACTGTGCAAAAGAATTCAAAGAGAAAAAGAAGGGTGCATTATCAGAATCAGAAGTGATCATGGCAAGGAATTTGAAAACTGTAAGTTTGATGAGTTATGTTCCTCAGAAGGAATCAATCATGAATTCTCTTCACCCATAACTCCTCAATAAAATGGAGTTGTGGAAAGAAAAAACAGGACTATACAGGAATCTGCCAGAGCAATGATACATGCCAAAGGACTTCCTATTCATTTTTGGGCTGAAGCTATGAATACAGCCTGTTATGTCCATAGCAGGGTCACCTTGAGAAAGGGAACATCATCCACCATTTATGAACTATGGAAAGGAAAAAAGCCTACAGTAAAGTACTTCCATGTCTTTGGAAGCAAATGCTATATTCTGACAGATCGTGAACAAAGGAGAAAGATGGATCCTAAAAGTGATGAAGGAATATTCCTAGGATACTCTACCAACAGCAGAGCATATAGGGTATTCAATTCCAGGACCAAAGTTATGATGGAATCTATAAATGTCATAGTTGATGATTATCATGAGGAAACAAATGTCCCATATGATGTTGAGACATTCTTTGAGACTTCAACTCAAGTGTCTAAAAAGGATGATGTACCTAAAACTACTTCATCAGAACCTGAATCAAAGGAAGCTAACAAAGATCCTTCCATCAGAATTCAGAAAGATCATCCTAAGGAACTCATCATAGGAGACCCCAACAGTGGAGTCATTACAAGATCTAGAGAAATCATCACAAACTCTTGCTTTGTATCTAAAATTGAACCAAAAAATGTTAAGGAGGCTTTGACTGATGAATACTGGATTGGAGCAATGCAAGATAAATTGAACCAATTCAAGCAACATGAAGTATAGGAGTTAGTTCCTAGACCATAAGGAACAAACATCATTGGCACAAAATGGATCTACAAGAGCAAATCAGATGCTGAAGGAGTTGTCACCAGATATAAGGCAAGGCTTGTTGCTCAAGGATACACTCAAGTTGAAGGGGTTGATTTTGATGAGACTTTTGCTCCTGTAGCCAGACTAGAATCAATCAGACTTCTTTTGGGAGTTGCTTGTCTCCTTATGTTTAAGCTATTTCAGATGGATGTAAAGAGTTCCTTCCTAAATGGGTACTTAAATGAGGAAGTATATGTGGAACAGCCTAAAGGATTTGTGGACCCGAACTGTCCTGATCATGTCTAGAAATTGAGGAAAGCTATATATGGTCTGAAACAAGCTCCTAGAGCCTGGTATGACAGATTGACAAAATTCCTCACTGACAAAGGATACAGGAAATGAGGCTTGGATAAAACTCTTTTTGTCAAAAATGAAGGAGGAAAGATAATGGTAGCTCAAATTTATGTTGATGACATAGTATTTGGAGGAATGTCAGATAAAATGGTTAAACATTTTGCTGACCAGATGCAAGTTGAATTTGAAATGAGCCTCATGGGAGAATTGATCTACTTTCTTGGACTGCAAGTCACACAGATGGAAGACTCAATTTTTCTGTCTCAAAGCAAGTATGCAAAGAATATTGTCAAGAAGTTTGGAATGGAGAATTCCAGTTACAAAAGGACTCCAGCACCTACTCATTTAAAGCTGTCCAAAGACACAAGTGGGGCAAATATGGATCAAAGCTTGTACAGAAGCATGATAGGAAGTCTGCTATACTTAACAGCCAGAAGACATGACATTGCTTTTGCAGTTGGAGTATGTGCAAGATACCAGGCTGAACCCAGAGTAAGCCACATCAACCAAGTGAAACGAATTCTGAAGTATGTGAGTGGAACTTACAACTATGGCTTGTTGTACTCTCATGGATGTGACCCAATTCTGTCTGGTTACTGGGATGCTGATTGGGCTGGTAGTGCTGATGATAGAAAGAGAACCTCTGGAGGATGCTTCTTTTTGGGAAATAATCTTGTCTCTTGGTTCAGCAAGAAACAGAACTGTGTGTCTCTATCTACTGTTGAAGCTGAATACATAGCAGCTGGTAGCATCTGCTCTCAAATGATATGGATGAAACATGTGCTAACTGAGTATAATGTCACACAAGATGTCATGACATTGTACTGTGACAATCTGAGTACTATCAACATTTCCAAGAATCTTATACAGCACATCAGGACAAAGCATATTGACATTAGACATCACTTCATCAGAGATCTAGTGGAGGAAAAGGTGATTAAGCTGGAACATGTTGCCAGTGAATTGCAACTGGCTAACATTTTTACCAAGGCACTTGATGCTAGTCAATTTGAAAATTTGAGGGGCAAGCTGGGTATTTGCCAATATGAAGAGATGTAGCAAATAATTTTGCTTAAAACAAGGGATGAAAGAGATTTTTCAGTTAAGTTTATTATGATCGGGCAAATCATTTGTTTCCCTATTTCTTTCCAAAATTTTAAGAAGTTGAAAAGACATTCATATATCTCCCTCTTCTCGTGTTTCTGCAACAATCTCCATTCTCTCAAACGAAGATTTCACACTCGCTGTTACTTGTTTTCTAAATCAATCAAAATGTCTCAACAATCCCTGTCATCATCTTCTTCAAAGGCGACTGCTGCTTCCGCATTCTCTGACAGCGAACCTAGGGCAATCACAAACTGCATGGATACTGATGTTGTTGATATAACTCCTCTTCGTGAACTGACAGCTGATCCCACTAAGGTCAAGAAGCTGCGAACTAGACATGCAAGAAGATAACAAGCTTCTCCATCTGGTAAATCTTCTCAACCATCATCTTCTGTTCCTCTAGAGATAGCAAATATGGAAGGTTCTGCGTATGTACATCAAGCTATTGCCAGACTAGTCACTAGGATTCTTAATGAGAATCACTCTGTTCCTGGCATTTCTGTACCTTTGAACCAATAATCTGCTAGTCCTAATGTAGAAATGGATCCAGATGTCACTCAGAATGTTGAGACACCTGATGACAACATTAGGAAATCTCCAGAAAAACAAGATGATCACCAGAACCCTACTGACAAGGCTGTTGAACCCCCGGTTATTGATGTTGATGAAGAATACTCTGACAATGATTTAATTGCTAATATCAACCCTAGCGTAGCTAGAAGGATGATGAGCAGAAAAGAAAAGCAGGATGCTGCCCAAAGCCCCTCCAAAGAGAAGGCTACTAAAGTTGTTCATAAGAAAACCAGGTCTGAGAAAAAGACTAGAGTAGAAGCTGAGAAGGATCGAAAAGCTGGAATGACGAAAGGGAAGGGGAAGGTAAAAGCTAGAGTACCTGTTGGTAGTCTCTCAAAACCTTTGAGACAACCAATAGCCAAGAAAAGGAAGGATCCTGAACCCTCTGAATCTGATGAGGAATCAGACTTTGATTTTGATGTTGAGAGCAATGTTCCAGACATTCCTCTCAGGAAGAAACCTCCTCTAGAAAAATGCCTAAAGTCCATGAAGTTGCCATTGACAACATCTCCTTTCACCATCCAGAAAATGCAAACAGGTGGAAGTATGTGTTTTTGAAAAGGATTGCCTTGGAGAGAGAGCTGAACAGCAGTGCTATTGAGTGTAAGGAAATCATGGATCTAATCAAGACTGCTGGCCTAATGAAAATTGTGGTCAAGTTTTCCAACTGCTATGAGATTCTTGTCAAAGAATTCATAGTAAATTTATCTGATGGTTGTGCTGATGGAAAGTCAGCTGATTTTAAGAGTGTGTATGTGAGAGGAAGAAAGGTAAATTTCTCTCCTTCTGTAATAAACAGATTCCTAGGAAGGGCTGATGATGCTTGTCCTGAGCTTGAAGTTACTGACAACCAAGTTTGTCAAACCATCACTGCCAAGCAAGTCAAGAACTGGCCCTTGAAAGGGAAGCTAAATGCAAGCAAGCTGAGCATAAAGTTTGCCATACTGCACAAAATTGGTGCAGCTAACTGGGTTCCCACCAACCATAAATCCACCATTTCCACAGGTTTGGGAAGATTTATCTATGTTGTTGGAACCAGGACAAACTTTGATTATGGCAAGTACATCTATGATCAAACATTGAAACATGCTGGCAGTTGTGCTATTAAAGGCCCTATTGCTTTTCCCTCTCTCCTGTGTGGTATAATCATTGCTTAGTATCCTGATATTCTGGCTGAAAAAGACTCTGTATGCAAAAGAGCTCCTGTTCTTTGTTTGCATTACAAGCTGTTTCAGGGAACACATGTCCCTGACATTGTTATGACATCTGCTGAAACATCAACTGTTAAATATCATTCCAAGAAAACTGATGTTATAGTTGTGCTAAAAGAAACCTGCAGAGAGCTTGATACAAGAAAAAGGACTCTTGAAGAGCTGATTGCTAGACTAGAACATGAGGAGAATGAAGAACAAATAAGGGAAGAGGATACTGATGAAGACCAGCATAATGCTGAAGATAGTGCTTCCTCGGAGGATGACAGTGCCTGAAGGGCAGTGTTGTTGAAAAGATTGCTGCTGGAACCTGTTGCTGCCAAATGACTTCTTATTATTTTTGTGTTTTTTTTAATTCCTTTTGGATGACTGTATGACTTAAAAGTACAAGTACCTTTGGCATCTTTATGGCTAAAAAGGGGGAGAAGAATTTGTGATAATTTTGGTAGAATTAGACTTTGTAGCTGTTATTAAAAATTCTGCTGCATTCTAATCTCTGATTGTTTAGGGGTTTTAGCCAAAAATTTTCCAAAGGGGGAGTTTGTAATTGTTTGTTTGTTGGCATTTTTTTGGTAAAACCAGAGTTGCGAATGTCATGACTAATGTCATAATATTCTGGGATAAAGGTACATTCTGCAGATAAGAATGTCATACAGGATCTACTCAGTATGAGGTGTTTATCATGATCATTAAGCAATGATCATATATAGTGTATTCTACCAAAATCAGTGATCAGGATTCTTGTTGTCATAACCAATGTTAAGACATCCTGTATTGATCTAACATTTGTGTAGATTTGTTATTCCTGAGATTTTTTAGGAATCAGGTATGCTTCTCTGAGTTGTTATATACAGTCCAGATCAGATGCTCACGTGCACATTAGGTTAACCTTGCTTAACCCTAATCTGGCATGATGAAAGCCTAAGACCAAGTCTTTAGGTTAACTTTAGTTAACCCTAGCTATTTTCATGGAAGCCCTAACTGAAGAATAGTCTTCCTATATATTCCTCATGAAGATTAATGGTTAGCGATACTTTTTGACAGAAGATCAATAAGGGACTGTATAGTTGTAACTACTGTGAGCCAAGCAATTATCATTGTGATAAGTGAATTGGAGTAGGATTTAATTGTAAGGGTTGTGTATCACTCAAAGCTTTGAAGCACGAGTGTGTGTGTCACTTGATTAAAGCTTTGAAACAAAATCAAGTTAGGGTTATTTGTCACTCAAAGCTTTGAAGAACGAGTGTTTGTGTCACTTGATTAAAGCTTTGAATCAAAATCAAGTGTGTGTACTAAAGAGTGTCTTCATAATATCATTAATCAATAGTTTAGTATCACTGCTGTGATTGAGGGGGAGTGAGTAGGAACTCAGGTTTAAGTTGTACTTAGATTGAAGTAGCATTGGGTAGGTCTTAAGTGAAGGAGATAACTGGTTGGTTTATTCCTGAATTAATATCTCTTATAGTGAATTTCCTCCCTGGCTTGGTAGCCCCCAGAGTAGGTGTTGTTACACACTGAACTGGGTTAACAATTGATTGTGTTCTTTACTGTTGTTAATTTACTGTCTTGAAGTGTGTCAGATACGGTGTCATAACATTCACTGTGACATTAAGTATCTGTTTCCAGAATTGGAATTCCCTTTATTAGCATGTTTTGGCTCAGGGTTGGCATTCTCAGTTCTAGGTCTATCCGGACCTTTGAATTCGTTAGCCATATCCTTCATGTCCTACAAATATAGGATCAAGTTTATAATGCGTAATTCCATACAATATGACATTTAGGTTCATGCCAGCAGGAACGCATACGAAGCAGAAAAATGGACCTATTTTGTCTCATGGTTGGGTTAGGAACGACCTTCTTTGATACCAACTACACCACCCCACATGCATATTTCTAAAATAATACATAAGGGACATTAATATTGTTTGTGTTGAATACATATTACAAGTGCATATATGATATTACATGGTCAAGTACACAAGTCTAATAACATCACAAGTACAACATCATATGTTCATATCAAAAGATACTACATATATTCAAAATAGAATAGCTGAAACAACTATAGAGACATCTTTAAGTTTCCTTAATTATCTTACACGTTCCCTTATCTTGCTGAGAAACACTTTAAAATAATCAACAATAGTGGAATGTGATTAGTAAATCCCAATGATTTCTATACTATCAACAATGTCCACTCGACTCTACAAGATATATTACTCACACTCAAGCTATTATCATCACAACAAGGTTCTACACACGGAATACATAGCTCATTAATTTAAACACATATATTTCATGGTATAACACTGAGAGGCTACGGATGGCCCCACTATATTATATCAATAACAATATCTCACATCCATTTCCCTCAAGGAAACCAGAGAAGCTCCCCACATGGAAGTCTCCGTTACCCTGTAGGAGGTTCACCAAGGAAATCCTTTTTCTAGAAGATTCCTCCTATCCTGCAGGAGAACTAAGGAAATTCCACCTCTGGAGATTCCTCACTATTTTGTATTGGGGCTTAATTTAAACTACAAAAACCAAGGGATATCATTATGTAAATTCCTCACTATCCCACAGGAGACTAACCAAGGAGATCACATTAAGGAGATTTCTCACTATTATGCTATATATATTCGATATTTGTGAAGTAGTATGTATGCTTGGTTCAATTCTCGCTCCATATAGAACAAAATGTTGTTACTTTACGACATTACCACGAGAAACTCATTCCTGTCAATCAAGTATTAGAATCATGTTCGTCTTACCAAACGATAAAGGTGCATCAATTCATGCGAACACACAAGTTTCGAGTTTCTCTCTGATTACCTTAGGATGGCTCATAATTAGGATTGAATCAAGTATAATTAATAGGGTTTTTGCTCTATTCTCAAAATTTTGGTAACTTTTGAACTCGTGGATTTTCATGAATAGCACACCTATAAGATCCTTATGCGTGTGAGAGTCATTTAAATCTAAATAGGAAAAAATAAAGGTTCAGAAGGGAACTTTGGGTTATCAGGGCAGCGGCAAAACACAACCAGACTAGGTTAGATGACATGGGTCGAGTCATCATGCACCCCACTTTTACTTAATTTTGGAAACAATATGGGCATGTCAAATGAAACGACCGAGTCAGGCCCAGATCAACAAAACATGATTTATTGTTTCGAGTTGATTTCTTTGCATAACTACATTTAATCCATCCACAATTAGTATAATTTGATAGAAATACACTATAGCAATTGAATCGTCACCAATTTTGTAACATACATATTACCATTTTTCATGTTCTTGCTCATGGGTCAACATACCTACATGTTCTAAATGTATCAAGGCAACTACTGATGAACATGTATCAATGCATAAATAATCACCACACCTCATATTCACATAACACACATATAACATAACATGAATCAAAGCTATACATGCATAAGGTTTAGTCATAGATCATAATCAACACAATTCATGAGAGAAGCATAGTGACATAGATTCGTAAAAAAACCTAAATTTTAAACCCTTATCTTACCAAACTTATAATTGCTAAGAATCCCTTGATCAAACTTAAGTATAACCAATCTTGAAAGAAAACCTAGAATTAGTAGCTTAGAGTAATGAATATAGGAGATTCCAGTTTGCTAACACTTGGTTACTTAGAATAATTTGTAAGAACAAGATTGGTTATATATTTAGCCTTGAGTTTTGATGATAACTTTATATGGTATCTTAGAGAACAATTGTGTAATCTAATGTTTTTGTCTAGTGTGTAGCTTTTACTAAAAAAAGTTACGACTCTGGTAGAAGGCGTGTGACGTGATCAGGTTCTAAAATCAACATTCTAGAAGAATATATATAGTGTGTTACAAAGATAAGTCAAGATTCTGAAATGCTTCTTATGCAACGATTCCAAGGAACGTTAGTACAAGAGCTTATGATCGTGACTTTACAATGAAGCTTTTGAGGCCTTCTAAAGCTTTTCTTTTGTCGTCCCAAGTTCTGAAGATGCTGAAGACAAGGTTCTGCTGAACAAGTTTTGAAGATATGAACACATTACTTCAGAAGACCAAGTGCTGGAGACTCTGAAGACAAAGGTTTTATTAAATAAGTTTCGAAGACTCCAAAGAGTTGGGTTAGGAAGATTCAAGTTCTGATCCTTCTGCAACATACTTCATCAACATTCAATCAGAAGCCTCTGACGAAATAAAAAATAAAGATCAGTATTGGTTTGTGTGAGATGGTGGGTATAAAAGTACAAAGTATAGTGTGACCACTACCCTTCTAGAGTGGCGTACCGACATTCCTTTTGTACTATGTTATCTACCATTCCCACCATGACCGTTAGGGATTAAAAAATTGGCTTTATGTTTCCTTTCCTACCCTCCAACAGATCTCTTTTTCAGCTATAAAAGGAGGACTTGAAAGAATTGGAAATAAGCTATTTGGTTCCACAAAAGTACATAAAACGCTGCATAACTCTTTAAGATATTCTTTGTATAGTTTTGTAAATCAGAAAGGAGATTTTGTTCATATCTTTCTATCACCACTTTTGTGTTGTTTTATTTAAACATCGTGTAATCTTCTTGTTAGAAGTATCTATGTTTACACATCTTTATAGTCAACGGTTGTTGATAGGTTCCTTGAGAGACTAGGTGTAGTCAGGATTCTCAAGAAGACTTTGGTTGCGGTCATTATGGATTGGCAATAAGGATTAAAAGACTTCTTGTGGTTGTCAACAAGTTTGTGGTTCACCACAAAATTTTCCCTTTAAGTTTCAACCACAGTTAACTCAAATCTCATATTCATTCATCTCGACATACATGTTGATCTGCATCACAATCATTCATATCATGTGTTCTCAAAGCATGCGATCACATTTTTTCTCAAGATTAGGATTTTAAAGAGGAGAGGCTCATCTCTCAATAGATTGTGTCATCATGATCATCATCTTCAAGGTATCATCAATCATTGGGTCTCATCATTTTGGTGTGAAGAAAATTAGGGTTTTTGGCCTTCATTAGTGGAAAATCAGGAATTAGGGTTTTGTGACTTGAAAATCAAGGTTGATTACTTCAAGGCATCATCAAAAATACTATCTCATGGTCATCATATCATCTCAATAGTTTCATAATCACAATATTGCATTGGTCATAGGAAAGTGGAATTCAACCGATGAAAAGTCAACTGCCACACAAAAGTCAAACTTTGACTTTTTGGTCAACATTGAAATTCAAGATCAAGAATCATTAAAACATTCAAAACCATCAAACTTGATAATCAATAATTAAGATAATCAAGAAAGATAGCAAAAGTCAAAGTTGAAGATTTTCAAACACTTAGAAAAATTCTAGTGTTTTGTGCCTAAAAAGCCATAACTTCATAAGCAAGTTTTACCAAAATACATGTTGATTCAAGGAAAACTTTCAACATGAAAGTTGTAGGGAATAAAGAATTAGACAACTTTTTAATGAGGTTTGACCCCCACAAACTGCTTAAATTAATAGATATGAGCCCATGAATCTGTGATACTTTTTATCCAACACTTAGAAAATTTCTCAAACAGTTTGGATCTGTTTTTTATCTCAACTTCTTGACTAATTTTCACCAAGATTCAGGACGATTCAAGGAAAATGTTCAACATGAAAGTTGTATATAATGTTTCAATCTTTCCAAAATGTCCAAGATCATGAATTTATCATACTTTAGTAAGGAGAATCGAAGAGATGGAGTTAGGCATTTCATGCTTGAATTTCAAGACATTTTGTAAAGAACTCAAGAGAAAATCCCATAATCTTACCATGAAATCTCACTTTTCAGGCCATGGCTTCTAAATCTCCATATAATTATATATTTACACAAAATTATGGTGCATTACACAAGGATTTGAAGCTTTATCCACTTTATCATACCATTTTTTGATGAAATTGCAAAAATCTCCATATCCATTTGCATAAAGACCACTTTAATCACAAAGTCCACTCCTTGAGCCTCTAACTTGTTTCTTATGGTCATACTCAACATGAATTCTCAGAAGCAACATCTCTAAGCCTACCAACAACCCTATTGATGCATCGGAATCATGACCTTCATGTAACTTTCTCACTTACATTTCAACCAAGTCTCAAAACCTTAAGGCTCAAACCTAATCAACCCTTGCCCTCAACCTTTTGCCTATAAATAATGAGGCCATTTTCAAGCCAAGACACTAATTCACAAGCTCTAAAACACCCTCAAACTCACCCAAACCAAAACTAGCAAAAAAATCTCCATTTTTTATCCTTAAAGTCCTTATCTTCGAAACTCATCAACCTTGCAATTTTTGTGCAAACTAACCATCCACACACCTCATACACATCATATATAAGTGATCCAAACACCAAAAAAACTTTTGTAACATCATAATCATCCTTCAAATCACAAAACCATGGCTTGCAACTTGATTTGGTCAGGGAGTTCCAACTAGTTTCAAGGCAAAGTAAGGGTTGGAAAACACTCAGGGAGGTCCCATCAAGCTAACCCCATCATTTGTTTGCACTTGGAGCTGCTAGAAAAAGTGTTGGACTTTCTCCAACTTGGTAAAAAAACTCAAACCTTGAAATCCTTGTACACGCATCATTTGTGCATACATTCAAAAGAAAAAATGTAGATATAAATGTCCCGAAGCTAACTGTGTAATTAGGTTTCATCGGTTTTACCTGTGTGATGATAATTGTGAAACTGAACAGCTAGGGTTTCATTTTGGTACTGATAGAAATTATTGTTCATCTTTGATCTATAGCTTCTGAAATTCACTCCATTGAAATTCTTGTTAAATTTCAGTCAAGTTTGGTGTTTATAATTTTTGAATGGTTGAGAAATTAAGCTTTTAAAAATTTGACAATGGAGTTGTTATGCTTGTCCGCGCGAGGAAGAAGACAATGGTGATGGTGACATTTGTTCTATTTTGAAAATTTAAGTTCATTTTATATTTATTGCATGTTGTTTAATGAACGGATGAAACAACCACCGCAGTGGAAAGAGAACACGTACTAAGTCTTAGCAAGCATAAGGGTGAGGGTTCGAACCATAGTAAACCCCCCTTTTATATTTTTATTTTATTTTAGTGATTTTCAAAACTTGCTTCAAATATATTTTGATGAAGGCGCTTATTGAGCACCATAAGCGCGTGTCCTGGTGGTAAATATTTTGACCAGTGACCCTAGGGTCATGAGTTCAACCCTTGTTAGCAACAAAGCCTTATTTTTACCACTTGTTTATTTTATCTTTCTTTAACAAACTTTCAAATTAATTTTCACCAATCAATTTAATCTCTTTTGAGATGATTTTTTGTACATTCTTAGTTTAACATCATTATTTTATGATTATGTGAAAAATCCTAAAGATATTAATTATTTCACCATTTTCTAATTAAATCAAAATAATAACTTTTTAGGGTTTTTAAAAGACCTTTCCATGATCCTTTAATTAATTTCTCAACTTCTCTCACAAAGCTTGATATTACCATGATAGATCTTAATTATAACTTCATATCTTGACTCTTGGGTAATCATTCCATGATAGCTTAAGTTTATTTTAGGTTTTCCTCACTCAAATCTAAAACATATTATGAAACTTGTTCAAAAATCAAACTATGCTCCATGACTTTCATCTTGATTGTGATGCATACATTGTTACAAACATTAAACTCCTTCATGTTTTCACAAGTTTGTCTCACTTATAAAACATATTTCCTTCATAAACTCCTTTAAAGCATAAACCATAAAACATCAAAAACATGCTTTCAACTTTCACTCTTTTGTCACAAATCTTTTGCCAAATAAAACTCATTGATTCTCATCTACTTGTATGCTCATTGCTTGAGTGAATAAAATGTTACCTTAAGCTTACTTGGTTCATCTTAAATCCTTGATGAAACTTGATTCAAGATAGACATTAGTATTTCAATCCAAGCATGACAAAATTAGGTTATATTCCCCCACAATCCCAACTATAGGATCAATCCTTGCATGATAACATTAGGATCAACAAGTCCCCCATTAGAATTTTCTTTTCCTTTTGAATTGCATCATTAAGACTAAAATATTGTCTCAATAAAAATCCAAAAACACTTAACAATACTCAAAACCCTTTCAAAACTAAATGTGTGAAGGTGATGGGTGTCTCCTTGGATAAGGGTCCACTTATTACCTTTCTTCCTAACAAAAACATCAACCAAATCCAAATAATTTGTCCCTAGGGTTTTTTCTCTTTAAAACATTTTCAAAAAGGATATGTTAACTCCATTCTGCACAAAACAACGATGTGTAGTCTCCAATGGTTGAGTTGTAACGTTAACTGTTAGAATGTGAATTCAACATCATCCATAAAAAACACGCAATAAACAAAAACATTTTTAAGAAGAACTACGGTGTTCTGATTCCCTTGTGGATACATAGGCATGGAGTTTCAATGCTCAGGCGAACGCACTAATAAAAACCTTTTATTTTTTGCAATTAATTTATGCATACATTTCCCTCTAACAAGTACGTTTTAGATATACACACCCATTGATTAGAATAACGAGAGTGGATCCCATAGAGTACCATGGACATGATGGGTGTTAATACCTTTCCCTTTGTGTAATCGACTCCCTTACCCAAGATTTGGTTGCGATACCATGTTCTTTTCACGATATCAAAGGTTTTCTCTATATTTTCCTTTCCCTTTCTTTTTTGGGATAAATAAAGTTAGGTGGTGACTCTGTTTGTTCTATCTGAAGTTATTTGTTTTATTTTTTGAGTAGCTTCAAGTTGATTAGACTTATTGTAGTTTTCTGTAATCAGTGGATCATAGTGGATTAAGTCCTTGTGGATAAGGCAAATCCCCTTGCAGGGTGGACTGTAGTAACTTAATTAACAGTGAACCAGGATAAAAACAATTATGTTCATTTATTTTTATTCACTTGTTAGCTATTGTGTTTAAGTTGTGAAAAGTTTATATTTGGTGCAACCCAATTCAAATCCCCCTTTCTTGTGTTTATCGCACATTCAATTAGTATCAGATCTCTCATTCTGGTATTGATTATTATCAAACACTTAACTGTGTCAGATAAAGATCCAGACGAGTTTTAAAAACACTATGGTTGATCTTACACCATCACCACCTACTCCCATTTCAAATTATAAAGATAACTACAATGCCAAACCTATCATCTTTGATGGTGAAAAGTTTTAATATTGGAAAGACATACTAGAAAGTTTCTTTCTAGGTCATGATGTTGATCTTTGGGATATGGTAGTTGATGGATACGATCTACCCATAGATGTTGCTGGAAAGAAGATTGAAAGGAAAACTATGATTGATATGAAGGGTGAGAAAACACTTAGAAGGGGGGGGGGGGGGGGGGGTTGAATAAGTTTTTCCTTTTTCTGTTGCTAAATAATAATGGAAGGACACAGGTAATTTTATCCTGGTTTGTTTGAAACTCAAACTACTCCAGTCCACCCGCCAAGGTGATTTTGCCTCTCTCAATGAGGACTTAATCCGTTAAAATTAAAACGGATTACAAATGCACAATCAAACTGTTGTGACTAACAATACAATGCATAAGCCAACTACAAGTGACTAACACCTCTGTAGTTGTTTAGGTATTGGCTTGCATTTTTGGTAAAACCCAAGTGTATGTGTGAATGTCATGACTGATGTCATAACATTCTAGTTTAGTTTGTACTGTCTCATTAGGTACCTTTGCAGAAAAATATTGTAATTCAAGTACTGATGTTTATAAGTGTGTATCTGAGCATTTTGCAAAATGATCACATTTTGCTAAATCAGTAGACAGGTTTTCTCAGATGTCATAACAGATGTTATGACATCCTGTTCTGAACTAACAGGTTTGCAGGTTGGATAAGTCTGAGTTTTTTCAGGAAAATAACTCAGTGTTTCCTGAACAGAATCCTGCGTTTTCTGAGGGGTAACCTAGCTCAACCCTAACCTGGTTAATAAAGTCCTATGACCTGGTCTTTAGGTCAAATGGAATTAACCCTAGGTTTTTGTGGAAACCCTAACTGAAGTTGCAGCTGCTATATATTCAACAGAGCTGCTGTTTTGCAAGGCATCCCTTTTATTGATCAGAAGATCATTTGTAATCTGTATAGGTTTGATTATTGTACTCCAAGAAATTATCATTGTGATAAGTGACTTGGAATAGGTTTCTAATTGTAAGGGCTGTGTAGCACTCAAAGCTTTGAAGCAAGAGTGTTTGAATGTTCCTTGACTAAAGCTGTGAAGCAGAGTCAAGTTAGCTGTGTGCATCACTCAAAGCTGTGAAGCAAGAGTGATTGTGTTGCTTGATTAAAAAGCTGTGAAGCTTAATCAAGTGTTTGTTTTTGAAGAGTGTATTCATCAATTCTTAAGTCAAATTGGTTTATGTATCACTGCTGTGATTGAGGGGGAGTGAGTAGGAACTCAGGTTTAAGTTGTACTTAGATTGGAATTGCATTGGGTAGGTCTTAAGTGAAGGAGATAAACTGGTTGGTTTATTCCTGAATTAACATCTCTTATAGTGGATTTCCTCCCTGGCTTGGTAGCCCCCAGAGTAGGTGTTGTTGCACACTGAACTGGGTAAACAATTGACTGTGTTCTTTATTGCTTTTGTATTTACTGTCATATAGTAAGTCAGATACGGTGTCATAACATTGAACGTGACATTGAGTATCTGCAGCCAGAATTTCAATTGGCATCAGAGCAGGCACCCTGCCTGTATTACTGGGTGAGATCTAGGGATATCACTTTCTGGCACTATGGACAAAGAAGGAGTTTTTGGAAATAGACCACCCATTCTGGATGGAACTAATTATGACTACTGGAAACCCCGTATGATTGCCTTCCTAAAATCTCTGGACAAAAAGGCTTGGAGAGCTGCTGACAAAGGATGGATCCATCCCACCATAATTGAGAAAGATGGGACAATCAGTCTGAAGCCTGAGGAAGATTGGAGTAAAGAAGAAGATGAGTTAGCCCTGGGAAATTCCAAAGCTTTAAATGCCTTGTTCAATGGAATTGATAGAAACATTTTCAGATTAGTACATCAATATGAACTGGCCAAGGAAGTTTGGGACACTCTCAAAATTACTCATGAGGGCACTTCCAAAGTAAAAATGTCAAGGCTTCAGATGTTGACTACCAAATTTGAGAATCTAAAAATGATGGAAGATGAAACCATTCATGAGTTTCACATGAACATCTTGGAGATTGCCAACACCTCAGGAGCACTGGGAGAAAAGATGTCAGAAGAAAAACTGATGAGGAAGATTCTCAGATCCTTGCCTAAAAGATTTGCAATGAAGGTAACTGCCATAGAGGAAGCCCAGGACATTAGCAAGTTGAAAGTGCATGAACTTATTGGGTCTCTTCAGACTTTTGAGATGGGAATCACTGATAATGGTGTCAAGAAGAACAAGAGCATAGCACTGATGTCCAACACTGATGTTGAAGAAAACATTTCAGAAGCTGTAGCCATGCTTGGAAGACAGTTCAACAAACTCATCAAAAGAATAGATCCAAAGTCAAGGTCTAATGTTCATAACATTCCCTCTGACATTGACAGTTCCAGCAGAAGACCAAGGTCAGAAGAGAAGGGAATTCAAGGCAGAGGAATTCAATGCCATGGTTGTGAAGGATATGGGCATATTCGAGCTGAATGTCCTACCTTTCTTAAGAAACAAAAAGGAATGACAGTTACTTGGTCTGACTGTGATTCAGAAAGTAATTCTGAAGAAGAATCTGCCAAACGAGTTACTGCTTTAACTGGTGTTTGTACCTCTGAAAGTGACATCAGTGATGAAGAGGTGACTTTTAAAGAACTGGCTGATACCTACAAGAAATTGTGTATCAGAAGTACTGAAGTCTGTGTGCAGAATGAGAAACAATCAAAACTCATCATAAAGTTGGAGGCTGAAAAAAGGGCAAACCTTGAAACTATAAGTCATCTAGAAGGAGAAGTTCAATTGCTGAACTCACAACTGAATCAAATGACCAAATCTGTCAAGATGTTGACCAATGGAACAGACAAATTGGAAGAGATCCTTCAGGTTGGACAAAATGTGGGAAATAAATCTGGACTAGGATTTATGGAAGCAAAGAAATCTGGTACTGGTAAGCAAATGTCAAAACAGATGTCTCAACACAACTCTCAACATCAGGAACAGAGACATATGAAGAAAAGGTACCAAAGATGGAGATGTCATCATTGTGGGAGATATGGCCACATAAAGCCCTTCTGCTTCAGACTACATGGATATCCTAATCAGAACTCAGGTGTCAAACCTAAGTCTAAAAAGGTACCACATGCTCCTAAATGGAAGAAAAAGGCTACTGCCTTGATAGCTCACACTTCCCTGAGGGTCTCTGCAAAGGAAGACTGGTACTTTGACAGTGGATGTTCCAGGCACATGACTGGAATCAAGAACCTCCTCAATAATGTTAAGCCTCACACCACCAGTTTTGTGACCTTTGGAGATGGGGCTAAAGGTGAAATCAAAGGAGTTGGTGATTTGGACTGCCCTGGAGTTCCAAGTCTGAATGAAGTACTGCTGGTGAAAGGGCTGACCGCTAATCTCATTAGTATCAGTCAATTGTGTGATCTAGGATTCAAGGTCAATTTCTCAAAATCTGAATGCCTTGTAATCAATGACAAACAAGAGATAATAATGAAAAGAGTCAGATCCAAAGACAACCGTTACTTGTGGGAGCCTGAGAACACTAATTTCTCATCTGTGTGTTCCATTGCAAGAGAAGAAAAAGAGGTGAAACTGTGGCACCAAAAACTTGGCCATCTTCATCTAAGGGGTATGAAGAGGATCATCTCCTTGGAGGCAGTCAGAGGGATTCCAAGACTGCAAATTGATGAAGGAAGAGTTTGTGGTGAATGTCAGGTTGGTAAGCAGACTAGGATGTCACATCCAAAGTCAAGACATCTGACCACCTCTAAGGTTTTAGAACTCCTCCATATGGATCTGATGGGACCAATGCAAGTAGAGAGTCTTGGTGGTAAAAGATATGCATATGTGGTTGTGGATGATTTTTCCAGATTCACCTGGATTAATTTCATTAGGGAAAAATCAGATGTATTTGAAGTTTTTAAAGAATTATGCAAAAGAATTCAAAGAGAGAAGGAAGGATGTATTGTCAGAATCAGAAGTGATCATGGCAAGGAATTTGAAAACAGCAAGTTTGGTGATTTCTGCTCTTCAGAAGGAATTAGTCATGAGTTTTCTTCTCCTATAACACCTCAACAAAAGGGAGTTGTGGAAAGAAAAAACAGGACCATACAGGAATCTGCCAGAGCAATGTTACATGCCAAAAGACTTCCTATGTACTTTTGGGCTGAAGCTATGAATACAGCCTGCTATGTTCATAACATGGTCACCTTGAGGAAGGGAACCTCATCCACCATATATGAACTCTGGAAAGGAAGAAAACCAATTGTGAAGTACTTCCATGTGTTTGGCAGCAAATGCTATATTCTGGTTGATCGTGAACAAAGAAGAAAACTGGATCCTAAAAGTGATGAAGGCATATTTCTAGGATACTCCTCAAACAGCAGAGCTTATAGAGTATTCAACTCCAGAACCAAAACCATGATGGAATCAATAAATGTTATAATTGATGACTATCATGAAGAAATAGATGTTCCTTGTACTGTTGAGACATTCTTTGAGACTTCAACCCAACAGAATGACCTACCCAACTCCACCACAACAGAATCTGAATCAAAGGAAGCTAGCAAGATCCCTTCCATCAGAATTCAGAAGGATCATCCAAAAGAGCTCATCATAGGAGATCCCAATAGTGGAGTCATCACAAGATCTAGAGAAATCATCTCAAACTCTTGTTTTGTGTCCAAAATGGAACCAAGAAATGTCAAGGAAGCCTTAACTGATGAATATTGGATTGGTGCAATGCAAGATGAACTGAACCAATTCAAGCAACATGAAGTTTGGGAATTGGTTCCTAGACCTGAAGGAACTAACATCATTGGGACAAAATGGATATTCAAGAACAAGTCAGATGCTGAAGGAGTTGTCACCAGAAATAAGGCAAGACTTGTTGCTCAAGGATACACCCAGGTTGAAGGGGTTGATTTTGATGAAACCTTTGCACCTGTAGCCAGGCTGGAATCAATCAGACTCTTGTTGTCAATTGCTTGTCTTCTGAAGTTCAAGTTATTTCAGATGGATGTGAAAAGTGCCTTTCTAAATGGGTACTTGAATGAGGAAGCTTATGTGGAACACCCTAAAGGCTTTGTGGATCCAACCCACCCTGATCATGTCTACAAATTGAGAAAAGCCCTATATGGCCTGAAACAAGCTCATAGAGCATGGTATGACAGGTTAACAAAGTTTCTCTCAGACAAAGGCTACAGAAAAGGAGGCTTGGACAAAACTCTCTTTGTCAAAACTGAAGGAGGAAAGTTGATGGTTGCCCAAATATATGTTGATGACATAGTGTTTGGAGGAATGTCAGAACATATGGTTAAACACTTTGCTGACCAAATGCAGGCTGAATTTGAAATGAGTCTCATGGGAGAACTAACTTATTTTCTTGGACTACAAGTCTCACAGATGGAGGACTCAATCTTCTTATCTCAAAGCAAGTATGCTAAGAACATTGTAAAGAAGTTTGGTATGGAGAATGCAAGTCACAAAAGGACTCCTGCTCCTACTCATCTAAAGCTTTCCAAAGATTCAAGTGGGGTTAAGGTGGATCAAAGTCTGTACAGAAGCATGATAGGAAGCTTGTTGTACTTAACTGCCAGCAGACCTGATATTGCCTTTGCAGTTGGAGTTTGTGCAAGATACCAAGCTGATCCCAAAGTCAGTCATATCAATCAAGTGAAGAGAATTTTGAATTATGTAAGTGGTACTTACAACTATGGATTGATGTATACTCATGGCTGTGAACCAGCTCTGACTGGCTACTGTGATGCTGATTGGGCTGGTAGTGCTGATGATAGAAAAAGCACCTCTGGAGGATGTTTCTTCTTGGGAAGTAATCTGGTTTCCTGGTTCAGCAAGAAACAGAATTGTGTGTCTCTTTCCACTACTGAAGCTGAATACATTGCAGCTGGTAGTAGCTGCTCTCAAATGATATGGATGAAACAGATGCTCACTGAGTATAATGTCACACAAGATGTTATGACATTGTACTGTGACAATCTGAGTACAATCAACATATCCAAGAATCCCATTCAGCATAGCAGGACCAAACATATTGACATACGACATCACTTTATCAGAGACCTTGTAGAAGAGAAGACAATCAAATTGGAACATGTTGCCACTGAGCTACAGCTGGCTGACATTTTTACCAAGGCTCTGGATGCAAATCAATTTGAAAACTTAAGGGGTAAGTTGGGTATTTGCCAACATGAGGAATTGTAGCAATTAATTTTGCTTAAAACAAGGATCAAAGGAGTTATGCCTGTTTCGATTGGGTTAAAATTATATTTTCCCATTTCCTACAATTCTTTTAAGAAGTTGAATAGACACTCCCTTGCTTCCTTCCCCTCTCGTCTCCTCATCAAAACCCAGTCTCTCAATCAGAATTTTCTCCTCAGTTGCTGTTGGTCCTCTAGGACTGTCAAAATGTCTCAAACACCATCATCATCCAATACGACTATTTCAACCTCTTCCTCTGATCAAGATTCTAGGACAATCTCTTCTTGTCTGGACTCTGAAGTTCTGGAGATCTCTTCTCGTAGAAAAGTGGGAACTAAGCCCACCAAGGTCAAAGAGTTGAGAACAAGACATGCAGGAAAGTCCCAAGCTTCTGCCTCTGGTAATCCATCTCATCCTTCTTCTTCAGTTCCCCCTGAAATTGCAAATAGGGAAGGGACAACCTATGTTAATCAAGCAATAGCAAAAATTGTTTCAAGAATTCTGAACGAGAACCACTCAGTTCCTGGCATTTCTGTTCCTCTGAACCAAGAAAGTTCAAATGCTGAAACAAATCCAGATGTCTCTAAGAATGTTGAGACATCAAACAAAGAGAAGAATGCTGACATTACTCACAAGAAAAGAAAGAAGCCCGAATCCTCTGGGTCTGATGACAGTGCTTGAAGGTTGGTTGTTGTTTGGTGGTGTTGCTGGTTAGTGCTGATATCTGGTGAGGTTTGGAAGTGTGTTCAGTTTTTTTTCTTCTGCTGCTGCTCTTATTAATTGTTTTTGGATAACTGTATAATCATTATGAACATGTATCTTTGGCCCATTTGTGGCTAAAGAGGGGGAGAATATTTTGGTACTTAATATGTACTTGCTCAATTAGACATTCTATTTTTCTGCAGTCATTTATTTCTGCTGCTATCTATCTCTGATTGCTTAGGGTCTTTAGCCAAAAATCTGCCAAAGGGGGAGTTTATAGTTGTTTAGGTATTGGCTTGCATTTTTGGTAAAACCCAAGTGTATGTGTGAATGTCATGACTGATGTCATAACATTCTAGTTTAGTTTGTACTGTCTCATTAGGTACCTTTGCATAAAAATATTGTAATTCAAGTACTGATGTTTATAAGTGTGTATCTGAGCATTTTGCAAAATGATCACATTTTGCTAAATCAGTAGACAGGTTTTCTCAGATGTCATAACAGATGTTATGACATCCTGTTCTGAACTAACAGGTTTGCAGGTTGGATAAGTCTGAGTTTTTTCAGGAAAATAACTCAGTCTTTCCTGAACAGAATCCTGCGTTTTCTGAGGGGTAACCTAGCTCAACCCTAACCTGGTTAATAAAGTCCTGTGACCTGGTCTTTAGGTCAAACGGAATTAACCCTAGGTTTTTGTGGAAACCCTAACTGAAGTTGCAGCTGCTATATATTCAACAGAGCTGTTGTTTTGCAAGGCATCCCTTTTATTGATCAGAAGATCATTTGTAATCTGTATAGGTTTGATTATTGTACTCCAAGCAATTATCATTGTGATAAGTGACTTGGAATAGGTTTCTAATTGTAAGGGCTGTGTAGCACTCAAAGCTTTGAAGCAAGAGTGTTTGAATGTTCCTTGACTAAAGCTGTGAAGCAGAGTCAAGTTAGCTGTGTGCATCACTCAAAGATGTGAAGCAAGAGTGATTGTGTTGCTTGATTAAAAAGCTGTGAAGCTTAATCAAGTGTTTGTTTTTGAAGAGTGTCTTCATCAATTCTTAAGTCAAATTGGTTTATGTATCACTGCTGTGATTGAGGGGGAGTGAGTAGGAACTCAGGTTTAAGTTGTACTTAGATTGGAATTGCATTGGGTAGGTCTTAAGTGAAGGAGATAAACTGGTTGGTTTATTCCTGAATTAACATCTCTTATAGTGGATTTCCTCCTTGGCTTGGTAGCCCCCAGAGTAGGTGTTGTTGCACACTGAACTGGGTAAACAATTGACTGTGTTCTTTATTGCTTTTGTATTTACTGTCATATAGTAAGTCAGATACGGTGTCATAACATTGAACGTGACATTGAGTATCTGCAGCCAGAATTTCAACCTCTAAGACTCAACTAGTCCTAGCCTTCTTGAGAAATCTGACCCAACTGGTCTCTCAAGGAACAATTACAATATCTCTTAACAGTAGTGAATCAGAATGCTTCTAATAAGCTATATCACAAACTGTGATTTATCACTAAGATTTAAGCCCAGTACTTAAGAATTACCCACTATATAGAAAGAGTTTACAAGAATGAAAATAGTGAGCTTCAGTATATTTTGCGTGGATTAGTAACCTTGCCTTGAAACAAATGGTCTTCTATATATAGCTTCAAGTTTTGACTATTACTGCCTTGAAGAGAGAGTATGAATTAATGATGCATGTTAGTTTGACCTTTATGTTTCCAATGCTCTCGTGCATAGTACCACTTGAGTGCGTTAGCCGTCTTATCATTAAATCATCAACGGAACTGTCAGAGCTTGTCTCTGGAAGTTTAAGAGTTTGCTTGCAGTGTTGCAACATCCGAGTTTTCTTTAACTTTTCTTCTATCAGAGTTTGCTATATCACTCCTTCTATCATAGTTTTCTTCATTTTATGTTCATCAAAGTTTGCTTCAGCTAGCTTTATCAGAGGTTTCTTAAGATTAATTTTTATCAGACTTTTCCTTGGAGTGCTTCCTTTAGAGTTTGCTTCAGACTTGTGTTTACATAAAATTTCTTAGGAACTTCTTTATCCTTTTTCTGCTTAGCGTAGAATGATGTTTTCACTTTTGAGAATGCTTGAGTAAGAACATCGTCTAAATTAGAAAACATGCACATCAGAGTATAAAATATATTACACAAAATTTATTTCATCGTTATCATCAAAACTCTAAGATATGATTAGAACCAAACTTTGTTATAACAATCTCCCCCTTTTTGATGATGATAAAACAATTCAGATTTTGATTTAAAATTTTTTGTACAAGAGTGAGAATCTCCCCCTGAGATAAATATTTGTTCTTCTGAAATAAATAATAAAAGAACTTAAATGCATAAGAGAAACTTCCTGAGATTGTTCTTCAGAGCTTTGGGACATTTTTCTTTCAGAGTTTCTTTAAGAGCTCCTGATCTTTTCTTCAGAGTTTCTTTAGCAGATCTTTACCAGATGATGTTTAGAGCTTAGTCTTTCAGAGTCTTGAGGTACCTGCATATCTCTTAAACAGGAACAAACTTTGTATTTTGTTAGGAATGTTTGAGATTTAGTCCCATAACTGCTATCATGGATCAGATCAGAATCACATTTTCTCCCCCCTTTTTGTCATAATCAAAAAGGAAAAAAAAATTAAAGAGATTCAAAAGATTTTTATATAGAAGATGTCAAAGGAAAGAAGTACAAAAAATGGGAAAAATAAAACTAATATTGACGAGAGACAAGAGAAAGAAGAAGATTCTTGATTTCTATTGAGGATTCCTCTTGTTTCATAATCCAAGTTCTGATTTCTTTGTTGGTTTTATCCTGTTTGTCCCGACGTTCATATATGGCTTCATTTTCCTTCTTCAGCTTATTTAGAGTGTCAATCACCAGCGAAGTTGGAGCTGATGTTGAAGCAGCTTCAAAAGATACAACCTTTGGAGAAAAACCAGCAGAGTCTGAGCCTACAACATTGGAGAGAAGATTTCCAAGATCAATCAGAAGAGTTGGCACATTTTCAGAGGCAGCTTGAGAAGAAGGTTGGTGATACAGAGTCATTGCCAAGGAATTTGGATCTGACTCAGAGCCATATTCAGATTCATCTTCTAAAATTTCCATGTGATCAGCAAGTGGTAAAAGAGCGTTGGTAATCTGTAGAAGAGACTTCTTATCCCGGATATCTACCACTTCTGTCTTGAAGGCATTCAGATTCTGGGTGAAATTCTCAAGAACTTGAGAATAGCACAAATCTTGCATTTTAAAGGATTCATAATTGAATTTCCTTCTGAATGCTTCCCACATAAAATCAGATGCAGCTGGGTTCAGGTTGCTGGCATTGTTTGCCTTCAGCAGGTCTATCCAAGTCTGCATTTCTGTTGCAAAATTCTGGAAACGTATATTAACATCTGATTGAACAGGTTTTAGGGTTGGTTTAGGAACATCCTTCTTGGTGGATTTAATTTGCAGATAAAGTAGAGATTCAAGATCAACTACAGTCCTAAGAAAGTCAGATGGTTCAGATGGTTCAAGATATTCTGATGAAGATGGACTGAAGGTAGGTTCTGGAGAGTGAGGTGATGAGGGTTCTGGTGAGGTAGGTGTGGGAATTTCTGGTGACGTAGGTGGTGTGATGTCAGGAGAGATGATGATGGTGGTTTGAGCTAAGGAAGAAGGAATAGGTGTTGGGGATTTATTCAGAGCAAAAATGTTTTCAGAGGGAATGATGAAGGACGGAGGTTGTATAGCCAGAGGCACATTGATTCCTCGTAATCTCCAAGAACCATCATACCACTCAGGATTTTGGGGATAGAGGTGTGATGGGCGATGTTTGAAGAGGGTTTTTAGCATGAATATTTGGATTTTGTTGGTGGGGAGCAGAAGTAGAGATTTCAGGTTGAGAGATATGTGGAGAGAGTGGTGGTTATGTTTGAGTTTATGGAGGAACTACAGTATCAAAATTATCTATGTCAGATAATACCTGATCAATTTGAGGGTTATTATGTAGGGGTTCAGAGGTAATAGTGAGGTCTATGTCAACTTCAATATCTCCTATAGTTTGGGGTTCTGTAGATGTTGTTATATGCACAGAATCACAAATAGAGATGGTTTAAGAGGATATACCTGAAGATTTCTTCTTCTTCTTCTGAGGACGTGCAGAGGGACCTTCTCCTGCTTTCCTTTTCTTCCGCTTCTAGAGGAAAACTTATGGAGCAGGTACATTCCTTCGTTGAAGCCATGTTGGGTCAATGGGAATGCCACTTTCCTTGCAAGCTTCAATAAAGTGCAGAATGATCTCAGGATGATCACCAGAGTTGAAGAGAGGAAAATCTGCAACAGGGATTCTCCTTCTGGTGGCAGTTGCTGACACATATGGAGTAGGTTCCACCAGAAGTTTATCAATCAGCTTTCTTTTGAGGAGGTTCTTCCTAGTCATAGCTTTTCCACAAGTGGGCTCCAATTATCCAAGCAAATTTGCTTCTTCTAGATGAGCTATCAGACCATTCTCTGTCAGAATATCTGAGATTAATCTTCCCAGAGGGATCCAATTTCTTTTATACTTAGGGTTTTTTACTCTTTCAGCTTCCCTGGTGTGATCGGTGGATTTAGAACTGACTGTTTAAAGCTTGATCGCGTATGTCGCGGTAAGCAAGAGTCGCCACCGTCTTTTATGTTCTCCAATATGGAAAGGACAAAAGCACATCAAAATTCCTTATGAGATAGTTTCTCGGTTCGGGAGGTAGATTTATAGAAAGGGAAGGTGTTAGCACCCTTTCTATCCATGGTTATCCATGGGCTCTTAGATACTTGCTCATTGTGTTTTCAAAATGTTTGCTTTTCAATTGTGAGTGGGTTTGAAAAAAGTTTCGTTTGAAGATTTCGGAATAACTCTTGTATCAGTCCTCAAGAGTGTTTGAAAAATTTGTTTTGAAAGCTTTTTGAAAGTGTCGGTGTGAAAAGAGTTTTGATTTGTTTTTTGAATAGAGCAAGTATCTATGAGTCATCTACCTACCCTAAGGAATTAGGCTGTGTAAATGTCCTTAAGGTAGTGCCATCCCACCATTGAGAGGTAGGTAGCACCACCGTTGGAGGTGTTCAGGTCAATTCGTTTGTAGGGACAGTGTGGTCAATAGAACAACAGTAGGACACCTTAGAAGCTACCCTTATGCCCTTGATCCTTTTTAAATCCGAGGCAACCATTTCGTGGCAACTGGATCATGGACATAAGGACTTACTAAAACGTCCTATACTCGACGACCACGTTTCGAAGGTAAGGCAACAGGTGAGGCGTACCCTAAGAGTGGTGTGTGAATTTGTGTGTTATTTTCATGTCAATATTTATCTTTGATCATTGTATCATGAGCTACGCTTGTTTTTAATTAGCCATACATTCTTTCATGCAAAGTTTAGCAGTTAAGAGTACGGAAATTTAAATGCGGAAAGATAAATCCTACGCTATTACAAGGCGCGGGTCTATACATCGCCAAAATACAAAGACACGTTTGATAAAAATGCGGAAAGTAAAAAACTAATTACTATTACAAGCCTTGAGCAATTACATAATATTCGAAAAGAAAAAAGAATAACGTGCGAAAGAATAAAAGTTAAGACGTCCGAGGGTTTTGACCCTTTTGAGAAATTAAATTGAAATTAAAAGCTAATTATTATTAAATTAAAGAAAAGAAATGTTTTTTGGGTTTTTGTATTTATGAAAATAAAGAAAATTGAAAATCAAGAGAAACCCTAATTCTAAGTTATTTTTAATTATTAAATGAAAAATATTAAAGTTGACCTAATTTATGCTAATTAATTATTTACATATTTATTTACAAAAATATTTAATGAATAATAATAATAAATAATGAGGCAAGTAATTAATTAAGAAAAGGATGAAAATGTGAAAAACCCTAATTCTACCTATTTTTATTTATTTAAGAAAAAATTAAAGTTTAAAACCTAAATTAAACTAAGTTAATGATTAGAATTTATTTACAAAAAATATCTTAATGGTGAATTTAATATTAATAAAAAAAAACATTTTTTTAGTTTCTGATTTATTATTGTGAAAATTATTTTATGGTAAAAAGAAATAATTAAAAAATTAAAAAGAATTAGAAAAGAAAATCAAATAAAAATTAAAAATGATGCAAACCATGGGGGGTATCAGGCCCATTTTGGAGGTTTGTTTGGAGTAATTTGGCCCATCAAGACAAGGCCTGTTTGACTTTCCAGCTTGTGTGTGCGCTTGTTTGACTGGGCCACCATGGATCTCATTCAATGGCCCTTGGATTGATCATCAGGGGCGCGTGGCAAGACTGAGTGTGAGCGTGTATGGTGAGCCTCTGGGTGGATGCTGTACTTGAACACATTAAGATAAAAATCATGAAATAAGTGGGGGACCTGGGAATCAAACCCAGGTCCCAAGGCTTGCAACACATGTCCACTACCAACTGAGTTGTTGTACGCGTTTGTTAACATAATGGAACACAAATATTATAATAAGAAAACAAAAGCTAATGATATAAAACAAGAAAAACGCGCCAGATTTTGAATATCCCTATCACATGAAGACACGCAGGCTTCTTCTTCATCTATCTGCAAAAACATAAAACAAGTAGCGGGGGTTTTAAACCCCCACTAAGTGCAACCTGTCAAAATAGCGAATAGAATATGCTTCAATATAAAAAGGGCGCGATGTCATCAATGGATTCGTCTTGTTGCCCCAAATTCAGCTGTATAAGTCTGGTGGTCTAATTTTTCCATACCAAGAAAGCCCTAATTGGGACGTTCTGAAAACCTAATATCCTTTAATGGCAGTTTGGATTCAGGCAGAGTTAGGTCAATTAACCTATGCCAATCGCTTCAGAATATCATGATTAGTGTAAATCAACAAATAAAACACATGAATAATGCATGGAAATAAAAAAACGATTATGGAAAAGTTTGTGATGAACGTGATTCTGTTCTACCAATTCTTGGAGTATGGAGACTGGAAAGTGATTGCAACATGTTCAAGGAAGTCTCAGCAAGAGTTTGGAAAAGGTTTTAGGCTTTGAATGATCCTGCAAATACGAAATCAGTTTTCAAAATTTCTATGAAAAATTGCAACTTTGTTCTCCCTTTCTGAGCAGCTTTTCGTCCCTTTTTGAATAGGGTTGAGTTGTGCATAAGTAAGTGAATGAAACTAGGTCAAAAACAAGCCCAAAGATCCATGCATTTATGTTTTGAATATTTGATTTTTATCACATCTTTTTCAATCTTTTTTCCATGCCAATCTTGCCAAATATGGATGATCTTGTCCCCTTGAGATAATGCACGAAATCTTTTGCATATAATGAACATATTTGCTGCACAAAAAAGATTTAAAACCATTATTTGATATTTTTCTCATAATTAAATCTAATTAAATGAATTAATAAGAATAAAAATTCAATTAATTAATTAAAAATAAGAAAATAAATCCCTTTGAGCTTAATGGGTCGTGCATATGCTTTGGGTAATGATTCAAGGAAGAATTTGAGGCCCATTAGCATTTTTGAAGTATTTTAGGCAAAGTTGACTTTTCAAAGTTCCCAAAAATTTCCCAACTTCTCCAATGCATATCTTGCTCAATTTGAAGCTATGATCATGTTCTTGGACATTTTGGAAAGGTATTGAAGTCCTCTAACCAATGTCTTTGGTCCCATGTCATTTTGATTTACCAATCTCAAGTTATGGTCTTTGACTTAAAGTGCCTTTTTGTTGACTTTTGAAAATGACCTATAATGTTGAAATTGATATCTTTTTGTGAGAGCATTTCTTGGACTTGGAGTGTGAAGATGAGTTGTAGGAAATGTCATTCTATTCAAAATGAGCATTGGATGGAATTTTTCTGATAAACCATGAGGAAATTATGCCTTGGTCAATTTGCAGTTGACTTTTCAGCTGTCCAGAAATAGAAACTTTTGCATCTTGAGACTTTTTGAGCCATACTTGTGGAATCATGATCAAGAATTGATCAAATGATGTTTGTGGATTCAAAATAAGATGTTTACCAAAAATTTTGACTTTTGACTGTCAAATGACCATTTTGCCCCTGCAGTTGACTGTGAAGCAATTAGGGTTTTTGACTGTGCAATTTGATGCTGTGAGTCTTGAAACTTGACATAAGGATGCTTGACAATGCATATAGGCATATGGGACTTGATTGGACCCTTGAAAACCTCATTTTCTTTTCCAGAACCAAAACTCTAATTTTGACTGTGTTAGGAGGCAATTGGACTGTGCAACCCCTTGAGAGATTTTGAATCATCTGAAGATTGATCTTGGAAAATCTTGAAGAATATGGGAGGGAAAATTTTGGGGTACAACAGTTGCCCCTGTTCAATCTTCTTAGACCTAAGGATGTAGATTGGCTGGCGTGCCTTTCGTAATCCGAAGGTGGAAGATGATTAAACACTAGAGTGCCCAGAAATTTGCACTCACATAGTAGAGTATAATGGTGGGAATGGGATTACAGATGCCATTTGGAGACTGATGGATAGGAGTATGGGCTTATAGATGCCATCTGGAGCTGTTGGTATGTGGATGGGCTTATGGATGCCATTTGGAGACTATTGATATGTGGATGGGCTTATAGATGCCATCTGGAGGTTGTCTGTTGAATTGTAATGTTTGTGAGTTGAAAGAGGGAACCTGTGTAGGGTTTCCTAATGATGAGCTCATGTAAAACTGCATCTTTGAAAGAAGGAAACCTGTGTAGGGTTTACCGATAATGAGTCAGTATAAGACTGCATCTGAAAAGGAGAAGGAACCTGTATAGGGTTACTTTGATGACGAGTCCGTGTAAAACTGCATCCTGGAAGAAGTAAAACCTGGGTAGGGTTTCTGATGACGAGTCCGTGTAAAACTGCATCTTTGGAAAGAGAGAACCTGTGTAGGGTTTCTTGATGACGAGTCCGTGTAAAACTACGTCTGGAGAGAGAGAACCTGTGTAGGGTTTCTTGATGACGAGTCCGTGTAAAACTACGTCTGGAGAGAGAGAACCTGTGTAGGGTTTCTTGATGACGAGTCCGTGTAAAACTACGTCTGGAGAGAGAGAACCGGTGTAGGGTTTCTTCGGGATAAGTTCGTATAAAACTTCTGGAGGAACCGGGGTAAGGTTACTTCGGGATAAGTCCGTATAAAACTTCTGGAGGAACCGGGGTAAGGTTACTTCGGGATAAGTCCGTGTAAGACTTCTGGAGGAACCGGGGTAAGGTTACTGCAGGATAAGTTAGTGTAAAACTTCTTGATGAACCGGGGTAAGGTCATCTTGAGATAAATCCGTGTAAGACTTCTGGAGGAACCGGGGTAAGGTTACTGCAGGATAAGTTCGTGTAAAACTTCTTGATGAACCGGGGTAAGGTCATCTTGAGATAAATCCGTGTAAGACTTCTGGAGGAACCGGGGTAAGGTTACTGCAGGATAAGTTCGTGTAAAACTTCTTGATGAACCGGGGTAAGGTCATATTGAGATAAATCTGTGTAAGACTTCGCCTGAAAATTGGGAAGGAACCGGTGTAGGGTTGCCTGATGATGAGTTCGTGTAAAACTACATCTGAGGTTGAGGAGGAACCGGTGTAGGGTTGCCTGTTGATGATCAAGTAGATAATTGTCCTGTTTGGTTTTGGATATTAACCCACGATCAGTCATCCACAGAACTTTCCTGGCTTGTTACCAATGTTGGTCTGGAACTGTAGAGGTAGATGGTAATCATCTTTTGGTTGACCTTTTCCTGAAAAGGCAAAATGTTAGCTGTATGCAGTGTCATGGTGCATGAACTGCATGATTTTAAGATGTTCTCAAAAATAAATGAGATTTGTGTTGTATGATGCGTATGCATGCTATAATGTATGAAGATGTGATGTTTATGAATGTATTTTCGTCTAGTGAAATAAATCCTTGACGGGTGCCGGGAAGTTGAATCCTGGGCTGATGTTTGAGGAATAGAATTCTTTGTTTCCGCTGGGGATGATGGTTGCAAGAATACCGGTAGGAGAAGATGGCTCCGTTGGGGGATAAACTTGGCAAATAGATTACTCTGCGGGGAGTGAACTTTGTGGGGAAAGAGAAGTACTTCGTTGAGACTTGATGATAACTCCACTGGGGGTACCATTGATAAGATTTGTTGGAATATTTGATGAACTCCGCTGGGGGATAGGAAAACTTCGTCGGGGACGATCTTTCCGTGGAAATTGGCTGAGGATAACCCAGTTATATCCTGGCGGGGAAATAACCTTTGAATAAAGCCGGGAGAGCGACGTTCGTACCCTGCAGGGGATAAGCTTCCAGAATCTACTGGGGATAAGCTTCTGGCTGGGGAGATTGATTGAACTCTCCTGGGGAAACTTTTCAGATTGGACTGGTGGATGGCCCCACTGGATGTCCGGTATACCGCCGGGGAATAATCTTAGATCAAGATTGCCGGGGATGCTTGTTAGGAATGTTTGTATACTCCGCTGGGGAATGTTGAGATCTGCTGGGGATACCCAACTTCCTTAAGGCTGACGGAGGATAACTCTGCTCGGGGAGAGTGTTGCTGACTTGCTGGAGATATTGTTCCTTTGTCAGGGTTGATGAGAGACCAACTCTGCTTGGGAGAGAATTGTTGATTCTTGGCTCACTCTCTGGGGAATTAAGATGTCTTGGTTACATTCTTCAGCTGAACATACCTTGGTACCTTGGTGGACAGAGTAATTAGATTGCTTAGACAACTCATTATTGCCCCTATTTCAGTGGGAGAAGAAGATACCCTGTAGAGGTGCTTAGTGACTGCCGATTGGCAAATCTTCTTCTGGTAGGCAAGTGACGAGATGACGGAACATAGTCGTACGCTTTGATCCCTAACTTTTGCCTGGACCGCCCTTTTGGCTTTTCAGTCCACCGGGATACCCTTTTTTGCCCAAGCCGCCTTTTCAGGTTTTCGACTTGCCGGGTGTACAGATTCTTTCATTTTTGTCCCTTATTTTGCCCGAACCCTTTTGGTTCGTCGGGAAGCCCTTGTTTTTGCCTAGGTGTGTCAACCTAGCGGGTCTTTGATTATGCGTAGTATTTTTTTGAATATGTCCATGTTCTCAGAATGTAGGGAGTTGCCCCTGTCAGAAGTGTTTTGCCGTGCTACCAGAAGATCTTCGTTTGATCGTCCAACGCCCCTGGTGATCCAGATGGAGATTTGCCCCAAGTTGATTGGCCTTTTGAGAGATTCTCCGAATCTTGACTTAACTGCCTCAGATGATAGACAATGATCACGCCATGCCCCTTGATTGGAGGTGTTTTTGTTCACTAGATATTCTTCATGCGAACTTCTATGTTGTTCAAACAAATAGTCATATGCAAAAAATGTTATATTAAAAATGCAAAGCTTATGTCTGTCTTTGAAGTTTTTGAAAATGCAGTTTTTAATAAAACAAGCAGATTTTGTAAAAATGTGATGTCAACTCAAAATTATACAGCAAGCCTTAAGGAGTCAGGATACCCTTTTGTAACAGTATGCTTTCGAACTAACCCATGCTTCAGCTAGGACTTTTGAGGGTTATAACGTGGCCTGGTTCACGGTTTAAGAAAGAAAGGATAAAGGCTCAAATTTATTTGTACCCACCCGTTCTTCGTGATGTTCTTCAAACCTAAACTTAGCTGATCGTGCGTTAGACCTTGTTTGAGTCTTTGTCCTGAGATTCTGGTGATGGATATTGACAATTTATTTTGAATAGGCAGTCAATTCTCTTTTTCTTTTGTTGAGGGTTTATAGGACCTCTTTCTTTTTGATTTCGTTATCCCTGTTTTTTGCCTGAACTGTTTCTTTTTTATTACAGTCAGCGGGATGCCCCAGTTTTGTAAGTCTCCTTCATAGGTTTTGACTTATTGGGCTTATATTTTTTGAAAGATAACGACTGCTTGTCTTTATGATTATTCGGAACCATCACTGTCTTTGTTCCAGAAGGACTCTTTTGATGCCATTTTGTGCATTTGGATCAGCTGAGAGAACTACCCTGCCCCAGGTTATGATTAAGGGTTTTAATTTTCGAAAAGAAAAACTCCTACTTCTTTGGCTCAAAGGGGTTGACGAGGGATTATCTTCCTTATAACTCCAGTGTTTAGGGATTGAAACAATGCCTGTACCTCATCAGCGGGGTCTGTTCAAAAGCATACTGTAGATTGCGGTATCGTTTTTGTCATCCTCCCTCAAGAGGCTTAGAATTTTAAAATCGAGAGTTGAACATCAAAAATAAAAGCAATATTGAATATAGTGAACACAATTATTTCAAAATAGACACGTGTAATGCATTAATGAAATAACCAAGTTTGACAAGAAATAAAATGTTTGAATAGTCAAAGAAAATTACAACTTGAACATTCGAATGAACACAAATTTTCAATCCTAGCCATGTTTTGGCAAGGGAGCAGTGGTCACATTGGGAGTCTCAGCCGGCTCGAATTCGATCTCCTTAGCGTCGATCATATTCTGGATCTTGTATTTCAGCGCCCAACAATCCGCAGTATCGTGCCCCGGGCTATCAGAATGGTAAGCACACCTCGCTTCTGGGTTGTAATTGGGAGACGAGGTCTTGGGATTTGCAGGAGGGTTGATCACCGCAATCAGATTCATTTTCAACATGTTTTGAAGTGCTTGTGACAACGGCATATTGATGTTGGTGAACTGTCTCTTAGGCTCGTCTGGCCTTCGCTGATTTCCCTTTTGTGGTTGGCGGCACGGTGCAGAACCAGAGATCATGACTGCCCCTGCATGTTGGTCACGACGACTCTTTTGACTGTATGCAGCATTAGACTCTTTCTTCCCTATGTAAGGCTTTTTGTGAGTATCAGCAGGTGTGGCCTCTTGAATCTTCCCAGCCTTGATGCCAGCTTCGATTCTTTCCCTAGTTAAGATCAAATCTGTAAACCCAGCAGAAGAATTCCCAATCAGATGGTTGAAGAAAGGTCCAGACAGGGTCCCCAAGAACATGTCCACGAGCTCCCGATCAGTCAGAGGTGGTTGTACCCTTCCAGCAAGGTCCCTCCATTTTTGAGCATATTCTTTAAAGCCCTCGCCTGCACCCATAGACATCCCCTGAAGCTGAGTGCGTGTGGGAGCAAGGCCGGCATTGTACTGGTACTGCTTGTAGAATGCAGTGGCCAAGTCCTCCCAGCTGCGGATGTTGGCTCCATTCAGTTGATAGAACCATTCGAGTTGAGTTCCTGACAGACTATCCTGAAAGAAGTGAATCCATAAATTCTTGTCAGCCGTGTAGGGCTGGATCCTCCTTATGTATGACCTGAGATGCAGCTTAGGACAGGAGGCCCCGTCGTACTTTGTAAAGGTAGGTTCCTTGAATTTGTGTGGGATTACCACACCAGAAAATAGACCCAAGTCTCCAAAATCCAACCCAGGCACCTGTTGAATTTCCATGGCATTCAGATGGTCCTCTAACTGCTTGTACTTGTCTTCAGCTGGAGGATACTGCTCCTCATTGTAATCGGTCTCGTTGTCGGAGACCACTAGACTAGGAACCTCTCTCTCATGGGGGTTGTCCTTCCCAACAGATGGGGTAGTCTGCTCAACTTCATTTAGTGATCCATTCCCAGATTTGCGTCTCGGGTTGAACAACACCGTTCTCTTATTCTTCTTCTTCGAGAGCAGAGTCTTCAAATCCTGTTGACCTTGGGCTAGACTCTTAATCAACTCCTGGAACTGGGCGTTCTGAGCCTGGAGGGTCTTGATGGATTGCTCAGTAGATGATTCAGGATTCATAATGAGACTGCTGAAATAAACAGCAAAGAAGGTAAGTGACCTGTAAACAGTGGTACCTGCAATGATATGTATGATATGCATGCAATGTTTCCAAGGATCTCGCGGGGTAAACAGAGAAATTGGTTAGAATTTTGTAGCTTGATTGAAGGAACTTCATGTTGATGAGAGTCCTTCTTCAAGGGTCAAGGCTCACCATATCTAGTGGGTCATAGCCCCTGACTCAATTCATCAACCTTGGCTAGAGGAAAATAAATCCCCTTTTGCCCCTTGCTGGACAGTTGATTCATCAGGACCTGCATCACAAGCCCTTGAGATCCTTGAAATGGATTAGTCTTTATGCAGGATGCATGCAATGGTATGATGTTATGATATGCATGGAGTAATGTAGGTAAACCCTGTTATGAGTCCAGATTAAGGACTTTAAACAAACCCTGCAAGAAACTCATGTATTAGATGACAAGCATGCAAGTAGTCAAGTTTGAAAGCACATAAGTCACACAAAACAGCCCTTAGAGTTTAGGCCAGCATGAAGTTTGGGGTGCTACCCTCTTGAAGTTGATGGGCTCAAAACCTGTCCTATCAGAAGTAACCGGGTTCTAAGGGTCCCAATATCATTGGATTGCTTTCATTGTTCATCGTTTCGATTTAGCCACTAAACTGGCGACCGAAATATTCCAAGAAAACAACCCTCAATTGAGTGTAGTATCGAGTATCAACCAACCTCAGACTGCACCAAAGTCAGTTATCTCACTACCCTAAAGAGGCCAGGATGGTTCAATTAAGGTTCCTAAGGTCAGTTGATGCTTCACGACACCACGCGGCGGCCCCGTACTCTCCTTGACTGGACTCAAGGGTTATCGGTACTCACCAAAGTGCCACATCAACGTAGCAGACTGCTTCAACCATGTCGGTATACCCCGCACAGTTCCCTCACAGTCTTGTTGCTACTTTCTAAGAAGGTATCCCCCAGATCCGGGTTAGGATCTATAGAACTCCCAAGACAGTCCCCACAATAATAAAGCAAGCAATTCAGACAATTGAAAACACAAGTGATCTATCCTAAGGTACACCTCACTTTAAGTATATCCCCAGCAGATTCGCCAGTTCTGTGATCGGTGGATTTAGAACTGACTGTTTAAAGCTGGATCGCGTATGTCGCGGTAAGCAAGAGTCCCCACCGTCTGTTATGTTCTCCAATATGGAAAGGACAATAGCACAACAAAATTCCTTATGAGATAGTTTCTCGGTTCGGGAGGTAGATTTATAGAAAGGGAAGGTGTTAGCACCCTTTCTATCCATGGTTATCCATGGGCTCTTAGATACTTGCTCATTGTGTTTTCAAAATGTTTGATTTTCAATTGTGAGTGGGTTTGAAAAAAGTTTCGTTTGAAGATTTCAGAATAACTCTTGTATCAGTCCTCAAGAGTGTTTGAAAAATTTGTTTTGAAAGCTTTTTGAAAGTGTCGGTGTGAAAAGAGTTTTGATTTGTTTTTTGAATAGAGCAAGTATGTATGAGTCATCTACCTACCCTAAGGAATTAGGCTGTGTAAATGTCCTTAAGGTAGTGCCATCCCACCATTGAGAGGTAGGTAGCACCACCGTTGGAGGTGTTCGGGTCAATTCGTTTGTAGGGACAGTGTGGTCACCAGAGCAACAATAGGACACCTTAGAAGCTACCCTTATGCCCTTGATCCTTTTTAAATCCGAGGCAACCGTTTCGAGGCAACTGGATCATGGACATAAGGACTTACTAAAACGTCCTATACTCGACGACCACGTTTCGAAGGTAAGGCAACAGGTGAGGCGTACCCTAAGAGTGGTGTGTGAATTTGTGTGTTATTTTCATGTCAATATTTATCTTTGATCATTGTATCGTGAGCTACGCTTGTTTTTAATTAGCCATACATTCTTTCATGCAAAGTTTAGCAGTTAAGAGTGCAGAAATTTAAATGCGGAAAGATAAATCATACGCTATTACAAGGCGCGGGTCTATACATCGCCAAAATACAAAGACCCGTTTGATAAAAATGCGGAAAGTAAAAAGCTAATTACTATTACAAGCCTTGAGCAATTACATAATATTCGAAAAGAAAAAAGAATAACGTGCGAAAGAATAAAAGTTAAGACGTCCGAGGGTTTTGACCCTTTTGAGAAATTAAATTGAAATTAAAAGCTAATTATTATTAAATTAAAGAAAAGAAATGTTTTTTAGGTTTTTGTATTTATGAAAATAAAGAAAATTGAAAATCAAGAGAAACCCTAATTCTAAGTTATTTTTAATTATTAAATGAAAAATATTAAAGTTGACCTAATTTATGCTAATTAATTATTTACATATTTATTTACAAAAATATTTAATGAATAATAATAATAAATAATGAGGCAAGTAATTAATTAAGAAAAGGATGAAAATGTCAAAAACCCTAATTCTACCTATTTTTATTTATTTAAGAAAAAATTAAAGTTTAAAACCTAAATTAAACTAAGTTAATGATTAGAATTTATTTACAAAAAATATCTTAATGGTGAATTTAATATTAATAAAAAAAATAAACATTTTTTTAGTTTCTGATTTATTATTGTGAAAATTATTTTATGGTAAAAAGAAATAATTAAAACATTAAAAAGAAAATAAAATAAAAATTAAAAATGATGCAAACCATGAGGGGTATCAGGCCTATTTTGGAGGTTTGTTTGGAGTAATTTGGCCCATCAAGACAAGGCCTGTTTGACTTTCCAGCTTGTGTGTGCGCTTGTTTGACTGGGCCACCATGGATCTCATTCAATGGCCCTTGGATTAATCATCAGGGGCGCGTGGCAAGACTGAGTGTGAGCGTGTATGGTGAGCCTCTGTGTGGACGCTGTACTTGAACACATTAAGATAAAAATCATGAAATAAGTGGGGGACCTGGGAATCGAACCCAGGTCCCAAGGCTTGCAACACATGTCCACTACCAACTGAGCTGCTGTACGCGTTTGTTAACATAATGGAACACAAATATTATAATAAGAAAACAAAAGCTAATGATATAAAACAAGAAAAACGCGCCAGATTTTGAATCTCCCTATCACATGAAGGCACGCAGGCTTCTTCTTCATCTATCTTCAAAAACATAAAACAAGTAGCGGGGGTTTTAAACCCCCACTAAGTGCAACCTGTCAAAATAGCGAATAGAATATGCTTCAATATAAAAAGGGCGCGATGTCATCAATAGATTCGTCTTGTTGCCACGAATTCAGCTGTATAAGTCTGGTGGTCTAATTTTTCCATACCAAGAAAGCCCTAATTGGGACGTTCTGAAAACCTAATATCCTTTAATGGCAGATTTGGATTCAGGTAGAGTTAGGTCAATTAACCTATGCCAATCGCTTCAGAACATCATGATTAGTGTAAATCAACAAATAAAACACATGAATAATGCATGGAAATAAAAAAACGATTATGGAAAAGTTTGTGATGAACGTGATTCTGTTCTACCAATTCTTGGAGTATGGAGACTGGAAAGTGATTGCAACACGTTCAAGGAAGTCTCAGCAAGAGTTTGGAATAGATTTTAGGCTTTGAATGATCCTGCAAACACGAAATCAGTTTTCAAAATTTCTATTAAAAATTGCAACTTTGTTCTCCCTTTCTGAGCAGCTTTTCGTCCCTTTTTGAATAGGGTTGAGTTGTGCATAAGTAAGTGAATGAAACTAGGTCAAAAACAAGCCCAAAGATCCATGCATTTATGTTTTGAATATTTGATTTTTATCACATCTTTTTCAATCTTTTTTCCATGCCAATCTTGCCAAATATGGATGATCTTGTCCCCTTGAGATGATGCACGAAATCTTTTGCATATAATGAACATATTTGCTGCACAAAAAAGATTTAAAACCATTATTTGATATTTTTCTCATAATTAAATCTAATTAAATGAATTAATAAGAATAAAAATTCAATTAATTAATTAAAAATAAGAAAATAAATCCCTTTGAGCTTAATGGGTCGTGCATATGCTTTGGGTAATGATTCAAGGAAGAATTTGAGGCCCATTAGCATTTTTGAAGTATTTTAGGCAAAGTTGACTTTTCAAAGTTCCCAAAAATTTCCCAACTTCTCCAATGCATATCTTGCTCAATTTTGAAGCTATGATCATGTTCCTGGACATTTTGGAAAGGTATTGAAGTCCTCTAACCAATGTCTTTGGTCCCATGTCATTTTGATTTACCAATCTCAAGTTATGGTATTTGACTTAAAGTGCCTTTTTGTTGACTTTTGAAAATGACCTATAATGTTGAAATTGATATCTTTTTGTGAGAGCATTTCTTGGACTTGGAGTGTGAAGATGAGTTGTAGGAAATGTCATTCTATTCAAAATGAGCATTGGATGGAATTTTTCTGATAAACCATGAGGAAATTATGCCTTGGTCAATTTGCAGTTGACTTTTCAGCTGTCCAGAAATAGAAACTTTTGCATCTTGAGACTTTTTGAGCCATACTTGTGGAATCATGATCAAGAATTGATCAAATGATGTTTGTGGATTCAAAATAAGATGTTTACCAAAAATTTTGACTTTTGACTGTCAAATGACCATTTTGCCCCTGCAGTTGACTGTGAAGCAATTAGGGTTTTTGACTGTGCAATTTGATGCTGTGAGTCTTGAAACTTGACATAAGGATGCTTGACAATGCATATAGGCATATGGGACTTGATTGGAACCTTGAAAACCTCATTTTCTTTTCCAGAACCAAAACCCTAATTTTGACTGTGTTAGGAGGCAATTGGACTGTGCAACCCCTTGAGAGATTTTGAATCATCTGAAGATTGATCTTGGAAAATCTTGAAGAATATGGGAGGGAAAATTTTGGGGTACAACACCTGGTTTCCATTACATGCGTCCAGGGATGGTTGAACATAAGATAGGGTAGATCAATCTTCACATTTGTGCCAAGACAGAACAAAATATATTATTGGTCAGCATTGATGTAGTCAGGGGAACTGGTTTCCTTCCTGTGATGAATGCAGCCATGAATTATTCTTGCCCAGATTTTGTATTTTTTCTTCAAATCTCTGACCTTGTTGGATGCTTTCCCAGTAGTGAAAATCTCAGCATAAACTTTAGACATATCCATTCTTCCACTTGCCATTCCAGTAACACCATTACCTTCAAAACCTAGTAGCCTCCTTATGATATTCTCAGTGATGGAAATCTCTTTTCCCATTACAAATGATAGAATTACCTTTGGTGAAGTGATCGCATGAATCCAAAATTCCTTGACAAGATAAGGGAACACTGGTCCAACTAGACGATCAAAGAAATTTTTCCACCCTTGGAACTCTACAGCCGGAAACAAATCAAACCCATTCACTTTCAGATTTTCAAAATCAACCATTAGTTCACTAACCACTTCCGAGCTATCAACATGGATGAGTGTTGTTCTCTCAAGAGTGACATATTTCTCTGCATGTTGAGAGCTGCTTGAAGAAACAGGAATTCTTTTGGAAGGGGATAAAGATGAAGCCATTTAGAACGCTTAGGTTTAGGATTTTGAAAGAAAAAAAAAAGAGAGTTTGTAAATACGCAGAAGCGATTGAAATTTGAGAAAGAGAGTAAAAAGTAAAAACGGAATTTTGCAAAGTATTTATAGCTTATGAAAAATAGTTTTAAAGTAATAAAACAGTCAAAGAATTTAGAACGATTGAATTAAAAAAATTAATGATTACAAGCAATTAATGAGATTTGACATTGAGGGGATGCGTGAGATTTGATCAAATCTGAACAGTTACCTAGGAACGACATCTTAATAGTAGTGCATGCATGTGTGACCTTTCAGAGTTGAAACACACGTTCAACTTCTGAGGATAGCGTGTGACAATTGTTTTAATGTAATGAACTTCTTAACCATTTTTGTAATGAAACATTAGACACATTTCAGAACATAATAGATGGTTTCTGAAGTAACTCCTCTTCTAACTTCTGAAGAGTTGTTAATTAGAACATTCATTTCAGAACATTCTGAAAACATATATAGAAAAAAAATTTCATTCAGGACAAAGTTCCATACTGATGTTTCTCAGAATGAATTTAAATTTATCTTCAGAAAGAGGTTTAGTAAAAATATCAGCCCATTGATGGTCTGTGTCTACGAAGTTTAAACTTAAAATTCCTTTCTGAATATAGTCCCTTATGAAATGATGTTTAATTTCTATATGTTTTGCCTTAGAATGTAAGATAGGATTTTTTCAAAGACAAATAGCAGAGGTATTATCACATAAGATATGAATCTTACTTTCATAGAGATGATAATCTTCCAACTGACTCTTCATCCAGATCATCTGAGTGCTACATCCAGCAGCAGCTATATATTCTGCTTCAGTTGTTGATGGTGCAATAGTGGCTTACTTCTTATTGTACCATGAGATAAGGTTATCACCCAGAAACTGACAGCTTCCAGAGGTGCTTTTTCATTCTATTTTATCTCTAGCAAAGTCAGCATCACAATAACCTACTACTTTAAACTCTTTGGATCTTCTGGAACACAGTCCAAGGTTAGTAGTACCTTTCAGATACCTCATAATTCGCTTAACAGCAGTTAAGTGAGATTCTCTAGGATCTGATTGGAATCTTGCACATAAATATACACTGAATAATATATCTGGTCTAGATGCATTCAGATAGAGAAGAGATCCAATCATACCTCTGTAGAGTTTCTGATCTACTTTCTTACTTACCTCATCTTTTCCCAAAATGCATTTAGGATGCATTGGTGTCTTTGCTTCTTTACTTTCTGATAGATGGAATTTCTTCAGGAGTTTGTTAACATACTTTGTTTGATGTATGTAAGTACCTTATGGAGTCTGATTTATTTGAATTCCCAAAAATAATTTTAGTTCTCCCGTCATGGTCATCTCAAATTCAGCCTGCATAGACTCAGCAAATTCTCTTCCAAGAGAGACATCAGAAGTTCCAAAAATAATATCAGCCTGAATAAGGTAGTGTCCACTTTCCCTCTGGTAAAATTCTTTTCTAAAAGAAAGTTACTTAGACGTTCATACCAAGCTCCGGGAGCTTGCTTTAGACCATACAGAGACTTTTTCAGTTTAAAAACATGTTCTGGATATTTTGAGTCATCAAAACCAGGAGGTTGATGGACATAAACTTCTTCTTCTATGTAACCATTTAAAAATTCACTTTTAACGTCCATTTGATATAATGAGATGTTATGTTGAACAACAAAAGAAATTAATAATCTAATTGATTCTAACCTAGCGACTGGGGCAAAAGTTTTATTATAATCAATTCCTTCTTGTTGACTATAACCTTGTGCAACCAATCGTGCCTTATTTCTGACAACCTCTCCTTGCTCATTTAACTTATTTCTGAATACCCATTTTGTTCCTATGATATTGAATCCTTTAGGTTTTGGAACTAGATCCCACACATAATTTTTGGAAAATTGATTTAGTTCTTCTTGCATAGCTAGGATCCAATCATTGTCTTACAGAGCTTCCTCTATTGAGGTTGGCTCAATCAGAGAAACCAATCCAAACAGTGATTCTTCATTGTTTCTGAGGGAGGATCTTGTTCTGACGGGATCTTCTTTATTTCCAATAATTACATTTTCTGGATGTGCTGATGTGATTCTGGGGAATCTTTTCTGTGAGGTTTGTTCAAAAATTCTTAGATTGTCGAGAGCATTTGCAATAGAGGGATCTTCTGAGTTATCCTTTGCTTATGACTCTTTATAGTTTGTAATATGATCTTTTGTACCTACAGGATTTTCATTCTGCTTTGGCTTTTGCTGGCCAATCTTATCATCAAATCTGACTTTGATTGATTCTTCAACAATCAGAGTTTGTGTTGTATACCCTACAGCATTTTGAGCGTTCAAAATATCCAAGCAGAAAACACTTTTGTGCCTTAGAATCAAACGTGTTCAGATTATCTTTAGTATTCAGAATATAGCAAGTACATCCAAAAGGATGAAAATATGAAATGTTGGGTTTTCTGTTTTTCCATAATTCATAAGGAGTCTTTTCAAGAATAGGTCTTATAGAGACTCTATTTTGAATATAACATGTTGTGTTCACTACTTCTGCCCAGAAGTGTTTAGCCACATTGGTTTCATTAATCATGGTTCTGGCCATTTCTTGCAAAGTTCTATTCTTTCGTTCTACAACTCCATTTTGTTGGGGAGTTCTAGGACAAGAGAAATCATGAGAAATGCCATTTTCTTTAAAAAAAAACTTTTCAAAATAATGGTTTTCAAATTTTCCTCCATGATCACTTCTAACTTTTATGATTCTAAACTCTTTTTCATTTTGCACTTGGTTGCAGATGTCGAAGAACACAGAATGTGACTCATCCTTGTGTTTTAAAAACTTAACTCATGTCCATCTTCTGTAGTCATCAACAATGACCAATCCATACTTCTTGCCTCTGATGGATGCAGTTTTAACTGGTCCAAACAGATCAATGTGAAGAAGTTCCAACAGCCTAGAGGAAGAAACAATATTTTTTGACTTAAAAGAAGGTTTTGAAAGTTTTCCTTTCTGACATGCTTCACATAGAGCTTCTGAGTTGAACTTCAAATTGGAAAGTCCCCTGACCAGATTGAGTTTGTTAATTTGAGATATTCTTCTCATGCTAACATGTCCCAATCTTCTGTGCCAGACCCATTGCTCATCGCTAACAGACATAAGGCATTTTACATTCTGAGTTATAAGGTTAGAAAGATCAATTTTATAGATGTTATTCTTTCTCTTGCCGGTAAAAATGATTGTTCCATCTTTTTGACTAACAGCTCTATAGAATTTCTGATTAAAGATTATGTCATAACCGTTGTCACTTAATTGACTTATGGACAACAAGTTATGCGCTAATCCTTCTACCAAAAGAACATTAGTTATAGAAGGAAGGTTACCGTGTCCAATGGTTCCAGAACCAATAATCTTTCCTTTCTGATTTCCTCCAAATTTGACATCTCCTCCAGATTTAAGTTCCAGACTTTGGAACATAGAATTTCTTCTCGTCATATGTCGTGAGCATCCAGAGTCCAGGTACCATGACTGGTGTTTCAACTGTGTTGTTAAGGACATCTGCAACATATATTATTTTCTCCTTAGTACCCATATCCTTTTGGGTCCTTTTTGGTTAGAGTTTCTAAAGTTCTGTTTGAACTTTAATTTAGCATAAAAATTTTCAGAGTGAGATGTGTATTTGATATCATTTGTGTGCCCAAAACTAAATTGTTTGTGTAGTGGTTTGTATGTGATAACTATTTCCTCAATAGGTTTAGGTTTATATGTTTCTTTCCCTTTGGGAGTTTCATATCCAATTCCTCTTCTGTTATTTCCTCTAACACCATAGATCATTGAAGCCATTTTTCTTCTATCTATGCTTTTAGCAAGAAATGTTTGAAAACTAGAGTCATATTCTTTAAGAATATATCTTGAACTTGAAGCAGAATCTGAAATAGAAATCTTTTGAACTTTTTGGACTTCCTCTTTGAGTTTAAAATTGTTTTCTTTAAGTTCAGAGTTTTCTGTTTCAAGTTTCTCAAAATCAGATGCAAGATTCTTTTTGAGTTTCTTGTATTTGATTTTGAGTTGAATGTAGTTTTCAAGAATTTCTAATAAGCTTGCTACAAGTTCATCTCTAGAGAATTCATAGAATACCTCTTTCGGTTATGAATCAGAGTCTGAGTCATCGTCATCTGATGTGGTAGCCATAAACGCTAGGTAACCGTGCTCATCTTCTAAGTCAGATTCAGCTTTAGAAGATTTTGAATCATCCCAGGTGGCCATCATGCCTTTCTTTCTTCCAAACCTTTTCTTTGGTCTTTCTCTTTGTAGCTTAGGACAATCATTTCTATAGTGTCCTGGTTCTTTACATTCATAGCAGACTATATCTCTTCTGCTTGACTTCTTATGTCCAGAAGATTCTGGTTTATCTTCTAACCTCTTGTAGTTTCTGAACTTCTTTTGTCTGTGCTTCCACATTTGGTTGATCCTTCTGAAGAGCAGAGATAACTCATCTTCTTCTATTGCAGAGTCTTCAGAGTTTCCTTCTTCTACCTGAAAAGCGTTAGTTTCACATTTTTTAATAGATTTAAGGGCGACAAACTTACCTTTCTTCTGAGGCTCATGTTCATCAAGTCCTATCTCGTGACTTCTTAATGCACTGATAAGTTATTCAAGAGATACATCATTCAAATCTTTTGACACTTTGAATGCAGTAACCATAGGTGCCCATCTTCTGGGTAAACTTCTGATAATTTTCTTAACATGGTCTGCCTTGGTGTATCCTTTGTTCAAAACTCTCAGGCCAGCGGTCAGAGTTTGGAATCTTGAGAACATAACTTCAATGGACTGATTTTCTTCCATTTTGAAGGTTTCATACTTCTGGATGAGAGACAGAGCTTTTGTCTCTTTTACATTAGCATTGCCTTCATGAGTCATTTTGAGAGACTCAAACATGTCATGTGTTGTATCTCTGTTGGTGATTTTCTCATATTACGTTTTAGAGATAGCATTCAGAAAGATATTTCTGGCTCTGTGGTGATTTTTGAAATCTAATTTCTGTTGTTTATCCATGTTCTTTCTTTCAATCTTGTTTCCGTCTTTGTCTTCTGGATGTGTGTAACCATCTAGGACCATATCCTATTAATCAGCATCATGACCTAGAAAGAAACTTTCTATTCTATCCTTCAAGTATTCAAAGTCTTCTCCATCAAATGCAGAAGGTTTGGTGCAGTTGTTGTTGTTTTGTTCAGTCGCCATGGTGTTTTCCTTCTGGATCTTTTTCTGACACTGTTAGGTGTTTCCACCAAGAACTAGAGCTCTGATGCCAATTCAAGGGTGAGAAAACACTTAGAAGGGGTGGGGGGTTGAATAAGTTTTTCCTTTTTCTGTTGCTCAATAATAATGGAAGGACACAGGTAATTTTATCCTGGTTCGTTTGAAACTCAAACTACTCCAGTCCACCCGCCAAGGTAATTTCGCCTCTCTCAACGAGGACTTAATACGCTATAATCAAAACTGATTACAAATGCATAAACTGTTGTGACTAACAATACAATGCACAACCAAACTGTTGTGACTAACAATACAATGCACAAGCCAACTACAAGTGACTAACACCTCTAAGACTCAACTAGTCCTATCCCTCTTGAGAAATCTGACCCAACTGGTCTCTCAAGGAACAATTACAAAGATATCTCTTAACAATAGTGAATCAGAATGCTTTTAATGAGCTATATCACAAACTGTGATTTAGCACTAAGATTTTAGCCCAGTACTTAAGAATTACCCACTATATATAAAGAGTTTACAAGAATGAAAATAGTGAGCTTCAATATATTTTGTGTGGATCAGTAACTTTTCCTTGAAACAAATGGTCTTCTATATATAGCTTCAAGTTTTTACTGTTACTTCCTAGAAGAGAGAGTATGCATTAATGATGCGTGTTAGCTTGACCTTTATGTTTCCAATGCTCTCGTGCGTAGTATCACTTGAGTGCGTTAGCCATCTTAGCATTAAATCATCAATGGTACTATCAGAGCTTGTCTCTGGAAGTTTAAGAGTTTGCTTGCAGCGTTGCAACATCAGAGTTTGCTTTAACTTTGCTTCTATCAGAGTTTGCTATATCACTCCTTCTGTCAGAGTTTTCTTCATTTTATGTTCATCAGAGTTTGCTTCAGCTTGCATTATCAGATATTGCTTTCAGTGTGCTTCTTTCAAATCTTTGCTTCAGCTAGCTTTATTAGAGGTTGCTTAAGATTACTTTTTATCAGAGTTTGCCTTGGAGTGCTTCCTTCAGAGTTTGCTTCAGACCTGTGTTTGCATAAAATTTCTTAGGAAATTCTTTATCCTTTTTCTGCTCAGCATAGAAGGATGTTTCCCTTTTGAGAATGCTTGAGTCAAAACATCATCTGAATTATAAAACATGCACATCAAAGTATAAAATATATTATACAAAATTAATTTCATTGTTATCATCAAAACTCTAAGATATTATTAGAACCAAAATTTGTTCTAACATGATCAACATGAAAAGGATTATAAAAATAATTATAAAGCAAGAACTATCTTGCTGAATGCTATTTCTTATACTGAGTATGAGAAGATCACAAATAAAGACCCAGGTAAGTGATATTTGACTCTCTCAAAATAACTCATAAAGGAAATGATCAAGCCAAGGAGACCAGAGCTCTAACCATGATTCAGAAGTATGAAGCTTTCAAGATGGAGGATGTTGAAATAGTTGAGACTATGTTATCAAGGTTTGAAACCTTAGTTGCAGGACTGGGAGTTCTGAACAAAGGATATTCAACGTCAGATCATGTGAAAAATATTATCAGAAGCTTTCCATCCAAATGGAGGCCTATGGTAACTGCACCTAAACTTGCAAAGGATCTGAACAATATTTCTCTAGAAGAACTGGTGAGTTCTTTGAGAATTCACGAGATTAAGCTAGAACAGGATGCACCTCAGAAGAGAGGCAAATATGTTGCGCTCAAATCTGTCAAAAGATCTGAGAAGTCCAAAGCTCTTCAAGCTGATGAGATTGAGGATTCAGAAGAAGATTCCAATGAAGATGAGTTGTCATTGTTTTCCAAAAGGGTTAATCATCTCTAGAAGAGAAATCAAGGCAACATGTTCATAAGTACTAGAAGGACTGGTGGTTTCTTGGATTCTACTTTTGATCAAAGGAAGTCTAGTGGAAAATAAGTCACTTGTTATGAGTGAAATGAGCAAGGACACTACAAGTACAATTGTCTTAAAATTTAGAAGGACAAGTCTATAAAGAAAGCTCTCAAGAGTAAGAAGAAAATGATGATGGAAACCTGGGATGATTTTGATTCTTCAGAAGACCACTCAGAAGAAGAAAATGCTAACGTGGCACAAATGGCTCATGTTAGAACTTCTGATGCAAACATCCCTCTCAAAGATGAAGCAGATTTTGCTTCAGACACATAAGAGGTATGCTCTAAAGAGGTATTTTCTGACCTTAATCATTTTGAATTGACTTCTTCTTTAATTGAAATTCTAGAAAAACATGAGTTACTCAAGATTGAATTCAAAGAACTTAAAAAGTCTCATGAATCCATATCTTCTGAAAACAGTAAGCTTAAGGAAGATCTATTTATTATTAATGAAGAAATTTTTTTTCTTAAGGATAGAAATATGCTCTCAAAGGTATGAGAATTCTTCCAGAAGCTTATGAGAGTACTGATGATGTCATTAAGAAATAAGACAAATCTTTTCAAAAGTTCCTAGCCGGAAGCATAGGGAGAAACATGATGGCTTCTATGGTCTATGGCATGAGCAGAAATGAGATCAATGGTGTTGATTATAATTCCTATGACGCGTCTAATTTTGAAAATAAATATAACCCTAATACTCTTCATTCCCATTTTTTCTCTGTTGGGTTTGTGCCTAAAGATAAAGGGAAAAAAAGAGAAATTTGTTTATGAACCTAAGTCAAAACTTTTGACTAAACTTTCTCGCTTTTATACCTGTAAATAAGATTATTCTGCTACTAATCCCATAGTTGTTAAGGACTATGAGAGAACTAACAAAAGAGGACCCAAGAAGTTGTGAGTACCTAAGAAATAGATAATCTATGTTGCAAATATCCTTAGCAGCATAGTTGAAACACCAGTCATGGTACCTGGACTCTAGATGCTCACGACACATGACGGGAAGAAGGCATATTTTCAAAATCCTGAAACTTAAGCCTGAAGGTGTCGTTGATTTCGAACGTGATGAGAAGGAAAAAAGTATAGGCTCCGAAACAGCTGGTAATGGTTATCTTTCCTCTATAACTAATGTTTTACTTGTTGATAGATTAATGCATAATTTATTGTACATAAGTCAATTAAGTGACAATGGTTATGATATTATCATCAATCAAGAATCTTGTAAAGCTATTAGTAAGAATGATGGATCTATCATATTAAATGGTAAAAGGAAGAACAACATCTATAAGATTAGACTTTAAGATCTTAAAGAGCAAAATGTAAAATATCTTATGTGTGTTAATGAAGATCAATGAGGTTGGCATAGACGATTGGACCATGTTAGTATGAGAATGGTATCTCATCTAAAAAAGCTTAATTTAGTCAGAGGCCTTCCTAATCTTAAGTTCTCTTCAAAAGCTCTTTGTGAAGCATGTCAGAAGGGCAAGTTTTCAAAAAATTCTTTTAAAGAAAAGAATGATGTTTCTACCTCCAAACAATGGAGCTTCTTCACATTGATTTGTTTGGACCAGTGAAAACTGCGCCAATCAATGGAAAAAGTATGGATTAGTCATTGTTGATGACTATAGCAAATGAATATGGGTGATGTTTCTTAGACACAAGGATGAGTCACATACTGTGTTCACCACCTTCTGTAACCAAATGCAAAATGAGATGAGTCTTAGAATTGTAAAGGTTAGAAGTGATCATGGTGAAGAATTTGAGAACAAACACTTTGAGAAGCTGTTTGATGAGAATGGTATTTCCCATGATTTCTCCAGCCCTAGAACTCCACAACACAATGGAGTTATAGAGAGGAAGAATAGGAGTTTGCAAGAAATGGCTAGAACCATGATCAATGTAACCAACATGGAAAAGCACTTATGGGAAGAGGTTGTAAACACAACGTATTACATTTAGGAGAGAGTCTCTATAAGACCTATTATGGATAAGACTTACTATAAATTGTGGAAGAACATGAAGCCCAATATTTCTTACTTTCATCCTTTTGGACGCTCTTGTTTTACCTTAATACTAAAGAGAATCTTAACAAGTTTGATTCTAAATCTTAAAGGTGTATCATGTTAGGATATTCTGAACGCTCAAAAGGATATAGAGTGTATCACAATGAAACACTTATTGTTAAATAATCAATCAATGTTAGATTTGATGATAAGCTTGACCTTGAAAACTCTAAGATAGTTGAAAAGTTGTAGATCTAGAGATTACTTATTCAGGCGCTGAAGGTAATGAAGCTGCTAAAGAAGAACAAAAGGTTAAATACTCAGAAGATGCTTAACTAGAAGTTGTTAAAGCACAGACACCTCTAAGGAAGCACAAACATAGATCATCACATTTTGAGGAATTGATTTTGGGTGACAAGACTGAGCAAGTCAGAACCATATCATCTTTCAAACCTTTTGAAACAACACTTATGGGTTTGGTGTCCCTGATAAAACCTACATTTGTTTATGAAGCGCTTCTAGACAAAGATTGCATGGTGGCTATAAAAAATGAACTTAGTCACTTCTCAGAAAATGATGGCTTGTATGGAAAAGATGTGCTCTCAGAGTGCAGCCTTCCAGAATTATATACAGACTTCTGAGGTACGTATTGTTCTTTTTGTTGGCTTATGGGATGTGATGCTTCATACTAGTGAACTTCTCATATATCAGAAGTATCCATGGTCAAAATATTCTCTTGTAAATACCTTTTTCCGTTGGAAATTGAAGATTTTACTTCATTAAATGAAGTGTTAGGATAGTGAAACGTTGGTGATTAAACAACTGTCTTTCTTGAACCACGCTTAAGAACTCGATGTGACACATTGGGAAACGAGATAATCTTGGGATTACATAATAAATCACAATTCTTTACCTCTTGTCAGATTTTTTTCACTATTCAAAATCTTTTTCCATCATTGCAAAAACTATTTAAAACCCACTCACTCAACTTCATACACTTACGCTACGTTTACCCTAAACTTTCATCTTTCTATCCCCAAAATTATTGAAACCCTAAAATCATTTATTCAAGTTTATGGTTGTGGTTGTTCATCTTCAACAATGGCTGCTCAACAACAATCAACTGTCACTTAACTACAACATCTACAACAACCTGGGTCCTCATCTTCTCAACAAGGACAAGTGAATGATAATTTCCTGAACTTCAATACTTCATTCATGTGTCTCAGTGGGTGGTTACCATTGAGTAAATAGTGAACTTTGAAAATATCAAGGAAAATGGTTTTGATCTTTCTAGAGATGTGCATACTCAAGGCTAGGAAACCTTGTTTGAAATCCTTAAAGGTCCCACTTTCCCAGATTTAGTGAAGCAATTTTGGGTAATGGCGAAGGAATAAAGACTTGGTATTTCATTGAATGTGGTTGGAATGGAAGTAAGTATACTTATGAATCCATTGCTCAGTTACTTAATCATGATGGAACTGGTTTGAAATGTTGCAGATGGAAAGACAAGAACATCAGTATGAGGAGATGGAGGTTTGTTACTTCAAAGATCTTTAGGAACAATAAGAGTTCCACAATGGTCAAAGATCTTCTACCTTCTCTTAGTATCTAGGCCAAAATCATCATAGAATACATTTACCGGAAGCCTTAATACAACACTTTGCCCATAATCAACTGCGATGAGAAAGAGATGTTGTAGAATCTATCTTGTGAGAAAACGTTTCTCTCTAAGGTACAAATATGATGGAATATTTGACTCCTCAATCTGTAAAATTGTTTGATGGAAGAAACTTTAAGTCTATGCTTTCTTCAATTATTCTCCCTCAAGAAGATTTTGTGACAGGATCTAAACCTTACTATGCTCCGAACATAGAAGATGGACACCTGTTCACAACTGTAGATATACCTATATCTCTTCTCATTCATTTGGAAGAATGTCTTATAAAGAAATTATCACTCAATATGTCTCATGAAGTTGTGATATCAATTGTTCTTGATCCTCTTGAAATTAATTTCCACGAAGTTCTCAAAAGTATCTACGGTGTTGCTGAGTTCTATGTGTATGTTGACAGGCTTCCAAATATTTTTCAAGTTCATGCTATGATTCAAAGGAAAAGGTTGGTGTTCATCTGAAGTTTGATAGTTAACACTCGTCAAGCATGGAGTATAATAGTTCATCTAGTGAAGACGATCTGAGCTCATCTTCTTCACCATATTTTATACCATCTTTATTCTCTTCCGAACCTCTTCCTCTTCAAACAATCCTTTCACCCTATTTTAAACCCACTCATGTCAACATTCATCAAGTTACAAAATTTCTAAATTCTCTTGATAACGAAACCTCTTCTAGTTCTGATGAAGTTGTTGAGATCTCTTTTGATTCAAAAGAAGAACAAGTTTCAACCCATCACCTAGAAATGTATGATTCAAATATTCCTTTGCTGGAATACAATTATTCTGATTATGACACATCAATTCATACACTCGAAACTAACCATTCAACTTTCCCATTGGATTCCACAATTGGAATAGAATATCCTCAAATAAATCTACCAGATTCAAAAGCAAGATCTTATGTTTCCTTACCATAAATCACCTATATAAAGATTTGAAGAATGAAATAACACAAGAAGGGGGGTTTAAATTGGGGTTTTCAAAAATAAGACAATATGACACGTTGGTTAACCTGGTTCATTTGAACTCAAACTACTGAAGTCCACCCGCCAAGGTGATTTCGTCTCTCTCAAACGAGGTCTTAATCCACTAATCAAAACTTGATTACACAGACACAATGACTACCATCAATGTCATTTTGACTCTAAAACACAACTAGGTTTTCTCAAGGTATTATAAATTAAAACAATTAAGAATGTGTACAATGATGTTTCTAAACAAAACTATATCACAACAGTGATGTATACACAAGTTTAAAGCACAAGATAAGACTGGCAAAAATATTTCTTTTGAGTGTGCAGTAGTGTTGTGTTTGATTACTTATTCATAGTCTTTTTTATAGGTGAGGCATAAGGGACATGAGAAGATGTTTTTGGAAGGTTGATAAAGAGTTGTTAATGCACATTCCAAAAATATAGATCTTGACTTATTTCAGCCATTACTTTTTTATTTGTAATGAATGAGTTGTAATGTATCAGAACTTTGCTTCCTTGGGATCTTATCAGAATAAGAATATTATCGTTGAGACTTTAGATCCTCAGAGTTTCTTGATATTAGAACTTGGATGATAGTTGAAGATTCTTTTGCATATTAGAGTTTTTACTATCAGAGTGTAGATTAAGTGTTGAATCTTTAGAGCAGTTGTATAGATGAGTGTGTTAAGACTTCTTTTGTTTTTCCAGAACATTACTTATCAAAATATCAGAGCTTTGCTTGCAGCGCTAGCGCTTCAGAAGTTATAATATTAGAACTTCTTCTTTTTAGTGTGTCACACGGATTTGCTTCTATGTTTTTTGTGTCTAATCAGAGCTTCAAACCATAAATCTCTCATCATCTTCTATGCTTCTTTTATAATAACTTATCTGCATATTCATATACATTATTAGAGAGCATATTTGTTCTTTATATATATATATATATATATATATATATATATATATATATATATATATATATATATATATATATATATATATATATATATATATATATATATATATATATATATATATATATATATATATATATATATATATATATATATATATCCTGTATTTTTTATCATCAAAACTATTACAAGGATGTAGAACGAAACTATGTTCTAACAAGCTTCCCTCTAACACGTTTTATAACATCCACAACACCTTTTTCCATCATGTTTTTCATCGAACTTATGTTCGTCAACAAACCTTCTATGAGTTTATGGAACTTTTTTAGAAAAAAAATTTTCTCACACTCCAGCATGCTTTGGAAAGTTCTTCATCTAGCATGGATCCTGAGAAGACATGTGCTATCTAGATTAAATTCAAAATATGGATGGAGGTTAACTCTAATGTCATGCAATCCATATGTCATCAAGAGACTGAAAGGAAGTATGATGAATGGTTTGAAACCATTATAAACATTCCTTTGAGTTTTCCTGCTCTAGAGGTTCCTGTTCCTGAACCTGAGCAACAAGGTGATGCTATTGTTGGTACTTCAAAAGCTACTGCTGCTAAAGCTTCTGGGTCTGAAATGACTTTGGTTGATGGTAAACCTTCTGGTTCTAAGGATAAGAAAGCTATGGAAGTTGAAGCCCATCCAGCTGAGCTGAAGGCAGTCTTGGACAAACAGCAAGAGTACAATCTTCTCATCCATTGACGTCTGGATAAGCAGGATAAAATGATTGCTTCTCAAGATGATTATTTTAAGAAAGTGTTATAGGTGATGATGCAGTTCATGGCAAAGTTTTAAAAGAAGTATGTTTGGAGCCTTAGAACTTTGTATTAGAAGTTAAGAATAGTTTTTCTTTTGTTTTTAAAATAATTGTATCTTTATCCCTTTTGATTTTAATGAAAAATTTATTTTGTTTTTTAAATCTTTTTGATTTCTAACAAAGGGGGAGAAAGAGTATATGCTTTTTATAGTATCTAATCTAAAACTCTTGAGCCCAAACTTGTTTTAATGTTATAATGCTTTTGCTTCTAACCATTTGTGTGATGTTTGATTCAGGAACTTTGTGAAAGTTCATTGATTTTCATAGAAATGTTAATTGGCAATGAGAAGATAAGACATGATCAAGATGCATGAAGTATGCTCTGAGGAGCTAAGCATCTAAGAAAAATGTATTTGTCAGAATTTATGAACTTTCTGAATGAATTAGGTTTGAACTAGACTCCGATGCAACATATGTTTCAGAATTTGTGAACTTCCTGAAAATATGGTTAAATCAAACTTTGATACCTTACAGAGTTCAGAAGTTATGTACTTTATGAAAGTAAGGTAATCTTGTTTTGATACCACCTATTGTTCATAAGTTGTGAATTTTCTGAAGGTATGGTGTTCAGACTCTAACGCTTTAGAAGTTGCAATCTTTCTGGAAGCATGACTAGTTTGATCTGATACTATGAATTTTTCAAAAGTTGTGAACTATCTGAAAGAATGCCAATATGTGTTATGGAAACGTATGCTCCTATACCACGAAGCTTTTCAGAAGTTGTAAATTGTCTTAAATTTGTGTAACCAAAATCTGATAAACTAGACTCTGATACTTTAGAAGTTGTGAACTTTCTAGAAGTATAGTAAGTTTGATTTCAACCAGGCATTATTCAGAGCTTATGGACCTTATAAAGATCTGGTCAGATGACATGGTTAATGATATGGTCAGATGACATGGTCAAAGACATGGTCTAAGACATGGTCTATGACGTGGTCTAGGACATGTTCTAAGATATGGTCTAAGACATGGTCTGAAGACATGGTCAAATACATGGTCAGAAGATATGGTCATAAAATATGATCAAGGACATGGTCATTCAGGCAACAGTTCAGGTGCTAAACCTTCTGATGACATGATGATTTGCATCTTCTGGTCGCATGATCAAGTTTCTGGAAGAACCATGGAATTAGTTCTGATGTTTGATGTGATACATAAAGACACTAACTAAACATGTTCTAATACATCATGATGTCCTGATATTAATCTAGGTTTTGAGATGAAGACCACGCAGTTTTAGTTAGACTCTGATGAGACGGTAATGGGGAAGTATTCCTTCTCTATTTCACCTTCTGTATTGCAAAATTTATTTTGTGATTCTTGGGCTCAGGGGGGAGACTTTGAACAAGCATAAATTTTTTTTGGGTATAAACAGATCTAGGGGAGCTGGTTAGTTTTGTTGAATTTGTGTTCTATGGTTATTACCTATTATGAATTGTTCTATCAAAATACATGGTTTTGTCATTATCAAAATAGGGGAGATTGTAGGAACAAGATTGATTCTACATCTGGACTTGAGTTTTGATGATAACTTTACATGGTATCTTAGAGAATAATTGTGTAATCTAATATTTTATATCTAGTGTGTAGTTTTTGCTAATCAGGTTTTGACTCTGGTAGAAGGTGTGTGACATCACCAGGTTCTGAATTCAACACTCTGGAAGAATACTTATGGTGAGTTACTAAGACAAGTCAAGATTCTGGAATGCTTCTTATGCAACAGTTCCAAGGAGCATTAGTACAAGAGATTCTGATCATGACTTTACAAGGAACATTTTGAGGCCTTCTAAATCTTTGCTTCTGTTGTGCCAAGTTCTAAAGATGCTAAAGACAAGGTTTTGCAGAACAAGTACTGAAGATCTAAAGACATTACTTCAGAGACCAAGTGCTAAAGACTCTGAAGACAAAGGTTCTTCTTAATAAGTTCCGAAGACTCCAAAGACTTAGGTTATGAATATTAAAGTTTTGATCCTTCTACAACATGCTTCATCAACATACAATCATAAGCCTCTGAAGAAATAGAAAATAAATATCAAGATTGGTTTGTGTGAGACAGTGAGTATAAAAGTACAAAGTATAGTGTGAACACTACCCTGCTAGGGTGACGTAAGGATAATCCTTTTATACTATGTTGTTTATCATTCCCATCATGACTGTTGGGGACAAAACAATTGACTTTATGTTTAATATTCTACCCTCCAACAGATCTCTTTTTCATCTATAAAAGGAGGACTTTAAAGAATTGGAAATAAGATTTTTGGTTCCACAAAACTACGCAAAATGCTGCACAACTCTTTCAAGATATTATTTGTATAGTTTTCAAAATTAGCAAGGTTATTTTGTTCATGTATATCTATCAACACTTTTGTGTTGTTGTACTTAAACATTGCTTAATTCATTTGTTAGAAGCATCTTTGTAATCAATGGTTATTAGTAGGTTCCTTGAGAGACTAAGTGTAGTCAGGATTCTCAAGAAGAGTTTGGTTGCGGTCATTGTGGATTGGCAATAAGGATTGACGGACTAGTTTTGGTTGTCAACAAGGTTGATTAGACTTATTGTGGTTGTATGTAATCATTGGATTATAGTGGACTCAGTCTTTGTGGATAAGGCAAATCACCTTGCGGGATGGAGTGGAGTAACTTAGTTAATAGTGAACCAAGATATAAATAATTATGTTCATTTATTTTTATTCACTTGTTATCTATTATGTTTGATTTGAGAAAAGTTTATATTTGGGGAAACCTAGATCAAATCCCCATTTATTGTGTTTCTCGTACCTTTATCATTCACATGCAATATCTAGGAATGAGCTTATTTGAGGCTTTTCTCTATTTTCCTTTTCAAGAACCTTTTTATTTGCTTTCTTTCTCCAAATTCTAATTTCTTAAGTAAGGATGTAATAAGAGGAGACCGAGAGGAAAAAGTTCCTAAATGGCTTAAATAACTTTCTAGGATAATGACCATAATATCCTTTCTTACCTCATTATAAATTATAATATACCCTTTCCTCATTAATCCAATTTTCTTTCTTACCAATTAATCTTATTAAAACACATTATCTCATTTTAATATGTAATTAAAAGCTAGGGTCTTACGATATATATATATATATATATATATATATATATATATATATATATATATATATATATATATATATATATATATATATATATATATATATATATATATATATATATATATATATATATATATATATATATATATATATATATATATATATATATATATATATATATATATATATAGTTTATTCAATCTATGGTATATCATCTCACTAAAGGGACATATCCTCATGATTAACACGTAATTATTCAACCTATGATTTCTTTTCACCATTAACCACTTCACATAATAATAACATATTGTAGCGGTGAAAAGTTGAGACTAAGCAATTGATTGACTTAACTCACAAAGTGAAAGTCGCCACCGCATTTTATTGTTTTCAAGAGAAAATGGGAAAAGAGTGAATAAAACCCAAAATAAAATAGAGATCAAGATACGAGAGCCGACTATGCAAAGGGATGTGTTGTACCCCAAAATTTGCCCTCCCATATTCTCCAAGAAATTGCCAAGCCAAGTCACAAAATTCCCCCAGGGTTGCACAGTGCAAAGGTCTCCTATACAGTCAAAACTAGGGTTTGGGTTCTGATCAAGAAAATGAAGTTTTCAAAGGCCCAATCAAGTCTCATATGCTTACAAAGATGGTCAAGTATCCTCATATCAAGTTTCAAGGCATTCAGCTCAAAATTGCACAGTCAAAACCCTAAATTGCACTACAGTCAACTGTAGGGGCAAAATGGTCATTTGGCAGTCAAAAATTCAAATTTTTGGTCAACATATCATTTTGAAGCCACAAACATCATTTGATCAATGCTTGATCATGATTCTCAAAATTTGGCTCAGAAATCATCAAAGATGCAAAAGTTACTATATTTGGACAGTTGAAAAAGTCAACTGAAATTGACCAGGGCATAACTTTCACATGGATTATCAGAAAAATTCCATCCAAATCTCATTTTGAAGAGAAAGACATTTCCTACAACTCATCTTCATACTTCAAGTCCAAGAAATGCTCTCACAAAAAGTTATCAATTTCAACATTATAGGTCATTTTCAAAAGTCAACAAAAAGGGACTTTAAGTCAAAGACCATAACTTGAGATTGGTAAATCAAAATGACATGGGACAAAAGGAATTGGTTAAAGGACTCAAAGACCTTTCCTAAATGTCCAAGAACATGAGAAAAGATTAAAAATTGAGCATGTTATGCCTTGTGGAAGTTGGGAAATTTTTGGATATTTTGAAAAGTCAACATTACTTCAAATGACCTAAATTTGCTAATGGGCCCATTTTTCTTCCATGATTCATCATTCCAAGCATATGCACGACCACTTGGCCCAAAGGGAAGTATTTTCTCATTTTTTATTTATTTATTTGAATTATTATTCATATTAATTCATTTAAATCATTTAAATATGTGAAAAATATCTAACATGACCTAACCAATCTTTTTATGCATGTTTTGGACTCAATATTTCGTGCTTAGTTAAATGTGGAAAGAATTGGACTGATTGGCATGATTGAGAGCAAAATACACATGGAAAAGATATGAAAAGATCTTTAAGAAAATCAAATATTCAATCAATGAATGAAAGAGATTTTGGCCAATTTTGTTGACCTAATGCCTTCACTACATAATCAGAAACCTAAACCTAATGCATAGACACGGAATGCTGCGCAGAGAACACCATTGCAAACTTGGAAAATTATCAAAAGAACTCAAAACTAAAATCGTTGTTACAGGTCAATTCAAGCCTCCATTCTTGTTCCAATAGCTTCCTTGAAGACTTCTGAACGTGTTCCAATCCATATCATCCATCAAAGCATCAGGAATTGGTATATCTGAGCCCAGCTTTACACGAAAAATTCTATGGTCGAATCATGAATCTCATGCATTTTTCTTGCGTTTTCTTTATTGATTCGTATTCCTTGATTAATTCTAAAGCTAACCACATTATTTGATTGAGTTTTCATGCGCCATATACAGATTTGCCATTGTTATGTTTTAGGGTTTTACAAGCTTTGATTTGGGCATTTCATAATGCTGTAAAATTAAGACTCATCAGTACCATAAACAAAACCAGCGCGATTGGACGATCAATAAACAATCCTCGCGCCTAATTTATGTTCAATGAGGACCTAATCGCTATTTCTTGGAAACCGGCCTAAGGCAACGCGTTTAAAACCGTTGCTCAATGTTTTAGTTTCAGGGAAAACGAGGAAGAAGACCTCGTGGCAAAGCATGATTCGTTGGTTTAAAAATTCGCGCGTTTTCCAGCACTGATCTTGTTTTTTCTTTTATATTATTTGTTCATTTATTATATAACAAAGGCGTTGCAGTGGCTCAGCTGGCAAGCATTGATAGCTTCAACATCCAAGACCTGGGTTCGAGTCCCAGGTCTGTGTAATTTCATTATCATTTTTCCATAACTATTCCTATGCAGCTTCAGTAACATGGGCATACCATGCGCTGCCAAGATTCAACGTCCATGTGTCCAAGGAAACCAGATCAATGGCTGAGAACTGAAACCTATGGTGGACTCAGGTCAACGCGTATGTACGTACCATGCAAAAGTCAAAAAAAGGCCACTGCTTATTGGGCCAGCATTCTCAAGACATACCTCCATCTGGGGACTGAACCCCCCTGGTTTGCATTCTCTATATTTTTTTCTTATATTTTATTTTTTCAATTATTGTTTTATTTATTTTATTGCTTTGATTTAATTAATTAACTATTTTTTCATAAATATAAAAAATACCCCAAAAAATCAGAAAAAGATAAAAAATGTAATAAATATTTTTATTTTAACATTTTCTTGTAAATAAATTGTATATAATAAATTTAGTTTTAAATTAGGTTTAACTTAAATTCTTTTCATAACAAAAATCCAAAAATATAGAATTAGGTTTAATTGACCATTTTTATCCCTTTTAATTTTTTCTTTCACCATAATATTATTTATCTTATTTATTTTCCTGATTAAATTTGCATGTAAAAAAAAAAATTAGGGTTAATTTAGTTTAAATTTAATATTTTCCTAATAACTTAAAAATAATTAGAACTAGGTTTAACATTTTATTTTAGCTTTGATTAATTCTTTTTTCTATTAAATACACAAAAAACATAAAAACACCAAAAACCTTTTCTTTTAATTTTAATTCCTTATTAATTTAATTTTTGCAAAAGGGTCCAACGCCCTCGTCACGTTCTTAATAATTCTTTAATTTCGCATATTTATTTTATTTCGCTTAAATAATTATGTATCTCTCCCAAAGCCATGTAACTAAACTTCTCGCACTTTACTTTATTTACTTTATTTATTTTCCGTCAAATCGGGTCCGGTTTAATTTTGGCGATGTGGACCCGCGCCATTTGTAATAGTTTAGAATTTATTTTTCCCGCAAATATTAACTGTTAAATATGCATGCAAGAATGAATGGCCTAAAATAAAAACAAGCGTAGAACACCAATGAACATGACAAGACAAATATCAATGAAAATGATACACAATTCGCACACACCACCCCTAGGGTACGCCTCACTGTTGCCTTGCCTCGAAAGGTGATCGTCGAGTAGAGGATGTCTTAGTAAGTCCTCATGATCCGGGAACCTGGCATGAGGGTAGCTTCTAAGATGTCTTCCTATTGCTCTGGTGATCACTATGTCCCGAACCTCGAATTGACCCGAACACCTCCAACGGTGGTGCTACCTACCTCTCAATGGTGGGATGGCACTACTTTAAAGGACATTTACACAGACGAATTCCTTAGGGTAGGTAGGTTCTCGTAGATACTTGCTCTCTTCAAAAACAAACAAAAAATCTTTTCACACCAACACATTTTCAAAAGCTTTCAAAGCAATTTTTCAAACACTCTGACACAAGAGTCGATCTGAAATTTTCAAAGAAACTTTTTAAAACCCACAGTTGAAAAGCAAACAAAACATTTTTGAAAACACATTGAGCAAGTATCTAAGAGCCCATGGATAACCATGGATAGAAAGGGTGCTAACACCTTCCCTTTCTATAACCTACCTCCCGAACCGAGAGCAATCTCTTTAAGGAATTTTTCTGTGCTTTTGTCCTTTCCATTTGGAGAAAATAAAAGACGGTGGCGACTCTTGCTTCCGTGACATTTCGCGAACCAGCGTTAAACAGTCAGTTCCAGATCCACCGATCACAGAACTGGCGACTCTGCTGGGGAACCTTAAACTTAAAGTGAGGTGTACCTTAGGGCTAGGTCATAACTATGTTTTCAATTGTCTTCTTTGCTTGCTTTATCATTGTGGGTTGCTTGGGAGTTCTATAGATCCTAACCCGGATCTGGGGGATACCTTCTTAGAAAGTAGCAACAAGACTGTGAGGGAACTGTGCGGGGTATACCGACATGGTTGAAGCAGTCTGCTACGTTGATGTGGCACTTTGGTGTGTACCGGTAACCCTTGAGTTCAGTCAAGGAGAGTACGGGGCCTCCGCGTGGTGTCATGAAGCATCAACAAACCTTAGGAACCTTAATTGAACTATCTTGGCCTCTTTAGGGTAGTGAGATAACTGACTTTGGTGCAGTCCGAGGTTGGTTGATACTCGATACTACGCTCAATTGAGGGTTGCTTTCCTGGAATATTTCGGTCGCCAGTTCAGTGGCTAAATCGAAACGATGAACAATGAAAGCAACCCCGTGATATTGGGAACCTTAGAACCCGATTACTTTGATTAGGACAGGTTGAACCCACCAACTTCAAGAGGGTACTACCCAGACCCCATGATGGCCTTAAACCCTAAGGGCTTGTCTTGTGTGCCTTGTGTGCCTTACATGTTTGTCTTTGTACATATCTGTGGTGTGTTTAATCATAGCATCATGACATCATCCAGCATCATATGCATTGACTAACCATTTCAGGGGTTCGAATTTTCATCTTTGTTCTTGTTTTGTAGGACATGGAAACTGTTCGTAGAAAGACAATTCAAATCAGTCTTGTAAGGATCCCTCCTCAGCTTAAGGAGCTTATATCCAGGATTCCCGAGAACTCTTCATTCAGTGAAAGGCATGGAAGCCTCATCAGCTTGGTCAACACCAACATTGAGGAAGATATGATAAAGGTTCTGTTCCAGTTCTTTGACCCTCTGCATCACTGTTTCACCTTCTTGGACTATCAGTTGGTACCTACATTAGAGGAGTTCTCCCGGCTCCTGAAGATCCCTATCCTTGATCAGCTACCCTTCAACGGTACAGAAAAGGAACCTAAGCTGGAAGAGATTGCTAAAGCCTTGCACCTACGGTCATCTGACCTCAAGGGACATTGGGAAGTCAGAAGTGGTATCAAAGGGTTCTTAGCCAGGTTTCTGTTTGAAAAGGCCCATGAATGTTGGAACTCCCTTGACTTACAAGCTTTTGAAGAGGTTGTGGCCCTCCTTGTTTATGGTTTGGTGTTGTTCCCTAATCCAGACCAACTTATTGATATCAGTGCTGTTCAGATCTTTATGTCCAGGAATCCTATACCTACGTTGCTGGGGGACATCCTTCACTCATGTTACACTTGAACCATGAGAAAAAGAGGTGTCCTTATGTGTTTCACTCCTCTCCTGGGAAGGTGGTTTATTTCGCACCTTCCGCAATCAGCCTTGAAGAATGAGCGGGGTTTGAGATGGTCACAACGGTTGATGACTCTTACACATGCTGATATACATTGGTGCCCTAGGTCCAGAGAAGATGTCACTATCATCGATCGTTGCGGGGAGTACCCTAATGTTCCTTTACTTGGAATCGGAGGAGGTATTACTTATAGCCCATGCCTAGCTTGGAGACAGTTTGGCTATGCTCGGAGGGATGGTCCTCATGACATGTTAATTCCCGACATAGTTTTTGACTTCGACAACGATACTCAAGGACTTCGTCAGAGATTTATCAGAGCCTGGAGGATGCCCAGTAGGATAGACAGCAAAACACTGGGGCACAGGAACTCCATCCCATTGGAACCCTATCTCAAGTGGGTACGCGCCCGCTCTCAGAAGTTAGTGATGCCTTATCCTCACATGATCCCGGTAATCAAAGAACCAGTCTTGGAAGGGGAAGTGTCCTACACTATTCAGCACCCTGATATGCCCACATCCTGGGAAGAGATGCAGAAGAGCTGGATCCAGCTTAAGGAAGAGCGGAATTCTCTTGAGACTAGTCTGCATGCCAGCGAAAAGAAGGTCTTGGAGCTCACTCGCCTGTTGCATGAGGAGAGGAATCTCAACACTTACATAGCTCCAAAGAGGATGCGCAGTGTATTTTGGGATTGATTTGATTTTTGTATTTTTGCCCATGAGGCTTTGATGTATTAAACAATGATTTCCTTAATGATAACGTGTGTTCCTTTTTGTCTACAACAAATTTGAACTTTCGAACCCTTGAATGCATTGCATACGCATTTCATACATCATGTGCATAGCAGGTTTTTTCCACTTTTCAGGTTGCTTACAGTTCTTCGTTGTTTATTTCAGCATCATGAATCCCGAATCTGCATCAACCGATACATCAATCAAGGCTCTTCAGGCGCAGAATGCGCAGTTTCAAGAACTAATCAAGAGTCTGGCTAAAGGCCAAGAAGAATTAAAGACTATGCTCCTGAAGAAGGAGAAGAAGAAGAAGAAGAGAAGAACTGTTCTGTTCAACTCGGGCCGAAGGTTTGGCAATACTCTGCAGCATGAAGAGGCTGGTTCTTCTGTTGGCAAGAGTCCTTCTCAGGCAGAAGTAAAGGTCCCTAGTCCGGTAGTCTCCGACAACGAGACAGATTTTGATGAAGAGCAGTACCCTCATGCAGACGACAGATATAAGCAACTGGAGGACAGGTTGAAGGCTATGGAGGTTCAACAGGTACCTGGGCTGGATTTCGGAGATCTGGGTTTGTCAACTGGTGTGATTATCCCGCATAAGTTCAAAGCACCATCCTTCTCCAAATATGACGGGGCGTCTTGTCCCAAGCTGCATTTAAGGTCCTATGTTCGGAAAATCCAGCCGTACTCTGCGGATAAGAATTTATGGATCCACTTCTTCCAGGAGAGTCTTTCAGGGACTCATCTCGAATGGTTCTATCAGCTGGATGGGACCAAGGTTCGTAACTGGGAGGAGTTGGCTACTGCTTTCTACAAGCAGTATCAATATAATGCCGACCTTGCCCCCACACGTACCCAACTCCAGGGTATGTCGTTAGGTGCAAGCGAAGGTTTTAAGGAGTACGCTCAGAAATGGAGAGACCTGGCTGGCAGGGTGCAGCCACCATTGACTGATCGGGAGCTGGTAGACATGTTCTTGGGGACCCTATCTGGGCCATTTTTCAACCATCTCATTGGGAATTCTTCTGCTGGTTTCACTGATTTGATTCTGACTGGAGAGAGAATTGAAGCTGGGCTGAAGTCTGGGAAGATTGCAAAGGGTGCATCATCTAGTTCGGAAAAGAAACCATTCAAGAAGGAGTCTAGTGCCGTGTATGGTTCTAGGAAATCAGAGAGACCTGAGCACCGCCAATCTGTCAGCGCGGTGATGATTGCTAAGCCTGCTGCCGCTCCTCAGCCAAACAACCCTCAAAGGGCTGAAAGACCCCGGAGAGAGTTTACCCGGTTAAGCATGACCCTATCACAGATCCTGCCATAGTTGCTATCCACTAACTTAGTGACTGTCAGGGAAGCCCCGAAGTTCCCCAATACTACATCTCCCAAGTACAACCCGAATGCTCGTTGTGCCTACCATTCAGATAGCCCGGGGCACTCTACTGATGACTGTTGGGCGTTGAAAAATAAGGTGCAAGACCTTATCGATGAAAAGGAGATACAGTTCGAAGCGCCTGCAAAGCCGAATGTAGTTACTGCCCCTATGCCTCAACATGGGGTAAATGCTGTTGATGAAGACGTTTATGCTGTTTCTGTGGATGATCTAGCCACTCCTCTAAAGATCGTCAAGAAGAACCTACTGCAGGCCGGTTTATTTCCGGGTTGTAGTGAGGGTTGCCTGTTCTGTGTTGTATCCCCATCTGATTGTCCCTTGCTAAAGTTAGGCATCCAAAGCTTAATGGATAACAAGGAGATTCTATTCAAGAAGTCTGCTGTTCGGTTGGTTCTAGTGGAAGAAGTTTCTGTGGTGACTATCCTCAATAATCCGATCCCGGCTCTCCCGAAGAAGCCTGTCCAAATTCTGACCGTTGCACCTGTTATTATCACTGTTCCTGGGCCCCTGCCCTATGTATCTGACAAAGCTGTCCCTTGGCACTATGGGGCAGATGTATATGTAAATGGGATTAAACAAGAGCTCAACGCTGGCGCCAGCATTTGTGACATCACTGGCCCAGCCAAAGTGACCCGCAGTGGCAGGCTCTTCTCGCCTGACATTGCACCGCCTGCTGCCCGAAGACCGCTTCTCATAACCCCTGCAAGTATACCTGTTCCTGCTGCCGATCCGATTGTTTCTCCTGTTGCCGAGTCATCCAATGCTCGGGGAAATGGAATTGAAGTTGAGCCTGCCCAGATGGAGGCACCCGTACCCATAGCTGCTGAGGCCTCCCCACAAGAGATGGAGGAGATTCTGAAGATCATAAAGAAGAGCGATTTTAATGTTGTGGAGCAGCTGGGGCATATGCCCTCCAAGATCTCCATGCTCTCTTTATTGCTGTGCTCCGAGGCCCATGCTAAGGCCCTAATCTCATTCCTCAAGACGGCCCATGTGCCACATGAAACCTCTGCAGTCCAGTTCACTGATTGCATGGCAAGTCTAACGGCAGATAATGGCTTGGGTTTCTCAGATGCTGACTTGACCGCAAAAGGGAGAGACCATAATGATGCTCTGCATGTCTCTATTGAATGCAGGGGCACTACCTTGGCACATGTGTTGGTAGATACTTGGTCATCTTTGAATGTGCTACCTAAGAAGGCTTTGGACCGTCTAGATTGTGAAGGACTGGAATTAAAACCCAGCAACATCATCGTCAGGGCCTTTGATGGTTCAAAGAGGATGGTTCACGGAGAGGTTGACATTCCGATTCGTGTGGGCTCCTAGGTGTTCGACTCCACTTTTTATGTGATGGATATCCGTCCATCTTACTCTTGTCTATTGGGTCGACCGTGGATACATAAGGCTGGGGCAGTGACCTCTACCTTGCATCAGAAGCTGAAATACCCCGTCAGAGGGAAGATTGTCACTGTGCAAGGAGAGGAAGAATATATGGTGAGTCACCTAAACTCTTTCAGATACATTGAGATGGATGGGGAGTTTATTGAAACCCCCTTTCAGCATTTCGAGGAGGTGTTTCCCATTGCAGCAACATCAACAGAAGAAGGTGCTCCTTTGAAGATGGCTTCCCTGAAGGATGCCCGGGTTGTGGTTCAGAAGGGTGAATGCGCCGACTGGGGCAGACTTCCAGACTTTACTCAGAAGACTGATAAACTTGGGCTGGGTTTTACCACAGAAGGTCAGAGAGCTATGAGGAAAGCGAAGATCGGAAGACCTCCGGTATTTATTAAAAGTTCAGGAGTGAATGCTGTTGAGGGAGACCATGAAGTGGACGAAGCTGAATTTAATAGCTGGATCTATCCAACGGCTGAAGGTGGATTGAACAACTGGATTGCTAAGGATCATACTCCTGTTACCTTTGTGACGCAGTAATAAATTTCTTTGTTTTGTTATTTTGTAATAAACAATGATAAACTCTATGGCCCGGTGTCTTACCCGAGGCACCGTGTTTCTATTTGTGAGGGCATACAAATTGTCATTTCATATACCATGAATGAAAATCTTGGACGTATTTTTCGCATTACAAATATTGTGCTCCTTTTCTGTCTTTCCTTTCCTTTACATAATTTTTAAAACAGCTGTATTTACACACACACTCACTCATACAGGTTTCAATCCACTCTGGATCTCACTGATAACAACTCTGCTACTGCCAATTATGACTTCGAAAATCCGATCAACTTAGCCGAAGACGAAGGTGAAGATGATTGCGAAGTGCCTGGCGAACTTGCAAGACTGTTTCTTCAGGAAGAGAGGGCAATTCAACCCCATGAAGAGCCAGTGGAAATCATAAACTTGGGTACAGAGGAAGACAGGAAAGAGGTAAAGATTGGTGCCAACCTAGAGCTCAGCGTGAAGCAACGGTTAACCAAAATGCTGCATGATTACGTGGAGATCTTTGCCTGGTCCTACGAAGACATGCCCGGGTTGGATACCGACATTGTGGTCCATCACTTGCCGACTAAGGAAGACTGTCCTCCAGTTAAGCAAAAGGTCCGTCGGATGCGTCCAGAGATGTCCGAGAAGATTAAGGCCGAAGTTATGAAACAGTTTGATGCTGGGTTCCTTGCAGTGACTTCTTACCCTCAATGGGTTGCTAACGTGGTGCCAGTACCTAAGAAGGACGGTAAGGTCAGAATGTGTGTTGATTACAGGGATCTGAACAGGGCTAGCCCCAAGGATGACTTCCCCTTACCTCACATTGACGTCCTTGTTGATAATACAGCTCAGCACAAAGTATTCTCTTTCATGGATGGTTTTTCAGGTTACAATCAGATCAAGATGGCACCTGAAGACATGGAAAAGACTACATTTGTTACTCAGTGGGGCACCTTCTGTTACAAGGTCATGCCATTCGGATTAAAGAACGCTGGGGCAACCTACCAATGTGCCATGGTCGCCTTATTTCATGACATGATCCATCACGAGATAGAGGTGTATGTTGACGACATGATCGCAAGGTCCCAGACCGAGGAAGAGCACCTAGATCATCTGCAGAAGTTGTTTGACCGGTTGAAACTGTACAAGCTGAGATTGAACCCGAACAAGTGCACCTTCGGGGTAAGATCTGGGAAGTTGCTAGGCTTTGTGGTCAGTGATAAGGGAATTCAAGTGGACCCTGCCAAGGTCAAAGCTATTCAAGAGATGCCAGTTCCTAAGACAGAGAAGGAAGTCAGAGGCTTTTTAGGACGCCTGAATTACATTGCTCGGTTCATCTCACATCTAACTGCTACTTGTGAGCCAATCTTCAAGCTGCTGAAGAAAGATCAGGTAGTACGTTGGAACGATGAATGTCAGGCTGCTTTTGACAAAATCAAAGAGTATCTCCAAGAGCCACCTATCCTTATGCCACCGGTTGAAGGGAGACCTCTGATACTATACCTGACAGTACTCGACAACTCAATGGGGTGTGTGCTGGGGCAGCATGACGAGTCTGGCCGAAAAGAGCATGCCATTTATTACCTTAGCAAAAAGTTTACCGACTGTGAGACCCGATACTCACTGCTTGAGAAAACTTGCTGCACTTTGGTATGGGCTGCTCGCCGGCTGAGACAGTATATGCTGACTCACACTACCTTGTTGATCTCAAAGATGGATCCTATAAAGTACATATTCGAAAAGCCCGCTCTGTCTGGGAGAATTGCAAGATGGCAAATGATCTTGACGGAATATGACATTCAGTACACGACCCAGAAAGCCATCAAGGGAAGTGTATTGGCAGACCACCTGGCACATCAAGCTGTAGATGATTATCAATCAATGAACTTCGAGTTTCCGGATGAAAGCATCATGATAGTAACAGATTGTGAAGTACCTGGACCGGATGAAGGACCTGAACCAGGATCCCGATGGTTTATGCACTTTGACGGGGCATCCAATGCTTTGGGAAACGGTATCGGCGCCATAATCATATCACCTCAAGGTACTCATACTCCACTCACTGCCCGGCTATGTTTCAACTGTACCAACAACATGGCGGAGTATGAGGCGTGTATCATGGGTCTTCAAGCGGCGATCGACCTAAGGATCAAATTTCTAAGTGTCTTCGGAGATTCCGCTCTTGTGATCAATCAGATCAAAGGAGAGTGGGATACGAAACATCCAAACCTGATTCCTTACAGGGAATGTGTGTTGACCCTGATTCCCCACTTTACAGAGATAACCTTTGAGCACTTTCCAAGAGAAGAGAACCAGTTAGCGGACGCGTTAGCTACAATGTCTTCTATGTTCAAGGTCAAATGGGACAATGAGGCTCCCCGGATCATCATCTGGAAACTGGACGAACCGGCATACTGTTGTGATCTCGAAACTGAATTGGTGACTGAGAAGCCTTGGTACCACGAAGTGAAGAGATATCTGGAAGCTCAGGAATACCCTGAAGGGGCATCTGTCAATGATAAGAAATTCCTGAGGAGGTTTGCAGCCAAGTTCTTCCTTAGCAACGGCATATTATACAAGCGAAACCATGATTCAACCTTACTGCGTTGTGTGGATAAGACTGAAGTAGAAAGGATCATGGAAGAGCTACATGAAGGGACCTTTGGTACACATTCCAGTGGACATACTATGGCTAAGAAGATCCTACGGGCAGGGTACTATTGGTCCACAATGGAAGCTGACTGCTACCAACATTCCAGGACATGCCACAAGTGCCAGATTTACGCAGACAAGGTGCATGTTCCTCCGGTTCCCCTGAATGTTCTGAGTGCGCCTTGGCCGTTTGCAATGTGGGGCATAGACATGATCGGCGAGATTAAACCTACAGCATCTAATGGGCATCGCTTCATCCTAGTGGCGATTGATTATTTTACGAAGTGGGTCGAGGCAGCATCCTATGCTACGGTAACCAAGACTGTTGTGGCACGGTTCATTCGACACAACCTGATATGTCAGTACGGCGTCCCTGAGCGGATTATTACAGACAACGGTACCAATCTGAACAACAAGATGATCGCTGAGCTCTGCGAACAGTTCAAGATACAGCACCATAATTCTTCTCCTTACAGACTGAAGATGAATGGGGCTGTAGAAGCAGCAAATAAGAACATCAAGAAAATCGTGCAAAAGATGACAGTGACGTATAAAGATTGGCACGAGATGTTACCGTTCGCTCTGCATGGGTACCGTACCTCAGCTAGGACGTCAACCGGGGCAACTCCTTTCTCTCTGGTTTATGGCATGGAGGCAGTCTTGCCGATCGAAGTACAAATTCCCTCTCTCCGGATAATGAAGGATGCAAATCTGAACGAAGAGGATTGGATCCAGACACGACTTGATCAGCTCAACCTCATTGATGAAAAGAGACTTGCTGCTATCTGCCATGGTCAGACGTATCAGAAATGGATGATCAGGGCATTTAACAAAAAGGTCAGACCACAGGAATATCAAGTTGGGGATCTGGTAATCAAGAGAATCATCCTTCCTCAGAGTGATCCAAGGGGCAAATGGACCCCTACGTACGAAGGGCCATTTATGGTTAAGCATGTGTTCTCAGGAGGAGCAATGATCTTAACCAACATGGATGGTAACGACCTTCCTCACCCCGCCAATGCAGACATAGTAAAAAGATACTACGCATGAAAAAAGACCCGCTAGGCTGACATGCCTAGGCAAAAATTAGGGCTTCCCGTCGAACCAAAAGGGTTCGGGCAAAATGAAGGGATGAAAATGAAAAAATTTGTACACCCGGCAAGTCGAAAACCTGAAAAGGCGGCTTGGGCAAAAATGGGTATCCCGGTGGACTGAAAACCCGAAAGGGCAGTCCAGGCAAAAATTAGGGATAAAAGCGTAATACTATGTCTCATTGGATCACTTTGCATCCAGAATCCGGTATCTACATCAAGTTCAGACGGCATCAATCAGTCAGCTTCACCTTCAACCAAGGTCATCAAGTGATGAGACGCTCGGAGTTATAAAAGCAATAGCAGAGTTGAAACCCAGTGGGATCATTCATTTCACACAGCTGTTTTATTTTCTTTTGTACAAAACTTGTATAAACTCTTCTGTTCGGCGGCGTTCCTCTTACTAGGACGTCAGCCTCTTGTATACAAAACGCCTATTTTCAGGCCATTCAAAATCAATACAAATATATTTTCAGTTAAACGTGCCAAGTGTTTTTCTTTTTCTGTTTTTTTTTGCGAAGAACGTCCAAGGTTCAATTTGTGATATATGCATCGACAATAATTTGCTGACTCATAAATATTTGCATACGAAACAAAGGATTAATTACAGGTGACACTAGAAACAGGGGCAATAAAAGAGTTGTCTGAGCAGTCTAATTGTTCCATCCTCCAAGGTACCAAGGTAGGTTCAGCTAAAGAATACGACCAAGTACACATTAAATCCCCAGAGAGTGGTTCAGCAAAACAGTACATTCTTCTCCAAGCAGAGTTATCAAATCTCAAGGAAGCTGAGTATCCTCCCGTAGATCTCAACATTTCCCCAGCAGCAATACAAGCATCCCCGACAGTCTTGGTCTAAAGATTGTTCCCCGGCGGTATCTCAATATCCAAAGGGATCACTTCCCCAGCAGATCAAAACTTCCCAGAAGAGTCCAATCCAGTTTCCCCAAAGAAAGTTGGAATTCATATCCCCAAGCAGTAAGCTTATCCCCAGTAAATTCTGGAAGCTTATCCCCTCGCAAAGCACGAACGCGTCGTCCGGCTTTATTTAAAAGAGTTATTTCCTTAACAGGATATAACTGGGTTATCCTCAGCCAAAAGCCACGGAAAGAGCGTCGTCAACGAAGTCTTCCTATCCCCAGCAAACTATTATCAACACTCAGCAAGGCATCCCTCTTCCCACAGAGTATTGCTTCCCAGCATGGTCGCCAGAGTATCTTTTCTCCCCGCAGAATCCTCCATTTGCCAAGTTTATCCCGCAACGGAGTCATCTTCTCCTACCGGTATTCTTGCAATTATTATCCCCAGCGGAAGCAAAAGCTATTCCTCAACACCAGCCCAGGATATTGACTTCCCGGCACCCGTCAAGGATCTACTTTCCTAGACAAAGACATACATAAAAGATCACATACATCATTATAGCATGCATAACGCATCATATCATACAAATCTCATTTATGTTGAGAACATCATTGCTTGATCCATATCATGCATTGCATATGAATGACCTTTACCTTTCAGGAAAGACGCAGTTGAAATTCTCAAACATATTTCAAGACCTCCTCTAGCCCAGCTAGATCGATTCCCAACAGATTTTTCTGATAAAGACTCAGCAGAAGTTATGGTCCCCTCTCCAACGGTGAGTGAGGTGGTAATTCCTTTTTCAAGATGTTTCCCTCTCCGACGGTGAGTGTGAGGTGATAGTCTCCCATGGTCCCCTCTCCAACGGCGAGTGAGGTGGTAATTCCTTTTTCAAGATGTTTCCCTCTCCGACGGTGAGTGTGAGGTGATAGTCTCCCATGGTCCCCTCTCCAACGGCGAGTGAGGTGGTAATTCCTTTTTCAAGATGTTTCCCTCTCCGACGATGAGTGTGAGGTGATAGTCTCCTATGGTTCCCTCTCCGACGGTGTGTGAGGTGGTAAGTCCTTTTCAGATGTTTCCCTCTCCGACGATGAGTGTGAGGTGATAGTCTCCTATGGTTCCCTCTCCGACGGTGTGTGAGGTGGTAAGTCCTTTTCAGATGTTTCCCTCTCCGACGATGAGTGTGAGGTGATAGTCTCCTATGGTTCCCTCTCCGACGGTGTGTGAGGTGGTAAGTCCTTTTCAGATGTTTCCCTCTCCGACGATGAGTGTGAGGTGATATTCTCCTATGGTTCCCTCTCCGACGGTGAGTGAGGCGGTAATTCCTTTTTCAGATGTTTCCCTCTCCGACGGTGAGTGTGAGGTGATATTCTCCTATGGTTCCCTCTCCGACGGTGAGTGAGGTGGTAAGTTCCTTTCCAGATAGTTCCCTCTCCGACGGTGAGTGAGGTGATTCTCTTTCAGATTATAATGGCCTATGGTTCTCGTCCCGATCCTGCGAAGATGGTATTTCCCACCAAGATTTTCTCAACGAGCGTTGTTGAAGTTAAAATCACCCAAGGTTCTCTTACCATTCAGGCTGAGGTAGTAACCATCCCTGGTTCATTCATCATCTTTTGGAAGCCCCAGACCCAGCTCCTGTAACCAGTCAGGACATATCTACGCCAAGCATCTGAAGTCAGCTCCTGCAACGTGTCAGGTACTCTTTTTCTTTTGCAGGTGTGCAGGTTCTCGCTAAGGAATCCCTGATGCGATCAACATCCAGATGGCATCTATAAGCCCATCATCCTATCCATCAATCTCCAAATGGCATCTATAAGCCCATTCCCATCACACTGCTACTATGTGAGCGCAAATTTCTGGGCACTCTAGTGTCCAATCATCTTCTACCCTCGGATTACGAAAGGCACGACAGCCAATCTGCATCCTCAGGTCTAAGAAGATTGAACAGGGGCAACTATTGTACCCCAAAATTTGCCCTCCCATATTCTCCAAGAAATTGCCAAGCCAAGTCACAAAATTCCCCCAGGGTTGCACATTGCAAAGGTCTCCTATACAGTCAAAACTAGGGTTTGGGTTCTGATCAAGAAAATGAAGTTTTCAAAGGCCCAATCAAGTCTCATATGCTTACAAAGATGGTCAAGTATCCTCATATCAAGTTTCAAGGCATTCAGCTCAAAATTGCACAGTCAAAACCCTAAATTGCACTACAGTCAACTGTAGGGGCAAAATGGTCATTTGGCAGTCAAAAATTCAAATTTTTGGTCAACATATCATTTTGAAGCCACAAACATCATTTGATCAATGCTTGATCATGATTCTCAAAATTTGGCTCAGAAATCATCAAAGATGCAAAAGTTACTATAGTTGGACAGCTGAAAAAGTCAACTGAAATTGACCAGAGCATAACTTTCACATGGATTATCAGAAAAATTCCATCCAAATCTCATTTTGAAGAGAAAGACATTTCCTACAACTCATCTTCATACTTCAAGTCCAAGAAATGATCTCACAAAAAGTTATCAATTTCAACATTATAGGTCATTTTCAAAAGTCAACAAAAAGGGACTTTAAGTCAAAGACCATAACTTGAGATTGGTAAATCAAAATTACATGGGACAAAAGGCATTGGTTAAAGGACTCAAAGACCTTTCCTAAATGTCCAAGAACATGAGAAAAGATTAAAAATTGAGCAAGTTATGCCTTGTGGAAGTTGGGAAATTTTTGGATATTTTGAAAAGTCAACATTACTTCAAATGACCTAAATTTGCTAATGGGCCCATTTTTCTTCCATGATTCATCATTCCAAGCATATGCACGACCACTTGGCCCAAAGGGAAGTATTTTCTCATTTTTTATTTATTTATTTGAATTATTATTCATATTAATTCATTTAAATCATTTAAATATGTGAAAAATATCTAACATGACCTAACCAATCTTTTTATGCATGTTTTGGACTCAATATTTCGTTCTTAGTTAAATGTGGAAAGAATTGGACTGATTGGCATGATTGAGAGCAAAATACACATGGAAAAGATATGAAAAGATCTTTAAGAAAATCAAATATTCAATCAATGAATGAAAGAGATTTTGGCCAATTTTGTTGACCTAATGCCTTCACTACATAATCAGAAACCTAAACCTAATGCATAGACACGGAATGCTGCGCAGAGAACACCATTGCAAACTTGGAAAATTATCAAAAGAACTCAAAACTGAAATCGTTGTTACAGGTCAATTCAAGCCTCCATTCTTGTTCCAATAGCTTCCTTGAAGACTTCTGAACGTGTTCCAATCCATATCATCCATCAAAGCATCAGGAATTGGTATATCTGAGCCCAGCTTTACACGAAAAATTCTATGGTCGAATCATGAATCTCATGCATTTTTCTTGCGTTTTCTTTATTGATTCGTATTCCTTGATTAATTCTAAAGCTAACCACATTATTTGATTGAGTTTTCATGCGCCATATACAGATTTGCCATTGTTATGTTTTAGGGTTTTACAAGCTTTGATTTGGGCATTTCATAATGCTGTAAAATTAAGACTCATCAGTACCATAAACAAAACCAGCGCGATTGGACGATCAATAAACAATCCTCGCGCCTAATTTATGTTCAATGAGGACCTAATCGCTATTTCTTGGAAACCGGCCTAAGGCAACGCGTTTAAAACCGTTGCTCAATGTTTTAGTTTCAGGGAAAACGAGGAAGAAGACCTCGTGGCAAAGCATGATTCGTTGGTTTAAAAATTCGCGCGTTTTCCAGCACTGATCTTGTTTTTTCTTTTATATTATTTGTTCATTTATTATATAACAAAGGCGTTGCAGTGGCTCAGCTGGCAAGCATTGATAGCTTCAACATCCAAGACCTGGGTTCGAGTCCCAGGTCTGTGTAATTTCATTATCATTTTTCCATAACTATTCCTATGCAGCTTCAGTAACATGGGCATACCATGCGCTGCCAAGATTCAACGTCCATGTGTCCAAGGGAACCAGATCAATAGCTGAGAACTGAAACCTATGGTGGACTCAGGTCAACGCGTATGTACGTACCATGCAAAAGTCAAAAAAAGGCCACTGCTTATTGGGCCAGCATTCTCAAGACATACCTCCATCTGGGGACTGAACCCCCCTGGTTTGCATTCTCTATATTTTTTTCTTATATTTTATTTTTTCAATTATTGTTTTATTTATTTTATTGCTTTGATTTAATTAATTAACTATTTTTTCATAAATATAAAAAATACCCCAAAAAATCAGAAAAAGATAAAAAATGTAATAAATATTTTTATTTTAACATTTTCTTGTAAATAAATTGTATATAATAAATTTAGTTTTAAATTAGGTTTAACTTAAATTCTTTTCATAACAAAAATCCAAAAATATAGAATTAGGTTTAATTGACCATTTTTATCCCTTTTAATTTTTTCTTTCACCATAATATTATTTATCTTATTTATTTTCCTGATTAAATTTGCATGTAAAAAAAAAATTAGGGTTAATTTAGTTTAAATTTAATATTTTCCTAATAACTTAAAAATAATTAGAACTAGGTTTAACATTTTATTTTAGCTTTGATTAATTCTTTTTTCTATTAAATACACAAAAAACATAAAAACACCAAAAACCTTTTCTTTTAATTTTAATTCCTTATTAATTTAATTTTTGCAAAAGGGTCCAACGCCCTCGTCACGTTCTTAATAATTCTTTAATTTCGCATATTTATTTTATTTCGCTTAAATAATTATGTATCTCTCCCAAAGCCATGTAACTAAACTTCTCGCACTTTACTTTATTTACTTTATTTATTTTCCGTCAAATCGGGTCCGGTTTAATTTTGGCGATGTGGACCCGCGCCATTTGTAATAGTTTAGAATTTATTTTTCCCGCAAATATTAACTGTTAAATATGCATGCAAGAATGAATGGCCTAAAATAAAAACAAGCGTAGAACACCAATGAACATGACAAGACAAATATCAATGAAAACGATACACAATTCGCACACACCACCCCTAGGGTACGCCTCACTGTTTCCTTGCCTCGAAAGGTGATCGTCGAGTAGAGGATGTCTTAGTAAGTCCTCATGATCCGGGAACCTGGCATGAGGGTAGCTTCTAAGGTGTCTTCCTATTGCTCTGGTGATCACTATGTCCCGAACCTCGAATTGACCCGAACACCTCCAACGGTGGTGCTACCTACCTCTCAATGGTGGGATGGCACTACTTTAAAGGACATTTACACAGACGAATTCCTTAGGGTAGGTAGGTTCTCGTAGATACTTGCTCTCTTCAAAAACAAACAAAAAATCTTTTCACACCAACACATTTTCAAAAGCTTTCAAAGCAATTTTTCAAACACTCTGACCCAAGAGTCGATCTGAAATTTTCAAAGAAACTTTTTAAAACCCACAGTTGAAAAGCAAACAAAACATTTTTGAAAACACATTGAGCAAGTATCTAAGAGCCCATGGATAACCATGGATAGAAAGGGTGCTAACACCTTCCCTTTCTATAACCTACCTCCCGAACCGAGAGCAATCTCTTTAAGGAATTTTTCTGTGCTTTTGTCCTTTCCATTTGGAGAAAATAAAAGACGGTGGCGACTCTTGCTTCCGCGACATTTCGCGAACCAGCGTTAAACAGTCAGTTCCAGATCCACCGATCACAGGATGGTATTAGCATTCTAAGCATATATTGTACTCAACGGGATCCACTATGTCTGCTCTAATCAAAGTGTGTGTTATCTAAAACTTAAAACTTACTAAAGGGAATGTATTAATGAATTATTAAAGAACAAAAAAGAAAGTTTTTATTATTGTGTTCGACCAAATTTTGCAACTCAGTGCTTACATATCCCGCGAAGGAATCAGAACATTGTAGTTCTTCTAAAAAATATCGGTTTTTGTATATTTTTTAGTGAACGATGTTAAATTTTATATTCTGCGGCAGCTCGACCTTTGGAGAATCATGCATTTGTTGTATAAAGGAACTAATATGCTCTTATTGAAAAGGTTTTCAAAAGAAAAGGCTTAGAGACAAACCGGTTTGAATTGGTTGAGTATTTTTGTCGGGATAATAGAAAATGGATCTCAATACAGGGGAACATACTATTTCTCCACTTAATTGAATTAGAGTTTTTTATTTGAACCATATTAAAGACTATCATTAAGAGGAAGCATAAGGTTAGGAATGCACTCCCTCATACTTCTCCCAATACTTAAGGCTTGTGACATATGGTTGACCTATTTATTGTTAAGTGTTTTTGGTTTTTGATTAAAGAAAAAGAAGTTTTAATATTGAAGATGCAAATGCAAAATGGAAAGAGAAAAAAAATCTAATGGAAACTCAAGTCCTAATGTTGTCATGCAATGTGAACTTAGAGTTATGATATCAAAAGGGAAAACTACCTAAAGTTATCATACATCATGGTCCTAGGGTTAATAATTAGAACTAGGTTTAACATTTTATTTTAGCTTTGATTAATTCTTTTTTCTATTAAATACACAAAAAACATAAAAACACCAAAAACCTTTTCTTTTAATTTTAATTCCTTATTAATTTAATTTTTGCAAAAGGGTCCAACGCCCTCGTCACGTTCTTAATAATTCTTTAATTTCGCATATTTATTTTATTTCGCTTAAATAATTATGTATCTCTCCCAAAGCCATGTAACTAAACTTCTCGCACTTTACTTTATTTACTTTATTTATTTTCCGTCAAATCGGGTCCGGTTTAATTTTGGCGATGTGGACCCGCGCCATTTGTAATAGTTTAGAATTTATTTTTCCCGCAAATATTAACTGTTAAATATGCATGCAAGAATGAATGGCCTAAAATAAAAACAAGCGTAGAACACCAATGAACATGACAAGACAAATATCAATGAAAACGATACACAATTCGCACACACCACCCCTAGGGTACGCCTCACTGTTTCCTTGCCTCGAAAGGTGATCGTCGAGTAGAGGATGTCTTAGTAAGTCCTCATGATCCGGGAACCTGGCATGAGGGTAGCTTCTAAGGTGTCTTCCTATTGCTCTGGTGATCACTATGTCCCGAACCTCGAATTGACCCGAACACCTCCAACGGTGGTGCTACCTACCTCTCAATGGTGGGATGGCACTACTTTAAAGGACATTTACACAGACGAATTCCTTAGGGTAGGTAGGTTCTCGTAGATACTTGCTCTCTTCAAAAACAAACAAAAAATCTTTTCACACCAACACATTTTCAAAAGCTTTCAAAGCAATTTTTCAAACACTCTGACCCAAGAGTCGATCTGAAATTTTCAAAGAAACTTTTTAAAACCCACAGTTGAAAAGCAAACAAAACATTTTTGAAAACACATTGAGCAAGTATCTAAGAGCCCATGGATAACCATGGATAGAAAGGGTGCTAACACCTTCCCTTTCTATAACCTACCTCCCGAACCGAGAGCAATCTCTTTAAGGAATTTTTCTGTGCTTTTGTCCTTTCCATTTGGAGAAAATAAAAGACGGTGGCGACTCTTGCTTCCGCGACATTTCGCGAACCAGCGTTAAACAGTCAGTTCCAGATCCACCGATCACAGGATGGTATTAGCATTCTAAGCATATATTGTACTCAACGGGATCCACTATGTCTGCTCTAATCAAAGTGTGTGTTATCTAAAACTTAAAACTTACTAAAGGGAATGTATTAATGAATTATTAAAGAACAAAAAAGAAAGTTTTTATTATTGTGTTCGACCAAATTTTGCAACTCAGTGCTTACATATCCCGCGAAGGAATCAGAACATTGTAGTTCTTCTAAAAAATATCGGTTTTTGTATATTTTTTAGTGAACGATGTTAAATTTTATATTCTGCGGCAGCTCGACCTTTGGAGAATCATGCATTTGTTGTATAAAGGAACTAATATGCTCTTATTGAAAAGGTTTTCAAAAGAAAAGGCTTAGAGACAAACCGGTTTGAATTGGTTGAGTATTTTTGTCGGGATAATAGAAAATGGATCTCAATACAGGGGAACATACTATTTCTCCACTTAATTGAATTAGAGTTTTTTATTTGAACCATATTAAAGACTATCATTAAGAGGAAGCATAAGGTTAGGAATGCACTCCCTCATACTTCTCCCAATACTTAAGGCTTGTGACATATGGTTGACCTATTTATTGTTAAGTGTTTTTGGTTTTTGATTAAAGAAAAAGAAGTTTTAATATTGAAGATGCAAATGCAAAATGGAAAGAGAAAAAAAATCTAATGGAAACTCAAGTCCTAATGTTGTCATGCAATGTGAACTTAGAGTTATGATATCAAAAGGGAAAACTACCTAAAGTTATCATACATCATGGTCCTAGGGTTAAGGATTAGAGGAACTTTTACCTAATGATATCATGCTGGGCTTATAACCTAGGTTATAATGAATTCACATCTTGAACAATATGGAATCAAACTCCTAAGGGAGCATGCTAGTCACACAAGAAAACAATCAAATAAGTATGAAGAATGATGAAGCAGAGAGACAACAAAACAAAACTTCAACAAGTTTCTAGCAAGTAAGTGGTAAACCCTAAAGAATATCATCAAAGAGTAAGCAATGATGTGACAAATTAAACATCCAAGTACATACTAAAAACTCCTAAGGCCCATTCTCAAAATATTTCAAGATTAAAGGTTCTAAGACTTAAACAGAAACAAACAATCATTGCACAAGTAAACAAGGCTTTAAGCATCAAGCAAATACCACAACTTAGCATACAAAGACCATATGAGTCAAGTAATATAAATACTTAAACAATTTAGTAAGCACACCTTAAAGAGTTCAGGTAAACATTTCTCAAAGATGAAAGAAATATCACATAAGGATCACACAAGAAATTAGGTCAAAACACTACCCAAACACCAAAACTAGGCCTAAGGACCAAACCAAAGAGGATCAAAGCATTAGGGAAAAGCATGGAAACTTTATAATGCATAGCTTAGGTAAGGTATGAATTCAAAACAATGTATCAAGGTTCACAAAATCTCACACAAACACCACATTGAATAATGATCAAATAATTAAGCAATTCCATCACACATTGTCATCCTTAAGAGGATTCATCCATTCATGGAAAATAAATGATCAAGTAAACATGTGATAAATGATTTAGATGACATAAAATTAGAAGCATACACAATGTATTTCATATCTATCATGGCTTAAAAACATCAAGTATCATGTGTCGCGGTGAAAAGTCGAGGAGATCAAGCTATTTACGAACTTGACTCACAATGACTTAAGAAGTCACCACCGAACTTTATTGTTTCCAAGTAAAAGGGAAAAGAATGAAATCCTATTGTTTAACATCCAATACAATAAGTAAAGACTAAAATAAAATCATAAGGAAGAGATCCAAGGTACGAGGATTGGTTATACAAAGGGAAGGTATTAGCACCCTATGTATCTATAGTGCTCTATAGGAACCACTTATGATATCTATTTTTTGGTTTAAAATTGTTTGTTTGCTAAAGGAGTGTGGAGATGGGAAAAGAATTTTTTTAAATATATTTATGTTTAGAAAGACATAGTCTTATACCTGCGTACCAATTAAGGATCAAAACATCATAGTTCATGGTAAAAATAACAAAAAGGGTTTGTTGTGATTGATTTTTAGGAGAAGAGATATTTCATTATCTTTTAGAGAGAAAGCCTAACTAATACCACCACAAGTATGAGAAGATGGATCTTGCATCATCATGAAATAATGGATACTAACTTAGATATAAATATCAACAAGTTCCCAACTAACGTCTTCATGTGGAAAGAATCACATTTTACTTCAATAATTACTATAGGGATAGGAGAATCATTTCTCAACTACAAAAAAGATTTATAACTAATCTCTTTGAGAAAAAGTTTTAAATTGAAAAGCCAAGTGGCAAAAAGATTTGAGTAATGTTGAAACACTTTTAGTCATTTGAAATTGTTTTGATAAGATTAAGTATATTAAAGCATTCATTAAAGAAAATAAGTTTAAAAATGCAATGACACAAAGTCAAGGTTTTTATATGAAAGTGGTGAAAGTTTGAAAAATGATTTTTTAGGGTTAAGAGGGTTTTTTAGAGTACATGAGGATACATAGGGTAAATATTTACAAAGTTTTTTATACAAAGGGGAATGCACATGATCATGATTATAAAGTCAACAATAGTATCTTTTCCTATGAATTTTTGGGGCACAAGTATTTTAATATCAATTACTAACACACACATAATAAGTGTTGAGCACAAAGGGGAAGTTTAACAAGCTTATAAAGTAAAACCTATTACAAAAAAAAAACTAAACAGACAAGTAAATAAGCAAGCACGGTATCACTTTGGATTAAAGGAATTTATGAAGGAAATACATCCTTAAAGGGGAAGTAAACTCAAGAAACATGGATAAACAATCAAGGGGGTCAAAGCATGTGAAGTTTGAAGTCATGGGTTAGGGTTTTGAACAAGTTAAAAATTAAAAAATTTTGAAAGAAAATTCAAATCCTAAACCTAATTAAAATAAAGTTTTTCATGGTACAAATATACATAAGGGTCATGTTATCAAACAATATTCATTAGTGACATGGCATAGTTATTTAACATGGGTTTGTTCAAGAAATCAAGAAAGAGAACCAAAGAAAAGGTTTTTAAAACAAATAAAAAAGGACTTGTTTTGAATTAAATAAAAATAGGTTAAATAAATAATATTTTTTTGGGATTTTTTTCACATATTTATAAAATAGGTTAGATAAATAAGGAGTGTACAAAAAATCAATTCAAAATGAGTTATTTTTATTGGTGAAAATTAATTTGAAAGTTTGTTAAAAAAAGATAAAATAAACAAGTGGTAAAAATTTGTTTTGTAGTCAAAGGGACTTGAACCCATGTCTTCTGAGTGACAGGTTAAAAATTGTCCACTGAGTCATGCGCTCAATGGTGATAGTAAGTCCAAGCATGAACTTATATTTGACAACAAATGTTGAGTGTTTAGAAAAACAAAAGAAATGAAAATATGCAAAAGGAGGTCCCTTTGGTTCGAACCCTCGCCCTTAGTGTCACCAAAGCCTTAGCACGTGCATTCTTGCCAATGGCGTGGTTGTTTCCTTCGTTCATAAAACAACTTGTATTAAATATAAAATGAACTCATTTTTTAAATTGAGACGATGGTGCCATGGCCATCTTCGTAAACAACATAACTTGTGATTTTCGAATTCCCTCATTTCTCAACCATTTACAAAGATGTAAACATGAAAGTTGCTTGAAATTTTATCAGGAATTGAACCATGCCAGTTGTTGTACCCCAATATTTACCCTCTCTTTTCTCAAGGAATCACCCTGGATCCTAGGTTTGCTTATATCAAGTTTCCAAGCTTTGAATTATCAATTTTTCCAAGCAAACCATTCACAAGAGCAAAATGGTCATTTGCACGCTGAAAAGTAAAACTTTGACTTTTGGATCAAAATCAAGCTTCAAGAGTCATATTTCATCAAAGCTGGTTGGATTTTGGAAATATAGACAAACCTTCATAAAAATATAGACTTCTCATATACAAAAACAAACCTTTGTTCTTCCCTTGGAGCCAAAGAATACAACCACTCTTCCATTTATCTTGCTGACTCAGAACATCCAAAGGCAGCCACTCAAAGCTCCAAGCACGCTCCAGGTAAGTCTTTCTGACTTTATTTTCTTTTCATTCTGAACATCATTAACATGTAAATATCATAGTATTAATGTTGTACATATCATTGTATGAATAGAAAAACTATGGATCAGAACTTCTAGAATAATGCTAGGCTCAGATTTAGGATTAGAACTTCCATAAGTTGTTGTGTTGTTATCCTTATGACTTGCTGATTGTTGAAAACTGAATGGATTACTAATGTGCTAATTGAGTGTTGAAATATGGCATTAAAACTTAAGATGTTCATTCACTGCTTTAACACGTAGAACTTCTAGGATTTTCCCTGTTAACACACACTGAACCTCTGATTCTCACATGCTGATAATGCACTGAACTGCTAATATTCACTCACTGACTCAGCATAATTTAGAACTTCTGATGATTTATTCACCGTTCTAACACAGCACAAAACTTCTGTTTTTCACTCACTATTAACACACACTGAACTTCTGATGCTTACATGATGTTAACACAACACAGAACTTCTAAGTTCTCCTCACATGTTAAATACACTGAACTTCTGATGTTTCCCTCAGCTGTTTTTAAACACTCAGAGTTTATGACTTTCACATGCTGACAATGTACTGAACTGCTGACGTTTGCTCACCGTTTTAGTGTAATACAGAACTTCTGACTTTTGGTTCACTGGCTGCATACCACCCAGAACTTGTGTTTTCCATCTAACATTTCTTGCAGGAACTCAGAGTGTACCAACTCAAGACTTCTGATGCCCACCGACATCTCCTGCTGAGTCACAACACTATTGGCTTCAGAACTTCTGATCCTAGTTATTCTTCTTGCAGCAACACGCTTTTTCTATTTTGCATTTATTTTCCTTTTCAACTCTTTTCTTTTATTAACATAAAAAAAACATAAAAATATTTTCCTTTTAATTTATTTCCTTAAGACAAAAAAAATTTTCTAAACAAGTCCATTTCTTTCTTATAGTATATATTTCAATATGGTTGTAATAATAACTTAGGGCTTACTTTTACTTGCAATTCCAATTCGTACATATTTACCCCCATCCCCTAAATATTGTAATAGCGTAGAATTTCATTTTCTGTAATTTAATGTTTTCCTTATACTGTATAATAATTAGGCGTGTATGGCAAGAGATAAAATCAACAAGTAGACCACTAAAAATCAAAGACAAATGCATGCAATCAAACACACTTGCACACATGCACCCTTAGGGTAATCACACTTTGTTGCCTATCGGAAAAATAGTCATGTCCCTCGAACATGGGAGTTTTAGCAAAGACCCTCGATAAAAGATCGTAGTCTCTCGATGACCCTCGATGTTTCCTTCGGTAAACGATCTAGTCCCTAAAACGATATTGCTAAAACATTCCATGGATTGCTTTCTATGACTATACAAACGTCCCAACATTCATCCCTTCACATCCAACGATGGGGCTTCTTACCAAATCAATGGTGAGATAGCAACATTTAATGGAGGAGGGAAAGCATATCTAAGACCTTTTGAGTAGGTAGGTTCACTCTCAGTTACTCGCTTGCTCACAACAAAAACATTTTATACACCAACACTTCCATTTGAAATATTTTCAAAAGACAACACTTTGTACGCGTTCTTATAGAGACAAGAGCCATTATAAAGGAAACCCTTTTCAAAATCACTTTCAAAAACACATTTCACAAACACATCTTTGAGCTATTTTCGAAACACACACTTTGTATGCGTTCTTATAGAAACGAGAATCATTACAAAGTTATATTTTCAAAATACTTTCAAAAACCCACACCACAAGCACACATTCAAACAAAAGGAAGTGATCTAGCGAGTAACTAAGAGCCCATGGAAAATCATGGATGAAAAGGGTGCTAATACCTTCCCTTTTCATAATCTACCCCCCCGAACTCAAGAAAACAACTCTAAAGGTCTTTCCTGTGCTTTTTCACCTTTCCTTTTGGATAAAAGAAAAGTCGGTGGCGACTCTTGCTAAACCGCAACATTTGTGAATACAAACGCAAAACCCTCAAGTCAGTTATTCCACCGTATCACACCAACCATTTAAATTAAAACCCAAAGGTTAACAAGAATTTATATCAGTACCAAAATGAAATCCTAACTGTTCAATTTCACAATTCTCATCACACAAGCAAAATTAATGAAAGATAATTACATGGTTAGCTTCAGGACAATCATATACATTTTATCTTTAGAAATTGAACACAAATGATGTATGTATGAGGGTTTAGAAAATACCCAAGCTTCTTCTATGGATTTTTAGTGTAAAGTGATGATCCTATGAGCTTGTTGGGACCTCAATGAAACTATTACAACCCTTACTTTTCTTTTAAAGTTGCTGAAAATTTCTAACCAAGTCAATATGCAAGCCACAATTTTAGAGTTTGGAGGATGGTGATGATGATGTTACAGGAGTGTAACAGGGGTTTAGACAAGTTCTAAATTATTATTATGAGGTTTTTGGATGGTTATCTTGCATAAAACTTGCAAGGGTGATGAATTTTGAAGATAAGGTTTTCAAGGTTCAAAAATGGAGTTTTTAACCAATTCTGAATTTGAGAGAGTTTAAAGGTGTTTTAGATATGTAAATTGATGTGTTTGAAGTGAAAATGAGCTCTATATTTATAGATAAAACTTAGACGTAATGAGATTGACAAGTTCTTAAGTTATCAAGTTATGGCTTGGTTCAAATTCAAAGATCAAGTTATGTGAAAATTCCATGGTTCCAATGCATAGTACAACGAGTTGCTGGTATAGAGAGGTTGCTTCCTTCATTAAGGGTGGAGTGTGATCAGAAGAAAGCAAAGGTATGGGCTTAAGGAAGACTTTTTATTAAAATATTACTTTTCAAGAATGGCAATGGTTCCTTTCTTCCTAAAATAGAAAGTAAATTTGATAATAGCTTGTATCACTAAAGTAAATTGATCATAAGATTATCACAAAAATGACTTGTAATGCAACTTTGATCACCCAACTTCATCTCTTCAAAACTTCCAGATCAAGTAAGATAAATTCATGCCATTTGAAATTTCGGAAAGCATGAAACTTTATCTACAACTTTCATGTTGAACACTTTCTCTGAATCAATTTGGATATTAGTGAAAAATGGCCATGAAATTGGTCACTTTTTAAAATCAAAATTGTTTGATAAATTTCTCTAAGTGTTGATAGAATTTCACATGCTTATATCTCTTAAATTGGGCATTTTTTGGAGATCAACCTTCATAACAAAGTTATAGAACTTTTTATTCTCTATAACTTTTATGTTGAAAGTATTCTTTGACTCATCTTGCATCTTGGAAAAACTTGCTTGTGAAGTTAGTGCTTTTAAGGCACAAAACACTTAAATTTTTCTAAGTGTTGGAAAATATTCAATTTTTACATTTGTTGATTTTCTTGATTCTTTTGATTCTTGATGATCAAGTTTGATATTCTTAAATTTTTTTATGATCCTAGATCTTTTAAGTTCAATGATGACCAAAAAAGTCCAAGTTTGACTTTTGTTTGACAGTTGACTTTTCATCAATTGATTCCAATTCTTTCACTATCAATCAATTGTATCTTTGAAAATGTCTTGAGAAATATAATTAGGTAAAAAAGTTGCATTTGAGTTATTTGAAGTATGCTTCAAGCCATTAGGTCGTGCACTGAGGCAAAATTCATATATCCACTCCCTTCAATCAAAACCCTAATTGATCAAGACTTGTGATGATGAAGACCTCTTGATTCAAAAACATGCTTGACACAAGGAGCAAACACAACTATTTTTTCATTTTTTCATATTTACAGTGATGCATATGAGGTGGTATCTTAGTTCAAAAATTAGGGTACAACATCATGCATTAGAAATGGTTAAGCAATCAACAATCGAACCCTTGGTGTATCAACTAAGTGGATCATTACCAACATGCTAACCAAATGATCAAATGAGATAATGAAATGAGGTGTCTAAACCAAACAAGTCAGAGGAAAAATCATGGTATTCATATCATTCAAGTTCTTTAAACATTAAGAGCAATCACACAAGACAACGTCTAAAACTCACACCACAAGATAGGTAAGCATTACTTTAAACATTTTCAATCATGCATCGTCAATATAGAGAATTTGGGTGATCAAATAATGATGAGAACTAAGGCATTACCTCATGGTAAACAACTCAAGAACAAGTTGGGATTAAAACCCTAATGGTTTCAGAATTGCAAACCCTAATCACTTAACCAATACAAGCAACCATCAACACCTTTAATCATGCATTAATACTTCAAAGTAAACAATTATGCCTCAAAAAATTAAGTGAAATATCATCTAAACGACATGAGGTCAGCCACAAACAAGTTTCCTAAATGTTCCTAAAATAGTACTCAAAAGTTCTCATCAACATATTATTGCACACCAAAATTTTCCTTCTTATGTCTCACATCTTAAGCTTATGCTTCATCATTATACATACCATTTGCATCGCATTACTTCATGGTTATATGATAAAGGTGTTCTTGTTCTATTGGTCTTTGTCAAGCAGAAGAGAAATTTGACAATTAAGACAATAAGGATGAGTTATCCTCAATTTTTGTGTTAACTCAAGCTAAAAAGGCTTCCCATGCCTTATGACATCTCATTTTGTCCACTACTTCATCAGATGATTGAAGACTGCAAGAGTTTTGAAGTGAGTAACATTCTCCTATCTTTTGATCCTTAATCTAGGTTTTTGATTATCTGAGTGTGTGGCATATTCATGGGCAAGAATTTTGAAGCATCACCATCATCCCACTGCACAAAGCACATGAGGTTCAAAGTTCAGTGGTGGTGCCATATTAGGGTTTCACTGTGTTTTGAGGTACATATATTAATAAAGTCTGTTTCTTTTGTTTCTTCAAGCAGTGAAGTGTGGGATTATGGTTTATTAGGTGTTGTGTTTGAGCTTTTTAATACTACATTCAATTGAAGTCCATTGGATTTCATATCAATATGTTTTTCTATGCTTCAAGATTTATCTACCCTCAATGATTCCTCAAAGGCATGACTTATTACGTGATCTAGTGAATTAGGGTTTATTTCCCTAGTAATGTGGCGATCAGTAGTTTTTCTTCATTAGGGTTTATTTCCCTTTTCATGTGGTAATCATAAGGTTTCTTCCCTAAGTGCCTACTTGATCAGATGATTATGGTCAAAGTCTAAAGTGTGGGTTTAGCTAGCAAGCGGGTGATTTCTTAACATGGAGGCATACCAATGGAAACTAACTTCATCCATGATCAAGGACTTATCTTTGATCTTTGTGTGTTGTTTCTCAATGCTGGTAGTCTTTGGTTGTGTTCACCCATTAAAAGTTGAGACTATTCTCATTTGCTTGTGGAACGAGTTAGGTTTTTGGCAGAATTTCACATGCTTATATCTCTTAAATTGAGCATTGTTTGGAGATCAAACCTCATTGACAAAGTTGTAGAACTTTTTATTCTCTACAAAGTTCATGTTGAACGTTTTCTTTGAATTAGCTTTCATTTTAGTGAAACTTTCTAAGTGTTGGAAAATCTTCAATTTTGACTTTTGTTTACTTTCTTGATTCTTTTGATTCTTGATGATCAAATTTGATATTCTTGAAAATCTTCAGTTTTACTTTTGTGTGACAGTTGACTTCTCATCAGTTGATTCCAATTCTTTCACTATCAATCAAGATGTTGCATTTGAGTTCTTTGAATTATTATTCAAGCCATTAGTTCATGAAATGATCAAAAATTCAATGATCCACTCCCTTCAATCAAAACCCTAATTGATCAAGACTTATGTTGATGAAGACCTCTTGATTTAAAAACATGTTTGACACAAGGAGCAAACACACCGTTATTTTTGTATTTTGTTAGATATGCAATGATGCATATGAGGTGGTATCTTAGGTCAAAATTTAAGGTACAACAGATGCCCCTATTTAAGTTTCTTCTATTCGGAGATTTGAAGATTGAAGTATTCGTCTCGACGTGATAAGAGGTACTTGAATGCAAAAATGCACAATTTTTTGCCCTAAGATGCCACAGCAGAAAACATGCTTAATTGCTTACAAGAAATAACAAGGAGTCCACGAAGGTATAATAAAAGCCTCATTGGGGAGAAGAAATAAAACAATTACAAGGAAACAAAGACTATTTGGAAAATATTAACTCAATTCACCGGGAGAAAGAGAAACTCAGTTCTACTAAGGAAAAACCCAAAGAAGAGGAAAAGAAAATAGGATATCATATCAATGATAACACTCAGGATGAAGGTAGACTAACAAACCCCAAAGAAATCAGTTTTTAATCAAGCTTTCTGCTAAAAGAATAACAATGAACCTCCCCACGACGAACGAGTCTCAGTTTCTTCTTTAATTAAGCCTTCCACTTGAAAAGGGTATCAATAAACTTCCCCAAGATGAATGGTTTGTTTCTTATTTATTAAAGTCTTCCACTTGAAAAGGTTAACAATAAACTTCCCCACAAAGATTTTTGACTTAAAGTCCTACCTTGAAATAGGCAACAATTTTTTATTGTGTGTGCCTGTGAAATTGTTGTTTTGGTTTTGGTTTAAGTATTCGAGACATGTCTTTGGTTGTAACATTTTCTCTTCATGTCATGACTAATTGCTCATACACTTGTAAACACCTCACTACACACTTTTGAATGATGCTTGTGTACTTTGGTGATTATACCATGATTTCAATGCCTAAATGGACTTCTTCTTGATCATGAGACTTATGCTAATTTAATAACATGTCTATGTTTGTCTCTCTCTCTCTCTCTCTATCTCTATCTCTATCTCTCTCTCACTTACCATATCCCTTCTCTTTTAACTTGTTTTGATTGATAACATTGCATGAGGAATTATGTCCACTTAGGGTTATGTGGTTGCCTTCTCTTGTATGATTTGATTGTGATTCTTTATCAAGTATGCTTGTATGATGAAGATAATATCTTGATGTGTTTTCTACTAACCTATAAACTTATAAATCTTCTTTCACTTCACTTCACCTCCATATTCCATGATAAGTTAGGAACTTGACCTATAAGTCTTCACTAGCTAATATGCTTACATGTGTGGCTTCTCTTGTGACTTTTAAGACCTTGCCTCTTGTGCATGACCCTTAGGGTATCCTTTTACATATACAAATGTTTACTTTTATGCAATTTGGCTTCCCGTTGTATGTCTACTACTTGTCTTAGACTTAGGTCAATTTTTGCTAGTTGTTTGAGTTTCTTCCTTCTTCACCATGCATGCTTGTTTCAGTTAGGTGATATTTGTTAACATGTGACCACTTGATGATAACTTGTGATGTATTAAAGAGTGTTTAGGTCTATATATCCACTCTTGCATCTCATTTTCTTTATACTTTTAACATTGTCTAAAGTCTTGTCTTCTAAATGCTTAATTACACTTCCACTTGCCTAGTTTGGGGATTTCATCTTCCCTTTGACCTATGTTGCTTTGTCTTGGGTAGAATTAGGATGATAACATGTTATGGGCAGTAGATTTGAGTTTTTTTATATACTTTCATAACATGCCTTCTTTGGTTGGTCAATCATTTCTTGATTTCCTTTCTTGTTTACTTTCCCAAGTACTTGTTTGCTTGCCTTCTTTGTGTGATCCTTGAGTGATATTTCTCCCACCTTTGAGACACATTTGTACAAACCTATTAAGGTATAATTTCTAAATTGTATATGTATTTACCTTGATTTCTTCACTTCATCTTTGCTTTCTAAGTTTTGATGTTTGTTTGACACTTAAAGCCTTGAATGCTTGTGTGTTTGTTGATTGCTTATGTTTGTTTTGTAATGCCTTAGGGTAGAACCATTTGAGCATGACCCTTAGGGGAACTTAGTGTGTCTGTTAAGTCCTTACTTAGACACATTATTACTTTGTTATTTATGATTTGAAATATGTTAGAGTTTAAGCTCTTGTTGGTTTGTACTTGTTGATTGATGTTTGATTCTTGCACTTCGGTGTTTGCTTGGCTATTAGACCATATTAGTTGAGGTTTATACTCATGTTTGTTACTTTGTAATTTTTTTTGTGATAACATGGCCCCTTAGTATTTTATTTTCATCTTCTTTAAGATGTGAACTAAATAGACCTTAAGTTCTAAACTAAACATGACAACATTAGGTAGCTCCCTTTAACCTTAACCTTAGGTCCATCTTTGCATGCTAACTTAGATAAATGTTTCCCTTAAATCCTAACCTTAGAACCACCATTGCATGACAACATTAGGATCTCTAGTCTCCCTTATACTTTTTCATTCCCCTTTTGAATCTTTAAAACTAAAACTTCTTTTCTTCTCAAACTTCTCAAAAAACACTTAATAAATAATGATGAGAATCACACTTCATGAGCCTTAAGAAGAGGAGAAGGACGAGTGGGTCAATTCCTGAAGCTTGTCCTTCACTCCATTAATATTATTTGTGCGCTTCAAATCACCAAATCCTTTTTCAATGTAAAATATACAAACCAATTCAAACCTTTTTCCTTCGGGCTTCCTTCGGGCTTTTCTTTTAAGAAAACCTTTTCACAAAAAGGAGGTGTTATTTCCACTCTGCATAATATGATGCATGATTCATCAATGTTCGGGTTGCAATATGCCAACTGCTAGAGTGCTAATGTAACATTGTCCACCTAAAAGCATTAAAAAAACCAAAACACCTTTTTAGGTGAACTACGAGTGCCCTAATCCCCTATAGCACAAAAGGCGATACATAGGCACAAAGGTTCGAAACCGCGGCGGGCACAACTAATAAAATCTTTCTTTTTGTATATACTTTGCATTCAATCATTTTCTCTTAGCTTGTTAGATTTAGACTTGACACACCCTTTGACTAGACAACAAGAGTGAATTCCATTGAGTACCACTGACGTGAGGGGTGTTAATACCTTCCCCTTGCGTAAACAACTCCCTTACTCATTTTCTTGGTCGCGAGATCTTGATTTCTCTATTCTCAAGTTTTCTTCGATGTTTTCCTTTCCCTTATGTGGGATAAATAAATATTTAATGGCGACTTCATTGTTTGAGATTTTCTCCAGTTGCTTCATATATCACCAAACATCAATAACATTTCAACACATCAACATGCATTAAAGGTTTATTAAAAAGATATTAAACATGTATCAATCAATCACAAATGTACTTCAAGAGAACAACCAAACCCTAGGCAAACATATGTCTAATCACAACCCAAAACTTGGCTCAAGAGAATGTTTACAAGTCATCAAATTCTAACCCTAATTGAAAGCATTAACACTTAAAACACATTTGATCATTAAAGTCCTATCCATATAGGCAAATCCACTTCTCTGATGACAGACTTCTTGGAACCGTAAAAGCTTTTAATACAATACCATTATAGCGCATGGGATTCCCATTATAAGCGAGCTTCGATAGAGTATACTTTGGCATCACATTTAAGACAGATTCGTTATCTATCAGCACATTAGATAAGGCATCATCTTTACAGTTCAGGGATATGTGTAACGCAAAATTATGGTTCCTCCCTTCATCAAGCAAGTCGTCATCACAAAAGCTGAGGTTATTGCAAGTTGTAAAGTTTCCCACAATTCTAGTAAACTGGTCAATCGTCACATCCTGTTCAATGAAGGCTTAATCCAAGAGTCTCATAAGAGATTCTTGGTGAGCGCCAGAATTCATTAACAGAGCCAGGATAGAAATTTTGGATGAAGTTTATAATAATTGATCAACAACTTTATAGTTACTCATCTTTATAATCCTCGCCAGATCGTCAATATCTTTCTCCCAAGCAGCACCACTAGCCTGGCCTTCCAACTTCTTGGGCTTAGAACTATTTTCAACATGTTGTTTACCAGAATCAATAATTCCCTAAGATACCGGAGCAAACACCCGACCACTACGGGTCACTCGACTGGCTTCAACAATATTTTCAATAGTTGACAAAGGTTTGAATGGAATTTCTTTTCCATCTTCCAGAATAGTAGCATGATACTTATATAGTAGGGCTTTATCAGATTCATAAGGAATAGACTCCGATAAACAGATAACAAGAGGAGTCACAGCAGGCCTACTATGATATGCAATTTCTACAGACGTAGGAATATCAAAGTGTGGCACTTTGACATTCACTTTAGCATCTTCAACTCTTCCTTTATAAATAATAGTCTCAACCTCTGTATCGAAACAATCCTCAACTGTTGGCACTGAAATAAGTGACATCTTTGCATTTCTTTTTCTATTAGCAATAATAATAATTGCTCCTTCTTTAAACAAACATAGGCTTTTCAATATCTTGAGATCACCTCTCAAAACAAAGCACCCCCGAGGTTTTCTTTCACATTTCGGATAATTGTCATGACTAAAATCAATCAACTCCAACTGAACCCACTTTTCATGTATCTCTAAAGGGGTCACCGTGTCAATATCCGAAGTGATAGGCTCATTTGAATAGCTTCCGACCATATTCACTTCATTATCATCTCTGTTATAAATGATGGAGATGGTCCTCTCATCCATCAACCTGTGGATATCACTTCCCGTAGCCAAGCATCCACGTGGATTTCTAGAACAAACTCTGCATGTGGCGTGGCTATCTGAAACCAGAGCAAGCCTGTATAGATTGTTGTGCATTTCAACCAGTGATTCCCTAACATGCATGATATCAAAAACCTGATACTTTCTAAGGAAACTAGCTATCATATTTATATCAATATACTCAAATTTTGGTCAGCATATCTGACTAAGACCCTGACCCGTCATCCTTTGGAGGTCTTTTTTTACCACGGCTATTGTACCCCAATTTTTGCCCCTAAGATCCCCTTACCATACCATATTGATTCAATCACAACAAGATCACATTAGGGCTTTTGGTTCTCCTTCCTATCTTTAGCTTTGCTCTTTGAGGAATCACCAAGCACCTTTGACTTTCCTTTTAATTAATAAAATGCAATGTTGGTTTGTCTTACTTGTCAACAATGCAGGTAAAGGCAATGGGGCTTAGCAAGTTGATCCATGGGTTCATGAGTTTATTTCCATGACCTAGTCAATGAAGCTTGAGAAGTTCAAACCATACCATGGAAGTTGTTTTGGAAGGGATGGCATGTAAAGGTTATTTTGGTTCACTACATTTCCAAATTATCAAGGTTGATTCAAAAGTACAAGGGGTTGATTGAAGGAGTTGTCATGCTTGGACAAGGCCTTGTTCCCATTGATCACAAGTGCATATTTCTCTTAATTCTCAAGATATAGAAGTGGTTGTGGTTTCTATGAGTTCTCATTATCATCCTCAAAAACTTATATTTACAAAGCATTTGTTTTTGTACAAGAAGTTTATTCAAAATTGTCAAAGTTCCTCAAGGCATGTTTCTTAATCTAGGAGCTAGGGTTTTGAACTTCAAAGGAGTATATCTTGCCTATCTTTTGGTATTTTTGAGTGATTCCAAAGACATCCTTCTCTTCAAATGGATATCAACAAATCACTTTAAAAGTTCCAAGGAGTTTTCATGTGAAAGAAACTTGATGATGAAGAAAGATTACAAGTCCTCTAGATGAACCCCCAATTTCTCAAGTTTAACTTCAAATGATCATAACTTGGTTAATTTTTATCACCTTGAGCCCATTATTTTTCCATAATGATCTTGAATATGTGAACTTTATGCCTTCTTTTATGTGCAAAGTGATAAAATGGATGAAAGTTGCATTAAGGATACTAAAGATTATAGGTCATTTTATGAAATTTTGCCAACTTCAACAAGTCATAATTTTCTCAATTTTTGGAGATTGTGAATGGTTCAAGTTTAAAAATTTCATTCAAGAGATCTACTTCATTCCATCTTTTTTGGTCAAGAGAAAATTCCAAGTAGAAGGCTATGTTTGGATGCAAGACATTATAGGTCACTTATGAAGAAAAATTTGAAATATTTCTAAGTATGGAAAGTCAACATTTTTTCTCCAACTTTGACTCAACACAACTTTCAGCTCAAACATCCATTTGATTCCATTCTTTTTCCATTGCAAATCTTGAAACCTCACCTTTCTAAAGCATCAAGAATCATGCCCTAAGGCCCCTTTAGTTGAAAATGCCATTGGTCATAAGTTGGCACTTTGAAACTGAATTTCTCACCAAGTCAAAATTTTGAAATTCATAATGTGGCCTCTAATCACAAGTTTTCCACGTTTTTTTCCTCTAAACATGTTTAGGGAAGTTACATATTTGTTTAGCACCTCAAAACGCAAGGATTGGATGAGTTTTGGTGAAAATTATATCACACTTCACTCATGCATCAGGTTTGCACGAATTCACTCCAAAATGCATCATTCACTCTTCCTTTTGATACCATTTGTTTCTCCTACATACATGAACTATCCCATTCTTTTTCTCAAGCTTGGATAGCCAGAATCACCCTGCCAAACTTGTTCCCTAACTCAGAATTCAGCAACTTAGAAATCCATTCTCAAGCCTTTTTCAATCCAATTTTTTCATCAATTCACCTTCCTTGATCTTCCCTGAAGCTAACCATATAATTACATTCAAGATTCGTGCCCTATATTGCTCCATAAAAGTCCAGTTTCAGAGCTTTGCAACTAAACTTCAATAGGTAGATTCCTTCATCAATTCCTTAGAACTTTGATATCATTGTGATGCTCCCATTGCCTTAGTTCTAGTTGCAACACTTGCTTCTTACTGGAAACACTTTTTGACCATGAAATTTCAAATCCCTTTTCAAAACTTTCTTTCCAAATTGCTTGAGCTACAATTTATATAAATTTGGCGCGAGGGTGTGCTTGTCTTCATCTTGAAGAGACGAAGCGAATGGCATAGGTCTGAGCTTCTGATTTTACAGTTTGAGAGATATGCAATTCATGTTAGTGGAGGTTGAAGATGACCAACGTGTCATCTTCCAACCAATGATGGCACGCCACTTGTTATTTTTGAATTATAATTTAATAATTGATTCAGTGTTTTATTCACTAATGACCATGATATGCACAGCACGCAGATCCCTTGGATTTGATTACTAACGCGTTTTGACTCTCATCCAATGGTCTACATTTTTTTACTTTTATTTTCTTTTCTGATTTTTTATATTTAATTGTTTTAAACTTCAAAAAGTCATAGAAAATTCATTTTTAGTCCAAAAAATCTAAAAAAACTATGATAAATATTTTTTATTCTTGTCTTTCTGATTTTTATTTTTTTCACAATTTAATTTTGTGTTTTGGTATTTTTTATAAATTTACACTTTATTGGAATTGCTTTAAATGTTTAAAAATACTTTTATGCATTTTTAAATTCTGAAAAAATTATGGAATGATCCAATATTATTGTGACAAATATTGGTGACCTTATTTTATTTTTGTTTCTGACTTTGCTATTTTTTATCATTTCTTGATTTATTTCACCCATTTCTTTAAATTTTAAAATAGTTTCTGACTTTAAAAAATTACCAAAAAATTTATAAAATTATTTTAGTTCATTTCTGATTTTTCTATTGTCTTACTTTTTATTTCTTGATTAATTTGAATATAGTTGACATTTTTTCTCTTTTATTTCTATTTTTAAACATTATTTTTAACCTTTTTGTATATATTAAAATGTAATATTATTTTGTGATTATTTTCTGGCTGATCTTGGGTTAAATTTTTGATCATGAACTTTATTAACATCATTAGATCTATGGTGTTGAGTCTAACTCCACAAAAATAGATGAATGATTTTAATAATAGTTTGATTAAATTTAATCCAAAAGTGGTTTGTATATTCTCTCCCATCCGACTTCATCTCATCCCCCTTCTTATTGCACTCAATGTTGTTGGAGCATGATCTCTATATCATGTCTTAAAATAAATGGTGCATATATTACTATTGATCAGCCTCAAAATAGGCGCGACTTCTATATAAGTCCACTTACGATTGCTTAACATAGCGCTAAATTTTGTCCCGATTCTAATAAATGATCATTTGTAGCCCAAACTTATGTTTGCAAGCCCAAGTATGTTAATTTGATCTCTTTGATCCAATAACCTTGAGATTCATTGTGTGGAGGCTTTGGTTCTATCAATCCTCTAATGGATCTAAAACACCTTTAGTCAACGCGGATCACTTAAACACCGTTGATCGTTAAATGATACTCATAAGGATTCCAAATGGATGATATACTTAACAAAAAGAAAATGCAACTTGTTGTGTGGAGGCTTTGGTTCCACCAATCCTCTAATGAGTTCCAAATGCAAGTTTCAAGATGATCATCTAACTAACCACTAATCACTAATAATTTATTTTATTTTGTGTTTTTATTTTATGTTCTTTACTTTATGCACCATTTACTTTTAGCATTTACATTTCATGCTATTTTTCATCTTTGCTCACTTGAGCCCCTTTATATTCTTGTCATTTTTTATTTTTCTCACCTGAGCTTTTCTTTTCTTTTAGAGACACCTAATAATCAACATAAACCCTAAAAATCTTTAATGATACTTGGACTATTTGGTTACTACCCTTGGCATTATGGAGCATTGGACTTTTTGGACTTAGGATTAGAAACCTTGGCCTATGATTGGAGACCTTGTGATCTTATCTGATTATTTTGTCTAGATCTATTGAGGTTTACCTCAAGATATTTGGTTGTTTGTTTGTTTTGTGTGCAGGTTATTGTAATTACACCCTTTGTTTGTAATATGGAATTCATCCATATATAGCCATTACTCTGCCCAATTTTTGTGAAGAATTAATACACTTGAAGTTTGGTTCTCTCAAGAGGTCTAGTACATTTACTTGTTTGGTTTCAATCCAAAGAATTAGAATTCTATTTTGGCCCATAATGTCAAGTATTGGCTTCTTGTTGGTTAGATGGTTCTTATCCCTAGCTTTTACCTTATGCTTTAGGATAGCCTCTTCTTCTCCTCCCATCTTCTTTAATTTCAAAAATCTTCTCCCCCCTTTTGAAAACTCTTCTTGTTTTAAACTTGAATTACTTTTATAATAAACTTGGACTTAGGTCCATGCATTTTCAAACATTTTCATAAATAAACTCCAATAAACTTAACAATACTTTGACAATTTTGTGAGAAGACTAAAAGTCAATCAATCTCATTTCAAACCATTTTGCCACTTTGGCTTTTATCTTTAAACTTTTCTCAAAAGATTGAACTTTTGTCAATCCTTATAGTGATGCAAACAACTATACTTCTAAAATATGTAGTAAAGAGAGATATTTTCCACTTGGGTGTTGAGTGAGGCATTGTTGATTTTAAAATCCAAGCCATATCCTCCACTTTGAGATGGTGCAAATTCTCCTTTATCATGATTGTAGGTAGTAGGTATGTTTTCCACACGGACAATGACGATAATGTTTTATCTCATAAAATTGACCAACACATTTGTGTTTTAAAATTTTTAAAAGAGGAACTACGTGTACCCTGATCCCCTATTACACGAAAAGGTGGTACGTAGGCACTAAAGATTCGCAACCGCGGCAGGTGCAAAAAATCATAAAAAATATGTTTCTTTTCCCACCTCCACCATCTATTTTATACAACATTTTTCATAGCCAAAATATACAGATTTTTCAAAGAGGTTCTTACAGAGTACCGTAGATGTTTAGGGTGCTAATACCTTCCCTTTGCATAAACAACCCCCTTACCTAGAATATTTCCCCTTCTTTTTGGGTTATTCTCTCTTTTCCCATACCTTTGGAAACAATAAAGCACGGTGGCGATTTTTATTTTGATTTGTATAAGTCTAGTCAATCCAATGGCTTAGTCTTGAACATTTCTACCGCTATAGAAAAATGGTGACTTCACTGGGGAAAGATTGACCTTTTGCTGGTCCATCCCTAAGTGGGTTGATCCTATCTTTTTTTATATCTGTATATGTGTTATTATTGTTTTTGTGTTATATGTTGTATATATGTTTGTCTGGATTTTCCTGATTTTCAAGGTGCTTGGTGATTACTTATAAGTCCTATACCCGGGCTTGGGAAGACTTTAAGATAGGACGGGCGGTATAGTCATGTTAACTTTGAGGGAGTAATCCCAAAAAAGGAGGCATGAGATCCCCCACTCAGTGGAGGCCCCTTTGACTGTAGTGTCATTTACCGAGTAATCAGGAAGACGTACTGCTTTCGACCTGGGAGCCTGCTGAAGCTAAGGACCGTAGAATACCAAACCCATCTTGTCCTTTTAGGAGTAGTGCGGAAGCTATGACAGAGTAATCCGGAAATAGTTGTCACGCGATACTATGCTCGGACGAGTTTTTCTTGAGAATATTACTAATTACCGAATTAATCGGGAAGTTGGTAATATCCGAAGGAAGGATGTAGACTCTGGGAACCTCTAGAACCTTGTTCGGAAGGTGATAACTTTTAGACCAATACCTTATGGGTAGTACCTTCGAAATCATGCTCGTGACGTTGAACCTATGAACCCTATATGTGTGATCTTGTGTGTGATTGTTGCATCATGCATCCATGCACTCATAAGCATATTTTGGAGAAATCTTATTTCAAGGGATTTAAAAGTTGACCATTTGTGAATATCTCAGGTATATTTTAACCATGGATTCTGGAAAGAGAAAGACCGGGAAGTACAGTTTCAAGGATCCCAAGATAGATGAGTTGATCAGTCTAATTCCCGAGATCGAGTGATCTGCAGACTTTCGGAAGAAGTATGGATCCATTATTCCTCTCATGAAGCTGAAGATGAAGGAGGGTATTCTCTCGACCTTGGTCCAGTTATATGATTCGATGTATTATTGCTTTACTTTTCCCGACTATCAATTCATGCCTACACTGGAGGAGTATTCTTATTTATTGGATTTACCTATTACCGGTCGTGTTCCTTTTACTGGTTTGGAGGGTGAGCCAAAACCACATGAGATTGTTGCTTTGATTCATCTGGGGAAGTCTGAGGTGGAAGCCCATATGACTACTAAAGGAGGGATTAAAAGATTACCAGCTCAGTTCTTATTGGAGAAAGCTTGTTACTTTTCCAGGATGAAGAGTACAGTCGCTTTTGAAGCCATCTTTGCTCTACTTGCTTACGGGTTGTTCTTATTTCCTAATATGGACAAGTTTGTTGACATTAATGCTATCAGGATCTTCATGATTGGAAACCCAGTTCCTGACTTGTTGGGTGATGCTTATTACTCTATTCATCTTAGGAATTCTTATCATGAGGGGATGATTATCTGTTGCACACCTCTGTTGTACCGGTGGTTCATCTCTCATATGCCTCAGTATGATGCTTTTTGGGATGTCAAGAAAGAACCCCGTTGGGCTCCTAAGATCATGGAACTTACTCACTCGGATATTGATTGGTATCATCGAGCTTACCAGGATATAGAGATTATTGACAGTTGTGGTAGTTTCCCCAATGTACCTCTTCTTGGTACAAAGGGAGGAATTAACTATAACCCTCTTCTTGCACGACGACAGCTTGGTTATCCGATGAGGGATAAACCAAATAGTATTCATTTGAGTAGTTTCTTTTTGAAGGATGGAGAAGACCATAGGGAAGCTAGGGAGCAGATTACAAAGGCCTGGCGTCACATTCATAAGAAGAGTAGGAAGGATTTGAGACCTAGGGGTGTTGTTTCTTTGGAGCCATATCTTCAGTGGGTCCGAACGAGAGCTATTCAGTTGAAGATATCGTATTCCCGGGAAACACCTATGCCTGATCTGTTTGTGAAGACCACTCCTCCCTTATTAGATGATCTAGAAGAGCTGCAGCTCGCTTTGGTCAGGATGCAACAGGAAAAGGACGCTTGGAAGAATAAGTGCCAAACTTTAGAGATTTCCTATAGAGCAGACTAGAAGGAGAAAGACAACTTGATTGAGATCCTTGAGAGTCGAGCGGTAGAGACTATGGAGAGGCAAGGGGATTTATTTTCTCCTAAGCCTCAATCAGATGCTGATCACTCACTTCCTGATTCAGGTGATTGGAAGGAGTTTGCCATCAGACATGCAGAAGAAAACCAGAGGTTGAAGGCTCAGATTTCCAGGCTCACAGGGAAGTGCCAGCGTATAGAGTGATCTCCATCAGTTTTACTCTCAGGGTTTTAGATTTTTATTTCATCTTGTACTTGGGATCATTGAAACTTGTAATCCATTTTGGAATTATTATAATAAAATTTTTTAGTATTTCAAATGCGTTATTACTTTGATATTTGCAATATGTCCACAAATTTTAAATCGCTTGAAATATTAAATAAAATCATGTGCATTGCATATCATGCATCATATTGTACATATTTCTTGCATTTGTTATGCATATCCAGGTGTCTTACCAAGATTCTTGACTTTGTTCAGCAAGCTGACTCACAACTATAACATTCGGGCTAATTTCAGAAAGAAGATGGACAACCTTGAACAAGAGAATTGCGATCTGCACGAGGAGGTTTCTGCTTTGAAGGCCGGCATGGTCAATCTGACTACTCTGATGGAAATTCTGGTGGCTGCTCAGAATCAGCCACTGAGTGTTCAACCTCAACCAACAAGGGAAACTACTGAAGCTCCGAATGTTCCCGTATCTGCTACTCTACTTGCAGTTCAGAATCGCATGCCTCAAGGTTATCCATGGGGAATGTCATATAATTTTACACCTGAAGGTTTCAATCTTAGTCCTCAAGATACTCCGATTGTTCAGACTATTGTTACTCTGGCACCTCATGTGGTGCATGTTGCTCCTGTTGCGCCTTCGTCGGTGGATATGGTTATGTTTGTTAATGATGATGTGTGTCATCCTTTCCCTCCACCGAGTGAAGACTTGGGTCTTTATGACAGAATGGGTGATTTTCAAGAGCAGTTTGACAAGATGCAAAGAGAGATGAAGGCCCTCAGGGGAAAATAGCTATTTGGGCAGAATGTGAATGATCTATGCTTGGTCCTGAATGTTAAGATACCTACTAAGTTTAAGGTCCCGGAGTTTGAGAAGTACAAGGGCAACACTTTCCCTCGTGCTCATCTGGTGATGTACGTGAGAAGAGTGTCTACCCATACTTATGATCAGCGTCTGTTGATTCACTTTTTTCAGGATAGTTTGACCGGTGTTGCGCTAAAGTGGTATATGAGTTTGGACAGTGCCAATATCCATACTTTCAATGATTTAGGGGAAGCATTCATCAAACAATACAAGTACGACATGGACATGGCGCCTGACTGTGATCAACTCAGGTCCATGGTTCAGAAAGACATGGAATCATTCAAAGAATATGCACAGAGATGGCGTGAGGTAGCCGCCCAAGTGATTCCTCCTATGGAAGAGAAGGAGGTGACTAAGATTTTTCTTGAAAATGCTGGGTGCTTTCTACTACGAGAGGATGGTAGCAAGTGCGCCAAATGATTTTACTGAAATGGTAGGAATGGATATCCGCTTAGAGGAGGTTGTAAGAGAGGGCCGCTTAACGAAAAGTGAAAGTTCAGGAAGTGTGAAGAAACCATCTTATGGGTTTAACAAGAAGAAGGAAGGGGATGCAAATGCTGTTATGCAAGAGAGGTGGGTTAATACTCCTAGAAGGAATTATCAGTGTCATCAGCAGGTCGCCTCAGTTACTCCAGTTGTGGGTGTAGCTCCAACTACTGTTGCTTATCAAAGACCATCCTAGCAGGGGAATTAAGGGTATAATCAGAGAAGGGAGAGTTATGACCCTATTCCTATGAGCTATACAGAGTTACTACCGACATTGATTCAGAAGAAGCTGGTTCAGACCCGACCACCTCCCGTCGTACCATCATCATTGTCTTAGTATTACAAAGCATACCAAACATGTTCTTTTCATCAGGGAGCACCAGGGCATAATGTTGAGAATTGTTATCCTTTGAAGACTAAGGTGTAGAAGTTGGTAAAGTCTGGTGTTCTATCTTTCAAGGACGTGGGACCTAATGTGAAAGACAATCCTCTACCCAAGCATGGGGGAGTAAATGTTGTGAATATGGTGGCCGGTTGTCCAGGCGACTTCCGGATTTTTGATATTAATCTAGTTAGAGGAGATTTGGTGAAGATGCATGCAGACCTTTGTGAATTTAGCTACTATACGCATGACCATGCCGGTTGTGTTATTTGCAGTACAAATATACAAGGTTGTGATAAGATAAAGGCTGATTTACAAGAGATGATGGATGAGGGCCTAATCCACATAATCAGGCCTAGGGTAGAGTATGAAGAGAAGGTAAATATGGTTTCTGGATGTCCTGGAGAATTCAGAATTTTTGATGTAGAGTATATGAATGAAGACCTTGTGCAATTGCATGCTACCTTATGCCATATGGTTGGCCAGGTGGAACACCAATATGGATCTTTCCGAGTTTGCTGTCGAGATTCCCGAGGATGTTTAATCGTGAAGAAGGGTGTTCAGTTGTTGTTAGACAATGGAATTATCAAGGTTACAAGTCAAAGGGATGATTACCATGAAGTTGATATGGTTGAGGTTTGTTTGACTGAAGAAGGGTCAGATGAAGAGTATGCCTCCACAGATGAGTGTTTCTCCTCAGATGAGGATTTATTTTCTAGAAATGAATCAATAATGATTAATTGTGTTAAAGAAGGGGTAAACGTCATTGTACCTTGTTTTAGGGCACCTGCCCATCTTGAAGTTGAATATTATAGCAAGACAGTTGTTACCCCATTAGTGATTAGTTTTCTGGGTCCTATCCCCTACAAATCAGATAAGGCTGTGCCTTACAAATACAACGCTACAATCTTAGAGGATGGAGTGGAAGTTCCCATCCAGCCAATGCCTGGAGTTGGGAATATTGCTGAAAATAGCAGAGTGACCCGCAGCAGTCGTGTGTTTGCACCAGTTGTTCGAAGAGATGTTAGTGATTGAAAGAAAATTATTGAGAATGTTGAATCTAAGAAGTCTACGAGTAAGACTAGTGGGGCTGCGTTAGAGAAAGAAGTGGATAATATTTTGAAGATAATTAAGATGAGCGACTACAGAATTATAGATCAGCTATTGCAGACTCCTTCAAAAATATCTAACTTAGCTTTATTGATGAACTCTTCTGCTCACAAAGAATCCTTGATGAGGGTATTGGACCAAGATTTTATGGAGAGTGATATGCCAATAGACCAATTCAGCAGTGTAATAGGGAACATTACATCATGTAATAACTTGAGTTTCTACGATGATGAATTTCCAGATAAAGGAAGGAATCACAACTTGGCCCTCCACATCTCTATGAACTGCAAGAATGGTTCACTATCTAATGTGCTGATTGATAATGGATCCGTGTTGAATGTTATATCGAGGAGTACGCTTATGAAGTTAAAATATCAAGGAAATCCTATGCGCATGAGTGGCATCATTGTGAAAGCGTTTGATGGATCAAGGAAATCTGTTATTGGTGAAGTGGACTTGCCTATTCATATAGGACCACATTTGTTTCAGATTACTTTCCAGGTCATGGACATTATTCCCGCTTATAGCTGTTTGTTGGGATGGCCTTGGATTCGTGAGGCAGGGGCTATCACTTTAACTTTACACCAGCAACTGAAGTTTGTAAATGAAGGGAAAGTAGTGATCATAAATGGGGAACAAGCATTATTGATATCTCATTTGTCCTCTTTCAGCATTGTGGAGGCGGATGAAGCTGCTGTTGGAACCCAGTTCCAAGCCTTATCCATTGACAATATAAGAGGAAATGAGAATTCCATGGTTTCACTTAAGGATGCGCAGTAGGTTGTACGTAAGGGTCATAGTGAAGTGTAGTGATGGATTGTGGATCCACCTGTGAACAAGAACAGAGATGGCTTGGGGTTCTCTTTGAAGAATGACAAGGGTAAGGGCATGAAGCCGAGGTCTGCTGCAAGCAAGTATCAAGACATCTTTCGTAGCGGGGGTTATCTTTATCCAACTGTTTCTGGGATTAATGCCATTGTAGAAGATGAAGCAGAGTAGGAAATGCTGAATTATGTGACGCACGGAGTTAGGGTTCAGAACTGGATCACCCTTAATGTTCCCTCTTGCATACATGTTTCAAAGTAATTTGTTTTTGTTAATCTTTTTGAAAAGCTTTCACTCTTCCCAAGGTGAAAGTATTAATATTGTATGGGCTTATATGTTGGCTTTGATTTTTAAAATCAATAATAAAAGTTGTCTTTGTTTCCCAAAATTGTGTTTTTATTTGTTGTTTTTTCTTGGAAAATGGTAATCAGAAAAAACCTTTCAAAATAAATAATAATTGAAATTCAATCTGCATGATCACTTGTTATATGTGTCAGTTTCTAAAAGCAATCATAAATCATATCTGCAGATTAATTAGAAAACCCATTGAATACAATGACCCTGCACCCTCTCCCAACTTTGAATGTCCTGTGTATGGGGCTGAAGAAGAAGATTATGATGAGATTCCAGAAGAGGTCTCACGGTTGTTTGAGCACGAGGAAAATACCATTCAGCCATATAAAGATCCATTGGAAGTGATTAATTTGGGTTCAGAAGGAGATCCGAAGGAAGTCAAGATTGGAGCATTGTTGCATCCTGATGTGAAGAGCAGATTGATTGAGCTGTTGAAACAGTACGTGGATATTTTTGCTTGGTCTTATCAAGATATGTCGGGTCTAGATACAGATATTGTGGAGCACCATTTACCGTTGAAGCCAGAGTGTCCGCCAATCAAACTGAAGTTGAGAAGAACTCGCCCAAATATGGCCGTGAAAATCAAAGAGGAGGTTCTAAAGCAGATTAATACTGGTTTTCTTGTGATGTCAGTGTATCTTCAATGGATTGCCAATATTGTCCTAGTACCTAAAAAAGACGGAAAAGTCCGCATGTGCGTATATTACAGAGATCTAAATAAAGCTAGTCCAAAATATTATTTTCCATTGCCACACATTGATATGTTAGTGGATAGCACGGAAAAATTCAAAGTATTCTCGTTCATGGATGGATTTTCCGGGTATAATAAAATAAGAATGGATCCGAAGGACATGGAAAAAATAACGTTTATCACACCCTGGGGAACATTCTGTTACAGAGTGATGCCCTTTGGGTTGAAGAACACTGGTGCAACGTACCAGAGGGCTATGACAACCCTATTCCATGATTTGATGCATAAGGAAATCGATGTATATGTTGATGATATGATTGCCAAATCCCATAATGAATAAGGTCATGTAGAAGATTTGTTGAAGTTGTTTCAGAGTTTGAGGAAGTATTGTCTCTGCTTGAATCCAAATAAATGCACCTTCGGTGTTCGATCAGGAAAATTGTTGGGTTTCATTGTTAGTCAGAAAGGAATTGAAGTTGACCTTGATAAAGTCAAAGCAATTCAAGATATGCCAGCGCCAAAAACTGAAAAGCGAGTCAGAGGTTTCCCCGGGCGTTTGAATTATATTTCCTGATTCATTTCCCACATGACTGCAACATGTGAACCGATCTTTAAGTTGTTAAAGAAAGATCAATGTTGTGTGTGGAAGGATGACTTCCAAAGGGCATTTGAAAGTATTAAAGAATATCTGCTTGAACCTCCTATCTTGCTCCCTCCTGTCGAAGGAAGATAGTTGATTATGTATCTGACAGTGTTAGATAATTCCATGGGTTGTATTCTGGGACAACAAGATGAAACAGGGAAGAAGGAGTTCGCCATTTATTATCTCAGTAAAAAATTCACTGATTGTGAGTCGCGGTATTCCATGCTGGAAAAGACATGTTGTGCTTTGGCCTGGGCGGCAAAGCGTTTGCGGCAGTATATGTTGAATCACACTACTTGGTTGATCTCCAAAATGGATCCAATGAAGTACATTTTTGAAAAGCCTGCTCTTACTGGGAGAATTGCCCGCTGGCAGATGTTTCTATCTGAATATGATATCGAATACCGTACTCAAAAAGCTATTAAAAGCAGTGTGTTTGCAGATTATCTTGCTCACCAACTAGTGGAGGATCATCAGACTGTAGAATATGAATTTCCCGATGAGGATGTGATGTTCTTGAAAGTGAAGGATTGTGATGAACCATTGCCTGAGGAAGGTCCTGACCCTGAATCTCGTTGGAGTATGATATTTGATAGATATGTGAATGCTTATGGTAAAGGAATTGGTGTTGTGATTGTCACTCCACATGGATTGCACATTCCTTTTACCGCAAGTTTAACATTTGATTGTACTAATAATATGGTAGAATATGAGGCTTGCATCATGGGTCTCGAAGAAGCTATTGATCTCAGAATTAAAATCTAGATGTGTATGGTGATTCAGCTTTGGTATTAAATCAGATTAAAGGAGAATGGGATACTCGTCACCCCGGCTTGATCCCTTACAAAGATTATGCTAGAAGATTGTTACCTTTCTTTAACAAAGTTGAATTCCATCACATTCCTAGAGATGAAAATAAAATGGCAGATGCTTTGGCAACTCTGGCTTCTAAGTACCAAGTGAATACTTGGAATGATATACCTCGAATTATGGTCCGGTGACTGGATAGGCCCGCTCATGTGTTTACAACAGAGGAGGTAGCAGATGAAAAACCTTGGTATCATGATATCAATCATTTTCTTCAGACTCAAGAATACCCGATCGGTGCATCGAAAAAGATAGAAAGACACTGAGAAGATTGGTTGGCAGTTTCTTCCTCAGTGAAAATGTATTGTATAAAAGAAATTATGACATGGTCTTGCTCAGATGCGTGGATAGACACGAAGCAGACATGTTGATGCATGAGGTTCATGAAGGTTCATTTGGCACTCATGCCAATGGACATTCAATGGCTAAAAAGATGCTAAGGGCATGTTACTATTGGCTGACAATGGAATCTGATTGTTATAAATTTGCAAAGAAGTGTCACAAATTCCAGATTTATGCAGACAAGGTCCATGTGCCTCTGACACTTCTCAATGTGATCTCTTCCCCATGGCCTTTCTCTATGTTGGGTATTGACATGATTAGGATGATAGAACCCAAAGCTTCGAATGGACACCGTTTTATCTTGGTAGCAATTGATTACTTCACCAAGTAGGTGGAAGCTGCTTCATATGCCAATGTTACTAAGCAGGTGGTTGTGCGCTTCATCAAGAATAATCTTATATGTCAGTATGGTGTGACGAGCAGAATTATCACTGAAAATGGCTTGAATCTGAAAAATAAAATAATGACAGAACTGTGCAAAGAATTCAAGATTGTCCATCATAATTCCTCTCCGTATAGGCTAAAGATGAATGGGGCTGTTGAAGCTGCTAATAAGAATATCAAGAAGATTATCCAGAAAATGGTCGTTACTTATAAGGATTAGAATGAAATGCTCCCTTTTGCTTTGCATGGATATCGAACATCTGCCCGCACTTCAACAGGAGCAACCCCGTTCTCCCTGGTGTATGGAATGGAAGCTGTACTCCCAGTCAAGGTTGAGATTCCCTCTTTGTGTGTGATAATGGAAACCAAGTTGTCGGAGGCTGAATGGGTCCAAAACCGGTTTGACCAATTGAATCTGATCAAAGAGAAGAGGATGACAACTTTATGTCATGGACAGTTATATCAGAAAAGGATGAAGAAAGCTTTTGATAAGAAGGTCAAATCTTATAAATTCTGAGAAGGCGACCTCATTCTCAGGAAGATCATGTCTTTCAACATTGATTCTAGGAGAAAGTGGACTCCCAACTTTGAAGGCCCATATATTTTCAAGAAAGCCTTCTCTGGCGGTGCATTAATTCTTGAAACTATGGATGGCGAGGAGTTCCCACGTCCCATGAATGCTGATGTAGTCAAGAAATACTTCACCTAAAGAAATAAAAGAATAGCTCGCTTGTTGAAAACCCGAAAGGGAGGCTTAGGCAAAAAAGACCGTCTTGGTAGGCCGAAAACCCGAAAGAGCGGTCTAGACAAAAATTAGAGACATAAACAGAATAAATTTCCCGCTAAGTTGAAAACCCGCAAGGGCAACTTAGGAAAAAGTTAGGGACTTTCTTGGCAAGTAACTACATCAGACGAGACTTGATCATTGGAGAAACAATCTTCTCGGATTCTCATCAGAACTTCAACAAAGGCAGCTGCTCAGGATTTCAAAAGTTGTTAGAGGGGATAGTTGTCATTGTATCTCAATGTATCTTTTCCATTATATATTACCATTTTCCGAACTTTGTAATTATCCATGGAGTCTCGCCATTCGCAGACTACCATTTTATTAATGAAATTTGAGCTTTTACCCAATTCTTTGTATTTCTTATTTTATTTAGCTGGCAAAGAATCCATTTATTATTTATAATAACTTTCAAAGCAAAATGATTAAATAATAAAATCAATTTTTCAAAAAGAATTTACAATTTGCTTTTACTTTAGAATTTGTGATGCGGAAAAAAAATGGTGATCCCTGGAATGGACAAACTCCAGTTTGTTTTAAGAACTTTGTGTTCCCCTCGGGAAGGTTTACTCAGGATGATTCACCGTATTTGGTTCGTAACTCTGGTATCCTCGGTCAAGTTTGGATCCATTTTGAAGAAGTGAAAAACAGAAGAAGGGGGGTTGAATTGTAAAACTGAAAATCAATTGCAATGAACACGATATTTTTATCCTGGTTCGTTTGATCTCAAACTACTCCAGTCCACCCGTCAAGGTGATTTCGCCTCTCTCCAACGAGGTCTTAATCCACTATATTCAACTGAATATTACAATCTGCTTTAACAACTGCTAAAGTCTTCTTGATGCAAACCACAACCCGGTTTGTCAAGGAAACACTTTCTTACAAAGAAGAGAAATCTAGGTGTGTGAATGTTTTCTACAAAACTGTTTATCACAACTGTGATAAACACAACTTAAGCTTATGATACTAGATTGCTAAAATAATGAGTGAGGAATTGTGAAGCATTTAGCAAACTGAGAGAAGGAAGATGATGATTAGCTTTTAGGCGTGTAATATGATGTAGAGCATTAGCCAATTCAATCTTCATTGACTTGTTTATATAGCACTGAATTTGTTGAACGTTGGAGCAATAATCTTGATTCAATGCCAATAACAAACTTTCCTTATTGAGCAGATCTTGTCTGGAATGATGCCGTTGGTAATAATTCGCTTTGAATGCACAGTACCGTTGCTACTTAAAGTGTGTTCTGGCTTGGCTCATTCTGACTCTGCTTAAGTGCTGATGAACTGTTGTTGTCTTTATCAGAGTGTTGAGCGCAGTTCTGTTCATCAAGCTTCAGTATACGCGTGAGTTGTTCTTCTGATTCTGGTATTCTGATATAGCATCTTCTGATGCTGACGTTGATAACCAATATTCTGATGCTGATTAAGTGTACTTCTGTTGATACCTATTAGAGTTTTTGCAAAACAGAAAGTGATATTTTAGGTAGAAAATAGTTCTTATATGATTCACATAATTAATATATCCTTTCATTTTGTTATCATCAAAACTTAAACTTAGGTTAGTAGATTCAAACTTTGTTCTAACAATCTCCCCCTTTTTGATGATGACAAAAACTAGATATTTTTAATTGAAAATAACGTGAAAACGTATCAGAGATAACTAAATGATAAGATGTATCAGAGAAAGAAGTTATCAAAGATAAGGAATAAAGAGATATCAGAGTTTAGAGATACTCCCCCTGAAATTATTACTTCCCTTTTTAATTCCAAGAGTTCTTCAGGATCAGATCTTTATTGCCTTTCTTTGAACATCAGAATATCAGAGCCTTGACTATCAGAAGCTTCTAGATCAGAATATCAGAGCAGAGCTTCAGATCAGAATGTCAGAGCTTTATCAGAGCTTTGCTTTGGATCAGAGTGTCAGAGCTTTAGTCTTCAGTGAGTTAGAGATCATTCTTGTACCTGTAGACTTAAGCAAAAAACAGAAAACATATTCAAGTATATCAGAGTTAGAATGTTTGAGATTTTCTGACTCAGTAATCTGTTATTGAAAATATCATTCTTGTTCTCCCCCTTTTTGTCAGCAATCAAAAAGTGTAAGTGATGTGCTAAAACATTTAGAGCAGAAAAACGTGTCATATTAAAATATTCAGAATCAAACAAAACAGTACAGAAGATATGCAAAGAAAACATGAAAATGGCATGAATGAAAATCTAAGGTTGGGGAGGAAGGCGTGTGAACAGAGTCTCCAGCATTGCTTTGATCTGATCAGCAGTCTCAGTCTGCTTGTGCACCATGCTGACTACTGTGTTTATCTTGCTATCCTGCACATCCATCCTTTCTTTCATCTTCTGGTCATTTTCATCCATCCTTTGCTGCAGACGGATATCATTCAGCTTCAGCTCTTCCAGAGTCTGCCTGTCCAAGGCAGCTTGAGAAACATCAGAAGCAGGGAGCTTCTGAGAGCTTTCTGCAACATCTTCAGCTTGAATAGTCTGATCTTCTTCTGGCTGCACCTTTGAAGTTGGACGCTTCTCATACCATGGCTCACTATCCAGAAGGAGCACGTCTTCCTGTGGCAGCTGACTTTCAACTTCCTCCAGCAGCTTGCTGAAGTTCTGTTGTGCCTGCTCATAGTTGATATCCTGCAACTTGAGGGCTTCAGCACGTACCCAAATTCTGAATTGTGACCAGAGCTGGTCAGAGGCAGCTGGATCAATCATTCCAGGACAGACTTGCTTCAGAGAAGCAATCCACTGCTGCAAACCTGTTTCAAAACTCATAATACCAGAGCCAACATCTGGTTGTTTTGGTTTTGGAATGGCTATTTTATTTTTTAGATCAGCAAGACGGTCAAGGATTGTTAAATCTATGAAGGTCCTGCTGGGGTCTTCTGTGGTTTGCTTGGGAGCTGTTTGTTTTGGAGATGGAGTGGGAGAGTCAGAGATAATGATTGGACTGTTTGGGGTTTTGGGAGTATTTGGTGGTGTGGTTTCAGGCGAGGATGGCAGCTGGGCCATTGTTACTGTTGTTCCACATGGCAGCTGGATTGCCAGAGGTTGTGGCTCAGAGGATTGAGGAGAATGAGGTTCAGAAGGAGGATGAGTTGGAGTTTCAGAGTGATGAAACTCAGGTTGAGGTGATGGTTGAGGTGATGGTGGATGAATTTCTGGTTGAGGAGAGGGAGAAGGAATTGCTGGTTATGGAGAAGGAGGAGGAATTTTTGGTTGTTCAGGGATATGTGGTTCTTCTGGAATGGGTGAGAGAGGTTGTTCTGGTTGTGGAGAGTGGACAATTTGTGGTTCAGAGTTTGGATTGTTGGAGGGGTGATCAGAAGCATGTTGATCAATGTCAGACATAACTTTGTCAATTGCTGATGTTGTTGAAATTGTTGGTTTGGGATGTTTGGTTCGGGGTCTTCTGAGTTGTAGTGCCTCAGAAGGGTCATCTTCTGGTTCGGTTTCATCTATTGTTGGGATGGGGATTGAGATTCTATGAGAGGTTGGAGTTGGGATTGATGTTGGAATAGTAGAAGAATTTAAAACAGAAGCAGCAGATAAATTACCTCTTTTCTTGGGTGTCTGCTGGGATGTTCCTTCTGAAGGGGCCTTCCTTTTCTTCGTCTTCTTCAGTGTAACTTCTGGTTGAGGTTGGTGCAGATCTTTGATATTCAGATTGGGATCTGTACCATCAGCCTTGCACGCGTCCAAGTATCTGAGAACCACCACTGGTTTAGATTCTATCTCAGAAAATAAAGGAAAGTCACTCAGTGGAACTCTTCTGCTGGTGATGTCAGCAGTGGGAGTAATGCTGGGTTCCTTTCTGATATTCTCTATTAACTTCATTTTCTTCAGATTCTTCGCGTTCAGAGGCTTCCCAACCGTTGGTTCAATGGTGCTTAACTCTTGAGCTTCTATCAGGTGCTCTATCAGCCTATTCTCAGTCAGAATATCTGATATTAACCTTCCAAAGGGTATCCAATCCCTCTTTGTTCTTTCTTCTTCCCTGGTTTCCTTCACGCTTGTGTCTGAGGTGATTAAACAGAAGATGAGCCAAGTTGATTTTTACCTTCTGATTGATAAAATAGATCAGAAACTGCTGATCTATATTTATGTAATCAGGGGAACTAGTTGGCTTCCTATGATTAAAACACCCCAGAATGATCTTCTCCCAAACTCTGTGGTGATCCTTCAGATCTTTGATCTTGCTGCTGGGCAACCCAAGGGTAAAAATCCTTTCTGCTATGATGCCCACGTCAGCACATCTTTCAGCCATATCAATACAGTGGACGCCACCGCCACTGTAACCAATTAACCTTGCTATGTGATCCTCCGTGATCACAATCTTCTTGCCCATTATGTAGGAGGTGACTTGATGCGTTAAAGCAGTTGCATGAATCCATAACTCCTTGACTAACATTGGAAATGTTGGTCCAACCAACCTGTCAAAATACCTTTCCCATTTTTGTGCCCTAACTTCTTCTGTCAAGTCAAAACCATTCTCCTTCAGACTGCCAAAATCAATAATCAGTTCAGATAACACTTCAAGATTCTTCACTGGAGTGAGGAGTGTTCTGACTGGAACTTGATACTGTTCAGAGGATGCTTTCTTATGAGAACCTGAAGAAGCACTGCTGGAGGTTGCCATGTTCACACTGGGTTTTTCTGAGAGAAACTGAGAAAATGGGTTTGAAAGAGATGAACACAGAAAAATGCAGAGAATATTTGAGAGATAATGAGAAACTGTAAAAGATTAAAGTGAGAAGTTAACGTGCTTAAATAGGCTTCAGAATATTTTGAAAGTGTAAACGGTTTCAATAAAGAGGAATGATTACGTTTTAAAAACATGATTACTTTCAATTAATGCTTGCTGATTTTGGGGGATTTGAGAAAGATACTTGAAACGGTTACCAGACATGTGTCTCAATGCACCCAATCAGTGTTTTGCCTTCTCAGAAGCGTCCACGCGTGTTCTGCTTCAGAGATATGCTGATGGTTGGATGACACTTGTTTGATTTGGGAATCAACACGTCTATCCTTGAGCTTAAACTCTCAGATCTTTAAGACTAGCATCTGATACAATCTGCATGTTCTATCTTTCTGAAAAGAGATTGATCAGAAGTTCACAGTAAAACAAATACATTCTGAAGATAAATATATGGAATTAAAACATTTTCACTCTGGGCAGATTTTCATGCTGAGATGTTTCAGAATGAAATTGAACCTATCTTCAGAAAGGGGTTTAGTGAAGATATCAACCCATTGATGGTCTGTATCTATAAATTTTAAGTTCAAAATACCTTTCTGAATATAGTCCCTAATGAAATGATGTTTTATTTCTATATGCTTAGCTCTAGAATGTAAAATAGGATTCTTACTTAAGCAAATAGCAGAAGTATTGTCACAGAGTATAGGGATGTTACTCTCAAAAATCTGGAAGTCTTCAAGCTGACTTTTCATCCAGATCATTTGTGTGCTACATCCTGCTGCTGCTATGTACTCAACTTCTGTTGTTGATAGAGCAATTGTTGATTGCCTTTTGCTGGACCAAGAGATCAGATTTTCTCCCAGAAACTGGCAGCTTCCAGAAGTACTTTTACGCTCTACTCTGTCTCCAGCAAAGTCAGCATCGCAGTAGCCTACTAAACTGTAATCACTAGATTTTCTATAAAACAAACCAAGATTAGTAGTACCTTTCAGATACTTGAAAATTCGCTTAACAACTGTTAAGTGAGATTCTCTAGGATCTGATTGGAATCTAGCACAAATACATACGCTGAATAATATATCAGGTCTTGAAGCTGTCAGATAAAGGAGAGAACCAATCATACCTCTGTAGACTTTCTGTTCTACATTTTTGCTTACCTCTTCTCTTTCTAGAATGCACGTGGGATGCATTGGAATCTTTGATGGCTTACATTCTGAGAGGTCAAATTTCTTCAGAAGATCTCTGATGTATTTGCTCTGATGAATGTAAGTTCCCTCTGGAGTTTGATTGATCTGAATTCCTAGAAAGAATTTCAGTTCCCCCATGAGGCTCATCTCAAATTCTGCCTGCATACACTTAGCAAATTTTCTTCCAAGAGAAGGATTAGTAGAACCAAAAATAATATCATCAACATAGATTTGACAGACTAAGATGTCATTTTTAACTGATTTACAGAATAAGGTAGTGTCCACCTTTCCTCTGGTGAATTCATTTTCTAACAGAAAGTTACTTAGTCTTTCATACCAAGCTCTGGGAGCTTGTTTCAGACCATAAAGTGACTTCTTTAGTTTGAAAACATGTTCTGGATGTTTTGTATTTTCAAAACCAGGGGGTTGGTGCACATAAACCTCTTCTTCTATATAACCATTTAAGAATGCACTCTTGACATCCATCTGATACAGAGTGATGCCTCTATTAACAGCAAATGAAATTAAAAGTCTGATAGATTCTAACCTGGCGACTGGAGCAAAGGTTTCTGTATAGTCTATCCCCTTTTGCTAACTATAACCTTGTGCAACCAGTCGTGCTTTGTTTCTGATGACTTCACCTTGTTCATTTAGCTTGTTTCTGAACACCCATCTTGTTCCAATGACGTTGAATCCTTTTGGTCTAGGAACAAGATCCCATACGTCATTTCTGGTGAATTGATTCAGCTCTTCTTGCATTGCCAGAATCCAGTCATTATCCAGAAGTGCTTCATCAATAGAAGAAGGTTCAATCAGAGACACAAGTCCCATGAGGGTTTCTTCAGAGTTTCTGAAGCTTGCTCTTGTTCTGATTGGATCTTCCTTTCTTCCTAAGATAGTCTCTTCTGGGTGATCCAAGCTGCTTCTGGGTAATCTCTTCTGAGGTTGATCAGCAGCTGTTGTAGGATTGCTAGCAGTGCTCCTTTCAGACGTTGAAGGAGTGTTTGTGTTGAGAGCTTCTGATGACTTGTCTTCAGAACCTATAAATTCAATTTCCATACCTGCAAAAACTTCATTCTGCTTTGACTTTTCAGAGTCAAGCTTATCATCAAAACGAACACTGATTGATTCTTCCACAATCTGTGTTTCTGTATTGTATACTATGTACCCTCTTGAGCGTTCAGAGTATCCTAACATAATACACTTATGTGCTTTAGAGTCAAACTTGTTCAAATAATTCTTTGTATTTAACATAAAACAAGTACATCCAAATGGATGAAAATATGAAATGTTGGGCTTTCTGTTCTTCCACAATTCATATGGAGTTTTTTCCAGAATAGGTCTTATTGAGATTCTATTCTGAATGTAACACACTGTGTTTATTGCCTCTGCCCAGAAGATCTTAGCAACGTTTGTCTCATTGATCATGGTTCTGGCCATTTCTTGCAATGTTCTGTTCTTTCGTTCTACAACTCCATTTTGTTGGGGAGTTCTAGGACAAGAGAAATCATGCAGAATGCCTCTGTCATTAAAGAATGACTCAAAATCTTTGTTTTCAAATTCTCCACCATGATCACTTCTGACTTTAACGATTCTAAGATCCTTTTCATTCTGAACTTGGTTACAGAAGGTAACAAACACAGAGTGTGACTCGTCCTTGTGTCTTAATAACTTTACCCATGTCCATCTGCTATAGTCATCTACGATTACTAACCCATACTTCTTGCCACTGACTGACGCAGTTTTAACTGGTCCAAATAAGTCAATGTGCAGAAGTTTTAATGGCTTAGAGGTAGAAACAACATTTTTAGATTTAAAAGAAGGTTTTGCAAACTTGCCTTTCTGACATGCTTCACACAGAGCATCTGAATTGAACTTCAAACTAGGAAGTCCTCTGACCAGATTGAGTTTGTTAATCTGAGATATTCTTCTCATACTAACATGCCCCAATCTTCTGTGCCAGATCCACTGCTCATTGTTAACAGACAGAAGGCACTTTACATTCTGACTTTTCAGTTCAGAAAGTTTGATTTTGTAAATGTTGTTTTTCCTCTTTCCATTAAACAGGATAGTCCCATCTTTCTGACTAACAGCTTTACATGATTTTTGATTAAAGATTATATCATAACCGTTATCACTTAATTGACTTATGGATAACAAATTATGCATTAATCCATCTACTAGCAGAACATTATTAATAGAGGGAAGATTTCCATTACCTACAGTTCCAAAGCCAATGATCTTTCCCCTCTGATTGCCTCCAAAGCCAACGTGGCCTCCAGGCTTTGGAACATATGCCTTCTTCCCGTCATGTGTCGCGAGCAGCCAGAGTCCAGGTACCATGACTGGTGTTTCTGACTTGCTGCTAAAGATATCTGCAACATGTATTATTTTATCCTTAGGTACCCAGATTTTCTTGGGTCCTGATTTGTTAGATTTACCAAAACTCTAGTTGAATTTTGGTTTCACAGAGTACTTACTGCTAGTGTATTTAATATCATGTGTGTGACCATACACAAAATGTGAATTCAGAGGAGTGTGTTTAATGGTTAAATCCATGACATTCTTTGGTGTAGGAACCTTACCTTGGTATCCTATTCCCTTCCTGCCGTTTCTGCTAACTCCATAGATCATTGAATCCATTTTGCTTCTATCTATGCTTTTAGCAAGGAACTTCTGGAAACTGTGATCATACTCCTTGATGATCTCATCAGCGTTGCTGGGAGTTTCAGAAATTGGTTCCTTCTGAGAGTTTTGTAAAGTATTTTCTAATTTTGAAATCTTATTTCTCAGCTCAGAATTCTCTAATTTAAGACTCTCAGTCTTATTAGAGTCAGATTCAAGATTCCTTTTCAGGTCTCTGAATTTAACTCTAATCTGTTGATACCTTTCCAGAATTTCATTAAGGCTTTCAGCAAGTTCAGCCTTGGTAAAATTAACAGCAAAGTCAGGAAATACCTCTTCAGTATCTGATTCTGAGCTAGATTCAGAAGCTTCACTATCTTCTGAAATGTTGGCCATGAGAGCTATGTTTGCTCTCTCATCATCTGATTCTGAGTCAGCTTCAGACGAGTCAGAGTCATCCCATGTAGCCATGAGACTTTTCTTCTTTTCTCTTCCAAACTTCTTTTTGGGCTTTTCCCTCTGAAGCTTTGGGCAGTCACTCTTGTAGTGTCCTTGCTCATTGCACTCATAGCAGATGATGTCCTTGGTGTTTGGCTTTCTGCTTCCTGAGGAGCCTTCAGATCTTCTGTATCCAGAGGAAGAATCTGTCCTTCTGTATCTGGAAGAAGACTCGTTCTGATCAGATCTTCTGGGATTCCTAAACTTCCTTTGCCTCTGCTTCCATAGTTGATTTACTCTTCTGGAGAGGAGGGAGAGTTCGTCTTCTTCTGATGAGGATCCATCAGATGTTTCTTCAACTGCCTGCAAAACTTTAGACTCGGATTTTTTGTTAGATTTTAATGCTAAAGGCTTACCTTGCTTCTGGGGTTCATCAGCTTCTAGCTCTATCTTATGACTTCTGAGGGAGCTAATAAGTTCCTCCAGAGAAATTTTATTGAGATCTTTTGCTAGCTTCAGAGCTGTGACCATTGGCCTCCACTGCTTTGGTAGACTTCTGATGATTTTCTTGACGTGATCAGCAATAGAGTAACCTTTGTCCAGAACCTTGAGACCAGCTACCAGAATCTGAAATCTTGAGAACATTGTTTCAATGGATTCAGATTCTTCCATTTTGAATGCCTCATACTTCTGAATGAGCGCCAGAGCTTTGGTTTCTTTGACCTGAACGTTGCCCTCATGCGTCATTCTGAGTGAGTCAAACATGTTCTTTGGTGTGTCTCTGTTGGAGATCTTTTCATATTCAGCATACGAGATGGCGCTGAGAAGGATGGTTCTGGCCTTGTGGTGATTCTTGAAGTCACGCTTTTGTTGGTCAGACATTGTTTTCCTATCAATCTTTTGACCGCTTGCATTTACAGGGTACGTGTATCCATCTGTCACCATATCCCACAGATCAGCATCATGTTCCAGAAAGAAGCTTTCAATTCTGTCTTTCCAGTAATCAAAGTTTTCTCCATCAAAGACTGGAGGTTTGCCGCTGAATCTGTCTCTGTCCTCATGGTTGTCATTGTTGGTGTGAGAATAATTTCCTGCCATTGTGTTTTTCTGACGCTGGATCTTGTACTGACACGGTTAAGTGTTTTAGCTCAGAACCAGGCGCTCTGATGCCAATTGAAGAAGTGAAAAACACAAGAAGGGGGGTTGAATTGTAAAACTGAAAATCAATTGCAATGAACACGATATTTTTATCCTGGTTCGTTTGATCTCAAACTACTCCAGTCCACCCGTCAAGGTGATTTCGCCTCTCTCCAACGAGGTCTTAATCCACTATATTCAACTGAATATTACAATCTGCTTTAACAACTGCTAAAGCCTTCTTGATGCAAACCACAACCCGGTTTGTCAAGGAAACACTTTCTTACAAAGAAGAGAAATCTAGGTGTGTGAATGTTTTCTACAAAACTGTTTATCACAACTGTGATATTACACAACTTAAGCTTATGATACTAGATTGCTAAAATACTGAGTGAGGAATTGTGAAGCGTTTAGCAAACTGAGAGAAGGAATATGATGATTAGCTTTTAGGCGTGTAATATGATGTAGAGCATTAGCCAATTCAATCTTCATTGACTTGTTTATATAGCACTGAATTTGTTGAACGTTGGAGCAATAATCTTGATTCAATGCCAATAACAAACTTTCCTTATTGAGCAGATCTTGTCTGGAATGATGCCGTTGGTAATAATTCGCTTTGAATGCACAGTACCGTTGCTACTTAAAGCGTGTTCTGGCTTGGCTCATTCTGACTCTGCTTAAGTGCTGATGAACTGTTGTTGTCTTTATCAGAGTGTTGAGCACAGTTCTGTTCATCAAGCTTCAACATACGCGTGAGTTGTTCTTCTGATTCTGGTATTCTGATATAGCATCTTCTGATGCTGACGTTGATAACCAATATTCTGATGCTGATTAAGTGTACTTCTGTTGATACCTATCAGAGTTTCTACAAAACAGAAAGTGATATTTTAGGTAGCAAATAGTTCTTATATGATTCACATAATTAATATATCCTTTCATTTTGTTATCATCAAAACTTAAACTTAGGGTAGTAGATTCAAACTTTGTTCTAACACATTTCTCCTCTTTTCTGAGTTTTCATGATGTGAAGTCTCAATCCGAGATTTCTCCAGTGAAGTTTTTGTTCGGTCTAATGGAAGTTCTTTTTCCCGAGAAGTTGGTACCATAATCACTCTTGAAGAGCGCAGGTCCCTGGTTTTGCTAGTGAAGAACGTATTATGGTTTTCCCTTTGAAGATGTGGTGTTAATCTCCCTAGTAAAGTAGGCTTGAATTCCCCAGTGAATGTTTTGATGATTTAGTGTCCATCTGCTTTACTTGAAACTGGTTTTGCAATCCCCAATAGAAGTGTTACTTTTGAAAACGTTTGTTTCCCCGGTGAAGCCTAGAGAAAGATGTTTTATCCCCGTATCTGTACTATTTTATCATTTTGATTTGTTTACTTCCGGATTGTGTTTCTCCCCAGTAAAGCTAAAGCAGGCAGTAGGTTTTGTTTCCTCAGTTGGCATTTACTTTTTCTTGGAATGATCATCCTGGATGTGGTTTAGCTGAGTGTTGTTTGTGCCAGAGTTGGTTTTTCTTGGTTACTCCCAGGGTTGTATATCTGTTTTGTCAGCATACACACGATAACACTCATACATTCATACATACATCATGCATAGCTAAAATTGGCAAATCATTGTTCATTGACATTTTTTAATGTTTTGTTGATATATCACCCTGTTTTGCAGAGTTACGTTGTCCTCTCTTCCATAGAGTGTTGGTCCTAAGCAGAAAGCGTATATTCTTTCAATTTCCCCACTGAGTTATCCCTCGTGGAAGATTCTTGCTTTAGCCTTCCTATACAGCTCCTTGTTTGGATGGATTTGGTTTTCCCTCTTGAGTTTATTTCTCAAAGGATGTATTTTGGTTTACTGTTCCATTCTAGTTTATTTCGGGTTTGAATCTATGGTTCCACAACAATATTATTTACTTTTTATTTCTGAAAGCTTCGAGTTTTGGTTTGTGCATTTATTTTGCACAAGAAGACTTAATCTCCTCAGCAAGAATATCATGGCATTTCCCCAGGAAGCCATATTTCTATCCCCGGAAAGTCATTTCTTTTTACAATCCTCCATGACAACAAGTAGCAGGTCTCTTTATTTGAGCAACTTGTGCTTCCCTGTAAAAGTCGACGTAACCTTTTTGCTATCTCCTCTATGAGTGGACAGTTTGCAGTTCGTCATCAGTTTACGCCAATGGAGGGCAAGACTTTCCAATTTGTAGAAACAATTCGTTGTGAAATCTTTGCAAGTGGAAGTCTCTTTATTTGAGACAGCCTACATCTTACCCTTTCCAGGTGTTGTACCCCAAAATTTACCCTCTTATTTCTCAAAGGATCATCCTGGACCCTCAGGTTTGCTCCTATCAAGTTTCAAGTCTTGAATTACAACTTTTTAAGAAAATCATTCACAAGGGTAAAATGGTCAAAAGCACACTGAAAATTCAAACTTTGACTTTTACATCAAATCAAGTTTCAACAATTATATTTCATCAAGACATAAAATTGGTTCATCAAAAAATCAAAAGTCAGAAATTACTTTGAAAAAATCAAATTTCTAAGCATTTAGAAAATTTTCTAAGTGTTAAGAGAATATGATACTTCAGAACTTCTGGGCCAGCCTTCACGCGAGTGCAATCAGAATTTGAAGACACGGTTCAAAACATGATGCTTCAATCATAACATATGGAAGCAATGTTCTTTGGTCAGAACATGACCCTTCAGCATATGGAGGTTACGTTTCTGATCTTCTGCGATCAGAACATCACTAAATCCCAAAACCTCGTTTAAGCAGCCTGTTGCCCTGCTATATCACAGTCCTGCAATCAGCTACTGATCCAGTCCACTCCTGCACTTTCTCAAACCCCATATTTGCATCAAATTAGCATACAAAAACTATGATTAAAAAGAAATGGAACAGTATTCCAAAAAGGTTAAAAATCCCATTTGTTTTTCCCTCCAAAACCACAGCAAATCCATCTATAAATAAGTGGCTCCATCACACGTTCAAGACGTTGGTTTTGGGAGAGAGGAAATCACAAAAAGAGAGAAAAGAAAACTGTGAAACCTTCATAAAAATCTAGAATTCCCAAACAGAAAACCAAACCTTTGTTCTTCCCTTTGAATCAAATAACTTAGCATTTTCTCTTTCGTTGCTCTTGTTGACCCCTGAACATTTGAAGGCAGCAGTTCAAGTTCCAAGCACACGCTCCAGATTCAAGGTAAGTCTTTCTGACTTTGCATCTTCTCATTTAGAACATCATTAAATATGCAAATATCATAGTGTTGATGTTGTCCATATCATTGCATAAAAAACTGTGGATCAGAACTTCTTGATTAAGGCTAGGCTCAGAATTAGGATTAGAACTTCTATAAACTGTTGTGCTTTTATCTTCCCGATTTGCTGTTAAATACTGAATATATTACTGATGTTCTGATTAATATGAGGAAATAGTTGAAATGTAACACATAACTTCTATTTTTCATTCACCATTTTAACACACAGAATTTCTAAGATTTTCTCACTGTTTAAGCACGCAGAACTTCTGAGTTCTCTTTACTGTTTTAACACACAGAACTTCTAGGCTTTCTTATTGTTTTAACACACAGAACTTTTGATGCTTACTCACTGTTTTAGAATAGCACCAAACTTCTGAGTTCTCCCTACACGTTAAACACACTGAACTTCTGATGCTTCCCCTTGCTGTTTTAACACTCAGAATTTCTGATTTTTACACGCTGACAACACACTGAATTTCTGATGTTCATTCACTATTTTAGCACAAAAAAGAACTTCTGACTTTTGGCTCACTGTCTAAATGCCACCCAGAACCTTTGTTTCCTTTCCCTCTGACGTTTCTTGCAGGGCCTAGAGTGTATCAATCCATAACTTTTGATTCCACTGACGTTCCTTTCTGAGTCACCACGCGCCTGGCTTCAGAACTTCTGATCCTTGTTGTTTTGCTTGCAGCAGCACGCTGTTTCTATCTTTCATTTATTTTCCTTTTATCCTTTTCAATATTAATACCTTTTTTATTAATATAAAAAAGACATAAAAAATATTTTCTTTATTAATTAATTTATTTCTTTTTCTTAATTCATTAAGACAAAAAACCATTTTCTAAACAAGTCATTTTTCTCTCTTGCATTGTACATTTTAATATGGTTGTAATAGTTAAATAGGATTTAAATTCTTGCAACCCCCCATTTGTAAATATGTGCCCCCATCCCTAAAATATTGTAATAGCGTAGGACTTTTATATTTCCGCAATTTAACACTTTCCCAAATATAAAATGCTAGTAATTAGGATGTGTATGGCAAGACATGAAATCAGCAAATAGATAACCTTAATCAAGACTAAAATGCATGCAATCAAACACACTTGCACACTAGCACCGTTAGGGTAATCCCACCTTGTTGCCTATCGAAAAAATAGTCATGTCCCTCGAGAATGGGCGTTTTAGCAAAATACCCTCTATAAAAGATCATAGTCCCTTGATGACCCTCGATGTCGCCTTCGATAAACGATCTAGTCCCTAACATGACATTGCTAAAACGTTCCATGGGTTTCCTTCTATGACTATACAAAAATGTCCCGCGCTCGTCCCTTCACATCCAACAATGGGGATTCTTACCAAATCAATGGTAAGATAGCAACATCTAAAGGAGGAGGAAAATAACATCTAAGACCTTTTTGAGTAAGTAGATTCGCTCCTAGTTGCTCGCTTGCTCACAACAAAATATTTTTACACCAACACTTTCATTTTGAAACATTTTTTTGAAAGGAAAACACTTTATACACGTTCTTATAGAAACGAGAGCCATTACAAAGACACCTTTTCCAAATCACTTTCAAAAACACATTTCACAAACACCTCTTTGAACTATTTTCAAAACAACACTTTGTACGCGTTCTTATAGAAACGAGAGCCATTACAAAGTCACATTTTAAAATACTTTCAAAACCCATATCACACGCACACATTCAAACAAAGCAAGTGATCTAGCGAGTAAACTAAGAGCCCATGGAAAACCATGGATGAAAAGGGTGCTAATACCTTCCCTTTTCATAATCTACCCCCCGAACTCAAGAAAACATCTCTAAAGGTCTTTCCTGTGCTTTTTCACCTTTCTTATTGGATAAAAGAAAAGTAGGTGGCGACTCTTGCTATCCGCAACATTTGCGATCAAACGCAAACCTTAAAGTCAGTTCTCCCACCGTATCACACCAGGCAAATTGCCTCGGTTAAAGAAGAAGTTGAGACTCATTCTAGGCGAAATGCCAGAATTCTAGGGAAACTTGTTATATTTTTGCTACCCTCAGTGAACGTTGGTAGTTTATCATTAGTGAACGGTGGTGCTATGATATATTTTCTCTATACCTTCAGTGAAAGTTGGTAGATAACCATCAGTGAAAGTTGGTGTTTGTTATCTTTTTGCTACCCTCAATGAACGTTGGTAGTTCATCGTTAGTGAACGGCGATGCTATGATATATTTTCTCTCTACCTTCAGTGAAAGTTGGTAGATCACCATCAGTAAAAGTTGGTGTTTGTTATATTTTTACTACCCTCAATGAACATTGGTAGTTCATCATCAGTGAACAGCGATGCTATGATATATTCTCCTTCTACCTTCAGTGAAAGTTGGTAGATCACCATCAGTGAAAGTTGGTGTTTGTTATCTACTTTCTACCCTCAGTGAATGTTGGTAGTTCATCATCAGTGAACGGTGATGCTATGATATATTCTCTTTCTACCTTCAGTGAAAGTTGGTAGGTCATTGGCAGTGAACGTCGACGATTGTTATCTTTTTGCTACCCTCAGTGAACGTTGGTAGTTCATCGTCAGTGAATGGAGGTGCTATGATATATTTTCTTTCTACCTTTAGTGAAAGTTGGTAGATCACCATCAGTGAAATATGGTGTTTGTTATCTTTTTTCTACCCTCGGTGAATGTTAGTAGTTCATCGTCAGTGAACGGCGATGCTATGATATTTCTTTTCCTTCTACCTTCAGTGAAATTTGGTAGATCATCGTCAGTGAACGGCGGTGTTATGATATATTCTCTTTCCACCTTCAGTGAAAGTTGGTAGGTCATTGGCAGTGAACGTCAATGATTGTTATCATTTTGCTACCCTCAGTGAACGTTGGTAGTTCATCATCAGTGAACAGCGATGCTATGATATTTCTTTTCCTTCTACCTTTAGTTAACATTGGTAGCTCATCGTCAGTGAACATCGGTGTTGTTATTTCTTTCCTCTTTCTAACTTCAGTGAACGTTGGTAGCTTTACCTCAAGTAGGAGTTGGTGTATCCTTTGACCATTTTACGATCCTCTCTGGGTCGGGTCGCTCTCTTGTTTCTTTATCATTGTTACATCTCCAATGGTGTTCTGTGTCTCTTTGGTTTTGTTCATATGCATTCATGATTATAAACATTTGCATGGCATCTTAGGGCCAAAAATACTTTGATCGCGTCGACACGGAGATTTTTAACCTTCGTATCTCCAAATAGAAGAAACTTAAATAAGAGCAGTTGTTGTACCCCAATTTTTTCCCTAAGATCCCCTTACCATACCATATTGATTCAATAACAACAAGATCACATTAGGGCTTTTGGTTCTCCTTCCTATCTTTAGCTTTTCTCTTTGAGGAATAACCAAGCACCATGACTTGTTTTTCTTGTGTAATCATTCATGTTTTTGTTTTTACTTTCCTTTTAATTAATAAAATGCAATGTTTGTTTGTCTTACTTGTCAACAATGCAGATAAAGGCAATAGGGCTTAGCAAGTTGATCCATTGGTTCATGAGTTTATTTCCATGACCTAGTCAATGAAGCTTGAGAAGTTCAAACCTCACCATGGAAGTTATTTTGGAAGGGATGGCATGGCAAGGTTATTTTGGTTCACTAGATTTCCAAATTATCAAGGTTGATTCAAAAGTACAAGGGGTTGATTGAAGGAGTTGTCATGCTTGGACAAGGCCTTGTTTCCATTGATCACAAGTGCATATTTCTCTCAATTATCAATATATAGAAGTGGTTGTGGTTGCTATGAGTTCTCATTATCATCCTCAACAACTTATATTTACAAAGCATTTGTTTTGGTACAAGAAGTTTGTTCAAAATTGTCAAAGTTCCTTAAGGCATATTTCTTAATTTAGGAGCTAGGGTTTTGAACTTCAAAGGAGTATATCTTGCCCATCTTTTTGTATTTTTGAGTGATTCCAAATAAATCCTTCTCTTCAAAGGGATATTAACAAATCCCTTCAAAAGTTCCAAGGAGTTTTCACGTGGAAGAAACTTGATGATGAAGAAAGATTACAAGTCCTCTAGATGAACCCCCAATTTCTCAAGTTTGACTTCAAATGATCATAACTTGGTCAATTTTCATCACCTTGAGCCTATTATTTTTACATAGTGATATTGAATATGTGAACTTTATGTCTTCTTTTATGTGCAAAGTGAGAAAATGGATGGAAGTTTCCTTAAGGATACTAAAGATTATAGGTGATTTTATGAAATTTTGCCAACTTCAACAAGTCATAACTTTCTCAATTTGTGGATATTGTGAATGGTTCAAGTTTCAAAATGTAATTCAAGAGATCTACTTCATGCCATCTTTTTTGGTCAAGAGCAAATTCCAAGTAGAAGGCTATGTTTGGATGCAAGACATTATAGGTAACTTTTGAAGAAGAATTTGAAATATTTCTAAGTATGGAAAGTCAACATTTTTTCTCCAACTTTGACTCATCACAACTTTCAGCTCAAGCATCCATTTGATTCCATTATTTTTCCATTGCAAAGCTTGAAACCTCACCTTTCTAAATAATCAAGAATCATGCCCTAAGACCCCTTGAATTGAAAATGCCATTGGTAAGAAGTTGACACTTTGAAATTGAATTTCTCACCAACTCAAAATTTTGAAATCCATAATATGGCCTCTAATAACAAGTTTTCCATGCATTTTTGCCTCTAAACATTTTTAGTGAAGTTCCAGATTTGTTTAGCACCTCAAAACGCAAGGATTGGATGAGTTTTGGTGAAAATTATATCACACTTCACTCGTGCATCAGGTTTGCACTAATTCCCTCCAAAATGCATCATTCACTCTTCCTTTTGATCCCATTTGTTTCTCCTATAAATACATGAACTATCCCATTAGTTTTCTCAAGCTTGGATAGCCAGAATCATCCTGCCAAACTTGTTCCATAACTCAGAATTCAGCAACTTCGAAATCCATTCTCAAGCCTTTTCCAATCCAATTTTTTCATCAATTCACCTTCCTTGATCTTCCCTGAAGCTAACCATATAATTACATTCAAGAATCGTGCCTTATATTGCTCCATAGAAGTCCAGTTTCAGAGCTCTGCAACTCAACTTCAATAGGTAGATTCCTTCATCAATTCTTCAAAACGTTGATATCATTGTGATGCTCTGATTGCCCTGGTTCTAGTTGCAACACTTAATTCTTACTGGAAACATGTTTTGGCCATGAAATTTGAAATCCCTTTTCAAAACTTTTTTTCCAAATTGCATGAGTTACAGTTTATATAAATTTGGCGCGAGGGTGTGGTTATCTTCATCTTGAAGAGACGGAGCGAATGGCATAGGTATGAGCTTCAAATTTTACAATTTGAGAGACCTACAATTCACGTTGGCTGGAGGTTGAAGATGACCAACGTGTCATCTTCCAACCAATGATGGCATGCCACTTGTTAATTTTGAATTCTGATTTAATAATTGATTCAGTGCTTTATTCAGTAATGACCATGATATGCACAGCGCGTCAGATCCCTTGCATTTGATTAGTAACGCGTTTTGACTCCCATCCAATGGCCCACATATTTTTGACTTTTATTTTGTTTTCTGATTTTTTATATTTAATTGTTTTAAAGTTCAAAAAATCATAGAAAATTCATTTTTAGTCCAAAAAATTTGAAAAAATTATGAAAAATATTTTTGATTATTCTCTTTCTGATTTTTATTTTTTCACAATTTAATTTTGTGTTTTGGTATTTTTTATAAATTTACACTTTATTGGAATTGTTTTAAATGTTTAAAAATACTTTTATGCATTTTTAAATTCTGAAAAAATTATGGAATGATCCAATGTTATTGTGACAAATAATGGTGACCTTATTTTATTTTTGTTTCTGACTTTGCTATTTTTTATCATTTTTTGGTTTATTTCACCAATTTCTTTAAATTTTAAAATAGTTTCTACCTTTAATAAATTACCAAAAAAATTATAAAATTATTTTAGTTAATTTCTGATTTTTCTATGGTCTTACTTTTTATTTTCTGATTAATTTGAACATAGTTGACTTTTTTTCTCTTTTATTTCTATTTTTAAACATTATTTTTAGCCTTTTTGTATATATTAAAATTTAATATTATTTTGTGATTATTTTCTGGCTGATCTTGGGTTAAATTTTTGATCATGAACTTTATTAACATTATTGGATCTATGGTGTTGAGTCTAACTCCACAAAAATGGATGAATGATTTTAATAATAGTTTGATTAAATTTAATCCAAAAGTGGTTTGTATATTCTCTCCCATCCGGCTTCATCTCACCCCCCCTTCTTATTGCACTCAATATTGTTGGAGTATGATCTCTATATCATGTCTCAAAATAAATGGTGCATATATTGTTATTGACCGACCTCAAAATAGGTGCGACTTCTATATAAGTCCACTTACGATTGCTTAACATAACGCTAAATTTTGTCCTGATTCGAATAAATGATCATTCGTGGCCTAAACTTATGTTTGCAAGCCCAAGTATGTTAATTTTATCTCTTTGATCCAATAACCTTGAGATTCATTGTGTTGAGGCTTTGGTTCTACCAATTCTCTAATAGATCTACAATACATTTGGTTAACGCGGATCACTTAAACATCGTTGATCATTAAATGATACTCATAAGAATTCAAAATGGATGATATACTTAACAAAAAGCAAATGCAACTTGTTGTGTGGAGGCTTTGGTTCTACCAATCCTCTAATGAGTTCCAAATGCAAGTTTCAAGATGATCATCCAACTAACCACTTATCACTAATAATTTATTTTATTTTGTGTTTTTATTTTATGTTCTTTACTTTATGCACCATTTACTTTTAGCATTTACATTTCATGCTATTTTTCATCTTTGCTCACTTGAGCCCCTTTATATTCTTGTCATTTTTTATTTTGCTCACTTGAGCTTTCTTTTCTTTTAAAGACACCTAATAATCAATATAAACCCTAAAAATCTTTAATGATACTTGGACTATTTGGTTACTACCCTTGGCATTATGGAGCATTGGACTTTTTGGAATTAGAATTAGAAACCTTGGCCTATGATTGGAGACCTTGTGAACCTATCTGATTATTTTGTCTTGAGCTCTTGAGGTTTACCTCAAGACATTGGGTTGTTTGTTTGTTTTGTGTGCATGTTATTGTGATTACACCCTTTGTTTATAATCTGGAATTCACCCGTATACACATGTTACTCTACCCAATTTTTGAGAAGACTTAATACACTTGAAGTTTGGTTCTCTCAAGAGGTCTATTACATTTGCTTGTTTGGTTTCAATCAAAAGAATGGGAATTCTATTTTGTCTCATAATGTCAAGTATTGGCTTCTTGTTGGTTAGATGGTTCTTATTCCTAGCTTTTACCTTACGCTTTAGGATAACCTCTTCTTCTCCTCCCATCTTCTTTAATTTCAAAAATCTTCTCCCCCCCCCCTTTTGAAAACTCTTCTTGTTTTAAACTTGAATTACTTTTATAATAAACTTGGACTTAGGTCCATTCATTTTCAAACATTTTCATAAATAAACTCCAATAAACTTAAAAATACTTTGACATTTTTGTGAGAAGACTAAAAGTCAATCAATCTCATTTCAAACCATTTTGCCACTTTGGATTTTATTTTTAAACTTTTCTCAAAAGATTGAACTCTTATCAATCCTTATAGTGATGCAAACAACTATACTTCTACAATATGTAGTAAAGAGAGATATTTTCCACTTGGGTGTTGAGTGAGGCATTATTGAATTTAAAATCCAAGCCATATCCTCCATTTTGAGATGATGCAAATTCTCCTTTCTCATGATTGTGGGTAGTAGGTATGTTTTCCACACGGACAATGATGATGATATTTTATCTCATAAAATTGACCAACACATTTGTGTTTTAAAATTTTTAAAAGAGGAACTACGTGTACCCTGATCCCCAATTATACGAAAAGGTGGTACGTAGGCACTAAAGGTTTGCAACCGCGGAGGGTGCAAAAATCATAAAAAAATATGTTTCTTTCCCACCTCCACCATCTATTTTATACAACATTTTTCATAGCCAAAATATACAGATTTTTCAAAGAGGTTCCTGCGGAGTACCGTAGATGTTTAGGGTGCTAATACCTTCCCTTTGCATAACCAACCCCCTTACCTATAATCTTTCCCCTTCTTTTTAGGTTATTCTCTCTTTTCCCATTCCTTTGGAAACAATAAAGCATGGTGGCGATTTTTATTTTGATTTCTATAAGTCTAGTCAATCCAATGGCTTAGTCTTGAACATTTCTACCGCTACAACGGCATACCCATGAGGATCTTTCTTACAGACTCTGCGCGTTGAATGATTATGCTTACAATGACTAGACTTGTAGAGAGCAACATGCATATTCACCAGATTACCTCTTATAGATTGACATAAAATATTTTGGACTCATCAAGAAATCCCACAATCATATTAACTGCATTTCCCCCATGTTTCAGCAACAAGTTTGCTTGCACGTTCAGCCCCGTGTCCTTAAAAGACATAATACCATATCTCACCAACTTCTGAACTTTGGATTTCAGCGGATAACAGTTTTCGATATCATACCCATGGGATCCTTGATGAAAAGCATAATTCAAATCAGATTTGTAATACCAGGGAAGTGTTACAGGAATAGTTGGAGGAAGTCTAGTTTGTACTAGGTTTTTCTGAATCAATGTGAGGAACAATTCACATTAACTCATGGGAACAGGATCAAAGGTTTCCCTCATCTAGTTCTACCATTGATTATTCTGTTGATAGGCAACAGGTGCAGGAGCCATACTGACAACCAGAGTCACTGAAGCAACATGTTGTTGATGTTGTTGATATCTTCTACAGGGTTTACCCTGTCTTTCTTGAGAAATACCATTGGAATCTCCTTCTTTCATTTTTGAATACTTATATGTGTGCTTCTTAGATTAACTACCAAAACCCTTGTCTCTTGACAAATTCCCTTCCCATACAACTTCTTCCAAACAAACATCTATTCCTACCATTTCCGTGAAATCACTCAGTGCACTGGCCACCATCTTTTCATAATAGAATGACCCAAGAGTCTTCAAGACCACCTTGGTCATCTCCTTCTCCTCCATTCGGGGACTGACTTGAGCGAAAATCTCATGTCAACACTGTGCATACTCCTTGAATGACTCCTTGTCCTTCTGAGTCATAGCCCTGAGTTGATCATGATCATGTGCCATATCCAGGTTATCCTTATATTGTATCACAAATGCTTTGCCAAGCTCATTGAAGGTGTGAATGTTAACATTGTCTAAACCCATATGCCATTTTAGCACAGCTTTGGTTAAATTATCTTGGAAGTAGTGAATTAGTAAGCATTGATCATCAGTGTGAGTGGACATCTTTCGTACATATATCACCAAATGAGATTAAGGACAAGAATTGCCCTTTTACTTTTCAAATTTAGGGACCTTGAATTTAGCAGGAACTTGGACATTGGGCACAAGGAATAGGTCACTAACATTCTTCCCAAACAATTATTTTCCCCTAAGAGCCTTCATTTCTTTCTGCATTTCCAAGAACTGGTCTTGAAAATCATTCATACAGTCGTAAATCCCTAAGCTTTCACTTGAAGCATCAGCAGCATGATAAATTTAGTCATTAATAACAGGGACTGTATGCACAACAGAAGGTGCAGTAGCCATAACAGGTTGAATAGGATGAGAAACTTCAATAGTCGATGTATAACCTTCAGGGAAATAGTTCTCAGGCATGCCCCAAGGATCACCATGATGCATCTGATACTAATCAGTAGTAGGAGCAATAGAAATAGGAACTTACAGTATCTCAGAAATAACAGTAGCTCAATGATGAGGTTGAACAATATGAGGAGCATGAGAAAGAGGTGGTGGCTGATTCTGAGCAGCCACCAGAGATTCCACCATATCAGTAAGTATTTCCATTCCAGACCTCAAACTAGTCACCTCTTCAGGGAGCTTACGATTCTCTTGTTCAAGGTTTACCATTTTCTTCTTGTAATTTTCTCGAGTATTATATTGATGAGATAACTTAATTAAATGAAGAGCAAGGTAAATGAGTAAGACTCTAGGGATACTTATGAAATGAAAAATTAAGTGCAAAAGGATGCATGATATTTAATGTGTGCATGCAATATTTTATCATTTCCAGGGGACCCTGAAGTTTTGTCTTGTATTAAGCATAGAAAAGCAACAAGATAGACAATAATCAAATGAATTACACCTGTTGTACCCAAAAATTTGCCCTCTCATTCCTCAAGGCACCTCTCACAAGGATTCTCAAGATTCAAGCTTGCACAAGTACAATTGGATTTCTATGTATCAAGTTAAAAAGGAAACGGTTAAAAAAAGAGGAAAACAGATCAAAATAATCTTTTTGACAAAATTGGAGAAAAACAAGTATTTTTCGATTCAGCTCTTTCGATTGGCCTTTTGGCCTCTTTCGATGCAAGCTTGGCTTGCATTCTTCGACTAGGCGCTGGCCTTTGACATGCTAGCTTTAATTTACAAGGCAGGAGTTTCCTACATGCCACCTTCGATTGCATCTCTGGCCTCACATGGTTCACAATGCAATGACTGCATATATGTCTGCTTCGTTTGGATGTTTGATGCTTGCATGCCTATACAAACATTCCATCCATGCTTTCCTTGACTCATAAAGTGATGACTAGTTACATACAAGCCTTCAATTGAGCCACAACTTCTTTCTTATGCGCAAGAGGCTCCCACCATGATAGCATGCACAAGGCAAAAAAGCCTCTTGTAGCCTCCTTTGATTCCAAGGTAAAAAGCCTCCTTTTGGCATCCTTCGATTGCATCTTTACCTCCTGCGTGCACCCTTCGTTTAGGCATATATCCCCTTTGTTGCAAGCTTCATTTGGGCGTTCAGACCTCCAGCATGTAGGCTTCGACAGGGCATTGGCAATGTTTGTACTAGCTTCGACTGGACAACATTTCTCTTTAGTATGCTGCAGTGCCACCATTGACAACCTTCAACACACATGGTCGGTTCCCTCATTTAAAATACATATAGTGGTGGACTCGAAGGGCATACATATGAAGTCCGTGTCGAAAGATATACCTTGCTAGTCCATTTGAAGGACACATTTTTCCCTTCTCAAAGAAACATACATGACCCATTCAAGGGACATGTCTGGGTGTCCCATTCGAAGGACATGCTTGATGGCCCATTCAAATACATACAAAGCCCCCTTAAGGCATGCTTTGATGACCCGTCCAAGGGGCACACGTTTGGATCCTTCAAAGGATTCACAAAAATGACCCATTCGAAAGACACTTTTTGGAATCAAATAACATTGTTGGAAGAAGAATCTGGTCGAAGAAGCGTCAAAACGAAAGGATGAAATATCCAAAGATGCTTGCTGCCAAGTTCAGGCCTGTTACACTGACCAAAATTATTGTACAACAGTCCTGAAACACTGCCCCATGCTTGCACCAAAATGGCATACAAATACTGCCCCTCGAAAGCTACAAAAGCAGATTACTCAAATTGTTCAAACTATTTTGTTTTCCATCCAAAAGCTTTAGCTAACTTTGCCTATAAATAAGAGGCTCCATAACATGTATAGGGGATGGACAACAGATCCAGAGACTTGTGGGTGGAACGAATCATCAAACTCAAACACTCTCAAACACTTAAACACATTGTCAAAATACCAACCCATAATCTAAACATTTGTCCCCTTCGAATCTGAAACATCCCCACACCTTGTTACCCTTCGAATCCAGTAGAAAGAACATTACACTTGTTCTTCTCCTTCGAATCTAGCATTACAAATGTCACCTTCATTTATTCCCTTCGAATCTAGAAGCACTCAGGGCAACCACTCAAGCTCCAGCACACGTTCCAGCTTGAAGCAAGGTAAGTCACTCTTACCCTTGAATCTTTCGTTTCAGGCATAATATGTGAATAATCTCCCCTTTCGTTTCAAAACATGTACATAACATTTTTGTTCTTTTTGTTTCCACCTTTTAAATTTGTTTTTATGGTTAACCATTTTAGCTTTGCTCTTTGTTTTATTAAACGTGCTTTAAGAACTAACCTGGCCCCAAGGTGATGCTAGCATGGCCTTAGGCCATGTTGCTATTCAAAAGCTCAAATGAAAGAAACAGGAGATAGGAGTATGAAACAAAGCCTTAGGCTTCCTCAATGACTCCAGGCACAATCGAAGGATGAAGAAAAGGACTTAAGGTGAAGAGGGAACTCCGTGTTGAACGATAGAGGCATCTAGAAGGATGGTCATGCTGACTTCCAGGCCCCAATCAAAAGTCACGCCTTCACCACTTCCAGGCCAAATCGAAAAGAGCAAGAGAAGTAGAATCAAAGAGTTCTTCTGTCTAAATCGAAAAAGCCCTTTTTCCTTTCTTTATTTTATTTTGTCTTTATATTTTCTTGCTATTTCAATATGGTTGTAATAGTGTAGGATTCCTCATTCTCAAAATCTTTAATCCTCAAGCAGTCAGCAAGGATTTCTCATCTTCAACAATCAAAGATTTTTGAATCCTCAGCATCGGTAAGGAATTTATTTCCTCCGGCAACAGTCAAAGATTTCTTTATCTCCAGTTATCAAGGATTTATTTTCCTCAGCGAGACAGCTAATCAGCTTACATGCACACCCATTACATTCATATATCATAAACATTGATGAAACACAATTCATTGCATCATACATATCATGCAACATAACTTTGTGTTTTATCTAACATTTTACCCTTTTCAGGATAAGATTAAAAGGCTATCATTAACAATTATTCAGATACAGTATGGATACACCCCAGACACGGCGGTCATTCTACTACTCATTCAGACTTCAGCAATCCGACACAGACTAGATATGCTCCAGACACGGAAGCCATTCTATTTCTCATTCAGATTCAACTATCAAATTCAAGTTCATATACGCTCCAAACACGGATGCCATTCTGGCCCTTACACCAGAAGTTTGATTCTCCCCAGTGCAGTCGCCACAAAAGTCATTCTGTCACTTATTCAGATCCCAGTTAAAGCAAAATGTACTCCCTCAAGTGATCCCTCATATGTTAAAGCTGAATCTTACCAATTTGAAGGAAGCGCCAAAGAACCCTAACACCTCTTCTCTATATTACCACACCAATGCAAAATGTGCTTACCACTCTGACAGTGTAGGGCATGATACCAACAACTGTTGGGCTCTTAAGAACAAAATCCAAGACTTGATTGATGCCAAGGAGGTAGAATTCGATGCGCCCGAAAAGTCGAATGTGATTTCTGCCCCGATGCCCAAGCACGGTTATAATGTTCATGCCGTTATGGAAGACCTTCATGTTACCAATGTTGCTGACCTTTTGACTCCGTTAGCAGTGATTAAAGTGAATTTTATGAGAGCCGGGATATTCCCAGGTTATGGAAAAGACTGTTACTTTTGTTTAAACATACGAGCTGACTGCCCATTGTTGAAATCAGGCATCCAACGCCTGATGGATATCCAAGAGATACTCTTCCAAAAGACTCATGTTGATACCTTCACTCCTGTTACTCCTGCTACTTTTGCTACTTCGACCAATGATATTGCAATAATAACCATCTCCGACAATCTTCCCAAGGCTTGTAAAAGGCCTGTCAAGATTACGCTTGATCCTAAGTTTGTGCCGTTAAAAATCACCATGTCGGAGCTTGTCCCGTATCAATCTAACAAAATGATACCATGGAACTACGGAGGAGAAATCTTCTATCATGGTATCAAACAGATTGAATCAGTCCAAGAGAATTCTGATGACGAAACCCCTGATATAGGGAACATTGCGGGAACAAGCAAGATAACTCGCAGCGGACGGATCTTCTCTCCAGAGATTGCTCCTCCTCGAGCAGTCTTCGGACCCTCGAAAGCTTTTGTGCCTATTAAGCCATTTGTGCAAAGCCCGATAATTGAAGAATTGGATACTCCTGAAGTTAGACCCTTTGTTGATACTGCCGATAAGGGTAACGGGATACTAGAAGCGCCTGTCAGGATGAAGGCTCAGACTGTGGTAATCCCCGAAACCACCTAGAAAGAGATGGAAGAAATCTTAAAGATAATCAAGAGGAGCGACTACGACGTCATGGAACAGCTAGGGCAGACCTCTTCCAAAATATCCATGTTGGCTCTTCTACTCTGCTCTGAGGCCCATGCTAAGGCCTTGATCAAATTTTTAAAGACGGCACACGTGCCTCAAGAAACTTCGGCTGACCAGTTTCAAGAGTGCGTGGCCAGCCTTACTGCTGATAATGGTCTTGGTTTTTCCGATGTTGATTTGACCCCTAAAGGAAGGAAGCACAATGACGCGCTGCATGTCTCAGTAGAATGTAGGGGAACCACCCTTGCCCATGTCCTAGTTGATATCGGTTCATCCTTGAATGTGCTGCTAAAGAAAGCGTTAGACCGATTGGACTGTGAAGGATTAACCCTCAAACCTAGTAATATCGTGGTTAGGGCCTTTGACGGGTCCAAAAGGATGGTTCACGGAGAGGTGGACATCCCTATCAAAGTGGGCACCGAGACCTTCAACTCTACCTTTTACGTGATGGACATCCGTCCTTCATATTCGTGTTTGTTGGGAAGGTCGTGGATCCACTATGCTGGGGCTGTTACCTCCTCTTTACACCAAATGCTAAAGTATCAGGTTCAGGGTAAGATTATAATGGTGCACGGTGAGGAAGAGTACATGATAAGTCACCTCAACTCCTTCCGCTATGTGGAGTTGGACGGCGAATTCATAGAAATGCCTTTCCAACATTTTGAGGAAGTTTCTCCTGAAGTCGCAGTTGCAAAGACAATGGTGGATGTGCCTATCGTTTCCAAGCATGTGTCTAGGATGGCATCTCTCAAGGATGCAAAGGCTGTAATCAAAGAAGTAAGGAGTACAGTGTGGGGGAAACTGCCTGATTTTCCTCACAAGACGGACAAGTTCGGACTAGGTTTTACTACTGCTGGCCAGAAAGCTATGCATCGCTCCAAGGCTGGAGGGCCACCCGTAAAAATCACTCACCATGGAATTAATGCCTTAGAAGATGATGATGAAGAAGATAACTTTGAAGATTGGATCTTTCCAACCGTCGAAGGAGGGTTAAGCAACTGGGAAGCAAAGGACTTTATTCCCATCACTTTCATCAACCAGTAATTTATCTTTGAACAATTTCCTATTTTGGTCTGTAATAACTAAACAATTCGTACACTACTTTCACCTTATGCCTTGCCCGGAGAATATAGGTCCATTTGTAAGGGCTTGATTTTCTTCATTATCATAAGCCATGTTTTAATGAATCATTGGACATTTTCATCTATAAACTGTTGTGTTCATTTTCCTTCCTTTTGCATTTTGTTTTGTTTAAAGATGGCTATCCCTTACACACACCCACACTCACAAAATGCAGGTACCCATCCACTCCGGATTCCATGGGTGACTATTCTGCTTTAGCCTTCAGTAACTCTGAAGATTTGGTCAATCATGTTGAGTATGAAGTTGACGAAGACTGTGAAGTGCCGGGAGAGTTAGCCAGACTTTTGCAACAAGAAGAGAGGGTTATTCTGCCTCATGAAGAGTTACTAGAAACCATCAACTTGGGAACAGAGGAAGACAAGAAAGAGGTTACGGTGGGTGCCAACCTAGAACCAAGTGTCAAAGAGTGTTTAGTGCAGTTGTTGAACGAATATGTTGAGATCTTTGCCTGGTCCTATGAAGACATGTCGAGACTAGAGACAAACATCGTGGTTCATCGTCTCCCTACAAGAGAGGACTATCCACCGATCAAGCAAAAGGTCCGCCGAATGAGGCTCGACATGTCTGAGAAGATCAAAGCTGGGGTAATGAAGCAATTCAATGTTGGCTTTCTGGTTGTTACTTCCTATCTACAATGGGTTGCTAACATCGTGCCCGTACCTAAGAAGGACAACAAAGTCAGAATGTGTGTGGAATATCGGGATTTAAACAGGGCTAGCCCTAAAGATGATTTTCCACTACCACACATTGACATCTTGGTTGACAACACAGCTCAACACAAGGTATTTTCTTTCATGGATGGATTCTCGGGATACAACCAGATCAAAATGGCCCCCGAAGACATGGAGAAAACTACTTTTGTCACGCAATGGGGTACCTTCTGCTACAAAGTGATGCCATTCGGACTGAAGAATGTCGGGGAAACCTATCAACGTGCTATGGTAGCTTTGTTTCATGACATGATACATCATGAGATTGAGGTTTACTTAGACGACATGATAGCCCGATCACAGACAGGAGAGGAACACCTTGATCATCTACAAAAGCTGTTTGTCAGGTTGAAGGAGTATAAGCTCAGATTGAACCCAAGCAAGTGCACTTTTGGAGTCAGGTCTGGTAAACTTTTGGGATTTATCGTCAGCAACAAAGGAATTAAGGTTGATCCTGCTAAAGTAAAGGCTATACAAGAAATGCCTGCCCCCCGCACTGAAAAGGAGGTTAGAGGTTTCTTGGGACGCTTAAACTATATTGCGAGGTTCATATCTCACTTGACATCTACCTGTGAGCCAATCTTCAAGCTGTTGAAGAAAGATCAGGTAGTTGAATAGAACAATGATTGTCAAGTTTCTTTTGATAAGATCAAGGAGTATTTGCTGGAACCTCCTATCTTGATGCCACCCGTCGAAGGAAGGTCGTTAATCATATATCTGACTGTTTTAGATAACTCAATGGGGTGCGTGCTGGGCCAACATGACGAGTCTGGCCGAAAAGAGCATGCCATTTATTACCTTAGCAAAAAGTTTACCGATTGTGAGACTCGCTACTCACTGCTCGAGAGAACTTGCTGCGCTTTGGTATGGGCTGCTCGCCGACTAAGGCAGTATATATTGACTCATACCACTTTGCTGATTTCCAAGATGGATCCGATCAAGTATATCTTCGAGAAGCCTGCTTTATTTGGAAGAATCGCTAGATGGAAAATGATCCTGACTGAGTATGATATCCAGTATACTACCCAAAAAGCTATAAAGGGGAGTGTACTGGCTGACCATCTAGCTCATCAAGCCGTCGAAGATTACCAATCTATGAGATTCGACTTCCCTGACGAGGACATCATGACATTGGACAACATTGAAGGTAACGGACCGTATGACGGACCTGAACAAGGATCCCGATGGACCCTATACTTTGATGGTGCTTCAAATGCACTTGGCAACGGTATCGGTGCGGTACTCATTTCTCCGGAAGGTTGCCATACACCCTTCACTGCCCGACTTTGCTTCAGCTGTACCAACAACATGGCTGAATATGAAGCTTGCATCTTTAGTCTCAAGGCTGCTATAGACTTGGAAATCAAATCTTTGGTCGTATTTGGGGACTCGGCTTTGGTTATCAGTCAAGTCAAAGGAAAGTGGGATACTAAACATCCTAATCTTATCCCATACAAAGAACATGTCTTGACATTATTGCCTCATTTCGAGCATATTACTTTCGAGCACTTCCCGCGAGAAGAAAATCAGCTAGCAGATGCTCTGGCTATAATGTCTTCCATGTTTAAACTCAACTGGGATAACGAGGATCCCCAAATCACCATCGAGTGAATGGACGAACCTGCGCACTGTCATGAGATTAATACCGAAGAAGTAGTGGAACAACCCTGGTTTCATGAAATCAAAAGGTATCTCCAGACTCGAGAATACCCTGAAGGAGCTTCTGTCAATGACAAAAAGTTCTTAAGGAGATTTGATGCCAAGTTCCTCCTAAGCAATGGCATCCTTTATAAGCGCAGCCATGATTGTGTTCTACTTCGTTGTGTGGATAAGGTTGAAGCTGAGTTGATCATGACCGAGATATATAGTGGCACATTTGGCACCCACTTAAGCGGACATACGATGGATAAGAAGATTCTAAGGGCAGGCTACTACTGGTCTACCATGGAAGCTGATTGTCATCAACATTCCCGTACTTGCCACAAATGTCAAGTCTACGCCGACAAGGTACATATTCCTCCTGTTCCTCTCAACGTTCTGACAGCTCCTTGGCCATTTGCAATGTGGGGCATTGACATGATTGGAGAGATCAAGCCTACGGCGTCCAATGGACATCGCTTCATCTTGGTCGCTATTGATTATTTTACCAAGTGGGTCGAAGCGGCTTCCTACGCCTCTGTTACAAAGAATATGGTTGCCTGCTTTATCAAGCAGAACCTCATATGCCGGTATGGTATCCCCGACAGAATCATCATGGACAACGGTACAAATTTGAATAACACTATGATCACCGCTCTGTGCGAGCAGTTCAAGATTTATCATCATAATTTATCTCCCTATCGGCCGAAGATGAACGGTGTTGTTGAAGCCGCGAACAAAAATATCAAGAAGATCATTCAAAAGATGATAGTCACCTACAAGGACTGGCATGAGATGTTACCGTTTGATCTGCATGGATATCGTACCATAACGCGTACTTCAACAGGGGCAACCCCTTTCTCTTTGGTATATGGCATGGAAGTTGTTTTACCTATGGAAGTTCAGATTCCTTCCTTGAGGATTATGAAGGATGCCGGTTTGAGTGAAGACGATTGGATTCAGACCCGACTTGATCAACTTAACTTGATCGACGAGAAGCGACTTACTGCTGTTTGTTATGGTCAGACGTATCAAAAACGGATGATCAAGGCTTTCAACAAGAAAGTCAGGCGTCAGGAATATCGAGTCGGGGATCTTGTAATCAAGCGGATCATCTTGCCGCAAAGTGATCCCAGGGGCAAGTGGACTCCTACTTACGAAGGACCATTTGTGATCAAGAGCATCTTTTCTGGTGGGGAAATGATTCTGAACACCATGGACGGTGACGACTTGCCGCACCCTGCGAATGTAGACATAATCAAAAGATACTACGCATAAAACGACCCGACAAGTCGAAAACCCGAAAGGGCGACTTGGGCAAAAATGGGCATCCCGGTGAATCGAAAACCCGAAAGGGTGGTTCAGGCAAAAATTAGGGATAAACAAAAATCTGTACACCCGGCAAGTTGAAAACCCGAAAGGGCGACTTGGGCAAAAAAGGGTTTCCCGGTGGACTGAAAACCCGAAAGGGAGGTCCAGGAAAAAGTTAGGGAATTAAAGCGTATGACTATGTCTCGCCGGATCACTTTAAGGACAATCTCTTCACCAACAAGCTCCAAGCTTATGATCAATCCAATCATCGGCGGACGAATCAGTGAATGGACAAGATACTCAGAGTTGTGAAGGCTATAGCAGAATGGGAACCCCATGGAATTGTTACACATAGCCATCTTTCTTTTTGTATAAATTTTTTCTCAATTTTATGACAACATTCTCTTACTAGGATGTCTATTTCCTTTGTACAAAGATACTTACAAAAGTTAACACAAAGATACTTCAAAGTGCATAAATTTGCTTGCCTTTCATTCTTTTTACACTTATGTTTTATTTTAAAACGTCCAAAGTTTTGTTAAATAGGCATATGCATTTGAATATAATCACTGCTTGCAAATAAAACGAAATTGAGGAAGGATAATTACTGATAGGTTGAAAGTGTAGGAAGATATCCTTGTGTTATTCCAGAAGAAATCCCCTACAGTACATCATTCAGGTCCTCAACAAAGCTAAAACCTTGAAGTATACATCCCTAGCGGAGTTAAATTCAAGATCCCCGGCGGAGCCAGTGTGTTCTAAACTTTATCCCCAAGCGGAGTTAAGTTTCAGAATTCCCATCAGAGATAAGTCTCCAAACTCCCGATCCCCAGTGGAGCCCAAAACCCTGAAATACATATCCCCAACGGAGTTAGAATATTCTAAAACCTTATTCCCCAGCGAAGTCAAATTCCCAACTATCAATCCCCAGTGAGAACCATTCAGTGTTCCCCAACTTCCCCAATAGATTGGCGTACAACCCAAGCTCCTGATTTCACCGGCCGAGTAAACATTCTCCCCACGGAGTTATTTCCCAGCAGATCGAAGATTCTCGGTCTCATTTCTCCAGCAGAAGCCTTCCAGGTTTTAATTCCCCAGTAGAGATTTTCAGAGTTTTCCTTATTTCTCAGGAAAGTCATTCCCCGCAGAAGTTGTCAAAGCTCTTGTTAATCCCCACAAGTCACCAAGGATTTTCAATCCCCATCAGTGGTCCTAGGATTCCTCATTCTCAAAATATTTAATCCTCAAGCAGTCAGCAAGGATTTCTCATCTTCAACAATCAAAGATTTTTGAATCCTCAGCATCGGTCAAGAATTTATTTCCTCCGGAAGCAGTCAAAGATTTCTTTATCTCCAGTTATCAAGGATTTATTTTCCTCAGCAAGACAGCTAATCAACTTACATGCACACCCATTACATTCATATATCATAAACATTGATGAAACACAATTCATTGCATCATGCAACATAACTTTGTGTTTTAGCTAACATTTTACCCTTTTCAGGATAAGATTAAAAGGCTATCATTAACAATTATTCAGATACATTATGGATACACCCCAGACACGACGGTTATTCTACTACTCATTCAGACTTCAGCAATCCGAAACAGACTAGATATGCTCCAGACACGGAAGCCATTCTATTTCTCATTCAGATTCAACTATCAACTTCAAGTTCAGATACGCTCCAAACACGGATTCCATTCTGGCCCTTACACCAGATGTTTGATTCTCCCCAGTGCAGTCGCCACAAAAGTCATTCTGTCACTTATTCAGATCCCAGTTACAGTTTCAGATACACTCCAGACACGGAAGTCATTTTGCTACTCATACAGATCTCAATTTCAGATACGGTCCAGATACGCTCCAGACACGGTTTCCATTTTGTCACTCATTCAGAACTTATCCCCAGCACACAATTGCTCCATACACAGATGTTTCTCTGTTACCCATTTAGAATACAGATACATTCCAGACACGGCAGTCATTCTGATATTCATTCAAAGATCAAATACAGTTACAGCTCGGATATGCTCCAGACACGAACGCCATTCCTTTGCTCATACAGACTCAGTCTCCAGATACAGTTCAAACGCATTCCAGACACAGATACCATTTCGATGCTTATTCTTCTGACCTACAACATTGCAGTTCAACAAGCATTCTTGGATGGAATCTTTAATCCCATCTCCAGCAAGATTCTACCATCTCTAAATGGCATCTTTAAGCCCATTCCCTTAGCAATATTTTGATGAGTGCAAATTTACGGGCACTCTAGTGTCCAATCCTCTTTTACCTTCGAGTCACGAAAGGCAAACTTGCCAATCTAACTCTTCAGGTTCAAGAAAATTGAACAGGGGCAACTGTTGTACCCCAAAATTTTCCTTCTCATTTTATCAACATTTCTCATCACAAGACTCTTGGAACTCAAGACCAAGCTAGGGTTTGCTCTGCTCAAGACACCTCCTTGCATTGTTGACCTAAATTAGGGTTTGAGTTTGCACATGGATTTTTGGATATTCAATGCCAAAAGTGACTTTCATACTTCATGTTGGACCCATAAGTTTGCTCATACCAAGTTTCAAGCCTTGAATCAAATTTTTGCCCAGTCAATTAGACAGTTGACCTAGAAATCAGCTGTATTGGGGAAAAATTCAAATGTGGCAAATTGGCAGTCAAACCTCATGAATTTTGACCCACATAAATATTATGAACTCATATGAACCATTTGATCAAGTTTGTACCACAATTCCACAAGAAATTTGATCAGATCACCAAAAGAGCAAAATGGTCATTTTTAGGGTTTTTGACTGTGCAAAGGTAATTTTTGACTGTTTAACCTAGCCAATGGAAAATTAAGCTTAACCATGGACTCAAGGACTCAATGACATTATCTTGACCCATTCAACAAGTTCAAAAGATCTCAAATGCATGGGATTGACAGATGAATTTTTCAGTCAACTGATCAAAATTTGACTGTACACTGAAAAGTCAAACTTTGACTTTTTGGTCAAAATCAAGTGCCAAGGGTAATTCTTCATCAAGATGTGTCAAATTATGAAACTTGTTCATCAATAAACTCAAAATTGCAAATTAGGGTTTGAAATTGAAATTTTTCATAACTTAGAATTTTTCTAAGTTATGAAATTTTCTTAATTTTTCCTAACTTTGCCCCACATTTTCACCATGATGCAAATGGATTCAAACAAAACTTGAAACATGAAAGTTGTAGTCCTCCACAAAGTATACAACTTTTATTTACAAAGTTTTCTCAAAATAAGCTTGGATATCAAGGTATGATTTTTGGAACAAGGGTCCCTAAAACTTTTAACTTAGAGAAATTTTGCCCTAATTTAGGCAGGATTTTGACCCATCTTCTTGGCCATTTTTCACATAGTTCCACTTGGAGTCTTAAGTTGAATTTCAAATATGGATTATATTACATGTTGCAAGCTTTCCAAATTGTCAAGGAACTCCTCAAACACATTTGTGGTTAGGGAGAATCGAATGCTTGAAGTTGGCAAAACCTCACTTTGTGACCATGGCCAATACATGTTCATACAAGTTGCAAAATATGACCAAACTAGCTTTTTACTTGATTACAAGTCTCTAAACCAATTTACACTAAAAAATTGAAGGCAAACACATTGGTTAGCGGCATTGTTCTGATCAAGGGAGCATTATACAATGAACAATTCCATTTTGGGCATAAAGATAACACTTCCATTTTCATAAAGCATAACTTTTGAAAAGTTGTTTCTCTTGAGCCTTGGACCTCTTTCTTTGCAGAAAACAAGTTCCACAACTTAGGAAAAGGTACAAGAAACTTGTGCATGCTTGGAGATAGCCTGTACAGGCCTCTCACATTTCACTTCACACTTTTCTTTCAAAACAAGTCATTGTGCCAAAAGTCAATAGCTTGCATATCTGATATATTCAACTTAAGCCAACATTTCAAACAGGTTTTGTACATCCTTGTAAGACAGAAACACGAGCCATTCATCCCTAAAATACCCTTGTACACAAAAACCACATTTTCTTGCAAAACAGGGCAGGCCCTGCAGAATCACTTCCATCTTCACATTGCCTCGTGCGTTTTTCCCCAAACTTGTTCCAATACCTTCCATTTAACTCACCCAAGCTATCCCAAACCTCCATTGCCAACTGTAAATCCATTTACAGTGTTCACCATTTTCGTTTCAAGCTTATGCAGGTTGACTTCTAGAGGTTGATTTAGAGACATTCGAGGCAAACTAAGCATTGGGAAAGGTCCAGGGAACATCAAGCAAGCTCAAAAGAACCTCAGGCCTCACTGAAAGTTGTTGCATTGTCCAACTCGAATCCAACTGAAAGAGGTTTTTCATCAACTTCTATCTCTCTATTTAGGAACATTTAGCTTTAGGTTTGTGAATGAAAGATGTAGTATTCATTGCCCTGAAACCATACATATGCTCAGTTTTCATTTATATTAAGTGTGCTAGGAGAATTTCATCCATGAACATGCTGAAAAAGTTAGGTTAGATTTTAGGGCCAGAGAAATTCTCTCTGGTCCCTGAGATTTAGATTTAATGCTTTATATGGTTAGATTCGTATTTAGATTCTCTACAAGTTTCATGTTTTGAGTTTTGGCAAAAGAGCACGTTTCCAGGATGGTCAAGCTTGTATAACAGGCGGCGTTTTCAAAAGTCTGGAGGAAGAAGATGAAGCTGATGGGCTGGGCTTGGCTTTCTTGCTTCTAACACCCTCTTTTTGCTAAAAGCACCCCCTGGCCCATTTTCTTTATACTTTGTTATTTTTCTATTTTAATTTCATTTCTGACTTTGATATTTTATTTTCAAACATAAAAGATGCTTAAAAGTATTTTCACATTTTTTTTACATTTATTATGTATTTTATTTTAATTATTTATAACATTAAAACATTTAAATACTTTATATTATTTATTAAAACTTGAAAAAATAATGTAAATAATACTTTTATTTTTATTTTCTTATTTTTTATTCACACTGAAAACATTTTCTTGAATATATTTTATTATTTATATATATATATATATATATATATATATATATATATATATATATATATATATATATATATATATATATATATATATATATATATATATATATATATATATATATATATATATATATATATATATATATATATATATATATATATATATATATATATATATATATATATATATATATATATATACTTTATTTTATTAAAAACATAGAATAAAAATACCAAAATATTACATTTTTATTTTTATACTAAAAAATACCTTTTCTTCAATATATTTCATTTTTGTATATAAATAATATATAACATTATTTTCTTAAAAGAATTAGGGTTTACCCCTTTTATAAATAAAATTAATCTTTTTTTATTTATTTCTTATATTGAAAATATTTTACATACATAAAAACTTCTCTTTCTTTTTTTGCATAATACATTTTATTTAATATTTGTTTATTTTATTTATTTAAATAATTGTACATTTAAATATTATGCATTGTAAATTCAATTTGGTTGTAATAACTTAGGATTTAAATTTCTTGCCAAATACCCCCTATTCAAAACTTGTACCCCCATCCCCATAATCATGTTGTAATAGCTTAGAATTTAAATTCTCGCACTTAAAGCTTTCAATTATGCCATGATTAGAGAATTAGGGTTTGTATGCCAAAATCAAATTAACAAATAGTTTGACCTAATCAAAGATAAAAATGCATGAAAAAACAAACACAATACACACTTGCACCCCTAGGGTTACAATCCACTTGTTGCCTTCAAAAATGGGCCATGGTATGCATGTTAAGTACTTTGGCAAAACAAAAACAACAAAAGATCATAGTCCCTCGATGACGCTATCTGAGTTGCCTAAACAAAATGATCAAGTCCCTCAAGAAAATTGCCAAAAATACTTGACACAATTGCTATCATGGTCTATACGATGACTCGCGCCTGTCCCGTTTAACATCCTAACATAAGGTTGTTCACCAAATGCAATGGTGAAACAACACTGTTAAAAGGGTTAAAAATATAACAAAGATCTTTGAGTAAAATAGGGTAGATAACTCTTAGTTACTTGATCAAAAGCTTGCAAAAACATACTTGCTATTTTCAAACACACTTCACAACACAATTCCAAAACAAACTTTCAAAAACATTCAAATCACTTCAAAAGACAAAAACACCTTTGTATACATTCAAACAAGAATCATTACAAAGGTTGCCACAACGATGGCCTCTTTTCAAAACATCTTTCAAAACCACACACAAAGCACCATTTCAAACAATTGAAGAGCACCATTTCAAACAATTGAAAAGCAAAGCAAGTGATCTAAACAAGTAACTAAGAGCCCATGGAAAACCATGGATGAAAAGGGTGCTAATACCTTCCCTTTTCATAATCTACTCCCCGAACCCAAGAAAACATCTCAAAGGTCTTTCATGTGCTTTTTGACCTTTCCTTAGGATAAAATAAAAAGTCGGTGGTGACTCTTGCTAAACCGAAACATTTGCGAACATAAACGCAAAACCTCAAGTCAGTTCTCCCACTGTATCACACTATGGCTAAAAGGCGAGAGGACCTGAAGAATCTCATCCTTAAAGACAAGAAGAAAAAGTCAAAGAAGTCAGTAGGCGTCCTGAATTTGGGAAGAAGACTTAGAGGACCAGTCAAGAGAGCTCTAGATCTCTCAACTCCATCAAATGAGGGGAATAATCATGAAGAAGATAACAACCCGGGGATTGATGAAGATGAAGCTGACTACTCTGAGGAACAATATCCTCCCGCTGATGATAAATACAAACAGTTGGAGGATCGCCTCAATGCTATGGAGATTCAGCAGATACCTGGATTGGACTTTGAAGAGTTAGGGTTGGTTTCTGGAGTGGTCATCCCACCAAAGTTCAAAATCCCTACCTTTTCCAAGTATGATGGGGTCTCTTGTCCTAAGATGCATATGAGATCTTATGTCTGCAAGATTCAGCCTCACACTGCTGACCGGAAGCTATGGGTCCATTTCTTCCAAGAAAGTTTGGCTGGCACCCAACTGGAGTGGTTCTATCAGTCAGAAGGAACCGACATTCATACCTGGGAGGACTTGGCTACTGCTTTCTATAAGCAGTACCAATATAATGCTTATTTTGCTTCAACTCGTGTGCAATTGCAGAAAATGACCATGCGTTCCAACGAGGGCTTCAAAGAATACGCCAAAAAGTGGAGAGACCTAGCAGGAAAAGTGAAGCCCCAATCAACTAACAGGGAATTGATTGATATCTTCATGGGAACCTTGACAGGACCTTTCTTCAATCACCTAATCGGAAGCTCCTCGGTCGGGTTCACTGAGCTAATACTGACTGGTAAAAGAATCGAAGCTGGCATCAAAAGTGGAAAGATCCAAGGAGCTACATCCTCTTATACTCAGAAAAAACCATACAATGGGAAGAAAGAGTCCAATGTTGTGTACGGCCAAAAGGGTCGCAACAAGAGTAACCATGATCAACATGTGGGGGAAGTCCTGATCTCTGGTCCTACATCGCAGCAACAACAACAACGGGGAAATCACCGAAGGCAAGACGAGCCCAAAAGATAGTTTACAAACATGAATATGCCCTATCTCAAGCACTACAACACTTGTTGAAGATGAATCTGGTTATGTTGATAGGACCTCATCCAAACCCCAAAACTTCCTCTCCTAACTACAATCCTGATGCAATATGTGCATATCATTTTGGCAGTCCTGGGCATGATACTAACGATTGCTGGGCGCTGAAATACAAGATTCAAAACATGATTGACACCAAGGAAATCGAGTTCGATCCTCCAGAGACTCCCAACGTGATCACCGCTCCCATGCCAAACCATTGAGCGTTCCATTTCTTTTTTAATTTTCAATTGTAATTTCTTTTGTATTCAAACACTTATCTATTAATGTTAAACTCTATTTCATTAATGCATCGCATATGTTAGTCTTGAATTCATCCATTTGTTTTCACTATATTTAAGCTATGATTTTTACTCTCTTTATGACTTTCAACTCTTGCTAAAAGTTACAAGCCTTTAGAGGGAGGATGACGAAAACAATGCTATAATCTCATACAGTATGCTTTTGGACAGACCTTGCTGACGATGTACATGCACTTTTTTCAATTCCTAAACACAGAAGTTATAAGGAGGATAATCCCTAGTCAACCCCTTTGAGCCTAAGAAGTAGGAGTTTCCTTTTTTTTTTACACAAATTGAAACCTTTAATCAAAACCTAGGGCAGGGTAGTCTCTCAATTAATTCAAGTGTGTGTTCAGTTGCAAGATTTCACTTCCTACCCAACGAATGATATCAAAAACATTCCTCTGGAATCAAAAGATGGTGATGGTTCCCTATCAAATAGGCAGTCATTATCTCTCAAAAGAAAAGCCCACTAAGTCAAAACCAACGAAGGATACTTAAGAGAAAAAAATCAAACTGGGGCATCCCGCTGACTGTAAACAAGAACAGTCAGGAAAAAATCAGGGATAATAAATCAAAAAGAGGTCACTACAAATCCTCGACAACATGAAAAAACATTGCAAAAATGACGGTCTTCCAACAAATAAACTTTCAAATTTCCGAACCATCAGCAAAATGTCATTCCAAACTCAAGTGGAATTCAAACGCACAATTAACTGAGTTTAGGATTGAATAACATCACGAAGAATGGGCAGGTACAATATACTTTGAGCCTTATCCTTTGTTTCTTAAACCGTGAACCAGAGCACGATACAACCTTTCAAAGTCCTAATTGAAGCATGGGTTAGTCTGAAAACAGATTATCACAAAAGGTATCCTGACTCCTGTAAGGCTTTGCGCCAAATTCTGAATTGAATTCATATTCTTACAAAACTATTTTACTTTCTAAAATGCATTTTCAAAACTTCAAGACAAGCATAAACTTTGAAATATTTTGAATATCATTGTTTGCATATGGCTAATTGTTTGATGACTTAGAAATTCACATGACGAATATCCAGTGAACAAAAACTCTCTCAGGGAACAAAATCATTTCGAATGGGATGACACTTCCAATGACAAATCTTCTATAAGCAAGGGGGCATGACATATCACTGTACAACTCGTCTGGGGGCAGTCAAGTCAAGATTCCAAGAAATCTCTCAAGAAACACTGAATATACCAGGGGTAGATCTGTATCTGATTCACTTGGGTCATTGAACGTGAATTTTAACAAAGGGTTATGTACGGTCAGGAAAACATTTCCTGGAAATACTACAAACACTTACTACTAGGGGAAGTGACAAAATCCCCACAAAGTCCTTTTCATAAGGTGATCCCCGGCCAAAATTTCAATCTCTAAAAACTTATTTCCAACTGAGTTGATCTCAAGAACCCTCGAGGAGTTCTTCCAAAAGAAAACACCTCTCCAACAGATTGGCGATAGGGTTTATTTCCCCAACAAACAGCAAGATTCCCCAACTTGAATTTTCCTCTCAGACTATCATAAATCAAGGGGCCACAACTCCTCTTCCCCAGTGAATTTTTCTACAACCTCCCAGTGAGTTGTTACAAAGCCTGGAAGCCAAACCAGATAACAGTTAACCTCTTTATCCCCAATAAGTTGTTAAATTCCTTTCTCTTCCAACAAGAGATAGATACCCAGTAGAGCAGCAGACAACCGAAACTCCTGAACTATTTTCCCCAAGCGGAAGTCAACATTCTCCATAGAGTTTTCCTCTCAAGCAAAAACAACATTTCTCAGCGGAGCTCTCCTAAAAAACAAAACAAGAATCTCAGTGGAAACATTCTAAGAAATATTTGAATATGGTCATACTCTTCATCCCGAACAGCAGTCCGGGAATCAACTTCCCAAAACTCCCCAACTCTTGTCAAGGATTTATTTTCTAAGACAAAATTACATTCCAACAATATTTCATGCATCATATTTACATACATGATAAATGCATACAACATAATCTCATTTATTTTGAGAACATCATTACACCATGCATTTCATACATCATGATATTTCATGCAGCTAAGTCTTTACATTTTCAGGAAAGATCAAACAACACATAACTATCGTCAACAATTTTTCTAGATTTATACCTGTAACAATAAAGGACAATTATCTGTAGACGACCGATTGTAGATTAATACTCGTAATAAGCCAGGAAAGTTATCTATACAAGCAGATTGAAGATCAATGCCTGAAATAAGCCAGGGCAACTACCTTCACGACTAGCTGAAGCAACCCTACCCAGATGCAGTTTTACACAGACTCATCATGAAGCAACCCTTTCCAGGTTCCTTCTCCTACCCAGATGCAGTTTTACACATACTCATCATGAAGCAACCCTAACCAGGTTCCTTCTCCTTCCCAGATGCAGTTTTACACAGACTCATCTTGAAGCAACCCTACCCAGATACAGTTTTACACAGACTCATCATGAAGTAACCCTACCCAGGTTCCTTCTGCTACCCAGATGCATTTTTACACAGACACATCATGAAGCAAGCCTACCCAGGTTCCTTCTCCTTCCCAGATGCAGTTTTACACAGACTCATCCTGAAGTAACCCTACCCAGATGCAGTTTCACACGGACTCATCATGAAGTAACCCTACCCAGGTTCCTTCTCAGACATTTCCAGATGCATTTTAACACGGATTCATCATGAAGTAACCCTACCCAGGTTCCTTCTCAGACATTTCCAGATGCAAATTAACATGGACTCATCATGAAGCAACCCTACCCAGGTTCCTTCTCAGACATTTCCAGATGCAGTTTAACATGGACTCATCATGAAGTAACTCTACCTAGGTTCCTTCTCAGACATTTCCAGATGCAATTTAACACGGACTCATAATGAAGAAACCCTACCCAGGTTCCTTCTTATTTCCAAATGCAGTTTAACACGGACTCATCATGAAGCAACCCTACCTGGGTTCCTTCTCATTCCCAGATGCAGTTTTACACTGACTCATCCTGAAGCAACCCTACCCAGGTTCCTTCTTAGTTCCAAATGCAGTTTTACACGGACTCATCCTGAAGCAACCCTACCCAGGTTCCTTCCCTTAAATTCTAGATGAAGTTTCACATGGATTCATCCTGAAGCAGCCCTACCCAGGCTTCCTTCTCATATGTCTCCTAAAAGCAGCCCTACACAGGCCCATCGTAAGTTAAAGAATATTCAAGATTTCTGCTGGCTCAGTTTAAATCGATCAATGATTTATCCTGATTCTTTCCCGGTAGACACCTTCTTTGGTTCAGATAAATTGCTCCAAGATTTATCCTGATTCTTTCTAGTTATAGAATACTCAAGACCTCTGCTGGTTCAGTTTAAATCTCTCAATGGTTTATCCTGATATCCTTTCCAGTAGACACCTTCTCTGGTTCAGATAAATTGCTCTCAAGATTTATTCTGATTCTTTCCATTTGAAGTCAAGTTTAGACTTAGTCTAATTTATGTCAATAATCACCTTTAGATGGAATCTATAAGCCCATCTCCGACAACTATCTATCATCTCTCCAAGTGGCATCTTTAAGCCTATTCCCTACATAATCAACCACCACACCATCAAGTGCAAATTTTTGGGAACTCTAGTGTTCAATCATCTTCCACCTTCAAGTCACGAATGGCAGACTCGCCAATCTAACTCTTCAAGTTTAAGAAGATTGAACAGGGGCAGCTGTTGTACCCAAAAAATTTCCCTCTCATTCCTCAAGGAACCTCTCACAAGGATTCTCAAGATTCAAGCTTGCACAAGTACAATTGGATTTTCCATGTATCAAGTTAAAAAGGAAACTGTTAAAAAAAGGGGAAAATAGATAAATATAATCTTTTTGACAAAATTGGAGAAAAATAAGCCTTTTTCAATTCAGCTCTTTCGATTATCCTTTTGGCCTCTTTCGATGCAAGCTTGGCTTGCATTCTTTAATTGGGCACTTGCCTTTGACATGTTGGCTTTGATTTACAAGGCATAAGTTGCCTACATGCCACCTTCGATTGCATCTCTGGCCTCACATGGTTCACAATGCAATGACTGCATATATGCCTTCTTCGTTTGGATGTTTGATGTTTGCATGCCTATACAAATATTCCCTCCATGCTTGCCTTGACTCACAAAGTGATGACTAGTTACATACAAGCCTTCGATTGAGCCACAACTTCTTTCTTGCGCGCAAGAGACTCCCACCATGCTAGCATGCACAAGGCAAAAAGCCTCTTGTAGCCTCCTTCGATTCCAAGGAAAAAATCCTCCTTTTGGCATCCTTTGATTGCATCCTTACCTCCTGCGTGCACCCTTCATTTAGGCATATGGCCCATTTATTGCAAGCTTCGTTTGGGCGTTCAGACCTATTGCATGTAGGCTTCGACAGGGCACTAGCTATGTTTATACTATCTTCGACTGGACAACATTTCGATTTATTATGTTGCAGTGCCACCTTTGATAACCTTCAACACACATGGTTGGTGCTCCCCTTCAAAAGACATATAGTGGTGGACTCGAAGGGCATACATATGAAGTCCCTGTTAGAGGATATACCTTGCTAGTCCATTCGAAGGACACATTTGGCCCTTCTCAAAGAAACATACATGACCCATTCAAGGGACATGTCTGGGCGTCCTATTCAAAGGAAATGCTTGATGGCCCATTCGAAAGACTTACAAAGCCCCCTTAAGGAATGCTTTGATGACCCATCCAAGGGGCACACATTTGGCTCCTTCAAAGGATACACAAAAATGACCCATTCGAAAGACACTTTTTGGAATCAAAGAACATTGTTGGAAGAAGAATCTGTTCGAAGAAGGGTCAAAATGAAAGGATGAAATATTCAAAGATGCTTGTTGCCAATTTAGGCCTGGTACACTGGCCAAAACTGCTACACAACAGTCCTGAAACACCGCCCCATGCTTGCACCAAAGTGGCATACAAATACTGCCCCTCGAAAGCTACAAAAGCAGTTTACTCAAATTGTTCAAACTATTTTATTTTCCCTCCAAAAGCTTCAGCAAGCTTTTCCTATAAATAAGAGGCTCCATATCATGCATAGGGGATGGACAACAGATCTAGAGACTTGTGGGTGGAACGAATCATCAAACTCAAACACTCTCAAACACTTAAACACATTGTCAAAATACCAACCCAAAATTTAAACATCTGTCCCCTTCGAATCTGAAATATCCCCACACATTGTTACCCTTCGAATCCAGTAGAAAGAACATCACACTTGTTCTTCTCCTTCGAATCCAGCATTAGAAATGTCACCTTCATTTCTTCCCTTCGAATCCATAAGCACTCAGGGAAACCACTCAAGGTCTAGCACACGTTCTAGCTTGAAGAAAGGTAAGTCACTCTTACCCTTGAATCTTTCGTTTCAGGCTAATACGTGATTAATCTCCCCTTTCGTTTCAAAACATGTACATCACATTTTTTTCTTTTAGTTTCTACCTTTTAAATTTGTTTTTATGGTTAACCCTTTTAGCTTTGATCTTTGTTTTATTAAACATGCTTTAAGAACTAACCTGGCCCCAAGGTGATGCTAGCATGGCCTTGGGCCATGTTGCTATTCAAAATATCAAACAAAAGAAACAGGAGATTAGAGTATGAAACAAAGCCTTAGGCTTCCTCGCTGACTCCAGGCCCAATAGAAGGATGTAGAAAAGGACTAAAGGTGAAGAGGGAACTCCATGTTGAACGAAAGAGGAAGCCATAAGGATGGCCATGCTGACTTCCAGGTGTAATACCCTAAATGTTTCCTACCCTTTCACTTTTATCTGGTTTATGCATTTTTCACTTTTCTCATGTACATAACTCCCATTAGGTCATCTAACACAACATTTATTCATTAATCAATAAAACATGGTATGTGGTCAAAGATGTTGAGGAATTAGGGTTTCTCTGTGCTTTTAGGCTCTCATCTTCATGCAAGCTCGAATCAACATGGTTCTTCATCAATCAGGGTTTAAGGGATTAGAGTTTGTGTTTATGGTCTTTGAGAACTTCTTTGTTCTCATTAAGCTATAAGGTTATCATATTCATCAAGGACATGATCATTAGGGTTTCAATAAAGGTTTGATTAAAGACTAAGGAGCTTGGGTCTAAGTTCAAAGTCATTTCGAATATCTTCTTCAAGGATCCAAAGCATTATTATTTAATTGCTCATACAATCGAGACATGGTACAAGATGTGGATCATAATCAAGGCGTCATTCTTTCAAATTGTATGTTGTTTATCAAGAGAGCTAATTTGGATTATGGTTGATGTGGATTTAAAGGATTCCATGGATTTAAACTTGGTTCAATTCATCAAAGTTGTTGATAATTCGCAAGGTTGGAAAGGAAATGCACTTGGATTTCTTGATATTTAAGTAATGAAGTACAAGTGAAAGGAGTTTATTCATCATAATCATCTTCACCTTATTCATCATGTTCAATACTTAATCATTTGATTATAAAAGTTATTCAAACTTCATTCAAGTTCATGTTCACTACGAATATTTACTCAAGTTGCAAAAATCAAGAAGCATCCATACACATTTAAATCCATCTGGGGTTCCTACAAAGTTCATCCATGTAAAATTCCATGCATTTCAAATTCCGTTACAAGACATTACAAATGTCAAATTCATTCACACTGGTAACCATGACAAATTCATATTACATTCCAAAGAAACGACTACACAAAATTCTTAAGGCCCTAAGCTACTAAAGTTGCACAACGCCTTGTCTTAACTGTTATTCTTCGAACTCCAAGGATCACTCTTTATGCCTTATCTCTTCCCTATTTCATTCTTCACCTTCATGCTCAAGAGCTATCGCTAAACCATTGCAGCCCTGCTGTACATCAACAAAACCTGCATAAAAAAACAGTTAACCATTCATTTTATTAGCTGCCATGTTGTCATGTAGTCCAAACAATTCTCAAATATGCTACTACAAACCAAAATCTTATGCATGAAGAAAACAGATGGCCTTAGCTCTAAACAAAAAAATCAGAAATGATATTAATAATCAGCATCATAAAACCAGCCAAACGCGTCAAAACCTGGCCCTGCAGTTGTTCAATTCAAACAATTAATCAAAAATATCCATTGCCTACACAATCAGTTCACAATAATATCCCAAGTTCAATAGAGAAAACCAGTTGAAAAGTGCACATTACAATTACTAACAACCAGCATTTGTTTCTAACAGTTCTCTCCCTTTTACAAAAAATTTTGCTAACTAAATGTTCATTCATCTTTGGCGTTTCAGCTTACAATAGCAGAAAAGCCTAATTTAGTTCTAACTAAAATTTTTACATTTCTAACATCAGCCATCAGTTACTCCTTCTAGCAAAAATCCAACAATTGTCTAGCTAATCTCCTCTCCAACAGAAACAGAAACCTATAACTAACTCTTCTAACTGACTTCCCAACCTTCCAACCCCTTAATTGTCATAACCATCTTCTAAACTATAACTGTAACAAACACCCTTTTAACCATCTCCCTACAAAAACTACCTGTTAACAACTTCTAACATAACCACCAAACAGAATTTTAGCTATCAAATAACTAACTACCTCTCCAAACCAAAACAAAAATTTTGTAACTAATTTTCTAACCGATTCACAATTCCCATCCAACTCTAACAGAACTAAATTACCCTACATAAACAGAACCCACTAATTTCCAAAAAAAACAACCAACTTTCAACATAATTTCTAAACAGAAGACAAAACAGAATTTCACTCCTAAACTGAATCCAAATTAACAAAAAGCCAGCTCACCTAATTGCTACTAACCAGACTGTAACAGAAAAAAAAACCTCCTCTCTAACTAATTGTTTCTTCCACAAAAAACAGTCCAAGAAACCTCAACTAACTTCTAACTACTACTAACAGAAGGTATAACAGAATAACAGAAAAAGAGGGAGAGAGAGAGAGAGAGAGAGAATTCACGATGCTTTAATAACAGAAAAACTCATTCAGAAGGGGAAAAAATTCACCTGCATAATTCTTCAATCTCTTGGAAGAATTAGAAAAAAAATCTCTGAAAACTCTCTCTATTTCCTTCACCGTCTTCAATCAATTCTGGGCAAAAACTTTCATCATATTCTTCATGTTCTGCGATCTTGATATCTCTGCATCATCATCTTCAAACGTGAACCTGCTACTTCAATCATCACCATAACTTCATCGTCATCTTCACACACCTTCAACCTTCTACTTCATTCGTCACGATTCCTTCAATGTTTGATCCTATTCATTGCACAGTCGTCGCAGCACATCCATCATCAATTCTGCAACAACGTCGCAGCACATCCATCATCAATATACACAACATCACACAACAAATTTCAGATTGTACAAAATTGCAACGACACGAAAGCAAATAAGAAGAGATGAAGAATGAAATCAAAGAAGCAAGAGATTGAAGCGATACCTAGATTTAACTTCAGAATTCCCTTCTCCTCGACGGCATGAATCAGGCTATATACTTTCTCTGGTTGGTACTATTTTGATCTCTTTCACCTTTTGTTGCATCTTCTTTAATTCTGTGATGAAGCTTGAACGGGAATCTTAAGACATCGCTTCAGTATCATTCTCCCTCTTTGAAGCCTTTAGGTTCCATCTTTTGAATCGATTCAAAGTAGAAGCGGAGACAAAAATTGAGTTCGAGAAGAGTTTAGAGGAAGCTGAAGGTTGAACATAGACATTGAGATCTTAGCGGTTCATGGCGAGGTTTGATTCTCGAAAGAGGAATAGATTGAGAGCGGCGGAGATTGATTGATGATTGACGGAGGAAGAAGCTGAGTTAATTTCGTTTGGAGAGGGAGGGGATTCGTCCGGGATCAGAGAAGATGAGAAGATACAATCTTGAAACCCTAATCATATAAAATCATTCCATCTAATATTTTTATTTATTTGTTGTTTTTCTATTGATAATGGCGGAAATGTATGAAGCTGAAGAAAAGGTGGAAGGATTTTGGTATGATCTTAGTGGGTCGAGGCATACACCATTAAGGCCCGTGGCCATTTTCATTTTTATTTTTTGGAAGCTGGATGTAGATATTGGGTAGGTCTGGGATCCATCGTTACTACAATACACTCCCTGCTTCAGATTCACACACCCCTATGTAGAGTTTTTCTAGCTTTTCACTAGCCTTTTTTTTCATAACTGTTAGATAGCAATCATGTTAATAAAAATATTGGTGTAACAAAAACACTAATAAAAAGTATTAGATTTTAGGAGACATTTTTAGGGATTAGATCAGGATTATCCGATTATTCGAAATTGGTGATTTGCCTTGGCTTGTTGAGATTTGAGTCTTATGCGGGTTTATTGTATGATATGCGGATGCGCTTGAGATTTAGATTGTGATTTATTTTCACATCGATGATGCTTCGACATTTATTCAAAGCGTTTGATTTCTGACTCTTTTCTTGGTTTGGTAAAGCTTTCGCGAAGATCGTCGGGATTCTTTGTTTTGATACACTTCGTTACGGATTGATATTCGTTGGGTATTTTCTCTTGTTTATCTCATTTTGCACTTTATTACTTTTCTAGATACCATGAGAAGTAGGAAATAAAGAGCGTGCGCTCGAAGTCACTGTTTAAAGACCTGTAGTAGGCATTCCGCACTTCATTTACTATATGTGTTATGCTTGTGTTTGTTTCTTTGGTTGTTGATCGATGAGTCACTCAATTTTGGAATTATGATCACGACTTCACTCTCAGTGCATGCTCCCTATAGGATTTTATCTCTTTCCTTTATTTCTTGTTGATCGATGAGTCACTCAAGTTAGAAATTGAGATCACGACTTCACTCTCATTGCATGTTCTCTATAGGATAGTTTTGTTAGACTTTCTTTGGCATACTAACTTAGATAGGATCTCTCTAGGTGTGCTCTCTTGAGCTTATTAGCTTGTTTTCTTTATCCTTGTACATACCATGTTCCCTTTGGACGTGCTTGCTCCCTTTGGACGGAAGTTAGACCTTAGGTTGTAAGCCATGCATGCTGACACTAGGTAGAGATTTCCTCTTTCATCCTTGACGTAGGTGTTGTACCCCAAAAATTTCCATCTCATTTTACTCAACACATGCCCATTGAGGTCCTTAACTTGCTCAAGGATGCCCAAGAGTTGACCAGACAAACTCTCTCCTAAGGCAAAGCACCTCAAACTAGGGTTTCCATTTTCATCCGGGTGTGGGAACTCCAAAGGTCCCAAATGCTTTCCATGGTCCCAATATGTCCTTAAGATCATCCATGTCAAGTTTCATGCCTTGCACAAGAAGTTTGCTCAGTCAATTGCCCAGATGCTTGAAAATCAACTATATTAGGTCAAAAGTCAATTGTGGCCCACATACAGTCAAACTTCAATATTTTCGGTCAACATCAACCTTTTGAATAGATATACATCATTTTATCAAGGGTTGATCATGATTCCTCAAGGAATGCCTCCAAATTCATCAAAACCCAAAAGTTTCTAAATTAGGGTTTAATAGGAAAAGTCAACCAAACTTTGACTAGGCATAACTTCTTCACACTTTATCATAAATTTTACATCCAAGGCTCATTTTGAAGAGGATGTAATTCACTACAATTCATATTCATCCCATAAGTTCAAAATATGCACTCATCAAAAGATATGAATTTCTTCATTATAGGTCCTTTTGAAAAGTCAACAAAAACACCTTTTGGGTCAAAGCTTCTTACATGAACATGGAAGACCCAATTGAGATGAAACCAAAAGGGTTGTTTAGGGGAAATCCTAAGATTTATAAAAATTCCAAGAAAACCTCTCTAGGGTTAAAATTGGAGGATATATTCCTTGTCAAAGTTGACCATTTTCGCAAAATTGCCAAAAGTTAAATGTGCTCAAAAATGCATTTTTTGTCAAATGGGCCTAGCATTTCATGACAGCATCTTGTTTGTGACACGGTCCACAACCCAAATCAGCATCCACACATTTTTTCTTTATTTATTTATTTATTTTTATTTTTTATTATTTAAAAGTTAAATTAAATCAAATAAATTGCAAAAATATAAGAAGATTGATTTTGATCTGATTTTTTGTAGGAATCAAATCCAATTAGGCTGGCATATCAGATCAAATCGTGCAAGAGAAAATTGAATCAAAATTGGCATGATTAAGCTATTTTGGAAACATATCATACAAGGAGAAAAATCAAATCAAATCTCCATGATTTACCAAGATACAAATTGTTTTTGTTGACCTAATATGCTCTAGTATATATATTGAACAAGAATAATCCGTAAGAAGAAGGATTATAGTCGTGAAAATACAAGAATAGAACTCAAAAATTTGCAAGAAAGTGGTGGATCGTTCTTGGACCTAGAGGGTAATTCAAGCCATTCTAAGACTACCAATAGACTCCTGGATATCTCGAGAACGTGTCTCAATCAATTGCAAGCATTTTCACGTCCAAAATCGCGAGTTACAGACCTACAGTTTGCACCTCCAAGCTTGAATTTGATTTCTTAATTTATGCATAATTAATCACTTTTAAGCATAGCATTGTGTTTGTATCATCATTTAGGATGTTTTGGTTTAATTAATTTTGTGTTTTGATGCGTATATTGATGATCACCATTGTTAGGGTTTGCTTTATCGTTTTAGGGTTTCTCTATACAAGTTAAATTGGCCAATGAAAAGGGTACCATGATTCTCGTGAGGTCAAGACGAATTGATCTATGTACTCACAATTGATTTATCATGCTTGCTGTTGATTTTTGAAACTTGCAGTGCTATAGCCATGGAATTTTGTCTGTAGGTAGAACTATTGTACCTAAAACGACGGATAGGGGAAGAAGAAGACAACGTGGCTGATAACCATTGGCCAGTTTGAATAATAGGCGCGCGTTTTATTTTGTTTCAGTTATCCACTTTTCATTATATACTATGTATTGTTATTATTATGTTAACAACTAAACCACGCATTATAGATGGCAAGGGCGCACGTTTGAAAGTGAAAGGACCTGGGTTCAATCCCAGGTCCCAGCATTTTCTCTATTTTCTTAACATTTACACGCAGGTTCTATGCTCCATGCATCAAGGCGTCTACCATGCACTATCATCATCCTACCACTGGATCCTCATTAATCCAGATCCAACGCTCAGTCAAAGGGAAGTCCATAATGCACCCTTCAAGCGTGGCTACACAAGATCAAGTGTGGGAGTGGGCTCAGTTAATGGGCTTGGCACAAATTCAACAATGCACCCCCTTTTTTAGATTCCAAACAGGCCCAATTTAATTCTTCTCTTTATTTTCTTATTTTTATTATTTATTAATTATTTTCTTTTTTACAAAATAACCCAAAAAATCATTTTTATCATAAAATCAAAAATCACAAAAAACATCAAAAATCATTTTTTTCATAAAAATATTTTATTTCCTTAATTAATTAGTTTAATTATTTAGGGCAATTTAATCTTTTTTTTCATAATTAAAAATAATTAGAATTAGGGTTTAATTTTGTACATACCCTAATTTTTTCCCAAAAAATAACCTAAATTTTTTTTCTCAATTAGATTTTCTAGGTTTCTTAATTATTTCTCGTGCTTAATTCGTCGCGCACGCCTTTATTTCCTTTTTATTATTATTGTAACTGCAAAAGCCTTGTAATAGCTAGGACTTTAACTTTCTCGCATTCTATTTCCGCAAACTATAAATTTCCTAGATGTTAATAAGATTGTATGGAAAGACTAACTGAAAATTAATACAGTAGAAAACCCTAAATGTGCAAAGATAAATTAACTGAAAATTACACTCGCACATGCTCACTCCTAGGGTTTACTCCACTCTGGTTACCTTCGGTAAACGGTCATGAAGTATAGGGTTTGTTAGTGGTTGTCCTCTAGCCCCGAAAGATCTAAAATGACCCATTCGGATGCTGCCTCGGAAAAAGATCTTTAAGGCTTTAGGATGATTACTAACATTTCCTAACATTTCTTTTGTGATCATATTTGTCCCTTCGAATGTCCCCAAAAAACTCCAACGATGATGCTACCTATTTCTCAATAATGGGATAGCATTGTCTAAAAGGAAAACTAACAGACCTTTTTCGAGTAGGTAGATTAGTTCCTAGGTACTTGCTCAAACAAACAAAAACTTTTTTCACCCAAACACTTTTCAAACAAAGTTTTCAAAAACAACTCTGTAACACTCTTGAGGACAGAAACAAGGGTTAACACGAAGTAAAACAAAACTTTTCAAAGCAAGCACACACAAGCAATTTAAAAATGAGCAAGTACCTAAGAGCCCATAGAAAACCACGGATAGAAAGGGTGCTAACACCTTCCCTTTCTATAATCTACCCTCCGTACTCAGAAACATCTCGAAAAAGGTTTTTTCTATTATTTTTCCTTTTCCTTGTTGGATAAAATAAAAGTCGGTGGCGACTCTTGCTTATCGCGACATTTGCGAACAAAAAACGCAAACCAGTACTAACAGTCAGTTCTGCCACCGAATCACAGTAGGTCCACCATTGTATGATAACATTAGGTTAGAAATAGGCCAGTCTCCCTTAGACTCTTTTCTTCCCCTTTTTGCATCCTTGCATTCTAAAACTAAAACCTTTTCTAAGCAAATCAAAAACATGCTAATAACGACTTAAACCCTTTTTCAAGGTAACAAAAATACAAACCAACTCAAACCTTTTAGTGTGCTCGAGCCCCTTTTCTCTCAAACCCTTTTCATGCAAGGACATGATTAGTTTACCTATGTGCCAATGCATATGTCTCCAAAGGTCGAGCTGCGGCAGAAGGCGGAATTAGTATAGTCCATAAAAAACACAAAACAAACAAAAACATGTGAGCCAAACTACGGTAGCTCTGATTCCTCAAAAAGGGTACGTAGGAATTAGGGTAGGGCCCAAGCGAGTACAATTTTATTTTCCCTACATTATTTTCTCCTTTCTTTTGCATGCATTCTTCCTTAGTAATAAACAGTAAGCATAAATTAAACACACCCATAAGATAGACAGCAAGAGTGGATATCGTAGAGTATTACGGGCGTGTGGGGTGCTAATACCTTCCCCTTGCGTAACAGACTCCCTTACCCGATCTCTCGGTCGTAAGACCGTGACTTCTCCCTTCTTAGGTTTTCTCTATGTTACCTTTCCCTTCATGTGGGATAAAAGATGTTTGATGGCTACTTCATCGTTTGATGATTTACAACGGTTGTTTCAGCTGGTGACTTCACTGGGGATAGGTCGACCAAATGCTGGTCCATCCCAGAGTATCTCCTAGCTCTTGTCTTCTTATCTTTGGGTGTTTATTTATATGCTTTACGGCTTATTCATTTTGTATATACCTGACATATGTATGCATTGCATTTTACTGTTTTCCATATACTACTGTTGTACTGGATCTGCTTCTTGATTGGGTTGGGATGTTACTATTGAGGTAAAAGGCCCAGTACCCAGACCAGAGTGCACTAGGACACTAATAATAGAGTGGGGGCATGACGGCTATAGGACGTGGTCCGACTAGTGCAGTCATGTCATATACCATACTCGGATGAGGTTCAATTGGAGGTAATTTCATCATGCACGTCTGTGTTGCGATGATTTTACTTTCAAGTGAACCCGTGGTTTTCGAGTTACCCTTTCCTTACCCTGACCTAGTCTTCACCCATGAGTGGTGAGGGGATTATTATCACATGTACAGATGCTGACTATGTTTAGATGGTTACTCATGTTCAGATGGTGACTATACTCAGACAGTGACTATTGGTTCTAATGATTATGTTTTGGATTTCTGTCAATGATTATGAGGTTCTCATATTTATTTTATGAGTTTAGAATCTGGTGTCCATGAGGTTCTTCTGGATATGTTCCAAACCTGTGACCCCAGTACTTATAGACTATGCAGAGACAGTACAGTAGAAATCATTATCATGGAAGTAGTAACCCCGTGATCACTTGCACTTACATCATAGCATGTTCATTTTTCAAGAAGAAATGTCAAAAAAATGAAAATATATACAAACCTTACATGTGCATGTCCATTTCGGGGTAACTCTCTGGTTTGGTTCCCGTCAGTAATGTCTAGCAACAGTGATGTTCTCAAGAGGACCAAAAGAGACAATTGTACTTATCAGTTCCGTTCAAGTTTTCCGCTCAAGTTCTTGGCCTTCTTTGAAAAGTTTAAAGACCATTTAGCCCGTCCTAATGTAAAGGCTTTTAGTGAAAGACATGGTAGCACTTCGACTCTATATCCGTTTTACGACTATAAGTTGTGCTATTTTACCTTCCAGGACTATCAGATCGTTCCAACTCCGGAAGAATACTCTCATTTGTTCAAGAACGAGCATGATTTTGAAGCTATTGCTAAGGAACTTTATTTGGACCTTAGTAATGTGAGATAGAGATAGAAGAAGAATGGTGGCCCACCTTCATACTGATTATTATATTGTTGTCTCGACTACCATCAGGCTTGTTGGACGAAATCGCTTATCTTGTATTCTCGCAACTCTCTTATATTAAATTCTGTGGGAATTTCTCCTATTTCTGGATACTTTCTTTATATGGTCGTTCTTATTATCATGTTGCCCGATTATTACTGACGTTAATCGAGTTGTGGAAAACTGGAATGGACAATCATTTCATACATCATGCATTTCATGAACTGCAGGTTTTCTGGCGGGAATTTTTATCTGATGGTTTTTGCCTCTTATTATCAGAATCTACAAGACGACTTCCTTACATCCTTATCGCACTCGAGCCAACAAGTTGAGGATTATGGAGTAGATTGAGCAGAACCAAGCCTCTCTCCACAAAGACATGGACACCATGGGCAATCGGATGAATCAGCTCATGGAAACTCTTCATGCCGTCATCCAAGGGCAGGAAGAACTCAAACTAAGTGTTACTAAGCTGGTTGACAGTGCCTCTACGTCCGAGAAGGGTGGACCCAAGAATGACAATGGGGGAATTCCTAAAGAGAACCCACGGTTTATTGTAGACGACCACCACGATGTTATCGACCTTGATGACCCTCTAAAGGATTCTACAGCTGATTTGTCTGAAAACGCTAAAATGTACAAAGCTTTGGAAGAACGTCTGAAGGCTACGGAGACTTCCAAGAAACCAGGATTTAATGATGGTGCTATGTGTTTGGTTCCAGGGGTTGTGATTCCACCAAAGTTTAAGGTACCTGATTTTGACAAGTATAAGGGGGTTACATGCCCAGAGACTCATCTCCGATCTTATTGTAGAAAGATGGCTGCTTATGCTAGCAACGAGCCTATACTTATGGATTTCTTTCAGGACAGTCTGGCTGAAGCTCCATTAGAGTGATACATGAAGTTGGAGCAAACTCATGTTAGTACTTGGGGTGAGCTTGTCGATTCTTTCCTGAACCATTATCATTACAATACTGCCATGGCACCTAGCCGTGCACAGTTATAGAGTATGTTTCAGAAGACTAGTGAGTCTTTCAAAGAGTATGCCCATAGGTGGCGCAGTTTGGCCGCGAGGGTTCAACCTCCTCTCCTAGATTGGGAACTGGTAGATTTGTTTATGAGTACCCTCATAGGCCCATATTTACAACATATGCTTGGCAGTACTTCTGATTTGTTTTCGGATATGGTTATCATCGGGGAGCGGGTTGAATTGTGTATCAAGGTAAGGACTATTACAGGTGCATCTGGCACGAATGGTAACAATAGCTCAGGTGGTGGAAAGAAACCGTATTCTGGCGGTTTTGTCAAGAAAAAGGAAGGAGAGGTAAGCAATGCCTCTGTTGATAAGGGGAAAGTTGTTGTACGGGTTCCATATTACCAAACCCCTGCTATTACTCCACAACAACAATATGCACTGCCACGAAACTATCAACATAATCAGAGGCCCCAAGGGCAAAGGGGTCAACAAAGGCAGCAAAGGTACCCCGAGAGGAAGTTGGATCCAATCCCGATGTCGTATGCCCAATTGCTTCCACAATTGCTAGTTGGTCAGTTGGTACAACTTTGAGAGTTATCTCCTCCACCAGTAGAACTTACAAGGGGTTATGATGTCAATGCACGTTGTGAGTTTCATTCAGGAACTCTAGGCCATTCAATCGAAAACTGTAGAGCTTTTAAGTGTAAGGTGTAAGACCTTTTGGATGCCAAGGAGTTAAGCTTTTCTCCTATAGGCCCTAATGTTCAGAATAATCCTATGCCTCCCCATCATGGGGCTGCTGCCAATGCAATCGAGTTCGATGAAGGACATGACTTAGTGACTCGGGTTGGAGAGGTTCAGATGTCAATGGCAGTTTTGAGAGAGCATCCTTTGCAGCAAGAAGTTATAAAAGAGCTTCATGACTTTTGTTTGAAATGATCATCCAATCTGGATGAGTGTGATGATTTGAAAAACTCCATTCAGAGGTTGATGGACGAAGGGGTTGTTAGAGTTGAGAAAGTCATCTCTGAAGGTGATGTTGCTATTCTAGAAATTCCGTATTATTCGGCCAATGCTTAGAGGAATACTTCAAGAGTTCCATTGGTTATACAAGTTCCAGCGCTCCCTGCGTCAGATCAAAATCCGGTTGCTCCCCTGCCAACCCAAGCACCGACACTTCCAAATCCAGTTCCCGTTCTGATAGCTGATAATAGGGCAGTGCCATAGGAATACAATGTTTTTTACATTCGTGGAAAGAAATTCATTTGTCCTTCGATTGAAAATAAGGACATAACCAACATTGCTGGAACTAGCAGAATAACCCGAAGCGGAAGAGTCTTCGCTCTTACTCAATCACCTCCCGAAGAAGTTATCGAAGAGATTCCTGTGAAAGATAAGGGGAAGCAGGTAGTTAATTATTCCCCTGGGACACCTTTTGAAGAACAAGTGGAGAAATTAATCAGGGTGATCAAGAAGAGTGATTTCAAGGTGGTTGACCAGTTGAATCATATTTCTGCAAAGATATCAATCTTATCCCTCCTTCTGTAATCCGAAGCTCATCGAACCGCCTTGATGAGAATTCGGCACGGTTCTCATGTGAACCCTGAAATTTCTGTGGCCCAATTTGAAGGTGTTGTTACAAATATTTCCGCAGGGAACTGTCTGGGTTTCACTGACGACGAGCTTCCTCCTAAGGGTCGAGCTTACAATAAGGTGTTGCATATTTCCATAAGATGTTTAGACATTGTGATGTCTCGAGTCCTGGTAGACATTGGTTCTTCTTTTAACGTGATGCCTAAACATACTCTGTTCAAGCTGAACATGGACGGGGTTATGATGAAACCTAGCACGCTGACAGTCAAAGCTTTTGATGGGTCAAGAAGATCTGTAGAAGGGGAAGTTAACTTTCCCATCAAAATTGTCCCCCACGTGTTATACCTATCATTCTATGTCAAGGATATTCGTCCATCTTATACTTGTCTGTTAGGACGCCCGTGGATACATATGGCTGGAGCTGTGACCTCAACTCTGCACCAACGCTTGAAATTCATCATCCAAGACAAGGTCATCTTCGTTGGTGCAGAAGAAGATGTCGTGATCAACAATGTTACTTCCTTTCGTTATGTCGAAGTGGAGGGGGAAGTACATGAAACCCCTTTCTAGGCCTTGGAAATCATTTATGTTGACAGGGTCCCCATCATGCTAGAAACTACAAAGAAGTTTTGAGTTCCAATGGTTTCCTTGAGGGATGCCAAAGCCATTGTGAAGTCTGGGATTCCCAATGAAGACTGGGGCAAGGTAGTCAAGGTACATGAAAAGCAAGACAAGTCTGGACTTGGGTTCGGGTCCTCTTTTTTGGATCGTGTTGGTATGGGTATGATTGTGCTCAAGGGGAAGTGTATCCCTCCGCTTTCAGAAGTGTTTGTTAGTGTTGGTCCAAGTGTTCAAGGACAAATCCACACAGTGGATGATGAAGAGGATGCGGATATGGCTCAGTACATCTACCAGATTGCACCTGATCAAGAGCTCAGCAATTGGACTGCTACTGATATTCTCGAAGTGGTTTTCTTTGACATGTAATGTTCTTGTTTTAAATAAGTCGCATGTTTTTCCCGAAGCATGTTGACAGCTTGTGAAAAGGGCCTCCTCAAGTTTCTATGTTTGTTTAAAATTGAATAAAATGGCATTTTTTCATACAATTTTTACTCTCTGTCTTTTCTTATTTTCGTAAAATAAAAAAATGGCAATGCTTTTCCTTCTAACTCTTTAACCATTTTTCAGTTCACATCCATATTATAAAAAGGGCATGATTCATCAATCATGCAGGTCTGCCTTGAATTCCATTAAAAATGATGATGTTACAGTTCCTTGCACCAATATCCTTGGAAATCCGAATGACCAAGCCGATGAAGATAGTGGGGAAGATTGTGAAATTCCAGAGGAATTGGCAGGACTGTTGAGACAAGAAGAGAAAACGATCATGCCTCATCAAGAAGCCATTAAGATCATTAACCTCGGCACTGACACAGTGAAAAGAGAGGTCAAGATAGGGGCCGCTTTGCAAGATGATGTAAAGAAGGGGTTGATTGAGCTTCTCAGAGAGTACTCTAACATATTTGCCTGGTCGTATGAAGACATGCCTGGTTTGGATACGGATATAGTCATGCACCATTTTCCACTCAAACCAAAATGTCCTTCGGTAAAGCAAAAGCCGCGAAGAACTCGTCCAGATATGTCTCTTAAGATCAAAGAAGAGGTTGAAAAGAAGTTGAACGCATGCTTTTTGTTGGTATGTGAATACTCATATTGGATTGCCAACATCGTACCCGTCCCTAAGAAAGATGGGAAGGTGTGCATGTGTGTGGACTATCGGGATTTGAACAACGCAAGCCCAAAAGATGACTTCTCATTACCTCACACCAACGTATTGGTTGATAATACGGCTCAGTCCTCGGTTTTCTCCTTCATGGATGGTTTTTCAGGATATAATCAAATAAAGATGGCCCCGAAATACATGACAAAGACGACATTCACTACTCCATGGGGTACTTACTGTTATAAGGTCATGCCTTTTGGCCTCAAAAATGCTGGTGCAACATATCAACATTCCATGGTGACGCTCTTCCATGATATGATTCATAAGGAGATAGAAGTATATGTTGATGATATGATTGCAAAATCATAAACCGAGGAGGAACACTTGGTCCATCTGCAAAAGTTATTTATGCAGCTGCATAAGTTTAGGCTAAGGCTCAATCCGAATAAGTGTACCTTCGGGGTGCGATCTGGAAAACTACTTGGTTTTATCGTGAGTCAGCGAGGAATTGAAGTAGATCCCGACAAAGTAAAAGCAATACAGAATATGCCAGCACCAAAAAATGAAAAATAAGTAAGAGGGATCCTAGGGAGATTGAACTACATAGCCAGGTTCATCTCTCATCTCATAGCTACTTGTGAACCCATCTTTAAATTGCTGCGCAAGAATCAAGATGTCAAATGGGGTGATAATTTCCAGGAAGCCTTTGAAAAGATCAAACGGTATCTCCAAGAGCCACCAATCCTTATTCCTCCAGTGCCTGGGAGGCCACTTATCATGTATTTGATGGTGCTGGAAGGGTTTATGGGTTGTGTGCTTAGGCAACATGACGAAACGGAACGTAAAGAGCATGCCATTTATTATATGAGTAAAAATTTTACCGATTGTGAATCTAGGTATTCCTTGCTTGAAAAAACTTGTTGTGCGCTTTCTTGGGAAGCTCGACGTCTAAGGCAGTATATGCTGACATACACGACTTTTCTAATATCAAAGATGGACCCGATAAAGTATATCTTTGAAAAACCAGCACTCACGGGCAGGCTTGCTCGATGGCAGATGCTTTTATCTGAACATAACATTCAATATGTTACACAAAAGGCTATTAAGGGTAGAATTCTTGCGGATCATCTCACTCATCAGCCGTTGGAAGAGTACCAATCAATGAAATTTGACTTCCCTGATGAATATGTTATGAAGCTTGATGATTATGATGGGTTCGATCCGGAAGAGCGATGGACTCTTACGTTTGGTGGTTCCTCGAACGCTGCAGGTCATGGCATTGGGGCAATACTGACTTCTCCATGTAATACTCATACACCATTTATGGCCTGATTATGTTTCAATTGTACTAACAATGTGGCAGAATACGAAGCATGTGTAATGGGTCTAGAGGTGGCCATAAACCTTAAAATCAAAATCCTTTAAGTCTTTGGAGACTCGTCTTTGGTTATACATCAAGTACGAGGTGGTTGGGAAGCGAAGAACCCCAGTTTGATTCCGTATAGAGACTACATCTTGCAGCTAATATCCGCCTTTGATGAAATCACCTTTGAACATCTTCCATCAGAATGTGTTTTATTTGTTATTAAACATTGCGTTAGAAACATGGGGAATAAAGATTCTCAAGCCGAGATAAAACTTGACTTTACATCAATATATAACCATAAGGGAGTGTCGTATGCATTCCAAGTGTTTTTTCTCTTTACAGGCGACAATTTATAACGGTCACCCTGACATGGCCAGGGCACAAAGCTGCCTTCATCTACTACAGACAATTTCAAACCTGAGTCCCCAAGTGAATTCAGAAAGTTCGGAGTCGACATTTGACTCGGCACGCGCAAGTGTATCCTCAGTGGAATTAATCAGGTGCATCCCCAGTGGAGTTAAACTAAGGCATCTCCAATGAAGTAAACCGGGGCATTTGAAGAGCTAAATTGGGGCATTCGCGGGTGTTCATGCCCATCTTTTATCCCCAAGTGATTCAAGAGGTAATTCCCCAGTGTGACATAGACTTGGGGCATGTATTCATAGAGATTCACATGGTGTTTAGTGTCCATTATTAGGCATATTCAGTTCTATCATCCTCTCAACGGTTCAGGATGTATGGAAGTCTAGCCAGATTATCTCTTCCCCAACGGTACGATTCAGAATAGAGTGGCATACCTAAAGACCCTATTTGTCATCAATTCAATCTTCGAAGGAGTCATCAACAATCTTAGATATTATGAGCTCCCAGTGCAAATCATTACTAGTATCCCCAGCAATCTTTGATACTGCAGGTTTCTAGCACCGATATGTATTGGCATCTCCAGTGATGAGTTACAGTTCTCAACAAGCCTTCGCTTATTCCCATGAATTCTAATTCTTTGCATTGCATATAGTTATCATTATATAACATTGCATCTCTGAAAGCGTGTGGCTGACCCGTCAGGATGGATCTTTGCGGCAAAAGAAATCCAAACATGCATATGAAGCATAAGCTAGATCAGGTACCTTACATGAAAGATCTGAATCATTCAATGACAAAAATACATCCCCACAAGAGGATATCACTCCCAATACCCCATCTGATGACCTTCACCTTCACGATGCCCAGCTAATGGTGCCAGTACATCATCCACCTATTCCCAGCAAAATTAATACACTTTGTCATTCTAAACCCAGTTTTCATCAGGTAGACAGTCCCCGTCTGATAAACAATTCAGTCTTTCGACACTCGTCCGTGTCAATTTCTCTAAACACTCGTCTGTGTTTAACCTTTTGATACTCGTTTATATCTTCCTTCAATACTCGTTTGTATTGATTCGAACACTCGTATGTGTTTAACCTTTTGATACTCGTTTGTATCTTCCTTCAATACTTGTCAGTATTGATTCAAACACTCATCTATGTTTAACTTTTTGATATTTGTCTGTATCTTCTTTCAATACTCGTCTGTATTGATTCAAACACTCATATGTGTTTAACCTCTCCTTAATACTCGTTTGTATCTTCTTTCGATTCTCGTCTGTATTGATTCAAACACTCGTCCACATTTAACCTTTTATACTCATCTGTATCTTCTTTCAATACTCGTTCGTATTGATTCAAACACTTGTTTGTGTTTAACCTCTCCTTGATACTCGTCTGTATCTTCTTTTGATTCCCGTCCATATTGATTCAAACACTCGTCTGTGTTTAACCTTTTTGATACTCATCTGTATCTTCTTTCAATACTCATCTGTATTGATTCAAACACTCGTTCTTGTTTAACCTTTTGATACTCATCTGTATCTTCTTTCAATACTCGTATGTATTGATTCAAACATGCATCTGTGTTTAACCTTTTGATACTCCTTTGCATCTTCTTTCAATACTCGTTTGTCTTGATTCAAACACTCGTTCGTGTTTAAACCTTTTGATACTCGTCTGTATCTTCTTTCAATACTCATCTGTATTGATTCGAACACTCTTCCGTGTTTAACCTTTTGATACTTGTCTATATCTTCTCTCGATACTCATCTGTATCGATTCAAACATCCGTCATGTCCTGATCGATGTACTATGATATGGTCATGTCCTGATTTACGTATACCTCCGGTTTAGTCCCACCTCTTTTAACTCTCTAGTAGATGTTACAAAAAAAAAATACTCGTCACCACCATCTTTCAGAATAAATTTTTGGCATTGGTATTTAATCATCTTCAACCTTGAACTTCTGAAAGAAATGCGCCAATCGTACTTTCAGGTTTAAGACGATTAAATATGGGCATTTGTAATACCCCAAATTTTTCCTACCCTTTCACTTTTATCTGGTTTATGCATTTTGCACTTTTCTCATGTACATAACTCCCATTAGGTCATCTAACAAATCATTAATTCACTAATCAATAAAACATGGTATGTGGTCAAAGATGTTGAGGAATTAGGGTTTCTCTGTGCTTTTAGGCTCTCATCTTCATGCAATCTCGAATCAACATGGTTCTTCATCAATCAGGGTTTGAGGGATTAGAGTTTGTGTTTATGGTCTCTGAGAACTTCTTTGTTCTCATTAAGCTATAAGGTTGTCATCTTCATCAAGGACAGGATCATTAGGGTTTAACTAAAGGTTTGATTACAGACGAAGGAGTTGGGGTCTAAGTTCAAAGTCATTTCGAATATCTTCTTTAAGGATCCAAAGCATTGTTATTCTATTGCTCATACAATTGAGACATGGTACAAGATGTGGATCATGATCAAGGTGTCATTCTTTCAAATTATTTGTTGCTTATTAGGCGAGCTAATTTGGATTATGGTTGAAGTGGATTTAAAGGATTCCATGGATTCAAACTTGGTTTAATTCATCAAAGTTGTTGAGAATTCGCACGGTTGGAAAGGAAATGCGTTGAACCCAGAAATTTTCCCTCTCATATTTCTTAAAACATGGCAAGGAAAATCTCCAAGTGGCTCAAGATTGCTCAAGAGTTGGACAGTCAAGCTATCTCCTAAGGCAGTCAACCTCAAATTAGGGTTTTGTGTTGCATCAAGATCCTTGAATCCAAATGACCTCAAGTGCTCTCCAATGTCCTAATACGTTCTCAAGGTCATCCATGTCAAAATTCAAGCCTTGCAGAGGAAGTTTGCTCAGTCAATTGCTCAAAGGATCCAAAAATCGACTATGCTAGGGCAAAAGTCAACTGTGACCCAAATACAGTCAAACTCCAAGATTTTTTGTCAACATTCTCATTTTGAAGGATATTTCATAATTTGATCAAGGGTTGATCATGATTCATCAAGGATTGCTCAAAATTCATCAAGACTCAAAAGTTGCTAAATTAGGGTTTTGTAGGAAAAGTCAACTCAACTTTGACCAAGCATAACTTTCTAATACTTTATGAGAAATGACCCATACAAAGCTCATTTGTAAGAGTATTCAATTTCATACAATCCATCTTCATACCTCAAGATCAGAAAATGCACTCACAAAAAGTTACAAATTTGGACATTATAGGTCATTTTTGAAAGTCAACAAAAACACCTTTTTTTCCAAAGCTTATAACTTTAGTATGGAATACCAAATTGAGATGAGACCAAACGGGTTGGTTAGAGGAGATCTCAAGATTTCTAAAAAGTCTAAGAACACTTCCAAAAGTTCAAAATTGAAGAAGTTATGCATTGTTGAAGTTGGGCATTTTTGCAAAATTGCCAAAAGTCAACTATCCCCAAAACTTTAAATTTTGTCAAAATGGCCTATTATTTTCCACTTGATTTGATCTTGTCACACTACACACGTGTCCTATCTTCAGCCTTGTGACCATTTATCAATTTTATTATTTAATTTGATTTTTTAATGAATTATTTCATTTTAAATCAATTTAAATCAAATAAAATCCAAACATTGATTATTTGATCTCTTTTTGGCTATTTCAGGATTGAATCATCATCATCAAGTGTATCAAATTCGTATCATACATTCCATGTGCAAAAAGATTGGATTTTGGACAAAATAGGCAAGCTTTCAATGGAGGATCAAATCCAATCTCAAGGCATTGATTTGGAAAGATTCAAGACCAAATTGTTGACCTAATACAATGCAGCATACATATACAAGTGAGAGCACATGAATTCAAGGGCTGGAGGCTGCAAAATCATCAAGAACCAAACTTGAAAAATTGCCAAAAAGTGTGAGACTGAAATCAAGCTTGGAGGCACTTTCAGGACTCAACAAGCATCACAATCGCTTCCTGGAAATTCTCAGAAGCAAAACCAACCAGAATCACTCATTCCCTGGCTTCCTAAAGCACTGTAAGCATCTCACAGATTCGCCATGTTCTTGGATTCACAAATCTTCATTCTTGCATCCATTATAAAAAACGATTGCATATTCTGACTCCTCACATCATTTGTGAACTTTCTGCAATAACCAATTTCAGTATTATGCTGTGTATCATAAAACACCATTATAGGTTTTCCTAGGGTTTTTTCAGGGGTTTTTATTACAGGAAAAAATTGACCAATAAAAGGACCATGGTTGAAACTGGGATGAAGAGGCGAGTATGACTATGCCTTTGGATTTCATTTTTATGGCTCGTAGCAGATTTTGGAGATGGCATGGCTTATAGCTACAGACCGATGTCCATTGGTATAGGTTGAGATGTTTTTAGCCACGGTCCAACGACAGGGACGATGGCGTGTCATGCTCCAATTCGCTTATTCAAATATAGTGCGCTTTATTTTGTTTTCTGATCCATTAATTTGCTTTTGTGTTATTATTATTAGTTTTCAATATATTAACAATTAAAGTACAATGGTTCAGTGGCAAAGGCGTGTCTCCAAGTACCAACAGGACCTGGGTTCGAATCCCAGGTCCCCCATGCATTTGTTCTTATTTTTCTATAGGTTATTCAGTGTGAACTCAAGCGCGTGGCTTATCATACAGCCTCACTCAATCACCTGCCAGATGGCCCCAGGCCAGATCTGGTGTTCCAGATGGAACGTGCATCATACTCCCAAGTCAAAGTGCCACATGGAATCAGGAAAAGTCAGCCAAGGCCAACGAAATTGGGCCACCAAAATTGCTGAATAAACCTCCTTTCAGGCCCATAACCTCCTAACCCTTTCTCTTTTCTTTATTATTATTTATTTCTTTTAATTATTTATTATTATTATATTAACTAACCAATTAAATCTTTTTATTCATTAAAATTAAAAACCAAAAAATATTTTATTTATTAAAATTATATTTCAGCATTTTATTTTTGTTAATAATATTAATTTAATTAATTTAGTTTTAATTAGGAATAACTTTAATATCTTTTTGCAATAATTAAAATTAACTTAGACAATTAGGTTTTATTAACATTGATCAAATTATTTGTATTTCTTTAAAATACCAAAAACCCAAAAAATATTTTATTAATTAATTTGTTTATTAATTTAATAATTAACTTAGTTTAATTTCTTTTTAATTCAAAAACAAACCAAAAATCCTTTCTTTAATAATCAAAGGGTCAAAACCCTAGAACTCGTCTGATTTAATTTCCCGCACGCGATCCATTTCATTTCAATATTGTATCTATTTCCGAAATGTAATAGCTTAATTAGGTTTATTTTTACCGCTTTATTTATTTTCCGCATTTTAATTTCAAGGGTTGCTTTTGGCGATGTAAATACCCGACGCTTTGTAATAGTTAGTTTAATTTCCGCAATTTAATTTCCGCAACTTATAAACTGTTAGATGTTTGGTAATAGGGAATGCATGACAAGATCAAATGTTTAACCTAAAATCAACATAGATAACCATTGACATGTACAAAGACAAAATTAACTGAAAACAACACACTCGCACATGCGCACTCTTAGGGTACACCTCACTTGGTTGTCTTCAAACGCGGTCATTGAGTATATGAAGTTTTAGAGGTCTCCCTCTTGTCCAAAGATCATAGTTGCCTCGAAACGGTTGCCTCGGAAAAATGATCTAAGACATTAGGGTTACCGCTAAGGCATCCTAACATTGCTTTAGTGACCGCATGTCCCTTAATCGAATTCACCCTTAAACTCCAACGACAGTGCTACCTACTCATCCATAGTGGGATAGCACTGTTTAAAGGACATTAGCACAGATTGATTCCTTTTTCGAGTAGGTAGATGGTTCTTAAGTACTTGCTCTTTCAAAACCAAACAAATTTTCACACTTACACCTTTCAAACAAAAACTTCTTCAAACCCACAAACACAAAAAAAAGCAATTTTGAAAACACTTAAGCAAGTACCTAAGAGCCCGTGGATAACCACGGATAGAAAGGGTGTTAACACCTTCCCTTTCTATAATCTACCCCCCGGACCTGAGAAACATCTCAAAAAAGGAATTTTTCTGTTCTTTTTTCCTTTCCTTGTTGGATAAAATAAAAGACGGTGGCGACTCTTGCTTACCGCGAAATTTTGCAAAAACAAACGCAAAACGCAAACCAGCATTCCAAAAAACATACCGTTATTTCCCACTGTATCACAAAATGCACTTGGGTTTCTAGAGATTTAAGAAATGAAGTACAAGTGCAAGGCGTTCATTCATCATAATCATCTTCACCTTATTCATCATGTTCAATACTTAATCATTTCATTATAAAAAGTTATTCAAACTTCATTCAAGTTCATGTTCACTACGAATATTTACTCAATTTGCAAAAATCAAGAAGCACCCATACACATTTAAATCCATCATGGGTTCCTACAAAGTTAATCCACGTAAAATTCTGTGCATTTCAAATTCTATTACAAGAAATTACAAACGTCAAATTCATTCACACTGGTAACCATGACAAATTCATATTACATTCCAAAGAAATGACTACACAAAATTCTTAAGGCCCTAAGCTACTAAAGTTGCACAATGCCTTGTCCTAACTGTTATTCTTCGAACTCCAAGGATCACTCTTTATGCCTTATCTCTTCCCCGGTTTCATTCTTCACCTTCATGCTCAAGAGCTATCGCTAAACCATTGCAGCCCTGCTGTATATCAATAAAACCTGCATAAAACACAGTTAACCATTCATTTTATTAGCTGCCCTGTTGTCCTATAGTCCAAACAATTCTCAAATATGCTACTACAAACCAAAATCTTATGCATGAAGAAAACAGATGGCCTCAGCTCTAAACAAAAAAATCAAAAACGATATTACTAATCAGCATCACAAAACCAGCTAAACGCGTCAAAACCTGGCCCTGCAGTTGTTCAATTCAAACAATTAATCAAAAATATCCATTTCCTACACAATCAGTTCACAATAATATCCCAAGTTCAATAGAGAAAACTAGTTGAAAAGTGCACATTATAATTACTAACAACTAGCATTTGTTTCTAACAGTTCTCTCCCTTTTACAAAAAAAATTGCTAACTCAATGTCCATTCATCTTTGGCATTTTAGCTTACAATAGCATAAAAGCCCAATTTAGTTCTAACTAAAAATTTTACATTTCTAACATTAGCCATCAGTTACTCCTTCTAGCAAAAATCATGTAACTGTCTAGCTAATCTCCTCTCCGACAGAAACAGAAACCTATAACTAACTCTTCTAACTGACTTCCCAACCTTCCAACCCCTTAACTGTCATAACCATCTTCTAAACTATAAATGTAACAAAGACCCTTTTAACCATCTCCCTACAAAAACTACCTGTTAACAACTTCTAACATAACCACCAAACAGAATTCTAACTAGTTGTCAAATAACTAACTCCCTCTCCTAACCAAAACAGAATTTTTGTAACTAATTTTCTAATTGATTCACAATTCCTAACCAATTCTAACAGAATTAAACTACCCTACATAAACAGAACCAACTAAATTCCAAAACAACCAACTTTCAACCAAATTTCTAAACAGATGACAAAATAGAATTTCACTCCTAAACTGAATCCAAATTAACAAAAAGCCAGCTCCCTTAATTTCTACTAACCAAACTGTAACAGAAAAAAACCTCCTCTCTAACTAATTGTTTCTTCCATAAAAAATAGTCCAACAAACCTCAACTAACTTCTAACTACTGCTAACAGAAGGTATAACAGAATAATAGAAAAAGAGGGAGAGAGAGAGAGAATTCACGATGCTTTAATAACAGAAAAACTCATTCAGAAGGGGGGAAAATTCACCTGCATAATCCTTCAATCTCTTGGAAGAATCATAAAAAAAATCTCTGAAAACTCTCTCTATTTCCTTCACCGTCTTCAATCAATTCGCGGAAAAAACTTTCATCATATTCTTCATGTTCTGTGATCTTGATATCTATGCATCATTATCTTCAAACGTGAACCTACTACTTCAATCATCACTACAACTTCATCTTCATCCTCACACACCTTCAACCTTCTTCTTCATTCTTCATGATTCCTTCAATATTTGATCCTCTTCATCGCACATTCGTCGCAGCACATCCATCATCAATTCTGCAACAACGTTGTAGCACATCCATCATCAATATACATAATATCACACAACAAATTTCAGATTGCACAAAATTGCAACGATACGAAAAGCAAAGGAGAAGAGATGAAGAATGAAATCAAAGAAGAAGGAGATTGAAGTGAAGCTGGATTTAACTTCAGAATTCCCTTCTCCTCGATGGTGTGAATCAAGCTCTGGACTTTCTCCGGTCGGTATGATTTCGATCTCTTTCGCCTTCTGTTGCATCTTCTTTAATTATGTGACGAAGCTTGAACTGGAATCTTAAGACATCGCTTCAGTATCATTCTCCCTCTCCGAAGCCTTTAGGTTCCATCTTTTGAATCGATTCAGAGTAAAAGAGGAGACAAAAATTGAATTCGAGAAGAGTTTAGAGGAAGCTGGAGATCGAAAGAGGAAGAGATTGAGGGCGGTGGAGATTGATTGATTATCAATGGCGGAAGAAGCTAAGTTAATTTAGTTTGAAGAGGGAGGGGATTCATCCATGATCAGAGAAGATGAGAAGACACAATCTTGAAACCCTAATCATATAAAATCATGCCATCTAATATTTTTATTAATTTGTTGTTTTTCTATTAATAACGGCGGAAATGTACGAAGCTGGAGAAAAAGTGGAAGGATTTTGGTATGATCTTAGTGGGCTGAGGCATACACCATTAAGGCCCATGGCCATTTTCATTTTTATTTTTTGCAAGCTGGATGTAGATATTGGGTGGTCCTGGGATCCATCGTTACTATAATACACTCCCTGCTTCAGATTCACACACCCTTGTGTAGAGTTTTTTCTAGCTTTTCTCTAGCCTTTTGTTTTCATAATTGTTAGATATCAATCCTGTTAATAAAAATATTGGTGTAACAAAAACACTAATAAAAAGTTATTAGATTTTAGAAGACATTTTAGGAATTAGATCAGGATTATCCGATTATTTAAAATTGGTGATTCGCCTTGGCTTGTTGAGATTTGAGTCTTATGCAGGTTTATTTTATGATATGCGGATGCGCTTGAGATTTCGATTGTGATTTATTTTCACATCGATGATTCTTCGACATTTATTTCGAGCATTTGATTTCTGACTCTTTTCTTGGTTTGGTGAAGCTTTCGCGAAGATCGTTGGGTTTCTTTATTTTGATACGCTTCGTTACAGATTGATATTTGTTGGGTATTTTTTCTTGTTTATCTCATTTCGCACTTTATTGCTTTCTAGATACCATGAGAAGTAGGAAATAAAGAGCGTGTGCTCGAAGTCGCTGTTTAAAGACCTGTAGCAGGCATTCCGCACTTCATTTACTATATGTGTTGCGCTTGTGTTTGTTTCCTTGGTTATTGATTGATGAGTCACTCAATTTAGGAATTGAGATCACGACTTCACTCTCAGGCATGCTCCCTATAGGATTTTATCTCTTTCCTTTATTTCTTGTTGATCGATGAGTCACTCAATTTAGAAATTGAGATCACGACTTCGCTCTCATTGCATGTTCCCTATAGGATAGTTTTGCTAGACTTTCTTTGGCATACTAACTTAGATAGGATCTCTCTAGGTGTGCTCTCTTGAGCTTATTATCTTGTTTCCTTTATCCTTGTATATACCATGTTCCCTTAGGACGTGTTTGCTCCCTTCGGATGCAAGTTAGACCTTAGGTTGTAAGCCATGCATGCTGACACTAGGTAGAGATTTCCTCTTTCATCCTTGACGTAGGGCTACCATTGTATGATAACATTAGGTTAGAAATAGGCTAGTCTCCCTTAGACTCTTTTCTTCCCCTTTTTTGCATCCTTGCATTCTAAAACTAAAACCTTTTCTTAGCAAATCAAAAACATGCTAATAACGACTTAAACCCTTTTTCAAGGTAACAAAAATACAAACCAACTCAAATCTTTTTGTGCGCTCGAGCACCTTTTCTATAAAACCCTTTTCAAGTAATTACATGATTAGTTTACTTATGTGCCAATGCATAAGTATCCAAAGGTCGAGCTGCGGCAGAAGGCGGAATTAGTATAGTCCATAAAAAACACAAAACAAACAAAAACATGTGAGCCGAACTATGGTAGCTCTGAGTCGTCAAAAAGGATACGTAGGCATTGGGGTAGGGCCCAAGAGAGCATTATTTTATTTTCCCTACATTATTTTCTCCTTTCTTTTGCATGCATTCTTCCTTAGTAATAAACAGTAAGCATAAATTAAACACACCAATAAGATAGACAACAAGAGCGGATACCGTAGAGTACTACGGGCATGTGGGGTGCTAATACCTTCCCCTCGCGTAACAGACTCCCTTACCCAATCTCTCAATTGCAAGACCGTGACTTCTACCTTCTTAGGTTTTCTCGATGTTTACCTTTCCCTTCATGTGGGATAAAAGATGTTCGATGGCGACTTTATTGTTTGATGATTTACAGCTGATTGTTTCACCAGGCCCCAATCGGAAGTCACGCCTTCACCACTTCCAGGCCAAATCGAAAAGAGCCAGAGAAGCAGAATCAAAGAGTTCTTCTGCCTGAATCGAAAAATCCCTTTTTCCTTTCTTTATTTTATTTTGCATTTATATTTCCTTGCTATTTCAATATGTTTGTAATTGTGTAGGATTTATTTTTCCATTTTTATTGCTTTTGTATAAATGTTAGTAATTAGGATGTATGGCAAGATAAAGACAACAAGTAGATAACCTAAAATTCAAAAGACAAATGCATGCAATCACACACATGCACCCCTAGGGTAATCTCACTTGTGGCCTCAGAAAAATAGTCATATCCCTCGAATATGAGCGTTTTAGCAAAGACCCTCGATAAAAGATCGTAGTCCCTCGATGACCCTTAATGATGCCTTCGATAAATGATCTATCCCCTAAACGAAAATTGCTAAAATGTCCCATAGGTTGCCTTCTATGACTATACAAACATCCAACGCCCGTTCCTTCACATCCAATGATGGGGCTTCTTACCAAATCAATGGTAATATAGCAACATCTAAAGAAGGAGGAAAATAACATTAAGACCTTTTGAGTAGGTAGGATGCTCCTAGTTGCTCACTTGCTCACAACAAAAACATTTTATACACCAACACTTTCATTTGAAACATTTTCAAAAGTTAAAACACTTTGTACGCGTTCTTATAGAAACGAGAACCATTACAAAGACACCTTTTCAAAATCACTTTCAAAAACACATTCCACAAACACCTCTTTGAACTATTTTCAAAACCAACACTTTGTACGCGTTATTATAGAAACGAGAACCATTACAAAGACTTTTTTTTCAAAATACTTTCAAAAAAATACACCACAAGCACATTTACAACAAAAGCAAGTGATCTAGAAAGCAACTAAGAGCTCGTAGATAACTACAGATGAAAAGGGTGCTAACACCTTCCCTTTTCATAACCTACCCCCCGAACTCAAGAAATAATCTCGAAAGGTCTTTCTTGTTCTTTTCAACCTTTCCTTTTGGATAAAAGAAAAGTCATTGGCGACTCTTGATATCCGCAACAAATGCGATCAAACACAAAACACCCAAGCCAGTTCTCCCACCGTGTTACAACATCCAAACAACTGCTCATTCATTTCATCATTCGAAAACTAAAATTGAGTTCATACATAGAAATCAAAGATAAGGTGGTGAAATATAAAGATCCCAACCAACAAGTCTAGTGGTGATCAATAATCAAAAAATACATTACTGAAAATCAACATCCCAATCTACATGCGCCAAAGTTCCTCCTTCCATGTGTTGTTTACTCTAAGCCTTGGATTCTTCAAACATCTTCTTAGTGTATTTTTGGTTTCAATTATAGCAAGACTAAAAGCACTTCTAAAATGCAGAATTGATTTTGCAATGATTTTAACATATTTGGTTATGTTAAAGCAGAATTGATTCTGCTTCTAGAATTGATTCATCTTGAAGCTAGAATTTGTAGCTTATGCCTCTATAATTGATTCTGGATAATTTTACACTAAAATTTATTGTTCAACTCACTTTTACATAAATGTATCCAAACATAAATCAATTTTGTTAAAATAAATTCTAACAAACTCAATTCTATTAGATTCAATTATGTCAACCGTCAATCCAAACACATTCTTAGTGTTCTCATATTTAGGTCTTTGGTTCAAATTCTGGATGAGGAGATATTTCATGCCCATCATGCTCTTCGGATGGCGATAATTTTGAATCACACGATCACATTCATTGCACTCTTATAGTTGTACCTCCATAGGAGCTTTGCCATTAACTTTCAACTGAGTTTTGAGCTTTCCAGTCTCTTCTGCCGCCTTATTCAACAGAACCTGGGGACCCTGGAGATGTAATTCAAACTCTTCTTCTGACTGCAGACTTTACTATTTTTGGATTCTTGGACTTGGAGTTGATTTTTTAAGGCTTTCACTTCCGCTTGATATTTTTTTTTCATTTTCCTCTTGGATGCTTTGAGACTTTCACATTCCTGATGCTTCTTTTAAAGATCCTTCTCATTTTTTTCAAGAGCTTCCCTTTGGTCACTGGCAGTATGCGAACTTTCTCTTCTTTGTCTTTTCCCCGACAAGCCATGGTTCCTTAGCATCTTGGCTTCATGAGCTAACTTCTTCTTGTATTGTGTTGCCAATTAAAGCTTCCAACCCAACTCTTCTTTATCTTTACGTATTAGTTCCTGTACAGTTGTAGCTTTGTTGAAATCCTCAATTGGTACAGTAAGTGGTTGAGAAAATCTATCAGGAGGTTGTGGATACATAGAAGCCTCCATGGGGAAAGGCAACAGATTAGTTTTGGCCCTATTCCTGACCCACTCCACATAAGGAGCTTCAGATACACCATCTCTCCTTCCTAATATAACCTTCCCTTTGTGATGGATTGTATTCCTAGCATCCTTCACCCTCTGCAGCATCTTAGAATCTTCCCCTTTGTTGAAGAAAATCATCTCTCTCACGTCTTCATCTCTTGGTTTGTCTTGCATGGCATATCCTAGCTGACGCATAGATAGAATTGGATTGTAACTGATCTCCCATTTTGTTACCATGAGAGGAACATTATGGAATTCCCCGTAACCCATAATAAGTAATGAGCCATCGCAAAGTTTGTATCATACCAAGTCATGATAAGTAAGGGTCATAAGTCTTTCAGACCATTTGCGAGAGTTTTTGGTATCCACAAAAGCTCCTTTGATAGGAAAATGGGACATAAACCATTGGTACAACAAGGGGAGGCAACGGGTGACAACACCTCCTTTTCCGTATCAAGAGTGGATGAAATGATAGGTGTCATCTAGAATAGTAGGCACATGATTTTGGTTAATGAAGACATAAATAGCTGCAAGGTCCACATGATTCTCTATATTGGGAAAAAGAACCACTCCATATATCACAACGGCTAACAAGGCATTAAAAGCCACCCAATTCTTCTTATCTGCAAAGTATTTGGTTGTATTCATCAAGAATTTAAAAGGAATATCATAAGTGCCATCTTTGGATTTCCCGTGGTCTCTAATCTCCTTGACGCTCAAATAAAGAGATTCAGCCATTCGCTCGAATATGATGACTTATGGTACATTAGAAAAAGGTGTTTGGTTTGGGATCTAAACCTTCAAGATAAAATCAAACTCCTCTAGAGTGGGAGCAAGTTCGTAGTCTTGGAAAGTGAAGCACCGTAACTTGTCGTTATAAAATTGCAAGAGAGTCTAAAGAGCCCTATGATCAACCCTGAGGTTTAGCAGATAAAGAAGATTCCCATATGTATCCTTGAAGACATCTAGATTCTTCTCAACCACACATGCACTCAAAATATATAAAGGTGTTAAGTCATACTTAAGAAACTAATAACTGAAAGTGTCCTTGGTGATCCTCATACTTTTACCCTATTTGCTTGTTCTTGCACCCCAAAATTTTCCCTCTCATTTCTCAAAGGATCATTCTAGACCCTCAGGTTTTCTTCTGACAACTTTCAAGTCTCAAATCGCAATTTTCCAAGAAAACCATTCACAAGGGAAAATGGTCAAAAGCACACTGAAAAGCCAAACTTTGACTTTTTGGTCAAAAGTCAAGTTTAAACAATTATATTTCATCAGGGCATGAAATTGGTTCATCAAAGAATCAGAAGTCAGAAATTACTTTGAAAAAATCAAATTTCTAAACATTTAGAAAATTTTCTAAGTGTCAAAAGAATATGATACTTCAGAACTTTTGAGCCAGCCTCCACGCAAAGTGCAGTCAGAAGTTGCAAACACGGTTCAGAACATGATGCTTCAATCAGAACATGTAGAAGCAATGCTCTTTGGTCAGAACATGATTCTTCAACATATAAAGGCTATGTTCAACGCTTCGGTCAGAACATCACCCTTCGAGTCTCATTCTGGTCTTCTGCGATCAGAACATAACCAAATCCCAAGACATCATTTAAATAACCTGTTGCACTGCTACATCAGAGTACTCTAACCAGTAGCTAATCTAGTCCACGCCTGCATTTTCCCAAATCACATATTTGCACCTGTGATACGGTGGGAGAACTGACTTGAGTTTTGCGTTTGTATTCGCACTTGTTCGGTTTAGCAAGATTCGCCACCGACTTTTTATTTTATCCTAAAGGAAAGGTTAAAAAAGCACAGGAAAAACCTTTTTGAGATGTTTCGTGGGTTCGGGGGGTAGATTATGAAAAGGGAAGGTATTAGCACCCTTTTCATCCATGGTTATCCATGGGCTCTTAGTTACTTGGTTTAGATCACTTGCCTTTGATTTTCAATTGTTTGGAAATGGTGTTTGTCTGTTTTGAAAATGTTTTTGAAGAAGATGCCTTGTCTTAGGCAACCAATGTAATGACTCGTGTTTGAGTGTTTTACAAAGGTGTGTATCTTTTCGAAAAGATGTTTCAAATGTTTTTTGAAAGTGTTTGTGGAGTATGGTTTGAAAAGTAGGCAAGTGTTTTTGCAAGTTTGTCAAGTAACTAAGAGTTTGTCTACCCCTAAATTTACTCAAAGGTTTTTCTCATGTTTTAACCCTTTTAACAATTTTGTTCCACCATTGTATTTGGTGGGCAATCTTGCATTAGGATGTTTAACGGGACAGGCACGGGTCATCGTATGGACCATGAATGCAATGGTGCCAAGTGTCTTTGGGCAATTTTTCCTTTAAGGGACTTGATCATTTCGTTTAGGCAACTTTCGAAAGCGTCATCGAGGGACTATGATCATTTGAATTGTTTTGTTTTGCCAAAGATGCTCAACGTGCAAGCATGGCCCATTTTGGAAGGCAACAAGCGGGATTACCCTAGGGGTGCAAGTGTGATTGTGTATTTGATTTCATGTATTTGTCTTTGTATTAGGTTATCTAGCGTTTGATTTTATGTATATACAAACCCTAGGTCTAACCATGGTATATTTGAAAGCGATAAATTGCGGGAATTTAAAGTCTACGCTATTACAAATAAGTATCCGGGAGTGGGGGTACAAATATTTACAAATGGGGATGAGACTTAAATAGGAGAGTAATGTCCAAATATTTACAACCAAATCGAATCAATCGCAAATGTAAAATGTAGCAATGTACAAGAATAAAGGCAATGTAAAATGTATCAATGTATTTGTGTATTGTAAATGCGTATGTGATTTATTTACAAGTGAAATAATAAATGAAAAAAAGTTAATTTTTGGATATTTTCATGTTTAGGGCAAAACCCTAATTTTGCTAAATAAAAAGTATTTATTATTTAATATATACAATTTTAAATAATTATATACAAAAATAAAAGAAAAGAAATATGTTTGTAAAAAAGTAATTTTTGAAGTCAAATATTAATAAAAGGAAAATGTATTATTTTTTTGTATTTTTATCCTAAATATCCTAAATATATAAATATTTATATTATGTATTAAATGTATTAAATATATAAAAATATTTATTATTTAAAAAAAAAAGTAGATTTTTTAGAAAATGTTTTCAAAAGATAAAATAAAATAAAAATCAGAAAATAAAATGTATTTGTATAATTTTTAGTATTTTAAATAAAAGTATATATATATATATATATTTATTTACATATAGAACTAAATGAAACAAATAAAATACCAAATAAAATGCAAAAAATGTGAGAAAAATATTTTTAGTGGTTTTTCATGCTTGAATAAAAATATGGAATCAAAATCAAAAGGAAAAAATCAAAAATGACAAATATATCACAAAATGGGCCAGGGGGGTGTAATTGTAAAAGGATGGTGTAAACAGAAAAAAGGTCAGGCCCAGCCCAAGGAGGCTTCTTCAACCCCAGCCATTGTTTGAAACAAAGAAAAACGCGCGTCCTTGCTTAACCTGCTAACTTCTGATTCCTTGGTTTTTAACAAAAACTTACAACATCAAAAGTGTAGAGCAACTTGTCACGATTCCAAATATATAAAGAAGTTGTTCTAACTCAGAAATGAGAGAGAATTTCTCCTCCCCCAATTCCTGACCTAGCTTTTGTTCAATGTTCAGGTTCAAAATTCATGCAGCACACATAACATAAATGGAAAGTAATGATATGGATAGATTCAGGGCCATGAGTAGGACATAATTTCTTCAAAAACCTAAGCCTAGATATGCTTGGATAGAGAGATGGAAGTTCAAAAACTTACCTGTTCAGCTTGAATCGTGTGCAACAATGGAGGTACTTCCAATGCAGTGTGAGGACTTGTACAACTTGCTTGAGGTCCATGGATGCTTCCTCTATGCTTGGCTTGCTTTGAATGCTTCTGAATCAATCCATGGAAGTCAACCTGCACAGATGAAAAATGAAAATGGTACACTTGACTATGGCTGTTACAGTTCCAGTTCAATGCTTGGAATAGTTTGTATGGATGTTATGGAAGGTGTTTGAGGTGGTTTGGATGAAAACGCACGATGGAATGATGCTGGCCAAGTTAATCTGCAACCATGACTCTGTTTTGCAGAAAAAATGTGTTTTGATGGATGAGGAGGTATGGAGGGTCAAAGGCTCGTGTTCTAGTTCAGTAGGGGAATATCAAATGTGTTCATAAAGTTTGCTTGAGTTGGTCCTTGCAGGAATGTGTGTTGTGTTACAAAATGCAAGCTTTCTTCTATCTTAAGCAAAGTTTGTCAAGTTTCAATATAGGCTACCACAGGCCCCTCAAGCATGCTGCACAAATCACCCTTGATCAGTGGAACTGGTTCCTGACTTTGTGCCCAAAAGATTTGCCTTGTACCACTTTGATTTTCTTTTTGACATAAAGTTGATCTTTACAAAAATGGCTAAAATGCTTTTTCCATTTTAAGACTAAACCTTCATGTAATGACTAAATGCATAGAATAACATCTTGGCACAATGGTTTAGCATTGAATTATTGAGTGTTAATGGGATTAGAGGCATGTAACCTAGCTTGTGCAAGCTGACTTGAAAATGGCAAACTTATGAACATTTAAATGGCTTATGAACAAAGTGACTTTTGCCCATATTGACAAATTCGATTCTCCCTAACCACAAGGGTATTTGAGAAGTTCTTGGACATTTTGGAAAGCTTGGAATGTGTACTACAATCCATCTTTGTAATGAAAGTTGAAATTCCAAGTGGAAGCATGTGAAAAGTGGCCATGAAGTTATGAAAAAATTCTGCCTAAGATAGGTCAAAAAATTTCTAAGTTAAGAATGATTTGCACCCTTGTTCCAAAACTAATAACTTGAGCTACAAGCTTCTTTTGAGTAAACTTTGTAAATAAAAGTTGTAGATTTTGCAATGGACTATAACTTTCTTGTTTTGAGTTTTGTTTGAATCCAAATGTATCTTGATGAAAAAATGGGACAAAGTTAGGAAAAAATTAGGAATTTTCATAACTTAGAAAAATTCTAAGTTATGAAATTTCTTCATTTCAAACCCTAATTTGTGATTTTTTGATTTCTTGATGAACAAGCTTCATGATTTGGCATGTTTTGATGAAAAATGAATCTTGACACTTGATTTTGACCAAAAAGTCAAAGTTTGACTTTTCAGTATACAGTCAAATTTTGATCAGTTGACTGGAAAATTCATCTGTCAATCTTGTGCATTTGGGATCTTTTGAACTTGTTGAACATGTCAAGACAATGCCATTGAGTCCTTGAGTCCATATGTGAGCTTGGTTTGCCATTGGCTAGGTCAAACAGTCAAAAATTGCCTTTGTGCAGTCAAAACCCTAAAAATGACCATTTTGCCCTTTTGGTGATCTGATCAAATTTCTTATGGAATTGTGATCCAAACTTGATCAAATGGTTCATATGAGTTCATAATGTTGATGTGGATCAAAAATCATGAGGTTTGACTGTCAATTGACCATAGTTGACTTTTTCCCCAATACAGCTGATTTCTAGGTCAACTGTCCAATTGACTGGGCAAAGATTGGAATCAAGGCTTGAAACTTGGTATGGATAAACTTGTGGGTCCAACATGAAGCATGAAAGTCATCTTGGGCATTTTAGGTCAAAACATCCTTGTGCAAACACAAACCCTAATTTGGGTCAACAGTGCAAGGGGGAGTCTTGAGTAGAGCAAATCCTAACTTGATCTTGAGCTCCAAGGGTCTTGTGGTGAGAAAATATTGATGAAATGGGAGGGCAAATTTTGGGGTACAACAGTTGCCCCTGTTCAATCTTCTTGAACCTGAAGAGTTAGATTGGCAAGTTTGCCTTTCGCGACTCGAGGGTAAAAGGAGATTGGACACTAGAGTGCCCGGAAATTTGTACTCGCATGGTAGAGTATCAGCAATGTGATGTCGTGAATGGGCTTACAGATGCCATTTGGAGAGATGGTGGGTAGGAGGATGGGCTTATAGATGCCATCGGGGGTGTGACAGAACCTTGTTGGGAATGGGCTTATAGATGCCATTTGGAAGTGTTGATCGCGTAAGAGATTCCTTAGCGAGAACTTGCGTACTTTGAGAAAGGAAGATGGTTTCCTGGCCTGTTACAGGTGTTGATCTTCAAACTCTTCATGCAGATATGCCTTGGCTAGATACAGGTATCGAATCTATAATTAGTTGCTCGCAGATGTGCCCTGGCTAGATACAGGAATCGAATCTGGAACTTCAAAAGGTTGCTTACAGATGTGCCCTGGCTGGATACAGGTGTCGAATCTGGAATTCGTTGTCTACAGATATGCCCTGGATGGATACTGGTATCGAATCTGGAAATTGTCGTCTTCAGATATGCCCTGGCTGGATACATGTATCGAATCTGGAATTTGTCTTCTACAGATGTGCCCTGGCTAGATACAGGTATCGAATCTGGAACTTCAAAAGGTTGCTTACAGATGTGCCCTGGCTGGATACAGGTGTCGAATCTCTAAACTCTTCATGCAGATATGCCATGGCTAGATACAGGTGTCGAATCCATAATCAGTTACTCACAGATATGCCCTGGCTAGATACAGGTGTCGAATCTGGAATTCGTCGTCTATAAATATGCCCTGGCTGGATACAGGTATCGAATCTGGAAATTGTCGTCTTCAGATATGCCCTGGCTGGATACAGGTATCGAATCTGGAATTTGCCTTCTACAGATGTGCCCTGGCTAGATACAGGTATCGAATATGGAATTTGTCGTCTTCAGATATGCCCTGGATGGATGCAGGTATCGAATCTGGAAATTGTCGTCTTCAGATATGCCCTGGCTGGATACAGGTATCGAATCTGGAATTTGTCTTCTACAGATGTGCCCTGGCTAGATACAGGTATTGAATCTGGAATTTGTCGTCTTCAGATATGCCCTGGCTGGATGCAGGTATCGAATCTGGAATTTGTCGTCTTCAGATATGCCCTGGCTGGATACAGGTATCGAATCTGGAATTTGTCTTCTACAGATGTGCCCTGGCTAGATACAGGTATCGAATCTGGAATTTGTCGTCTTCAGATATGCCCTGACTGGATGCAGGTATTGAATCTGGAATTTGTCGTCTTCAGATATGCCCTGGATGGATACAGGTATCAAATCTGGAATTTGTCTTCTACAGATGTGCCCTGGCTAGATACAGGTATCGAATCTGGAATTGTGACAGTTGATAGTAATCATCTTTGGATTGATCTTTTCCTGAAAAGGCAAAACATCAGTTGTATGCAATGTCATGATGTATGAAATGCATGATGTCATGATACTCAATGAGATAGTGTTGTATGCACTTTATCATGTATGTAAGCAGGATGTATGAAATGTGAAATGCCTATGAATGTATTTTCTTCTAGGAAAATAAATCCTTGACGAGTGTCGGCAACTTGTGGAATCCTGGGCTGATGTTAAAGAGTGGAGTTCTTCGTTTCCGCTGGGGATAATGGTTGCAAGAATAAACCGGTAGGAGAAGATGACTCTGTTGGGGAATAAGCTTATTGGAGAGATTACTCTGAGGGTAATAAAATAGGTGAAGAGATTACTCTGCGGGGTATTACTCTGTGGGAAGAGATACTTTGCTGAGGTTTTGATGAGAGCTCCGCTGGGGATTCCATTGATAAGTTATGTTGGGGAATTTGATGAACTCCGCTGGGGATAGGAAGAACTTCGCCGTGGACGAACTTTCTGTGGTAATTAGCTGAGGATAACCCAGTTATACCCTGGTGGGGAAATAACCTTTGAATAAAGCCGGGGAGATGCGTTCGTACTCTGCAGGGGACAAGCTTCCAGAATCTACTGGGGATAAGCTTCCAGAATCTGCTGGGGATATGGATTCCACTCTCCTGGGGAAACTTTGGACTGTACTGGGGAATGGTTCCACTGGGGTGTCTGTATTCCTCCGGGGAACAAATCTTATATTAAGACTGTCGGGGATGCTTGTTGAGGAATGTCTATACTCCGCTCGGGAATGTTGAGATCTTCTGGGGATACCCAACTTTCTTAAGGCTGACAGTAGACTAACTCTGCTTGGGGAGTGTATCGCTGACTTGCTAGGGGAATAATGTGCCTTTTCGGGGCTGACGGGAGACCAACTCTGCCCGGGGAGAGTATTGTTGAAATCTGGTCTTACTCTATGGGGAGTTGAGGTAACTTGGTTACGTTCTTCGGCCGAACCTACCTTGGTACCTTGGTGGACAGAGCAACTAGATCGCTTGGACAATTCTAAACTTCCCCTGTTTCTGATGTCATCTGTAATTAGTCTTTTGTTTCGTATGCAGTTATTTATGATTAGCAATTAATGTCAAATGCATATATAAAAAATGAACATTGGACGTTCTTCGCAAAACAAAACAGAAAAAGGAAAAACGATGGGTAATTTGTCTGAAAAATTGAGCTTGTATTGATTTTGAATTTTGCCTGAAAATAGGCGTTTTATGTACAAGAGGCTGACGTCCTAGTAAGAGAACTCCGCCGAACAGTATAGGGTTTATACAATTTTGAAAAGGAAACAAAACAGCTATGTGAAAAATAATCCCACTGGGTTCCAACTCTGCTATCGCCTTTATGTCTTCAAGTGTCTCATTGCTTTGCTGCTTAGTTGAAGATGAAGCTGATCGATTAGCGCCATCTGAGCCCGATAGTTGATGTCGAATTCTGGATGCAAGGTGATCCAAAGAGACATAATATTACGCTTTATCCCTAACTTTTGCCTGGACCGCCCTTTCGGGTTTTCAGTCCATCGGGATACCCATTTTTGCCCAAGCCGCCTTTTCAGGTTTTCGACTTGTCGGGTGTACAGATTTTTTTCATTTCATCCCTTATTTTTGCCCGAACCCTTTTGGTTCGCCGGGAAGCCCTTATTTTTGCCTAGGCCAGTCGACCTAGCGGGTCTTTGATCATGCGTAGTATCTTTTTACTATGTCTGCATTGGCGGGGTGAGGAAGGTCGTCACCATCCATGGTGGTTAGAATCATGGCTCCTCCTGAGAAGATATGTTTAACCACAAATGGCCCTTCGTACGTAGGGGTCCATTTTCCCCTGGGATCACCTTGAGGAAGAATGATGCGCTTGATTACCAGGTCTCCGACTTGATACTCTTGTCGTCTGACCTTCTTGTTAAATGCCCTGATCATCCGCTTTCGGTACGTCTGACCATGACAAATAGCAGTGAGTCTCTTTTCGTCGATTAGGTTTAATTGATCAAGCCGAGTCTGGATCCAGTCATCTTCGCTCAAACTTGCATCCTTCATTATCCGGAGAGAGGGTATCTGGATTTCAATAGGCAAGACTGCCTCCATGCCATAGACCAAGGAAAAGGGAGTTGCCCCTGTTGACGTCTGTGCTGAGGTACGGTACCCATGAAGAGCAAACGGTAACATTTCGTGCCAATCTTTGTAGGTCACTGTCATCTTCTGCACAATCTTCTTGATGTTCTTATTCGCCGCTTCTACAGCCCCGTTCATCTTCGGCCGGTAGGGAGAAGAGTTGTGGTGCTGTATCTTGAATTGCTCGCAGAGCTCAGTGATCATCTTGTTGTTAAGATTGGTACCATTATCCGTATCGACAGATCAGGTTGTGCCGAATGAATCGTGCCACGACGTTCTTGGTTACGGTAGCATAGGAAGCTGCTTCAACCCATTTTGTGAAGTAATCAATCGCTACCAAGATGAAGCGATGCCCGTTGAATGTCGTAGGTCTGATTTCGCAGATCATATCAATGCCCCACATTGCAAAAGGCCAAGGTGCCATCAAGACGTTCAGAGGAACCGGCGGAATGTGCACCTTATCAGCATAAATCTGGCATTTATGACAAGTTAGAGAATGCTGATAACAGTCGGCTTCCATTGTGGACCAGAAATATCCTGCCCGAAGGATTTTCTTTGCCATGGTATGTCCACTGGAATGTGTTCCGAAGGTACCTTCATGTAGCTCTGCCATGATCTTTTCTTCTTCAGTCTTATCCACACAATGCAGTAAGGTTGAATCATGGTTTCGTTTGTACAGAATGTCGTTGCTGAGGAAGAATTTTGCCGCAAACCTTCTCAGGAACTTCTTGTCATTAACGGATGCGCCGTCGGGGTATTCTTGAGCTTCCAAGTACCTCTTCACTTCATGATACCAAGGTTTTTCTGTTACCTCTTCGGTTTCGAGATCGCAGCAATGTGCAGGTTCATCCAACTTCCAGATAAGGATCCGGGGAGCCTCGTTGTCCCATTTGACTTTGAACATAGAAGACATCGTAGCCAACGCGTCCGCTAACTGATTCTCCTCTCTTGGGAAGTGTTCAAAAGTTATCTCTTCGAAGTGGGGAAGCAATGTCAGCACATAATCCTTGTAAGGAATAAGGTTTGGGTGTTTCGTATCCCACTCACCTTTGACCTGATTGATCACGAGAGCGGAATATCCGAAGACACTCAAAAACTTGATCCTTAAGTCAATTGCAGCTTGAAGACCCATGATGCATGCTTCATACTCCGCCATGCTGTTGGTGCAGTTGAAACATAGTCGGGCGATGAGTGGAGTATGAGTGCCTTTAAGGGATATGATCACAGCGCCGATACCATTACCCAAAGCGTTCGAGGCTCCGTCAAAGTGCATAGACCATCGGGATCCTTCCTCAGGTCCTTCATCCGGTCCAGGTACTTCACAATCAGTCACTACCATGATATCCTCGTCTGGAAATTCAAAGTTCATTGACTGGTAGTCGTCCACTGCCTGATGTGCCAAATGGTCTGCCAATACACTTCCCTTGATTGCTTTTTGAGTCGTGTACTGGATGTCATATTCTGTCAAGATCATTTGCCATCTTGCTATTCTTCCGGACAAGGCAGGCTTTTCGAATATGTACTTGATTGGATCCATTTTTGAAATCAACAGAGTAGTGTGAGTCAACATATACTGTCTCATCCAGCGAGCAGCCCATACCAAAGCGCAGCAAGTTTTCTCGAGCAGTGAGTACTGGGTCTCACAGTCGGTAAACTTTTTGCTAAGGTAATAAATGGCGTGTTCTTTTCGGTCAGACTCATCATGCTGCCCCAGCACACACCCCATTGAGTTGTCCAGTACTGTCAAGTATAAGATTAGAGGTCTCCCTTCAACCGGTGGCATAAGAATGGGTGGTTCTTGGAGATACTCTTTGATCTTTTCGGAAGCGGCCTGACATTCATCGTTCCAACGTACTACTTGATCTTTCTTCAGCAGTTTGAAGATTGGTTCACAGGTAGCAGTTAGATGTGAGATGAATCGGGCAATGTAGTTCAACCATCCTAGAAAGCCTCTGACTTCTTTCTCTGTCTTGGGAGTTGGCATCTCTTGTATGGCTTTCACTTTGCCAGGGTCCACTTGAATACCTTTGTCACTTACGACGAAACCTAGCAATTTTCCAGATCTCACCCCAAAGGTGCACTTGTTCGGGTTCAACCTCAGCTTGTACAACTTCAGACGGTCAAACAGCTTCTGTAGATGGTCAAGGTGTTCCTCCTCGGTTTGGGACCTTGCAATCATATCGTCAACGTATACTTCTATCTCGTGATGGATCATATCATGAAATAAAGCAACCATGGCACGTTGGTAAGTTGCCCCAGCATTTTTCAACCCAAAAGGCATGACCTTGTAGCAAAAAGTGCCCCACTGAGTAACAAAGGTGGTCTTCTCCATGTCTTCAGGAGCCATCTTGATTTGATTATAACCGGAGAAACCGTCCATGAAGGAGAATACTTTATGCTGAGCAGTGTTGTCAACCAGAACGTCGATATGATGCAGAGGGAAATCATCCTTGGGGCTCGCCCTATTCAAATCCCTGTAATCAACACACATTCGGACCTTACCATCCTTCTTCGGCACTGGAACCACGTTGGCAACCCACTGAGGGTAAGAAGTCACTGCTAGAAACCCGGCATCAAATTGTTTCATAACCTCAGCTTTGATCTACTCGGACATTTCTGGGCGCATACGGCGGACCTTCTGTTTTACCGGAGGGCAATCTTCCTTGGTAGGCAGGTGATGAACCACAATGTCGGTATCCAACCCAGGCATGTCTTCGTAAGACCAGGCAAAGATTTCCACATAGTCGTGCAGCATCTGAATCAACCGTTGTTTCACACTGAGCTTTAAATTGGCACCAATCTTGACTTCCTTTCTGTCCATCTCAGTACCCAGATTTACCGTTTCCACTGGCTTTTCATGTGGCTGAATGGCCCTCTCTTCCTGGAGTAATAGTCTTGCAAGCTCACCAGGCACTTCGCAATCATCTTCACCTTTGTCTTCGGCTAAGTTGATCGAATTTTTGAAGTCATAACTGGCAGTAGCAGAGTCGTTACCAGTGAGATCCAGAGTGGATTGGAACCTGTATAAGTGAGTGTGTGTAAATATAGCTGTTTTGCAATATATAATAAAGAAAGAAAAGGAGCGCAAGATTTTGAAATGCAACAAACGTCCAATGTTTTTATTGATGATATATGAAAATGACACACAAAAGCCCTCACAAATGAAGCCGTGGTGCCTCGGGTAAGACACCGAGCCATAAAAGTTTCAACATATTGTCTGTTACAAATTCAAAACAAAAGAGTTCATTACTGAGTGACAAAAGTAATAGGTGTGAAGTCTTTGGCAGTCCAGTTGCTTGGTCCACCGTCGGTTGTTGGGTAGATCCAACTGTCGAATTCAGATTCCTCCATGTCGTCTTCAATAGCATTCACTCCCGGGTTGGTGATGAACACAGGAGGTCTTCCAATCCTTTCCTTACGAACAGCCTTCTGAGCCTCTGCAGTGAAGCCCAAACCAAACTTGTCAGTCTTCGGAGTGAAGTCAGGAAGTCGGCCCCAGTTTGCGCACTCACCCTTTTCAATAACAGCCCGGGCATCCTTTAAGGAAGCCATCTTCAAAGGAGGGTCTTCAATCACAGTTTCAGCTGATGCCAATGTCTGAGGCACCTCTTCAAAGTTTTGAAAGGGGGTCTCAATGAATTCCCCATCCATCTCTATGTACTAGAACGAGTTTAAGTGGCTGACCATACACTCTTCTTCCCCCTAAATTGTAACAATATTCCCTCTGACCGGGTACTTAAGCTTCTGATGTAGTGTGGAGGTTACAACTCCAGCCTTGTGGATCCATGGACGACCCAACAAACAAGAATAGGATGGTCGGATGTCCATCACATAGAAAGTAGAATCAAAGACTTGAGAACCAACCCTGATTGGAACGTCAACTTCCCCATGTACCATCCTTTTCGAACCGTCAAAGGCCCGGACAACAATGTTACTAGGCTTGAGCTCTAAACCCTCACAATCCAGCCTATCTAGAGCCTTCTTGGGCAATACGTTCAATGAGGAACCAGTGTCTACCAACACATGGGCAAGAGTAGTGCCCCTGCATTCAATGGAGACATGCAGGGCATCGTTATGGTTTTTTCCTTTGGCAGTCAGATCGGCGTCAGAGAAGCCCAACCCATTATCGGCAGTCAAGTTGGCCACACAATCGGTAAATTGATCAGCAGACGTTTCTTGTGGCACGTGGGCCGTCTTCAGGAAGGAAATCAGGGCCTTGGCATGGGCCTCTGAACACAACAACAGTGATAGCATAGAAATCTTTGATGGGGTGTGCCCCAACTGTTCAACTACATTGAAATCACTCTTCTTGATAATCTTGAGAATCTCTTCCATCTCTTGCTGGGAAGCTTCAATAGTGGTTGTCTTTGGTGCCTCCGTCAGGGCAGGCAAATCAGTAGCAATCCCTTTGCCCCGAGCGTCAGATGACTCGGCAGCAGGGGTAGAAACAGGAACTTGATTAGGAAGGGAAGCAGACACACTTGCAGGTGTGATGATAAGAGGTATCTGAATAGCTGGCGGTGCAATGTCTGGTGAGAACAGCCTACCACTGCGAGTAATCTTGGCAGGCCCAGTGATGTTACTGACGCCGGTACTAGTATCAAACTCTTGCTTTACTCCGAGCACATAAACATCAGCCCCATAGTGCCATGGGACAGCTTTGTCGGATGTATAAGGGAGAGGCCCCGTAACAGTGATGATGATAGGAGCAATCTTCTGAATGGACATGATTTTGACAGGCTTCTTTGAAGGAGCCTTAGGAGGGTTGTTGAAAATAGTAACAATAGACACTTCTTCAGCGGGGACAGCAGGAACAGCAATCTTTTCGAACAAGATTTCTTTGCTATCCATCAGGCTTTGGATACCTAATTTCAGCAAAGGACAACCAACAGGTGAAACAGCACATAGAAGGCAACCTTTAACACGTCCCGGAAATAAACCAGCTAGCAACAGGTTCCTTTTGACAGTCAACAACGGAGTAACAATCTCTTCCACGGAGGCCACATACCGGTCTTCTTCCACAGCATTCACTCCATGTTGGGGCATGGGAGCAGTCACAACATTGGGCCTCTCGGGCGCCTCAAACTGTATTTCTTTAGCATCAATAAGGTCCTGAACCTTATTCCTCAGAGCCCAGCAATCATCCATGGTATGCCCCGGGCTATCGGAGTGATAAGCGCAACGGGCGTTGGGGTTGTACTTCGGAGAAGTTGTGTTTACTACCTTCGGAGCTTCTTTGACAGTTACCAGATTGGTTGACAGTAGTTGCGGAAAAATCTGAGACAGGGTCATACTGAGCCGAGTGTACTGCCTTTTGGGTCTCTCACCCCTTGGTTGGTTAAACTGCTGAGGAGCAGCAATAGGCTTTGAAATTACCAACGCATTGACAGTTTGGCAGCGTTCCGGCTTAATTTGTCTTCTGGGACCATAAACAGCACTGGCTTCCTTCTTGAAGGGCTTCTTTTCAGTACTCGCGGAGGCACCTTTTTGTATCTTCCCCGACTTGATACCAGCTTCTATTCTCTCACCAGCCAGAATCAAGTCTGTAAACCCAGCAAAAGAATTACCAATCAGATGGTTGAAGAACAGACCAGACAGGGTCCCTAGGAACAAGTCAACAAGTTCACGGTCAGTCAGCGGTGGCTGCACCCTGCCAGCCAGGTCTCTCCACTTTTGCGCATACTCCTTGAATCCTTCGCCCTTCCCCAGTGACATACCCTGGAGTTGGGTACGCGTGGGAGGGAGGTCAGAATTGTACTGATATTGCTTATAAAAGGCAGTAGCCAAGTCCTCCCAGTTTCGGATACTGGCTCCATCCAGCTGATAGAACCATTCGAGTTGAGCTCCTGAAAGGCTATCCTGAAATAAATGGATCCACAGGTTCTTGTCTGCAGTGTAAGGTTGGATCATCCTTACATATGATCTAAGATGCATTTTTGGGCAAGACAACCCATCATATCTTGCAAAAACTGGCACTTTGAACTTCGGGGGGATCACAATTCCAGCAACTAATCCCAAATCTTCGAAATCTAAGCCGGGAACTCTCTGCAGCTCCATAGCTGCCAACCTGTCTTCCAAGCTTTTGTACTTATCATCGGCGGGCGGGTATTGTTGCTCAGAGTAGTCTTCGTCTTCTTCAGCCTCTCCTTCTTCAGCTTCGGATTCGGAAGGTACCGCAGCTGCATTCCCTTTACTGGTTCCCTCTTCAGATGTAGGGGAAATTCAAGAACTCTTCTGGCTTCACCCTCAAACCTTCTTCCTAGGGTAGCCACCCCGACCCTTTTCTTCTTCTTTTTCACTTGCTCTTTGTTCCAAAGCAGGGCTTTTAGGTCCTCCTGACCCTTAGCCAAGGTCATCAGGAGATGTTGAAACTGTGAGTTATGAGACTGCAAGTCCTTGACCGTCTGTTCGAGATCCATCTTAATGAAATAAACAGCAGAAAGATAAGGAAACCTGGTGTGGAGACCTGCTTATGCGCATGATGAATGATATGTTATGTATGCAATACATTCAAGGATTTAGAAAATTCAAAATTGTTGCAAACAAAAAGAACACACGTCATATTAATAAGAAGAAATTTGTCAGTACATAAATGCCCCATAGGCCAAATATTACAAAAAACTTCTCAAGGTAAAAAGACGTTGCGCATCCTCTTTGGTGCGATGTAGGTGTTAAGGGTCTCTTCCTCATGGAGTCGGCGAGTAAGCTCCAAAACCTTCTTCTCACTGGCGTAGAAGCTGGCTTCAAAAGTATTATGTTCCTCCTTGAGTTGGATCCAACTCTTCTGCATCTCCTCCCACGATGTAGGCATGTCAGGATATAGGACGGTGTAGGGAACCTCTCCTTCCTTAACGGGCTCTTTAATCACAGGGAGAACATGGGGGTAAGGCATCATTAGACTCTGGGCTCGGGTTCGTACCCACTTGAGATAAGGCTCAAGAGGGATGGAGTTTTTGTGCCCCAGTGTCTTGTTGTCTACCTTGTTAGGCATCCTCCAGGCTCTGATGAATCTTTGGCGAAGTCCTTGCGCATTGTTGTCGAAGTCAAAAACTAGGTCAGGAATCAACATGTCGTGAGGGCCATCCCTCTGTGCATATCCAAATTGTCTTAAAGCTAGACAAGGGTTGTAGGTAATGCCTCCTCTAATGCCAAGTAATGGAACATTAGGGAACTCTCCACAACGAACGACGATGATGACATTTTCTCTGGACTGAGAACACCAATGTACATCAGAGTGAGTGAGGGTCATCAACCGTTGTGACCACCTTAGGCCTTGGTCATTCTTCAAGACAGATTGTGGAAGGTGTGAAATAAACCACCTTGCAAGAAGAGGAGTACAGCACATGAGAACACCCCTCTTTCTCATTGTTCGTGTGTAAAATGAGTGAAGAATGTCCCCAAGAAATGTTGGTATTGGATTTCTGGATAAGAAGATTTTGACGGCGTTGACATCCACAAGCTGGTCAGGATTTGGGAACAGGACCAACCCATAAATGAGGAGTGCCACAATTTCTTCAAAGGCTTGTAGATCCAATGAATTCCAACACTCTTGTGCCTTCTCGAACAAGAATTTTGCCAAGAAGCCTTTGACACCGCTTCTAGTTTCCCAATGCCCCTTGATGTCAGATGGTTGCAAGTGTAGTGCTTGAGCAACATCTTCAGACTTTGGTTCTTTTTCTGTACCGTTGTAGGGTAGTTGATTAAGAATAGGAATTCTCAGGAGTTGAGAAAATTCCTCCAAAGTGGGCACCAATTGATAGTCGGGGAAAGTGAAACAGTGGTGAAGGGGGTCAAAGAACTGGAACAACACCTTTACCATATCCTCTTCAATGTTGGTGTTGACTAGGCTGAGCAGTCTACCATGTCTTTCACTGAAGGGAGAACTTTCCGGAATTCTGGATGTGAGCTCCTTGAGTTGAGGAGGGATTCTCACAAGGTTGACTTGGATGGTTTTCCTGTGAAGAAATTCCATGACCTACAAAACAAGAACAAAGATGAAGTTCTAAACCCTTGAAATGGTTAGTGTATGCATATGATGCTTCATGATGCTTATGATGTATGCACAAACATATGTACAAGCAAATCACACAAAACCCTAGTTTCAGGCTTGCATGGGGTTTCATAGGTAAGTACCCTCTTGAGTGTAGTTGGCTTAAAAACTTGTTCTATAAATAGTAACCGGGTTCTAAGGAGCTCAATATCATTGGATTGTTTTCCATGTTCATTGTTTTGGTTTAGCCACTTAACTAGCGACCAAAATATTCCAAGAAAACAACCCTCAATGAGTGTAGTATCGAGTATCTACCAACTTCGGACTGCACCAAAGCCGGTCATCTCACTACCCCTAATGAAAGGCCAAGATGGTCAAGTAAGGTTCTAGGTCATTAGTGCTTAGTGACATCACTCAGCGGCCCCGTACTCTCCTTGATTGAACTCAAGGGTTACCGGTACTCACAAATATGTCGCACTAATATAGCTATTGCTTCAACCGTGTCGGTATACCCCGCACAGTTTCCACAACGTATTGCTATCTATGAATGTTTCCCCAAATCCGGGTGTAGGATTTCAAGCCCAAACAAGAGAACCAAGATGTAAAGCAATCAAAGCAAACAATTAGTCATGTAAGATGGTGATCTAATCCCTAAGGTTACTCCACTTTAAAAATGTCCCCAGCAGAGTCGCCAGTTCTGTGATACGGTGGGAGAACTGACTTGAGTTTTGCGTTTGTATTCGCACTTATTCGGTTTAGCAAGAGTCGCCACCGAATTTTTATTTTATCCTAAAGGAAAGGTTAAAAAAGCACGGGAAAAACCTTTTTCAGATGTTTCGTGGGTTCGGGGGGTAGATTATGAAAAGGGAAGGTATTAGCACCCTTTTCATCCATGGTTATCCATGGGCTCTTAGTTACTTGGTTTAGATCACTTGCCTTTGATTTTCAATTGTTTGGAAATGGGTGTGTGTGTGTTTTGAAAATGTTTTTGAAGAAGATGCCATGTCTTAGGCAACCAATGTAATGACTCGTGTTTGAGTGTTTTACAAAAGTGTGTATTTTTTCGAAAAGATGTTTCAAATGTTTTTTGAAAGTTTGTTTTTGAAAGTGTTTGTGGAGTATGGTTTGAAAAGTAGGCAAGTGTTTTTGCAAGTTTGTCAAGTAACTAAGAGTTTGTCTACCCCTAAATTTACTCAAAGGTTTTTCTCATGTTTTAACCCTTTTAACAATTTTGTTCCACCATTGTATTTGGTGGGCAATCTTGCATTAGGATGTTTAACGGGACAGGCACGGGTCATCGTATGGACCATGAATGAAATGGTGCCAAGTATCTTTGGGCAATTTTTCCTTTAAGGGACTTGATCATTTCGTTTAGGCAACTTTCGAAAGCGTCATCGAGGGACTATGATCATTTGAATTGTTTTGTTTTGCCAAAGATGCTCAACGTGCAAGCATGGCCCATTTTGGAAGGCAACAAGCGGGATTACCCTAGGGGTGCAAGTGTGATTGTGTATTTGATTTCATGTATTTGTCTTTGTATTAGGTTATCTAGCATTTGATTTTATGTATATACAAACTCTAGGTCTAACCATGGTATATTTGAAAGCGATAAATTGCGGGAATTTAAAGTCTACGCTATTACAAATAAGTATCCGGGAGTGGGGGTACAAATATTTACAAATGGGGATGAGACTTAAATAGGAGAGTAATGTCCAAATATTTACAACCAAATCGAATCAATCGCAAATGTAAAATGTAGCAATGTACAAGAATAAAGGCAATGTAAAATGTATCAATGTATTTGTGTATTGTAAATGCGTATGTGATTTATTTACAAGTGAAATAATAAATGAAAAAAAGTTAATTTTTGGATATTTTCATGTTTAGGGCAAAACCCTAATTTTGCTAAATAAAAAGTATTTATTATTTAATATATACAATTTTAAATAATTATATACAAAAATAAAAGAAAAGAAATATGTTTGTAAAAAAGTAATTTTTGAAGTCAAATATTAATAAAAGGAAAATGTATTATTTTTTTGTATTTTTATCCTAAATATCCTAAATATATAAATATTTATATTATGTATTAAATGTATTAAATATATAAAAATATTTATTATTTAAAAAAAAGTATATTTTTTAGAAAATGTTTTCAAAAGATAAAATAAAATAAAAATCAGAAAATAAAATGTATTTGTATAATTTTTAGTATTTTAAATAAAAGTATATATATATATATATATATATATATATATATATATATATATATATATATATATATATATATATATATATATATATATATATATATATATATATATATATATATATATATATATATATATATATATATATATATATATATATATATATATATATATATATATATATATATATATATATATATATATATATATATATATATATATATATATATATATATATATTTACATATAGAAATAAATGAAACAAATAAAATACCAAATAAAATGCAAAAAATGTGAGAAAAATATTTTTAGTGTTTTTTCATGCTTGAATAAAAATATAGAATCAAAATCAAAAGGAAAAAATCAAAAATGACAAATATATCACAAAATGGGCCAGGGGGGTGTAATTGTAAAAGGATGGTGTAAACAGAAAAAAGGTCAGGCCCAGCCCAAGGAGGCTTCTTCAACCTCCAGCCATTGTTTGAAACAAAGAAAAACGCGCGTCCTTGCTTAACCTGCTAACTTCTGATTCCTTGGTTTTTAACAAAAACTTACAACATCAAAAGTGTAGAGCAACTTGTCACGATTCCAAATATATAAAGAAGTTGTTCTAACTATCAGAAATGAGAGAGAATTTCTCCTCCCCCAATTCCTGACCTAGCTTTTGTTCAATGTTCAGGTTCAAAATTCGTGCAGCACACATAACATAAATGGAAAGTAATGATATGGATAGATTCAGGGCCATGAGTAGGACATAATTTCTTCACAAACCTAAGCCTAGATATGCTTGGATAGAGAGATTGAAGTTCAAAAACTTACCTGTTCAGCTTGAATTGTGTGCAACAATGGAGGTACTTCCAATGCAGTGTGAGGACTTGTACAGCTTGCTTGAGGTCCAGGGATGCTTCCTCTATGCTTGGCTTGCTTTGAATGCTTCTGAATCAATCCATGGAAGTCAACCTGCACAGATGAAAAATGAAAATGGCACACTTGACTATGGCTGTTACAGTTCCAGTTCAATGCTTGGAATAGTTTGTATGGATGTTATAGAAGGTGTTTGAGGTGGTTTGGATGAAAACGCACGATGGAATGATGCTGGCCAAGTTAATCTGCAACCATGACTCTGTTTTGCAGAAAAAATGTGTTTTGATGGATGAGGAGGTATGGAGGGTCAAAGGCTCGTGTTCTAGGTCAGTAGGGGAATATCAAATGTGTTCATAAAGTTTGCTTGAGTTGGTCCTTGCAGGGATGTGTGTTGTGTTACAAAATGCAAGCTTTCTTCTATCTTAAGCAAAGTTTGTCAAGTTTCAATATAGGCTACCACAGGCCCCTCAAGCATGCTGCACAAATCACCCTTGATCAGTGGAATCGGTTCCTGACTTTGTGCCCAAAAGATTTGCCTTGTACCACTTTGATTTGCTTTTTGACATAAAGTTGATCTTTACAAAAATGGCTAAAATGCTTTTTCCATTTTAAGACTAAACCTTCACGTAATGACCAAATGCATAGAATAACATCTTGGCACAATGGTTTAGCATTGAATTATTGAGTGTTAATGGGATTAGAGGCCTGTAACCTAGCTTGTGCAAGCTGACTTGAAAATGGCAAACTTATGAACATGTAAATGGCTTATGAACAAAGTGACTTTTGCCCATATTGACAAATTCGATTCTACCTAACCACAAGGGTATTTGATAAGTTCTTGGACATTTTGGAAAGCTTGGAATGTGTACTACAATCCATCTTGGTAATGAAAGTTGAAATTCCAAGTGGAAGCATGTGAAAAGTGGCCATGAAGTTAGGCAAAAATCCTGCCTAAGATAGGTCGAAAATTTTCTAAGTTAAGAATGTTTTGCACCCTTGTTCCAAAAATCATAACTTGAGCTACAAGCTTCTTTTGAGGAAACTTTGTGAATCAAAGTTGTAGATTTTGCAATGGAATATAACTTTCATGTTTTGAGTTTTGTTTGAATCCAAATGTATCTTGATGAAAAAATGGGACAAAGTTAGGAAAAAATTAGGAATTTTCATAACTTAGAAAAATTCTAAGTTATGAAATTTCTTCATTTCAAACCCTAATTTGTGATTTTTTGATTTCTTGATGAACAAGCTTCATGATTTGGCATGTTTTGATGAAAAATGAATCTTGCACTTGATTTTGACCAAAAAGTCAAAGTTTGACTTTTCAGTATACAGTCAAATTTTGATCAGTTGACTGGAAAATTCATCTGTCAATCTTGTGCATTTGGGATCTTTTGAACTTGTTGAACATGTCAAGACAATACCATTGAGTCCTTGAGTCCATATGTGAGCTTGGTTTGCCATTGGCTAGGTCAAACAGTCAAAAATTGCCTTTGTGCAGTCAAAACCCTAAAAATGACCATTTTGCCCTTTTGGTGATCTGATCAAATTTCTTGTGGAATTGTGATCCAAACTTGATCAAATGGTTCATATGAGTTCATAATGTTGATGTGGGTCAAAAATCATGAGGTTTGACTGTCAATTGACCACAGTTGACTTTTTCCCCAATACAGCTGATTTCTAGGTCAACTGTCCAATTGACTGGGCAAAGATTGGAATCAAGGCTTGAAACTTGGTATGGATAAACTTGTGGGTCCAACATGAAGCATGAAAGTCATCTTGGGCATTTTAGGTCAAAACATCCTTGTGCAAACACAAACCCTAATTTGGGTCAACAGTGCAAGGGGGAGTCTTGAGCAGAGCAAACCCTAACTTGATCTTGAGCTCCAAGGGTCTTGTGGTGAGAAAATATTGATGAAATGGGAGGGCAAACTTTAGGGTACAACAGCACCAAATACAAAAATATGTGATCAAAAAGCAATGGAACGGTGTACCAAAAAATTTTAATTCCCATTTGTTTTTCCCCCCAAAACCACAGCAAATTCACCTATAAATAAGTTGCTCCATCACACTTTCTAGGGGCTGGTTTTTTTTAGAGAGAAAATTGTCAAAAGAGAGAAAAGAAAACTGTGGAACCTTCGTAAAAAAATCCAGAATTCCCAAACAGAAAACAAAACCTTTGTTCTTCCCTTTGAATCAAAGAACTTGGCATTTTCTCTCTCGTTGCTCTTGGTGACTCCAGAACATTTGAAGGCAGCAGTTCAAGTTCCAAGCACACGCTCCAGATTCAAGGTAAGTCTTTCTGACTTTGCATCTTCTCATTCATAACATTATTAAATATGTAAATATCACAATATTAATGTTGTCCATATCATTGCATAAGTAGGAAAACTGTGGATCAAAACTTCTTGATTAAGGCTAGACTCAGAATTAGGATTAGAACTTCTATAAACTATTGTGCTTTTATCCTCCTGATTTGCTGTTAAGGATTGAATAAATTGCTGATGTGCTGATTAATATGATGAAAGAGTTGAAATGTAACACAGAACTTCTGCTTTTCATTCACCATTTTAACACACAGAATTTCTAGGATTTTCTCACTGTTTAAGCACGCAGAACTTTTGAGTTCTCTTTACCATTTTAACACACAAAACTTATGATGCTCACTCACTATTTTAGAACAGCACAGAACTTCTGAGTTCTCCCTACACGTTAAACACATTGAACTTCTGATGCTTCTACTCGCTGTTTTAACACTCATAATTTCTGATTTTCCACACGCTGACAACGCACTGAATTTCTGATGTTCACTCACTATTTTAGCACAATACAGAACTTCTGACTTTTGGCTCACTGACTGAATATCACCCAGAACCTCTGTTTCCTTTCCCTTTGACGTTTCTTGTAGGACCTCAGAGTGTACCAATCTAGAACTTTTGATTCCACTGACAAGTCCCCACGCGCCTAGCCTCGGAACTTCTGATCCTTGTTGTTTTTCTTGCAGCCGCACGTTGTTTCTATCTTTCATTTATTTTCTTTTTTATCATTTTCAATATTAACCCCCTTTTATTTATTAATATAAAAAAGACATAAAAATATTTTCTTTTATTAATTATTTTATTTCTTTTTCTTAATTCATTAAGACAAAAAACCATTTTCTAAACAAGTCTTTTTTCTCTCTTGCATTGTACATTGCAATATGGTTGTAATAGTTAAATAGGATTTAAATTCTTGTAATCCCCCATTTAAATATGTACCCCCATCCCTAAAATATTGTAATAGCGTAGGACTTTTATATTTCCGCAATTTAACGCTTTTCTAAATATAAAATGCTAGTAATTAGGATGTGTATGGCAAGATATGAAATCAACGAATAGATCACCCTAATCAAGACTAAATGCGTGCAATCAAACACACTTGCACACTAGCACCCTTAGGGTAATTCCACCTTGTTACCTATCGGAAAAATAGTCATGTCCCTCGAACATGGGCGTTTTAGCAAAAGACCCTCAATAAAAGATCATAGTCCCTCGATGACCCTCTATGTTTCCTTCGATAAACGATCTAGTCCCTCACACGACATTGCTAAAATGTTCCACGGGTTGCCTTCTATGACTATACGAAAACTTCCCGCACCCGTCCCTTCACATCCAACGATGAGGCTTCTTACTAAATCAATGGTAAGATAGCAAAATCTAAAGGAGGAGGAAAAGAACAGCTAAGACTTTTTAAGTAGAAAGATTCGCTCCTAATTGCTCGCTTGCTCACAACAAAAAAACATTTTATACACCAACACATCTCTTTGAACTATTTTCGAAACCAACACTTTGTACGCATTCTTATAGAGACGAGAATCATTACAAAGTCACATTTTCAAAATACTTTCAAAACCCACAAAGCACATTTCAAAACAAAAGCAAGTGATCTAGCGAGTAAACTAAGATTCCATGGAAAACCATGGATGAAAAGGGTGCTAACACCTTCCCTTTTCATAATCTACCCCCCTAACTCAAGAAAACATCTCTAAAGGTCTTTACTGTGCTTTTTTACCTTTCCTTATTGGATAAAAGAAAAGTTGGTGGCGACTCTTGCTATCCGCAACATTTGCGATCAAACGCAAAATAAAAAGTCAGTTCTCCCACCGTATCACAGAACTGGTGACTCTGCTGGGGATTTTTTTTTAAGTGGGGTTACCTTAGGGCTAGATCACATCTACTTGCTTTCATTGTTTGACTTGTATGCTTTACATTTTGGGTCCTTGTTTGGGTTACTGTTAAAAAATCCTACACCCAGATTTGGGGAACACATTTTAGGTAAGTAGCAATAAACTGTGAGGGAACTGTGCGGGGTATACCGACACGGTTGAAGCAGTAGCTACGTTGATGTGGCACTTTGGTTGGTACCGGTAACCCTTGAGTCAATCAAGGAATGTACGGGGCCGTCGCGTGGTGTCTTGAAGCATCAACTGACCTTAGAACCTTTAATTGCACAACTTGGCCAGTAGGACGTAACGAGGTGGCCGGCCTTGGTGTATTCCCAAGGTCGACAGATACTCGACGCTACACTCATTGAGGTTTGAATCTTGAGCTTTGTTTGGTTGCGAGTCAATCGCCTATTGAACGAAGCTGGGGGAATGATCAGTGATATCGAGAATCTTTAGAACCCAATTACTATTAACTAGGACAGGTTTAGCCAACTAAACTTCAAGAGGGTACTTACCTACAAACTCCATCCAAGCCTAAACCTAAGGACTTGTCTGCTTTGTGTGTATATGATATTTGTATATAAATTTTCTTATTTCGCATACTTGTACATAACATCATGACATCATACCATAGCATTTTCAATAACATTGAACCATAGAATTTCAAGGATCTCAAGGGTCTTTGATGCAGGGTCACATTGAACCAGACGTCTATCAAGAGGATAGAGGATTTATTTTCCTCTAACCAAGCACCGTCAACGATCAAGTACAACAACTTGAGTCAAGGGCTACAACCCACTTGACATGGTGAGTTTAATTCTCGTGGAAGGACATCCGCTGATGCAAAGTTCCCAAATCAAAATTGTAAGTGACTAATAATATTTACCCTGCGAGATCCTTGAAAACATGCATCCACATATCATGCATGTCATCATAACAGGCTTTCCCCACACAGGATTCTCATCTGCTTACTGTTTATTTCAGTAGAGATGGCCCTAGAACAGACCATCAAGAGCATTCAGATTCAAAACACTCAACTTCAAGAGATGTTTTTGAACCTATCCAAGGGGCAAGAAGAGGTGAAAGTTCTCCTCACAAGAAGCATGGTCATAGGGAATCCGGAGGGCACCAAGGATGATCAGTCGGAAAGGCTACAAACTGAAATGGCAACAATGAAAGTCCAGATGATGGGACAACTAGTGGGCCAGATGGCTTTTATCCAAAACATGGCTCAAGGACAGGAAGAGCTAAGAGCTCTTGTCAACAGGCTTCATCAAGACAGATGTAACCAAATGGGGCAAACAGCCAGAATTGAAGATCAAGTCATTGATCAGCCTCCAATGAAGAGTGTACCTTTCCAAGTTGCTTCCACGTCACGAGCCCAACAACAATCTCGCCAACAATAACAGGGTAATCGGCATAGGCAGAATACATCTGAAAGACGCTTCATCGAAGTCAACATGTCATTGTCTCAAGCACTGCAACACATGTTGGAGGCCAAGCTGGTCACGTTAAAAGACCCCCCTCAGAATCCCAACACAACCTCCCCAAGGTACAATCCAAATGCAAGATGTGCGTACCACTCCAACAGTCCTGGACATGACACCAATAGCTGTTGGACATTGAGAAATAAAATTCAAGATCTGATTGACGAAGGAACGCTAGAATTTGCACCAGATGGTCAACTGGAATTCTTCTGTCATCCCTCAAAGGCTCGCCACCTAAAGTGACAAGTTCAGACAAAGAGGCTTTTTTTCATTTGAATTTTCAATTGTAATCTCTTTTGTTATTTAAACAATTATCTATTAATGTCAAACCTTGTTTCATTAATGCATTGCATATGTTTGTCTTGAATTCATCCTTTCATTTTCACTATATTTAAACTATGTTTTTACTCTCTTGCTAAAAGTTACAAGCCTTTAGATGGAGGATGACGAAAACAATGCCTTAATCCCATACGGGATACTTTTCGACAGACCTTGCTAACGATGTATAGGCATTCTTTCAAATCCTAAACACTGGAGTTATAAGGAAGATAATCCCTAGTAAACCCCTTTAAGCCAAAGAAGTAGAAATTTTATTTTTCACACAAATTGAAACCTTTAATCAAAACCCGGGGCAGGGTAGTCTCTCCGTTAATTCAAATACGCGTTCAGTCGCAAACTTTCACTTTGTAATACAACGAATGACATCAAAAACATTCCTCTGGAATCAAAAGACGGTGATGGTTCCCTACCAAGTAGACAGTCATTATCTCTCAAAAGATAAGCCCGCTAAATCAAAACCTACAAAGGAGGCTTGAGAAAATTGGGGCATCCCGCTGACCGTGATCTCAAAAAACAAGAACAGTCAGGCAAAATCAAGGATAATAAATCAAAAAGAGGTCATTACAAATCCTCAACAACATGGAACATATGGAAAAAAAATGAATGACTGCTTTTCAATGAACTTAACTTGTCTGAACCATCATCAAAACGTCATTCCAGATTCAATTGGAGTTCAAACGCACAATTAACTGAGTTTAGGACTGAAGAACATCACGAAGAATGGGCGGGTACAAATACACTTTGAGCCTTATCCTTTTTTTCTTAAACCATGAACCAAGCCATGTTACAACCCTTTAAAAGTCCTAATTGAAGCATGGGTTAGTCTGAAAGCATACTGTTATAAAAGGTATCCTGACTCCTGTAAGGCTTGCTCTAAATCCTGATTTGAATTCACATACTTGCAAAATTCTTTTATCTGCTAACACGCATTTTCAAAACTTTGAGACAAGTATAAACTTCGCATTATTTTGAATATCGTTGTTTGCATATGGATAATTATTTGACAGCAGAGAAGTTCACACAAGGAAGATCAAGTAAACAAAAAACTCTCTCAAAGAGCAAAAATCATTTCAAGTGGGAAAACACTCCCAATGACAGATCTCCTATAAGCAAGGGGGCATCAGCATGATCACTATCCAACACGCCCGGGGCAGTCCAGTCAAAATTCCCATAAGTCTCTCGAGAAACGCTGAATATATCGGGGGCAGGTCTCCATCTGAATCACTCGGGGCATTGAACGTGCGTCCTAGCAAAAGATTACGTACAGTTAAACATTTCCTGGAAGTGCCACAAATGTCTGTTACTATGGGAAATGACAAATCCCCCCACCAAGCTCTTTTCATAGGGTGACCCCAACCAGGTTTTCAATCTCTGAAAACTTCTCCCTAACTGAGTCGACCTCAAAAATCCTCGAGGATTTCTGCCAAGAGAAGACTTTTCCCAAATAGACTGATGACAGGGTTTATTTCCCCAACAAACCACAGATTCCCCAACTTGATTTTGCCTCTCCGATTGCCACAAATCAAGGGACCACAACTCCTCTCTTCTAGCAGACTTTTCTACAATCCCCAGTAAGTTACTATAAAGCCTGGACCTGACCAGATATCAGTTCAACTTCATCCTTTCTAGCAAGTTACTACAAAGCCTGGAATCCGACCAGATAACAGTTAACTTCCTTATCCTTAGCAAGTTGTTGTGAAGCTGGGAATTCAACCAGATAACATCCTAACTTCACTCTCTCCAAGAAATTTTTTGCGAAGCCTGGAATACGACCAGATAACATTCAATTTAATATTTCCCAAGATAACTCGCCAGTAGAGCAACAAACAACTGAGGCTCTTGAATTCTTTTCCCCCAAAGATCAACACTCTCCACAGAGCCTTCTCAAGCAAAGTTAATATTCCCCAACGAGATTCCTCCTCAAATCAACAAAACGGGAATCCCCAGTGGAAACATCCTAAAGCAAGGTCCAGAGAGGAGCTTACTCTTCATCCACAGCAGCGGTCTAGAATTTCATTTCCCAAGGCTCCCCAACATTTGTCAAGGATTTATTTTCCAAGACAGAAATGCATTCCAACAACATTTCACATTTCATGCATCATATCACATGCATGACAAATGCATACGGCACAATCTCATTTACTTTGAGAACATCATTACACCATGCATCATGACATTACATGCAACTAACATTTTGCCTCTTCAGGGAAAGGTCAATCAACAGATGGTTATCATCAACAATTTTCGATAGGTCCAAGTTTAGTTTCTGAAGCAAGACAGAGCAACTACCTATGTGACCAGATACAGCTTTACACGGGAACATCATGAAGCAATCTTACATGGATTCCTATTCATCATTGAAGCAAACCTTTTTAAGTTCCAGATTAATACCTGTAACAAGCCAGGAAAACTATTTGTGGACGACTGATTATAGATTAATAGCTGTAACAAGCCAGGAAAACTATCTACATGAAGAGATTGGAGATTAACACCTGTAACAAGCCAGGAAAACTATCTTTCTTTCTCCGGTCCTAGATTAATACTTGAAACCAGACAGGACAACTATCTCATCGACCAACCTTTTCAAGTTCCATATTAATACCTGTAACAAGTCAGGAAAACTATTTATGGACGACTGATTGTAGATTAATACCTGTAAGAAGCCGGGAAAACAATCTACATGAAGAGATTGAAGATTAACACCTGTAACAAGCCAGGAAAACTATCTTTCTTTCTCAGGTCAGAGATTAATACCTGAAACTAGACAGGACAACTATCTCAACGACCAACCTTTTTAAGTTCCAGATTAATACCTGTAACAAGCCAGGAAAACTATCTGTGGACGACTGATTGTAGATTAATACCTGTAACAAGCCAAGAAAACTATCTACATGAAGAGATTGAAGATTAACACATGTAACAAGCCAGGAAAACTATCTTTCTTTATCAGGTCAGAGATTAATACCTGAAACCAGACAGGACAACTATCTCAACGACCAACCTTTTTAAGTTCTAGATTAATATCTGTAACAAGCCAGGAAAACTATTTGTGGACGAATGATTGTTGATTAATACCTGTAACAAGTTAGGAAAACTATATACATGAAGAGTTTGAAGATTAACACCTGTAACAAGCCAGGAAAACTATCTTTCTTTCTCAGGACCGAGATTAATACCTGAAACCAGACAGGACAACTATCTCATCGAAAAACCTTTTCAAGTTCCAGATTAATACATGTAACAACCCAGGAAAAATATTTGTGGACGACTGATTGTAGATTAACACCTGTAACAAGCCAGGAAAACTATCCATATGAAGAGATTAAAGATTAACACCTGTAACAAGCCAGGAAAACTATCTTTCTTTCTCAGGTCAGAGATTAATACCTGAAACCAGACAGGACAACTATCTACTCGACCAGATGAAGCAACCCTACCCAGGTTCCTTCTCATTTCCAGATGCATTTTTACACGAACTCATCGTGAAGCCATCTTACACAGGCTCATTCAGATTCAACTTTCCGATACAGTTCAGATACACTCCAGATACAGATGCCATTCTGATACTCATTCAGATTCAACTTTCAAATACAATTCAGATACGCTCCAGATACGGATGCCATTCTGATACTCATTCAGTTTCCGCTTTCAGATATAGTTTAGATATGCTCCAGATACGGATTCCATTATGATGCTCATTCAGCACATTTCTCAAAACGTAGTCTAGATATGATCTAGATACGGATGCCATTCTAACGCTCATTCAGTACATCTTTCAGATGTGAGTCAGATGCCAGCCATTTATGGATATTTTTCCGATACTCATCCCACTGCATCTACTTTTTCAGTATAAATCAACCAGATATTTATTCTGATATCGCTTCAAATTTTTGCCACCAATCACTTTTGGATGGCATTTGTAAGCCCATCTCCGACAACTCTCCATCATCTCTCCAAATGGCATATTTTAAGCCCATTCCTTACACCTCAACCACAGTACCATCAAGTGCAAATTTCTGGGCACTCTAGTGTTCAATCATCTTCTACCTTCAAGTCACGAATGGCAGATTCGCCAATCTAACTCTTCAGGTTTAAGAAGATTGAACAGGGGCAACTGTTGTACCCTAAAATTTTCCCTCTCATTCCTCAAAGGATCATTCTAGACCCTCAGGTTTGCTTCTGACAAGTTTCAAGTCTCAAATCACAATTTTCCAAGAAAACCATTCACAAGGGCAAAATGGTCAAAAGCACACTGAAAAGCCAAACTTTAACTTTTTGGTCAAAAATCAAGTTTCAACAATTATATTTCATCAGGGCATGAAATTGGTTCATCAAAGAATCAGAAGTCAGAAATTACTTTGAAAAAATCAAATTTCTAAACATTTAGAAAATTTTCTAAGTGTCAAGAGAATATGATACTTCAGAACTTCTAAGCCAGCCTCCACGCAGAGTGCAGTCAGAAGTTGCAAACACGGTTCAGAACATAATTCTTCAATCAGAACATGTAGAAGCGATGCTCTTTGGTCAAAACATGATTCTTCAACATATGAAGGCTATGTTCAACACTTCGGTCAGAACATCACCCTTCGAGTCTCATTCTGGTCTTCTACGATCAAAACATCACCAAATCCCAAGACCTCGTTTAAACAACCTGTTGCACTACTACAGCACAGTACTCTAACCAGTAGCTAATCTAGTACATGTCTGCATTTTCCCAAATCCCATATTTGCACCAAATACAAAAAGATGTGATCAAAAAGCAATGGAACGGTGTACCAAAAAATTTTTAATCCCATTTGTTTTTCCCCCTAAAACCACAGCAAATTCACCTATAAATAAGTTGCTCCATCACACTTTCAAGGGGCTGGTTTTTTTTAGAGAGAAAATTGTCAAAAGAGAGAAAAGAAAAATGTGAAACCTTCGTAAAAAAATCCAGAATTCCCAAATAGAAAACAAAACCTTTGTTCTTCCCTTTGAATCAAAGAACTTAGCATTTTCTCTCTCGTTGCTCTTGCTGACTCTAGAACATTTGAAGGCAGCAGTTCAAGTTCCAAGCACACGTTCAAGATTCAAGGTAAGTCTTTCTGACTTTGCATCTTCTGATTCATAACATCATTAAATATGTAAATATCACAATATTAATGTTGTCCATATCATTGCATAAGTAGTAAAACTGTGGATCGGTACTTCTTGATTAAGGCTAGGCTCAGAATTAGGATTAGAACTTCTATAAACTGTTGTGCTTTTATCCTCCTAATTGCTGTTAAGGATTGAATAAATTGATGATGTGTTGATTAATATGATGAAATAGTTGAAATGTAACACAGAACTTCTGTTTTTCATTCACCATTTTAACACACAGAATTTCTAGGATTTTCTCACTGTTTAAGCACGCAGAACTTCTGAGTTCTCTTTACCATTTTAACACACAAAACTTCTGATGCTCACTCACTGTTTTAACACAGCACAGAACTTATGAGTTCTCCCTACACATTAAACACATTGAACTTCTGATGCTTCCACTTGCTGTTTTAACACTCAGAATTTCTGATTTTCCACACGCTGACAACGCACTGAATTTCTGATGTTCACTCACTATTTTAGCGCAATACAGAACTTCTGACTTTTGGCTCACTATCTGAATACCACCCAGAACCTCTGTTTCCTTTCCCTCTAACGTTTCTTGCAGGACCTCAGAGTGTACCAATCCAGAACTTTTGATTCCATTGACGAGTCACCACGCGCCTGGCCTCAGAACTTCTGATCCTTGTTGGTTTCTTGTAGCAGCACGCTGTTTCTATCTTTCATTTATTTTCTTTTTTATCATTTTCAATATTAACCCCTCTTTTATTTATTAATATAAAAAAGACATAAAAATATTTTTCTTTTATTAATTAATTTATTTCTTTTTCTTAATTCATTAAGACAAAAAACCATTTTCTAAACAAGTCTTTTTTCTCTCTTGCATTGTACATTGCAATATGGTTGTAATAGTTAAATAGGATTTAAATCCTTGCAATCCCTCATTTGTAAATATGTACCCCCATCCCTAAAATATTGTAATAGCGTGGGACTTTATATTTCCGCAATTTAACGCTTTTCCAAATATAAAATGCTAGTAATTAGGATGTGTATGGCAAGATATGAAATCAACGAATAGATCACCCTAATCAAGACTAAATGCATGCAATCAAACACACTTGCACACTAGCACCCTTAGGGTAATCCCACCTCGTGGCCTATCAGAAAAATAGTCATGTCCCTTGAACATGGGCATTTTAGCAAAAGACCCTCAATAAAAGATCGTAGTCCCTCGATGACCCTTGATGTTGCCTTCGATAAACGATCTAGTCCCTCACATAACATTGCTAAAACGTTCCATGGGTTGCCTTCTATGACTATACGAAAACGTCCCGCGCCCGTCCCTTCACATCCAACGATGAGGCTTCTTACCAAATCAATGGTAAGATAGCAAAATCTAAAGGAGGAGGAAAAGAACAGCTAAGACTTTTTGAGTAGGTAGATTTGCTCCTAGTTGCTCGCTTGCTCACAACAAAAAAACATTTTATACACCAACACATCTCTTTGAACTATTTTCGAAACCAATACTTTATACGCATTCTTATAGAGACGAGAATCATTACAAAGTCACATTTTCAAAATACTTTCAAAACCCACAAAGCACATTTCAAAACAAAAGCAAGTGATCTAGCGAGTAAACTAAGAGCCCATGGAAAACCATGGATGAAAAGGGTGCTAACACCTTCCCTTTTCATAATCTACCCCCCAAACTCAAGAAAACATCTCTAAAGGTCTTTCCTGTGATTTTTCACCTTTCCTTATTGGATAAAAGAAAAGTCGGTGACTCTTGCTATCCGCAACATTTATGATCAAACTCAAAACAAAAAGTCAGTTCTCCCACCGTATCACACTTGCCATGTTTAATTGAAGATGACGACTCTTTGGATGCCCTAGAAATGACATGCATATGTAGGTTAAATTTTTTCATATATTTTTTTTTTAATTCCATGATGCAAATGCAATAATATGGTATCAAGGTTCCACATAGACTGGACACCAACTACACTGTTTCTGAATATCATAAGATCAAAGGTTCGGCATCGTCTCAGAATAGAAAGAAACCGAGTATCATGAAGATCAACATATGTACCTGTAAGAATGATTCCCACCCCGTGCCATAGGTAAATGTTAGCTTGGGTATGGTCAAAGGGACATGGAGTCTTGAGTCACATAGAAACCTATCATCATAGCATCAAACATGCACAACGATAGTAATCCCCACATGAACCTCGTTTGTGTGTGGCTCTCATGATCGTGCTAGTAGGGTATGCACCCAGTAGGCGTCATGACTATCCACTATAGTCCTATGTGTTCCTAAATGTTTCTCTCTGGCCTGGCTATTGGGCCTTTTATCTTATAGTAACATCCCACCCACCAAAGAAAACACGGAAAATCCAATATTCAGCACAACAACAATATCCAACACATGGAAAGCAATAAAAATGTAATGCATGTGATAAATAAATAGAAAATAAATCACATAGGTAAACACCCAAAGAAAAGGAACCAACAAAGCTAGTATTGGCTCACTTAGGAAAGACTCCCTAGTGGAGTTGCCAATTTTTCTGTAGTAGTGAAAAGTTGAGACTAAGCCATTGATTGACTTAACTCACAAAGTGAAAGTCGCCACCGCATGTTATTTTTTCCAAGAGGAAATGGGAAAATGGCAAATAAAACTCAAAATAAAATAGATATCAAGATACGGGGGCCAATTATGCAAAGGGAAAGGTATTATCACCCTAAACATCTGTTGTACTCAACGAGATCCACTATGTTTGTTCTAATCAAAGGATGTGTTATCTAAATCTTAAAAATCACTAACGGGGATGCATGAATCAATTATTAAAGAACAAAAAAGAAATTTTTTATCATTTTGTTCGCCCGAATTTTGCAACTCACTGCCTATGTATCCCTTGAAAGAATCATAACACTCTAGTTCTTCTCAAAATATTTTGTTTGTTGTATATTTTTTAGTGAACAATGTCAAATTTTACATTCTACTGCAGCTTGACCTTTGGAGACCCGCGCATTTGTGGTAAAAAGGAACTAACATGCTCTTACTAAAAAGGTTTTCAAAAGAAAAGGCTCGGAGGTAAAACAGTTTGAATTGATTGAGTATTTTTGTCAAGATAATAGGAAATGGATCCCAATGCATGGGCACCTACTATTTCTCCACTTATTTGCAAAAGAGTATGTTATTTGGACCATATTAAAGACTATGATTTAGAGGAAGCACAAGGTTAGGAATGCACACCCTCATACTTCTCCCAATACTTAAGGCTCGTGACATATGGTTCACCTCTTTATTGTTAAGTGTTTTTGAGTTTTTAATTTAAGAAAAAGAATTTTTAATCTTGAAGATGAAAATGAAAAAGGGATAGAGAAAAAAAGTCTAAGGGAAACTCAAGTCCTAATGTTGCCATGCAATGTGAACTTAGAGTTTAGATATCAAAAGGGAACACTACCTAAAGTTATCATGCATCATGGTCCTAGGGTTAAGGATTAGAGGAACTTATACTTAATGTTATCATGCTTGGCTTAGAACCTAGGTTCTAATTATTTCACATCTATAAAAAGATGGAATCAAACTCCTAAGGGAGCATGGCAGTCACACAAGCAATCAATCAAAGAAGTATGAAGAATGGTGAAGCAGAGAGACAACAAAACAAAACTTCAACAAGTTGCTAGCAAGTGGTAATCACTAAATCATATCATCAATGAGTAAGCAATGATGTGAAAAAGTAAACATCCAAGTGCATACTCAAAATTCTTAATGTTCATGCTCAAAATATTTCAAAATTAGAGGTTCTAAGACCTAGACAAAAACAAACAATCATTGCACAAGTAAACAAGGCTTTAAGCATAAATCAAAGACCACAACTTAGCACATAAAGACCATATGAGTAAAGTAAGATAAAAACTTAAAAAAGTCAGCTAGCACACCTTAACGAGTTCAAGTAAACATTTCTCAAAGTTGAAAGAAAGATCACATAAGGATCACACAAGAAATTAGGTCAAAAGACTAACCAAACACCAAAACTAGTCCTAAGGACTAAACCAAAGAGGATCAAAGCATTAGAGAAAAGAATGGAAACTTGATAAGGCATAGCTTAGGTAATGGATTAATTCAAAACAATGTCTCAAGGTTCACAAAAGATCACACAAACACCACATTCAACAATGATCAAACAATTAAGCAATTCCATCACACATTATCATCCTTAAGAGGAATCGTCCATTCATGGAAAATAAATGATCAAGTAAATATGTGATAAAGCACTTAGATGACATAAAATCAAAAGTGTACACAATTTATTCCATATCTATCATGGCTTAAAAACATCAAGTATCATGCATTAGAAAGGGTTAAGCAATCAACAATCACACCCTTAACGTATCAACTAAGTGGATCATTACCAACATGCTAATCAAATGATCAAATGAGACAATTAAATGAGGTGTCCAAACAAAAAAGTCAGAGGCAAAAGGAAGGTATTCATTCCATTTGAGTTCTTCAAACATCAAGAGAAATCACACAGGATAATGTCTAAAACTCACACCACAAGATAGGTAAGCATTACTTCAAACATTTTCAATCATGCATCATCAATATAGAGAATTTGGGTGATCAAATAATGATGATAACTAAGACATTACCTCATGGTGAATAACTCAAGAGCAAGTTGGAATTAAAAACTTAATGGTTGCACAAGTCCAAACCCTAATCACTTAACCAATACAAGAAACCATCATAATCTTTAATCATGCATTAATACTTCAAAGTAAAAAATTAGGAAGCCTAAAAAAATTAAGTTAAATATCATCTAAATGACATGAAGTCAGCCACCAACAAGTTTCCTAAATGTGCCTAAAAGAGTACTCAAAAGTTTTTATCAGCATATCACCAAACATCAACAACATTTCAACACATCAACATGCATTAAAGGTTTATTGAAAAGAAATTAAACATGTATCAATCAATCACAAATGTACTTCAATAGAACAACCAAACCCTAAGAATACATGTGTCTAATCACATCCCAAAAATTGGATCAAGAGAATGTTCACAAGTCATCAAATTCTAACCCTAATTGAAAACATTAACAATTAAAACACATTTGATCATTAATTCAAAATTAAATATAAAATTAAAAATAATGATAAAAATATGGAAAATAAAATAAGATATTAAATTACTTAAAATATATTTTTGTTGATTTATTGAGGCAAGAGAAATATCAAAATTATAATAAAAAAGAAAAGAAAAGAAAATAAACAAACTAAATTAAGGGGGTATAAAAAAGAAATATGAGCTTGAGCTAAAAACAATTGAAAGGCGTGTTGGGCCAAGAAATAGAGGGGTGCAAAAAATAAATGAGCCAGGCCCAACACGCTTGGGTCCACCTCCCTTATTTCATTAGTTTTTATTTCAAATAAACATTTAAAGTGTAAGAAAATATCATGTAAACTAAGCATGAGGAAGAGTAATGAGAGCTTGAGAGAGATGAAGAGAATACCACCACAAGTTCTTTAAAGGTCTCAGATGAAAATGATATGAGCAGAGAATCAGAAGAGAGCTTGCAGACTTGGAGAGAGTAAAAAATTTTAGAGTTTCCAAATCTGGTGCTTACTTCAAAAATGGCGTGGTTATCTCTTAATTATGTTTAGAATGAGGATAATCAGGTCTATATATAGTGTAGAGACTAAGGTTAAAGCTTAACCTTGGTTAAGGAAGTTTGTTGCAAAGTTTTCACAAAATGAGAGTAAGGTTTTTGTGTGATGCGTTTAGTATGCTATGTGTTGTACCCCAAAATTTTCCCTCCCATATTTCTCAAAACATTTCAAGAAAGATCCTCAAGTTGCTCAAGGAAGTCCAAGGGTTGACCAGACAAACTCTCTCATAAGGCAGTCTACCTCAAATTAGGGTTTCATGTTGCATCAGGATACTTGAGTCCAAGGGATCCCAAATTCTCACCATTGTCCTAATATGTTCTCAAGATCATCCATGTCAAGTCTCAAGCCTTGCAGAGAAAGTTTGCTCAGTCAATTGCTCAAAGGCCTGAAAATCGACTGTGCTAGGGCAAAGGACAACTGTGTCCCACATACAGTCAAACTCCAATATTTTTGGTCAACATCCTAATTTTGAAGTATCATTCATCATTTTATCAAGGGTTGATCATGATTCATCAAGTATTTATCACAATTCATCAAAACCCAAAAGTTGCTAAATTAGGGTTTTGTAGGAAAAGTCAACCCAACTTTGACCAAGCATAACATTCTCATACTTTATGATAAATGACCCATACAAAGCTCATTTTTAAGAGGATGCAATTCCCTACAATTAATCTTCATCTCCCAAGTTAAAAATATGCACTCACAAGAAGTTACAAATTTGGACATTATAGGTCATTTTGAAAAGTCAACAAAAACACCTTTTTTGTCAAAGCTTCATACATGAGCATGGATGACTCAATTGAGATGATACAAAAAAGGTTGCTTAGAGGACATATCAAGCTTTCTAAAAAGTCCAAGAACACCTTCATAGAGTCAAAATTGAAGAAGTTATGCATTGGTGAAGTTGACCTTTTTTGCAAAATTGCCAAAAGTCAAAAGTGCCTCAAATTGCAATTTTTGTCAAATGGGCCCAACTTTTTGCACTTGTTTTGAGTTTGTAACATGGTCCACGAGCCCTAACTCTTCCCACTTGCCTTTGTTTTATTTTTGCCATTTATTTTGATTTTTTATTTTAATTAAATCAAATTAAATCATGAAAATATCCAAACCATTTAAGTCTTGAGATTTGGTGCATATTTCAGGTCTCTTATACAGCTAGCAAGAGAATCAAAATGTGCAAGGCATGGTTGTTCATAAAAATATTGGTTTTTGGCTTATTTTGGAACGATTTTCATGAAAATCAAATCATGATCAAAGACCATAATTGACAAAGATTGAATGGACTTTTGTAAACCTAATTTGATCAGTGATATATAGTGAACAAAAGCAGACCAAAAGTAGAGGTTTTGGAGGCGTGTAGAGGAAGAACAAAACTTGAAAAAACTCAAGAAAAGTGGTGACTTGATTTCATACTTCCAAGCGTTTTCAAGACTCCAAAGCCATCTCTTTCGTTTCCTGGGCATACAAGGAAGCTATACCAATCAAAAGCAAGCGTTCTAGTGCCCAGAATCCGGTTCCACGACCCCCACAGTTTGCCACTATTTTCAAAATCGAATCTTGTTATTCTTGCATCTTTATCATGTTTCAATAGTATATTTATAATCCCTAACGTGTTTGCAAGCTCATGGTGACAATTAATTGCATTTTTGTTAGCTATATTGGAATCCACCATTGCTAGGTTTTGTTGTCTCGTTTTAGGATCTTTTTATACAGGCAAAATTGGTCCACAAGAAGGGCACCATGATGCTCAGCAGGCCAAGGCGATTTGATCTATAGCATTAGATTCCATTTATCGTGCATGTGGATGATTTTGGAAAATTGTTGGCTTATACCTACGCTTCTGGTCCGTAGGTAAAATTCATTGGACCTTTTAGCAACGAAGAGAGGTCAGGGACGATGGCGTGGCAAGCCTTGATTGCCCCATTTAAATTTTGCGCGCTGATAAGACCTGGGTTCGAATCCCAGGTCCCCCATGTATTTCATGTTATTTTTATTTGAATGATCAGGCATGCACACAGGCGTGAGGTCCACCATATGCCCTCAGGATTCAACCATTGGATCTCCAAAAGGCTAGATCTAAAGGCCATCATTGGAGGATCATGGTGCACCATGGTCAATGCACAGCGCTGGATCCAGGAAGTCAACATGGGTCAGAATTCTTGGGCCCAAAAGCTTGCTATTAACACCCCTCCAATTTGTTGATTACAAGGCCCATATTCTCTCTTTTGCTTTTTATATTTTCTCTTTTATTTAATTCATTTAATTTATTTTTACTAACACACAAAATTAATTCTTTTTTATCAAAAAAATCATAAAATCAATTTTCACCCAAATTAGATTTAGGTTAATTTTTTATCAAAAATTAATTCAATTAGTTAATTTAATTTTTTAGGTAACTTTAATTTTCTTTGTAAATAAATTAAAATCAATTAGAAAATTAGGGTTTTAGTTTAATTTAATTCTCATTTTCTTTTTCTTAAAAATAACCAAAACACAAAAGTAGGTCAAATTTAATAATTTTCTTAATTTAATTTAATTAGTAATTAGGTTCATATTTCATTTAAAACCTTTTTTTTCTTTAAAATAATCAAAAACAACCAAAAAAATCTTTTCTTTTAATTAGGTTAGACGGGGTCAAAACCCTAATTTTCTCTCGTCCTCGATTCATCGCGCGCGCTTTATTTTATTTTACAATATTGATGTAATTGCTCATGGGATGTAATAGATTAATTAGGACTTTTTTGTTTATTCATCATTTTACGGGTTTTTTTGGCTATGTAATTAATACCCGAAGCCTTGTAATAGCGTAGCTTTATTTTCTCGCACTTTAATTCTCGCAAATATTAACTGTTAGATGTATGATAATAGGATTGCATGACAAGACTGTATATAAGTTTTAGGCAAAATACTCATTTTGGTCCCTTAACTATACCCTTGGGTTCATATTGGTCCCTTAACTTCTTTTTTTGTGTCATTTTGGTCCCTTAACTTTCAAAAAGTTTCATTTTAGTCCTTTTTGTCTAAATTCGTAGCTAATTAGACGGAAAAACTTTGAAATCAGCCGCTAAATTCGTAGCTAATTAGACAAAAAGGACTAAAATGAAACATTTTGAAAGTTAAGGGACCAAAATGACACGAAAAAAAGTTAAGGGACCAATGTGAACCCAAGGGTATAGTTAAGGGACCAAAATGAGTATTTTGCCTAAATTTTAAAATGGTTAGCAAACCCTAAATGTGCAAAGATAATAACTGAAATTGAATCACTCACACATGCGCACTCTTAGGCTATACTCTCACTTCGGTTGCCTTCGGTAAACGATCATTAAGTATAGGGTATTTTAGTGGTCGCTCTCTTGTCTAAACAAAGATCAAATGTCCCGTTTGGAAATGTTGCCTCGGAAAGGTTGCCTCGAATATTGATCTTAAGACATTAGGGTTATTACTAAGACGTCCTAACATTGCTTTAGTGATCGTACGTCCCTTTCGAATTGACCCTTAAAACTCCAACGATGGTGCTACCTACTCACTAATAGTGGGATAGCACTGTCTAAAGGAAACAAGAACATAAACATTCTCTTTTTCGAGTAGGTAGATGCTAGTAGGTACTTGCTCAAAATCAAACTTTTTCACACTTACACTCGTTTCAAACAAAGTTTTCAAAACGACTTCGTAACACTGTTGAAGACAGAAGCAAGGGTTAAATCGAAGTAAAACAAAAACTTTTTTTTTCAAATCAAACACACACAAGCAATTTTAAAATGATGAGCAAGTACCTAAGAGCCCGTGGAAAACCACGGATATAAAGGGTGTGAATACCTTCCCTTTCTATAATCTACCCCCCGTACTCAAAATCTCGAAAAAAGGAATTTTTTTGTGCTTTTTTCCTTTCCAGCATTTTCCTAAAACAGTCGGTTCTTCCACCGTATCACAGAACTGGTGACTCTGCTGGGATTTGATAAGTGGGGTACACCTTAGGATTACTTTATCATAATTTGCGTCTATTGTTTAATTTGTTTGCTTTATCTTTGAGGGCTTTGTATTAGGAGTTACTATAGATCCTAACCAGGATCTGGGGAACACCTTTTAGGTAAGTAGCAATAAATTGTAAGGGAACTGTACAGCGTAGACCGATACGGTTGAAGCAGTAGCTACATTGATGTGGCACATTGGTTGGTACGGGTATCCCTTGTGGAGAAACGAGGAGAATACGGGGCTGCTATATGGTTCGTTAAGCATCAACTGACCTTAGAACCTATAATTGACCAACTTGGCCATAGGAAGTAGTGAGATAGCCGATCTCGGTGTAAAGCTGGGAACTGGTTGATACTCGATGCTACACTCATTGAGACCATACTCTCGAGATAGATCTGGCTGCAAGAAAATATTGTGTAAGCTGAAACCATGACCGATGGAGGATGGTCAATGATATTGAGAACCTCTAGAACCCGGTTACTATTATTATGACAGGTTGAAACCAACTGAACTTCAAGAGGGTAATACCTAGACCCCATGCAAGCCTTAAACTCAAGGGCTATTGTGTGACTTATTTGCCTTTACCATGTCTTCTATCTGCTATACATGTTGTGTGTTTTATCATGACATCATGCATCATAACATAACATGCATACTCCATTATACTAACCATTTCAAAGACCGAGGGGATTTATCTTTGTTCTATTTTGCAGATTATGGCTTCCTTGCGCAGTAACACCATTCGAGTTAACTTTGTGCAAATACCTGCTCAACTCAAAGATTTAGCCTCAAGAGTTTCTGATACTTCTTCATTCATTAGAAGACATGGTCAACTTCTTAGCTTGGTTACCTCCAGGTTTGATGAACAAATGATGAGTGTGTTATTCCAGTTCTTCGATCTGGTGCATCATTGCTTCACTTTCCTGGATTATCAGCTAGTTCCCACTTTGTAAGAGTTTTCTCATTTATTGGGTATATCCATCCTTGAGCAGATGCCTTTCACAGGTTTGGAAGAGACTCCTAGGCCAGAGGACATTGCTTCAGCTTTACACTTGAAGAAGACTGATGTAGTATCTAATTAGGAGACATGAAGCGGGGTTAAAGGTTTCTTAGCCAAGTTTCTAATGGATCAAGCTCAACTATTCTGGGACAGTTTGGACTTTCAGGCTTTTGAAGACATCTTAGCTCTCCTTATCTATGGTTTGGTTCTTTTCCCAAATCCCGATTCCTTTATATATGTGAATGCAGTTAAGATCTTCTTGTCTCGCAATCCTATACCTACCCTCTTGGGTGATATCTTGAATGCCCTCTACACTCGTATCGTGCAAAGAAGAGGGACTCTCATGTGTTGTATGCCACTGTTGGCGAGGTGGTTTATTTCGCACCTCCCCAAGTCCGTGTTGAAGAATGAGGAAGGTTTAGGATGGTCTTACAGGATAATGTCCCTTTCTCATACAAACATTCTTTGGAGTTCTAAGGATATGGAAGGTGTTGCTATCATTGATCGATATGGGGAATACCCTAATATCCCTTTGCTTGGAATTAGAGAGGGAATAACCTACAGTCCTTTTTTGGATTTACGACAATTTGGTCGTGCTCAGAGAGATGGTCCTCATGAGCTACTTCTTACAAATATTGTCTTTGACTATAAGGAAGACGTTGAAGAGCATCGCCGAAGGTTTATACGAGCTTGGGGCATGGTGAACAGATCTGACCCCCAAGAGCTAGGACCAAAGACTTCTCTCCCTATGCAACCTTATCTCCAGTGGGTCCGAGCTCGGGCTCAGAAGCTTGGGATGCCTTATGAAGCTGTATTGCCAGTAATTATGGAGCATACTAATGAAGAAGGGGTTCCGTATACAGTCCTTTATCCCTACATGCCCACTGATCTGGGGGCATTGAAGAGATCCTGGATTCAGCTAAAAGAGGAGAGGGATACTTATAGGGAGAAGTATCATGAGCAAGATAAGAAGATCTTGAAGCTCACGAGGCAACTTGAGAATGAAAGGACGATCAATGACTACGTCAGCACGAAGGGAAAACGTCCATGGAATTTCTGATTTTTTGCTTTTTTTCTAGTTTAGATTTGTTTTCAGTCTATTTCTTCTGTAACGCCTTAAAGGCATTGTTAAACATTCTTACAAGTTTAATCTAATAAAGTTTGTTTATTTCTTGGTTTGCAAATTTAAATCTCCCAAAGTCTTTGAAATCATTTCATACACATTCCATTATCATGCACCTCATTACAGGTATCACTACAGGTTTCTCATCTTCTTCGCTGTTTATTTCAGCACATAATGTCTTCTGAAATACCTACCGATCAAGCCATCAAAGCTCTTCAAGCACAGAATGCTCAATTCAAAGAGATGTTCTTGAACTTAGCTAAAGGGCAAGAGGATTTGAAGACTCTCATCCTAAAGGAGAAGAAGAAGAAGAAGAAGAAGAAGAAGGTGGTTCTTCATAATATGGGTCACAGATTTGGGAATAGGTTGCAACAGGAAGCTGATTTGTCTCATTCATCTAAAGGAGGAGAGAATCAAGAGGAAGAAAAGGGTCCTAGTCCTTTAGTCTCTGATAATGACACTGATTTTGATGAGGAATAGTATCCTCCTGCTGAGGATAGGTACAAACAACTTGAAGACCGTCTGAGTGCAATGGAGATTCAGAAGATACCTGGTTTGGACTTCGGAGATCTAGGACTAGCATCTGGGGTGGTGATCCCTCATAAATTCAAAGCTCCTATTTTTTCTAAGTACGATGGAGTATCCTGTCCAAAACTCCATCTCCGCTCGTACGTCAGAAAAATCCAACCCTACACTGCTGATAGAAATCTGTGGGTTCATTTCTTTCAAGATAGTCTGTCAGGGACTCAGCTTGAATGGTTTTATCAATTGGAAGGAGCTAATGTCCGCAACTAGGAGGACCTTGCTGCTGCTTTTTACAAGCAATACCAGTATAACGCCGACCTTGCTCCCACGCGTACTCAGCTTTAGGGTATGTCTATGGTTGCAGGTGAAGGTTTTAAGGACTATGCTCAGAAGTGGAGAGATTTGGCTGGAAGAGTCCAACCCCCTTTGTCTGATAGGGAGTTGGTGGATATGTTTCTTGGGACTTTGTCTGGTCCATTTTTCAATCATTTGATCTGTAGTTCGTCATCTGGATTTACTGAATTGATTTTGACTGGGGAGAGAGTAGAAGTTGGTATCAGAAGTGGTAAGATATAGAAAGGTGCTTCATCAAGTACAAAAAAGAGGCCTTTCACCGGTAAGAAAGAAGCTAGTGCAGTTTACAGCTCGAGGAGCCAAAACTGACCTGAACACCGCCAAGCAGTAAATGCGGTAGTAATATCAAGACCCACTGTTGCCCCATAAAGCAACAATCAGCAAAGAATAGAGAGACTGTAAAGACAGTACACTCGGCTCAGTATGACCTTGTCTTAAATTCTACCGTAATTGTTGAAGACTAACCTGGTAACTCTGAGGGAGGCCCCAAAGAATCCCAGCACCACATCTCCGCTGTATAATATGAACGCCTGCTGCGCCTATCACTCTGATAGCCCAGGGCATGATAGAAACAATTGTTGGGCCTTGAGGAATAAGGTGCAAGATTTGATTGAAGCTAAAGAAATTGAGTTTGACGCTCTGGAGAAGCCCAACGTCATGACTGCTCCTATGCCCAAACATGGCCATGGAGTAAATGATGTGGACGATGATTCATTTGTGACCTCTGTGGAAGACATTTCTACTCCATTGATGACAGTTAAGAAGAACCTATTATCGGCCGGTTTATTTCCGGGTTGTGGCGAAGGTTGCCACCTATGTTCAATCCTGCCTGCTGGTTGCCATTTATTGAAGTCAGGTGTTCAACGCCTGATTGATAACAAAGAGATCCTGTTCGAGAAGACTTTGATTCCGTTGATTCCTGTTGAAGATGTTTCCATCATAACCATTTCCTCCAATCCTTCCAAGGCTTCCTCGAGAAAGCCTGTTAGGATTACATTTGTTCCGAAAGTTGCTCCATTAATCATTACCATCCCTGGTCCTATCCCATACACTTCGGATAAGGCTGTCCCGTGGCACTATGGGGCCGATGTGTATTATCATGGGATCAAACAAGATTTGAAGGTTCAAGAAGATGATACTGATGGCAGCAATATTGTCGGGGCTAGCAAGGTCACCCGAAGTGGAAGACTCTTCTCTCCTGAAATTTCACCTCCGACCATTCAAAAGCCTGTTGCCATTCCATCTGCTAGTACATTAGCTGATGTCCCAGTACATATTCCAATTATCACCCATGTTGCCGAGTCATCTAACGCTCGGGGAAAAATAGTTATAGGTGAGCCTGCCCAGATGGAGGGACCTAAGAAGATCATTGTAGAAACCTCTAGGCAGGAGATAGAGGAAATTCTGAAGATTATCAAGAAGAGCGACTACAATGTAGTCGAGCAACTGGGGCAGACCCCATCGAAAATCTCCATGTTATCCTTGTTGTTGTGCTCAGAAGCCCATGCAAAGGATTTAATTGCTTTCCTCAAAACTGCGCATGTGCCGTAGGAAACTTCTGTTGATCAATTCAAAGATTGTGTGGCTAGTTTGACTGCCGATAACGGTTTGGGTTTCTCCGATGTAGATCTGACTGCCAAAGGAAGAAATCACAATGATGCTTTGCACGTCTCGATCGAGTACAGTGGCACTACTCTGGCCCACGTACTGGTGGATACTGAGTCCTCATTGAATGTTTTACCCAAGAAAGCATTAGACCGGCTGGACTGTGAAGGGTTGGTTCTGAAGCCGAGTAATATTGTGGTTAGGGCCTTTGACGGGTCCAAAAGGATGGTGCACGGGGAGGTGGACGTCCCTGTTAAAGTTAGCTCTCAGACTTTTGCATCTACGTTCTATGTGATAGACATCTGACCATCCTATTCCCGTTTGTTGGGTCGCCCGTGGATTCATAAGGCTGGGGCAGTGACTTCTACGCTCCATCAGATGTTGAAATATCCAGTAAAGGGGAAGATTGTTACGGTGTAAGGTGAGGAAGAGTACATGGTAAGTCATCTTAATTCCTTTTGCTATGTGGAGATGGATGGAGAGTTCATCGAAACCCCATGTCAGAACTTTGAAGAGGTCCCCCAGACTCTGGCGTCGACTGAAGTTGTTGTTAAAGAACCTCCGATGAAGATGGCTTCCCTCAAGGATACCAGGGCTGTGATTGAAAAAGGTGGGTGTGCAAATTATGGTCAACTCCCTGACTTCGCACACAAAACTGACAAGTTTGGTTTGGGTTTTACTGCAGAGGCTCAAAGGGTTGTTCGGCACACACTGATTGGAAGACCTCCTCTACACATCAGTAATCAGGGAGTGAATGCAATTGAGGATGATGAAGAAGAGTTAGATATTGACAGCTGGATTTACCCGACTACCGACGGTGGATTGAACAATTGGACGGCGAAGGACTTCGTGCCCGTTTCTTTTATTACACAGTAATAGACTTTTGTTTTAAGATTTGTAACAGACAATTTGAAACTCTACGGCCATGTGCCTTGCCTGAGGCACTTTGGCTTTGTTTGTGAGGGCTTATTATTTGTCATTTTCATATATCATCAATAAAGCATTGGATGTTTTCTTGCATTACAAATTTTATGCTCCTTGTTTTTTCTTTTCTATCTTGCACTCTATCAAAACAGCTATTGTCTTACACACACTCACATATCATAATGCAGATCCACATCCACTCTGGATCCCATTGATAACAACTCTACTACTGCCGATTATGACTTCTAAAATCCGATCAACCAAGCCGAGGACGAAGGTGAGGATGATTGTGAAGTGCCTGGGGAACTTGCTAGACTGTTACTACAGGAAGAGAGGGCCATACATCCTCATGAAGAGCTAGTGGAATTAGTGAATTTGGGTACAAAATAAGACAAGAAAGAGGTCAAGATAGGTGAAAATCTGGAGCCTAGTGTCAAGCAACGGTTGATACACATGCTACGCGACTATGTTGAGATCTTCGCTTGGACTTATGAAGATATGCCTGGGTTGGATACTGATATTGTTGTACACCGCTTGCCAACTAAATAAGACTGTCCTTCGGTAAAGCAGAAAGTTCGCCGCATGCGCCCAGAGATGTCTGAGAAAATCAAAGCTGGGGTCATGAAACAGTTTGATGTCGGTTTTCTAGCAGTTACTTCTTACCCGCAGTGGGTTGCCAACGTAGTTCCGGTGCCGAAGAAAGATGGTAAGGTACGGATGTGTGTGAACTATAGGGATCTGAATAGGGCAAGCCCAAGGATGATTTCCCGCTCCCTCACATCGACGTTCTGGTCGACAACACCATGCAACATAAGATCTTCTCCTTTATGGATGGTTTTTCTGGTTACAATCAGATTAAGATGGCTCCCGAAGACATGGAGAAGACAACTTTCGTTACGCAGTAGGGCACCTTTTGCTACAAAGTCACGCCATTCGAATTGAAGAATGTTGGGGCAACGTATCAGCGCGCCATGGTCGCTTTGTTTCATGACATGATTCACCATGAGATTGAGGTATACGTTGACGACATGATTGCAAGGTCCCAGACTGAGGAAGAACACCTTGACCATCTCCAAAAGCTATTTGACAGGTTGAAGATGTACAAGCTGAGGTTAAACCCGAACAAGTGCACCTTCGGGGTAAGGTCCGGTAAGCTGTTGGGCTTCGTTGTTAGTGATAAAGGTATTCAAGTGGATCCCGCAAAGGTGAAGGCTATACAGGAGATGCCCGCTCCCCGAACAGAAAAGGAAGTCAGAGGCTTTTTGGGACGTCTGGACTACATTGCCCGATTCGTTTCACATTTGACTGCTACTTGTGAGCCAATCTTCAAGCTGCTGAAGAAAGATCAAGTGGTAAAATGGAATGATGAATGTCATGCCGCTTTCGAAAGGATCAAAGAATATCTCCAAGAGCCACCTATTCTGATGCCTCCAGTTGAAGGAAGACCTTTGATGTTATACTTGACAGTACTCGACAATTCGATGGGGTGCGTGCTGGGGCAGCATGATGAGTCTGGCCGAAAAGAGCATGTTATTTACTACCTTAGAAAAAAGTTTACCGACTGTGAGACCCGATACTCGTTGCTCGATGTGATACGGTGGGAAGAACTGACTATTTTTGGAATGCTGGTTTGCGTTTTGCGTTTTGCGTTTGTGTTTGCAAAATTTAGCAGTAATCAAGAGTCGTCACCAACTTTTATTTTATCCAACAACGAAAGGAAAAAAGCACAGAAAAATTCCTTTTTTGAGATATTTCTGAGTACGGGGGGGGGGGGGGGGGGGGGGGGGGGGGGGGGGGGTGGGGGGGGGTAGATTATAGAAAGGGAAGCTATTAGCACCCTTTCTATCCGTAGTTATCTACGGGCTCTTAGGTACTTGCTCATCAATTTCAAAATTGTTTTATTTGTGCTTGTGGGTTTTGAAAAGTTTTTGTTTCAACTTCGATTTAACTCTCGCTTAAGAGTGTAATGAAGTGTTTTTGAAAACTTGTTTGTAAAAGTGTAAGTGTGAAAAAGTTTTGTTTTGAAAGAGCGAGTATCTAAGAGCTAATCTACCTACTCAAAAAAGGAATCGTTCTATGCTAATTTCCTTTAAACAATGTTATCCCACTATTAGTGAGTAGGTAGCACCATCGTTGGAGTTTGAGGTTCAATTCGAATGAGGGACATACGGTCACTAAATCAATGTTAGGACGCCTTAGCGGTAACCCTAATGTCTTAGATCATTTATTCGAGGCAACGATATCCGAGGCAACCATTTTGAGGCAACTATGATCTTGTAGACAAGAGGGCGACCTCTAAAACAACCTATACTCAATGACCGTGTACGAAGGCAACCAAGTGGGGTGTACCCTAAGAGTGCGCATGTGCGAGTGTGTCGTTTTCAGTTATTTTTATCTTTGCACATGTTTAGGGTGATCTAATTTGATTTTAAGATTAAGCATCCATTCTTGTCATGCAAACCCTATTATCAAACATCTAGCAGTTGTATATTTGCAAAAATTAAAGTGCGGAATTTAAACTAAATTATTACAAGGCGTCGGGTATTTACATCGCCAAAAGCAACCCTTTGAAAATAAAATAAAAGCGGAAAAATAAATATCCTAATTAATTATTACAAACCGGGAGTAGATACAATAATTGAATAAGTAAAGAATAAAGCACGCGAGGTGAAATTGAATCGAATGCGAGTTTAGGGTTTTGACCCTTTTAAAAGAAAATGTTTTTATTGTTTTTTTTTAAGAAAAAAAGGAATTAAATCCTAAAATTAAACACTAAATTAATTATTAAATTAATTAATTAATGAAAAATAATAAATGACATATTTTGGAGTTTTGATATTTTAAGAAAGAAAATAAAATAATTAAATTAAAGTTAAAACCTAATTAATTCTAATTGATTTTATTTATTTACAAAATAAATTAAGGTTACCTAATTAATATCCTAATTAATTAATTAGTATTTATTAATAAAAAATAAAAGTCTGAATTTTAATTGAGTAAAAACATTTTTGTGATTTTTTTTGATAAAAAAAAGAATTAATTTGGTTAGTAATTAAAATAAATAAATAAAATAATTAAATGAAATAAACAAAATAAAAGAAAAGTATAGAAAGTGGGCCTGATTTGGGTGTGTAGAAAGCAATTTCGCTGGCCCAATTGCTGAAGGTCCAATTGACTTTTCTGTTTCAGTGCCTTGGCGTTGACCTGGTCCATGGTATGCTTGCAATATTGGCCACCAGATCTGGCCATCTGGTCATCTGGCATGTTGATTGGTGAGGGAGTATGATGGTCATCAAGCTGGCATGTGCACTGGATTCCTTGAAAATAAATAAGAAAATGGCAAGTTATTGGAGGCAGGGATCGAACCCCTGACCTCCAGCCTTTGGATCCTTGAACGCTGATGTGGCTACCACTAGGCCAAGTTGCTTCATTTGTTAGTATAATATAATGCAATAATAATATGTGAAACAAAAGCTATTGGTCAGAAAAAAGAAAAAAATGCGCGATATTTGAATGGACAAATGGGGAGGTACCAACGCATCATCGTTGTCCTTGAACCGTTGCTAAAAACACAGAGGCTATACCTACAGACGAAGGTCTGTCGCTACAAGCCTGTCTCATTCCAAAATCTTCTATAGGCCATGGAAATGCATTCTAAGACCATGGTTGAGTTCGTCTCCTTCTTCTGATCACAACCATGACTGTTATGTAGGCTAATTGTACCTGAAAACAAAAGTCCCAAGAAACCCTAACTATGGTGGATCACAATATAGGTCAGATAAATGAAATCAAGTAATACCAAAAGCTTGCAAATGATGTGTAGATTAAGAATATGCAATTATCTCATGTTAACAATTCCTAATTTACAAAATACAAAATCAAGAACAGGTCGGCTTTGTGAACGACTTACAGCGCTTGGGAGGGTCTGAAAACGTGTGCTTTTGATTGGTTTCGCTTGTGGAGATGGCCCAGAAGAGATTGAGATCAACACCAAGCCCTGAAACTGCCTCTAGACTTGATTTCGATCTCACACTTTTTTGGTGTTTTTGCAAATTTTGTTCTTGCTCTCCAATTGATCTACAACCCCTAATTTATGTCTGCACACGACCCTTATGTAATGTATAATGCATTAGGGTTCCAACTTCTGTCCAAATCTTCCTCTTTTAATCACTTTGATATTTCATTTGATCCTCCATTAAAGCTTTCCAAAATTTGCTCATTTGCAATCTTTTTTTACCCACATGGCTTGATACGGGTTTGGAAGGGTGCTAGTTGTATAACAAGACCTGAAATGATCACAAGATATTTAGTTTTCAATGTTTTTGATTTTATTTGATTTAATTTGATTTAAAATGAATTAATTCAAATAAAAACAAAATTAAATAATTAAAATATGATATGGACACATGGAAAAGTCTAGAGCATGTGGGAAATAATTCCAACCCAAAACAAGTGAAAAAGAATGGACCCATTTGGAAAATTTTGAAGTTTTGGGCATAGTTGACTTTTGGCAATTTTGCAAAAAAGTCCAACTTCAACAATGCATAACTTCCTCAATTTTGAATCTTTGGAGGTGTTCTTGGACGTTTTAGAAATCTTGAGATGTCCTTTAACTAACCCTTTTGGTCTCATCGCAATTTGATATTCCATGCTCATGTTTGAAGCTTTGACAAAAAAGGTGTTTTTGTTGACTTTTCAAAATGACCTATAATGTCCAAATTCTTAACTTCTTGTGGGTGCATATTTTTATCTTGTGGTATGAAGATGGATTATAGGGAATTGCATCCTCTTAAAAATGATATTTGGATCTCTCATTTATCATAAAGTATAAGAAAGTTATGCTTGGTCAAAGTTGGGTTGACTTTTTCCTACAAAACCCTAATTTAGCAACTTTTGAATCTTGATGAATTATGAGCAATCCTTGATGAATCATGATAAACCCTTGATAAAATGATGAAATATAATTCAAAATGATGATGTTGACAAAAAATCTTGAAGTTTGACTGTATGTGGGTCACAGTTGACTTTTGCCCTAGCACAGTCGACTTTTGGACCTTTGAGCAATTGACTGAGCAAACTTTCTCTGCAAGGCTTGAAATTTGACATGGATGATCTTGAGAAGATATTAGGACATTGGTGAGAACTTGGGGTCACTTGGACTCAAGGATCTTGATGCAATGTGAAACCCTAGTTTGGGGAAGACTGCCTTAGGAGAGAGCTTGTCTGACCAACTCTTGGGCTATCTTGAGCAACTTGGAGATCTTTCTTGAAATGTTTTGAGAAATATGAGAGGGCAAATTTTGGGGTACAACAGCTGCCCCTGTTCAATATTCTTAAACCTGAGGATGCAGATTGGCTTTCGTGCCTTTCGTAATCTGAATGGAAGTGGATTGAACACTAGAGTGCCCAGAAATTTGCACTCGCATGAAGTGGTAATTGTCTTTTGATATCGAGAATGGGATTATAGATTCCATTTGGAAGAGTGTCGATTGCATAAGAGATTCCTTAGTGAGAGCTTGTATACCTGTTGTTAAGGAATATTCCGCTGGGGAAGTCTGATCTTTCGTGGAGGGGGATAGAAATTTAGGAGCTTTGTCGTCCGTCATTCTGCTGGTGAGTCGTCTCTGTTGATACTTAGGAACTTTGGTCGTCCGTACTCAATTGAGGGAACAACTTTTGCTGAGATTTAGGAGCTCATCCGTAATTCAACTAAGAAAACATCTTTGCTGAGATTTAGGAGCTAGTCTGTAATTCAACTGACTTTGTCGAGATTTAGGAGCTTGTCCGTAATTCAACTGGTTTTGTCAAGATTTAGGAGCTTGTCTGTAATTCAACTGAGGTGTCGAGAATTAGGAACACATCCGTAATTCAACTGAGGTGTCGAGATTTAGGAACTCGTCTGTAATTCAACTGAGGTGTCGAGATTTAGGAACCTGTCCGTAATTCAACTGAGGTGTCGAGATTTAGGAACATCGTTCATACTTCAACTAGGGAAATAACTTCGCTGAGATTTAGGAGCTCGTTCGTAATTCAACTAAGAAACCTTCTCTACTGAGATTTAGGAAATCGTCCGTAATTCAACTGAGGAACATATCTGTCGAGATTTAGGAATTTGTCTGTAATTCGACTATTTTGCTGAGATTTAGGAGCCTGTCCGTAATTCAACTGGAGAAACAACTCTGCTGAGATTTAGGAACATCGTTTGTAGTTCAACTTAGATAACATTTGTCGAGATTTAGGAACTCGTCTGTAATTCGAATGAGGGAGTATTTATGTTGAGATTTAGGAGCTTATCCATAATTCAACTTCTTTGCTGAGATTTAGGAGCTTATCCGTAATTCAACAACTTTGCTGAGATTTAGGAACATGTCCGTAATTCAACTGATGAAGTCGTATCTGTCGAGATTTAGGAATTTGTCTGTAATTCGACCGAGGTAGAATAATTTCGCTGAGATTTAGGAGCTCGTCCGTAATTCAACAACTTTGTTGAGATTTAGGAACATCATCCGTAATTCAAGTTGAGAACAACTTTGTTGAGATTTAGGAGCCTGTCCGTAATTCAACTGATGTAAAAGCTTCATAGCTTGAATTTTGTGAAAATGTGTCCTGAAAGGTAAAGGTTAGCTGTATGTAATGCATGATATGTATCAAGCAATGATGTTCTCAAAATAAATGAGGTTGTGTCATATGATGCGTATGCACGTCATGATGCATAAAAATGTGATGTTTTTATCTGGGGAAAATAAATCTTGGATAGTTGTTGGAGAAAAGAATGGAATTCTTCGCTTCCGCTGGAGATAGTGAGAGTAAACCTGCAGGAGAGGATAACTCCTCTGGGGAATAAACTGATGAGAGAATGACTTTGCAGGGAGGAGATGCCCTGCCGGAGGATTCCGTTGATAAATTCAGCTGGGGATGAATTCCCGCTGCTGGAGATAATGAAACCTGTCGGAGATTGAATTCCTGTTGGTGAAAGGAATGAATTCCGCTGGGGACGATTTTCCAATTACGACTTTACTGGGGATAGCCGTCTTAGACTTTATTGGGGATGATCTTCCGGAGTCTATTGGGGATAATCTTCCAACTCCACTGGGGATGTATATTTTTATACTCCACTGGGGAAGGTTTTCATACTCTGCTGGGGATAATTGTCTAGTGTTGATGATGGATAAATTCTGCTTGGGGAGAATGTTACCGATTCATTCACGGTTGCGAGTCTCAGCTGGGGAGAGCTAACACCACTAACTTTTTCTTAATCTGCGGGGAATGAATGTACTTTCAATCGTTTCCTCCAGTTAGGTCTATCCCTATACCTGGTGGACAGAGCAATTGTACAGTTTGGACATTTCTCATTTGCCATTGTTTCTGATATTACAAGTAATCGTCATTTGTTTCATATGTAAATATTTATGAGCAGCAATTAATGTCAAATGCATATATCAAAAATGAACATTGGACGTTCTTTGCAAAACAAAACAGAAAAGGAAAACAGTTTGAAATTTATTTGTGAAAATGACTTGTATTGATTTTGAAGTTAGCCTGTAAATAGGCGTTTTTGTATAAGAGGCTGACGTCCTAGTAAGAGAACGCCGCTGAACAAATAGAATTCATACAGTTTATGAAAACAAAGAAGAACAGCTATGTGAACAATCCCACTGGGTTCCAACTCTGCTATTGCCTTTATGTCCTCGAGCATCTCATCACATTGCTACTTGGTTGAAGGTAGATCAGATTGATCAGTTTCGTCCGAGCTTGATAGTCGATACTCAAGTCTGGTTGCAAGGTGATCCAATGAGACATAGTGTTACGCCTTAATCCCTAACTTTTGCCTAGACTGCCCTTTCAGGTTTTCAGTCCACCAGGATACCCTTTTTTGCCGAAGCCGCCTTTTTATGTTTTCGACTTGCCGGGTGTACAGTTTTTTTCATTTTCATCCCTTATTTTTGCCCAAACCCTTTTGGTTCGCTGGGAAGCCCTTATTTTTGCCTAGGCCAGTCAACCTAGCGGGTCTTTGATTATGCATAGTATTTTTTCACTATGTCTGCATTGATGGGGTGAGGAAGGTCGTCACCATCCATGTTGGTTAGAATCATCGCTCCTCCTGAGAAAATGTTCTTAACCATAAATGGTCCTTCGTAAGTAGGGGTTTATTTGCCCTTGGGATCACCTTGAGGTAGAATGATGCGCTTGATCACCAGATCCCCAACTTAATACTCTTGTCATCTGACTTTCTTGTTAAATGCCTTGATCATTCGCTTTTGATACGTCTGACCATGACAAATAGCAGTAAGTCTCTTTTCGTCTATTAAATTCAGTTGATCAAGTCAGGTCTGAATCCAGTCATCTTCGCTCAAACCTGCATCCTTCATAATCCTAAGAGATGGTATCTGAACTTCAATGGGCAAGACGGCCTCCATACCATAAACCAAGGAGTAAGGTGTTGCCCTTGTTGACATCCGTACTGAGGTACGGTACCCATGAAGAGCAAATAGTAAAATCTCGTGCCAATCTTTGTATGTCACCGTCATCTTCTGCACAATCTTCTTAATGTTCTTATTAGCCGCTTCTACAGCCCCATTCATCTTCAGCCGGTAAGGAGAAGAGTTGTGATGTTGTATCTTGAACTATTTGCAGAGCTCGGTGATCATCTTGTTGTTGAGATTTGTACCATTGTCTGTAATGATCCTCTCTGGTACACCATATCGACAAATCAGATTGTGTCGAATGAATCGTGCCACCACATTCTTGGTTACAGTAGCAAAGGAAGCTGCTTCAACCCACTTTGTAAAGTAATCAATAGCTACCAAGATGAAACGATGCATGTTAGATGTCGTAGGTCTGATCTCACCAATCATGTCGATACCCCACATTGCAAAAGGCCAAGGAGCTATCAAAACATCCAGAGGTACCGGAGGTATATGCACCTTATCAGCATAGACTTGGCACTTGTGACAGGTCCGAGAATGCTGATAATAGTCGGCTTCTATTATGGACCAATAATATCCTGCCCGAAGGATTTTATTTGCCATGGTGTGTCCACTGAAATGGGTTCCAAAAGTACCTTCATGTAACTCTACCATAATCCTTTCTGCTTCGTTCTTATCCACACATCACAGTAAGGTTGAATCATGATTACGCTTGTAAAGGATACCATTGCTGATGAAGAATTTCACCGCGAACCTCCTCAGAAACTTCTTATCATTAACAGATGCACCCTCGGGGTATCCTTGAGCTTCAAGATACCTCTTCACCTCGTGGAACCAGGGTTTATCTGATACCTCTTCAGTCTCAATGTCACAACAATGTGCGGGTTCGTCCAACCTCTCAATGGTAATCTGGGGAGCCTCATTGTCACATCTGACCTTGAACATAGAAGACATCATAGCTAGCGCATCCGCCAACTGATTCTCCTCTCTAGGGAAATGTTCAAAGGTTATCTCCTCGAAGTGTGGATGCAACGTCAACACATATTCTTTGTAAGGAATAAGATTAGGGTGTTTCGTATCCCACTCGCCTTTGATCTGATTGATCACGAGAGAGGAATCTCCGAATATACTTAAGAACTTAATCCTTAGGTCGATTGCTGCTCGAAGACCCATGATGCATGCTTCATACTCCGCCATATTGTTGGTGCAGTTGAAACATAATTGGGCGGTGAACGGAGTATGAGAGCCTTCAGAAGATATGATTACGGAGCCAATGCCATTACCCAAAGCGTTTGAAGCTCCATAAAATTACATAGACCATCGGGATCCTTCCTCAGGTCCTTCATCCGGTCCAGGTGTCTCACAGTCAGTTACCAACATGATATTCTCATCCGGGAATTCAAAGTTCATAGACTGATAATCATCCACTGCTTGATGTGCCAGATGATCTGCCAACACACTTACTTTAATTGCCTTTTGAGTCGTGTATTGGATGTCATACTCAGTCAAGATCATCTTCCATCTTTCTATTCTTCCGGACAAGGCACGCTTCTCGAAGATATACTTGATTGGATCCATCTTTGATATCAACAGAGTAGTGTGAGTCAGCATATACTGTCTCAGCCGGCGAGCAGCCCATGCCAAAGCGTAGCAAGTTTTCTAAAGTAACGAGTATCGGGTCTCGCAGTCGGTAAACTTTTTGCTAAGGTAATAAATAGCATGCTATTTTCGGCCAGACTCGTCATGCTGCCCCAGCACGTACCCCATTGAATTATCGAGTACTGTCAAGTATAAGATCAGAGGTATCCCTTCAACTGGAGGCATCAGAATGGGTGGCTCTTTGAGATATTCTTTGATCCTTTCGAAAGCGTCCTGACATTCATCGTTCCATCTTACCACTTGATCTTTCTTCAGTAGCTTGAAGATCGGATCACAAGTAGCAGTCAGGTGCGAGATGAATCGGGAAATGTAGTTCAGACGTCCCAGAAAGCCTATGACTTCTTTTTCAGTTCGAGGAGTTGGTATTTCCTGTATAGCCTTCACCTTGGCTGGATCCACTTGAATGCCTTTGTCACTTACGAAGAAACCCAGCAGCTTACCGGATCTCACCCCGAAGGTGCACTTGTTCGGGTTTTACCTCAGTCTGTACAACTTCAACCTGTCAAATAGCTTCTGAAGGTGGTCAAGATGTTCTTCCTCAGTCTGGGATCTTGCAATCATATCGTCAACATATACCTCAATCTCATGATGAATAATGTCGTGGAACAAAGCAACCATGGCGCGCTGATATGTTGCCCCAGCATTCTTCAATCCAAAAGGCATGACCTTGTAACAAAAGGTACCCCATTGAGTAACATAGGTTGTCTTCTCCATGTCTTCGGGAGCCATTTTAATCTGATTATAACCGGAGAAACCTTCCATAAAGGAGAAAACCTTATGTTGTGCGGTATTGTCAACCAGAACGTCGATATGAGGCATAGGGAAATCATCCTTAGGGCTTGCCCTATTCAGATCCATATAGTCAACACACATCCGAACCTTACCATCCTTCTTCGGCACTGGAACCACGTTGGCCACCCACTGCGGGTAAGAAGTAACTGCTAGAAAACCGGCATCAAACTGTTTCATAACTTCGGCCTTGATTTTCTCAGACATTTTTGGGCGCATTCGGCAAACTTTCTGTTTCAGTGGAGGACAGTCTTCCTTGGTAGGCAAGCGGTGAACCACGATATCAGTATCCAACCCAGGCATATCTTTATAAGACCAGGCAAATATCTCAACATAGTCACGCAGCATCTGAATCAACTGTTGCTTAACACTAGCTTCCAGATTTGCACCGATCTTGACCTCTTTCTTGTCTTCCTCTGTACCCAGATTTACTGTTTCCACTGGCTCTTCATGCGGCTGTATAGCCCTCTCTTCCTGGAGTAACAGTCTAGCAAGTTCACCAGGAACTTCGCAATCATCCTCACCTTCGTCCTTGGCTTGGTTGATCGGACTTTCAAAGTCATAACTGGCAGTAGCAAAATCATTATCAGTGGGATCCAGAGTGGATTCAGACCTGTATATGTGAGTGTGTGTAAAATAGCTATTTTGCAAGATAAAAAAAGAAAAACAAGGAGCGCAAAATTTGAAATGCAAGAAAACGTCCAATGCTTTTATTAATGATATATGGAAATGACACACATAAAGCCCTCACAAACAAATCCACGGTGTCTCGGGTAAGGCATCGGGCTGTAAAAGTTTAAAAATTGTCTGTTACAAATTCAAAACAAAAGTCTCATTACTGGGTAATAAAAGAAACAGGCATAGAATCCTTCGTTTTCCAATTGCTCAATCCACCGTCGATAGTCGGGTAAATCTAGCTGTCAATGTCAAACTCTTCTTCATCATCCCCAATAGCATTCACTCTAGCGTCATGTTTGGGCATAGGTGCCATTATGAAATTAGGCTTTTCCGGCGCTTCAAACTCGATCTCCTTAGCATCAATTAGATCCTGCACCTTACTCTTCAAAGCCCAGTAATTGTTGGTATCATGCCCCGGGCTATCAGAGTGATAAGCATAGCGGGCGTTCGGATTGTACAGTGGTGATGTGGTGTTGGGGTTCTTTAGGGCTTCCCTCGGAATCACCAAGTTGGTCTTTAGCAACTGCGGAAGAATTTGATATAAAGTCATGTTGAGCCGAGTAAACTGTCTTTGAGGCCTCTCAGACCTTTGTTGAGTGTTGCGTTGTGTGGCAACAGTTGGTCTTGAAATAACTACTGCATTAACTGCTTGGCGGCGTTCAGGTTGGCTCTGGTTCCTAGAGTTGTAAACTGCACTAGACTCATTCTTGAAGGGCTTCTTCTCAATACTTGACGAAGCACCTTTCTGTAACTTGCCGCTCTTGATACCGGCTTCAACTCTCTCCCCAGTCATAATTAGCTCAGTAAAACCTGATGATGAACTTCCGATCAAATGGTTGAAATACAGACCAGACAATGTCCCCAAAAACATATCCACCAACTCCTTGTCAGCCAGATGGGGTTGGACTCTACCGGCAAGATCTCTCCACTTCTGAGCGTAATCTTTAAAACCTTCGCTCGCACCCATAGACATACCCTGAAGTTGGGTACGTGTAGGAGTAAGGTCGGTATTATATTGGTACTGCTTGTAAAAATCAGCAGCAAGGTCCTCCCAATTACGGACACTAGCTCCTTCTAGCTGATAGAACCACTCAAGTTGACTCCCTGAAAGACTATCTTGAAAGAAATGGATCCAAAGGTTCCTGTCAGCGGTATATGGTTGAATCTTTCTAACATACGAACGGAGGTGTAGCTTTGGGCAGGAGACCCTGTCGTATTTAGCAAAGATTGGTGCTTTAAACTTGTGGGGAATTACCACCCCAGATGCCAAACCTAACTCACCAAAGTCCAATCTAGGTATCTTCTGGATCTCCATCGCACTTAACCGGTCTTCAAGCTGTTTATACCTATCCTCAGCCGGAGGATACTGGTCTTCGTCAAAGTCAGTCTCATTGTCAAAAACAACAGGGCTAGGAGCCCTCCTTTCTTCTTGTTTCTCCCCCCCTCCAGATGAGTGGGACAAATCAACTTTATCTCGCAACCTGTTTCCAAACCTGTGACCCATGTTCAGGAGGATTGTCTTCTTCTTATCCTTCAAGATAAGAGTCTTCAGATCTTTCTTCCCCTTGGCCAGGTTCATGAACATTTCCTGGAACTGAGTGTTCTGAGCTTGTAGAGCCTTAATAGCTTGATCAGTGGATGTTTCAGCAGACATGATGCTGAAATAAACAGCGAAGAAGATAAGAGACTTGTAAGGGTACCTGTGATGAGGTGCAAGAGAATGGAATGCATATGATATGATTTCATAGACTTTGGGAGATTCAAATTTGTAAACCAAAATGAAACACACTTTTATTAGATAGAAACTTTGAAACAATGTTTGACAAATTCCTTTAAGGCGTTACAAAAAGAAAAACTGTAAAGTAAATCAAAACTAGAAATAACAAAAGGCATCAGCGCTCCCATGGTCGCTTTCCGTTGGTGCTGACATAATCGTTGAGGACCTTCTCATTCTCCAACTGCCTTGTAAGCTTCAGGATTTTCCGCTCCTGCTCATGATACTTTTCTCTGTAAGTATCCCGCTCTTCTCTCAACTGGATCTACGACCTCTTTAATTCCCCAATGTCAGTAGGCATGCATTGATGGAGGACAGTATGAGGAACCCCTTCTTCATTAGTACTCTCAACTATTACCAGTAAGACAGCTTCGTACGGCATTCCCAGCTTTTGGGCACGGGCCCGAACCCACCGGAGATACGGTTCCATTGGAAGAGATGTCTTCGCTCCTAGCTCATGCGGATCAGACCTGTGTACCCTATTCCAAGCTTGTATGTATCTACGGAGATGTCCCTCACTATCCCCTTGGAAGTCAAAGACAATGCTCGGAATCAGCAACTCATGAGGACCGTCCTTTCGAGCTCTCCCAAACTGTCGCAAGGCCAGACAAGGATTATAAGTTATTCCTCCCTTAATTCCAAGCAAAGGAACATTGGGGTATTCTCCGCACCGGTCAATAACAGCTATTTCTTCCATGTCTTTAGTGCTACAGATAATGTCTGTGTGAGCAAGGGACATAATTCTGTAGGCCCAATCCATACCTTCCTTGTTCTTCAAAACAGATTTGGGGAGGTGAGAAATAAACCACCTCACCAGCAATGGTGCACAGCATATAAGGGTTCCCTATTTCTGAGCAATACGGGCATAAAGAGCATGCAGGATGTCACCTAAGAGAGTGGGCACTAGATTACGGGACATGAAAATCTTCACTGCGTTCACGTCGACGAAAGAATCTGAATTAGGAAACAACACCAAACCATAGATGAGAAGATCCAGGATGTCTTTGAATGCTTGGAAATCTAAACTGTCCCAAAACTTATTAGCCTGATCAACCAAGAACTTAGCCAAGAATCCTTTTGTCCCACTCCGAGTCTCCCAGTTAGACATTATATCAGCCTTTGTCAGATGTAGGGCTGTAGCAACATCCTATGGCCTAAGAGCTTTCTCCCAACCTGTAAATGGCGTCTGCTCTAGAATATAAATACCAAGCAAATCAGAGAACTCCTCCAAAGTAGGGACCAACTGATAGTCCGGGAAGGTGAAGCAATGGTGCAATGGGTCAAAGAACTGGCATAAGACACTCATCATCTGCTCATACATCTTAGAAGTGACCAAACAAAGGAGGTGACCATGTCTTCTGACAAAGGAAGAAGTATCTGGAACTTTAGAAACCAAATCTCTAAGCTGAGTAGGAATTTGTACAAAGCTGATCCGAATAGTGTTTCTACGCATAGAGGCCATGACCTATAAAACAGAACAAAGATGAATCCCCTCGGTCTTTGAAATGGGTTAGTCTGATGAAATATGCATGCAATGTCATGATGCATGATGTTATGATAGAAACACACCACAAGTATTCACAGATAGCAAACATGGTAAGGGCAAACAAGTCACACAGTAGCCCTTAAATTTCAGGCTGGCATGGAGTTTAGGTATTACCCTCTTTAAGTTTAGTTGGTTCAACCTGTCCTAGTAATAGTAATCGGGTTCTAGAGGATCTCAATATCACTGACCACCCTCGATCGGTCATAATTCCAGTTTGGCAACCTTTTCTTGCAGCTGGAATCATCGCGAGAGTTTAGTCTCAATGAGTGTAGCATACTGCTACTTTTCTATGGCCAAGTTGGTCAATTATAGGTTCTAAGGTTAGTTGGTGCTTAATGACCCCTTAGCTGACCCATATTCTCCTTGTTCCACCATAAGGGATATCGGTACAAACTAAAGTGCCACACCAACGTAGCTACTGCTTCAACCGTATCGGTCTACGTTGTACAGTTCCCTCACAGTCTATTGCTACTTACCTGAAAGGTGTCCCCAGATTCAGGTTAGGATCTATAGTAACTCTGATTCAAACCCACAAAGATAAAGCATACAAATCAAGAAATTTAAAACATTATGATGAACTATTCCTAAGGTACACCCCACTTATTTAGTCCCCAACAGAGTCGCCAGTTCTGTGATACAGTGGGAAGAACTGACTGTTTTTGGAATGCTGGTTCGTGTTTTGCGTTTGTGTTCGTAAAATGTCGCGGTAAGCAAGAGTCGCCACTGACTTTTATTTTATCCAACAAGGAAAGGAAAAAAGCACAGAAAAATTCCTTTTTTGAGATATTTCTGAGTACGGGGGGTAGATTATAGAAAGGGAAGGTATTAGCACCCTTTCTATTCGTAGTTATCTACGGGCTCTTAGGTACTTACTCATCATTTTCAAAATTGTTTTCTTTGTGCTTGTGGGTTTTGAAAAGTTTTTGTTTCAACTTCGATTTAACTCTCGCTTAAGAGTGTAATGAAGTGTTTTTGAAAACTTGTTTGTAAAAGTGTAAGTGTGAAAAAGTTTTGTTTTGAAAGAGCAAGTATCTAAGAGCTAATCTACCTACTCGAAAAAGGAATCGTTCTATGCTAATTTCCTTTAAACAATGCTATCCCACTATTAGTGAGTAGGTAGCACCATCGTTGGAGTTTGAGGGTCAATTTGAATGAGGGACATACGGTCACTAAAGCAATGTTAGGACGCCTTAGCGGTAACCCTAATGTCTTAGATCATTTATTCGAGGCAACGATATTCGAGGCAACCAATTTGAGGCAACTATGATCTTCTAGACAAGAGGGCGACCTCTAAAACAACCTATACTCAATGACCGTGTACGAAGGAAACCAAGTGGGGTGTATCCTAAGAGTGCGCATGTGCGAGTGTGTCGTTTTCAGTTATTTTTATCTTTGCACATGTTTAGGGTGATCTAATTTGATTTTAAGATTAAGCATCCATTCTTGTCATGCAAACCCTATTATCAAACATCTAGCAGTTGTATATTTGCAAAAATTAAAGTGCGGAATTTTAACTAAATTATTACAAGGCGTCGGGTATTTACATCGCCAAAAACAACCCTTTGAAAATAAAATAAAAGCGGAAAAATAAATATCCTAATTAATTATTACAAACTGGGAGCAGATACAATAATTGAATAAGTAAAGAATAAAGCGCGCGAGGTGAAATTGAATCGAATGCGAGTTTAGGGTTTTGACCCTTTTAAAAGAAAATGTTTTTATTGTTTTTTTTTTCTTTCTTAAGAAAAAAAGGAATTAAATCCTAAAATTAAACACTAAATTAATTATTAAATTAATTAATGAATGAAAAATAATAAATGACATATTTTGGAGTTTTGATATTTTAAGAAAGAAAATAAAATAATTAAATTAAAGTTAAAACCTAATTAATTCTAATTGATTTTATTTATTTACAAAATAAATTAAGGTTACCTAATTAATATCCTAGTTAATTAATTAGTATTCATTAGTAAAAAATAAAAGTCTGAATTTTAATTGAGTAAAAACATTTTTGTGATTTTTTTTGATAAAAAAAAGAATTAATTTGGTTAGTAATTAAAATAAATAAATAAAATAAATAAATGAAATAAACAAAATAAAAGAAAAGTATAGAAAGTGGGCCTGATTTGGTTGTGTAGAAAGCAATTTCGCTGGCCCAATTGCTGAAGGTCCAATTGACTTTTCTGTTTCAGTGCCTTGGCATTGACCTGGTCCATGGTATGCTTGCAATATTGGCCACCAGATCTGGCCATCTGGCCATCTGGAATGTTGATTGGTGAGGGAGTATGATGGTCATCAAGCTGGCATGTGCACTGGATTCCTTGAAAATAAATAAGAAAATGGCAAGTTGCTGGAGGCAGGGATCGAACCCCTGACCTCCAACCTTTGGATCCTTGAACGCTGATGTGGCTACCACTAGGCCAAGTTGCTTCATTTGTTAGTATAATATAATGCAATAATAATATGTGAAACAAAAGCTATTGGTCAGAAAAAAGAAAAAAAACGCGCGCTATTTGAATGGACAAATGGGGAGGTGCCAACGCATCATCCCTATCCTTGAACCGTTGCTAAAAACACAAAGGCTATACCTACGGACGAAGGTCCGTCGCTACAAGCATGTCTCATTCCAAAATCTTCTATAGGCCATGGAAATGCATTCTAAGACCATGGTTGAGTTCGTCTCCTTCTTCTGATCACAACCATGGCCATTATGTAGGCTAATTGTACCTGAAAACAAAAGTCCCGAAAAACTCCAAGAAACCCTAACTATGGTGGATCACAATATAGGTCAGATAAACGAAATCAAGTAATACCAAAAGCTTGCAAATGATGTGTAGATTAAGAATATGCAATTATCTCATGTTAACAATGCCTAATTTACAAAATACGAAATCAAGAACAGGGCGGCTTCTTGAACGATTTACAGCGCTTGGGAGGGTCTGAAAACGTGTGATTTTGATTGGTTTCGCTTATGGAGATGTCCAGGAAGAGATTGAGATTAACACCAAGCCCTGAAATTACCTCTAGACTTGATTTCGATCTCACACTTTTTTGGTGTTTTTGCAAATTTTGTTCTTGCTCTCCAATTGATCTCCAACCCCTGATTTCTCTCTGCACACGGCCCTTATGTAATGTATAATGCATTAGGGTTCCAACTTCTGTCCAAATCTTCCTCTTTTAATCACTTTGATATTTGATTTGATCCTCCATTAAAGCTTTCCAAAATTGGCTCATTTGCAATCTTTTTGTACCCACATGGCTTGATACGAGTTTGGAAGGGTTCTAGCTGTATAACAAGACCTGAAATGATCACAAGATCTTTAGTTTTCAATGTTTTTGATTTTATTTGATTTAATTTGATTTAAAATGAAATAATTCAAATAAAAACCAAATTAAATAATAAAAATATTATATGGACACATGGCCAAGGCTAGAGAACGTGGGCAATAATTCCAACCCAAAACAAGTGAAAAAGAATGGGCCCATTTGGCAAAATTTGAAGTTTTGGGCATAGTTGACTTTTGGCAATTTTGCAAAAAAGTCCAACTTCAACAATGCATAACTTCCTCAATTTTGACTCTTTGGAGGTGTTCTTGGACTTTTTAGAAATCTTGAGATGTCCTCTACCCAAACCTTTTGGTATAATCTCAAGTTGATATTCCATGCTCAAGTTTGAAGCTTTGACAAAAAATGTGTTTTTGTTGACTTTTCAAAATGACCTATGATGTCCAAATTCTTAACTTCTTTTGGGTGCATATTTTGATCTTGGGGTATGAATATGGATTGTAGGAAATTGAATCCTATTCAAATTTAGCTTTGGATGGGTCATTTCTAATAAAGTATGAGAAAGTTATGCTTGGTCAAAGTTGGGTTGACTTTTTCCTACAAAACCCTAATTTAGCAACTTTTGAATCTTGATGAATTATGAGCAATCCTTGATGAATCATGATCAACCCTTTATCAAATGATGAAATATACTTAAAAATGAGGATGTTGACAAAAAATCTTGAAGTTTGACTGTATGTGGGTCACAGTTGACTTTTGCCCTAGCACAGTCGACTTTTGCACCTTTGAGCAATTGACTAAGCAAACTTTCTCTGCAAGGCTTGAAATTTGACATGGATGATATTGAGAACATGTTAGGAAATTGGTGAGCACTTGGGGTCACTTGGACTCAAGGATCTTGATGCAATTTGAAACCCTAGTTTGGGGAAGACTGCCTTAGGAGAGAGCTTGTCTGACCAACTCTTGGGCTATCTTGAGCAACTTGGAGATCTTTCTTGAAATGTTTTGAGAAATATGAGAGGGCAAATTTTGGGGTACAACACTCGAGAAAACTTGCTGCGCTTTGGCATGGGCTGCTCGCTGGCTGAGACAGTATATGCTGACTCACACTACCCTATTGATATCAAAGATGGACCCAATTAAGTATATCTTCGAAAAGCCTGCCTTGTCCGGAAGAATAGCAAGATGGAAGATGATCTTAACTGAGTATGATATCCAATACACAACCAAAAAAGAAATCAAGGGGAGTGTGTTGGCAGATCATTTGGCGCATCAGGCCGTGGATGATTACCAGTCTATGAATTTCGAGTTTCCGGATGAGAGCATCATGTTGGTGACCGACTGTGAAAAACCTGGACCGGTTGAAGGACCTGAGGAGGGATCCCGATGGTCTATGTATTTTGATGGAGCTTCAAACGCGTTGGGTAATGGCATTGGCGCTGTGATCATATCTCCTGGAGGCTTTCATTCTCCATTCACCGCCCGATTATGTTTTAACTGCACCAACAACATGGCGGAGTATGAAGCGTGCATCATGGGCCTTCGAGCAGTTATTGACCTAAGGATTAAGTTCTTGAGTGTATTCGGAGATTCCTCTCTCGTGATCAGTCAAATCAAAGGCGAGTGGGATATGAAACACCCAAATCTTATTCCTTACAAAGAGTATGTATTAGCGCTGCTCCCATATTTTGAGGAGATAACCTTTGAACATTTCCCGAGAGAGGAGAATCAGTTAGCGGACGCACTAGCTACCATGTCTTCTATGTTCAAGGTCAGGTGGGACAATGAGGCTCCCCAGATTACCATTGAGAGGTTGGACGAACCTGCACATTGTTGTGACATTGAGACTAAAGAGGTAGCGGATAAACCCTGGTTCCACGAGGTAAAGAAGTATCTTGAGGCTCAGGAGTACCCTGAGGGTGCATCTGTTAATGATAAGATGTTTCTGAGGAGGTTCGCTGTGAAGTTCTTCATCAGCAATGGCATTCTCTACAAGCGCAACCATGACTCAACCTTACTGTGATGTGTGGATAAGAGCGAGGCAGAAAGGATCATGACAGAGTTACATGAAGGTACCTTCGGAACTCATTTCAGTGGACATACCATGGCAAAGAAAATCCTACGGGCAGGATATTATTGGTCTATTGTGGAAGCCGATTGTTATCAGCATTCTCGGACTTGTCATAAGTGCCAAGTCTATGCCGATAAGGTGCATATACCTCCAGTTCCTTTGAATGTCTTGACAGCTCCTTGGACTTTTGCAATGTGGGGCATCGATATGATTGGCGAGATCAGACCTACTGCGTCCAACGGGCATCGTTTCATTCTGGTAGCCATTGATTACTTTACAAAGTGGGTTGAGGCAGCTTCCTTTGCTACAGTAACCAAGAACGTCATGGCGCGGTTTATTCGGCACAATTTGACCTGTCGATATGGTGTACCAGAGAGGATCATTACGGACAATGGTACAAATATCAACAATACAATGATCACCGAGCTCTGAAAATAGTTTAAGATATAGCATCACAACTCTTATCCTTACCGGCCGAAGATGAATGGAGTTGTTGAAACAGCTAATAAGAACATCAAGAAGATTGTGCAGAAAATGACAGTGACATACAAAGACTGACATGAGATGCTACCATTCGCTCTTCATGGGTACCGTACCTCATCGCGGACTTCAACAGGGGAAACACCCTACTCTTTGGTATATGGCATGGAAGCAGTCTTACCCATTGAGGTCCAGATACCCTCTCTTCAGATTATGAAGGATGCAGGTTTGAGCGAGGATGATTGGATCCAGACCCGGCTTGATCAGCTAAACTTAATCGACGAGAAGAGACTTACTGCTATTTTTCATGGTCAGACGTATCAAAAGCGAATGATCAAGGTATTTAACAAGAAAGTCAGACGACAAGAGTATCAAGTAGGGGACCTGGTGATCAAGCGCATCATATTACCGCAAGGTGATCCTAGGGGAAAATGGACCCCTACGTACGAACGGCCATTTTTGGTTAAGAATAATTTTTCAGGAGGAGCTATGATTCTAACCACCATGGATGGTGACGACCTTCCTCACCCCGTCAATGCAGACATAGTGAAAAAATACTAAGCATAATCAAAGACCCGCTAGGTTGACTGGCCTAGGCAAAAATAAGGGCTTCTCGGCGAACCAAAAGGGTTCGGGAAAAAATAAGGGATGAAAATGAAAATTTGTACACCCGGCAAGTTGAAAACCTGAAAAGGCGGCTTGGGCAAAAAAGGGTATCCCGATGGACCGAAAACCCGAAAGGGCGGTCCAAGCAAAAATTAGGGATCAAAGCATAACACTATGTCTCATTGGATCATCATGCAACCAGACTTCGGTATCGACTATCAAGCTTGAACGACACTAATCAATCTGATCTACCTTCAACCAAGTAGCAAAGTGATGAGACTCTCGAAGATATGAAGGAAATAGCAGAGTTGGAAGCCAATGGGATTGTTCACATAGCTGTTTTTCTTTGTTTTTCACCAATTGTATAAATTCTATCTTTCGGCGACGTTCTCTTACTAGGATGTCAGCCTCTTGTACAAAAACGCCTATTTACAGGAAAACTTCAAAATCAATACAATTCATTTTCACAAAGAAATTTCAAATTGTTTTTCTTTTTTCTGTTTTGGTTTGCAAGAACGTCCAATATTTCATTTTTGATATATGCATTTGACAATAATTTCTACTCATAAATATTTACATGCGAAACAAAAGACGATTACTCGTAATATCAAGAACAGGGGCAAATAAGAAATGTCCAAACCTTACAGTAGCTCTATCCACCAGGTATAGGGATAGACCTAGCTGGAGAATACGACCAAAGGTACATTCACCCCCCGCAGAGCAAAAGGTATCTAAAAACATTGATTCTCCCCAAGCAGAGCTTATCTATCACCAGCACTAGAAGATTATCCCCAACGGAGTTTATTTCTTCCATAAGCAGAAACTCAATCCCCAACAGGGTTCATTATCGCCAGCAACGGTAATTCATCCCCAGCAAAGGTTATTTCTCCAAATCAGTGGATCTTCAGACAGAGTATCTCTTCCCCACAGAGTCATTTTCTCGTCAGTTTATTCTCCAGCAGGATTATTCTCACAATCACCTTCGGACGTTACCCCCAGCGAGAAAGAAGAATTCCACTCCTTGCATTCTCCAGCAACAGTCCGGGATTTATTTTCCCCAGTTAGAGAATACCATAAAAACATTGCATATCCATACATCATGACATGTGCATACGCATCATATAGAACAATCTCATTTATTTTGAGAACATCATTGCTCGATACATGTCATGCATTACATACGACTAACTCTTTACCTTTTAGGAAAAAGATACAATCAAATTCTCACCAAGTTCAAGCTATGAAGCCCGGATCCGACCGAGTAGTATCTTGATTTTTTTCATCATATTGTGAAGCCCGGAGGACAACCGAATAACAATATCAAACACCGCGAAGCCTGGAATCGACCAGATAGTGGTTTATCTCTAAGCTATGAAGCCCGGATTCGACCAGATAATAGTTTAATCCCCAGCAAGCCATGAAGCCCGGATTACGACCAGATAACAGCTCAGCAAGTTACTGTGAAGCCTGGATTACGAACAGATAGCAGTACGAGACACCATGAAGCCTAGATTCGACCAGATAGTGGTATATCATAAACACAAGCCGTGAAGCCCGGATTACGACCGGATAACAGCTCAGTAAGTTATTGTGAATCCTGGATTACGACCAGATAGCAATACAAGTTTCTGTGAAGCCTGGATTACAACCAGATAGCAGCCAAAGACACCACGAAGCCTGGATTACGACTAGATAGTGGTACATCTTTAATACAAGTTATGAAGCCCGGATAGTATCTTGATTTCTCCGAACATCATGAAGCCTGGATTCGGCCAGATAATGGTATGAGACGTCACAAAGCCTAGATTACGACCAGATAGCAGTAAAAGACACTGAAGCCTGGATTACGACCAGATAACAGTGAGGGACACTGTGAAGCTTGGATTACGACCAAATAGCAGTATACCCGGCCAATTACTATGAAGCCCGGATTCGACCGGATATTAGTAGGCCCAAAAATCAAATGGAAGCCCGGAGGCGACCGGATAACCACTTGATTCCTTCTGAAGCCTGGATTACGACCAGATAAGAAGTAAGGTATTGTGAAGCCTGGATTACGACCAGATAGCAGTACAGGACACCATGAAGCCTGGATTCGACCAGATAATGGTATAAAGTATCGTGAAGGCTGGATTACAACCAGATAGCGGTAAAAGACACTGAAGCCTGGATTCTACTGAATAATGGTATAAAACATCGTGAAGCCTAGATTACGACCAGATAGCGGTAAAGGACACTGAAGCCTGGATTACGACCAGATAACAGTATGTGACACTGCGAAGCTTGGACTTAGACCAAATAGCAGTTTACCTGGACAATTACTAAGAAGCCCGAAGTCGACCGGATATTAGTGTGCCCTAAATTCAAGTTGAAGCCCGGATGTGACCGGATAACAACTTAATTCCTTCTGAAGCCTGGATTACGACCAAATAAGAATCGAGAAATTGTGAAGCCTGGATCACGACCGGATAGCAAGTTTAATCTCATCTCCCCAGTAAGTCACTGTAAAGCCTGGATTACGACCAGATAGCAGTCGGTCTTATCACTATGAAGCCTGGATTACGACCAGATAATAGTTCATTTTCACCTCTTCGACCAAGAGACGATTCCCCAGTAGAATAACGGACGACCGAAGCTCCTAAAATTCAACTTTTTACCAAGACAGAGACCAGAATTCCCCAGCGTAGTCTTCCTCAACAACAGGTATACAGACTCTCGCTAAGGAATCTCTTATGTGATCGACACTCCTTCAGATGGCATCTTTAAGCCCATTATCTATCATCAATTTCCAAATGGCATCTGTAAGCCCATTCCCGATATCACAAGACAAATACCACTTCATGCGAGTGCAAATTTATGGGCACTCTAGTGTTCAATCATCTTCCACCTTCGGATCACGAAAGGCAAGCAAGCCAATCTACATCCTCAGGTTTAAGAAGATTGAACAGGGGCAGCTGTTATACCCCAAAACTTGCCCTCCCATATTTCTCAAAATATTTCAAGAAAGATCCTCAAGTTGCTCAAGGAAGTCCAAGGGTTGACCAGACAAACTCTCTCCTAAGGCAGTCTATCTCAAATTAGGGTTTCATGTTGCATCAGGATACTTGGGTCCAAGGGATCCCAAATTCTCACCATTGTCCTAATACGTTCTCAAGATCATCCATGTCAAGTCTCAAGCCTTGCAGAGAAAGTTTGCTCAGTCAATTGCTCAAAGGCCTGAAAATCGACTGTAATAGGACAAAGGACAATTGTGGCCCACATACAGTCAAACTCCAATATTTTTGGTCAACATCCTAATTTTGAAGTATCATTCATCATTTGATCAAGGGTTGATCATGATTCATCAAGGATTTCTCACAATTCATCAAAACCCAAAAGTTGCTAAATTATGGTTTTGTAGGAAAAGTCAACCCAACTTTGACCAAGCATAACTTTATCATACTTTATGATAAATGACCCATATAAATCTCATTTTGAAGATGATGCAATGCCCTACAATTCATATTCAGCTCCCAAGTTCAAAATATGCACTCACAAGAAGTTACAAATTTGGACATTATAGGTCATTTTGAAAAGTCAACAAAAACACCTTTTTTGTCAAAGCTTAACACATGAACATGGAAGAATCAATTGAGATAAGACAAAAAAAGGTTGCTTAGAGGACATCTCAAGCTTTCCAAAAAGTCAAAGAACACCTTCATAGAGTTAAAATTGAAGAAGTTATGCATTGGTGAAGTTGACCTTTTTTGTAAAATTGCCAAAAGTCAAAAGTGCCTCAAATTGCAATTTTTGTCAAATAGGCCCAACTTTTTGCACTTGTTTTGAGTTTGTAACATGGTCCACGAGCCCTAACTCTTCCCACTTGCCTTTGTTTTATTTTTGCCATTTATTTTGATTTTTTATTTCAATTAAATCAAATTAAATCAAAATAAATCATGAAAATATCCAAACCATTTAAGTCTTGAGATTTGGTGCATATTTCAGGTCTCTTATACAGCTAGCAAGAGGATCAAAACGTGCAAGGCGTGGTTGTGCATAAAAATATTGGTTTTTGGCTTATTTTGGAAAGATTTTCATGAAAATCAAATCATGATCAAAGACCATAATTGACAAAGATTGAATGGACTTTTGTAAACCTAATTTGATCAGTGATATATAGTGAACAAAAGCAGACCAAAAGCAGAGGTTTTGGAGGCGTGTCGAGGAAGAAAAAAACTTGAAAAAACTCAAGAAAAGTGGTGACTTGATTTCATACTTCTAAGCGTTTTCAAGACTCCAAAGCCATCTCTTTCATTTCCTGGGCATACAAGGAAGCTATACCAATCAAAAGCAAGTGTTCTAGTGCCAAGAATCAGGTTCCACGACCCCCACGGTTTGCCACTATTTTCAAAATCGAATCTTGTTATTCTTGCATCTTTATCATGTTTCAATAGCATATTTATAATCCCTAACGTGTTTGCAAGCTCATGGTGACAATTAATTGCATTTTTGTTAGCTATATTGGAATCCACCATTGCTAGGTTTTGTTGTCTCGTTTTAGGATCTTTTTATACAGGCAAAATTGGTCCATAAGAAGGGCACCATGATGCTCAGCAGGCCAAGGCGATTTGATCTATAGCATTAGATTCCATTTATCGTGCCTGTGGATGATTTTGGAAAATCGTTGGCTTATACCTAGGCTTATGGTCCGTAGGTAAAAGTCATTGGACCTTTTAGCAATGGAGAGAGGTCAGGGACGATGGTGTGGCAAGCCTTGATTGCCCCATTTAAATTTCACACACTGATAAGTTTATTTTGTTTGTTTTTTAATATAATGATTAATGGTTGTTTGATACACAACAAGCGTGCGTAGCTCAGTTGGTATCAAGGCAGATGAAAAGGTCATAGGACCTGGGTTCGAATCCCAGGTCCCCCATGTATTTCATGTTATTTTTATTTGAATGATCAGGCATGCACACAGGCGTGAGGTCCACCATATGCCCTTAAGATTCAACCATTGGATCTCCAAAAGGCTAGATCTGAAGGCCATCATTGGAGGACCATGGTGCACCATGGTCAATGCACAGCGCTGGATCCAGGAAGTCAACGTGGGTCAGAATTCTCGGGCCCAAAAGCTTGCTATTAACACCCCTCCAATTTGCTGATTACAAGGCCCATATTCTCTCTTTTGCTTTTTATATTTTCTCTTTTATTTAATTCATTTAATTTATTTTTAATAACACACAAAATTAATTCTTTTTTATCAAAAAAATCATAAAATCAATTTTCACCCAAATTAGATTTAGGTTTATTTTTTAACAAAAATTAATTCAATTAGTTAATTTAATTTTTTAGGTAACTTTAATTTTCTTTGTAAATAAATTAAAATCAACTAGAAAATTAGGGTTTTAGTTTAATTTAATTCTCATTTTCTTTTTCTTAAAAATAACCAAAACACAAAAATAGGTCAAATTTAATAATTTTCTTAATTTAATTTAATTAGTAATTAGGTTCATATTTCATTTAAAACCTTTTTTTTCTTTAAAATAATCAAAAACAACCAAAAAAATCTTTTCTTTTAATTAGGTTAGACGGGGTCCAAACCCTAATTTTCTCTCATCCTCGATTCATCGCGTGCGCTTTTTTTTTTTACATTATTGATGTAATTGGTCATGGGATGTAATAGATTAATTAGGACTTTTTTGTTTATTCATCATTTTGCGGGTTTTTTTGGCTATGTAATTAATACCCGAAGCCTTGTAATAGCGTAACTTTATTTTCTCGCACTTTAATTCTTGCAAATATTAACTGTTAGATGTATGATAATAGGATTGCATGACAAGACTGTATGTAAATTTTAAAATGGTTAGCAAACCCTAAATGTGCAAAGATAATAACTGAAATTGAATCACTCGCACATGCGCACTCTTAGGGTATACTCTCACTTCGGTTGCCTTCGGTAAACGATCATTAAGTATAGGGTATTTTAGTGGTCGCTCTCTTGTCTAAACAAAGATCAAATGTCCCGTTCGGAAATGTTGCCTCAGAAAGGTTGCCTCGGAAATGTTGCCTCGAATATTGATCTTAAGACATTAGGGTTATTACTAAGACGTCCTAACATTGCTTTAGTGATCGTACTTCCCTTTTGAATTGACCCTTAAAACTCCAACGACGGTGCTACCTACTCACTAATAGTGGGATATCACTATCTAAAGGAAACAAGAACAGAACCATTCTCTTTTTCGAGTAGGTAGATGATAGTAGGTACTTGCTCAAAATCAAACTTTTTCACACTTACACTATTTTCAAACAAAGTTTTCAAAACGACTTCGTAACACTCTTGAAGACAGAAGCAAGGGTTAAATCAAAGTAAAACAAAAACTTTTTTTTAAATCAAACACACACAAGCAATTTTAAAATGATGAGCAAGTACCTAAGAGCCCGTGTAAAACTATGGATAAAAAGGGTGATAATACCTTCCCTTTCTATAATCTACCCCCCGTACTCAAAATCTCGAAAAAAGGAATTTTTCTGTGCTTTTTTCCTTTCCAGTTGGATAAAATAAAAGTCGGTGGCGACTCTTGCTTACCGCGACATTTTGCGAACAAAAAACGCAAAATGCAAACCAACATTTTCCTAAAACAGTCGGTTCTGTCACCGTATCACACTGTGGATGGGGTATTTATTGTGTTTTAGTGATGAAAACTAGTCATAAAGGAGTGTTGGAGAGAGTGGTGGCATGGCTGAGTGGGTGAGAAAGAGTGGAATCAGCTTAGTGGAAGGCATCTTTTCCATTTTGGGCAAAGTACAAAATATGTATGCATGGAATAAGGAGAATTTCTAGCCACTTAGAGTAAAGAAAGGGAGTGGAAAGCATGCTATATTGATGTTAAACCCATATAAAATGGCATATAATCTGATGCTAATCCAAAATGACCAAACCTAGCAACATTGGAAATATGGAGTCTGTAATTCTCAGGCTTGTTTTCCATTATCATAACTTACAATTATTTCAACCATTTTATGCAATATTGGGTTTAATGGAGATAGAAGAATAAGTTCTACAACTCTTACGTTTGTATTAAAGCGAGAAGAGGCCTAGAAGATTGAGAAAATTCCCATGAAAGATGACACTTTGAAATTGATAGAACACTTTGAGAGAATTTCTAAGTATAAACCAATTTAACATCTTTGGTTGCTTGACTCTGAACCATGATATCTCAATCATCAATGGACTAAATGAGAAACTTTTTGGAGCATGAGAATGAAGGAAGCTTGCTTTACAACTTTGGTGTTGATTGCAACTCAAAATAAGGCTTGAATCATAAAGATATTTGACTTGTGAAACATGATGATGAAACTGATAGAATGTCTTCAAAATTTCTCTCTGTGTCAAATTTCAAATCTGGTTGAACATCAATCTTCCCCAATCAATAACTTGTAATCCATGGACATTTTGGACATTATTTCTTCTAAAAATATGTAGTAAGAAACTTTATGTTTCTCTTGATTACAAGTTTTCAAATTTCTGGCCATAATTGAATGAGATATGAAGCTTGAAAGATAGAAATATGAACAAAAAATCTCTAATACTTAGAAAAATTTCTAAGTACCAAAGATAACTTATTTTCAAAGTAAACCCAATTTTGACCATTTACTTTGACTTTCTTCAGCCAATGATCACATTTCCTCATCTTTGACATTTTGAATCCAATGTTGACCAAAAAGTCTCTTTGGTCAACTTTGATCTTTGACTTTTTATTGACTTTTTGTATTAAACTGAAGAAAGAGGTATTGAATGACTCTTGAAAGTCATGAATATTGATTATGGCCAAATCAAATTGAGATAGCTCAAACCCAAGTTCATGGACAAAAGATATGAGATGATGACCAATCTCTAAACCCTAATTGGTTTGATAAATCTTATGTAAATCTTAAACAACAAAAACTTGTGTATTGAGATGAAAGTTATGATGATGAGATCCTCATCTTCTATCTCTCAAATAGAAAACTTCTTCATCTTTGAATAATAAACACTCCACTATCAAAACCCTTGATCCCTCACATTTGAACCAATGATATGCATGCATGTGCATGATAATGATGCATGAGCTTATTATGTTAGAACTATAAGAGGGCCAAAAATTAGGGTATAACACATATGTGTTTCTTATTGATTATACAAATGAATCTAGAATAGCATACACCTATACAATTAAGCTACACAAGCATACCAACCAACGGCGAAGGTGTGTAACCCAAGTGATTTACATAGACTTGGCCACACATGCACATTTGTGGTGAGTAACCTATTTGTATAATACATATATGCTTACTCAAGCACACTATTCGGTAATGTATGTGTGTTAATGGCAAGTAGGCATACGCCTCATCAGACCCCCATAAGCACACCGCTTAATAACTTAGGTGATTAACACAAGTGCATTGCCAAAAGTCTAGGCCCATTCATTCGCTACATTTAGAAATAGAACACATATCTGATTATTCAAAAGAGAACACAATAGACCTGAAGTGCCTCTAAAAATATAAAACAATGAAGTAGCCACTAAACTTTATTTATCCTAAAGAGGGAAAGTAAAATATCAAGAAATACTTAAAGAGAGGTTTGAGGGTGGTTTTGAGAAGTAGCTGGTTGAAGTTTTGTATGAGATTTTTTGTATGCTATTTGTTGAACAGTTTTTTGGTCAGATTCTTTAAATAGATTCAATGATTATTGAAGGATATGGTGTTATTGAGAGATGATTATTTATGTTTTTTCAACTTTGTTGGTAGATAATTCTCAAATGCAAAATTGGGAACAAATAGAGTATGGTCTGATTCCAACTTTTCTTCTTCTCTTGCAAAATTTGATTTTTATGTATTTCTTGTCTCAGTCTCATTGGAGCAGGGCACTGTTTTTTTGCTTTATTTGGTTGCAGGTTATGTTTTAACTATTTTGGTGTAAGGTTGATGTATGGACAACAAGGTTTTGGACAGGTTTTGCAGCATGTTTTGATGCAGCAAGTTTTGGAGCTATTATGCAGTGGTAGGAGGTTTGACATCAACATGTTATTAGGCAGCAACACTAAGGCATTAAGATAGTATCTTGATGTAAATCCATGTGACCTTCCTTGTGATTATTTAAATTATAGTGACTTGAACTTGTAAATTTCTTGATATTTAAATAAAACTTGTAATGGATTTTGAATGTATCTTCGATGATATCTTGAACTTGGTGAATGAATGAATCCTCAATATTTTCATTCTTAAAGAACCTTGGCTCAATCTTTGAACTCAACACAACATTTGAATGGATGAATTACATTTAAATTCAATTCAAATTCAAACCAATTTGTATGACGAACAACAAGTAAAAGAGACAATGACAATGCCTTGATCACAATACGAGTTTTCAATCATCATTTGTTGTACCATGATTTACATTTTAGCAATTTAATCTTCGAACTCTTTTCCTTGGTAATATTGTTCTCCACAACATAATGCCTTGAATCTTAAGCAACAAAGCTTATCGGATAAAATACTTTGCATCATGATACATACAACCCTAATTGATTGATTGAGGAACATTTGAACCCACTGCACTAATGCCAAAGTCAATGCCATATAGTCCAAGCACCAAACGTGCCCTTGAAGTATGCTCCAGATGGCCTTGATATGAGACCCTAATCCAATGATCTTCAGTTGAAATATCTTGGTGGATGTACACCTTGTAATTTGATGAAGAAGAAGTCTATGAATCAAAACCTTAACTCCATAGTCCAATGCTCAAAATAGAATTAGAGAATTAGTCTTATTTGATGAAGGAAGAAGTCTCTGATAACCATTATTCAGAACCCTTATTCACATAGTCCACTTCTCAAGAACTAGATGAATCTGCCTCTGTCTGATGAAGAAATCCCAAACCAATGTGAAACCCTAATTTTCTCAAATGTTGATCCTTGAACCCAAGTGTATTATTGAACGAATGAATGATATGAATATGTATGAATGTATGCAGATGATATGCAAAGCCTAAGACAGATAAAAGTAAAAATATGAGGGCAAATTTTTGGGTACAACAGAACCAACCAAGGAAAATGAAGTAGAAAAAGAGTATGACTTAATATAACAAGTTTTGCAAGTTACTTGTTAGTTAAGCATTATGTGGAGCTTTCACGCAATCTGCTTCAACATAAGCTAATCCACTTACACGCCACATGGTAAGTGCATGTTTGGTCATCTTATGATGGAGTTAACCGAATAAAATAGGGGAATCAAAGTGTAATAAGAAACATTAAGATTCCACAAAGTTATAACTCTACGCGTTATATTTCTAATGCCTACGACCGTGTCTCTAACAAAGTTAGAGAAATTAAGTTACACTGATTTCAAATTCTGTATTTTCTCCACATAAATTGTGGTAACCGATTACGCTTATTGTGTAATCGATTACATGCAATAAAGTCATCCCAAAATCTCATTTTTCTCAAAGGTAACCGATTACTAACTGCTAGTAATTGATTGCCACTGAGTCCAGAGTCCAAATTTCACTTTTTTTAACCATTTTTCTTAAATATAAACACATTGATATCATACTAACATATATTAACAACTAGTACCATTGCTACAAATAACATATCTTACCTCGGGCGCAAAATGGATTTTACCTCGGTTAGAATGATGAGGTAACAAAGGGTGACATGATAACTTGCCACTTTACCCCTCACATTTTGTGAAATCGAGGTTAGAAAGTAAATGGTCATTGGTTCGATCCCTAACAACAACATATTACTATTTTCCAAATTTTTTAGTGTGCGTCACAAACCTCTTAGTTTTAGTTAATAACCGAGGTAATAATTTATTATTTAACATCAATTTTTAATAAGGGTTAAATATGTTTGTGATCCTCCTAAATATCTCATATTTCATTTTTAGTCCTTCAAAATATTTCCTTCAGAGAATGGTCCTCCTAAAAATTTGCATCCACACTTTTGGTCCCTCCTGCTAAGACACTTGCTCAACTCGTTTCTAATTCAGTCGTTAATTAGTAAATAGTCGCTAAAAATGTTGCTAATTATGTCGCTATGTTGCAGTAGGGAGTAAAATTATGGATGATAATTTTAGGAGGACTGTTCTGGACTAGCCCAATAACTAGAATTGTCCTAATCTAGTCGACCATGCCCCGAGAAAAGGACTAGATATGCCCAACAGTCACACCTGACCCAGTCAACAATTGTATCCCGTCAGCTTGACACGAGTTGAGCAGACAACCAGGAAACGTCTGAAACGACCATTTGCATGTAATCCACCTCCTCAAAACCAACGGCTAGTTACGAGCATACCCTCCTATTTTGACCAAGTCTTGGCAGTTACCTATTTTGCGGACCCGTATATCTAGGCCCAAAAATAGGAGCCAATGGCCAAGCGCCAGGGGCACTATATAAACCCTCACTCATGTGAGACCTAAGTATTAAATATCCACTATTCATCACTAAAACCCTAATATTTTGCTTGTATCACTTTTTCTCCCACACTCACTTGATCGTCGGAGTGCCTTGCAGGTACAACCCCCTTTTTTCCTCCTCGACTTTCCAACCCGTATGGAGATCATCATTCGTCCACCTTGCAGGTTCTGATCAACCGGTAACATCAGTGGCGCCGTCTATGGGAACTATCTTCCCCATTTTCTGTTCCCTGGAATCTGAAGACCAAAGATCGTCCTTATTCATCAATCATGGCCGAAAATTATGATCACCACCTATCTGGAAAGACTGCACTTTCCCCAGTGCATAAGACCGATGGAAGTCGAGAACATCCTCACCTCTAGGATAACCTCGGCTTCTATGACAGCCAGATTGCATCCCTATGTTCAGTCGATGCCTAACGTGACGAACATCAGTTCTTGGACGAGCAGTGTTCCGAGAACCCTACCGAGGAACTACTGGAGATTCTGCAACCAGTTCCCATTCCTCATAATGCCAACCCAGCCATTGTAGCATTGCTCGCTTCCCTTAACCAGACTAACACCCTTATCCTGCAGTAGAACAAGAAGTTAGGGGCCTGAGAGAAGAAGCAATCAAAGTCTCTTCCTTAAAGACACTGATGACGTGATTCCCCCAGCATATCCCCACCTAGATGTGGTCGTCCGCCAAGAAAGGAGAAGTGTGACGTTTCTTTCTTCAAAAAACGCAAACACACACCTCCCAGGAAAGATCAAAGCTCTCCATCTTCCAAGAAGAAGAAGAAGAGTGACCTCCAAGTTGACCGCGACCAATCACCTTTGCCTAAACCAAGACAACACCGAAGGAGCCCTTCCCCCCGACGAGACAACGATGCTTGAAGGGGAAGGAACTATCACTCCTCGCCTTCATCCCTCGAGGAAAGTGATGATGACGAGCCCCACGACCCGTTATCAAGAGAGATTACAGGGAACCAGCTCCCAGTCGGCCTGGAAAAGCCACCCTCACTGGGAACGTATGATGGTACGACTGATCCTGATGAACACATAAAGAATATTGACACCCTCCTCGACTACCAAGGGGTCAGGGGCTCCATCAAGTGTAGAGTATTCCTGACTACCCTAAGGAAAAGAGCAATGTCTTGGTATAAAATCCCTCTCAGACGAGTCTATTACCTCCTGGAAATAGCTGGGGAGGATGTTCTCGAGGCACTTCACCTCCTCCCGTTGACATCCAAAATTAGAAGCTTCACTTGAAGCCATTATCCAGGGAAGAGATGAGTCTCTGCGAGCATATATCAATCGCTTCAATAAAGAAGCAGTACATGTCTCCACGACCGATACCATGATGAAATACCTTCTTGAAAGCAGGCTATGTCCTCGTAGCGACTTTGCAAAAGCAGTGGGCATCGAATCACCAGCCACGCTCGACTTCATCCTCCTCAAAGCTCAATCGTACATTCAATACGAGGAGACAGAAGTCGCCAACAATTCTAGGGAGTCAAGGCACCGAGAAAGTGTCAAGTCCTCAAGAAGCGACGAGCCCTCAACGTCCTGTCGGGGGGGGGGGGGGGGGAAGAAGCGAGAGGATAAATCTCAAGACTCCAAAGATTACAAGGGGCCTGCTGGTCGATTTCACGACTACACCCCTCTGACCACTTTAAGGGAATGTATTATGTCCGAATGTGTCGATTCTGAATTCAAATAGGCTAGGGTGCGCTTTCCCTGACAGACGCCTACCAAGCCCGAAACTGACAAGAGCAAATACTGCAAGTTCCATAAAAGTCATGGTCACAACACTGACGAATGCATCCATCTCAAGGATGCGACCGAGATACTAATCTAAGACGGATACCTCAAGCAGTACAAGAGGAAAGAGGGTGCCCATGAGGAGGCTCTAGAAACCAAGAGTGTCAAAGAGGGGAAGGAGTCCCCCGACATCAGCGCTATATAAGTCGCCATAAGTATCTCGTGACCAGAAGATTTCTACTTCCAGACATGGAGAACGTCCCATTGTACTTCTCCTCTCACAGTCCTTGGGAGTCATTCTCTGTTGCGATGGTCATCTCCAGCGGGGGATTCAACAAGAATACGGTGGGATCCATAAAAAGAAGGTTTTAGCAACTCATCAAAGTCAACTCTGACATGGATGCCACACTGGATAAATTCTGAGGAGGCTCTCATCCCCCTACTTTCTACAGGAAGGAACTGCCGGGCGGAGCCCCCAATTCGACTATTCCACTGCTCGTGAGAGCTCACATGGCAAACTTTGATGTTCGGCGTATACTGGTCGATCAAGGGAGCTTGGTAGACATCATCTACACCCAATTATTCGCTACCCTACAACTGAACGAAAGTCACCTGATCTCGTACGTGAGCTCAGATCTCTAGGGCTTCAACGAGACCAGTAACAAATCTTGAGGGTATGTCGAGCTGATCGTCACCTTCAGAAGAGGGATAACCGCCAGAACCATCAAGACTCAAATTTTGATAGTGGATTGTCCGTCTCTTTATCGAGACTTAATTTATGGAATTGTTGAAAAATACTGTATATATTTAAAATGTCTCCAAATTTATATAGAAAAATGCCTTTTGTAATTCAAGATCGATCCATGACGGATTTGGTCTATCCTAATTCATTATTTTTTTTTCTTGTTAAAAATGCTATGATTTAAATTTTTTTTACAATATGGCTTGTTATTTTTTTAGTTTAAATTTGGTTATCTATTATTAACTATACAATATTTATACATATAAATAAATGATCATGCTATCGAATGTCTAAAGACACTTTTTAAAGATTTTAAATAAATAAAAAATTATATTGAGTATAACTTTTTAAAAGAAAATCTTACTTTTTATTATTTAGAAAAATTAATCATTTTAATTTCAAATACATTAAATTAAAATATTTTCAAACAAAAATATATATTTTTAAATTTTTAAAGAGTGCCTCAGAATATTCGTTAACCTTTCCCCGTAAATAACACACATGACATCCTCATTAATTATTACAATAAAGCAAAGAGAACTAGTGGTGTCTGGTTAGGAAGAACACATTCTAGTTTACATCATTGATGAGGTGAAAACTGCAAGAAGAGAAGAAAGAAAGCACGATGATATAAGAGCATTTGTTTATTGTAATAATTGAGAAAGGGAGATGCAACCAGATCTTGGAAAATTTATTTTAATAATCCACTTATGTAGAAAAGCGAAAATGGACATTACTATTATTAATTGAGAAAATAGCTTATGTGTTCATGAAAAGATCAATAATTTGTATAGTTAGACACGCGGCGAATGAGACCAGATATCAACGTATCAGTTATCACCTATCACTACACCAGAGACGTAATCACTTTTTTGTTATTTTTATATTAAAATTTATTATTAAACTCATTTTTATATAAATATATTTAAACCTAAATTAATTCTATTATCAAATTTAATTTTATTAAAGTGAATCGTCAATCTAAACAAATATTTAATATTTATTTTTTCAGTACATAACTCCGTTAAATCTACTTAAGATAATCAAATGCAACCACGTAGAATCCCCACATTCTCTTTCATTTATTTTTAATAGATCAAATTACAGTCATTAAATTATTGGATCAAAAAGAATTATTTGGAGAGATCAAGAAAATTTAAAAGTTAAATAAATGCTGAAACTTAGACCAGCCACTTATATTGACTCAATTAATATAATATATATAAATGAGGATAGAACTCGCAATTTTTTATATGATGTTCGTGTATTTATTGGTGGAGTAAAAAAAATTATAAAGTCTTAATAAAAAATTAAAAATTAAAAATTCATATTATATATAATATATAAATAGTTATCAATCAAAATAAAAGAGACTCATTATTTTGTCAATTATCAATAAAAATATAGTTTAAAATAAAAGAGATAAACATAATCTTATAATAGCGGTTAAATAAAATTATGAGGTAAATGTCCTTTTCGAGACTTCTTTGCGGTAAATGTTAGAATAATATCAATATCATCAAGTGACTTAAATATCTTCCGCTCGGTATAACATATCATCAAGTCATTGAACCAAACATCGTTGATCTTATTGTGCAATTTAGACTTGATAATCTTCATTTCTGAAAAAGCTCTTTCAACAGATACTGTCGACACCGACAATATCAAAGCTAACTCAATAAGTTTATAAACCAATGAAAATACTAAATATTTCTCAGTTTGAACCATCTTCATAGCCAAACTTTGAACATCTTCAGAAGTGTAAAATGAAGCATTTTTCTCACTTAAAGAACATAAGTATCAAGTCGATCTCTTATTGTTCCTCGGTCATCATCAAAAAAGTCTGCATGATGAATATCAGCAAGACGAGCAAGCTTATCAACATTAAACTTGGAGAAAGAGTTCTTGGGGTCAAGACATGAGAAGTAATTAAGGATAATGTTACTTCCTTCACTAAAGTGATGATCAATCTCCATACATATTTTGTCAATAGCAACATAAGAAATCTCTGCACGATAATGATGAAGATTAGTGATAGTCCTCCCTTCTACCCTTGAACGATCCTGAACCGGTATTTCGTCATCCATATTTGGAATCGGAATACCTTTAGCAACACAAAAATCTTGGACATCGGAAAATAAATTATCCCAACCACTCTCTCTCGTTGTGGCCAACCGAGCTTTGACATCATCAACTAATTCCATGACAATCACAATATTAAGATCTTTTCTTTGCAAGATATTTGAAAGCTCGTTTGTGATACCCAACAACTTTAACATTAACTTCAAAATGAAAGCAAATTTAAAGCTCTCCATTTTTTTATCAAACTCGCTGCTTGATTGATACAAGTCCTTTCCTCTAGATATCTCACCACTCTCAAGTTTATTTAAAATATCTTGATGTTATACCTCTGTCAAAGTATTATGCCTCTCACAAGATGCACTTGTTATGGTCACAACCAAGGAGATGTACTCAAAAAAATCATGAATAGATGAGCAACTACTAGCAACATACACAACGACTAATTGCAAACGGTGAGCATATCAATAAACATAGAAATCATAAGTGTTTTCATCTAGAATTTTTCTTTGCAAACCATCAAATTAACCTCTCATATTTGAAGTTCCATCATATCCTTGCCCTTGTATCCTTAAAATCGATAACGTGTACTTATCAAGAATACCATAAAGAGCATTCTTTAATGACTCTGATGTAGTATCTTGGATATGATTTAGAGCAATAAATTGTTCTGCAATATTCTCTTTGTCATTCAACAACCTAAAATAAGTTTAATAAGTTTACTCGGCGGCATAAAAAATAATAGGTAATGAAAATTGGAAAATATAACTACTAACCTCAACATCACTGCCATTTGCTCTTTTACATATATATCATGTGACTCGTCAATAAGCACTGTGAATTATCTATCACCAAGTTCTTCCATAATCACCTTGGTAACTTCATGTGCACAACACGTTGCAAGCTCCTTTTGAATGTCACCAGAAGTTATTGTGCAATTTTTTCCACCACGGTCAAAAGCACCCCTCACTTGTTCATTCTGAAATTTTACCCAATCTACCATCTCTCTAAAATTACCCTTACTTAGAGAAGTAGAGGATTCATCGTGGCCACGGAAAGCTATGTCTTGTACTATGAGATATCTTGAACAATCTACAGAACAAGTCAAACAAATCTTATACAATTCTTCTAAATCATTGGTTGCTTTAGCAAACTTACTTGTCACACTTTGTCTTTGATTATTATAATCATTGTAGTGCTTGACACATGACTTGTGTAAACTATTATGACTACTATTGTGACCTTTCAAGCCTTGATATGCATGCTTCCAATCTCTATATCCGCTTTTAGTGAAGATTTCAAAACCAAAGTGATCGGTCCTCCCAGGTTTCTTAAAGAGAAAGCAATGAAAAAAATAAGTTGCATTCTTCATCTCACTGTATTCTAACCATGTATAATTCTTATACCATGATTTACTAAATAATCTTTTAATACTCTCAAATGGAGTACGGGGAAAGTTTTGCAAATCTGGTTGCATTGGACCCTTCAATGTATAAATCCTCCTCACTTGGTCTTGAATATTCGGAGCATACTCATTAATTTATTTCCTACGACCTGGATCACGCACAATCTCATTTGGATTAAACTCATTAACTCCATTGGACAGTGGTTCTAATTTGGCTTCTGATTGCACAACATTCATATTCTCAATATTTTCTCTAGCAACCAAAAATCTCCTCATCTCTGAACAAAAGATAAAATAATTACAAAATTGTAGTTTCAAAATTTAAAAGAATAATAATCAAATAAAACAAATAAGAATAAACAATGCTCTTCAAACAAATAAAACAAAATTTAAAACTCTAATAAATAAATTAGTATTTGTAATTGTACATGGTTAATGAAACAACCTAAACTTTAATAAATAAAGAAATTAGTACATGGTTAATCAAACAACCTAAACTCTGATCAATAAATTAGAATCAAACATTGAATTAAACAAGTATAATATATTGACTTATTACTACAAGTTTCATTTGAAAAATAGCAACTAGCATAATCACTAATGGATTTGTAATTGTAAATATGTCAATTCAATTTTGTACTAGTTTGGTGGCTCAAATTAAACTTTTTGCATCGAACATTTGTCAACTTTTCATTGAAATAAAAGTACAAAAAGAGAAAAATTATATATCTGTTTATCTAATTCTTTACCAACATATTATTAGTAATTTCTAGATCCTTATTTCTTATTGTGACAAACATATCAAATAGATTAACAGACCAAGTCAAACACATGTAATATATTTTTATTATATAGAAAGAGAAACACACACATCTACTATTTAATACTCCCTCCGTTTCTTTTTAAGTGTCGTTTTAGAAGTTTTTTTTTGTTCCTATTTAAGTGTCGTTTTGATGTTTTAAGGTTACAATTTACCAATTATACCCTTACTTTTTAAATAAGTCCACTTTATATTTTATAAAATTTTCCTTTCTTAATATATGTAATAACTCACTTCACATTTTCCATAAAATTCTCTTTCTTAATACGTATTCCTATTTCCATGAAAATTTAATATATGTAATAACTCACTTCACACTCACTTCAAATTATATTCCAATATTACATAGAAAAATGTTTAGCATTAAATTTTGTCAAAGGAACAAAATTTTCAATTGAAGACTAATAATTCTATAAAAAGGATTAGTACCATTGTTTAAATTATCCCGTACAAAACAAAAGAGCTGTGGTGGAACAACAAAAGACTCCATGGATCTTCAAAAAGAAGAAAGAGTGGAAGAGTCATTGGAGCAAGAAGAAGGGGAAATCGTGGAAAACTCTTTTGACAAGATTCAAGAACAAGATGACAACGAAGAAGAAGAAGTATTATCAAGAGTTGTACTGGATTTTGATTTAAATGAAGAGGCAGATTATGAATTTGATTTGAACAAATTTCCTGAAGAAGACGAAGAAGAAGAAGGAGAAAAAAACGGAGAAGAATCTTCCCACCATACTGAGTTTCGACCTGTGATAAAAAAGATGATAAAAAAACTTCTTCCAAAATTTTACTGAAAAATATTTGTGGACTAAGTATGGAGTATCTCATTTTAGATTTGGCTTAAGTGCATAAGTTGTAGGAGTTGTTATTTAAGAAGTCCTTATTATTGGTATTTTTTTTTTATAAAATAAGTATGGAGAAGAATTCCTTGTTATTGCTACAATTTAGGAATGCATTTCTTAAGTTCATTCTTATTGTTTTTTATTGATACATTAAAAAAAATCATGGCAAAAGTTTAGGAAGTTACGTGCAGGAGATTTGCTAAAGTTTAGGAAGTTACTGTAACTTTTTATGGCAAGAGTTTAGGAAAATATAAACTTAATTCTCACGCACAATACATATGATAAAAGTGACTACATCCATAAACTATATTTATGGCAAAAGTTACTGTAACTAAATTTGTTACTCCATAAACTAAATTTTAGGAGTACAATCCATAAACTTAAAAAAAAACTCTATTTGAAAATCTCAAATGTGACTACATCCCACTTACAATAAGTGTTACTCCATGTTTAAGTAATTCTTGACTTCTTGTATTAATATTGGATCACACTTAATTTGAATTGGTAGTTGTCCTATTCTTTCTAGCCTTTCCTTATTTATATGAGGAATTTTATATTTATTGGAACCTGTCACTTTCATGATCTCTACCATTCATAATTGCACTGATACAAATATACGATTGGACATAATTGAAGGAAAATTTTCAAATGACTTCACCACTGCATCGATAAGTTGATCAATAGTTTTTGGTGCTTCCTTGTATTGCATGATTGTATAGCCGAGAAAAACCCAAGATCTAAGATATTTAAATATGGAGAGTTTGCAGGCTGACACATTAAACGAATATCAAACCCATCCTTGGTAGCAGCCTCACAGAACAAAGGATCATTATGGTTTATATGTGTCCTTGCGTTATCCTGCTGAATAAATATTGTTGACTTCAAGTCATCTCTTGGCCATTTTTCTCTTATAGCCGGTAGGACTTTGTCAATAAGGAATGATCTTACCACATCTCTCTTAACCGAAGTTATTGCTTTTGTTATCATTGTTCCTGCAACTCTGTTAATACTTGACCTTTGAGCCGGTTCATGGGTAACAAATGGGAAAACACCAATTTTACCCGAAAAAGTTTCATTTTCTCCTGCGTCAAATCGTGGCCGAGTTTGAGCAACTAAGAACATAACTTTGGCAATGAAATTTTTGCTCTTACATGTTTGATATGGCTCATCTTCATCTGGGAGCAAATAATACTTCTCGTATTTTTTAGTCATATAAAACCATTTTTCATCAATATGAATAATATTGTGCATGCTTTTAAACATTGGATCATGTGGTGTACCTTCAAGCATTGATAAACAAAATTCCAGCCTAGATATTTTGTTTTCTTCTTTCAATAATGGTTTTATGGCATTTGAATTATGCCGTATAAGCCCTGATTTTATAAGCCTGAACACCGATGTTGGATTGGTTTTCAACCCAAAAGCTAAAGATCGAATGTTTGTTCTTTGACTGAAAGGAAGTTCACGAATTTGATTCTCATCAATTGAAATTCTCTTACGTCCACAATTTTTTATCTTCCTATGAGAGACATCACGCGTTTCACTTTCTTTTGCTCTTTTCCAAATACGTTGAACAGTTCTTATAGGAACCGAATTTGATGAAGCCACCTCATTTGTAGCTCCTTTACGTAATTGTCCATCAACGCTTTTTTGTAGTAGCTCATGATAAATAGACATGCGTTCTTCATTGCTTAAGACTCTTAATTTCTTTCTTTATCTAGATTCTGCTTCAAAATTTTCTGCAACATACACTATAATTTTTTTAAAAAAAATAACAAAATTACTAGAAACAACCACATAAAAAATAAACACACATGAAATATCACTGTGAATTTAAGTATAGAAACCACCACATAAAAAACAAACACACATGAAATAAAAAATATACCAATGTCATTGTTTCCTTCAACCTCCTCTTGTAAATTATCTTCATAGGACTCATCAATGTCATTAGTTGCTTCAAGCTCCTCTAAAGCCATATTTGATGAGATGTAAATATTTTGAACTTATAATATGAAACCATATTATATATACTACTCCTTTTATTATTGGTTCAACCTCATCATTGGTTTTAATTTTATGGTGGGAAACTTACGTTTTTATTAAAATAATTGGAGGGAATAAGTATTTTTACGGTGGGAAATTTAAGTTTTCCTTTAGCCATTCATTGAAACAATAAGCAATAAATATTTTTATAGTAAAAGTAAATATTTAATGAAACAACAGTACATATTCCTATAGCATGCAAGATTAATTCCAAAAATTTAGGAGTAGTTACGGAAGAGAGAGAGAGAGAGTGGTGTGCCCCAAAATATGGAATTAATTATTTGAATAAAATAATTTAATGAGTTTTATTTGGAAAGAGAATGAGGATAGAATGGGAAAAAAATTATAGCAATTCATGTATCTTGATTGGAGAGCTTTTGACTAAAACGTCAATTAAAAAGGAACGGAGAGAATAGTAAACAAAGTTTTCAATTTTCGATAAATAGATATTCGTAGAATAGTTGAAAAAGACTCATGAACTATAACTATTTAATGACTAAGTATTTTCTTATACACTAAATGACTATGTATGATAGGTAATGATTTTTTATTTATTTAAAAATAGTAATCAAAATTTTCAATTTTCGATAAATATGATTTAAAATATAATGAATAAAAAAAATATACATTATAGAATAGTAATAATGGTTTATCTGTTTGGATTGAATGTTGTTTTCTGCTTTAATGTTGTTTTAATGTTTCTTTCGTATGTTTTAATGTCAAAATAAAAAACAATATTTATACATGGAAAGTTGTATCTAATAACAATGACAATTGGGATATTTATACATGAATATTTTTATATATTTAGATATTTTTATAAGCAATAACTAAACAAAAAATAAAATTTATATATAAAATTTTTTTTATTATTAATTTAAATATTTTTATATAAAAAATGATATTTTTTATCTAAATATTTTTATCAAATAATGATATACAAAAAAATCTATCTAAATATTTTTATATACAAAAGTTTACTATTTATCTAGAAATAATACCTAAACAAAAATAATATTTATATACAAGAAAAAAAATCTATTATTGATCTAAATATTTTATATTAAAAAATAATATTTATGATTCAAATATTTTTTATTCAATAAATGATATATGGGAAAAAATTTATTACTGATCTAAATATTTTTATATACAAAAATTTATTATTGATCCAAATATTTTTTATAATGACACCTAAACAAAAATAATATTTATACCCTAGAACATGAAGTTATTGATTAAAATATTGACTATTAACGAAAATGTGAAATTACAAAAATTTACTATTGATCAAAATATTAATTATTAAAAAAAACATAAAATTACTGATCAAAATATTTCTTTATTAATTATATATTTAATTTTTTTTAAATAAAAATAATTAAATGTATAGTTGTCTTGTTTTATCAAGTAACATCACTATTATAAACAAAATTGTGAAAATTAATGTACCTCCACTTTGATCCATGTAATGTTGCTTGATCTAGACCGTGATACTCGAGCTTCTCTTTGAGAGCGGAATACTTGTATTGATCTAACAAAATAAAAACATATATTTAGAACAATCTCACAGAAATGATTAAATATACAAATACACACGAATATTTAGAATAATCTCACTTACGTGTCAATCAATAACTTCATATCTGGATAATTTGTCCATTCACCATCTACCGAATTCAGATAATACACCACTTCTTTGAAAGGATCAATAGCAACCAACAACCAGTGATGTCTATAAATTAAAACAAAAGTTTAGATGAAAATCTTCAACACAAAAGATAAAAAGATTAGAATGAACTTAGAATGAAGTACTAACCCCACAGGAATCGTATTATACGGTAAAAGATATAAGCTTTATGTACTGCTGGCCATGAATCTCCCAACTAAGTGATTTCTTATTGAATCTGGATCCTGAACAATTGACGCTCCGTTGACACGGGAGACAGACACGAAATAGAATCTGTTTGAGAATTAATTCCCGCGCATCATTGTTTCATACAAGAACCTTAAATAAAAACATAATAAACATTAGACTATTTTCATTGAAATGTGTAAATAAATTGTTTGACTAATTAAATAATAGATTGATCGCATTACCGAATGTATGAGTGTACAACACCGATGCCTAATTTTATATGCTGAAAAATTTGTTTCATTTCCTCTTTTACAAATGTTTCAAAGTAAGAAAAACCAAATATACCTTCCTCCATATCCATTTGACGAATAACACCATTCATCAAATATGATGTTCGCACAAGTGTTTCAAGACACATCCGGAATCGAGGTACAAAAGGTTTTCTTGCCCCGGTTTTGGAAGATCATTTTTCTTGTTGGGTACGCTACTAAATTTCTGGCTCATTTGTTGTGACCGTTGAGTAGGTACCTAAAAATCATATAACTTAGGTAAATTATAAAATCATGCAGTTTTTAAATTCGGATCATATAATTAACACTTTAAATGTACCTCTTTCTGTGATACAATAGACTCGATGTGCCGCAAAATCTCTTTATCTTTAGATGCGGGTTATGTAGAAGTCTGAAATTAACATGTAATAAAAATGTACGTAATGGTTTAGAATTGAAACTTGAATACTAAAAGATTCATAATGGTTTTCAACATACCTCATCATCTATGAAAATGAGGTCCGACGGTCATGCAACAAATGATCCTATTGCATCTCGTAGCAATGTTGTCTCTAAAATAATGTTAGGTACCGGTAGCAACGCATGCAGGTCTAATGCAACATCAACCGATACTTTCAGATGTCCATTAGGGAGAGGTCTATGGTGAAGTAAATCTCCCAAAGTGTTATGCACTTTTCCCTTGCCAACTAAGCGATAAGTCGGTGACGATAAGTATAGCTGACAAGATGAAATGCCCTAAACCAATAATAAATATGTTACTGTTAATGTGTATATATGTCAATTAAAATAAATGTGCTAGTTTAATTTCATAGTAACATATATAATTACCTCGGGAAATTTATTTTGACAATTGATACTAGTTTGTCACTAGTTTCTTTCGCCTCTGATGCACTTTTGCGCCATATATCTCTCTCTATCCTGTTGCAATTCACGGACTTGCGCCTTTAATTCCTCCAACGTTTGCATCACTTCTTGATTGCTAGGATTTCTTTTCCTTGGATGCTTATACAAGAAAGATGTAGTCACACCATGTCCTTTATCCCTCACCCGACCGGGATACTCAGCAACATTTAGTGCACGACTAAATACGCTCATGTTATCCTGGTCCTCATCTATGGTTATCGATTGAGATAGAGTCTCCTAAAATTCATTTACATATATATATCGAAAATTATTAGTGGAGAATAAAAATTAAGTATATACTAATAAACTTTTGGTTTACTTAAAGACACAATGTTATACTTACACATTCATCATAAATATGTTGAACATCTTCCCTAACAACTCCATCCTTGCCCATACGAGCTTCCTTCTACAAAACATGCGTCAGAAGTAATGTTTTGTCACTTTTCGTCTCCTCTAACTGCGCATTGACACAAATCATAAGATCATCAATTATAACACATTGAGACAATTAATAAGATCGTAGCATTTATATATACTTACAATTTTTTCTTGTAAGCGTGCATATCCCAAACGCCCTTTTCTGTATGGATACATGGGTGTTGATGCTCTCTCGCGATTTGTGTCACTCACTTTCTTGAATTTCTCATTTTCTATTCGTTTGGATACAAATTCATCCCATTCTTCGGGTCTAATGAAGTTGCTATACTTCATTGGACGGTCCGCTTTAACAAGATTTCCTTGCTCATCCTTAAGAAATTTGTTTGTTAAAAAATTTCTCCACCCTCTGTGTCTTTTTCCGGCCACTTGAAAACAATACTTTTTTCGGTTATCTTCAATGTTAAAAGACCTCTACGAAAAAACATACGCATTATAATGTGTTAGTATAAGTAATTTAAAGACATTACCATGTGATCTTGATTAAGGGAACAAATATTAAGCATACATATAAGAAATTCCCAAGCCTTACTTAGTTAGGGACTAAAATAACAAAAACATTATACTTTAAAGCTAAATTATATGGTACCTGTATATCAGTCCAAATTTTGTCTTTGTAGGAATCCAAATCTTTATTAGTCCATTTATCAAAGGTGATTGGAACGTGCATACGAGCAAGTGTATCAATGTAGCTTGTCAACTTTGCACCATTAGGATCGATTAGTTGGTTATCATCATTCCAATGTACATCATATTTTACTCCTTCATCTCTATCAAAAATGATTTTTCTCATAATAGTGATGCCTCGTGTAATTTCTCCCTCTGATGTCTTATTTGGAGCATTCGTATCTTGTGAGTTTTCTTGATTACTAGCCATTGACCTGTAATAAAGAAAAAAATAAAAATGAAATGACAAATATAAAAATCCACTAAGGAAATATAAAAAAAAATGAAATGCTCATCCATCATAGCAGTTCATTCAAATGGTTATTAGTCAATTAAGCACTTCTTGACCAAGCAATTATTTTGGTAAAGATGCGTGACTTAATTGTTTTTTTCTTCTTTTCTGTTTGACAGATTTGTTCATCATTAAGAGGACAACTTCTACAAGTGGTGGAACGGCCTAAAGAAGAATGAGAACTTCTGTATAGAAAATAAAATACCATGTAGTTCAAAATTCATCACATTTGTGTTGATGGGTTTAAATGAGAATTTGGTTTGATTAATAAAAGAATAATGAATATTCAAGTTCTTGCAATGTGATAGCCTCTTCTCTATTTAGTTTTTATAATAGAAAACTTGAAATATGATTAGTAAGAGAAATCTCCTAATTACTCAAAGATTAAATAGAATCAATGCGCTGGTAGATACCGGCAAAGTACCAGAATCTACGCGCTGGTACGCAACCCCCTAAAAAATGCAATTTTATTTCCTCGGATTGTTATCTGAACCCCTAAAAATTGTAGTTTTAGCTGCTAATGAAGCATATAAGGACTTAAGGAATAAGCTCATGCAAGGAGAGCTGAAGATTTAGTTTTTATTCATACAAATTTTCGTCTTCTCTCGAGAAAGTGTAAGACTTATAACGGAGTTGGAACAAACATGTAGAAAACAGCAACAATGTTACAACAGCAAGAATGACGTACTTGAACTACGGCGGTCTACGACGATCAACAACTTCTTCGTTTTCGTCAAGCAACTTCTTCGTTTTCGTCAGCAAGAACAATGTTACAACTTTTTCGTTTTCGTCAGAGAATAAACGGTCGGAGAAGAAACGATTAGGAACTGTCGGAGAAGAAACGGTCGCGAAGAAGAAGATAACGATTAAAAATGAATGAATAGGGTTCTGAAAATTTTATATTTTAATTTTATAATTTGACCTAAGACAGCGCTTTTTAAAAGCGCTTTCTATCATACAAGATCTAGCAGCGCTTTCACGAGAAAGTGTTTTCTTAAGTGGGGCGAATTTAAGACCTTTAGCAGCACTTTTTAAAAGCGCTTTCTAAAGACTGTTTGTAGCAGCGTTTTTTTTAGCGAATTTTTTAAAAGATCTACAGCAGCGTTTTCTCATTAAAGCGCTTTCTAAGATAATTTAGCAGCGCTTTTTAAAAGTGCTTTCTAAAGACTGTCTATAGCAGCGCTTTTTTTTAGCGAATTTTTTAAAAGACCTACAACAGCGTTTTCTCATTAAAATGCTGTCTTTTTGGTGATGCCAAAAGTCAATTTTGGCGTAGTGATACACCTCTTCGTTTATATGACATGTAAGAAAAACAGATTTAACATCTATTTGATAAAGCTTAAAATCCACACAACAAACAAATACTAAAAGGAGTCTAAAAACTTCTAGACGAACTACATGAGCATGAGTTTTCTCATAGTCTATTCTTTCCGCTTGACTATATCCTTTTGGGACTAACTTCATTCGGATTCCACAACAATCAACAAATACAATAATACTCTTGAAGCACTCACGCCCTAATTATTACCTAACCATAACAAACAATTGGACCTAATACCTGTTTGGAATTTACATGACTCATACTCAACATGAATTTTATGATATTTATGATGTGTGTAAATAGAAGGAAGGAAGGCAACATAGAATTTAAGCATGCTAGTGGTCATGTCTATATTTTTAATAATTTGTTTTGATGTTAACCTGTAATAGGGTTGTAGTAAATTGATGAAGCTAAGTACAATACTATTATCTTGTTTAATTTATTCTCAAGTTACAAATGATCTTTTATTGGCCGGTAGAGTCAAGTTTACAAAAATCTTCCTCTTTGTAAATAGTTTAATTGTTTAGAAATGATAAGTTAACTATTGTCTTTTAATACTACAGGTTGCATTTAGAAGGAATGTATTTGTCTTGACATGCATTCTTAAAGAAAAACGGATCCCAGCATTAACCAAATATTAAAGTCTCTTGGCTATGGTAGCCTGAATGCATGGCCTCTTAGTTATGTCCAACAGAAACAGAAACATGTGGTTTTGCTTTAGATCTTAAAGCAAAAAATCAGAAATCATTCCAAATTATTGACACCACCACCACCAGTTCAGCTGTAGTTTTGATGGGCCAAGGTTGTATTGATGGTAATTAATGCATTAGGTGTTGACACCAGTTTAACTGTAACTTGGATAACTGTTAAATCTAAGTATATGTTAAAACAAAACGTCTGTAGGTACACTTTGCAGGCAGCAGTAATATTTGGTACAATGTGCTGGTTATTTGACAGCTAAAAGTCTCTGCAATAGCATTGAAGTTCATTTACTTTTCATTCAACCACCCAACTCTATCTTCTCCTATATAAAAGGAGAACCATCTAGGCTGTTATAGTATACTTTTGAGTGAGAGAAAAAGGTGAAGAGAGAAATGGCTACGTGGTGCATTTGGGTGGTTTTGGCTCTTGTTCTAGTTGCAACAAGTGCAAGAAATGTGCCTGTTGGAGAAGGTGGTTTGAAGGATCAGAAGAATTTCATTGGTGGGTTTGGTGGCTTTTCAGGAATTGGTAACAATGGTTTTTCTTTTGGAGGTGTAGGTTTTGGCGGTGGTGGTGACGCTGGTGGTGGCGGACTTGGCGGACTAGGAGGTGGTGGTGGTGGATTTGGTGGAATAGGAGGTGATGGACTCGGCGGAATAGGAGGCGGGGGTCTCGGTGGAATAGGTGCCGGTGGACTTGGCGGAATAGGAGGTGGTGCACTCGGCGGAATAGGAGGCGGGGGTCTCGGTGGAATAGGTGCTGGTGGACTCGGCGGAATAGGAGGCGGGGGACTCGGTGGAATAGGAGGTGGTGCACTCGGTGGAATAGGAGGAGGTGGTAGTAGTGGACACAGTGAAATAGAAGGGGGTGGACTCGGCAATGATGGCGGACTAGGTGGTGGTGGTGACGGCGGAATAGGTGCTGGTGGAACCGGTGCTGGTGGCCTCGCTGGTTCTTCTGGACTCGGAGGATTTAACGGGCTAGGTGGTGGTGGACTTGGAGGTTCTGGTGGTAGTGTCTTTCCTCATCCTTGAGTGACAAGTTAATCACTATATATGGAATTTACTCTATTTTACTATTCTTAAGAAAATAAAACTTAATTATAGTATGTTTATTGTTATCTCACAATTGTCTAATTTTAGTGTTTTATCAAAATTATATATTTTTTCACTTAACCAATAAGTGTTATAGCTAGTACTAGTACTAGTTTGTTATGAACTTATCATGTGTTCTTCTTTCTAATATTAATGTAAGGCATATATACATTTCATGATCTACAAGTTTATTAATTAAAAGTTGAAAATTTTAGCATATGAAATATTATTTTTGTAAAACTCATTCTTACCTTAACTATTATAGTAATAATGACAAGAATGTGCAATTACACTTAGAATGTGCAGCAGGTGTGTGGTGAAATAACAGTTACATTTAGAATTACTCTAATATAGTTTAACAATGAGATGAAGTTTAACTAAAATATATCTGAACAAAGACAAAATAATTTGCTTTAATATATAGTATGGTTATAGTATGTTGTTGAACAACACTGGCTTTTCTTTACATACCAAAATTAATTTAACAATGATATATTTTCGTTATCACCTAAGAATCAAATTCGCATTTCTTGAATCTCGTCCTTAGCAAGAGTTCCATGACGCTTGGTTTAAATATTTTTGATGTTTAGATATATAGTGGTCCCTTTAAAGAAAAAACTTTATGATAGTTGATCTTCATTTAATTATTTTGCTAATATAGTAGTTTTTGTTAAATTGTAATTCAATGGTGCCGAAACAGTGTGTGTCAAGGGAGGTTGTCTGATCGAAGAACTTGTGGATCGAAATAAGCTACACACAGATTTGATTGGTTTTAGATTTAAATAGATTTGATTTAGATCTAAAATAGATAGATTTGATTTAGTACCAAAATATATATTTTTGACTTTTATAGTTTTGGGTTTTGGCTTAGGGAGCAAGATAACCTAAATCTATGAATAGAGAGAGTAATCCCTAATTTTGTAATCAAGTCAATTCATTGTAATCACAGAATTTACAGTTGCAAGTGATTAATAAAGTTTTACACAGTTTGTGGACAGAGAGAAACTCTGCAGAAAATAATTTTCTTCTTTCCTTTCTTTTCTTTTCTCATAATTCATTGTCATTGTGTGGTGATATCAATCTTGTTCATCAAGATTGGTAGAAATTCATCATAGATATTTTGGTGGATTTCCAACATCTGGTATTAGAGCTCGGTTAATTGATTTAAGGGAAGTATCGATCAAGAACGATTGAGGAAGAAGAAGAATTCACGATGGCGAGTTATGAGAATGCAAATTATCTAGCAACTCTACCAATTTTGAAAGTAGACAACTATGAGAATTGGTGCAAACAGATGAAAGTTTTATTCAGGTGTCAAGGTCTTTGGGATCTTGTAAAGGATGGATTGGAAGCACTTGGAGAAAACGCTTCAGAAGAAGAAAAGAAGAAACACACAGAATCTGAGAAGTTGAGTTATAAAGCACTATTTATAATTCATCAGTGTTTGAGTCCAGAAAATTTTGAAAAAGTGAGTGATTTATAATCTGCAAAAGAAGTTTGGGAGGTTCTTGAGAAGTCTTTTGGTGGTACAGAAAATGTGAAAGAAGTGAGGTTACAAACTCACAAGAGAATATATGAATTGCTCCAGATGGAAGATAGTGATAGCATATATGATTTCTTCACCAGGATTACAAAACTAGTGAATCAAATCAAGGTATGTGGAGAAACATTAACAACAAGAGTTGTTGTTTCTAAGATCTTGATATATTTGGCTCCTAAGTTCGACCACGTGGTGGTGGCTATAGAAGAGGGGAAAAACTTGTCGAAATTGACAAAGGAAGAGCTTCAAAGGACGCTTGAATCTCATGAATAGAGAATGACTGGAAGAGCTACAGGAAAGTCGAAGAGTGATGTGGCTTTGCAGGCACATTCAGCAAAAGAAACCAAAGGCAAAGGAAAGTGGTTCGACAGAGGTAGAGAGGACTACAACAAATCGAATGGTGGAGGAAATCAGAATGAAGGAAACGTGTCGAATCAGAGAAGACCATACCAAAGCAACCAAAGAGGTGGTGTTTCAAATAGAGGAAGATGTGGTGGTCGAAAACCTGACAAGAGTCACATTCAATGTTACAATTGTCAGAAGTATGGCCACTATTCGAGTGATTGTCTAGAAAAGCGAAAGAATCAAGAAAGTGATGGAAAGTTCGCAAAACATGAAGAAGAAGAGATGATGCTGATGATCACAAAAAGAGATGAAGATAGATTTAAGGACAATGGTACTTGGACTCAGGATGCTCATCACATATGTTTGGAAGAAAACACTGGTTTGTCAACATAAAGCCCTCAATGAAAAATATGGTAAAATTCGCAAATGACAATACCCTAGCAGCTGAAGGTATTGGTGATTTTATGATTATGATGAAAGATGGTAAGATGTTAGTAATTTCCAATGTGTTGTACATACCAGGCATGAAGAGAAATTTGCTCAGTATAGGGCAGTTGGTCGAAAAGAATTATAAAGTGTTGATCAAAGATAAGATGATGAGAGTCTTCGATGCAAATGGAAGATTAATCTTGAAGGCTCATATGTCTCAGAATAGAACTTTCAAGATCGAACTAAATGTGATGGAGCACAAGTGCCTTTCGACTGCAGCTAGAAGAGATGAATGGATATGGAATTATCGACTAGGTCATCTCAACTTCAGAGACATCATAGATTTGAAGAGAAGAAATATGGTTTAAGAATTTCCAAAAATCGACATTCCAAACGAGGTATGTGAGGAATGTGTGTAGGCGAAGAAACACAAGAATAGCTTCAGCAAGGATGCAGGAAGTAGGCCTAAGGTTATTCTTGAAGTCATATACTCTGATGTATGTGGACCAATCCAGGTGAATTCGATGGGAGGTAACTGTAACACAGTGGGAGAACTGACTTGGTATTTTGCGTTTGATCGCAATTGTTGCGGATAGCAAGAGTCGCCACTGACTTTTCTTTTATCCAATAAGGAATGGGTGAAAAGAACAGGAAAGGCCTTTAGAGATGTTTTCTTGAGTTCGGGGGGTAGGTTATGAAAAGGGAAGATGTTAGCACCCTTTTCATCCGTAGTTATCTACGGGCTCTTGGTTGCTTGCTAGATCATTTGCTTTGTTTGAAAATATGCTTTGTGGTGTGGGTTTAAAAATATTTTGAAAACGTCTTTGTAATGATTCTCGTCTCTATAAGAATGCGTACAAAATGTTGGTTTTAAAAAGAGTTCAAAGAGATGTTTGTTGTGGAAGATGTTTTTGAAAGTGATTTTGAAAACGCCTTTGTAATGATTCTCGTTTCTATAAGAATGCGTACAAAGTGTTTTGACTTTTGAAAATGCTTCAATTGAAAGTGTTGGTGTGAAAATGGTTTTTTTAGTTTGTGGGCAAGCAACTACGAGCTTCCTACCTACTCAAAAGGTATAATGTTCTTTTCCTCCTAATTTAGATGTTGCTATCTTACCATTGATTTGGTAAGAAGCCCCATCGTTGGATGTGAAGGGACGGGCGCAGGTCAATCGTACAGTCATCGAAGGCAACTTGTGAGATACTTTAGCAATTTTCGTAAGGGACTAGATCGTTTTACCAAAGGCAACACCGAGGGACATCGAAGGACATCGAGGGACTACGATCTTTTTTATCGAGGGTCTTTGCTAAAGCGTCCCACATTCGAGAGACATGACTGTTTTTTTAGGCAACAAGCGAGGTTACCCTAAAGGTGTGTGTGTGAAAAGTATGTTTGATTCAAATTAATTTGTCTTTGATCAGGGATATCTTGCGATTGATTTCAATCTTGCTATACACGCCTAGTTACTATACAGTATAAAGAAAACAGTAAATTATGGAAATTTAAAATTCTACGCTATTACAGAGCTTTTGGGAATAGGAAATACAATTTTACAAATGGAGATGGATTGAATCGACAATGCGATTAAAAGTCTAAATAAACAAGCAATAAAACCCAATCGAATAAAATAAATAGTTAATTAAACTAAAACAATCTATAAAATAAAATTAATAAGCAAAATAATTAATAAAATAATATTTTGGAATTTTTTGTTTTATTAGCGACTTAGTGGATCATGTACAACATATTTTGAATTATTTATGAGATAGCGAGATTGTGTCGGAAAGAATTAGGATATGTGCAAAGTTATTGATTAGTGATTACCCTAACTAACTTAATTATATTTCTAAATGAATTCTTTACTAAAACTAATAAAATTAAGTACCATAGTACGAATTTGGTTATTTAAATGAAAATAATTTTTGTATATTTTTTTTTTGTTTGTGAGAAAAATTGAAAAGAAGATAAAAATCTATTGTATTTAAAGAGAATAAAATGATTTATTAAAATAAAAGAAACTAAATTTTATATATATATATATATATATATATATATATATATATATATATATATATATATATATATATATATATATATATATATATATATATATATATATATATATATATATATATATATATATATATATATATATATATATATATATATATATATATATATATATATATATATATATATATATATATATATATATATATATATATATATATATATATATATATATATATATATATATATATATATATATATATATATATATATATATATATATATATATATATATATATAATTTTCATTATGTAAGGAAAAGCAAAAAAAGTAAAATAAATAAATCCAAACTTTTAACAAAACAAAAGAATTAAGAGAATGAAATTGAGAAACCCAAATGTAGCCCAGAACAGGGGGGTGAGATAAATCTTGGTTGGGCTTTGAATGGGGTGACACCCCACAACATTATTGTTATTTTTCCAGCAAACTAAAAACAATAAAATAAAAATAAAATAAAATAAAAAACAAACTAGGCCGGACCGGGTCGGGTTCAACTCAGCTCCGCTCCAGAAATCAAATTGGGTTGTATAACCCTAGGAGAGAACAACGACGCCTCTCCTCTCATTTTCTGCTTTGCGAAACAACATCCCAACACTCTGGATTCTCTCCATCTGTTCAATCCACAAACCTTTGGTTCATCTCACTTTTTCCTAATCACCATCGTCTTTTGTCTTCCCTCATCGCAATCTCTCATCGCAAGTTCTGAGCGGCTTCGTTATGATTGAAGCAAGGTTGTGTAGAAGGTGATCACAATTATGTTTATCTATTTCTCTCAGCTTCCCGTCTCATTGATTCCACAAATAAGATTCAATAACCCGGAACCAGTCCAGTGAATGCCAGTTCCGGAGAAACTCGAAGATATTCAGGTGAGTTAGAGAACAACTCTTCTTCTCTTGTCTTCTTTTGTTAAAAACCCTACATCTGGAATTTGTGTTATGTTGTCTGTGAGTTTATGCATGTTATGCATAGAGCAGAGGTGAATATTGTTTTGCAAATGTGAGGAAATTTGCGTGTGGGTTTTCTGTTCGGTTGAGGGACTGAGATTAATGGTGTATGATGAGTGAAGGTTGTAGGTTAATTACGAATGAGGTTTGTGAAGGTTAGTTGATTGATTGAAAGGTTTTGGCAGCAGTTCAATGTGATGATTGTTAGTGAATTTCTCTTGTTTTTTTGTGTCTTAGGGAAGTAATGAGATGGAAGCGGGGAAGAGATTTTTTTAATGATTTTACAGTTGGTTCTGTTATGTTAAATGGTATTATTACCTTTTACTAATTTTTTTTGTCTCTTGTTTGTTTTTTATAAAAAAATTCAACAACAATCAATATAATAACAGCTAATCAATGACAACCATGGTTCTATGCTCGCGGTGCAACACGAGAAACAATAATTCTTCACATAATAATCAATCTCAAAAGAGAAAACATGGAAACGCAAAAAAAATGGTAGAAGAAAGTACTTATCTCCGACGGAGCTTCAATAGAGGTGAATCTAGGAAATTGCTTTTAGTTTGAATTGAAGAAATTACGCCGAGTTGCTGAGTTGACTTCTGCAGGTTGAAGAAGCTTATTGTTTATTGTTTCTTGGTTGTGATGAATATTGTATTGCTATTATGGCATGGAGGCTGCAGGTAAAATAGCGTCTTTATGGTTCTGAAGTGATTTACAGGTTGCAGGTTCGTTGAAGGTATGAGTTGTGTCAAAGAGAAACTACTGCAAGCCTGAGAATTGTGAGTATTGCAGGTCGAAGAATGTTTGAAGCTAAAACAATGGTGTTTAAGAGCTCAGAAGCAAAGGTTTATTTGAAGGAAGTTTATATAAATTTTGCAGAATTTTTTTTCTCTGTGGGATTTTCGTATGCTGCATAACAGAAATTCCTCCCTTTTCATACTGCTGCCAATGGTTCATATAGGTGAGAAAATGAGTTTTTGGGGGAAATGAAATGATATTTGAATACTTTGGTTAACTGTTTTGTGGCCTTTTCTGATGCAGTTTGTTTTGGGCTATTTTGATGTGTGTTTTTTGGATAGTATATGCAGTGGACAGCAGGGCCATTTTTGTCTGATTTTGACTATTTAATATCGGGTTTTGGACAACAATATACAGGGGCTGTTTCGCAGGGTGTTTGAACTGTTGTATGGGCTAGGTGGTATCTTTCTAAACCTGTCTCTTTCCTCTTTATCTTTCAATGATGCAATATTTTTGCTTTTTTTTGAAATATCTGAAGGGTTTGCAATATTAGGAAAATGATGGCATAAGGTTTTGATAGCTTGCATTGTTACATTTGACGTTGCTGGCTATATGGCCTATTGCTTTGGTTTTGTTGCTTTGTATATGCCGCCTTGGGCTGTTGTGCTGCTTGTTTTTGTACTGCTGGCTATTTGTGTTATTTTTGTGCTTGCTGCTGCGCTTTTTCCCTGTTGTTTTGAGTTGTTGCATTGTCGTTTTTGCCGTGCTGTTTTGAGTTGTTTTACAACGAAATAATTGCGAATTTCTTTTCCCTTTTTCTGAACCAAAGCTTTTTGTGATTTGCAAACTAGGAGGAGATGACTTATAATTGAAACAGAACCCTTTTTCAATTTCTGATTCCAATTGCAAATCCTAATGATGAGATACAAATCTTCTTTAATCACTAATTCTTGCTTGAAATTTTTTTATGATGCTTGCTAACTTCGTATTTGGTTTGTTTCATGTGACGATATGGAAAACGGCAAAGAGATTGAATGGTGAAGCTTAGCATGATGAAACTTTTAGGAAACAAGAGATTGAAGACCAAGTCAATAATGCTTCAGGAACTTTGATGGACAAAACTTGTAGCAGTGAAAACTCCTTTGTAAACATGAAGTTGTAATGAATATTTGTTGTAGAAGAACTTGATAAAACATATCGACTTTGTATTTTTTTTTTAAATTGTGAATATGTATTGATTTGAAATTGAATGAATAATGAATCGAATTTGGACTTAAGAAATAAAAGTTGAAAAATTATGAATGACGCATTGGTACTTCCTTGGAATGAATCTCGATCAAATGAAATTTGAATGAAGATGAATGAAGTTGATGAATGCCTTGAATTCCAAATAGTTCACATGAATGAATTTTTTTCAAATACATCAAAATTGCACCATAAACATATTGATCCTTTTGAATATCTTGAAACAAATTCATGTGAATGAATTATGCCTCACATCTTGAAATACGAGCCAATACTATGAATCTTGTCTTTAAGAATTTTGATCAAAATCCTACTTTGATCCAATAATCGTTATTGTTCAAACGCAAACGATTTGAAGTACGAATAACGAACTATCCATGAACCTTCAAACTCAAACTCTTGTTTCAATGAATTATTCCAACATAATGATCAACATCTAGAAGTTAATAACATTCTAAAGTCAAGAAATTCCTATAGAATTTCAATAAATTTCATGTCTTTCCAAGCGCACTTTGACTTCAATCGTTGAAGAAATCTCATTGACAATGCTATTTGTGATGCTCCACAAAAATAATCACTTCAAAACATTGAAAATTTGAAGAAGTTACGAACCTCGAAAATTGGACAAGAATTTCTCGTGATTAGGCCAAATTTGCAAAATGACCTCTAAAGTACTCGGATTTTTCTGATGATCTTTCGCACGTAATCAGCTCTTGACTTGTGAAGAGAAATTGGAGATGACGTCAAGGATAATCATACACAAAAAGAAACGCTCAAAAATATCGAATAATGAAGAAGTTACAATCGTTTGAACTTGATCTTGCAAAAGGTCGTTTTTTGGGTCAATGTAACTCATTTTCAGTCATCTGAACCATTGACTGAGAAAACTTGCAATGCGTGGTTTGAAACTTGGCATGAACATCCTTGAAAATACATGAAGAACCATGAAGACCATTTGAAACCTTGAAGACTCAATTTTCTTTGAGAAATACCAAACCCTAGTTGCTGACTCAATGCCTAGGAAGAGAATCTTTCTGATCTAACCATAAGCCATTTTGAGTATTTTAGAAACCCTAGAATAGCATCTTAAATGGAAAATGGAAGGGAAAATTATGGGGTACAACTGTAACAAATACTTTGTTACATTCATAAATGATTTTAGTCGAAAGCTGTGGAGTTACCTGATCAAGAAGAAAAGTGAAGTGATCAAGGTATTTGCCAAGTTTAAGTCTATAGTCGAAAGACAAAGTGGTCGAAAACTCAAAGTTTTGAGAACTGCTGGTGGTGGAGAGTATGTGTTGAAATACTTTGACATGTTATGTGAAAAACAAGGGATTGTGCATGAGGTGGTGCCACCCTATACTCAACAGCATAATGGAACTACAGAAAGGAATTATCGAACCATCATGAATATGGTGAGAAGTATGTTGAAAGACAAGAATTTACCTAAAGAGTTTTGAGGTGAAGCTATGTCAACTGTAACATACATTTTGAACAGATGTCCTACGAAGAAGCTAGAAGTAATTACTCCAGAAGAATGTTGGTCTAGTGTGAAGCCTAGCTTGAGTCATCTGAAGGTATTTAGATCTATTGCACATAGACATGTGTCATATCAATTGAGAAGAAAACTTGATGACAAGTCGAGTCAAATGATTCTAGTTGGATATCATTCGATAGGAGGTTACAAGTTGTTAGACCCAGTGAACAAGCAGACTATGATCAGCATGGACGTGATCATAAATGAGCTTAAAGAATGGGATTGGAATGAAAATGTTAAGAAAGATTCAGTGGGAATCCTACTTGAAGAACCAGAAACTTAAGTCGAAAGAGAAGTTAGACAAGAGGAACCAGCAGTTATAGATCAACCAAGTACAAGCAGACCTCAAAGAACAAGACGCACGCCTGCAAGATTGCAAGATTGTGTGATTACATCAGATGATGTGATAGATAATGAAGGTGAGTTGGTACATTATGCTTTCTATGCAGATGTCAAACCTGTCAATGCAGCTGAAGCATTGAAGGATTCAAAGTGGGTGAAAGCAATGGACGAAGAAGTGAAGTCTATCAAAGACAAAAATACTTGGTCACTTGTCGAATTGCCTCAAGGCAAGAAGGAAATTAATATCATGTGGGTATACAAAGTGAAAATGAATTCCAAATGGGAATTAACTCGACACAAACAAGGCTTGTGGCAAAAGGATTTCTATAGAAAGAAGGAATAGACTTCGATGAAGTTTTTGCACCTGTTGCTAGGATCGAAACAAGCAGGTTGGTTGTTGGTCTAGCGGAAATAAACAGATGTCACATATGGAAGATGGACATGAAGTGTGAATTCCTAAGTGGACCCTTAGATAAAGAAGTTTATGTTAAACAACCAATTGGATTTGTGAAACATACCAAAGAGAGAAAGGTGTACAGGCTGCATAAAGCCCAATATGGATTGAAACAAGCTCCAAGAGCTTGGAATAAGAAAATTTAATAGTTTCCTAAGGGAGAAGGAATTTTTGAAGTGCACAACTGAACATGGAGTATTTGTAAGAAGAAGCAATACTGAATTTCTTATATTATCTCTCTATGTCGATGATTTGTTGATAACATGTGGCTACAAAAGTGAGATCGAAGACTTCAAAGGTGATCTCATCAAGGAATTCGAAATGTCTGATCTGGGTGAGATTTCATATTTCCTTGGCATCGAATTCTACAAGAGCAGTAGAGGTTTGATGATGCATCAAAGAAGATATGCAGGATAAATTCTTAAGAGATCTGAGATGGAAGAGTGCAACTCAACTTCGATACCTGCAGAACCAAGACTGCGACTGTCAAAAGATGTAGTTGAAGATGATGTCGACCCAACCCAACATAGAATACTTATTGGGTCATTGAGATACCTTTGTCATACAAGGCCTGACTTAGCATATAGTGTAGGTATGGTAAGTAGATTCATGCAGAAGCTAAAGGTATCACATCTAGCAGCGATGAAGAGGATACTTAGGTATCTCAAAGAAACACTCGACTATGGCATTTTTTTCCTGCAGATAATAAAGGAAAAGAATGCAAGTTAGTTGGATAGTGATTCGAGTTGGTGTAGTGATGCTGAAGATCGAAAATCAACAATAGGATATGTTTATGTTAGGTGGTGCACCAGTTGCTTGGAGTTCAAGAAAGGAACTGTTGTACCCCAAAATTTTCCCTCTCATTTCACAAGGAATCACCATGGATCCTCAAGTTTTCTTTCGTCCAATTCCAAGCCTTGAACTACAAATTTTCCAAGAAAATCACTCACAAGGGAAAAATGGTCATTTGCACACCAAAGGAGTCAAACTATGACTTTTGAATCAAAAATCAAATTCCAAGAATCATATTTCATTAAGGCATGAAATTGGTTCATCAAAAATCAGAAGTCAGAAGTTACCTTGAAAATCAAATTTTTAAACATTTAGAAACTTTTCTAAGTGTCTAGAGAATATGATACTTCAGAACTTCTGAGCCAATCTCTATGCAAGTGCACTCAGAAGTTGCAAACACAGTTCAGAACATGACGCTTCAATCAGAGCATGCATAAGGGATGCTCTTTGGTCAAAACTTCTGGGCAAGTTTTCACAAAAGCTTCAGTCAGAGTTTGCCAGGGTAATGTAAAGAAGGTTAAGAAGCATGATGCCAAATTTCTAGAAATTCTGAAAGCTCCTTCAGAACATGCTAGAGCCAAGAGATACAAAGATCAGAGGTTGGATGCTACGCTGAAGCAGAACTAAGCCATGGTGTAGAATCTCACGTTGCAGGATTTTTGGTTGTGATAAGTTTGATCGTCATTAATGCTCACAACAACTTTCTGAGTCTTTATCTAAAGGATTTCTACCACGTGTACCTCTACTGTCTTGGGATAGCAAACTTTGGTACTAGGCCCATGCTTTTCTTTTTGCTTTTCCTTAATTCCTGCTGACAACCACCATGCTTGCTTTAAGAACAAGGCAACGCTTCAGCATATGAAGGTTATATTCAACACTTTGGTCAGAACATGACCAAATCCCAAAACCTTGTTTATACAACCTACTGCAGACATATAACCAATAGCTAGTTCAGCCTACGCCTGCATCCCATGATTGCACCAAACTAGCATACGAAAACAGTGATAAAAAAGCAAGGGAACAGGATGCCAAAAAAGGTTCAAATCCCGTTTGTTTTTCCCCCAAAAATCACAACAAATACACCTATAAAAACTTTGCTCTATCACATGTTCAAGGGGCTTGCTTTTGGAGAGAGAGATTGGCCAAAAGAAAGAGAAGGAAGTTGTGAAACCTTCATAAAAATCCAGATTTCTCATACATAAAAACAAACCTTTGTTCTTCCTTTTGAACCAAAGAACTTGGCATTTTCTCTTCCGTTACTCTTGCTGATTCCAGAACATCTAAAGGCATCCACTCAAAGCTCCAAGCCCCCACTCCGGATTCAAGGTAAGTCTTTCTGACTTTGCATTTTTCATTCAGAATATCATTAATATGTAAATATCATAGTATTAATGTTGTCCATATCATTGCATAAGTAGAAAAACTGTGGATCAGAACTTCTTGATTAAGGATAGGATCAGGATCAGGATTAGAACTTTTGTAAACTGTTGTGCTTTTTATCCTTCTGATTTGCTGTTTGTTGAAAACTGAATGGATTGCTGATGTGCTGATTAAGAGTTGAAATATGGCATAAAACTTCTGAGTTCTCTTCACTGTTTTAACACACAAAGCTTCTATGATTTTTCTCACTGTTAACACACACTGAACTTCTGATTCTTACATGTTGATAACGCACTGAACTGCTGATGTTCACTCATTGGCTTAGCATAATACAGAACTTCTGATGTTCACTCACAATCTTAGCACAACACAGAACTTATGAGTTCTCCTCATTGTTTTAATATACATAACTTCTAATATTTTCTCATTGTTCTAACATTCATAAGTTCAGCACATAGCAACCCAGAACTTCTGTATTTTCCCTGTAACATTTTTTTGCAGGACTTCAGAATGTACGAATCTAGAACCTCTGTTCCCTTTCCCTCTGATGTTTCTTGCATGGCCTTAGAGCGTATCAATCCAGAACTTCTGATTCCACAGACGATCCTTTCTGAGTCATGCGCCTGGCTTCAGAACTTCTGATCCTTGTTTGTTTTGCTGGTAGTAGCACGCTTTTTCTGTCTTTCATTTATTTCCCTTTTCATCACTTTTAATATTAACATAAAAAGATAAAAAATATTTTCTTTTATTAACTAATTTATTTCTTTTTTTTTAAAGACAAAAAACATTTCCTAAACAAGTCCATTTCTTTCTTATATTACACATTTCGATATGGTTGTAATAGTAACTTAGGACTTATTTTTACTTGTAACCCTCATTCATAAATATGTACCCCCATCCCCTAAATATTGTAATAGCGTAGAATTTCATTTTTCGCAATTTATTGTTTTCCTTATACTGTATAGTAATTAGGCATGCATGGCAAGAGATAAAATCAACAAGTAGATAACCCTAATCAAAGACTAAATACATGCAAATCAAACACACTTGCACACTAGCACCCCTAAGGTTATTCCACTTGTTGCCTTACAAAAATGGTCATGTTATGCATGTGGGATGTCTTAGCAAAAACAATCGAAATACAAGATCATAGTCCCTCAATGACGCTATCAAAGTTGCCTTTTAAAATGATCTTAGTCCCTAAAGAAAAATGCTAAGTCATCTCACAACATTTCTATCATGGTCATACGATGACCCAACGCCCGTCCCTTCACATCCAACGATGGGGCTTCTTACAAAAACAATGGTAAGATAACAACGTCTAAAGGAAGAGGAAAAAGAACACCTAAGACCTTTTGAGTAGGCATATTACTTTTAGTTGCTTGCTCAATTTCAAAACAAATATCCTTTCTATTTTCAAAAACAATCACATACACTTTCAAAACATCTTCAAAACATTTTCCAAACATTGAAAACATTTTCAAAAGATCAACACTTTGTATATATTCTTAAGAACGAGAATTATTACAAAGTTTGCCTAAACGATGGCGCCTTTTCAAAATACTTTCAAAAACCACACAAAGCACATTTTTCAAACAAAAGTAAGTGATCTAGCAAGTATCTAAGAGCCCATGGAAAACCATGGATGAAAATGGTGTTAATACCTTCCCTTTTCATAATCTACCCCCCGAACTCAAGAAAACATCTCTAAAGGTCTTTCCTGTGCTTTTTCACCTTTCCTTATTGGATAAAATAAAAGTCGGTGGCGACTCTTGCTAAACCGCAACATTTGCGAATACAAAACACAAACACCCAAGTCAGTTCTCCCACCGTATCACAAAACTGGCGACTCTGCTGGGGAATTTGTAAAAGTGGGGTTACATTAGGGTTAGATCACATTTACTTGCTTACATTGTTTGATTTGCATGCTTTACATTTTGGTTCCTTGTTTGGGATTGTTTTAAATCCTACACCCGAATTTGGGGACACCTTTTAGGTAAGTAGCAATAAACTGTGAGGGAACTGTGCGGGGTATATTGACATGGTTGAAGCAGTAGCTATGTTGATGTGGCACTTTGGTTAGTACCGGTAACCCTTGAGTCAATCAAGGAGAGTATGGGGCCACCGTGTGGTGTCGTGAGGCATCAACTGACCTTAGAACCTTACTTGACCAACTTGGCCATTAGGACGTAGTGAGATGACCGACTTTGGTGCAGTCCGAAGTTGGTAGATACTCGATGCTACACTCATTGAGGTTGGACTCTTGAGCTTTGTTTGGTTGCGAGTCAATCGCCTATTGAACAAAGCAGCAGAAAGATCAGTGATATTGAGATCCCTTAGAACCCGATTACTATTAACTAGGACAGGTTGAGCCAACTAAATTTCAAGAGGGTACTTACCTACAAACTCTATGCAAGCCTAAGACTAAGGACTTGTCTGCTTTGTGTGTATATGATTATTTGTATATAAACTTGCTTACCTCGCATATTTGTACATAAGATCATGACATCATAACATCATACCATAGCATTTCCTTAACCATTTCAAGGATCTCAAGGGTCTGTGGTGTAGGTTATGATGAACCAAACGTCTAGCAAGGGGTAGGGGGATTTATTTTCCTCTGACCAAATGCCGTCAAAGATCAAGTACAATAATTTGAGTCAAGGGATACAACCCACTTGGCATAGTGAACTAAATTCTCGTGGAAGGACATCCACCGATACAAAGTTCTCCAATAAAAAATGTTGATCAAAGTTCAACTTCTAACTTTTTCTTGTGTTTACCCTGCGAGATCCTTGAAAACATGCACCCACATATCATGCATCATATCATGACAAGTTTCTCCCATACAAATTTTCTTATCTTCCTACTGTTTATTTCAGTAGAGATGGCCCTAGAACAGACCATCAAGAGTATTCAGATTCAAAATGCTCAACTTCAAGAGATGTTCTTAAACCTGTACAAGGGGTAGGAAGAGTTGAAAGCACTTCTCACTGAGAACCTGGCCAAGAAAAATCCTGAAGACAATAAGGACGAACAGTTGGAACAACTGCAAGCTGAGTTTGAAGCAATGAGAACCCAGATGCTAGGGAAGATGGCTCTTATCCAAGGCCTAGCCCGGGGACAAGAAGAGCTGGGAACCATTATCAACAAACTTGATCAAGATGGATACAACCGTATGAAGCGAGCAGTCGAGGTTGGGGACCAAGTCATTGATCAACCTCCAAGAAGGCAAGAGTTTGGTTTGGTGAAGAGTGGACATTTCCAAATTGCTACTACCTCATGGGTCCAACAACAACCTCACCAAAAACAACGGGTTAATCAGAGTAAGCTGGATATACCCAAAAGGTATTTTACCAAACTCGACATGCCTATATTGCAGGTCTTACAACACTTGTTGAATTTGAATTTGGTCACATTAAGGGATCCTCCTCGGAATCCTAATACCTCTGCTCCTAACTATCATCCCAATGCATTGTGTGCATACCACTCCAATAATCCTGGGCATGATATGAATTACTATTGGGCTTTGAAAAACAAGATCCGAGACTTGATTAACAGAGGAATGCTGGAGTTTACACAAGATGGCCAGACTGAGTTCTTTTTCCGTCCATCAAAGGCTCACCACCTAAAGTGACAAGTTCAAACAAAGAGGCTTCTGTTAATTTTGAATTTTCAAGTTGTAATTTCTCTTTTGTTATTCAAACAATTATCTATTAATGTCAAACTTTCTTTCATTAATGCATTGCATATGCTTGTATTGAATCAATCCATTCGTTTTCATTACATTTAAACTATGCTTTTAACTCTCTTTATGACATTTAACTCTTGCTAAAAGTTACAAGCCTTTAGAGGGAGGATGACGAAAACAATGTCATAATCTCATACAATATGCTTTTGGACAGACCTTGCTGACGATGTACATGCGTTTTTTCAAATCCTAAACACTGGAGTTATAAGGTAGATAATCCCTAGTCAACCGCTTCGAGCCAAAGAAGTAAAAGTTTTTTGTTTTAACACAAATTGAAACCTTTAATGAAAACCCGGGGCAGGGTAGTCTCTCAGTTAATTCAAACGCCCGTTAAGCCGCAAACTCTCATCTCGTAATACAACGAATGACATCAAGAAACATTCCTATGGAATCAAAAGACAGTGATGGTTCCCTATCACATAGGCAGTCATTATCTCTCAAAAAGAAAAGCCCACTAAGTTAAAACCTACAAAGGATACTTAAGAAAACTGGGGCATCCCACTGTCTGTAATCTCAAAACAAGAACAGTCAGGAAAAAATTAGGGATAACAAATCAAAAAGAAAGAAGTCATTACAAGCCCTCAACAACATGAAAAAAATGTTGCAAAAATGACTGCCTTCCAACAAACTTAACTTGTTTCAACCATCACTAAAATGTCATTCTAAGACTCAATTGGAATTCAAATGCATAATTAACTGAATTTAGGACTGAAGAACATCACGAAGAGCGGGTGGGTACAAATATACTTTGAGACTTTATCCTTTGTTTCTTAAACCGTGAACCAAGCCACGTTTCAACCCTTCAAAAGTCCTAACTGAAGCATGGGTTAGTTTGAAAGCATACTGTTACAAAAGGTATCCCGACTCCTGTAAGGCTTTACTCAAAAATCCTGAGTTGAATTTTTCTTACAAAACTTCTTTATTTGCTAAAAACACATTTTTCAAAACTTCAAGACAAGCATAAACTTTGCATTACTTGAATATCACTGTTTGCATATGGCTATTTGTTTGACAACAGAGAAATTCACACAATGAATATCCAGTGAACAAAAGCTCTCTCAATGAACAAAATCAGTTCAAGAAGGATGATACTTCCATTGTCAAAACTCCTATCAACAAGGGGACATGACATGTCACTATCCAGCACACCTGGGGCAGTCCAGTCAAGATTCCAGGAAACCTCTCAAGAAATGCAGAGTAACCAAAGGCAAGTCTCCATCTCCGTCACTTGGGGCATTGAATGTTAATCTCAGCAAATGGTTACGTACAATTAAACATTTTCTGGAAATGCCACAAACACTTGCTACTAGGGGCAATGACAAGTCTCCCCAAAGTTCTTCTCATAGGATAGTTTCCCAGCAAGAGTTTAACCTCTGAAAACCTTTCCCCAGCTGAGACAACCTCAAGAATCCTCGAGGACTTTTCCCCAACAAAGTCATCACCTCTCTAGCAGACCGACAATAGGGTTTATTTCCCCAACAAACGGCAGGAACCCCCAGGTTAAGGTGGCCTCTCCGACTACTACAAATCAAAGGACCATAACTCCTCTTCCCTAGTAGACTACTCTACAATCTCCAACAAATTACTGTGAAACCTGGACCCGACCAGATATCAGTTCAACCTCCACTCCCTAGTAGAGTAACAAACGACTAAGACTCCTGAACTCTTTTTCCCCAAGCAGGAATCAACACTCTATACAGAGCTTTCAACATCTCTCGGCGGAGTTCTCCTCAAACAACAAAATAGGGATCCTCAGTGGAAACATTCTAAGAAAAGTTTGAAGACATACCTACTCTTCAACAACAGTCCGGGATTTCATAACTCCCCAACACTTGTCAAGGACTTATTCTACAAGACAAAATTACATTTCAACAACTATCATATCATATGCATAAAAAATACATATAACATAAATCTTATTTATTTTGAGAACATCATCATGCAATGCATACAACTAGCGTTTTACCTTTTCAAGAAAAAGTCAACAGATAAAGGTCATCATCATGTTGAGGTAGTAATCATCCAAGATTCCTTCATCATCCTGCTGAGGTTGTAGTCATCCAAAATTCCTTCATCATCCTGCTGAGGTTGTAGTCATCCAAGATTCCTTCATCATCCTGCTGAGGTTGTAGTCATCCAAGATTCCTTCATCATCCTACTGAGGTTGTAGTCATCCAAGATTCCTTCATCATCCTGCTGAGGTTGTAGTCATTCAGGATTCCTTCATCATCCTGCTGAGGAAGTAATCGTCCAAGATTCCTTCATCATTCTGCTGAGTCCAGATAAAATCACATTCGGATGGCATCTTTAAGCCCATCTCCAACAAATATCCATTACCTCTTCAAATGGCATCTTTAAGCCCATTCCCTATATAACCAACTAACACATCTTCGAGTGCAAATTTTCTGGGCACTCTAGTGTTCAATCATCTTCCACCTTCAAGTCACAAATGTCAGAATTACCAATCTAACTCTTCAGGTGTAAGAAGATTGAACAGGGGAAGTTGTTGTACCCCAAAAGTTTCCCTCTCATTTCACAAGGAATCACCCTGGATCCTCAAGTTTGCTTTCATCCAATTCCAAGCCTTGAACTACAAATTTTCCAAGAAAATCACTCACAAGGGAAAAATGGTCATTTGCACACCAAAGGAGTCAAACTATGACTTTTGAATCAAAAATCAAGTTCCAAGGATCATATTTCATTAAGGAATGAAATTGGTTCATCAAAAATCAGAAGTCAGAAGTTACCTTGAAAATCAAATTTTTAAACATTTAGAAAAATTTCTAAGTGTCTAGAGAATATGATACTTCAGAACTTCTCAGCCAGCCTCTATGCAAGTGCACTCAGAAGTTGCAAACACGGTTTAGAACATGACGCTTCAATCAGAGCATGTAGAAGCGATCCTCTTTGGTCAGAACTTTTGGGCAAGTTTTCATAAAAGCTTCAGTCAGAGTTTGCCAGGGTAATGCAAAGAAGGTTAAGAAGCATGTTGCCAGCTTTCTAGAAATTCTGAAAGCTCCTTCAGAATATGCTGGAGCCAGAAGATACAAAGATCAGAGGTTGGATGCTACGTTGAAGCAGAACTTCTAATCCAGAACTAAGCCATGGTGTAGAATCTCACGTTGCAGGATTTCTGGGTCTGATAAGTCTCATCGTCATTAATGCTCACAACCACTTTTTGAGTCTTTATCCAAAGGATTTCCACCACGTGTACCTTTACTGTCTTGGGATAGGAAACTTTGGTACTAGGCCCATGCTTTGCTTTTTGCTTTTCCTTAATTCCTGCTGACAACCACCATGCTTGCTTCAAGAACAAGGCAACGCTTCAACATATGAAGGTTATATTCAACGCTTTGGTCAGAACATGACCAAATCCCAAAACCTTATTTATACAACCTGCTGCAGACCTATAACCAACAACTAATTCAACCTACGTCTTCATCCCATAATTGCACCAAACTAGCATACGCCTGCATCCCAATTCCTCAAAATCTAAGCCAAGCACCTTTTGGATTTCCATCGCAATCAAACGCTCTTCAAGATGTTTGTACTTGTAATCAGTTGAAGGGTATTGTTCTTCAGAGTAGTCTTCTTCTTCCTCTTCCTCTTCCGATTCTAACGGGATAACTGTTTCCTTTCCTTTACCATATTGGTTGTCTCTTTCACCGGATGTTGTTGCAAAGTCCAAAGTCCTTCTTGTCTGACCATGAAATCTTCTTCCCATGTTTAAGACTCTGGTTACCTTCTTGGTTTTCTTTTTCCTCTCTTCAGCCAGCAGAGTCTTCAACTCTTCTTGCCCCTTAGCTAAGGTCAAGAGAAACTGTTGAAACTGTGTATTTTGAGCTTGAAGATCCTTCACTGTTTGCTCGAGATCCATCTTACTGAAATAAACAGTAGAGAGATGAGGAGACTTGTTGCACAAACCTGCTTATGTTATGATGAATGGTATATGCATATGTAATATTTTCAAGGATTTCAAAGATTCAAATTTGTTTTAGACAAAAAGGAAACACACGTTATATTAATAAGATAAAGTTTGAGTACATCAATGCCTCTTGGGAAAAATAATACAAAAGCTCTAAGATATAAAAGTAGTGCGCATCCTCTTTGGTGCAATGTAGGCATTCAGGGTCTGCTCCTCATGAAGTAGCCTAGTGAGTTCCAAAACCTTCTTCTCGCTTGCGTAGAATTGGGCTTCGAAAGTATCTCTCTCTCCTTTGAGTTGTATCCAATCCCTTTGTAGGTCTTCAAGAGATGTGGGCATATCAAGGTGTAGGATAGTGTATGGAACATCTCCTTCCTTAACAGGCTCAATGATTACCGGAAGGATGGAGGGGTAAGGTATCATAAGACTCTGAGCGCGAGTTCGTACCCATTTGAGGTAAGAATCAAGAGGGATAGAATCATTGTGCCTAAAAGTCTTGCTATCTACATTGTTTAGCACCCTCCAAGCTCGGATAAATTTCTGGTGAAGACCTTGATCGTCGTTGTCGTAGTCCAATACCAAACCTTGAATCAGCATCTCGTGTGGGCCATCCCTTTGGGCGTAACTAAACTGTCTTAAGGATAAACATGGGTTGTAGGTGATGCCTCCCCTAATGCCAAGTAGAGGGAGATTAGGGAATTCTCTACAACGGTCGACAATGATAACATTCTCTTTGGATCGAGAGCACCAATGAATGTATGAATGTTTGAGCGTCATCAACCTTTGTGACCACCTTGAACCTTGCTCATTCTTTAATATAGATTGGGGAAGATGAGAAATAAACCATCTTGCTAATAGAGGAGTGCAACATATAAGGACTCCTCTTTTCCTTATTATGCGAGCGTGAAAAGAGTGTAGGATATCCCCTAGTAATGTAGGCACTGAGTTGCGTGATATAAATATTTTGACGGTGTTCACATCTATGAGTTAGTCAGAATTTGGAAACAAAACCATCCCATAGATGAGGAGAGCCACAATTTCTTCAAAAGCTTACAAGTCTAAGGAATTCCAACAGCTTTGGGCTTTCTCAAACAGGAACTTTGCTAGGAAACCTTTGACACCACTCCTTGTTTCCCAATGAGTTGTGACATCAGATGAGTGCAAGTGTAGAGCTTGAGCAATCTCTTCTGGCTTTGGGTCCCTTTACGTACCGTTGAAAGGTAGTTGATTGCGAATGGGAATCCTCAAGAGTTGGGATAATTCTTCCAAAGTAGGCACAAGTTGATAGTCGGGGAATGTGAAGCTATGGTGCAAAGGATTAAAGAACTAAAAAATCACCTTCATCATGTCCTCATCTGTATTGGAGGTGACCAAGTTGAGTAGAAGACCATGTCTCTCGGTGAATGGAGAGTTCTCAGGAATCCTTGAAGCTATCTCCTTTAGTTGTGGAGGGATTCTCACAAGGTTGACTTGAATAGTTTTCCTGCGAAGTGAGTCCATATCCTACAAAACAAGAACAAAGATGAATCCCAAAATCCTTGAAATGGTTAGTGGATGTATATGATGTTCATGATGTCCATGATGTTATGTACAAGTATTCATATACAAGCAAAGCAAACAAGTCCTTAGTTTAGGTTTGCATGGAGTTTTATAGGTAAGTACCCTCTCAAAGTTTAGTTGGCTTAAACATATCCTAGTAATAGTAACCGGGTTCTAAGGAGCTCAATATCACCGGTTTGTTTCCTTGGTCATTTTTTCAGCACAAGCCTCTTTAATAGCGACTGAAATATCTCAAGAAACCAAACCTCAATGAATGCAGACCGAGTATCTACTAACTTCGGACTGCACCCAAGCCGATCATCTCACTACATCCTAAAGGACAAATTGGTCAAGTAAAGGTTCTAAAAGTTCATTAGTGCTTCATGACATCACTCAGCGGCCCCGTATTCTCTTTGATTAACTCAAAGGCTACCGGTACTCACAAATATGTCGCACTAACGTAGGTATTGCTTAGACCATGTCGGTATATCCCACACAGTTTCCACAACGTATTGCTACTTACCTATAATGTATCCCAAATCCGGGTAGAGGATTCAAACCCAAACAAAGAACCATAATGTAAAGCATACACGTCAAACAAAGAAAGCAAGTAAATGTGATCTAACCCTAAGGTAATCCCACTTTTAGAATTCTTTCCAGCAGATTCGCCAATTATGTGATACGATGGGAGAACTGACTTGAAGGTTTTGCATTTGATCGCAAATGTTGCGGTTAGCAAGAGTCGCTACCGACTTTTCTTTTATCCAAAAGGAAAGGTGAAAAAGCACAGGAAAGACCTTTGAGATTGTTTCTTGAGTTCGGGGGGTAGATTATGAAAAGGGAAGGTACTAGCACCCTTTTCATCCATGGTTTTCCATGGGCTCTTAGTTACTTGCTAGATCACTTGCTTTTGTTTGAAATTGTGCTTTGTGTGGTTTTTGAAAGTATTTTGTAAAGAGGCTATTGTTTAGGCAATCTTTGTAATGATTCTTGTTCGTAAGAATGTATACAAAGATGTTTGATCTTTGAAAATGTTTTCAAGTTTTATAAGATGTTTTGAAATGTGTAGGTGTTTGTTTTGAAAATAGAAAGGATATTTGTTTTGAAATGGAGAAAGTAACTAAAAGCAATCTACCTACTCAAATGTCTTTCTTATTCATTTTTCTTTTTCTTTGACATTGTTGTCTTACCGTTGATTTGGTAAGCAACCCTATCTTTGGATGTAAACGGAACGGGCGTGGGTCATAGTATAGTCATGATTAGCAATGTTGCAAAGTATCTTATCATTTTTTGAGGGACTAAGATCATTTTGTAAGGTAACTTTGAATAGCGTCATCGAGGGACTATGATCTCGTATTTGTTTGTTTTTTCTAAGACACCTTACATGCGTAATATGACCATTTTTGTGTAAGGCAACCAAGTGGGATAATCCTAGGGGTGTTTATGTGCAAGTGTGTCATTTTCATGCTTGATTTTGTCTTGAATTAGGGTTTTCTGTTTGATTGATTTTTATCTTCCCATACAAACCCTAATTACTAGCATATTATGTAAAAGCGATAAATTGCGAAATTTAAAGTAACTACGCTATTACAAACATTTGTGGGAGATGGGTATACAATTTATGAATGGGGATTGAAATAATATAAACCTAATTAATATATTACAACCAAATTGAATATATACAAATAATTGGAATAAATAGTATACAAGATGAATTAAATATGCAAATATATGTAAATGCAAAGAAGATTTTTGTTTGGTTTTTTATATGGAAAAACTTTAACCTAAAACCTAATTAGAAAATAATTAAATCAAGATTAACTTAAATTAATTAAGGAAAATAAATATTTAAGAAAAAGTTTTTGAATAAACCCTAATTCTATTTGATTAAAAGAAAATAAGTTTCTTTATGAAAAAGTATTTTTTGTATTTTGTCTTGAAAATAATATATGGCATTATGAGGTATTTTTGGTCCCTTTTTTTTTAATATTAAAATAAATATTTAATGGGTATAAAGAAAAAAAATAGATAATATATAACTAAATGAAAATATTTTGTGTGAGAAAAATAAAATAAAACAAGCCAAAATATAAATCTATCATTTTTTATATTTTTTATGATTTTTAATATTAAGAAAAATATATTTAAGAAAATAAAATGAAAATAAAATAAATAAATAAAATGATATGGGCCAGGGGTGTCATAAGCAAACAGGATGCAGAAAGTTAGAAAAAATCACAGGCCCATGAAGCAAAAAGCCCAGTGCTGCAAAGTGACAAAAAATGGAAAAATGTGAGAAAATGCAAAAGGCAGCGCGCTAAGGCTCGAACCTGTGACCTCTAGCATTTACCCGCGCTGTCTTACCACTGGGGTGGCTGTACATCCGTTTATATAAACAAAAGCATAAATATATATTAGAAAACGCCTCCTGAAGGCAACTTCATCTTCAACCTTGAGCCATGGCCAGATCATCTGTATCTTCTTCATTTCTCCATAAAAATAGAAAGTTCAAACATGAAAGTTATAGTGTTTCTTCCCACGAGTTCAACCATATAATTTATGTAAACTAAAAGTCAAAGATAAGATCTAATTTTACTGGCCCTAATTTGAAACATAATTTTTGCAAAAAATTCAAATCCAAAATTCTCTACACACAGTTAATATAAATGGAAACTATGAACATGGTTAGCTTTAGAGCAAGGATATCTACATTTTTTTCATAAATCAGGACCAAATGATGCTTATATGAAGAGATAGAAGTTTGAGTTTTTACCTCTTGCAGCTGGGATCATGAATGGAGTTTGAGAAAGTTTTGAGAAGGCCTGAGGATCTGTTTAGCTTGCCTGGACCTCCCTGAGTGTATTCCAATCCTTGCTTTGTCTTGAAAGTCCCTAAATCTCCCTAGTCAAGTCAACCTGCAAGCTTGATATTTGAAAATGGTGGATGATGGAGGAGGAGTTACAGTGAGGGAACAGGGGTCTGGATCACTTAGATATGAGGTATATTAAGTGTTTGGGTGGTTAAAACTCAATATGCAAGAGTGGATTTGGAGATGGCTGTGTAAGGTTCAAAACTGTCAAGCTATGGCAGATTTTTAGTTGCAGGGTGTTTTAGGGTGTTTTTGAGTCTTAGCCTTCGTGTGTCAACTTGTAAATAATGTGTTTACTTATAAAGAAAAGGTCTTAAGTCTTGTAACAACTCAGATTTCAAAAACTCACATGTTTGCTTGGTTTCTTGTTTGTGAAGCAAAGCTAGTAAACATGGTTCCAAGGTGTAGTACCAAGCTTATAGGGGACTGGGAACTTTAAACATACTTGTTCTGATAGAGTGGAGTGTGTTTGTGCAGAAAAAACAAGTACAAGGCTCAATGCAAGATGACTTTGCATAAAGCTTGCTTTTCCAAAATGGTAATGTTGCCTTTCTCCAAAAAATGGAATTAATCTTGTACAATGCATTCAATGCTTGGCTTAAAGCTTCCAACAACTGTGAAAACATTTAATTATGGAGTGAGAAACAAGTTTGAGGACTTCAAAGCAAAAATTATGCAACCTAGGCTTGGCTTTGAATTTTTGTTCATCATGAAATGACTTGAAATCAAAGTGACAAATCACCAACTTCATCTCTTCGATTCTCCCTACTCAAGAATGATCTTAATGAGTTCCTTGACATTTTGGAAAGCTTTAAATGTTATCTACAACTCATCTTTGAATTGCTTTTGAAAATTCCTCTTGGAAGCATGTGAAAAATTGTCATGAAGTTAGGTAAAAAATCTGCCTAACTAGGACAAAATTTCACTAAGTTATTTTTAGTTCATGAGCATGTATTCACAAAATTATATCTTGAGATCCAAGAATTTTTAGGAGAAATTGTGTGAGGAAAAGTTTTATATTTCATGAAGATCTACAACTTTCATGTTGGAAGTTTCCTTTGAATCATCTTGCATCATGGTGAAAATTTGGCTCAAAGTTGAGAAAAAATAAGAAATTTTCTAAACTTAGAAAAATTTCTAAGTTAAGAAATTTCAACTTTTCAAAACAAAATCTTGAATCCCTGATTTCTTGATGAACAAGTTTCACATTTTGTCATGTTTTGATGAATTATGACCTTTGGCACTTGATTTTGACCAAAAAGTCAAAGTTTGACTTTTCAGTGTATAGTTGACTTTTGATCAGTTGACTGAAAAATTCATCTGTCAATCCAATGGATTTGTAATGTTTTGAATCATGTTATTAGGTCATAATGATGCAATTGAACTCCTGAAATAATGCTTCAAACCAATTGATCATTTGCCAGGTCAAAAATCAGAAATTGCCTTTTCTCAGTCAAAACCCTAATTTCAACCATTTTGCTCTTCTGGAGATTTGATCAAATTTCTTGAGGAATTATGGTACAAACTTGATCAAATGCTTCACATGAGTCTAATATGTTGATGTGGATCAAAAATAATGAAGTTTGACTATAAATTGGCCATGGTTGACTTTTTCCCCAGTACAACTGATTTTTAGGTCAATTGTTCAATTGACTGATCAAAAGTGTGATCCAAGGCTTGAAACTTGACATGAATAATATTAGGGGTCCATAATGATCCTTTAAACTCATATGAAGCATTGATAGTCCAAAAATCCTTGTGCAAACTCAAACCCTAATTTTGATCATCAGTGCATGAGGAAGTGTCTTGAGCTGGCCAAACCCTAATGCAGTCTTGAGTCAAAGAAATCTTGTGAAAATCTTGATAAGTGAGAGGGAAAATTTTTGGGTACAACACATGACATCACATGAAACTGATTTTACCTTTTCATGTTAAATTAGCAGACAGACAAACACTGTCAACTTTTACAGCAGGCCACAGATTAATACCCGAAACTAGACGGGGAAACTATCTATGTGACTAGCAAAGCAAGTTCCAAATTAATACTTGTAATAATTCAGGAAAGCTATCTTTCTTTCTAAGGTAAGGGATTAATACCTGTAACAAGCCAAGACAACTATCTCAGCGACCGACAATTTTCAAGTTCCAGATTAACACCTGTAACAAGCAAGGAGAACCATCTGTGGACGACCGACTGTAAGATTAATACCTATAACAAGCCATGAAAACTATCTACATAAGAAGGTTGAAGATTAAAACCTGAAAAACCAGATGGGAAAAATATCTTTATTTCTTGGGTCATAGATTAATACTTGAAACCAGCCAGGACAACTATCTCAAACGAAAGATAAAAGCAAGTTCTAGATTAATACCTGAAACGAGATAGGACAACCATCTGTGAAATATTTATTGTAGATTAACACCTGAAACCAGACAGGAAAGCTATCTACATGACAAGACAAAGTAATCTTACACGGGTTTCTTCTCATACAGTCTAAGACGGGCTCATCTTGAAGCAGCCCTACACAAGCTCTTTCTAATACATTTCCAGATAACGGTTAATTCCATTATTCCCAGCAAATCACTGGAAACCTGGACTTCAACCAGAATACAAAAAACTGTCATCTCTCCAGAGACAACTCTTTAGCAGAGCCTTGGACAACTGAAGTTCCTAGAATTTATTCCCCAGAGTTTTCTTCAAACAGGAGAACAACATAAACCCACATTCCCCAATGGAATCCTCCTCAGAAAGAAGGAACAGGAACCCCTAAAGGGACCATGTGTGAAATCAACATCTACTTTGGATGGCATCTTTAAGCCCATCTCCGACGACTCTCTGTCATCTCCTCCAAATGGCATCTGTAAGCCCATTCCCGACATCATCAACCATCAGTGTTATTTCATGTGAGTGCAAATTTATGAGCACTCTAAGTGTTCAATCATCTTCCACCTTCAGATCACGAAAGGCAGACAAGCCAATCTAAATCCTCAGGTTTAAAAATATTGAACAGGGGCAGCTGTTGTACCCCAAAATTTGGCCTCTCATATTTCCAAGATTTTTCTCTTACATAGGTGATTACAAACACTTGATTAAAGAAAAATAATTTTTTTGAAGATAAACAAGGTCTTTTGATTGGCATGACAAAAGGTCTTTCGATTGGCATCTTGACAGGCTTCGATTGATCACCTAATCTCCTCAAAGCTTGCTTCAAATTTCCAAGCTTCGATTGAAGCCTTGGCCTTTTGTTTGTTTGTTGTATACAAGCTTTGACTGGGCATGTTGTTTCCTTTGAAACAACCTCCTTCAATTCAAAAGGGAAGGGCCTTCTCTACGTCTGCCTTCAATTCACAAGGCAGGAACTTCCTTCATGCCAGCAGCACAAAGCAATGGCCTCTTGCGTACATCCTTCAATTGCACCATTGGATTTACATGTTGGCTTGATTCACAATGCAATGGCTACAAGCATACAAGCTTAATTCCTGCTTTAATTAGACATTTGATTTATTTGGAGAAAGCTTGATTCCTGCTTCGTTTGGGCATTTGGTTTCTTTGGAGCAAGCTTAATTCTTGTTTCGTTTAGGCATTTGATTTCTTTGGAGCCATCTTGATTCCTGATACGACTAGGCAAATACTCCCTCTATGCGTGCCTTCAGCGCACAAAATGATAATCCCCTGCAAGCTCCCTTCGATCCACCAGCAGTGACCTCCTGCATGCTTACTTTGATCAACAAAATAGTGGGTTCCTGCATGCCAGCTTCGTTCAAGGAAAAAGGTTCCCTCTTCATGCTTGCTTTCATTTCACAAGCACAAGATTTCCACATTATGAACACACAAATGGTGCCTTTGAAGGACATACATTTGGTCTGTTTGAAAGACACACATTTGTTGGAAACAAACTTGTTTTTCCATTTGATGAGGTTTGGTTCAAGCTTCTTGCTGGGCAAGAGGTTATATGCTGCCCAGCCCAAGCCTCATGCACCATTACATTCATGACAAAGGAGGCTTTGATTGGCCAGAAGGAAGTCCTTACTTGGGCTATTAGAATCAAGCAGCTAAGGCAAATAGATGATCCATTCGAAGAAGCATTCAAAGGACCATCCGAAGGACACATAGTGTTGTCTAAAAAGAAAAGGGGTTTGGTCAAAAGTTGGATCTAGTTGGTCAAAATGAAAGAGAAATATTCAAGGAAGCTTGGACTGGTCAAGATGAAGTATTTCGTTTGGCTTAGTTTGGTAGTGTCAGCGCCAGTCGAAGAACAAGGCAAACAGGGACTCAATCGAAAGTCACGATGATGAGGCCTGGGGAAATTCAAAAGAAAGTGAGGAGGCTTCTAGAAAGCCTTCAATTGATAAAGAACTGAAGCAACCTTCGACCATTCAGGGAGAGTTGATGTTTCAATTGGTTTGAGTTGAAAGAAAGCCATTCGGAGGAAGTAACACTAGGCCAATCGAAGAGCAACACTGGAGGGCATTTGAAGGAGCCAAAATGTCAACATTCATTCAAATTCAAAAAAAAGAGAAAGTGCATGCTTTTGGCAAAGTTACAAATTTTTATTCATGGCTCTTAAACAACATAATGGAGCATTCCCCTTTCCCTCCTACCTTGTCCATTCTTTATACTCTATAAATACCAAGCATCTTGCAAGCATAACAGACGCATATATAGCCTGAAGAGAGCATACCAAATTTCAAAATTTGTCAAAATTGCAAAAATCTCCAAAGTTGTCATTTTTCCAAAACCACTGATCCAGTCTCCCTCAGTCCAAACAAAAGACTCCATCACGTTCCTGAAGGTGCCAACAGTCACTTCCAGCCATTTTTTAAGTCCATAGAACCCTCAAGCTGCAAGATTGCATGTCACCGGTCGAACAAGGTTTGTCATATTTTAAATTTTAGATTCATGTGTTATTGATGTTTTTGATGTTTTGATTTGTGATCAGGATGTCCATTAGAACATGTGGCACGTGTAGCATGAAAACTTTAAGGCCTGAATGGTGTGATGCCATTGTTAGGGCATCACAAATTGAAAAGTTTCGCATCTCATAATCCAGGAGCTTTCAGACTAAATAAACATCACCATTGAATTTGTAGACCCCAATTTAGGGGGGTAGGCTCATTTTTGTTCTTGTTATGTATGAATTTCGCAGGTTGGAAATTTGGAGTAGCCGTAAGAGATGACCGGTGTTGCACCCCAAAATTTGCCCTCCTAATTTCTTTTTATCTGGCTTAGGCTTTTGCATTCATCCACATATATTTCACTAGGTCATCTGCACTAACATAACATGCATTTTGCATTGAATAAAGCAGAGGCGTTCAAAAGTTCAGCAGGTATGCAATGCCACAATTTTTCATAGTACTTTGAGGGGTACATATAAAATAAGACTGATTCTCCAGTTTCTCTTAAGTGTTGAACTGAAGAATTAGGGTTTCCTTAGCTCTGAATATCTCGTTTTTAATCAAGGGTTTTCAATGTGTTTCTTCATCAATATTAGCTTAAGGAATTAGGGTTTGTAATCATGAGCATTGGGAATTTCTTCTTTTACCAAGGCAAAGCCATCTTTCAAGTTACTTCCAGAAGCAATTTGATTAAGGGTTTTTACATTCTTTTGAGGAGTGCATATAAAATAGAGCTCGATATTCCTGATTTTCCTTCTATTAAGTAAAGGAGTGGAATTATGATTTTTATGGTTTCAATGGGATTTCTCCCATTCAAAGAAAGATTAGGGTTTACATCCTATTGTACTTGGGTTTATCAACATTTTCAATGGAGGTTCATGGGATGATAAGGCATGATATAAGGATGGCATTGTAAATTCATTAAGATCAAGGAAGTTTGGTTCTCTTATTGTTTGTTACACAAGATTAATGGGGATCAAGGTGTTGGATCCATTCTCTCATGAAGGACAGCGGGTGATGTTAGGGACCATTTGATTCATGGTCGTCAGTTGAAGATTCTGCTCGCTTCATGGCTTATGACATAAGTCCTTTGCTTTAGGATTCATTCAAGAAGTTTGAATTCTGATCATAGAGTTTGCTTTGGATTATTTTAAGAGAAATATCATGTCAATTCAAGTTTTGTTCAAAATTGAATTAAAGTTCATTTATCTAGCATGCAAGGTTAGAAAAGGATTCATATGGATTTCTTGAGAAACAAGTTATTGGAAATATAGAGAAAATATCAAGTTCGTTCATGTACAAGGTCACTCGAGAATTATTCGAGGCTATTTCAAATTTCAAGATCACAAGTCCAAATTTCATTCACCGTTCAAGTGACCATAATACGAAATTGCAAGTTTCAAGTACAAAAGTTCAAATTCCAAGTTCAACATTCACTATTCAATTTTTACAATGTTTATCATTTAAACCCGTAAATCCAATTTAAAAAACCATTACATCATGTATAAACATCATACAAAAAATATTACACAAACTTTTGTTCTAAGCCTAAAATCCTAAATATCCAAACATCTTCATGCTTCCATATCATACAAAAAATATTACACAAACTTTTGTTCTAAGCCTAAAATCCTAAATATCCAAACATCTTCATGCTTCCATATTTGTGCAAAGTATCCATCTTCAAATTCTCTTTCACTTAGCCCAAACTACGAACTACTTTTCCTTGGTATTTCTCCATGCCATATTCAACCTCTCATGTCATCTTCTCAATTTTAAAGCCTTCTTAAAATTGCAAGCTATACACTATCAATTACCCGAAACAGTTCAGCCAACTAAACACATATACTACTCATTTATCACAGACAATAGCATTCTACATGTGCAACCCTGTAAACCGGATCATTCTATGTCCAAATTCCTAGAAACTAATTCCAAGCTTGTCCACAAAATGTTCCATATCGGTTCATAGAGCCCTGCACCATATAAATAAAAAAACCAGTCATATCCTAAATCCTGAATTAACAGTCAGTTTCACTAAACAGATCCTAGCTATTACTACACTGTATCAATACTAACCCCATTTCAATAAAATTCTAGTTTCTACTAACCACCGTAGTCACATTAGACTCTATTCTAATAGAACTTATAACTACCCCTTTAACTGAAATTCATATAAGCTAACCTTTTAATAGAAGCTTTGTAATTGCAAACGATGCACATGGATCGACCGCCAATTCAAAATCAGAACCAAATGATAAACCCACAACTTTGTTACTTCTTTGATAGTCGTGTCCTCCTCATTATCAGGTAAGTATCCCTATCTGAGAACACAGGTGGCCTGTACTGTGTGTATCTTTCCGCATCATTCTCTAATTACATACCAGACCAACTCAAACCTGTGAGAAAAAACCAGTTCATTTTATTACAGGTTAAACCAAAAAAAAAGAACCACCATGCATAATCAAGAAAACCGAACCTTGTCATGAATAACCGTTGCATCAACTAACCACGATTCAAAGAAACCAGTTAATGGTTCCCATTAAGACTTCATGATGAACCAACTCAGAAATCCATAACAGAAAAACATGGCCCTGTATTAATCATTAAAAAAAAGACCGTGATATGCAATACCTATACTAGTCCATACTTACACCAGTTTAATTCAAGCTGAATAGTGCATTAATATTCCAAAGGAAATCCAAGCCAACCCTGTTTCAATTTTTTCGAACCTGCAAGTAAAAAAATAGGTAACTCAGTTCAGCTACAAGGTTAAAATCTATCAAAAGCCTTCCTTTCACTTCATGTACCCATTAACCATAACATAACTTCCTAACGGTTTCTAACTATAACAAAATTCTATCAAAAACAACTAACAAAACTCTAAAAACCCCTTGCCAATTTCCCAACAGAATTGCTAACAGTGCCCAACTGAAGCTAACAAAAATAATCTTCCAACTAACTTCTAACTAACCAATTTCCAGCTCATACTAACTGTCATAACAGAAACTAACTCTAACCATCTTAACTAACTCTAACAGAAAAATGGGATGGACAGAATACAAAAGAGAGGGGAGAGATTTCACGATTGAAAAAAAAAACTCAAATTCAGAAAACAAAAAAAGCTCACCAGTAACAAATCTGGATTCTCTCTCTAAACTCCTCATCACCATCTCCAAAGCTCTACTTCCATTCTTGAATTTTCCAGAACAAAGCTTCAATTCTCTTTCTCCCTCTGAAATTCCTCCTTCTTCCATCATCATTCTTCAATCTCTATCTTCATTTACATCCTCTAAAAAACAGAAATAACCTCTCTCTCTCTCTCTCTCTCTCTCTCTCGTGGATACAACAACAAGCTCTCTCAATAACTTCAGTCTCTATCAATATACCTTCAAGACCGTAACTCATCTGTAATGGTTTTCCCTGATCTTTCTACGATCTCATCCTCAACCCTTCTTCTTCATTTCACATAAAATATCTGTATCAAATTGTGTTATCTCCATACACCTTCGATCTTCGCACGATTCAAGGAACCGAATCTGCAACAACAACACATATGCAACAATACCTCAACATCAAAATAAAATTCATCAAAAATTCAACGATGCAACAACGATATATGAAACAGAAGTAGAGATCACGAAAGACGAAGAATATCTGAAAGCGCAAAAAGAAGAAAGATTCGTACGTGATTCAGATTAGTTCTCCAGTCTTCCACTAGGCTTTGTCAGCATGGAAGAATTGTCAGAATGTCTCCGACCAAGTAGTGTTTGGGAAATGATTAAGGGATGAGAGGACTCGAGCGAGGGGAGAAGTTGAGATGTTGGGGGATCAGAGCGGTGAGCGTCAAATAAATAAGTAGCGTCGCAAGAAGATGGAAGAATTCCTTATTTCATCATTGAAGACTAACAGACACAAGCTTCTTAACCCTAATTCCCTTCTCCAAAATGACACCGTATCCTCCTAATTTTCATTTGTTTTAATTGTTTTAGTAAATCAATTAATAATAAGATTGATGCTGGAATCTTTGATTGGGATTGAGTTGCTACAAATTGAACCAAAGCCCACTATGGTTTGTGTGTTTTTTGTGTAGATAGAATGGAGCAAACAAAAATATGGTAATGGTTGTTGGATTTTTTTTGGTCTGCATCTTATTTTTTATAGCTTGGAAGCATGCAACAAAATATCTTCATGGATCACATTTGCATGGGCCTGGCACCTATCGTTGCTGAACCTACCTCCTGCTTACAGATTGCACCCTCTGGATTTATTCTATTAATATTTTCTTTTAAGTAATTTTGTGATTTATTTAGATTTTCTTGAAATTGGTCATCACATGATAAAAATAATAAAATCAAATATAAAAACTTGTTAGATTTTTTATTTTATTTGATTTAATTTTAGGAATTAATTCATGGTTATCCGATTATTCGAAATTTGCGATTCACCTCGGCTTGTTGAGATTTGAGTATGATATAGGTTTATTATGCGATATGCGGATGCGCTTGAGATTTCGATTGTGAATTATTTTCATATCGATGATGCTTCAACACTTATTCTGAGCGTTTGATTTCTGACTCTTTTTGGATTGGTGAAGCTTTTGCGAAGATCTTCGGGTTTCTTTGTTTTGATACGCGTTGCTACGGATTGATATTCGTTTGGTATTTTCTCTTGTTTATTTCATTTCGCACTTTACTACTTTTTAGATATCATGAGAAGTAGGAAATAAAGAGCGTGCGCTCGAAGTCGCTATTTAAAGACCTGCAACAAGCATTCCACACTTCATTTGATATATGTGTTATGCTTGTGATTGTTTACTTTCTTGTTGATCGATGAGTCACTCAATTTAGAAATTGATATCACGACTTCGCTCTCAGTGCATGCTCCCTATAGGATTTCATTGCTTTCCTTTATTTCTTGTTGATCGATAAGTCACTCAATTTACAAATTGAGATCATGACTTCGCTCTCATTACATGTTCCCTATAGGATAGTTTTGTTAGACTTTCTTAGGTAATGGTAGCCTAGATAGGATCTCTCCAGATGTGCTCCCTTGAGCTAGCTCTCTGGAGCTTATTGGCTTACTTGTTTGATTTCATCTTTGTGTGCATATTTTGAGATGACATACCTTCAGCATGTTCCCTTAGGAGCCCTCGATTCAACTACAGATGATGATTCGAGATAAACATAGTTTTAAGTGATAGACCATTGCTATGCTCCTTTAGGACTTCTTGATTCATCTATAGATGATGATTTGAGATAGACATTAGGATTGTTATCCAAGCATGTCAACATATAGTAGAGATTTCCCTTCAAAGCTCAACCTTAGGATTAATCATTGTATGATAACATTAGGGATATATCTAGGTTAGTCTCCCTTAGATGTTTTCTTCTCTTTTGCATCCTTGCATTTAAAACAAAAACTTTATCTTTCTTTGAAAAATATTAAAACATCTAATAACTTCCAAATCCTTCTTCAAGGTAAAAAATATCAACCAATGCAAACTCTTTTTGCGCCTTCGGGCTTTTCTTTCAAACCTTTTTCAAAATAACATGTTAATTCACTTCTGTGCTAATGCGTAAATCTCCAAAGTTTGAGTTGCGGCAGAAGGCGAAATTAATATTGTTCATTAAAAAATACAAACCAACAAAACCATGTGAGACAAACTACGGATGCTCTGATTCCTTAAAAGGGATGCGTAGGCATTGGGGTAGGGCCCGAGCGAGCACAACCTTTTATTTTACCTACATTCTTTTCTCCTTTATTTTGCATGCATTCCCTGTACAACTTAGATTTAGATTCTAACACACCTATTATATAGATAACAAGAGTGGATACCATAGAGTACTACGGGCGTGTGGGGTGCTAATACCTTCCCCTTGCGTAATAGACTCCCTTACCCTTATCTCTCGGCCATTTGATCATGATTTCACCCTTCTCATGTTTAATCGATGTTTACCTTTCCCCTCTTGTGGGCTAAAAAACGTTCGATGGCGACTTCATTGATTTCATTATCAGTTGATTGTTCAGCCTGTTGTTTCAGCTGGCGACTTTACTGGGGAAAGATCGACCAAATGCTGGCCCATCCCGGAGTCGATCCTAGCTCTTGTTTTCTTCTCTTTGTGTGTTTAGTTTTATGCTTTCAATTTATTCATTTGTACATGTTTATCTGAGCATATGTTTGCATTGCATCTTTATTGTTTTCCATATACTACTGTTGTGTTGGTTTTCGTGTTTCTTTGTTGGATGGTTGTTACTATGAGGTAAAAGGCCCAATACCCAGGCCAAGTGACAAACAATAGGAACACTAGGAATAAAGTGGAACACGACGGATAGGGGATGTAGATTGCCCTAGATGGATGTGTCGTCCATGCTCAGATGAGGTTTTAATGAGGTGCGATCATTATCACGTAGGTGTACGATGATAGTACTCTCAAGCGAACCCGTGATTTTGAGTTACAATTGGATTTACCAAGACTTACTCTTGACCCGTGAGTGGGGCGGGAATATGATATTTGCAGGTATAGTTGGTGACTATGTTCTGATGGTGACCGTTCTGTTCTGTCGGTGACTATGGTTCTTTGGTTATGTTCCGGGCCTTTGATCCTGATATATTCAACTTGGCCAGAGATTATACAACGGTTATTCATGGTACTTGGTTCCATTGTGTGCTAAAATTGGTGTCAAACCTTTGATCCTGTGATATCCAGATTATTTAGCATATTTATATAGAAGTTATCTAGAGGATTATACAGTTGTCATGCTGAACTTTTGAACCTATGTTGTTGCACCTTGCATCATAGCATGTTTGTTTTACAAAAAAAGGGGAATGTGAAATATTTTATGCAAAAAAAGGTGTTTGAACATAGCATTGCATCCACTCATTCACCTCATGCATCTTCATGCTACTTCATGCAACCATAGCAGTTACTCAGAATGGGGAATCCTTATTTAGACTCGTTGTTTCATTTTCAGAGCTACAAATCTTGACTTCTCGCCGCTACGTGATCAGATTCAAGATATGGAACAACTTTGTGGGGAATTAGACGAGATGAAATAACAAATAGGATTTTTTATGCTAGACATACAGGATTTGGTCCGTGGACAAGAACTCTTGAAAGAAGAAAACACTCAGTTGAAGTCTTAATTGAATTTGGTTATGGAAATTTTAGGGAAAATGTTGAAGAAAGGAGATGTTTATATGCCCGCTATAATAGGAGCTACCATTCCTCTCCATAATCTAGGGACTCTTTTAGGTCAGGGAGTATGTCCTCCACAACCGTGTATTCTAGGATTCTCCCATCCGCAACCAATTGTCACTTCCCGAGAGGACCCAAAAGGCAAAGTCCGTCAGCAAAGGCTAAAATAGCCTGAACGAGAATTTGATCCTATTCCAATGTTGTATGCACAATTGCTTCCTCCCTTGTTAGAATTTCATTTGGTTAAACTCTGAATCTTCACTACACATGAAAAACACCCTCATGGCTTTGACGATAATGCTAGGTGTGAATTTTGTTCTGGGGCACCCGGTCATGATACTGAAGATTACATAGCTTTTAAGCACCAAGTCCAGGACTTGCATGATGTAGGGACAATTCTCTTCACTCCTGAAGGTCTGAGTGTGCAAATCAATATTATGCCAACTGCTAAAAAGAATAAGGTTACGCCTTCTCCTCTTCAAAGTTCTATCTCACAACCGGAGTCACATAATACACAACCTATAATACCAGAAAGTTCTCACTAATAGCTGTTTGCAAGTTGGAGAAATCGGTTGGTTAACCAAAATCAGAATGTTCCTCATGTTCATCCAGTTCGGTATGCTCCTCAACAACAAACCTATCAACAGAGACGTATGCAACAAGGTAATCAAAGGGATAAGAAGCCAAAGAGGGTGTTCGACATTGTTCCTATGACTTATGGCCAGTTTTTCTATCAGTTTCTCAAGCTTTCCTTGGTAGAACCCAAGCCACTGAATCCTGTCATTCCTCCTTATTCTACGGATTTCAATCCTAATGTGCAATGTGATTACCATGCTGGGGCACTAGGCCATTCCATTGAAGACTACGGGGATTTCAAAGAAAATGTGCAAGACCTGCTTGATGCGAAGGCTATCAATTTCGGGCTAGCCAGTTAAATTTGAAGTCTCCTTTGACTCAGTAAATGTCAAGACTGCCAGATCATCATCTGAAGCAACAAGTCCATACGGAGACTAGTCTCCTCAACATGGAAATTTCTAGTTTCATTTGCAATTCTCATTTGTAATCTTTCTTGTTTGGTTCAGTACTTTCTTGTATGCAAAACTTGCTTATCGTTGAATATTAATCACAATGCATTAAATTTGTTTGTCTTGAATTAATCCATTTGTATTCACTCATTAATATTTTTCTTTAATTTTTTATACTTAACTCTTGTTAAATAAAGAAAAAACCTCTGGAGGGAGGATGAGGAGTAATATACCAAAAATTTCGATCGGTGTGCTTTTGAATAAAAATCCTGCTGACGATGTACATGCCTTGTTTCAATTCCTAAACACCATAGATATAAGGGAGATAGACCCTCGTTAACCCCTTTGAGCCTTGAAGTAGAAGTTTATTTTTTGCTAAAAAATAAAAGAACCTCACATTTAACCCGGGGCAGGGTAGATTTCAGTTAATCTGATCGAGAGTTCAAAACTCATTAAGAGTGTGCATCAAAGGATACAACAATGGTTGTCCATCAAAAGGCTAAGGAAAGTTAAAATCGCAATGGTTAACTCTTATCTATCAGCAATGTGCATCAAGGAGAACGATATCCCAATGGGTATCTCTCGCACATCAGGAGGTCAAAAGACGATGATACCACAATGGTTATTCCTCGTCAACTAAAGACTCAGGAAATTACACCTTTTCATCAAGGAACGACTCGAAGTCACATGACTGGTTCAAACAAAAAGAAATGATGAAAGAAAGAGACAAAAAGCCCCGCTAAGTCAAAACTTGAAAAAACAAGTCGCTTAGACAAAATTCAGGGCATCTCGCTGGACTTCGGAGTCAAAATTCAAAAAGAGTTTGTCCAGGCAGAAGTTAGGGAAAACAAAAAAAAGAAAGCGAAAAGCGCAAAAAGTGAAAAAGGATTATAATAAAAATCCTCAACAAGGAACCAAGTCGTGTGATTAAACACCAAGAATGAAAGAGGTGAGTAACTGTCGTATCCAAAAAAACCTTGTTTGACTCCCCAATCATTGTAACCTCCTTTTGAGAGATGAGTGCTCGCATTGAGTTAACTGAATGTAGGAGTGGAGAACATGACGGAGAATGGGTGGGCACCAAATATTTTGAGCCTTAAATCCTTTTTTTCTAAAACCGTGAACTAGGCCACGTAACAACCCTTAAAAGTCCTAACTGAAGTAAGGGTTAATTCGAAAGCAATATTATAACGAGAGTACGGTAATATGACTCCTAGGAGGCTTGCTAAAACTTTTGAGTTGGAATCACACCACCTTTCTAATTTCTTTCGTAATTTTTTTTTTATTTTTAATCTTTTCGATAAAAGTTTTTTTAAACTTCAAGATCAACATGAGCTTTGCATTATAATTATCATTCTTAGAATAAACATTATTTGCATATGAACAAGTGCTTAAACATCAAGTAGTCTTGCATAATAAGCATCAGATGAAAGTTTGGTTATCTCAAGGGACAAATTGCTTCAAGATACCGTTGAAAGGTAAATCATTTGTGAGAATGATCTTAATCTGGGGCAGACCTTATATTGGCTCCATTGAAGTGAAAGAATACCAGTTGGAGAAATGATCTGAAGCAGATTGCAAAAGTTGATTGCCCAGAGTCTCTGTCGAGCGACGGTGCATTACTTTCAGTTGGTCCTAGGGGATGTATTACTTCAAGTATTTTATTAAACATGAGACAGTTCAAGTTGAGAAATACGGTTGTGAAGTAGCCTACTTTCAAGACATAATCTAGCCGCCCTAAGGTTATTTTGTCTTCGAAAATCCTTAAGTTTCTCATTTCTCCTTAAGCATGAGATGAAGGAAATGGTTTGTCGAGATTTTGTTGAGTAGGGGCAAGCATGTTAAATACTCTGTCGAGTAAGTGACCAGCCAATCTGAGGCATTCAAGTCGGGATTTTATCCCTCAAAAGAATACTTAAACTGGGGCAATTACGTCAAGATTCGAAGAGTCTCTCAAAGTGCTGAGTAATCAGGGGAACTTGCCCAAGAATGGTTGAAACCATCCCCAACTTTATTTAGCCAGGATCCGTATTCCAAAGTTCATAATACTAGGGTTGATTATCTTATTGGTACATATATCAGAAAGTCCTCTCGGGACAATTTTCTTCAAGACCCTACAAACTGGGGCAAGGAATTATGCATAGGCATTTTCTCCTCTTCAAGGGTTAATCAGATTAAGTCCTGTCGCAGGCTAAATAACTTGTGAATTTGAAAAGCATGTCGGGAATTCAAGATCTTTATCCTCGGCTCATCAGAGACTTAAGTTCATTTATTGATGTCCCTTCATTAGAAGTCAGGATTATTATCTCTAGTTGAAGTCCGAATCGTTATCCTCAGTAGGATATGAGCAGTAACGCAAAGATCATTTGAGGTTGTTTACCCGTACGAGACGTGATAGAAATGTCATTCCCTATGAGGACTCTTTTCCCTAGTAAAATATCCCCTGCTATTTGACTAAAGTTTTTCTGCTAAGGGGTATCTCTTCAGATATTTTTATTCCCCAACAAAGCATTCCTCATTTCTCTGAAGGAGGAAAGTTGTTCTTCTCTCTGAAAATTTAGAAGCTGTTAAAAGTCAAGATGATTTCTATTCAGTGGACTACAATTTATTTTTGCAGTATCCTCTCTAAAGTCCACTTTTTAATGGCATTCCTCCTCGGAGTTAACATGTTGAAGTTGTAATCTTGCATCGCAGTTTCTACCGAGTGGTTGATAGTTCAAATTGTTTATTCTTCATTAAAGTTTGCCAATCCAAACAGGGGCATATTTCCGCAATTTCTCTTTTTACCAGCATCATTGGTCTCTTATGACAAGAAGCATACCAGCAAGTGAATCAAGAAATGTATGTATGCGACCAACATGAGGATTTCTATAGAACGAGATCCAATTTCCCTACTGAACGCTCACTTCTGCTCAAAACTGAATTATTCATCCCCAGTAAAGGCGTGCTATCGCCCAGACAAAATTCCTTATCTCCAGTGAAAGTATGTCCATGTGTAATCCCCACTGAAGTCGGTACTCTCAATAAGAGTTTGTTTAAGAGTGTATCTCGTCCACAGGGCTTATCTTCTAAGAAGTGCATTTCAACAGGTCTTGTACAATCTTCTTCTTCAGCGCAGTCTACTTTGTTTTGCACAATCTGGGAAAGATCATTTTATTGGATTGTACACCTTTATTATATCCCCTTGAAGTCAATACTCTACGACTCTGTGGTTGGTATTTATCCTCCACGGGAGATTATCATTCATCGTCTCTATGAAGTTCGTATCTTTTCTCCCCAGGGAAGTTTGCCCAAGTCAGGTTTTCTTGAAAAGATGTTTAATTAACATGTTTGTTATGCCCAGTGGAGAAAGTCTCCTATTTTTCTGGAGCGTGGTGCATATACAAATTCCGTTTAGGGCTCTTTTATCCCCAGTAATGGAGTATTGCCGAAATATTTCCTCGGTGGAGTTCTGAACCTCAAGCTTATGGTTCAAAGATGCCCTTCTCTTCCTCGAGTGAAGATTATTACCTTCGATGGTAGTATCCCCCGTGTGGCCTGGTTAGAATTATTTTATTCAAAAAATTTCTGCGATTCCCCATTCGAAGTCACTTTTATCAAAGACTTACATCGGAAGGTCCCAGTTCCCAGCAAGATTCTCTTTATCCTTAGAAAGAGATGTTGGATTTTTCCCTAAGAAGTTGGGAGTTGGATCAGAGTTTGAAATTTTCTATGAACTGCAATTTATTTTTGCAGTATTCTCCCCAGTAAATGCATAATCTCACCCGAGTATTACTCTTTCTCAGTGTAGTCTGTTTCTTTCTAGGTTTTCTCGAAAGAAATGTTTTAATTCACTAACTGGAGATTCTTGATATACTCCCTTTGAAGTGGACTTTCTACGGCTTCCCCAGTAAGGTTTGCACTTGTTCTCCCCATGAATTATGTATTCTCCTACTCAGTGAGGGATGCACTCCCTCTCTCTCCAATGCGACCTACTATATCATAGTTCTTAAAGAGACTCCTGTTTACCTACGGGAGATTCTAGTTTGTTATCCTCATGAGGACGACCATCATCCGCAATGAAATGATTTATGCTCCACAATACAGAACTTCTCATCGGCTTGAATCTTACAGAGATGGCTACACTAAGGGCAACAGATATTGTTGATGTTATCATCTAAAGACTTTTGGCCCCCCAGTGTAAGAGGTAGTCTTTGTCCCCAGTCGAAGCCGATTTTCGAGAACCTGCCGAAATGATTTATCTATTATTCCCCAGTGGAGCGAGCAATATTTCCCTAGTGGGGAAAGTATCTTGTATCCCTAGTGTGGTGTGCATAGGAGTGCTAGTCATAACTCTTTTATCCCTGGTGATAGAAGATTTTGTTGAGATATCCCCAATGGAGTTTTTATCCCAGGATGTTGGTTTCTTCCTCAAGTGAAGATTTTGTACCCAGGCGGTGTTATCCTCAGTATGGTCTAAGTAAAATTATTTTTATTTAAGAATTGCTATACTCCCCAGTAGAAGTTATCTTTGTCAAGAAATTATACGTGAGAAAGCTTCCATCCTCAATGAAGCTCTCCTTTTTCTAACAACAGATAAAGAATTTGTCCCCCAGGAAGTTGGGAGTTTGGTCAGAATTTAAGATTTTCCCTGAGCTGTAATTTATTTTTGCAGTTTTCTTTCTAGGAGGTTATTTCTTCAATGTTATCAATCATTCGAGGTTGATGATTTTGAATCTTGTTCCCCATTAAAGTTCATATTGCCTTTTCTCTACAAGAAGATCAAATGTGTAAAGAATAATCATTCGGAAGTTCATTGTCTTCTCAGCATCTGATTATTGATGTGATTTCCCTAATGTATTACTAAACATGCATCATTACATTGCATCATTACATTGCATCCACTAAAACGCGTAGCATTTCCATCGTATGGAGCATTATGTTATAAAAAATTCAAACATGCATGAGTATAAGCCAATTATGTCCACCTGTGGTAACCAAATTTTTATACGCTCAGATTTGATTTATCTCCACAACAAGCCTAGGGTGATTCTATTATGTTTCCCCAGCGGAGTTTGTTTTGATTCACCACCAGTCGGGTCTTTGGTATTTCTCTATTTCCCCAATAAGTCATGGTTTTCTCTTGCCCTTGCAAGCCTTTGGTTATTTTACCCATGTTCTCTTTGCCGTTAGAGTGCGAGTAAGAGTCGGTGTATAGCCTTTCTTGCTTCTCAAGTATTTGAGTATCCATACTTGGTGTGTGGTAATTCAGATTATTGCCACTCTTGAAGAATTACAGCCCGCCTTTGGCCTGAGGGATTTTGTAGTTCTTGCGTATTTGCAAACTTTTAAAGCCCAACACGTGTTGGCAATCCTTGTTTAGAGTCCCTACAGTTGGTCTCTTTTTCTAATCACAAGTCCGCCTTCGACCGACATTCTGTTTAAGTTCAATACATATGGGAATCCCCAGTAAGTTTGTGGTTTGCGCTTGCCCTTGTAAGCCTTTGGTTATTTTACCCATGTTTGCTTTGTCGTTAGAGTGCGAGTAAGAGTCGATGTATAGCCTTTCTTATTTCTCAAGTATTTGAGTAACCATACTTGGTGTGTGTTAATTTAGATAATTGCCACTCTTGAAGAATTACACCCCGCCTTTGGCCTGAGGGATTTTGTAGTTCTTGCATATTTGCAACCTATCGAAAGCCCAACGTGTTTTGGCAATCCTTGTTAGAGCCTGCTTTGATCGGTATCTTTCTCTTGTAGAGTTCACCTTCGATTGGTGCTCTTTGAAGGTCCTTCTTAGTCGGTTCCTTGTTTTGGTTTATCTGCGTTAGTTGGGTCCTCCTTTTATTAGCTTAGCTAAAATTTTCTGTTAAGACTCCTTCAGTGTCTCTTCAAAGTCTAGTTGTCTGGCGTCCTTGTTTAGGCGAATGCGTCCTTCTTTGTTGGGGCTTTCTTCGGTTAGTCTCATTCTTATGTTTGTTATCAACCCCGAACATTTGTTTCTTGATGCTCGATTTCGCTCGTGTGTGTCTAACTCTGACCAGAAATGCATATCTTTATGCCCCGTGAGTTTGCCTTTGATTGGCGTTCTTCCCTTAAAATCCACCTTCGGCTGGTACCTTTTGATAAGAGTCCCCTTCCGCGGGTCTCTTTTTAGTTGTAAGTTCGCCTTTGATCGGTGTTATTTTCTTAGGAATCTACCTTCGGCATAATGTTCCTTGTTAAAGATCCCCCTTCGGCTGGTTTCTTTATATTGAAGTCCACCTTCGGCTGGCACCCTTAAAATCTACCTTCGGCTGGTACCTTTTATTGAGAGTCCCCCTCGGCTGGTCTCTATTCAATTGTAAGTTCGCATTTGATTGGCGTTCTTTTCTTAGGAATCTACCTTCGACATAGTATTCCTTGATGAAGATTCCCATTCAGCTGGTTTCTTTATCTTGAAATACACCTTCAGCTGGAACCCTTTAAATCCACCTTCGGCTGGTACCTTTTGTTAAGAGTCCCCTTCGGATGGTGTCTTTTCAGTTGTAAGTTCGCCTTTGATTGGCGTTATTTTCTTAGGAAGCTACCTTTGACATAGTATTCCTTGTTAAAGATCCCCCTTCGGCTGGTTTCTTTACCCTTAAAATCCACCTTCGACCGGTACCTTTTGTTAAGAGTCCCCTTCGGCTGGTCTCTTTTCGGTTGAAAGTTCTCCTTTGATTGGAGTTATTTACTTAGGAATCTACCTTCGGCATAGTATTCCTTGTTAAATATTCCCCTTCGACTGGTTTCTTTTCCTCTTAAATCCACCTTCGGCTGATACCTTTTGTTAAGGTTCCCTTCGGCTGGTCTCTTTTCTTTGTAACTTCGCCTTTGATCAGTGTTCTATTCATAATCAATGTCTATTTGTGCCCCTAGTAAGTTCGCCTTCGATTGGCGTTTCCTTCGTTAGAGCCTTCTTCGGTCGGTCTCTTCCTTGTGTATGTCTAACCTTGACCTGGCATCCGAGAGATTTACTCAGCTAACTACTGCAATCCAAAAAAGCAAAAAAAATTAGAAAATACAGAAAACCAAAAAATATAATAATACCTGACTGACTTCGAAGCGCAAATTTCTGGGTTCTTTTAAGTATTTAATCTTCTTATACCTTGAAAGTTCGAAAGGCTGGCGCCAATATCACCTTCAGGTCTAAGACGATTAAATATGGGAAGCTGTTGCACCCCAAAATTTTCCCTCCTAATTTCTTTTTATCTGGCTTAGGCTTTTGCATTCATCCACATATATTTCATTAGGTCATCTGCACTAACATAACATGCATTTTGCATTGAATAAAGCACAGGGATTCAAAAGTTCAGCAGGTATGCAATGCCACAATTTTTCATAGTACTTTGAGGAGGGACATATCAAATAAGATTGATTCTCCTGTTTCTCTTAAGTGTTGAACTGAAGAATTAGGGGTTCCTTAGCTCTGAAGATCTCGTTTTTAATCAAGGGTTTTCAATGTGTTCCTTCATCAATATTAGCTTAAGGAATTAGGGTTTTTAATCATGAGCATTGGGAATTTCTTCTTTTGCCAAGGCAAAGCCATGTTTCAAGTTACTTCCAGAAGCAATTTGATTAAGGGTTTTTACATTCTTTTGAGGAGTGCATATAAAATAGAGCTTGATATTCCTGATTTTCCTTCTATTAAGTAAAGGAGTGGAATTAGGATTTTTATGGCTTCAAGGGGATTTCTCCCATTCAAAGAAATATTAGGGTTTACATCCTATTGTACTTGGGTTTATCAACATTTTCAATGGAGGTTCATGGGATGATAAGGCGTGATATAAGGATGGAATTGTAAATTCATTAAGATCAAGGAAGTTTGGTTCTCTTATTTTTTGTTACACAAGATTAATGGGGATCAATGTGTTGGATCCATTCTCTCATGAAGGACAAAGGGTGATGTTCGGGACCATTTGACTCATGGTCGTCAGTTGAAGATTCGGCTCGCTTCATGGCTTATGATATAAGTCCTTTGCTTTAGGATTCATTTAAGAAGTTTGAATTCTAATCATAGAGTTTGCTTTGGATTATTTCAAGAGAAATATCATGTGAATTCAAGTTTTGTTCAAAATTGGATTAAAGTTCATTTATCAAGCATGCAAGGTTAGAAAAGGATTCATGTGGATTTCTTGAGAAACAAGTTATTGGAAATTTAGAGCAAATATCAAGTTTGTTCATGTACAAGGTCACTCGAGAATTATTCGAGGCTATTTAAAATTTCAAGATCACAAGTCCAAATTTCATTCACCCTTCAAGTGACCATAATACGAAATTGCAAGTTTCAAGTACAAAAGTTCAAATTCCAAGTTCAACATTCACTATTCAAGTTTTACAATGTTTATTATTTACAAACCATAAATCCAATTTACAAAACCATTACATCATGTCTAAACATGATACAAAAAAATATTACACAAACTTTTGTTCTAAGCCTAAAATCCTAAATATCCAAACATCTTCACGCTTCCATATTTGTGCCAAGTATCCATCTTCAAATTCTCTTTCACTTAGCCCAAACTACAAATTTATTTTCCTTGGTATTTATCCATGCCATATTCAACCTCTCATGTCATCTTCTCAATTTTGAAGCCTTCTTGAAATTGCAAGCTATACACTATCAATTACCCGAAACAGTTCAGCCAACTAAAGACATATACTACTCATTTATCACAGGCAGTAGCATTCTACATGTGCAGCCCTGTAAACCGGATCATTCTATGTCCAAATTCCTCGAAACTAATTCCAAGCTTGTCCACAAAATGTTCCATATCAATTCATAGAGCTTTGCACCATATAAATAAAAAACCAGTCATAACCTAAATCCCAAATTAACAGTCAGTTTCCCTAAACAGATCCTAGTTGTTACTAAACTGTATCAATACTAACCCCATTTCAATAAAATTCTAGTTTCTACTAACCACCATAGTCACATTAGACTCTATTCTAATAGAACTTCTAACTGCCCCTTTAACTGAAATTCAAATAAGCTAACCATTTAACATAAGCTTTACAATTGCAAACGATGCACATGGATCGGCTGCCAATTCAAAATAAGAAGCAAATGATAAACCCACAACTTCGTTACTTCTTTGATAGTCGTGTCCTCCTCATTATCAGGTAAGTATCCCTCTCCGAGAACACGGGTGGCCTGTCCTGTCTGTATCTTGCCGCATCATTCTCTAATTATAAACCAGACCAACTCAAACCTGTGAGAAAAAACCAGTTCATTTTATTACAGGTTAAACCAAAAAAAAAGAACCACCATGCATAATAAAAAAAACCGAACCTTGTCACGAATAGCCGTTGCACCAACTAACCACGATTCAAAGAAACCAGTTAATGGTCCCCATTAAGCCTCCATGATGAACCAGCTCAAAAATCCATAACAGAAAAACATGGCCCTGTATTAATCATAAAAAAAAAAGACTGTGATATGCAATACCTATACCATTCCAGACTTACACAAGTTTAATTCAAGATGAATAGTGCATTAATATTCCAAAGGAAATCCAATCCAACCCTTTTTCAAATTTTTCGAACCTGTAAGTAAAAAAATAGGTAACTCAGTTCAGCTACAAGGTTAAAATCTATCAAAAGCCTGCCTTGCACTTCATGTATCCATTAACCATAACATAACTTCCTAACGGTTTCTAATCATAACAGAATTCTATTAAAAACAACTAACAGAACTCTAATAACCCTAGCCAATTTTCCAACAGAATTGCTAACAGTTCCCAACTGAAGCTAATAGAAATATCCCTCCAACTAACTTTTAACTAACCAATTGCCAGCTCATACTAACTGTCATAACAAAAACTAACTCTAACCATCCTAACTAACTCTAACAGAAAAATGGGATGGACAGAATACAAAAGAGAGGGGAGAGATTTCACGATTGAAAAAAAAAAAGAAAACTCAGATTCAGAAAACAAAAAAAGCTCACCAGCAACAAATATGGATTCTCTCTCAGAACTCCTCATCACTATCTCCAAAGCTCTGCTTCCATTCTTGAATTATCCAGAACAGAGCTTCAATTCTCTTTCTCCCTCTGAATTTCCTCCTTCTTCCATCATCATTATTCATTATTTATCTTCATTTTCATCCTCTAAAAAACAGAAATAACCTCTCTCTCTCTCTCATGGATACAACAACAAGCTCTCTCAACAACTTCAGTCTCCATTAATATACCTTCAAGATCGCAACTTCTCTGTAACGGTTTTCCCTGATCTTTCTGCGATCTCATACTCAACCTTTCTTCTTCATTGCACTTAAAATCTCTGCATCAAATTGTGTTATCTCCATACACCTTCTATCTTCGCACAATTCAAGTAACCGAATCTGCAACAACAACGCATACGCAACAATACCTCAACATCAAAATAAAATTCACCAAAAATTCAGCCACGCAACAACGATATCTGAAACAGAAGTAGAGATCACGAAAGATGAAAAATATATGAAAGGATAGAAAGAAGAAAGATTCGTGCCTGATTCATATTAGTTCTCTGATCTTCCACTAGGCTTCGCCAACATGGAAGAATTGCTGGAATGTCTCTGACCAAGTAGTGTTCGGGAAATGATTGAGGGATGAGAGGACTCGAGCGGGGGGATAAGTTGAGGTGTTGGGGGATTGGAGCGGTGAGCGTCAAATAAATAAGCAGCGGAGCAAGAAGATAGAATCAGAGATAGGGTAATGGAAATCGCGTCGTCGAGTTGAAGCGAGAGAGGGATGAATAATTCCTTGTTTCATCATTGAAGACTAACAGACACAAGCTTCTTAACCCTAATTCCCTTATCGAAAACGACACCGTATCCTCCTAATTTTAATTTGTTTTAATTATTTTAGTAAATCAATTAATAATACGATTGATGCTAGAATGTTTGATTGGGCTTGAGTTGCTACAAATTGAAGCAAAGCCCACTTCGGCTTGTGTGTTTTTTATGTAGATAGAATGGAGCAAACAAATATCTGGTAATGGGTGTTGGATTTTTTTTTTGGCTTGCATCTTATTTTTTGTAGCTTAAAAGCATGCAACAAAAATATCTTCATGGATCACTTCTGCATTGGCCTGGCGCCTATCGTTGCTGAACCTACCTCCTGCTTACAGATTGCACCCTCTGGATTTATTCTCTTAGTATTTTCTTTTAAGTAATTTTGTGATTCGTTTATATTTTCTTGAACTTTGTCATCACATGATAAATATAATAAAATCAAATATAAAAACTTGTTAGATTTTTTATTTTATTTTATTTTATTTTAGGAATTAATTCATGGTTATCCGATTATTCGAAATTTGCGATTCACCTTGGCTTGTTGAGATTTGAGTATTATGTAGGTTTATTATGAGATATGCGGATGCGCTTGAGATTTCAATTGTGATTTATTTTCACATCGATGATGCTTTAACACTTATTCCGAGTGTTTGATTTCTGACTCTTTTTGGATTGGTGAAGCTTTCGCAAAGATCGTCGGGTTTCTTTGTTTTGATACGCTTGGCTACAGATTGATATCCGTTTGGTATTTTCTCTTGTTTATTTCATTTCACACTTTACTACTTTTTAGATATCAGGAGAAGTAGGAAATAAAGAGTGTGCACTCGAAGTCTTTGTCTAAATACCTGTAGCAGGCATTCCGCACTTCATTTGCTATATGTGTTGTGCTTGTGTTTGTTTACTTTCTTGTTGATCGATGAGTCACTCAATTTAGAAATTGAGATCAAGACTTCGCTCTCAGTTCATTCTCCCTATAGGATTTCACTGTTTTCCTTTATTTCTTGTTAATCAATGAGTCACTCAATTTAGAAATTGAGATCACGACTTCACTCTCATTGCATGTTCCCTATAGGATAGTTTTGTTAGAATTTCTTAGGTAATGGTAGCCTAGATATGATCTCTCTGGATGTGCTCTCTTGAGCTAGCTCTTTGGAGCTTATTGGCTTACTTGTTTGATTTCATCTTTAAGCGCATGTTTTGAGATGACATACCTTCGGCATGTTCCCTTAGGAGCCCTCGATTCAACTATAGATGATGATTCAAGATATACATAGTTTTAAGTGATAGACCCTTGCTATGCTCCTTTAGGACTTCTTGATTCATCTATAGATGATGATTTGAGATATACATTAGGATTGTTATCCAAGCATGTCAACATATAGTAGAGATTTCCCTTCAAAGCTCAACCTTAGGATTAATCATTGTATGATAACATTAGAGATATATCTAGGTTAGTCTCCCTTAGATGTTTTCTTTTCTTTTGCATCCTTGCATTTAAAACAAAAACTTTATCTTTCTTTGAAAAATGTTAAAACATCTAATAACTTCCAAATCCTTCTTCAAGGTAAAAAATATCAACCAATGCAAACTCTTTTTGTGCCTTCAGGCTTTTCTTTCAAACCTTTTTCAAAATAACATGTTAATTCACTTATGTGCTAACGTGTAAATCTCCAAAGGTCGAGTTGCGGCAGAAGGCGAAATTAATATTGTTCATTAAAAACTACAAACCAACAAAAACAAGTGAGCCGAACTACGGCTGCTCTGATTCCTTAAAAGGGATACGTAGGCATTGGAGTAGGGCCCGAGCGAGCACAACCTTTTATTTTCCCTACATTATTTTCTCCTTTATTTTGCATGCATTCCCTGTACAACTTAGATTTAGATTCTAAAACACCCATTAGATAGATAACAAGAGTGGATACCGTAGAGTACTACGGGCGTGTGGGGTGATAATACCTTCTCCTCGCGTAACAGATTCCCTTACCCTTATCTCTTGGTCATTTGATCGTGATTTTACCCTTCTCAGGTTTACTCGATGTTCACCTTTCCCCTCTTGTGGGATAAAAAACGTTCGATGGAGACTTCATTGATTTCATTATTGACCTACTTTATTAAGCTATTTATATAAAAAATTAGGGTATAATAAAATATTAAATATCCTTTAACAAAGATATAAAAAGATCTAAAAAGATATTCTTAAAATATAAATTAATATATTAATATTTAAAAAAGAGATTCCTAAAATATAAATTAATTATAACACCATCCTTTAATTTATATTTACCCAAAACTGACAACACTAATTTCATCCCTCAAACTAAGAAATTGATCAGTCTTGATAGCCTTTGTTAGAACATCTGCCAACTGCTTCTGGGTGCTACAGTTCACAACTTCTAATATTCCATTCTGAACCTGATTCCTCAGAAAGTGATACTTAGTCTCAATGTGCTTGTTTCTCCCATGCAACACTGGGTTCTTGGCAAGATTTATCATAGACTTGTTATCAACCATTAGTTTCAGAGGTTTATTTACCTCAATCTTCAGATCTTGCAGCAAGTTTAGAATCCACACAGCTTGGCATGCAGTTAGAGTGCCTGCAATATATTCAGCTTCACAGGTTGACAGCGCAACAACAGGTTGCTTCTTGGAACACCAAAAAATATGACCTCCCAGAAATTTGAATAAGTACCCAAAAGTACTTCTTCTGTCAACTTTATCTCCGTACCAATCAGAATCTGAATATCTCAGAAGTTCTGATTCAATCTTTCTTCCAGACGGAAATAACACTCCATACTTCAGAGTTCCCTTCACATACCTCATAATCCTGACAACAACTTGATAATGAGACCACTTTGGTTTACTCATAAATCTGCTAACCATTCCAACTGCATAGCAAATATCAGGTCTGGTATTACACAAATACCTCAGAGAACCAATCATCTGTTTGAAGGTTGTAGCATCCACATCCTCTCCATCAAAATCAGAGTCCAACTTCTGATTTGTATCAACAGGTGTGATAGAAAATTTGCAACTCTCTAGTTTAAATCTCTTCAGAAGCTCAAGTTCATACTTCACCGGATGCAAAATGATTCCTTTCTCAGAGTACATAAATTCTATCCCTAGGAGGAAACTCATTTTCCCAAGACCTGTCATCTCAAACTCATTCATCAGAACCTTCTTGAACTCAGCTATCTCTTGTTCAGAACATCCCGTGAGAAATATTTCATCAACATACAAACATACCAGAATCATATTACCTTCTGAAGTGTGCTGAACATAAACACCATACTCCATCTCACACTTCTGAAACCCGTGTCCCTTGAAAAATGAATCAATCTTCAAATTCCAAGCTCGGGGCGCTTGCTTCAATCCATACAAGGCTTTTTGTAATTTGAATACCATCCCTTCCTGATTCTTTTTCTCAAATCCATGAGGTTGTGATACGTATACCTCTTCTTGTAATGGACCATTCAGAAATACATATTTTACATCTAAGTGCATCAGAGGCCAATTTCTATTAGCAGTTATTGCAACCACTAGTGTGATTGTTTCATTTCTCGCTACAGGTGCAAACACTTTAAAGTAATCTAGCCCAGGCTTCTGTAGAAAGCCTCTTGCTAATAATCTTGCTCTGTGTTTTCCAATTGATCCATCTGGCTTTAGCTTCTGCTTGAAAACCCATCTAACGTTGATGGCTTTCTTGCCTTTTGGAACTTCTGTCAGCTTCCAAGTCTTGTTTCTCTCTATAGCATCAAGTTCTTCTTTCATGGCCTGCAACCAGACCTGCTGCTTAAGAGCCTCTTTCGTACTCACGGGTTCGAAGTCTACTAACATTGCACACTGAATAATTTCTCCTTCGAAGTCTACTTCAGTGTCTTGCAACATGTCAAACTTTGCAAATCTTCTAGGGATGCTTCTGACTCTTTGTTGCCTCTAAACAGGAACTTCAAGACCTTGGACACCATAACTTTCCCCTTCAGAAGCTCTTTCTTCAGAATTTTGACTTTCTCCAGAATCTTGACAGTCTTAAGAGTCTAGAAAATTCCCAGAGTCTGAATCACCATCAAAGTTAGAGTCAGAATCATCTTCTCCTTCTGTATCTTCTTTAGAGTCAGGATCTTTACCAGCTTTTGAAACATGTGTTTCTGACTTTTCTTCAGGAGTTCTCTCATCAGAGTCAAGATGATACCTTTCCCAATTCCAAACTTTTGATTATTTTACAATGACGTCTCTGCTGAACTTAACTTTGTTAGTTTCTGGACAATAAAGTTTGTACGAACCTGTACTGTGGTACCCCACCAGTAAGATTACTTTACTTCTATCATCCAACTTCTATCTTTTGGCTTCTGGAACATGTTTGTAACATACATAACCAAACACCTTCAGATGACTAACACTTTTCTTATCTCCAGTCCACTTCTGAATAGGAACTATTTCCTTCAATTTCTTCGTTAGACATCTTTTGAGCACATAACATGCAGTGGCAACAGATTCTCCCCACAAAGTATGAGGAAGCTTCTTCTCTTTTAGCTTGCTTCTCACCATATCAAGCAAAGTGCAGTTTCTTCTTTCAGCAAGACCATTGTATTGAGGAGTATAGGGAGCAGTAACCCCATGCTCAATTCCATTCTCCTTACAGAACCTTCTGAATTCTGTTAAGTTATATCACCACCACCATTAGTTTTAAGAATCTTCAGAGTCTGGCCACTCTGATTCTCTTCCTTCAGTCTGAACTTCTTGAATTCAGCAAACACCTCGTGTTTGAACTTTATGAGAGATACCCATGTCATTCTGGTGAACTCATCAACAAATGACACAAAATATTTATTCCCTCCAATCGATGTTGCTGGAAATGGACCGCACACATCAAATGCACAACTCCCAAGGCATGCTTTGCTCTTGGAGCTACTTCTGATGTAAATGGTAATCTTGGTTGCTTCCCTTCCATGCATACCTTGCATGAATTTTCAGGCTTCTTGATTGTAGGAATTCCATGTACCAACTTCTTTGATTTCAGATGCCCTAAGCTTCTGAAATTCAGATGACCAAATCTTATGTGCCACAACTCACTCTCATTGACAACACTTGTTGCACTAAGACATTCAGAGTCTGCAGTTCTAACATTCACATTGAATGTTTTGTTCCTTCCCTGTTCTGACTCCATAATCAGCTTCTGATTACAGTTATATAGCTTCAGAAGATTGTCTTTCATGGTAACCGAAAAGCCTTTCTCAATCAGTTGTCCCACACTCATCATATTGCTTTTCATGCCAGGTACATACTACACATTTTGGATCACTGATACTTTCCCATTGTTTAAAATGACCCTGACATTTCCCATACCTTCTGCATTGAGGTATTTATTATCAGCACATCTGATCTTTGTACTCTTCCCAGAATCAAAATCAACCAACCATTTCTTGTTTCCAATAAGATGGTTTGAACACCCTGTGTCCATATACCACCATTCTGATGAATTCATATTATCAGATTCAGAAGCCAACAATAGCACAGGTTCATCATCAGACTCTCCCCTGGCTATATTTTATTCTTCTGACTTCCTTTCTTTGTTTGACCAACAATATTTGGCATAGTGATCAAAGTTCTTACAATAGTAACACTGAACATTCTTCTTGTCAGACTTCTCCTTTTCCTTCTGGACATTCTTCTGCTTATCAGAGTTTGAAGCTTCTGACCTTTGACCACCATTAGTTTTCTTCCAGGCTTATGACCAAGTCTGGTTTTGATACTTCTTACCAGAAGTTACTTTCAGAGCCTGCTGCTCTACTTCCCTCTCAGAAGTTCTCACAGTCATACACAACTCATGCGCCTCTAGACTACTTTACAGCTCTTCAACTCTCATGGTGCTCAAATCTTCGGAATGGTTCAATTGCTACCACAATATAATCAAACTGAGAAGTTAAAGACCTTAACATCTTCTCAATGATTACTTGTTCAAAAAGGGCTTCTCCATAACCTTTCATCTCATTAGTGATCAGAATCACTCTAGAGATGTACTCAGAAACCTTCTCGTTGTTCTTCATGTTGAGATTCTCATATTGCTTTCTGAGAGACTCAAGCTTCACCTTCTGTACTGATACGTTGGCATCCACACATTGATGGATTTAGAATAACACCTTCTGATCTTTCTTCCTTAGCGCCTTCTGTATTATCTTTTGTGCCTCTGTTGCGTCTGCTTCTAACACATGCATCTGGATCTTCCAACTATTCCAGTTTTTTCCACCAAATACTGGAAGCTTGGAATGGATATCACCGCTGTTTCCATTCATCTTCGACCTTGTGCAATTTATGCAGAAACTCAATAAAGCAGTGTTTCCCAAATTACACAGATTCAGAATATTGTAATTCTTAATCACACAATACTTTCCCCATGGATTTCGAACCAGAGCTCTGATACCAATTGTTGGTGCACAAAGAAGAGATGAAAGGCAAAAGAAATATAATTAATGACGACTACAAAAATAAGGAATAGTGATTTACAATGAATTATATTGACCTACCTCACTAGGCTATTTATACACAAAATTAGGGTATAACAAAAATCCTAAATATCCTCTAACAAAGATTTAAAAAGATATAAAAGGATATTCCTAAAATATAAACTAATATATTAATATCTAAAAAAGATATTCCTAAAATATAAATTAATTCTAACAATTGGAAATTATTTATGCCCTAAATATTACTACTTCGGTTCTTATTTATAAGAGACAAAACACTTTTTAGATTTATTGAATAACCAATATATTTGGTTTGTTTATAGACTAGATACATTGATTATTCAATGAACCTAAAAAGTGAATTGTCTCTTATGAAAAGAAAATAAGATAGTATTTGTTTTTAAGCTTTAAATTATACTGCAAAAGAAGAAACGTAGCGGTATCAGTTTAGATTTGAAAGAACAAAACATGTATCTGACCGTAGGAAAATTCAGTTTTGGTTTCAAACACTGCGAAAACATTTTGTAGTCAATTATAAACTTTTTAGTTTTCAAAAAGAATATTTTAAGAGTATAAGCAAGCAAGCGAAAGCGGATGTTTATACGCTTAAAATCAAGTATTAGACTTACAAAAGCAAGCAGTACGTAAATTAATTTTTTGCCTTAAGAAACTTTTTAAGTAATTAAAAGTGATTAATTTCCAAAAGAGTTTTGCCCTGTAACATGTTGGACACACGAAAGCTGATAATTAGATTATAGGCTAAAATTCGACATCAGTTACACGAAAGCGAACAATTCCTTAAAAATTAATTCTTTTTCTACAAGAAAATATTATCCTATTTTAATTATAGTTAATGAATTTGCGAGCCCTAACGGTCGATAAGAACTACATTCTGATGTCACATTTCGTAATTAATTCAAAACAACTTATTTATCTTTCTTTGCAAACTAAAACACTTATTCGTCGCATTAGATAATCAAAGTAACAATAGAAGACGCTATTTGACAATTGTCTTTGTGGGATCAATAACTCTTTATACGATAATAGATATTTTCGTGCACTTATGGGCCTATCAAGTTTTGGCGCTGTTGCCAGAGACCAACTATGCCAATTTCGTAATTCATGATTACACCATATAAACTAAGGAATTTTTTCCCTTTCGATCACTTGTATGCCAAGTACCCGCAAATCTGAGGATGAATTAGAGAAACCGATAAACGAAATCAAGTGGTTTCTTCACCTAAGACGCCAAATAGAATAATTTTGTGCTAAGTACTACATTCCAGTGATGGCTTAAAATGACGTTCATCCTCTCAAGGACTTTGTCGTCCCATCTTAGGACGAGCCCCGCTCAAGCATTGCTAACCCTGCGATTTAGGAAAACTATTTTGAGTTGAAACCCTCTACTACAAATCGTGCAACATAATCACTTCTCTAGTAACCCTACGGAGGACCCAAACTTGCACCTCCCGATGTTTGTGCAGTACGCTGACATGTTAAAGTCCAACAACATAGACCCTAAAGCCATTCAGTTTCACCTCTTTCCTTTCTCCCTGAGGGATAGAGCCCGCGCTTAGTTATAATGCATACTGCAAAATTCCATAACGACATGGAATGAGCTAAAAATATTATTCTTGGTGAGGTATTTCCCACCAATTAAAATTACAGTTTTGAGAAATCAGATAATCTATTTTAGACAAGCTGAAGGTGAGTCGCTTTTTGAAGTGTGGGAGAGATACAAGGTCGTGATGAGACTTTGTCCCCATCATAGTATAGAAAAGTGTCTAATAATCCACACTTTTTATAATTATCTTCTCTATAAGCCTTGATGGATATGCCATTCACTAAAACCTATCAACTCATAGAGAATATGGATCAAAATCACTATCAATGGGGAACCGAGTATGCCCCCATTGTGAAAACATAACACAAAGGAGATATGTATGAAATGAGTAGTTTCGATCACATTAACGTGAAAGTAGACACACTTACCTAGAATATCGATAGCTTGACCATTAGCCATCTACCTATCGTAGCTAATTTGACTCTTAACTGCGAGATTTGTGGAGTCCAAGGACATGTCACCACTGACTATCAGTTGTTAATCGAGCCTAGCTCAAACCAGGTAAATTTTGCGCAAGGAAATCATATTCAAACACATAAAATCCTGGAGGGAGAAATTATTTGATTTTCTTCTATAAGAATAACAACACTATGTTTGCACCTAGTCTTGCACCCGTTGTACCAATAGGTTTCAAGAAACAATAAAGAGCCCATATTTCTCCTACTGCCCCTAAAAAGTATAATTTGGAACTAATTATGGAAAACTTCATCTTGTCCCAATCCCAAAAGAATAAGGAATTCGTGAATTAAAACATTCACACGAATGACTTGATTAAGAAGCTGGAAAACAAAGTAGATTATATGGCCACACATAAAAAAATGCTGGAAACTCAGATTTCTTAAGTGGCTTAATAACAAGCGGATACCTTCGCCCCATCTGAAGTATTCCCTGGCCAGCCATATCCCAATACCAAAGGGCATGCTAATTCTATAGCGTTGTGAAATAGAGTATAATTAGATGGTCCCATGGACAAAGGAGTTAAAGATCATACTATAGGTAGGAGTACAAAAAGAGACACAGAGATATAAACTGATTAGAAGTCTGTAAAAGAACCCACAACTATAGATGATGGACAAACCTCACAAACCAAAGAGATGGAAAAGGAACAACCCTATGCGCCTCTGTCACCATATAAACCCATATCCCCTATCCCGAGAAACTTTCTAAATCTAAGACATAGGGGAAATTCAAGAATTTCTTGGAGATTCTAAATCAACTTCATATATGTATCCCATTCTCGGAGGTGATTACTCAAATGCCTTCATATGCCAAATTCCTCAAGGATATCTTAACCAATAAGAGAAAACTCGATAACGACAATAAAATGGCATTCACTGAAGAGTGTATCACCATTATACAAAATAAGATACCACCTAAGTTAAATGATCTAGGGAGTTTTTCCATTCCCTGTGTAATTGGCAAGTACGTCATCGACAAGGCCCTATGTGATCTAGAAGCTAGTGTTAATATCATGCCTCTCTCCATTTGCGAGAGGCTAGATCTTGGTGACCTAAAACCAATAAAGATTTCTCTTCAGTTGGTTGATCGACCAATTAAATACCTGGTAGGATTTTTGGAGGATATCTTAGTACTAATTGGAAAACTACATATACCCACTGATTTCATAGTGATTGATATTAAGGAGGATTCTCACATCCTGATCATCTTAGGTAGACCTTTCTTGGCTACAATAGGAGCTATCATAGACCTGAAGAGGGGTAAGCATACTTTCAAGGTAGGCAACGAGAAAGTTGAGTTGATATTTTTCTAGTTTATGAAAAGTCCCACTATTAAGGACACCTCTTATTTTAGTGACATCATAGGTGAGTGCGTAAAAGAGTTGTCATTGGAAGCACGGATGATTGTAGAGTTGGTTGCATATTCGACATTGACAACTATGCTTGAGGAGGAAGAGGCTGAGCTTTATCACCCATATGTATATGATAGCCTAAGAGAATGTTTTTCCCTTACTCCTGACCCCATGCTTAGGCCTAAGCAACCAATAGTTGAGCTTAAAGAGCTACCCAAAAACTTAAGATACGAGTTTCTAGATAGTTAAAAGAATCATTTTATTATAATTAATTCTGATCTTAGTAGATACGAGACTTAGAAACTCCTAGTTATGATAAAGAGGTACCCTGAAGCATTAGGTTAAAATATTAGTAACCTCAAAGGAAGAAGCCCCTTTGTGTGTATACACATAATTATGCTAGAAGACGAATCTAAAATCTCTAGAGAGCACCACAGAAGGCTTAATCCTAACATGAGAGAGGTAGTTAAGAAGGAAGTGATGAAACTTATTGATGCTGGGATTATTTACCATATATATAGTAGCTAGTGGGTCAGTCCAGTACATGTGGTACCAAAGAAGGGAGGCATGAGTCTAGTGCAAAATTATAAAGGATAATTGTTGTACCCAAAAATTTGCCCTCCCATTTCTCAATGATTTCTCATCACAAAGCCCTTGAAGCTCAAGATCTAGTTAGGGTTTCATCTGCTCAAGACTTCTCCTTGCATTGTTGACCCAAATTAGGGTTTGTGTTTGCACAAAGATGTTTTGACCTAAAATGCCTAAGATGACTTTCTTGCTTCATATTGGACTCCCAAGTTTATCCATATCAAGTTTCAAGTCTTGATTCCAAGTTTTGCCCCAGTCAATTAGACAGTTGACCTAGAAATCAACTGTATTGGGGAAAAAGTCAACTGTGGCCAATTGACTGTCAAACCTCATGAAAATTGACCCACATCAACATTATGAACTCATATAGACCATTTGATCAAGTTTGGATCACAATTCCACAAGAAATTTGATCAGATCACCAAAAGGGCAAAATGGTCATTTTTAGGGTTTTGACTGCACAAATGCAATTTTTGGCTGTTTGACCTAGCCAATGGCAAACCAAGCTCACATATGGACTCAAGGACCCCATGGAATTATCTTGACATGCTCAACAAGTTCAAAAGATCCCAAGTACACAAGATTGACAGTTGAATTTCCCAGTCAATTGATCAATTTTGACTGTATACTGAAAAGTCAAACTTTGACTTTTTGGTCAAAATCAAGAGTCAAGATTCATTTTTCATCAAAACATGCCAAATCATGAAACTTGCTCACCAAGAAATCAAAAAATGCAAATTAGGGTTAGAAATGAGAATTTTTCATAACTTAGAATTTTTCTAAGTTATGAAAAACCCTAATTTTTTCCCAACTTTGCCCCACTTTCTCACCAAGATTCATTTGGATTCAAACAAATGTCAAAACATGAAAGTTGTAGCTTGTTTCATAATCTACAACTTTGATTCACAAAGTTTTCCCAAATGAAGCTTGTATCTCAAGTTACAAATTTTAGAATAAGGGTACTAAACCATTCTTAACTTAGTGAAATTTTAACCTATTTTGGCAAGGTTTTCTACCTAACTTCAAGTCCATTTTCCATACACTTCCACTTGGAATTTCAATTTGCATTTCAAAGATGGATTGTAGTACACATTCCAAGCTTTCCAAAATGTCCAAGAACTCATCAAGCAACCTCATAACTTGAGAGATTCGAATTTCACAATATGGCAAAAACTCACTTTTGAATTGGTCATGTACATGTTCATAACTTATGCCATTTTCAAGTCAGCTTAGTTTGTGCTACATTACAGGTCCTTAAACCATCCAACACTCAATAATTTAATGCATGTTCATTGTGCTAAAGTGTTTTTCTATGAGTTCAAGCATTACATACAAGTTTAATCCATTTATGGAAAAAGCAAAATGGCCATTTTTGCAAAAGTTAAGCTTTATGTCCAATTGCAAATCCACAAGTACAGATCAAATCTAATTGGCACAAGATTATGAGCATAACACACTGATCAAGAAGGAGTTTTGCAGCATGATTAGGGGTCCTCTACCTGCCTAGAACACAACTTGACATTTTCTTGCTTAAGTGTTAAGAAACATCCCATAACATAACATAACTTTCCTCTCAGCATTAGAAACTTTAAGCAAATATTGTAGACACTTTCTAATCATCCTAACCAAGCTAGAACACGAGCAAACAAGGTCCCAAACACTCCCATTCCCAAAATCACTCTCAAACTGCAAAAACAGGGCAAGGCCTGCAGATTGAACATCATCTCTCATCCCTTGCATGATTTCTTGCCCAAAGCTCATCAAACACATTCCCTAGCATCAATGCAAGCTAACCAAAACCTAAAACACGACCTGTAATTCCTCTAACCAGTTCCACCATTTTCAATTTCTTATTTTGCAGTTGAAGGTCCATAGCTCGATTCAAGGTGTTTCAAAGTAAAGCAAGCATTGGAATAGCATCACCACACCTCAGGAAAGCTATACAGATCATCATCTTACTCTGAAAGCTCCCCCATTGCCAGATAGAACTTCAACTGAACAGGTATTTTTGTGAACTCCTAACTCTTAGTACAAGCATCATTAGCTCTAGGTTTGTGAATAAGAAATGTTCTACTCATGCCCCTGAACCTGTACATACTTTTACTTTTCATTTATTTTGCCTGAGCTGTGAGAATTTAAGGTTTGAAAATGGAAGAAAACTTAGGTCAGGATTTGGGAATGTCAAAATTCTCTCTCATTTCTGAGAGTTAGGATGAGTTTTTTATATATTTAGAATCGTGATTCAATGCTTAACATTTCTTATGTTGGAAGTTTGTGCAAAAGATCAAAGAATCCAGGTGTTTGAATTGGAAGAACAGGCGCGCGTTTTTGTTCAGAGGTTGAAGAAGAAGTTATCTGGGCTGGGCTCGTTTTGTATTTTCTTTTCACACACTCTTTTCACTTTGACACTCCCTGAGCCCAATTTGTGTGTTTTATTGATTTTTTGATTTTTCTTTTTTCATTTTGACTTATTTATTTTTGCTAATAATATTAAAAACATAAAAAAGCATTTTTACACCATTTTTCTATTTTTTAGGCATTTATTTGTTTATATAGACATTTGTACATAAATATATATATATATATATTATTTAGAATAGATAGAAAAAATAGTGCAAATATACTTTATTTCTGATTTTTTGTTTCATTTTTCTTTTGAAAATAGTTTATACAAAATATACTTTTTTTATAAATATTAAATATTATTATTTTTATATATATAGTATTTATTTAATATATATATATATATATATATATATATATATATATATATATATATATATATATATATATATATATATATATATATATATATATATATATATATATATATATATATATATATATATATATATATATATATATATATATATATATATTAATATACTTAGGGCAAAAAATACTAAAATACATACATTTTTTATTTTATTAATATTTGACATGAAAAATACTTTTTATAAATATACTTCATTTTATTTTATTTTTGTACATAATAAATAAATACTTGTGTAAATTAAATAATATATATATTACTTAATAAAAATTAGGGTTTTACCCTTAAAAATAAAAAACTCCAAAAATAATACTTTTTTTTATTTTATTTATTTAACATAAATAATACCTTTTTTTATACATATAAAAATCCCTTTTTTGCATTTTGCATCTTTATTGTATTTTCCATTTAATTTATGCAATTAATTACTTGTAAATGTTCCAAAAGTGATGTAATAGCTAGGTTTAATTTCTTTGTCTAAATATCCCCCCATTTGAACATTTGTACCCCCCTTCCCATATTGTGTTGTAATAGTGTAGGAATTTTACTTTTCACACTTTAAACGCTTTCTAAATATACCATGCTAGAATTAGGGTTTGTATGCAAATAAAAGGAACCAAATTAGTTTGACCTAATTTAAAGATAAACAAGCATGAAATTGGACAACACATATCACACTTGCACCCCTAGGGTATTCCACTTTGTTGCCTTCAAATAAATGGGCCATATTGCATGTTAGGTTTCTTTGGGTAAAACAAACAATCAAATGATCATAGTCCCTCAATGACGCTTTCGAAAAGTTGCCTAAAATGATCAAGTCCCTTCCAAAGAGAAATTGCCCAAAGATACTTAGCACTATTGCAATTATGGTCCAAACGATGACCCGCGCCCGTCCCTTTCACCTCCTAATACAAGATTGTCCACCAAATGCAATGGTGGAACAAACTTGTTAAAAGGGTTAAAACATAGCAATAATCTTTGAGAACTTTAGGGTAGATAGCTCTTAAGTACTTGTCAAACTTGCAAAACAAAAACACTTGCCTATTTTTCAAAATCACACTTTCAAAACCAACTTTCAAAAACCTTGGAACATCTTTTCAAAAAGACAAACACCCTTTTGTAAAACATTCGAGTAAAGAATTGTTACAAGGGTAGCCTATACAAGGCATCTTTTTCAAAACACTTTCAAAAAACCACACACCAAGCACCATTTCAAACAATTGAAAACCAAGGCAAGTTGATCTAAGAAAGTACCTAAGAGCCCATGGATAACCATGGATAGAAAGGGTTCTAATACCTTCCCTTTCTATAATCTACTCCCCGAACCCAAGAAAAATCTCAAAGGTTTTTGCTGTGCTTTTTAGACCTTTCCTTAGGATAAAATAAAAAGTCGGTGGCGACTCTTGCTCAACCGAAACATTTGCAAAAACAAACGCAAAACCATAGTCAGTTCTCCCACCGTATCACAGAACTGGCGACTCTGCTGGGGAAATTATAAAAGTGGAGTAACCTTAGGGCTTAGATCACCCTCTTGCATGACTAATTGTTTGATTTGTTTGCTTTATATCTTGGCTCTATTGTTTGGGTTTGCAATCCTACACCCGGATTTTGGGAAACATTCATAGATAGCAATACGTTGTGGAAACTGTGCGGGGTATACCGACACGGTCGAAGCAATAGCTATATTAGTGCGACATATTTGTGAGTACCGGTAACCCTTGAGTTCAATCAAGGAGAGTACGGGGCCGCTGAGTGATGTCACTAAGCACTAATGACCTAGAACCTTACTTGACCATCTTGGCCTTTTATTAGGAGTAGTGAGATGACCGGCTTTGGTGCAGTCCGAAGTTGGTAGATACTCGATACTACACTCATTGAGGGTTGTTTTCTTGGAATATTTTGGTCGCTAGTTAAGTGGCTAAACCAAAACAATGAACAATGAAAACAATCCCGTGATATTGAGCTCCTTAGAACCCGGTTACTATTTATAGGACAGGTTTTTAAGCCAACTACACTCAAGAGGGTACTTACCTATGAAACCCCATGCAAGCCTGAAACTAGGGTTTGGTGTGATTTGCTTGTACATATGTTTTGTGCATACATCATAGACATCATAAAACATCATATGCATTCACTAACCATTTCAAGGGTTTTGGATCTTCATCTTTGTTCTTGTTTTGTAGGACATGGAAATTCCTCGCAGAAACACCATTCAAGTCAACCTTGTGAGAGTCTCTCCTCAACTCAAAGAGCTCACCTCAAGAATTCCGGAAAACTCATCCTTCAGTGAAAGACATGGTAGACTGCTCAGCTTAGTCAACACCAACATTGAAGAAGACATGATGAAAGTGCTATTCCAGTTCTTTGACCCTCTTCACCACTGTTTCAATTTCCCTGATTATCAGTTGGTGCCCACTTTGGAGGAGTTTTCTCAAATCCTAAGAATCCCTATCCTTAATCAACTACCCTTCAACGGTATGGAAAAGGAACCAAAGCCGGAAGATGTTGCTCGAGCATTACATCTACAACCATCCGACATCAAGGGGCATTGGGAAACCAGAAGCGGCGTCAAAGGATTCTTAGCAAAATTCTTGTTTGAGAAGGCACAAGAATGTTGGAATTCATTGGACCTACAAGCCTTCGAAGAAATTGTGGCACTCCTTATCTATGGGTTGGTCTTGTTCCCAAATTCTGACCAATTGGTAGATGTCAACGCCGTCAAAATCTTCTTGTCCAGAAATCCAATACCAACATTGCTTGGGGACATTCTTCACTCATTTTACACACGAACAATGAGAAAGAGGGGTGTTCTCATGTGCTGTACTCCTCTCCTTGCAAGGTGGTTTATTTCGCACCTTCCACAATCTGTCTTGAAGAATGACCAAGGCTCAAGGTGGTCCCAACGGTTGATGACTCTTACTCACTCTGATGTACATTGGTGTTCTCGGTCCAGAGAAAATGTCATCATCGTGGATCGTTGCGGAGAATTTCCTAATGTTCCTTTACTTGGAATCAGAGGAGGTATCACCTACAACCCTTGCCTAGCTTTGAGGCAATTTGGATATGCACGGAGGGATGGTCCTCATGATATGTTGATTCCTGACCTAGTTTTTGACTTCGACAACGATGCGCAAGGACTTCGCCAAAGATTCATCATAGCTTGGGGGAGACCCAACAAGGTTGATAGCAAGACTCTGGGACACAAGAACTCCATCCCTCTTGAGCCTTATCTCAAGTGGGTACGAGCCCGAGCCCAAAGACTAATGATGCCTTATCCTCATGTACTCCCTGTGATTAAAGAGCCCGTCGAGGAAGGAGAGGTCCCCTACACCATCCTACATCCAGACATGCCTACATCGTGGGAGGAAATGCAGAAAAGTTGGATTCAGCTCAAGGAGGAACGGAACACTTTTGAAGCTAGCTTCTACGCCAGTGAGAAGAAGGTTCTAGATCTTACCCGCCGACTCCATGAGCAAGAGGCCCTCAACACCTACATCGCACCAAAGAGGATGCGCAATGTCTTTTTGCCTTGAGAAGTTATTTTGTAATATTTGGCCCATGGGGCATTTATGTACTAACAAATTTCTTCTTATTAATATGACGTGCGTTCTTCTTTGTCTGAAACAATTTTGAATGTCCTAAATCCTTGAATGCATTGCATACATAAGCATACCATTCATCATGTGCATAAGCAGGTCTCACTCCAGGTTTCCTTATCTATCTGTTGTTTATTTCAATAGGATGGATCTCGAGCAAACAGTCAAAGACCTGCAAGCTCAGAATGCACAGTTCCAGCAACTCCTGATGACCTTGGCTAAGGGTCAGGAGGATATCAAAACTCAATTGGGGAACAAAGACCCAGTGAAAAAGAAGAAAAAGAGACTTGGAGTGGCTACTTTGGGGAGAAGATTTGACGGAGAAGCTCGGAGAGTGCTTGAATTTCCTCCTATTTCTGATGAGGGAACCAGCAAAGGAGGTGGAGCTGCGGTACCTTCCGAGTCTGATGCGGAAGAAGAAGAGGTCGAAGAGGATGAAGATTATTCTGATCAGCAATATCCTCCAGCTGATGACAAATACAAAGGGCTAGAAGACAGATTGGCCGCCATGGAATTACAAAGAGTACCGGGTTTGGATTTTGAAGACTTGGGTTTGGTCGCCGGGATTGTGATTCCCCCAAAATTCAAAGTGCCAGTGTTTGTGAGGTATGATGGGCTGTCCTGTCCCAAAATGCATCTCAGGTCCTACGTGAGAAAGATTCAACCCTATACGGCAGATAAAAACCTCTGGATTCATTTCTTTCAAGACAGCCTTTCGGGAGCTCAGTTGGAGTGGTTTTATCAGCTAGAAGGAACCAGTGTCAGAAATTGGGAAGATTTGGCCACCGCTTTCTACAAACAATACCAGTATAATTCTGACCTTGCTCCTACTCGTACCCAACTTCAGGGTATTTCGTTAGGAACAGGCGAAGGATTCAAAGAGTACGCACAAAAATGGAGGGATTTGGCTGGCAGGGTGCAGCCTCCTTTAACCGACCGTGAACTCGTTGATATGTTTCTAGGGACCCTATCTGGGCCATTTTTCAATCATCTGATTGGTAACTCTTCCGCGGGGTTTACCGATTTGATCTTAACAGGCGAAAGAATAGAAGCTGGCATCAAGTCAGGAAAGATTCAGAAGGGTATTGCTGCAAATGTTAAGAAGAAACCTTTTAAGAAGGAGACATCTGTGGTATATTCTCAGAGAAGAGCGGGGAAGATGGAGCGTCGGCCAACTGTGGGGGCCGTAATGATTCAAAACACTCCAAGTGAGCAGCCTCGCTATAACCAGTCCAGACCAAATCAACAACGAGTGGAACGGCCACAACGGCAGTTCACCCGTATTAATATGACTCCAGCGCAAGTGCTTCCACATCTGTTGAATTTGAATCTCGCCACCATCAAGGAGGCACCAAAGAATGTGAATACGTCCTCTCCGCATTATCATGCTAATGCTAAATGCGCCTACTATTCAGACAGTGTTGGACACGACACCAATGATTGTTGGGCACTCAAGCATAAAATCCAAGACCTGATAGAGGCGAAGGAGGTGGAGTTTGACGCTCCAGAGAAGCCTAATGTGATATCTGCATCCATGCCGAAGCACGGCCGAAATGTCAACGCTATTGAAGAAGATTTGTATGTTGCTGATGTCAATGATCTGACTACTCCATTGCTAACCATTAAGTTGAATTTGTTAAGGGCCGGGATCTTCCCGGGATGTAAAGAAGACTGCTATTGTTGTTACTCTCTGCCGTTTGATTGTCCGTTACTGAAGAAAGGCATCCAAGGCCTTATGGATAGTCGACAAATTTTGTTTGAAAAAGTTTCTGCTGTTCCAGTTCATACTGAAGATGTCTCAATCATAACCATTCACGCCAATCTTTCCAAGGCCGTCAAAAAGCCTGTTAAGATTACACCGGCTACGAAATCTGTTCCTTTGAAGATAACAATGCCAGGGCCTGTCCCCTATGTTTCTGAGAAGTCCATACCATGGAACTATGGTGGTGACGTCTACTACCATGGTATCAAACAAATCGAAATAACTGAAGAAAGTTCGGATATGAAGAAGCCAGCATTAGTAACATTGCAAGCACGAGCAAAATCACCAGGAGAGGGAGAATATTTTCTCCAGAGATTGCCCCTCCAAGAGCAATCTTTGGACCCTCGTCAGCTGACAAGGTCATCCCTGCACCAATAAAACTTTCTGCTAGAACTCCTTTGATTGAAGACGTTGTTGTTCCTAGTACTGTCTCTCCTACCGCTGCTGACAAAGGTAAGGGAATCCAAGATGAGCTCGTCAGGACGAGGGCTCAACCCTTGGTCATCCGGAAACCTCCAAGAAGGAAATGGATGAGATTTTGAGGATAATCAAGAGAAGTGATTACGATGTGGTAGAACAGCTGGGGCAAACCCCCTCCAAGATCTCCATGCTGGCACTATTGCTTTGCTCAGAAGCACACGCTAAAGCCCTGATAAAATTCCTGAAGGCAGCCCATGTGCCCCAGGAGACCTCTGCAGATCAATTTCAAAATTGCGTGGCTAGCCTGACTGCGGACAATGGATTAGGTTTTTCTGATGCCGACCTAACTCCTAAAGGTAGGAACCACAATGATGCTTTGCACATTTCAGTCGAGTGTCGAGGAACTACTCTCGCACACGTCTTGGTCGACACTGGTTTGTCGCTGAATGTATTACCTAAAAAGGCCTTGGACCGACTAGATTGTGAAGGGTTGGAGTTGAAGCCGAGTGATATTGTTGTCAGAGATTTCGATGGTTCGAAGAGAATGGTCCATGGGGAGGTTGAAATTCCCATCAAGATAGGCACTGAGGTGTTTAAATCTACTTTCTATGTGATGGACATCCGTCCATCATACTCTTGCTTGCTGGGTAGGCCTTGGATACACCATGCTGGGGCAGTCACCTCCTCCTTACATCAGATGTTGAAGTATCCTGTCAAGGGGAAGATCATTACTGTCCATGGCGAAGAAGAGTACATGATTAGCCACTTAAATTCTTTCCGGTATGTGGAGGTTGAAGGGGAATTCATTGAGACGCCGTTTCAACATTTCGAAGAAGTCCTTCCTGAAATAGAAGTAGCAAAGTTGGCAGCTGAGACACCGAGGCAGATGGCCAGGATGGCATCTCTGGAGGACGCAAGGGCCGCAATAAAAGAAGGAAAGAATTCAGCATGGGGGCAGTTACCTGATATTCCGCATAAGACTGACAAATTTGGGTTAGGGTTCACAGCCGCAGGCCAGAAAGCTATGCGCCGTTCGAAGATTGAAAGGGCGCCAGTCAAAATTTCTCCCTACGGAATCAACGCCTTGGAGGACGAGGACAAAGAAAGCAACATTGAAGAGTGGATTTATCCAACTGTCAAAGGAGGATTGAGCAACTGGGAGGCAAAAGACTTTGTCCCCATCACTTTTATTCATCAGTAATTTATCTGTTAAACATTTCTTATTTGGTCTGTAATATTTACTCTCAAACAATCCGTACACTATCTTTTCACCTCATGCCTTGCCCGGGGCATGTAGGTCCATTTGTAAGGGTTTTGATTATTTTTCATATCCATATGCCATGTTTAATGATTCATTGGACGTTTTTCATTTGATAAACTGCTTGTGCTCATTTTCTTTCCTTTTGCATTTTTTTGTTTAAGGATGGCTATCCCTTACACACACCCACACTCACCAATGCAGGTACCCATCCACTCCGGATTCCATGGGTGACGATTCTGCTATATCTTTCAATAACTCTGAAGATCTGGTCAATCTAGCTGAGTATGAAGATGACGAAGGTTGTGAAGTACCCGGGGAACTAGCCAGACTTCTACAGCAAGAGGAAAGGGCCATCTTACCTCATGAAGAGTCATTGGAAACTGTCAACTTAGGGACCGAGGAAGACCGGAAGGAGGTACAAGTGGGTGCCAATCTGGAACCAAGAGTCAAGGAGCGCCTGGTACAGTTGTTGAATGATTATGTTGAAATCTTCGCTTGGTCTTATGAAGACATGCCGGGTTTAGACACAAACATCGTGGTTCACCGTCTCCCCACAAGAGAGGATTGTCCATCGATCAAGCAAAAAGTTCGCCGAATGAGGCCTGACATGTCTGAAAAAATCAAAGCAGAAGTAATGAAGCAATTTGACGCTGGCTTTCTGGCTGTTACGTCCTATCCTCAATGGGTCGCTAACATCGTGCCAGTACCTAAGAAAGATGGCAAAGTCAGGATGTGTGTGGACTACCGGGATTTGAATAGGGCCAGCCCCAAAGATGATTTTCCACTCCCACACATTGACATTTTAATCGACAATATAGCTCAGCATAAAGTGTTTTCCTTCATGGATGGATTCTCGGGCTACAATCAAATCAAAATGGCCCCCGAGGATATGGAGAAAACAACTTTTGTCACGCAATGGGGCACTTTCTGTTACAAGGTGATGCCGTTCGGGCTGAAGAACGCAGGGGCAACTTATCAACGCGCCATGGTAGCTTTATTTCATGATATGATACATCATGAGATTGAAGTTTACGTAGACGATATGATAGCTCGGTCACAAACAGAGGAAGAGCACCTTGAACATCTAGAAAAGCTGTTTGCCAGGTTGAAAGAATACAAGCTCAGGCTGAATCCAAGTAAATGCACTTTTGGAGTTAGGTCTGGTAAACTCTTGGGATTCGTTGTAAGCAACAAAGGCATTGAAGTCGATCTGGTAAAAGTGAAAGCAATACAAAAAATGCCTGCTCCCCGTACTGAAAAGGAGGTTAGAGGGTTCTTGGGGCGCTTGAACTATATTGCCAGATTCATCTCTCATCTGACTTCTACCTGTGAGCCAATTTTCAAACTCTTGAAGAAAGATCAGGTAGTTGAATGGAACGACGATTGTCAAGCTTCTTTTGATAGAATCAAGGAGTATTTGCTAGAACCCCCTATTCTGATGCCACCCGTTGAAGGAAGACCATTGATCATGTATTTGACCGTCTTGGATAACTCAATGGGGTGTGTTTTGGGCCAGCATGATGAGTCTGGTCGAAAAGAGCATGCTATTTATTACCTTAGCAAAAAGTTTACCGACTGTGAGACTCGCTACTCACTGCTCGAGAAAACTTGCTGCGCTTTGGTATGGGCTGCTCGCCGACTAAGACAGTATATGTTGACTCATACTACCTTGTTGATTTCCAAAATGGATCCTATCAACTATATTTTCGAAAAGCCCGCCTTATCTGGAAGGATAGCTAGATGGCAAATGATCTTGACTGAGTATGACATCCAGTACACCACCCAAAAAGCTATCAAGGGGAGTGTACTAGCTGACCATCTGGCTCATCAGGCTATCGAAGATTATCAACCCATGAGATTTGACTTCCCGGACGAGGACATCATGAATTTGGACAACATAGAAAGTAACGGACCGTATGACGGACCCGAAAAGGGATCCCGATGGACCCTGTACTTTGATGGCGCTTCAAATGCACTTGGAAACGGTATTGGCGCAATACTCATTTCTCCGGAAGGATGTCACACACCTTTCACGGCCCGACTTTGCTTCAGCTGCACAAACAACATGGCTGAGTATGAAGCTTGGATCTTTGGTCTCAAGGCTGCTATAGACTTGGGGATCAAATCTTTGATCGTATTTGGGGACTCGGCTTTGGTCATCAGCCAAATCAAAGGAGAGTGGGATACCAAGCATCCTAATCTTATCCCATACAAAGAACATGTCCTGACATTGTTGCCTCATTTCGAGCAAATTACCTTCGAGCATTTCCCGCAAGAAGAGAATCAGCTAGCAGATGCTCTAGCCACAATGTCCTCCATGTTTAAACTCAACTGGGATAACGAGGCTCCCCAAATCACCATCGAGCGAATGGATGAACCTGCGCATTGTCACGAGATTAATACCGAAGAAGTAGTGGAACAACCTTGGTTCCATGAAATCAAAAGGTATCTCGAGACCAGAGATTATCCTGAAGGAGCTTCCGTAAATGACAAGAAGTTCTTAAGGAAATTCGCTGCTAAGTTCTTCCTGAGCAACAACATCCTTTACAAACGAAGCCATGATTGTGTATTACTCCGATGCATAGATAAAGCTGAAGCAGAGTTGATCATGACTGATATACACAGCGGCACATTTGGCACTCACTTGAGCGGGCATACAATGGCTAAGAAGATCCTAAGGGCAGGCTATTACTGGTCTACCATGGAAGCTGACTGCCATCAACATTCCCGTACTTGCCACAAATGTCAGGTCTACGCTGACAAAGTTCATATCCCTCCGGTCCCTCTCAATGTTCTGACTACTCTGTGGCCCTTTGCAATGTGGGGCATTGATATGATTGGAGAGATCAAGCCCACGGCTTCCAACGGACATCGCTTCATCCTGGTTGCCATTGACTATTTCACCAAATGGGTCGAAGCAGCTTCCTTCGCCTCGGTTACTAAAAATGTGGTTGCCCGCTTTATCAAGCAAAATCTCATATGTCGGTATGGTGTTCCGGACAGGATCATCACAGACAACGGTACAAATCTGAATAACACGATGATCACCGCATTGTGCGAACAGTTCAAGATTTATCATCACAATTCATCTCCCTATCGGCCGAAGATGAACGGTGCTGTTGAAGCTGCGAACAAAAACATTAAGAAGATCATTCAGAAAATGACTGTCACTTACAAAGACTGGCATGAGATGTTACTGTTTTCTCTGCATGGATACCGTACGACGGCACGTACTTCAACTGGGGCAACCCCATTTTCTTTGGTTTATGGCATGGAAGCTGTTTTTCCTATGGAAGTTCAGATTCCTTCTCTAAGGATTATGAAGGATGCAGGTTTGAATGAAGATGATTGGATGCAGACCCGACTTGATCAACTCAATCTGATCGACGAAAAGCGACTTGCTGCTATATGCCATGGTCAGACATATCAAAAGCGGATGATCAAGGCCTTCAATAAGAAGGTCAGACATCAAGTGTATCAAGTCGGAGATCTCGTAATCAAGCGGATTATCTTGCCGCAAAGTGATCCCAGGGGCAAATGGACTCCTACATATGAAGGACCATTTGTGATCAAGAGCATATTTTCTGGTGGTGCAATGATTCTGACCACCATGGACGGCGACGATCTGCCGCACCCTGCGAATGCAGACATAGTCAAAAGATACTACGCATAAAAATAACCCGACGAGTCGAAAACCCGAAAGGGCGGCTTGGGCAAAAATGGGCATCCCGGTGGATCGAAAACCCGAAAGGGCGGTTCAGGCAAAAATTAGGGATAAAAACAAAAAAATCTGTACACCCGGCAAGTCGAAAACCCGAAAGGGCGGCTTGGGCAAAAAGGGGTTTCCCGGTGGATCGAAAACCTGAAAGGGCGATTCAGGCAAAAGTTAGGGAATTAAAGCGTATGACTATGTCTCGTCGGATCACTTCAAAAGACAATCTCTTCATCAACCAGTTCCAGGCTTCTGATCAATCCAGTCATCGGCAAACTGAGCATTGAATGGACAGATATTCATAGTTGGGAAAGCTATAGCAGAATGGAATCCCATGGAATTATTTCACATAGCCATCCTTTATTTTGTATAAATCTTTCAATGTTTACGTCAGAATCCTCTTACTAGGATGATTGTCTCCTTTGTACAAATATACTCATAAAAAGTCAATACAAATACTTTTCCCAGAAATTTGTGTCTTTTCCGTTCTTTTGCACTAATTGTTTACTTTGAGAAACGTCCAATGTTTTGTTAAATAGGCATATGCATTTGAACATAATCATTTCCTTATGAATCAAGAAAGAGGATTACTGATAGGTCAAAGGTACAGTTGGATATCTTGATACCCTTTCAAAGGAAACCCCCAAGAGATTTGGAATCCATATCCCAGCAAACCCTGAAGCTGATCCCCAGTAGATTTTGGAAGCTTATCCCCTGCAGAGTACGGACGTCTCTCCCGAGTTTTATTCAAAGTTATTCCTCACAAGGGCTTATAATTGGCTTATCCTCAGCTTATTGCCATGGAAGATCGCACTCGCCAAAATTCTTCCTATCCCCAGCGGAGTTCATCAGATTTCCCCCAACATAACTTATCAATACAATCCCCAGAGGAGGTTGTCTTTGTACATCCCCGGCCAGAGGATCCTCCAGAACTCATTTCCCCTCAGAGTTTAAGTTTCAGTATCCCCAGCCGAGCTAAAGCTTCAAATTGTCAATCCCCAGCGGAGCCAGACTAATGAACCTTTTCCGCACAGAGTTTTAGGAAGGAAAATCTTGAGTTCCCCAGTGAAGTCGCAAGAGATACTTCCCTCCAAGCTGAAGATTCTCAGTCTTACCTCCCCAGCATGAGTCTATTAGATTGGAGTTCCCCAGTAAAAGTCATCAGGAATTCCCCAGAAGATTGGTATACAACCCAAGCTTTTTATTCCCCAGCAACAACCAGGAGTTATTCTTCCCGGCAGCAGTCGAGATACTGTCACCTTCAGCCATCTCGGATTCATCTATCCGTTGCAAGACAGCTCTCCAGCTTACATACGCATTCATTTACATTCATATCATATAGCATACATTGTGTCATGCATCATAACATTGCATATAACTAACTCTTTACCTTTTCAGGTAAGATCAGTCGAAAGACTAAAATCATTATCTTCCGAGATTCTTTCCAGGAATTGTTCAGATGTGACCCAGACGCGACAACATTCTAATGCTTATTCCAAATTTATCCAGATGCAGTTTTACACGAGCTCATCATCAGGAAGCCCTACACCGATTCCTCCTCAAGATTTCTGAAGACAGTTCACGGGTTCTCTAAGTAACGGATGTTAACCTATCGCTTGTTCAGATTCTTCTCCAGACTTCTGAAAACAGTCTATGGATTCTTCCCAACAACGGATGTTAATCTATCAACTTGTTCAGATGCAACCTTTGAAAACAGTTTACGGACACTTCCCAACAACGGATGCTGCTCTATTGCTTATTCAACTTCAAGATTTCTGAAAACAGTTCACGGGTTCTCCAGTAACGGATGTTAACCTATCGCTTGTTCAGATTCTTCTCAAGACTTCTGAAAACAGTTATGGATTCGTCCTAACAACGGATGTTAATCTATCGCTTGTTCAGATGCAACATTTGAAAACAGTTTACGGACGCTTCCCAACAACGGATGTTGCTCTATTGCTTATTCAACTTCAAGATTTCTGAAAACAGTTCACGGGTTCTCCAATAACAGATGTTAACCTATCGCTTGTTCAGATTCTTCTCAAGACTTCTGAAAACAGTTTATGGATTCTTCCCCATACCGGATGTTAATCTATCGCTTGTTCAGACTCTTCTCAACTTTTGAAAACAGTTTACGGATGCCTCCAGATACGGATGTCAATCTATTGCTTATTCAGCCCCCAGTTCAGAGATGGTCCTAAACATGGGTACCTTTCTGATGCTCATTCCAGATGGCATCTTTAAGCCAGTCCCCGACAAGTTTCTGTCACTCCTCCCGATGGCATCGTTAAGCCCATCTCCAAATGGCATCTCTAAGCCCATTCCCACATCCATTGCTTTGACGAGTGCAAATTTAAGGGCACTCTAGTGTCCAATCTCCTTTTACCCTCGAGTCACGAAAGGCAAACCTGCCAATCTAACTCTTCAGATTCAAGAAGATTGAACAGGGGCAACTGTTGTACCCCAAAATTTTCCCTCTCATTTCTCAATGATTTCTCATCACAAAGCCCTTGAAGCTCAAGATCCAGTTAGGGTTTCATCTGCTCAAGACTTCTCCTTGCACTGTTGACCCAAATTAGGGTTTGTGTTTGCACAAAGATGTTTTGACCTAAAATGCCTAAGATGACTTTCTTGCTTCATATTGGACTCCCAAGTTTATCCATATCAAGTTTCAAGTCTTGATTCCAAGTTTTGCCCCAGTCAATTGGACAGTTGACCTAGAAATCAGCTGTATTGGGGAAAAAGTCAACTGTGGCCAATTGACAGTCAAACCTCATGAAAATTGACCCACATCAACATTATGAACTCATATAGACCATTTGATCAAGTTTGGATCACAATTCCACAAGAAATTTGATCAGATCACCAAAAGGGCAAAATGGTCATTTTTAGGGTTTTGACTGCACAAAGGCAATTTTTGGCTGTTTGACCTAGCCAATGGCAAACCAAGCTCACATATGGACTCAAGGACCCCATGGAATTATCTTGACATGCTCAACAAGTTCAAAAGATCCCAAGTACACAAGATTGACAATTGAATTTCCCAGTCAATTGATCAATTTTGACTGTATACTGAAAAGTCAAACTTTGACTTTTTGGTCAAAATCAAGAGTCAAGATTCATTTTTCATCAAAACATGCCAAATCATGAAACTTGTTCACCAAGAAATCAAAAAATGCAAATTAGGGTTAGAAATGAGAATTTTTCATAACTTAGAATTTTTCTAAGTTATGAAAAACCCTAATTTTCTCCCAACTTTGCCCCACTTTCTCACCAAGATTAATTTGGATTCAAACAAAAGTCAAAACATGAAAGTTGTAGCTTGTTGCATAATCTACAACTTTGATTCACAAAGTTTTCCCAAATGAAGCTTGTATCTGAAGTTACAAATTTTGGAATAAGGGTACTAAACCATTCTTAACTTAGTGAAATTTTAACCTATTTTGGCAAGGTTTTCTACCTAACTTCAAGTCCATTTTCCATACACTTCCACTTGGAATTTCAATTTGCATTTCAAAGATGGATTGTAGTACACATTCCAAGCTTTCCAAAATGTCCAAGAACTCATCAAGCAACCTCATAACTTGAGAGATTCGAATTTCACAATATGGCAAAAACTCACTTTTGAATTGGTCATGTACATGTTCATAACTTATGCCATTTTCAAGTAAGCTTAGTTTGTGCTACATTACAAGTCCTTAAACCATCCAACACTCAATAATTTAATGCATGTTCATTGTGCTAAAGTGTTGTTCTATGAGTTCAAGCATTACATACAAGTTTAATCCATTTATGGAAAAAGCAAAATGGCCATTTTTGCAAAAGTTAAGCTTTACGTCCAATTGCAAATCCACAAGTACAGATCAAATCTAATTGGCACAAGATTATGAGCATAACACACTGATCAAGAAGGAGTTTTGCAGCATGATTAGGGGTCCTCTACCTGCCTAGAACACAACTTGACATTTTCTTGCTTAAGTGTTAAGAAACATCCCATAACATAACATAACTTTCCTCTCAGCATTAGAAACTTTAAGCAAATATTGTAGACACTTTCTAATCATCCTAACCAAGCTAGAACACGAGCAAACAAGGTCCCAAACACTCCCATTCCCAGAATCACTCTCAAACTGCAAAAACAGGGCAAGGCCTGCAGATTGAACATCATCTCTCATCCCTTGCATGATTTCTTGCCCAAAGCTCATCAAACACATTCCCTAGCATCAATGCAAGCTAACCAAAACCTAAAACACGACCTGTAATTCCTCTAACCAGTTCCACCATTTTCAATTTCTTATTTTGCAGTTGAAGGTCCATAGCTCGATTCAAGGTGTTTCAAAGTAAAGCAAGCATTGGAATAGCATCACCACACCTCAGGCAATCTATACAGATCATCATCTTGCTCTGAAAGCTCCCCCATTGCCAGATAGAACTTCAACTGAACAGGTATTTTTGTGAACTCCTAACTCTTAGTACAAGCATCATTAGCTCTAGGTTTGTGAATAAGAAATGTTCTACTCATGCCCCTGAACCTGTACATACTTTTACTTTTCATTTATTTTGCCTGAGCTGTGAGAATTTAAGGTTTGAAAATGGAAGAAAACTTAGGTCAGGATTTGGGAATGTCAAAATTCTCTCTCATTTCTGAGAGTTAGGATGAGTTTTTTATATATTTAGAATCGTGATTCAATGCTTAACATTTCTTATGTTGGAAGTTTGTGCAAAAGATCAAAGAATCCAGGTGTTTGAATTGGAAGAACAGGCGCGCGTTTTTGTTCAGAGGTTGAAGAAGAAGTTATCTGGGCTGGGCTCGTTTTGTATTTTCTTTTCACACACTCTTTTCACTTTGACTCCCCCTGAGCCCAATTTGTGTATTTTATTGATTTTTTGATTTTTCTTTTTTCATTTTGACTTATTTATTTTTGCTAATAATATTAAAAACATAAAAAAGCATTTTTACACCATTTTTCTATTTTTTAGGCATTTATTTGTTTATATAGACATTTGTACATAAATATATATATATATATATTATTTAGAATAGATAGAAAAAATAGTGCAAATATACTTTATTTCTGATTTTTTGTTTCATTTTTCTTTTGAAAATAGTTTATACAAAATATACTTTTTTTATAAATATTAAATATTATTATTTTTATATATATAGTATTTATTTAATAAATAATAAAGATATATATATATATATATATATATATATATATATATATATATATATATATATATATATATATATATATATATATATATATATATATATATATATATATATATATATATATATATATATATATATATATATATATATATATATATATATATATATATATATATATATATATATATATATATATATATATATATATATATATATATATATATATATATATATATATATATATATATATATATATATATATTAATATACTTAGGGCAAAAAATACTAAAATACATACATTTTTATTTTATTAATATTTGACATGAAAAATACTTTTTATAAATATACTTCATTTTATTTTATTTTTGTACATAATAAATAAATACTTGTGTAAATTAAATAATATATATATTACTTAATAAAAATTAGGGTTTTACCCTTAAAACATAAAAAACTCCAAAAATAATACTTTTTTTTATTTTATTTATTTAACATAAATAATACCTTTTTTTATACATATAAAAATCCCTTTTTTGCATTTTGCATCTTTATTGTATTTTCCATTTAATTTATGCAATTAATTACTTGTAAATGTTCCAAAAGTGATGTAATAGCTAGGTTTAATTTCTTTGTCTAAATATCCCCTCATTTGAACATTTGTACCCCCCTTCCCATATTGTGTTGTAATAGTGTAGGAATTTTACTTTTCGCACTTTAAACGCTTTCTAAATATACCATGCTAGAATTAGGGTTTGTATGCAAATAAAAGGAACCAAATTAGTTTGACCTAATTTAAAGATAAACAAGCATGAAATTGGACAACACATATCACACTTGCACCCCTAGGGTATTCCACTTTGTTGCCTTCAAATAAATGGGCCATATTGCATGTTAGGTTTCTTTGGGTAAAACAAACAATCAAATGATCATAGTCCCTCGATGACGCTTTCGAAAAGTTGCCTAAAATGATCAAGTCCCTTTCAAAGAGAAATTGCCCAAAGATACTTAGCACTATTGCAATTATGGTCCAAACGATGACCCGCGCCCGTCCCTTTCACCTCCTAATACAAGATTGTCCACCAAATGCAATGGTGGAACAAAATTGTTAAAAGGGTTAAAACATAACAATAATCTTTGAGAACTTTAGGGTAGATAGCTCTTAAGTACTTGTCAAACTTGCAAAACAAAAACACTTGCCTATTTTTCAAAATCACACTTTCAAAACCAACTTTCAAAAACCTTGGAACATCTTTTCAAAAAGACAAACACCCTTTTGTAAAACATTCGAGTAAAGAATTGTTACAAGGGTAGCCTATACAAGGCATCTTTTTCAAAACACTTTCAAAAAACCACACACCAAGCACCATTTCAAACAATTGAAAACCAAGGCAAGTTGATCTAAGCAAGTACCTAAGAGCCCATGGATAACCATGGATAGAAAGGGTGCTAATACCTTCCCTTTCTATAATCTACTCCCCGAACCCAAGAAAAATCTCAAAGGTTTTTGCTGTGCTTTTTAAACCTTTCCTTAGGATAAAATAAAAAGTCGGTGGCGAGTCTTGCTCAACCGAAACATTTGCGAAAACAAACGCAAAACCATAGTCAGTTCTCCCACCGTATCACAATAATCAATAGCTAAGTGCATAAAGACATGATGAAGGATGTGTATTGATTACAGAAAATTAATCAAAGTCACTCGAAAAGACCATTTCGCTCTTCCATTCATAGATTAAAGGCTTGAGAGCCTAGCCAAGCACTCACTTTTTTTCTACTTGGACGGTTATTCGAGATTCTTCTAAATCCCAATCCATCCATATGATTAGGAAAAAACTACATTCACATACCCCTATGGCACACTCATCTACCGTCGAATGTCATTTGGGCTATGTAACACGCCAACAACCTTCCAAAGATGCATGATTGCAATCTTTGCAGACTTCTTAGATGATATCATGGATGACTTCTCTGTGTGTGAATCATGTTTTGAAAATTTCCTTGTGAATTTAAAGAAGGAGTTGGAAAGGTATGTGAAAGTTAACTTAGTGTTGAGTTAGGTCAAAAGAGGGAATATTCATTGGACATATGTTGTCCAAAAGAGGATTTTAATTTGGAAAGGCTATGATTGAGGTTATTAAGAACCTCCAACCACAAAAAACTGTTAGAGAAGTCTTGAGTTTTCTTGGACATGTTGGTTTCTATCAGTGATTCATAAAAGACTTATACAAAATCACAAAACCTCTAACTGGTCTTTTAATAAAGGATGTTAAGTTCATCTTTGATGAATAATTCCATGAATATTTCCAACTGTTGAAACACACACTAATATCAACACCTATTATGCAACCTCCTGATTGGAGTAAACTATTTGAGTTCATGTGTGACACTGGTGATTAAGTAGTAGCCCATGTTTAAGGACAACACATAGTTAAAAAGTTACATGTTATCTACTATTCTAGTAGGACCCTAGATTGAGTCGATATTAACTATGCCACAACTGGAAAAGAGCTTTTAGTTGTTGTCTTTGCAATTGATAAATTTCAATCCTACCTAGTGGGTTCAAAATTATCATCTACACGGACCATGCAGCTATAAGGTATCTACTAAGTAAGAAGGATCAAATACGAGGTTACTTTGGTTCATTATACTGCTGCAAGATTTTGACTTGGAGATCCACGATAAAAAGGGAAATGGAAATGTATTAGTGGATCACCTATCAAGAATCAGTGAGAGTAAAGTAGAAGAATTTCCCATTAATGATTATTTTCCCTATGATAGGCTTGTAGCCTTTGTTAGAGTTGAAGCACCCTTTTACGCTCATCTTACCGATTTTCTTGAAGAAGGCATCCCTGGCATTGAGAAAGAACCAAAAGACGCAACAATTATTAAAAAAAATCTGAAGTCATGTGGTACGCTAATTATATCAACTATCTCGTTGTTGGAGTCATGCCCCCTGACCTGGCCTATTAGCAGAAAATATGTTTTTCTATGATCTTAGCAGGACTACTAGGATGACCATCTCTTATTTAAAAGAGGTATCAACTGTATTTTCCATAAATGTTTCCTTGACAATGAAATCAAGATGTCATCATCCATTTCCATTCCCTACCTTATGGAGGGAATATGAGCATAGAAAAGACCGCTACAAAGATCCTTCAAGTTGGACTTTATTTGCCCACTATCTTTAAGGATGTCCATATTTTCACCATGGAGTGTGACTACTGTGGCAAGCAAAATGGCGTCATTATCGTGGATTTGGATTGGTGTTTAGATATTGAAAGCAGTGCAATAATTGCTATATTTTTAAGCTTTGGACATATTGTTTATATTGTATTTACACTTGTATATTTATACTTGTATACTTACTTGTCTATGTTTTCCATTCTTGTATATTTATACATGTTTTCCTTACTTGTCTATTTTATATATATGTTTACTTTATACTTGTTTGCCATACTTGTTTATTTTCTATATATGTGTTGTCCATCATGTTTGTGTATGCATATATCTTTGTTTCCCTTCACATTTTCTAAAGTGCTGATTAGGAGTATCCGTTGGTGAACAACTAGACATGCAAAGAGGCAACAAGGAAGAGTGTCAATAAATAAAGGCGTCAAGCTAACGACGTAAAACAAGTGCTTGTTGGGAGGCAACCCAACTTTTGACATTTTGACATCTTTATATTTAGGTAGTTGAGTTAGTGTAGGTGATAATAGATTAAAAGCATGAAGTTCTGATGCATTTCTGAGTTTTAGCATAGAAATGTTTGCATTGAGCATGCTCTATAAGCGCTAAGCACGCTCTGTATATATATGCACGCTACGTGCATCTTGTGGGGCTAAGAGCTCCCTACTGCTATGCCAGTCAAAATTATTTTCACTCGGCCTTCTTACCAACTTTTACCAAGGAAATTGTAAGTAGTAAATAGTAGTAGTTAATTTATAATATTTTTGTTATTTGTATTTAAAGTTTGGTCTAATTATTTGAAGAAGCATGAAGTAATTGTTTCAAGTTTGATTGTTTCAACATGCAAATGTATGGTAATGATAGTTTTTGAAGTTGGTACATTGTAAGGTACATGTTTAATTATTTCTCTAACATAGCATGAATATGAACTTAGGCTTTGTACAAATATCATGTCATTCGTTCCTTTGCAATACTTGTTCATAATTGATCACTTTAGATTTTACCCAAAATGTGAGAAAGCTTTCCATTATTCACTATATACATAAGAGACCAATAATTCTTATTTTAATTAGGTTTTATTATGTTTGATCTTGCATTTATGTTGAACTGTTTGAAAGCATGAAAATGATCAAGAAATTTTTTGAAATTGAGCACAACCACTTGACCAAATAAATTAACTTACCTTGTGAATGAGCGAGAATTCGTTAACCCCTTTGAGCCTTTTTGTCACGGTCCATATTGTAGTTGAATTATGGTACTTGTGCACGAGTAATTAGTTCATTGATTTTTGAATGGATCTTGAGTTTGTTTCTTGAACCATCAACCATAAATTGTGTTGGAATTTTTCCCCTTTCCTTAGAAAGCTTGGAAGTATTCTTATTATAATGTGTTATTGTATTAAAGTTGGGGAGAGAAATGTTGGTTGCTAAGTTTCGAATAAGAAAGTTATTGAAAAATAAAAATAAAAAAAGAAAGAAAAAAAAGAAAAGAAAAAAAAGAAAAGCTTTGAAAGAAAATAATATTGGCAAGCGTTGTATTCCAACATTTGAGTTCAAGGGTGTAATGTTTGAAAAGGGTAAAATAAAGTTGTGAATGCTTGAGAATGTGATAAGTGAATGCTCTCATAGGATTAGACAAGTTTTGTTTCAACTACCTTTAGAAATAACCCTTATTTGTTAACCAAGTCACATTACAACCCTTGAAAGTCCTTTGTGATTTATGCTTTTATGCTTTTCAACATGAGTTTTTTTTTTATGAATGCATAATTTAATTTGACGTCAGTAAGATTTCTGGGTGAGAGACAAGTCCCTCGTGTTTTTTTTCATCTATTGATGAAGTTGTGTTCTGGGTGTGATTCATGTTTGAACATGTATTGTCTTAGAATTTTTTATATGTCTTTTGTGCTTAGAATTTGTTTCATATTCATGGTGTCGTTGTTGTATAGTGGTAAGCATTGCTTTGTTGTGCTTTTAATTTTGAACCGTGCATTTGTTTTTGTTTCTCAAAACTAGTTGATTCATAATTTCTTGGATGTTGCTTTTGTTTCCTTAGGTTGGAGAGACTTTTGTTTGAGGGAAAACAAAGTTCTATGTTGGGGAGAGTTGTTAGGGGCCAAATTGTGTTAATATTCAATATCGTTAAGTGGTTCCTTTTAACTCAATTCATTTCATATTCATGTTAAAACCTCAACTTTAGTGTAAATAATAGTGTTATAGTTGTATCATGTAAATATTGTATAAATTAATCATTTTTGCCTTATTTTGTAGGATTGTTCGCGTTATTTTAGCATTGAGCATTAAAAGGAAAATAAAGCTTCAAGTTGCAATTTTTGGATGGAAATAAAGAGCTACAGATCGGGCTAAGCACATTCAAAGCGCGTTTTAATTTTTCTGGATAGAAGGTAGTAAGCTAAGCCCCAAATTTGGGGCTAAGTGTAGTCTGCAACATAAGGAGGTTTGGTGCAATAAGTGGAAGCGTGCTTAACCGGCTCTGACAAGGCTAAGCGCGACCTGCGATGTTGAAAATGTATAAATAAAGTTCAAATCATATTTTTTAGGGGGTGACCCAATTTTGAGAGAGGGTTTCACCATTTTTAGGGTTTCCACCATATTTTAGGGTGAAACACCAATTTTGGAGTGTTAGATGCTTAGAAATCAACAAGAGAGGATGCATCTTGAAGATCCAGAGAAGGATTCATATTGATTGTTGAAGCATCAAGGTTGATGTTAGTTCGTTTTGTCTCTTCTCTTTGTATTTTTCTATGTAAGTAGTTAAAACTCTCTTTTGTTAGGATTGTTTGTAAGTATACCATATTCATATGTATTTTCATTAATCATGGTGTTGTTTACAATGTATGATTGAATCTATATTAATTTTTTCTTTGTTTTATGTTTTATCTTAATGGGTTCGGATTTCTATATACATATACAATTTGAAACTCGAACTAAGATGAATATATGTTAGGTTCTAAACTTTATAAATATATTTAGATATAGTATTCATAGTGGATATTGATGCTTAATGCTATGTGTTGTTTAGTTGCATGAGACATCACCGGTGAGACAATATGGTAGAACTCTCGTAGGTGATTTATACGTGATTATTGATGTGAGGGATACATGATAATATTGATGAATGTTTAAATTGCTTACAACTGATTGGTAGAAATGCATATTTTTATGGTAAATGAAATTCAATCCTGACAAGTCTCTTTCTCTCCAAAGCTTTAATTTTACTTGTCCATGTTTACATTATATACTGTATAGCTATCATACAACTTAAAGCATAAAGAGGTAACGACTATTGAACAACATTGATATCAGACTAATCTCTATGGAGACGATAAAATAAATAAAGTAATACTTACTACTTTTGCTTTCTACTTTACCACATCAACAAAATGATTTTGTTTCTACGGTAAAACAACAAGAAAAAGTATTAAGTATTACTTTATTCGTCTCCACATATCAATTTCGTTCAACATTCCCTACCTCTAGCTCAACTGCACCTTTTCATTGCATCAAGATCACATACTTAGTTTCCTTCTAACCCTCTCATCTTTGGGTTTGTTTCTTTAGAGATCATCAAGCACCCCTTTGTGCATCTTTTAACCTTTGTGTTTAATATTTCTTTTATGCTTTACTGACCACTAATCAAAATATCAAAAAATATATGTTTTGTTTCCCTTATATTTTTGTGAAAGGTAGGGATTATACCAAGTTAATCAAGCTAGGTCTCCTCAACTAGGGTTTTATGGTACAAGCTCAAAATTTGATCAAGAAATTGATTCTCAAAGGCTCATTCATTCAAACATTACCTATAATCTTAGGCATACTGCTCTTAAGCTTCACTCCATTAATTAAACATCAAAAGATCAAGATCAAATGGCTATTTTGCAAGTCGATTCAAGATAGGTCATTTGCATTAGATGCATTCATTTAATAAAGGCACCTTTGTTAAAAAGATCAGTGGTCATACACGTTAGGGTTTCATAGTGGTTTTAAGGCTTCTTCATCAAGTAAGGCTGATATATATGGTTCTTCCTTGAGCAATGAACTATGGAATTAGGGTTTTGAGGTATGGTTACTTTGGATTCTCCTCTTCTTCAAGTTACAATGCTATTTTCCACTCAAATTCATCAAGGTCTTGGATTAGGGTTTATTTCCCTATGTTTATTAGAAGGTTAGGGTTTCATTTCAAAGACATCTTGAACATCTTTCTCTCTATATCTCAATTCATTAGATTAAGGTTTCTCATCTTTTAAGCGTGAGTTATTGATGTTCATCAATGGAAGATAAATTAAGGTTTTATCTCAAGGATGTATTTCTGTACTTGAATTTTCATATGCATCAATAGGGTTTTTAAAGGCATTGGATTTGTATGGAGATCATTAGTTAAGGCAGAGGATTTGAGGATTGAATTGTTAAAATGTGAGTCTTAATACAATATATGATTTGAGGGTTCATTGTGTTCAAGGCATGTTAATTCTTTAAAATACTCATTTCTTGTAGTATAAGTTAACATTTATTAAGGAATTGAGTTAATGTTTCATTGAGTTGAAGATAATTTAAAGTATTCAGTCAAGTGATGATTTAATTTCAAAATTTGTCCAAAGTTGTCAAGATTTGGTTCATGCAAGATTGCATGTTTTAGGTGGATTTCCTAGTATTAAAGTAACAAAGGCATACTTCATTATTAATATGTTCCAAGTTATCAAGGTCTAAAGCATTATTCAAGTTCATATAAAGTCATGATTCAAAGATGTGCACAATAGTCTATCACAAGGGACAAAGGAGCAAAATTCATAAGGAGATTAGAGTTTTACTTTGAATAATGCCATAAATAAAAAATAGCATACAATTTGAAAGAGAAGTTTATCATTGATTTCAAAATCATTACAAGGAGTTTACAAGGAAAATTTGCACACCAAAATCTCAAAGAACATTAAACCTATTCTAAATCTCCACAATCCCATCTTCATGCTCCATTGGACCTATGACTTGCCTTGCACAAAAGAAAATTAAGCATATTCCTATCTTGCACTATCCAATAGCCAAAAACCTTACAAAATCGGCTGCACATAAATTTTGTTGTCCCAACATCTAAAAATGTCCACACACCAGTCCAAATGTGGCTAAAAATGCCCAAAATAGCTAAACAAAAACTGAATCAGAAAAAGCAACAAGAACAAAGACAAAAAGCAAGAATTGTAAAAACAACAAAGTTCAGAATCTGTACTACAAACTTGCTAGCTAAGAATTGATCCTCACCCTTCCTTTTATGTACCAAATTGTTTATCTAATGGCTACCCTTCATTCCCTCCAAATCTTCACCTATCTTCATCTATTTAACAGACACTGTAATACGGTGGGAGAACTGACTTTTGGGTTTTGTGTTTTATCGCAAATGCTTCAGATAGTAAGAGTCGCCATCGACTTTTCTTTTATCCAATAAAGGAAAGGGTGAAAAGAACAGGAAATACCTTTGAGAATTTTCTGAGTTCGGGGGATAGGTTATGAAAAGGGAAGGTGTTAGCGTCCTTTTCATCCGTAGTTATCTACATGCTCTTAATTGCTAGCTCACTTTTGAAATTCTTAGTATTTGTGTATGTTTGAAAATATTTTGAAAATGCCTAAGTGTGGAAATTTTGTAATGATTATCGTATCGTTGAGAATGTATACAAAATGTTTGTTTTAAATATATTTATTGGGAGAAAGTGTTTGTTTTGTGAAAAGATGTTTCGGAAATGCCAATGTAAGGCTGTTTACTTTATAATAACCCTTGTATCAGTCCTCAAGAGTGTTTTTAAAGAATTTTAAAAGTAGTTATTTGGAAAGTGTGAGGTGTGAAAATTGTCTTAGTTTGTGAGCCAGCGATTACGAGCTTTCTACCTACTCAAAAAGTCTTTGTTCTATTCCTCCTCCTTTAGATAGTGCTATCCTACCATTGGTTAGTAGGAAGCCCTATTATTGGATGTGAGGGACAGGCGTGGGTCATCGTACAATCATAGAAGACAACTTGTAAGATGCTTTAGCAATTGCCACCAGGGACTAAGATCGTTTACCGAAGGCAGCATCGAAGGGTCATCGAGGGACTACGATCTTTTAACCGAGGGTCTTTTCTAAAGCATCTCACGTTCGAGGGACATGACAGTTTAAACTCGAGGCAACAAGTGAGGTTACCCTAGAGGTGCACGTGTGCAAAGTGTTTTGATTTCAAGTATTTTTCTTGAGATTAGGTTTTCTAATGTTTGTTTTAATCTTGCCATACAATCCTATTAAGCTAACAGTAATAAGGAAAGCAGAAAATTATAGAAATTAAATGTTATACGCTATTACAATGCTTCGGGAGTGGGGAGTACAAATTTATGAATGGGGATGAAAAGTCGTAAACCCTAATTACAGCTATTACATACCATTGAGCAGTTAGAATAACTGGGAAATAAAGTACGCAAAGATTTGTAAAATAAAGAAAAGAGAAAAGAAATTGTTTTTGATTTTTTGATGGGAAAAGTTTGATGATTAACCTAATTATTTGATTAATTTTCATTAATACAAGTTTAGTAAAAACCTAAAGAAACTAAATTAAATTTAGTAATAAATGAAAATGGTTAATTAATTTTAATTAATTAAAATGAAAGCTAATTTAGTTAAATCAATTAAAAAGAGAAGTCTAAATTAATTTTAATAAAAAATGGAAACTAATTGTTAGAAAATAATTTTTGATGTTTTATTTAGAAAAATATTTTATAGTATAAACTATAATTCTAATTAATTTACAAATTAATCATTTAAAATAAAATAAGGGGATTAAATTAAATTAATTTTAGTTATTAAAAATTAATTTAATTAATCAAAAACCTAAATCTAATTTTTTTCATGATTTTATGATTTTTATTGATTAAATAAAAAATGAAATTAAAAAAGAAAAGAATTAAATAAAACAAAAAAAGAAAAAGAAACAAATGAGCCTGTGTTGTAAGCAAAAAAGGGGGTATAGAATCAGAAATCCACTAGGCCTAAACACTATAAGCCCAAGCGCCTGTGTAATTCTGTGTAGGTGACCTTCAAGAGGTGCATCATGGGGCTTGCGCTTGGTGCATTGGATCTGCCGGCATGATGATCTGATGGTTGTAACATGAGGTGCATGATGAGCGCATGTGACTTGTTTGCACTGGATATGAAAGAAACAAATATGTGAAAAATAAAAGGGTACCACTGGGGTTCGAACCTAGGTCCTTATAGTCATAGCACGCTTGTTTTCCCACTGGGGTGTCTGTTTCATCCGGTTATGAAACACTCCCCAATAAATATATTATAAACTTGTTTTCAAATATTGAACTTCATCTTCTTCCTCACGCGCGTTTGATAATAACAACAACAACATTTTCAAATTTTGTAAAAGCTTCATTTTTCAACCAAATTGAAAGATGTAAACTTCAAACTTGCTTTATTTTTTACCACGAATTCAACCATGTAACTATTGAAAGCTATAAGTTAAAGGCTGAAACAAATTTTGCTTGGTACCAAACTGAAACCTAATGTTTCAGAAACTTCAATTCCAAAATTCTCATCATATAGTCAACATAAATGAAAACTAAGGACATGGTTAGTTTCAGGGCAATCATATCTACATTTTATCTTTTGAAATTGAAAGCACATGCATGTATAAGGATTTCAAAGTTGGAGAAACATACCTCTTGAAGTCAAAACTCAGAATGTGTATGGAGGCTTCCAGGTGCAAGTAAATGATTAATTAAGCTTCCTTGGACATCCCTGAAGTTGTTCCATTCCTTACTTTATGCTGAAAGTGTCTGAATCTCTCCAACCAAGTCAATGTGCAAGCTTCGGATATGGAGTTTAGATGATCATGAAGGTGGTGTTACAGGAGTGTAACAGGTGTTTGGATGTGTTATATGTGATGTATGTAAGGTGTATGGATGATAAAAATGACAAACACACGAGTGGATTTAAAGTTGGGTGTTGAAAGCTTCAAATGGGAAACAATGGTGGTTACTTGGTGATTTTGAGTTTGAGAGTGTTTTTGGACTTGAGCACAAATTCAAAGTTGTAGAAAATTGAATTTCCTTCAAAATGGGCTTTGGTTGGGGAAAAGTTGATGAAGCATATGAAAGTTATGTTTGGTCAAAGTTCAGTTGACTTCTCCTAAGGAACCCCTAATTTGGCAATTTTTTACCTTTGATGATTTGAGGGCTTTCCTTGAGGAATCATGGTAAACCCTTTATCAAGTGATGAATATCACCTCAAAATATTGATGTTGACTAAATCTTAAAGTTTGACTGTATATTGACCATAATTGACTTTTTATCCAATACTGTTGACTTTCAATCCTTTAAGCCATTGACTGAGCAAACATGTGATGCAAGACTTGAAACTTGACATAAGAATTATTGAGGACCTATGATGAACCATGAAAGTAATTTAATACCCTTGCAAATCAATCTCCTTTGAGAAGCACCAAACCCTAGTTGAAGGCCCTTGCTTAGGAGAAGATTTGACTTGTCAAATCTTAAGTGGCTTTAAGTATTTGAGACCCTCATGAGAATGTCTTGAAGAAAATGGGAGGTAAAATTTTGGGGTATAACAGTTGCCCCTGTTCATTCTTCTTAAACCTGAAGATTTATATTGGCATGTCCGCCATTCGTGACTTGAAGGTAGAAGATGATTGAACATTTAAGTGCCCGGAAATTTGCACTCGCTTGTGCACGAAGTATTGCTATTGGTTGATTATACCAAAAATGGGCTTAAAGATTCCATTTGAAGAGGTGATGGAGATTTTTCGGAGATGGGCTTATAGATGCCATCCAAAGTAACTGTTAATAGAACTTAGACTACGTCTATGCTTGACTTCATCTGGAAGAAATATCAGAATAAATCTATGCTTGATTTAATTTGAGCCAAAGGATGTTTATGCCTGTCTTTAACTGGGAGAAGTATCAAAATAAATACATGGTCAATTTAATCTGAGCCAAAAAATGTATATTGGAAGAAGTATCCGAATAAATCTATGGTCGATTTAATCTGAGCCAGAAGATGTCTTTGTCCGTCTTTAACTGGGAGAAGTATCAGAATAAATCTATGGTCGATTTAATATGAGTCAGAAAAAGTCTACTGGACGAGGTATTAGAGTAAATCCATGGTTGATTCAATCTGAGCCAGAAGATGTCTTTGTCCATCTTTAACTGGGAGAAGTATCAGAATAAATCTATGGTCGATTTAATCCGAGCCAGAAAAAGTCTACTGGAAGAAGTATCAGAGTAAATCCATGGTCGATTTAATCTGAGCCAGAAGATGTCTTTGTCCGTCTTTAACTGGGAGAAGTATCAAAATTAATATATGGTCGATTTAATCTGAGCCAGAAAATGTCTACTGGAAGAAGTATCTGAGTAAATCTATGGTCGATTTAATCTGAGGCAGAAAATGTCTTTAACCGTCTTTAACTGGGAGAAGTATTAGAATAAATCTATGGTCGATTTAATATGAGCCAGAAAAAGTATACTGGAAGAAGTATCAGAGTAAATCCATGGTCGATTTAATATGAGCCAAAAGATGTCTTTATCCGTCTTTAACTGGTAAAAGTATCAGAATAAATCTATGGTCGATTTAATCTGAGCCAGAAAATGTCTACTGGAAGAAGTATCAGAATAAATTTATGGTCGATTTAATCTGAGCCAAAAGATGTCTTTGTCCGTCTTTAATTGGGAGAAGTATCAGAATAAATCTATGGTCAATTTAATCTGAGCCAGAAAAAGTCTACTGGAAGAAGTATCATAATAAATATATGGTTGATTTAATCTGAGCAAGAAGATGTCTTTGAAATTAACCCTCTAAGGAAATTGATGAAATAAATCTTTGTCATATGTAGCCTTTGAGAAGATTGTTGGGTCACATAAGTAGTTGATGATGTTTGTCTGTTGATTGATCTTTCCTGAAAAGGTAAAGAGTTAGTTGTATGCAACATCATGATGCATGAAATGCATTGCGTAATGATGCTCTCAAAATAAATGAGACCGTGCTATATGTGTTTCATATGCATATGCTATTATATTGGTAAATGATGTATGAATGTGAAGTGTTATTGGAGGTGTATCAATAATTCTGTATGACATATTGCTGGGGAAAATGAACCCCTAACTTATGTTGGGGATGAAGAACAAGTGTAATATTCAACCTTGTCTAGAATGCTTCCGTTGGGGATTCCTGCTTGTTGTTTGAGGAAACTACGCTAGGGAATGTTGAATTCTGTTTGGGGAAAATTTTTTAGGAACATTAGTCATTCATCGCTCTACTAGAGAGTTTAATTCTTATATACCCTGACTGGGGATAAAAGAGATGGATAACCTTATGACTTGTCTGGGGAGTTTAATTCTTATATACCCTGACTGGGGATAAAAGAGATGGATAACCTTCCGACTCATCTAGAGTTTAATTCTTATATTTCCTGACTGGGGAGAGATGGATAACCTGCTGACTCGTCTGGAGAGGATAAAGTTGACTGATATCTGGTCCGGTTTTCGTGGCAACTCTCTGAGGATAGTGGTGATTTTACTAGGGAGAGGAATTTTGCCGGTGATTCGTAGTAATCTGAGGAATAGACTCAAGCTGGGGAGACTATAATCTGTTGGGGAAATAAACCCTATTTGAAGGAGAAATACTCTGTTGAGGAAACAAGCTCTGCTGGAGAAAAGAAATATGTAGGGATTTTACAATTTTGGAGGAATAAACTTAGCTGGAGAAGAGAACTTCCACGAACTGTACTTATTGGAACTCCATAGGTTGGTGATATTTCTGGGAAAAAGATCATATTCTCTTATCCGTTGGGGGGATCTGCCGGGGAAATCGCGGGGAATTTATCTTCATTGAAAATGAATCTGTGAAGATTACTCCGTGGGGATAATCTCATGGAAGTGGCTCTGTTGGGATTTGTGGACGACTTGGACGTTATCCCCACTCTTAGAGTCTTGAGTAAATGCTTATTCCTGTTCTTATGCATATATTTGTTAACAGTTAATCATGCTCATATGCATATGTTCATTCAACTTTAGTCATTGGACGTTTTTGCAAACAAAACAGAAAGAACAACAAGTTTGAATTTTAGGGTGTATTTATATTGATAGTTTTCCTATAAACAAGCAAGTTTGTACAAAGATACATAAATCCTAGTAAGAGGAAATTGTCATGAAATAAAAGAGTACAAAGTGAAAACAAAACATATAGCTATGTGGAAGTGATCTTGTTGGGTTCCAACTATGCTATTTCCCCTATGTCTTTGAACGTCTCATCCCTTGTTGTCGGAAGAAGTTGATTAAACTGGTCCGTACCATTTGAAATTTTGACTTTGGTAATAAAGCTTACAGTAAGTGATTCAATGGGACATAGCCGTACGCTTTTAATCTCTAACTTTTTTCTGGACCTCCCTTTCGGGTTTTTAATCCACCGGGATACCCTTTCTTGCCCAAGCCGTCTTTTTAGGTTTTTGACTTACCGGGTGTACAGTATTTTATAATATCTCTAGTTTTTGCTTGAAACCTTTTCGTTTGTCGGGATGCCCTTATTTTTTCCTAGGCCAGTCAACCTAGCGAGTCGTTTTCATCCGTAGTATCTTTTGACTACGTCCATGTTCACATGGTATGGGAAATCTTCACCGTCCATGGTGGTCAGTATCATAGCACCACCCGAAAATACTTTCTTGACAATAAATGACCCTTAGTGGGTAGGAGTCCATTTTCCCCTGGGATCATCTTGCGGTAGAATGATGCACTTTATTACCAAGTCACCAGCCTGGTATACCCGATGCTTGATTTTCTTGTTGAATACCTTGATCATACGTTTCTGATACATCTGACCGTGACAGACAGCCGCAAGTCTCTTTTCGTCAATCATATTCAACTGGTCTAGCATGGTCTGAATCCACTCGTCTTCGTCTAACACTGCATCTTTCATAATCCTCAGAGAAGGAATCTGAAATTCGACATGTAGGACAACTTACATACCATAGACTAGACAGAATGGGGTTGCCCCAGTTGATGTCCACACTGAAGTGCGATAGACATGAAGAGCAAATGGTAACATCTCATGCCATTATTTGTAAGTCAGAATCATCTTATGTATGATCTTGTTAATATTCTTGTTGTTGGCTTCCACTATGCCATTCATCTTTAGTCAATACAAGGAAGAGTTGTGGTGCTTGATCTTGAACTGCATGCAGAGTTCAGTGATCACAGTTTTATTGAAGTTGATACCATTTTTCGTGATGATTCTCTCGGGGATGCCATACCGATAGATGAGGTTATGCTTAAATGAGTCGAGCTACCACATTCTTTGTAACAGAGGCGAACGAGGCTGCTTCAACCCATTTTGTGAAGTAGTCAATGGCGACGAGAATGAAGTGATGTCCGTTAAAAGCAGTAGGCTTGATTTCTTCGATCATATTGATACCCCACATTAGAAACGGCCAAGGATCAGTCAAGATATTTAGAGGTACTGGAGGCACATGTACTTTATCAGCATAGATCTGGAACTTATGACAAGTTCTCGAGTGGTGGTGATAGTCGGTTTCCATAGTCAACTAATAGTAACCTGCTCACAAAATATTCTTAGCCATAGTGTGCCCACTGGAGTGAGTACCGAAGATGCCTTCGTGCATATCTTCCATAATTTTCTCTGCTTCCTTCTTGTCCATACAACAAAGCAGAGTTGAATCATGATTACACTTGTATAAAATTCCATTTCTCAAGAAGAACTTAGCCGAGAACCTTCATAGGAACTTCTTATCATTGATCGATGCCCCTTCAGGGTATTCTTGAGCTCCAACGTAGCTTTTCACTTCATGAAACCAAGGTTTTTCTTCTACTCCATCAGTGTCAATTTCGTAGCAATGTGCCGGTTCATTAAATCTTTCAATGGTAATTTTGGGAGCCTCATTGTTCCATCTAATCTTAAACATGGATGACATGGTAGGTAATGCGTCTGCCAACTAATTCTCCTCTCTTGGCATATGTTCAAAAGTAATCTCTTCTAAGTATGGAACCAAGGTTAGCACATGTTCTCGGTAAGGGATGGGATTCAGATGCTTCGTATCCCATTCTCCCTTGACCTGACTGATTACCAAGACTGCATCCCCATATACTCTCGGGAATTTGATTCTCAGGTCAATAATAACTTTAATACCCATGATACACGCTTCATACTCAGTCATATTATTGGTACAGTCAAAGCAAAGTCTGGTAGTGAAAGGTGTATGACAACCCCGAGGAGAGATAATTACAGCACCAATCCCGTTGCCAAGTGCATTAGAAGCTCCATCGAAAACAAAAGTCCCTCGGGATCCTAACTCAGGTCCTTCATACAGTCCAGGCTCTTCACAATCCGTAACTAGCATAATGTTCTCATTCGCGAATTTGAAATGCATAGACTGATAGTCGTTTACAACTTGATGCGCTAAATGATCTTCCAGTACACTTCCTTTGATTTCTTTTTGAATGGTGTACTGAATTTCGTATTCTGTTAAGACCATTTTCCATCGGGCTATTCTTCCGGAGAGAATTGGCTTCTCAAATATGTACTTGATGGGATCCATTTTAGAGATCAATAAAGTAGTATGGGTCAACATATACTGTCTTTGTCAGCGAGCAGCCCATGCCAAAGTGCACCATGTTTTCTCGAGAGGTTAATATCTTGTTTCACAGTCGGTAAACTTTTTGCTAAGGTAGTATATTGAATGCTCTTTTCGACCAGACTCGTCATGCTGCGATAGAACACACCCCATTGAATTCTCTAGCACTGTTAGGTACATGATTAGAGCTCTTCCTTCAAATGGTAGTATTATAATAATAGGTTCTTGTAAATACTACTTGATTTTATCGAAGGCTATTTGACAGTCGTCATTCCATTTTACTACGTGATCTTTCTTAAGAAGCTTTAAGATTGGCTCACAGGTAGCAATCAAATGAGAAATGAATCGGGCAATGTAATTCAGTAGTCCTAAGAAACCTCTGACCTCCTTCTCACGATGGGGAGATGGAATTTCTCCAATAGCTTTAACTTTTGCAGGATCAACTTCAATACCTTTACCACTAACGACAAAACCTAGGAGTTTTCCAGACCTCCCCCCAAAGACTCATTTGTTCAGATTTAGCCTTAGTTTGTACTTCTTCAGCCTTTCAAATAACCTTTGCAGATGATCAAGATTTTCTTCTTCAGTCCGTGACCTTGCTATCATGTCTGACGTAGACTTATATATCATGGTGAATCATTTCATGAAATAAATCTACCATGGCACGTTGATAAGTTGCCCCAGTGTTCTTCAACCCAAAAGGCATGACCTTGTAATAGAAAGTGCCCCACTGTGTGACTAAGGTAGTTTTATCCATGTCTTCAGGCGCCATCTTGATCTAATTATAACCCGAGAAACCATCCATGAAGGAGAATACCTTTGCTGAGTAGTGTTGTCGACCAAGGCATCAATATATGGCAACATGAAGTCACCTTTGGGGCTCACCCTATTTAGATCCCTGTAATCCACACACATACATACCTTACCATCTTTATTTAGTACCAGAACAACATTATAAACCCATTAAGGATATGACTTCATTGATAAGAACCCTGCATTGAATTGTTTCATAATCTCAATGTTGATTTTCTCTGACATCTCGGGACGCATGCCACGAAACTTCTGCTTAATCAGAGAAAAACTCTCTTTCATCGGTATACGGTGAACCATAATATCAGTATCGAGCCCTGTTATGTCTTTGTATGACCAAGCAAATACCTCAACATAGTCATAAAACATTTGAATCAATCTGTTTTTGACACTACCCTCTAAGTTGGCGCCTATCTTGACTTCTTTTCTATCTGTCTCAGAATCCAAATTTACAACCTTGATTGGCTCTTCATGTGGTTAGATAACCTTTTCTTATTGTATTAAGAGTCTGGAAAGTTCTATAGGTATTTCACAATCTTCCTCACCTTCATCCTCGACTTGGTAGATCGGACTTTCAAAGTCATAGGCGACAGTAGCAGAATCATTATCAACGAGATTCAGAGTCGATAGGGATCTGTAATGTAGTGTGTGGGTGTGTGTAACAACACATAGCTATTTGGAAGTACAATAAAGTAAATGAAAGACAAAGAGTGCAAAATTTGAATGCAAAACGTCCAATGTTTTCATTAAATGAAAATATGACATATGAAGTGACAACCCTTAACAAATGGACCATTGTGCCTCGGGCAAGACACAAGGTTTAAAGTCATTGTTTTTAAAATAAATTACATAACCAAACTTATTAAAGAAATAAAATAAAAATAGATTATTACTCCTGACTAAATTAGATAGAGATGATGTCTTCCGCCCTCCGATTGCTAAGTCTGTTTCCAATGGTAGGGAAAACCCTGTTATTAAAATCACAATCATTTTCAACATCCTCTATAGCATTGACTCCGTTATTGCTGATACGAAATGAAGGTCTTCCAACACGAGCGCGACGAACAACCCTTTGCCCTTCTGCAGTAAATCCCAAACCAAATTTATCAGATTTGTAGGGTATATCAGTAAGCTGACCCCCAAATTATGCAACCACCTTCTTCTATAGTAGCTTTGGCATCTTTCAAAGAAGCCATCTTGTTTGAAACCCTGGTAGTCTTTTGAATGGCAGAAACATCTTCAACAACAGTAGGGGAATCACTTCAAAGGTATGAATTGGAGTCTCGATAAATTTTCCATTCATCTTGTTGTACCCCAAAATTTTCCCTCTCATTTCTCAAGAAATCTCTCATAAGATCTCCATTGATTCAAGACTACACAAGGTTTGATCAGCTCAAGACACCTCCTCAAACACTGACAACTCAAAATTAGCGTTTGAGTTTTCACAAGGACAATTGGACTTTCAAGTCCTTAAATGACATTCATGGATCATTAGGAACCCTCAAGATTTATCATGTTAAGTTTCAAGTCTTGGATCGCAAAATTGCTCAGTCATTTGATCAGATGACCTAAAATCAGCTGTATTGGAAAAAAAGTCAATTATGGTCAACTTGCAGTCAAACTTCATAATTTTTTATCCATATCAACATTATGAACTCATATATGTTAATTGATCAAGTTTGGAAAGGGCAAAATGGTGAAGATTTGGGTTTTAATTAAGAAGGCTCAATCTTGACTTTTGACCAAGGAAATGACTTATTAGTTTAAGACATGATCTCAAGGATTAAAATGCACCATCTTTACCTAATTGCATAGTTCAAATCACCTCTCGAGATCATTGGATTGACAGATAAGTTTCAGTCAACTGATGAAAAGTCAACTGTATACTGAAAAGTCAAATTTTGACTTTTTGATCAAAATCAAGTTTCAAAATCATATTTCATCAAGACATGTCAAAATATGAAGTTTGTTCATCAATAAATTGGAAAGTCAAAGTTATCTTTGAAAAGCCAAAATTCTAGGAATTTAGAAAATTCTTCCGAAGTGTTGGAAAGTTAACATTTTTTCATAACTTTGTGCCAAATTTCCACCATGATGCAAGATGATTCAAGGAAAACTTCCAACATGAAAGTTGTAGATCTCAAAGAGATATAAAACATTGTAGCAAAGAACTTTTTCTATAAATTCTTGTATTTCAAGTTATAAATTTATGAAGAAATGTCCATGATACTAAAAATACTTAGTGAAATTTTGAGTATTTTAGTCAGGATTTTGACCTAACTTCATGATAACTTTTCACCTAGTTCCAAATTGATTCTTCAAAAATGTCCAAGATAAAAACTGTAGAGGATGTTCCAAGCTTTTCAAAATGTCAAATAACTTGAAGAGATTATTTTTGAGCTAGGAGATTCAAAGACTTGAAGTTGGCATGATAAACTTGAATTATAAGTCATTTTTGTGATTAACTCATAATCAAATCTCATAACCTTATCATTCAATCTCACTTTTCTGGACATGTTGCTTCTAAATCTCTCCATAATTAAGTAATTACACAGACCCTAAGTGTATTACATAAGTATTTGATGTTTTGTCCAAGTCTTGATACCATTTATCGTTTAAATTGCAAAAAGTAACATATCCATTCTTGTAAAGCAAGCTTTTTCAAAATGTCAACCCTTCTTGAGCCTCTCAATGGCTCCATTTGCACACACTCAACCTAGCAACTCAGCAGAAGCATGTTTAAAGTGATTCAACCACTCTACATAGCTTGTACCACACATTGGGATTTTGGTTTTCCATTTTGGTTCAAAAACAAGCAAAAATGCCATAACATGTGATCTTAGTAATCTGATCATCTCAAGTCTCCAAACCTTTTCCTAGATATCAAGACACTCTTATGCAACTGAGGACACAATTTTACAAGCCCTTAAATCCTCTCATACACTCTCAAACCCGAATTGGCCAAAAATCACCATTTTTAAGCTTTTGAAACCTTAACGTCGAAACTCATCACTCTTACAACTATTGTCCAAACAAATCATCTAAACACTTCATATATATCATATAGGAACTATCCATACCCCTGTTTCCTCACTGTAACATCATTTTCATCATCCACCATTTTCAAAATCCACCATTGCAACTTGACTTGAGTAGACCAATCCAGACACTTTCAAGGCAAAGTAAAAGTTGCAACATACTCACCAAGGTCTCAGTAAGCTAAAGCAATCATCATATTGCTTCTGGAAGTCGTGTAGAGGCCATTGAATTTTTGCATCAAGAGATAAGTTTTTCCAACTTTGAAATATTGATACAAGCATCACTTGCACTTACTTTCAAAAGATAAAATATAGATATCATGCCTATGAAGCTAACCATATCCTTAAATTTCATTTTAATTGACTGTGGGATGAGAATTTTGAAACTGAATTTTTTGGACATTTAGGTTTTCAGTTTTGTACAGGTAGAAATTTGTGAGTTATAACGGGAATAAATAAAAAATAATTACATAATTGAAATCTTTGCGAAATTCTAAGCAAGTTTTATTTTTACATTTTTGAATTTGGTTGAGAAATGAGGAAGTTAGAGTTTTTTTTTGAAAAAAATGGAAAATATTGTTATTACAGTAACTGTTAGCGTGCAGGAGGAAGAAGAAGGAGGGCTTGGCCATTTTCAAATTTTTATATCTAAGTTCATTTTATATTTAATGATTGCTATTTCACTAACGGATGTAACAACCACCCCAGTGGCAAGCAACGCGCGTTTCATGTCACTTCTTATCCTAAGGGTGCGAGTTTGAACCATATTGAACCCGCCTTTTGCATATTTTGTGTTATTTTTGTGATTTTTGTGATTTCAGGAAGCAATCTTCTCATATAATATCATGAAAGCACATGGTTGTCAAGTAAACATACCTAGCCTAGTGGTATTATTTTGAGTCAGCAACCTAAATATCTTGAGTTCAAGCCTTGGCAAGACCAAAACCTTATTTTTATCACTTGACTCATTTTACATTTTTAACAAACTTCAACAATTTATTTAACCCATCAAGTTAACTCCTTTTGAACTAATTTTTTGCACACTACTAGTTTATTAGGTATATTCTATGAATATATAAAAATCTCACCAAAAATATTTTTATTTTCATTATTCGTGATTTATTCAAAGTAGCATCTTTTAGGTATTTTTTCTTTATTAAAAACAAAAAAAAAACATTTTTCTTAACAAATTTCTTTTCTTGATTAAATTAATTTTTAACTTAGAGTTTTCTTTGAGTTTCTTTTCTAATTAAATCAAATTAGAATTTAGGAATTTTAATTAATTAAATTATTTCCTTTTATTAGTTTAATTAAATCAAGACTTTTCATACACATAAAAACAATTTTCTTTTCCTTTCACATTGCTTTTATATTCTTGCACATTTTATATTTCAATATTCAATATGGTTGTAATAGTATAATTAGAACTTTATTTCTTTCATACCCCATTTGTGAATTGCATCCCCATCCCCAAATGATTTAATAGCATAGAATTTTACATTTCCGCAATTTATCGCTTTCAATATAAATGCTAGTAATTAGGATTTGTATGGGAAGATAAAAATCAACAAGTAGATAACCCTAATCAAAGATTAAATGCATGCAAATCAAACACACTATTCACACATGCACCCCTAGGGTTAACTCTATTTGTTGCCTAAAAATGGTCATGTTATGCATGTGGGATGTCTTAGCAAAAACAATCGAAATACAAGATCATGGTCCCCCGATGACGCTATAAATGTTGCCTTACAAATGATCTTAGTCCCTCAAATAGAAATGCTATGATATCTCACAATATTGCTATCATGACTATACAATGACCTATGCCCGTCCCTTTACATCCAAAGATAAGGCTTCTTACCAATCAATGGTAAGATAGCAATATAAAAAGAAAGGAGAGAAATGAATAAAATACTTTTGAGTAGGTAGAAACGTTCTTAGTTGCTTGCTCACTTTCAAAACAAACACACACCAAACACTTTTAAATCAAACACCAAACACTTTCAAAACATGAAATATTTTTAAAAGTCCAACACTTTGTATACGTTCTTACAATACGAGAACCATTACAAAGTTTTCATAAACGAAGGCGCCTTTTCAAAAAATACTTTCAAAAACCACCACAAAGAACATTTTCAAACAAAAACAAGTGATCTAGCAAGAAACTAAGAGCCCTTAGATAACTGTGGATGAAAAGGGTGCTAACACGTTCCCTTTTCATGATCTACCCCCCAAACTCAAGAAATAATCTCAAAGGTCTTTCCTGTTCTTTTCCACCTTTCCTTTTGGATAAAAGAAAAGTCAGTGGTGATTCTTGCTAACCGCAATAATTGCGATCAAACGCAAAACATCTCAAGTCATTTCTTCCACCGTATTACAAAATTTGCGACTCTATTAGGGAAAACTTAAAAGTGGGGTTACCTTAGGGCTAGATCATCTTTATTTGCTTTCATTGTTTGACTTGATTGCTTTATATTTTGGTTCCTTGTTTGGGCTTTTTTTGATCCTCTACCCGGATCTGGAATACCTTATAGGTAAGTAGTAATACGTTGTGGAAACTGTGTGGGGTATACCGACATGGTCTAAGCAATAACTACGTTAGTGTGACACATTTGTTGGTACCGGTATCCCTTGAGTAGTCAAGGAGAATATAGGGACGTTGTGTGGTATCATGAAGCAGTAACTTACTTTAGAACCTTTACTTGACCAACTTGGCCATTAGGAAGTAGTGAGATAGTCGACTTTGGTGTCGTCTGATGTTGGTTGATACTCGATACTACACTCATTGAGATCAAAATTCTCGGGATATTTCGGTCGCCATTAAAGAGGCTTGCACTGAAACAATGCCTGACAAGAAAGATCAGTGATATTGAGATCCCTTAGAACCCAGTTACTATCACTAGGACAGGTTGAGCCAACTAAACTTTAAGAGGGTACTTACCTATAAGGATCCATGCAAGCCTAAACCTAAGAACTTGTTTGACTTGTGTATATATTCTTACTTGTACATAGCATCATAATCATCATAACATCATAAGGATTTTCAATAACCATTTCAAGGATATCAAGGGTCTATGATGCAGGGTCATGTTGAACCAGACGCCTATCAAGGGGCAAAGGGATTCATTCTCTAATCAAACACCGTCAGAGACCAAAGCACGGTAGCTTGAGTCAAGGTCTATGACCCACTTGACATGGTGTGATTGATTCTCATAAGAAGGACATCCACCCATACGAAGTTCTCCAATCAAAGTTGTTGATCAAAGTTCAAATTCTAACATCTTCTTGTGTTTACCCCGCGAGATCCTTGAAAACATTGCATCCACGTATCATGCATGTCATCATAACAGGTTTTCCCGTACAAGTTTCCTTATCTTCTTACTGTTTTTTTCAGTAGATATGGCTCTAGAGCAAATAGTTAAAGATCTCCAGGCACAAAACGCTCAGTTCCAGCAAGCACTCATGAACTTGGCCAAGGGACAGGAAGATCTGAAAACACTCTTCACTAAAGAGAGCAAGAAGAAGAAAAAGTCTGTCATCCTCAACGTGAGAAGAAGGTCCAAGGGGCATGCCCAACTAGCTCAAAGATAATATGCTTCTTCTAAAGACAGTAGATAAGAGGAAGCTGGAAGCATTAGAGCTAACATAGCTACTGACGGGGAAGACTCTTCTGAGGAGCGGTATCCACCAGAGGATGAAAAATACAAACAACTTAAAGACATACTAAAAGTTGTGGAGATCCAAGTTGTTCCTGGTTTGGACTTAGGAGACATGGGTTTGGTTTCTGGAGTGGTCATCCCACCAAAGTTCAAAATCCCTACCTTTGCCCCGTATGATGTAGTCTCTTACCCTAAGATGCATCTAAAGTCTTATGTATACAAGATTCAACCATACATAACTGATCAAAAGCTTTGGATCCACTTCTTTTAAGAGAGTTTAGATGGGACACAACTTGAGTGATTCTATCAATTGGAGATTTCCCACATTCACACTTTGGAAGATCTAGCCGCTTCTTTTTACAAGCAATACCAATACAACGCTGATCTTGCACCAACTCGTGTGCAGTTGCAGAACATGACCATGCGTTCCAATAAAGGCTTCAAAGAATACGCCTAAAAGTGGAGAGATTTGGATGGTAAGGTGCATCACCCATTAACTGACAAGGAGCTGATTGACATCTTCATGGGAAATCTGAAAGGACCTTTCTTCAATCACCTAATCGGAAGCTCCTTAGTCGGGTTCACCGAGATAATACTGAATGGCGAAAGGGTCGAAGCTTGCATCAAAAGAGGAAATATCCAAGGGGCTACACCCTCTGATGCTCAGAAAAATCCATACAATGGGAAGAAAGAGTCCAATGATGTGTATGGTCAAAAGAGTCTTAACAAGAGCAATCATGACCAACATGTGGGGGCAGTCCTGATCTTTGGTCCTGCGTCGCAGCGGCAACAACAAAGGGGAAATCAACGAAGGACAGACGAGACCAAAAGATACTTTACCAACATCAAGATGCCACTTCCTCAAGCTCTACAAAACTTTTTGAGGATGAACCTGATTACGTTGATAGGACGTCATCCAAACCCCAAAACTTCTTCTCCTAACTACAATCCTAATGCAACATGTGCTTATCATTACGGTAGTGCTGGGCATGATACTAACGATTGTTGGGCGCTGAAGTACAAGATTCAAAATATGATTGACGTCAAGGAGATCGAGTTTGATCCTCTAGAGACTCCCAACGTGATCACCGCTCCCATGCCAAATCATTGAGTGTTCCAGTTCATTTTTGAATTCTCAATTGTAATTTCTTTTGTTATTCAAACAATTATCTATTAATGTTAAACTATGTTTCATTAATGCATTGCATATGTTTGTCTTGAATTCATCCATTCATTTTCACTATATTTAAACTATGCTTTTTTACTCTCAACACTTGCTAAAAGTTACAAGCCTTTAGAGGGAGGATGACGAAAACCATGCCTTAATCTCATACAATATGCTTTTGGATAGGCCTTACTGAAGATGTTCATGCATTTTTTCAAATCCTAAATACTGGAGTTATAAGGAAGATAATCCCTAGTCAACCCCTTTGAGCCAAAGAAGTAGGAGTTTCCTTTTTACACAAATTGAAACCTTTAATCAAAACCCGGGGCAGGGTAGTCTCTCAGATAATTCAAATGCGCGTTCAGTCGCAAACTTTCACTTCGTAATACAATGAATGACGTCAAAAACATTCCTCTGGAATCAAAATACAGTGATGGTTCCCTATAACATAGGCAATCATTGTCTCTCAAAAAAGAAAAGCCCGCTAAGTCAAAACCTATGAAGGAGACTTAAGAAAAAAACTGGGGCATCCCGCTGACTGTAATCTCAAAACAAGAACGGTCAGGAAAAATCAGGGATAATAAACCAAAAAGAGGTCACTGCAAATCCTCAACAACATGAAAAATGTTACCAAAAATGACTGCCTTCAGATAAACTAAATTTGTCTAAACCATCACCAAAACGTTATTGGAGTTCGAACGTACAATTAACCGAGTTTAGGACTGAAGAACATCACAAAGAACGGGTGGGTACAAATAAAATTTGAGCCTTTATCCTTTGTTTCTTAAACCGTGAACCAAGCCACGTTACAACCCTTCAAAAGTCCTATTTGAAGCATGGGTTAATTCGAAAGCACACTGTTACAAAAGGTATCCTGACTCCTGTAAGGCTTTACTCTAAATCCTGAGTTGAATTTTCCTGCAAATTTTTTTTATCTGCTAAAACGCATTTTCAAAAATTCAAGACAAGTATAAACTTTGCATTATTTGAATATCATTGTTTGGATATGGCTAATTGTTTGACAGCAGAGAAATTCGCACGACAAATATCCAGTGAACAAAACCCTCTTAATAAACAAAATCACTTCAAGTGGGAAGACGCTTCCCATAACAAATATCCTATAAGAAAGGGGCACGGCATGATCATTATCTAGCACATATGGGGCTGTTCAGTCAAGATTCCAAAAAAATCTCTCAAGAAGTGTTGAGTAACCAGGAACAAGTCTGTATCTAAATCACTCAGGACATTGAACGCGAATCCCAGCAAAGGATTATGTACAGTCAAACATTTCCTGGCAGTGCCACAAACACCTGCTACTAGGGGCAATGACAAATCCCCCACAAAGTCCTTTTCATAGGGTGACCCCAGCCAGGTTTTCAATCTCTGAAAACTTCTCCCCAACTGAGTCGACCTCAAGAATCCTCGAGGATTTCTGCTAAAACAAGACTTTTCCCCAATAGACTGGTGACAAGGTTTATTTCCCCAAAAAACTACAGATTCTCCAGTTTGAGTTTTCCTCTCTGATTGTTACAAATCAAGGGACCACAACTTCTCTCCCTAGTAGACTGCTCTACAATCCCCAACAAGTTACTGCGAAACCTGGAAACCGACCAGATAACAATTAACTTCAGTAAGTTTTTGAGAAGCCTGGACCCAACCAGATATTAGTTCAACTTCATCCTTTCAAGTAAGTTATTGCGGAGCCTGAAATCCGACCAGATAACAGCCTAACTTCACTCTCCCCAAGAAATTTTCTGCGAAGCCTGGAATACGACCAGATAACAGTCAACTTAATTTCCCCCAAAAATAACTCCCCAGTAGAGCAACAAAGACTCCTGAACTATTTTCCCCAAAATAGAGATCAACACTCTCTAAAGAGCCTTCTCAAGCAAATCCAACATTCCCCAACGGAGTTCTCCTCAGACAACAAAAACAGGAATCCGAAGCGAAAACATCCTAAAACAAGGTCTAGAGAGGTGCATACTCTTCGTCCCCAACGGCAGTCCGGGATTCAGCCTCCCAAACCCCCCCAACATTTTTCAAGGATTTATTTTCCAAGATAGAAATGCATTCCAACAACATTTCGCATTTCATGCATCATATCACATACATGACAAATGCATACGACACAATCTCATTTACTTTGAGAACATCATTACACCATGCATTTCATACATCATGACATTGCATGCAGCTAACATTTTGCCTTTTCAGGAAAAGGTCAATCAACAAATGGCTATCATCAACAATTTTCAACAGGTCCAAGATTAGTTTCTAAAGCAAGACAGAGCAACTACCTACGTGACCAGATGCAGCTTTACACGGGCTCATCATGAAGCAATCTTACATGGATTTCTTCTCATCATGAAGCAATCTTACACGGGTTCCTTATGACTTCCAAATGCAGCTTTACACGGGCTCTTCATGAAGCAATCTTACATGGATTCCTTCTCATTATGAAGTTACCCTACCCAGGTTCCTTCTTATACACCCAGATGAAGTTTTACACAGACTCATCATGAAGTAACCCTACCCAGGTTCCTTCTCATTCCTAGATGCAGTGTTACACAAATTCATCATTGAAACAACCATACCCAGGTTCCTTCTCATTCCTAGATGCAGTTTTACACGGACTCATCATGAAGCAACCCTACCCAGGTTCCTTCTCATTCCCAGATGAAGTTTTACACGAACTCATCATGAAGCAACCCTACCCAGGTTCCTTCTCCTTTAAAGATAAAGTTTTACACAGACTCATCATGAAGTAACCCTACCCATGTTCCTTCTTATACATTTCCAGAAATAGTTTCACATGGACTCATCATGAGACAACCCTACCCAGGTTCCTTCTCTACATTTCTAGACGCAGTTTTACACGGGCTCGTCCTGAAGCAACCCTACCTAGGCTTCCCCCTCATATGTCTCATAAAGCAGCCCTACGCCGGTGACCAAAAGTCCTCTTCTTGATAGATTCATTTCTTCCAGTTAATAACAGGTGAATTCAAGGCCTCTTCTGGTTATTTATCTCTTCCAGTTCAAAACAGGAAAAGGACATCTATTACTTCAGTATAAATCAACCAAAAGATTTATCCTCAAACCTTCCACAGTCACTCTGGATGGAATCTACAAGCCCATCTCCAACAACTTTCAATCATCTCTCCAAATGGCATCTTTAAGCCCATTCCCTACACAATCAACCATCACATCATCGAGTGCAAATTTTTGGGCACTCTAGTGTTCAATCATCTTCTACCTTCAAGCCACGAACAGAAATGTGCCATACTTGCTTAACATGTTTAAGAAGATTGAACAGGGGAAGCTGTTGTAACCCAAAATCTTCCCTCTCATTTCTCAAGAAACCTCTCATAAGATCTCCATTGATTCAAGACTACACAAGGTTTGATAAGCTCAAGACACCTCCTCAAACACTGACAACTCAAAATTATGGTTTGAGTTTTCACAAGGACAATTTGAATTTCAAGGCCTAAAATGACTTTCATGGATCATTAGAAACCCTCAAGATTTCTCATGTCAAGTTTCAAGTCTTGGATCATAAAATTGCTCAGTCATTTAATCAGATGACCTAAACTCAATTGTATTGGACAAGAAGTCAATTATGGTCAACTTGCAGTCAAACTTCATAATTGTTTATCCATATTAACATTATGAACTCATATATGTCAATTGATCAATTTTGGATCACAATTCCTCAAATAAATTTGATCAGAACACCAAAAGGGCAAAATGGTAAAAATTAGGGTTTTGATTGAGAAGGCTCAGTTCTTAACTTTTGACCAAAGAAATGACTTATTAGTTTAAGACATGATCTCAAGGATTCAAATGCACCAACTTGACCTAATTGCATAGTTCAAATCACCTCTCAAGATCATTGGATTGACAGATGAATTTCAGTCAACTGATAAAAAGTCAATTGTATACTAAAAAGTCAAACTTTGACTTTTTGATCAAAATTAAGTTTCAAAATCATATTTCATCAAGACATGTCAAAATATGAAGTTTGTTCATTAAGAAATTGAAAAGTCAAATTTATCTTTGAAAAGTCAAAATTCTAGGACTTAGAAATTTTTTTTAAGTGTTGGAAAGTTAACATTTTTTCATAACTTTGTGACAAATTTCCACCATGATGCAAGATGATTCAAGGAAAACATCCAACATGAAAGTTGTAGATCTTAATGAGATCTAAAACATTGTAGGGCAGAACTTTTTCTATAAATTCTTGGATTTCAAGTTATGAATTTATGAAGACATGTCCACGATACTAAAAATACTTAGTGAAATTTTGAGTATTTTAGTCAGGATTTTGACCTAACTTCATGATAAGTTTTCACCTAGTTCTAAATTGATTCTTCAAAACTGTCCAACATAAAAGTTGTAAAGGATGTCCCAAGCTTTTCAAATTGATTCTTCAGGCCATGTTGCTTCTAAATCTCTCCATAATTAAGTAATTACACAGACCCTAAGTGTATTACACAAGGATTTGATGTTTTGTCCAAGTCTTGATACCATTTATGGTTGAAATTGCAAAAAGTAACATATCCATTCTTGTAAAGCAAGCTTTTTCCCAATGTCAACCCTTCTTGAGCCTCTCAATGGCTCCATCTGCACACACTCAACCTAGCAACTCAGAAGAAGCATGTTTAAAGTGATTCAACCACTCTACATAGCTTGTACCACACATTGGTATTTTGGTTTTCCACTTTGCTTCAAAAACAAGCAAAAATTCCATAACATGTGATCTTGGTAATCTGACCATCTCAAGTCTCCAAATCTTTTCCTAGATATCAAGACATTCTTATGAAATTGAGGACACGATTTAACAAGCCCTTAAACCCTCCCATACACTCTCAAACCCGAATTGGCCAAAAATCACTATTTTTAAGCTTTTGAAACCTTAACTTCGAAACTCATCACTCTTACAACTATTGTCCAAACAAATCATCTAAACACTTCATATATATCATATAGAAACTATCCATACCCCTGTTTCCTCACTGTAACATCATTTTCATCATCCACCATTTTCAAAATCCACCATTGCAACTTGACTTGAGTAGACCAATCCAGACACTTTCAAGACAAAATAGAAGTTGAAACATACTCACCAAGGTCCCAGGAAGCTAAAGCAATCATCATATTGCTTTTGGAAGTCGTGTAGAGGCCATTGAATTTTTGCATCAAGAGGTAAGTTTTTCCAACTTTGAAATCTTGACACAAACATCATTTGCACTTACTTTCAAAAGATAAAATGTAGATATAATGTCTATGAAGCTAACCATGTCCTTAAATTTCATTTTAATTGACTGTGGGGTGAGAATTTTGAAACTGAATTTTTTGGACATTTATGTTTTCAGTTTGGTACAGGTAGAAATCTGTGAGTTATAGTGGGAATAAATAAAAACTAATTACATATCTTAAATCCTTGCGAAATTCTAAGCAAGTTTCATTTTTATATTTTTGAATTTGGTGAAAAAATGAGTAAGTTAGAGTTTTTTTGAAAAAAATGGAAAATATTGTTATTACAATAACTGTTAGCGTGCAGGAGGAAAAATAAGGAGGGTTTGACCATTTTCAAATTTTTACATCTCAGTTCATTTTATATTTAATGAATATTTTTTCAATAACGGATGTAATAACCACCCTAGTGGCAAGCAGCGTGCGTTTTAATGTCACTTCTTATCCTAAGGGTGCGGGTTCGAACCATTGTGAATCCCCCTTTTGCATATTTTGTGTTATTTTTGTGATTTCAGGAAGCAATCTTCTCATATAATATCATGCAAGCACATGGTTGTCAAGTAAACAGACCTAGCCTAGTGGTATTCTTTTGAGCCAGCAACCTGAATATCTTGAGTTCAAGCCTTGGCAGGACCAAAACCTTATTTTTATCACTTAACTCATTTTACTTTTTAAACAAACTTCAACAATTTATTTAACTCATCAAGTTAACTCCTTTTGAACTAATTTTTTGCGGACTACTAGTTTATTAGGTCTATTTTATCAATATATAAAAATATCACCAAAAATATTTTTATTTTCATTATTTGTTATTTATTTAAAGTAGCATCTTTTAGGTTTTTTTTTCTTTATTAAAAAAAACATTTTTCTTAACAAATTTCTTTTCTTGATTCAATTAATTTTTAAATTAGGTTTTGCTTTGAATTTCTTTTCTAATTAAATCAAATTAGAATTTAGGGATTCTAATTAATTAAATTCTTTTCTTTTATTAATTTAATTAAATCAAGACTTTTCATAAACAAAAAAACAATTTTTTTTCCTTTCACATTGCTTTTATATTCTTGTACATTTTATCTTGAAATATTCAATATGGTTGCAATAGTATAATTAGAACTTTATTGCTTTCATCCCCCATTTGTAAATTGCGTCCCCATCCCCAAATGATGTAATAGCGTAGAATTTCACATTTCCCCAATTTATCGCTTTCAATATAAATGCTAGTAATTAGGATTTGTATGGGAATATAAAAATCAACAAGTAGATAACCCTAATCAAAGATTAAATGCATGTAAATCAAACACACTATTCACACTTGCACCCCTAAGGTTAACTCCATTTGTTGCCTAAAAAAAGGTCATGTTATGCATGTGGGATGTCTTAGCAAAAACAATCGAAATACAAGATCATAGTCCCCCGATGATACTATAAATGTTGTCTTACAAATGATCTTAGTCCCTCAAAGAGAAATGCTAAGATATCTCACAACATTTCTATCATGACTATACGATGACCCACACCCGTCCCTTTACATCCAAAGATAAGGCTTCTTACCAATCAATAGTAAGATAGCAATATCAAAAGAAATGAGAGAAATGAACAAAATACTTTTGAGTAGGTAGAAACGTTCTTAGTTGCTTGCTCACTTTCAAAACAAACACACACCAAACACTTTAAAAAAAAACACCAAACACTTTCAAAACATGAAATATTTTCAAAAGTCCAACACTTTGTATACGTTCTTACAAAACGAGAACCATTACAAAGTTTTCCTAAACGAAGGCGCCTTTTCCAAAATACTTTAAAAAACCACCACAAAGCACATTTTCAAACAAAAGCAAGTGATCTAGAAAGCAACTAAGAACCCATAGATAAATATGGATGAAAATGGGGCTAACACCTTCTCTTTTCTTAATCTACCCTCTGAACTCAAGAAATAATCTCAAACGTCTTTCCTGTTCTTTTCCACCTTTCCTTTTGGATAAAAGAAAAGTCAGTGGTGACTCTTGCTAATTGCAACAATTGCAATCAAACGTAAAACATCCCAAGTCAGTTCTCCCACCGTATTACATATCTCTACGTACCGGAATGAATTCAGGTGGCTGATCATGTACTCCTCTTTTCTGCAAACAGTAACAATATTCCCTTTCACATGATACTTTAATTTCTTGTGCAAGATGGAGGTAACAACGCATTCCCTATGGATCCAGGGGCGTCTCAATAGACAGAAATAAGTTGGTCGGATGTCCATTACAGAGAAGGTGGATTCAAAGATCTGTGAACCCACTTTGATCGGGAAGTCCACTTTTCCACGCACCATTCTTTTTTATCCGTCAAAGGCTTGAACTATAATATTGTTGGGTTTCATCACAACCCCTTCACAATCCAGTGTGTCAAGAGCGCTCTTTGGCTGAACATTCAGAGAAGAGCCAGTATCAACTAACACATGAGCCAACATAGTGCCCCTGCATTTAATGGAGACATACAAGGCCCTATTATGATTTTTCCCCTCCAGAGTCAAGTCAGCATCGGAGTAACCTAATCCATTGTCAGTCATTAAACTAGTAACATAACTTCTAAATTGATCAGCAGAAATCTCTTGTGGTACAGGAGGAGTCTTCAAAATTTTCATTAAAGCTTACGCATGGGCTTAAGAACATAGTAGTAAAGATATCATGGAGATTTTGGATGGGGTCTGCCCCAGCAGTTCAACAATTTTGTAATCGCTTCTACGAATGATATTCAAAACCTCTTCCAACTCTTGTCTAGAGGTGTCCTTGACTGTAGCTTCTTTTGGTGCCTCCGTTTGAGAAGGCTCTATCATTGGCTCTTTACCCCGAGCCTCGACAGTTGTCTTAGTAACTATGACTTGAACAGGTGGAGATATTTCTGGGGAGAAAATCCTTCCACTTTAAGTGATTTTGTTGGTTCCCACAATATTGTCAATATTTGGATCGACCTCTTCATCATCTTCGTCAGACAGCTCTTGCTTAATACCATGATAATAGACGCCAGACCCATAATTTCATGGAATAGCCTTCTCCGAGGAATATGGGATGGGTCTAGGTGTTGTAATGATCAAGGGAGCAGATTTTGGATTAACGTTAATCCTTACAGGACTCTTGGAAGTGATCTTGAAAGGAGTACCAGATATGACAGCCAAATCTCAACACAAATTCTCAGCATGCGGAACTCTCTCAATCAAAATTACATGTTTATCCACCAGGCGTTGAATGCCTTCCTTCAGTAACCCACAACCATTGGGTTGAACTACACAACAATGACATTCCTTAACACAACCCAAAAAAAAAAACGACTTATAGCATATTCTTCTTAACTGTTGAGAGAGGAGTAACCATATTACTTACGGAGGTGACATATAAAACACCTTCACTAACACTTATGCCTTTGTCATGCTTTGACATAGGAGAAGTAATTACGTTCAGAGTCTCTAGAGGGTCAAACTCAATTTCCTTGTTATCAATTGTTGTGCCCCAAAATTTTCCCTCTCATTTATCAAATATTTTCTCACAAGATCTCCTTTGGTTCAAGACTGCACAAGGGTTGATCAGCTCAAGACACCTCTTTAAGCACTGATGACTGAAATTAGGGTTTGAGATTTCACAAGGATAATTGAACTTTTAATTCCTCATATGACTTTCATGGATCACCGTGTACCATCAGTATTACTCATGTCAAGTTTCAAGTCATGGATCACGTTTTTGCTCAGTCAATTGGCCAGTTGACCTAAAAATCAACTATATTGAGGAAAAAGTCAATTGTGGTCAATTTACAGTCAAACTTCATAATTTTTTATCCATATAAAAATTGTGAACTCATATATGTCATTTGATCAAGTTTGGACCATAATTACTCAAGAAATTTGATCAGATCATCAAAAGGGAAAATGGTCAAAATTAGGGTTTTGATTGAGAAAGGGCAATTTCTTATTGTTGACCTAGCAAATGGTTAATTGGTTTGAGACATGATCTCACAATTTCAATTTCATCATTTTAACCAAATGGCATGACTCAAAACATCCCTCAAGATCAATTGATTGATAGTTGATTTTCAGTCAACTGATCAAAAGTCAATTATACACTGAAACGTCAAACTTTGACTTTTTGGTCAAAATCAAGTGTCAAAGATCACAATTCATCAAAACATGTCAAAATATGAAACTTGTTCATCAAGAAAAAAAAAGTCAAGATTTCATTTTGAAAAGTCAAAGTTTCCAAACTTAGAAATTTTTGAGTGTTGAAAACTTCATATTTTCCACAACTTTGAGCCAATTTTTCACCATGATGCAAGATGATTCAAAAGAAACTTTCAACATGAAAGTTGTAGATCTCAATGAGATATAAAACATTGATTTACACAAATCCTCATAAAAATTCTTGGATCTCAAGTTATTAATCCATGAAGTCAAGGTCATGAAACTAAAACACTTAGTGAAATTTTTAGCATTTTCGTCAGGATTTTGACCTAACTTCTGAGCCAAGTTTCACATTGTTCCATTTGAATTTTGCAAAAGTGATTAAAAGATGGGTTGTAGAGAACATTAAAAGATTTCCAAAATGTCTAAGAACTCCTTCAGATCATTTATGAGCAAGGAGAATCGAAGGCCAGAAGTTAGGGTTTCAAGTTGTTTTGCAAGGCAAAATTTGTAATGCAACATGAACCAAATCCATAACCATACTGCATAATCTTCATTTTGCAGGCCTCAAACTTTTTTTTCACTCCTTAATTAAATGTTTACACAACATATGGAGCCATTGTCCAAGCATTTGAATCATTATTCAAGTTGCATTTCCAGTTTTGGAAGAAAGGCACCATTGCTATTCTTGAAAAGTGACTTTAATCACAAAGTCAACTTGTATGGAGCTTTGCACTTGTTCTTTTTACACAAGAATACTCTATAAACTCATAACAAACATGTTTAAAGTTTCTAGCCACCCTAAAAGACATGTACCTTGCATTGAAACCATGTTTGTCAAGATAACTTCATAAATAAGCCAAGAACTCATAACATGTGATTCTTTGTTTCTGATCATTTCAAACCTCAAAACCTCTCCTCTATAAATAGAGATACTATTTGCAAGAGAACCCACGGACACACAAGCCCTCAAACTGCCTAAAACTCATAATTGTATCACCAATCACTATTGTTGCATATTCTGACCAAAAACTTGAAACTCACATTTCCCTCGTGCGTTTTCAAGCCTTTTGGTTCCTAAAGCTTCTAAACATCAAATACAACTCATCCATGACCCTGTTTCATAACTGTAACTCCATTTTCATCAACCTCCATAACCAAAAATAGAGCTCTGCAAGTTGACTTCTCCAGAACTCATCAACCACTTTCAGCTCAAGCCAAGCATCACATTAGCTTCCTGGAAACTTGAGGAAGCTAACCCAATCACTGGAACTCATCAAAAGCTGCTCAAACTCAAAACACGACACCCTCTTGCAAGGTGAGTTTTCTTACTTTTGAACTCTTCATATAGGAATCATTAATGTTTAATTTATGAATGAAAAATGTAGATATCATTGCCCTAAAGCTAACCATGTCCATAGTTTTCATTTATGTTGCTTGAGCTTAGAGAATTTTAAGATTGAAATTTATGGAAAATTTAGGGTTCAGATTAGGGCCAATAAAATTCATGTTTGTCTTTGATCTATAGTTTTAATGCTTTACATTTCTGAAATCGTGTGGAAATTTTCCACAAGACTCATGTTTACACTTTTGCAAATGGATGAGAAATGAACAAGATGCAGGTGGTCTGGCTAGGCGCGAGGTTGAAGATGAAGTTGTCTTCAGGAAGCAGTTTCTAATATATATTTATGGTTTTATATAAGTTAGCGGATGTATAGCCACCCCAGTGGTAAGGAAGCACGCTGGTAACCAAGAGGGCGTGGGTTCAACCCCTAGCGCGCTGCCTTTTGTTATTTTTCATACTTTTTCCACATTTTTGTTTCTTTACAGCGCCTGGCCCCAGCTTTGGGCTTTCTCTATTTTTGCTGCCTTTAACCCCCTTGTTTGCTTATAACATACAATCCATCTCTTTTTTTTCTAATTATTTTTTTTTCTGTTTACAAAAACAATAATGGGCCAACTTCAAAACTGTTTTTTCTAACAAACCTTCCAAATTCAACTTTAACCTCCCTGACTTTATTTTTTTAATTTTATTTTCTTTCATCTTTTATTATTATTATTAATATTATTATTATTATTATTATTATTATTATTATTTTTATTAATAAAAAACCAAAAAATATTTTATTTATTATTTTTTACATTTATTTAGTTTATTTTGTTTTATGAAACTAAAAAGAACAACAACATTTTTTAAACAAACTTAATTTCTTTTTCTTAATAATAATTAGATTTAGGTTTAACTATTTCATTATTTTTATTATTTAAAATTAATTTAGAATTTAGGTTTTCTTTAATTAATATATTACCATATTATTTTTATTAATTTAAACCCTTTTCATAAATAAAACCCTAAATAATCTTTCTAGTTAATTTCTTCTCTTATTTAGTTTAAGTTAACTTCATTTAATTTTCATTAATCATTTTTTCGTAATTAGGTTTAGGTTAAAACACCTTTCATAAAAAACAAAATAAAAATCATTTCTTTTTTCATTTGCATTTGTACATTGTTATTTATTCAATTCTTGTACAATATTCAATATGGTTGTAATAATTATTTAGATGTAATTTTCTTGCAATTTCCCCTTTTGTAAATTTGTACACCCCTTCCCTAATGATATAATAGCATAGTATTTTTATTTTCTGCAACTTAATGCTTTATATACAAATGCTAGTAATTAGGGTTTGTATTGAAAGATTAAAACCAACAAATAGCAAACCCTAATCAAGACAAATCAAGCATGTAAACCAATACACTTGCACACATAAACCCTTAGGGTAAATCCACTTTGTTGCGTTACCAAAATGGCCATATTATGCATGCGAGGTGTCTTAGCAAAAACAAATCAAAATACAAGATCATAGTCCCTCGATGACGCTATCAAATTTGCTTTTCGAAAATGATCTTAGTCCCTTAAAGAAAATGCTAAGATATCGTACAACATTTCTAATCATGGTTATACGATGACCCTTGTCCGTCCCTTTTACATCCAAAGATAGGGTTACTTACTGTGATCGGTGGAAATAGAACTGACTATTTTGAAATGCTGGTCCGCGAAATGTCGCGTTAAGCAAGAGTCGCCACCGTCTTTTATGTTCTCCAACAAGGAAAGGACAAAAGCACAGCAAAATTCCTTTTCGAGATGTTTCTCGGGTTCGGGAGGTAGATTATAGAAAGGGAAGGTGTTAGCACCCTTTCTATCCGTGGTTATCCACGGGCTCTTAGGTACTTGCTCACTATGTTTTCAAAAGAATGTTTGCTTTTCTTGTGTATGTGGGTTTTGAAAAAAGTTTATTTTGAAAACTTCTAGGTAACTCTTGTATCAGTCCTCAAGAGTGTATGAAGTATTTGTTTGAAAACTTTTGTTTGAAAGTGTAAGTGCGAAAAGTTTGTTTTGTTTTTGAAAGAGCAAGTACCCAGGAGAAATCTACCTACTCTAAGGAATTAAGCTGTGTAAATGTCCTTTAGAAAGTACTATCCCACTATTGAGAAGTAGGTAGCACCGTCGTTGGAGTTTGTCGGGTCAATTCGATTATAGGGACATGTGTGGTCACCAAAGCAATAGTAGGACGCCTTAGCGGTAACCCTAATGTCCTAGATCCTTTTTATCCGAGGCAACCGTTTCGAGGCAACTTGGATCTTTAGACAGGAGGGCGACCTCTAAAACACCCTATACTCAATGACCACCTCGAGGCAACCAAGTGAGGCGTACCCTAGGAGTGGCATGTGCACGTGTGTCAGATTCAGTTAAAATTATCTTGTACATGTATATGGTGAGCTACGAGTTGATTTTACTTTTCAAGCAAGTCTTGCATGCATAATTAACAGTTAATGATTGCGGAAAATAAATTGCGGAAAGTGAATCTACGCTATTACAAGGCGTCAGGTATTTACATCGCAAAAAACATAACCCTTTCAAAAATAAATTACGAGAAAATAAAGAAAGCGATAAAAGTCCTAATTATCTATTACATTCTCGGAGCAGATACATAAATATAATCAAAAATAAATATGCGCGCAAAGAAATTAAATCGGGGACGTCCTTAGGGTTTTGACCCTTTTTGAGAAAAGAATGGAATTTTAGTCCTTTTTGCAATTAATTAAACCTAATTCTAATTAATTAATTAATTACAAGAGAAAAAGTATTTTTTAGTTTTTTAGGTCTTTAATGAAAATAAAATAAAAAGGAATTAAAAAGTTATCAAAAAGAAAAACCCTAATTCTAAATTGATTTTATTTATTATGAAAAAAAGTCAAATTTAACCTAATTAAACTAAATTAATTATATTAGTATTTATTTACAAAATAATAATTAATAGTGAAATTAATAAATAATAATAATAATAAAAATATTTACATTTTTTAATTGTCTGAATTTATTATGAAAAATAATTAATTTATGAGTTAATAATAATAATTAATAATAGTTAATAAAAGAAAATAAAAAATAAAAAGGAAAGAACAAAGAAACCAGGGGGGTTTTATGGCCCAATATGGGGGTGGATTAGCAATTCTGGCCCATTAGTCTCAAGCCTTGTTTGATTTTGGAGATCCCCCATGCGCCTGGTTGACTGGGAACATGGTATTCTTCATCTCCTGGCCATTGGATCTATGCTGAGAGACACATGGCATGCTGATGCTTAGGCGCATGGTAGGACGTTGTTGGAAATCTGCACACAATCACGTTATGAAAAACAATAGAAATATTTTGGGTGGACCTGGGAATCGAACCTAGGTCCCAATGATTACCAGCCACCTCACTAGCCACTACACCATTCGCTTGCATTTGTTAGTATAATGATAAATAAACATAATATATAACAATCAACGCATATGCTGTAACAAAACACGCGCGCCTTTTTATTTGAATGGACCAGTGGTATATCAACAGTACATCATCGTCTTCGCTAAACCTGCAACATATATGTTAGATAGTGGGGGTTTTTAACCCCCACAAAACAGGATGAGGAAAAATAGCGAATAGGTCCCTGATGCACATAAATATTTCGCGAGGGTGGTTTTAGATTCGTCTTGTCTCAACGAATCCAACCATGGGTCTCTCAAGGTCTGATTTTTCCTGTACAGCAAAGCCCCAAATTCAAGGCTTGGAAACCCTAGAATTTGTCAATGGTATCTTTTGATTTAGGGCTCTATAATCTAATTAACCTGTACCATTAGCTTCAGAGGAGTTCTAGCAATGCAAAACACACAAAAAATCACGTTAATGATGCATGAATTATGAGTTTCGATTATGAGAAAGGAAGTTAAACCGTGTGACTGTTCTTGGCGATTCCTGTGGCTTTAGCACTTGGTTTGGGTTGCAATATGTCTCTGGGAGTTCCTGCAATAGATTAGAAACCACAAAATGCTTTGAATCGTGTTAAATTATGGAAAACAATTTTCACTTTTTCTTTGATTTTTTTCAATGTTGTTATGGCCTTTCTGCAGCAATTTTCACGTCCATGGCATTAGGTTTAGGTTGTGTACTTATAGTAGAACTGAATTAGGTTACAATCTTGCACAAAAGATCCATGGAATTATGATTCAATATTTGATTGAAAATCAAATATTTTTCAATCTTTTTGATTGGAAAAACTTGCCAAACTTGGAGATTCTTGTCCCCTTGATGTGCACACGAATTTTCCAGCTCTTTTAGGTCATATTTGCTTCATGAAAAGATTGAAAAACCATATCTTGATATTTCCTACAATTTAAATTAATTAAATGAATTAAAATTGATTAAAAATCCAATTAATTAATAAAAAATAAGAAAATAAATCAATTTAAGCTTGATGGGTCGTGCATAGGCCTTGGATAAAGTTTCAAGAAGAAATTTGAGGCCCATTAGCAAAAACAAAGTGTTTTAAGCAAAGTTGACTTTTGCAAATTCACAAAAATTTCCCAACTTCTTCAATGCATATCTTGCTCAATTTTGATCATATGAACATGTTCTTGGACATTTTGGAAAGGTCTTGAAGTCCTCTAACCAATGCCTTTGGTCCCATGTCATTTGTATTTACCAATATCAAGTTATGGTCTTTGACTTAAAGTTCATTTTTGTTGACTTTTGAAATTGACCTATAATGTAGAAATTGATAACTTTTTATGAGATAATTTCTTGGACTTGGAATGTGAAGATGGATTGTAGGAAATGTCATCCCCTTCAAAATGAGAATTGGATGGGATTTTTATGATGAACCATTAAAAAGTTATGCCCTGGTCAAGATACAGTTGACTTTTCTACTGTCCAAAAATAGTAACTTTTGCATCCTTGATGATTTTTGAGCCATGCTTGTGGAATCATGATCAAGAATTGATCAAATGATGAATGTGGACTCAAAATAAGATGTTGACCAAAAATTCTGACTTTTGACTGCAAAATGACCATTTTGCCCCTGCAGTTGATTGTGGATCAAATAGGGCTTTTGACTGTGCAAATTGGCATTGTGAGTCTTGAAACTTGGCATGTAGGTGCTTGAGGATGTATCTAGGCACATGAGACTTGATTGAGCCATTGAAAACCTCAAATTCCTTGAAAGAACCAAAACCCTAATTTTGACTGGCTTAGGAGGCATTTGGACTGTGCAACCCTTGAGTAGTCTTGAACCATTTGAAGGTGATTCTTGATATATCTTGGAGAATATGGGAGGGAAAATTTTGGGGTACAACAGTTGCCCATGTTCAATCTTCTTATACCTGAGGATGTAGATTGGCTTGCGTACCTTTCGTGATCCGAAGGTGGAAGATGATTGAACACTAGAGTGCCCAGAAATTTGCACTCGCATGGTGTTAGTATCAGCAATATGATGTCGGGAATGGGCTTACAGATGCCATTTGGAAAGATGATGGATAGGAGGATGGGCTTATAGATGCCATCTGGAAATGTGACAGAATCTTATCGGGAATGGACTTATATATGCCATTTGGAGACTGTTGGTAGGTGGATGGGCTTATAGATGCCATCTGGAGATTGTCTGTTGAATTGTAATTTTGTAAGTTGAAAGAGGGAACCTGTGTAGGGTTTCCTGATGATGAGCTCGTGTAAAACTGCATCTTTGAAGGAAGGAAACCTGTGTAGGGTTGACTGATGATGAGTCTGTGTGAAACTGCATCTTGGAATGAAGGAAACCTGTGTAGGATTGACTGATGATGAGTCCGTGTGAAACTGCATCTTGGAATGAAGGAAACCTGTGTAGGGTTGACTGATGATGAGCCCGTGTGAGCTGCATCTGAAATGGAGAACGAACCTGTGTAGGGTTACTTTGATGATGAGCCCGTGTAAAACTGCATCTGGAAAGAGAAAGGGAACCAGTGTAGGGTCGCCTCATGATGAGTCCGTGTAAAACTGCATCCTAGAAGAAAGAAAACCTGTGTAGGGTTTATTGATGACGATTCTGTGTAAAACTACATCTGGAAAGAGAGAACCTGTGTAGGGTTTCTTGATGACGAGTCCGTGTAAGACTTCATCTTTGGAAAGAGAGAACCTGTGTAGGGTTTCTTGATGACGAGTCCGTGTGAAACTGCGTCTGGAGTTGAGAAGGGACCGGTGTAAGGTTACTTCGGGATGAGTTCGTGTAAAACTTCTAGAGGAGCCAGCGTAAGGTTACTTCGGAGTAAGTTCGTGTAAAACTTCTGGGGGAACCGGGGTAAGGTTACTTCGAGATAAGCCCGTGTAAGACTTCTGGAGGAACCAGGGTAAGGTTAATGCAAGATAAGTTCGTGTAAAACTTCTGGGTGAACCAGGGTAAGGTTATCTTGACGATGAGTTCGTGTAAAACTTCAGGATGAACCAGGGTGAGGTTACTGCCGGATAAGTTCGTGTAAAACTTCATCTTGGAAATGAGGAGGAACCGGTGTAGGGTTCCCTGAGGATGAGTCCGTGTAAAACTTCATCTGATGTTGAGAAGGAACCGGTGTAGGGTTTCCTGATGATGAGTCAGTGTAAAACTAGATCTTGAAGGGAGAGGAGAAACCTGTGTAGGGTTCTTCATGATGAGTCCGTGTAAAACTGCATCTGCACTGAGAAGGAACCGGTGTAGGGTTGCCTGATGATGAGTCAGTGTGAAACTTCATCTGAAAGAGAAGGAACCGGTGTAGGGTTGCTTCATGATTGTCAAGTAGATAATCGTCTTGTCTGGTTTCAGGTATTAACCCATAATCAGTCATCCACAAAATTTTTCTCGCTTGTTACAGGTATTAATCTGGAATTAGTAAAGGTAGATGGTAATCATCTTTTGATTGACCTTTCCCTGAAAAGGCAAAATGTTAGCTGTATACAATGTCATGATGCATGAACTGCATGCTTTCATGATGTTCTCAAGAATAAATGAGATTGTGTGATATGATGCGTATATGTATGTATCATGATGTATGACAATGTGATGTTTATGAATGTATCTTCGTCGGAGAAAATAAATCCTTGATGCATGCCGGGAAGTTCGTTGAATCCTAGGCTGATGTTGAAGAGTAGAGTTCTTTGTTTCCGCTGGGGATAATGAAAGAAGATGATTGCAAGAATAAACCGGTATGAGAAGATGACTCCGTTGGGGTATAAACCTGACGAAAAGATTACTCTGCGAGGAATTACTCTGTGGGAAGAGATGCTTCGCTGAGATTTTAACGATAACTCCGTTGGGGATTCCGTTGATAAGCTCTGTTGGGGATTTGAATATAAACTCCGCTGGGGATAGAAAGAACTTCGCTGGGGATGATCTTTCAGTTGCAACTTGCTGAGGATAACCCAGTTAGACTCTTGTGGGGATAACCTCTGAATATGGCTGGGAGAGATGTTTGTACTCTGCGGGGGAATGTTGAGATCTTCTGGGGATACCCAAACTTCCTTAAGGCTGACAGTAGGCTAACTCTGCTTGGGGAGAGTATCGCTGACTTGCTGGGGAATACTGTGCCTTTTTAGGGCCGATGGGAGACCAACTCTGCTGACTTGCTGGGGATACTGTGCCTTTTTAGGGTTAATGGGAGATCAACTCTGCTTGGGGAGAGCATTGCTGATTCTTGTCTTACTCTTGGGGAGTGAAGGTATTTTGGTCCCATTCTTCAGCTGGAGCTACCTTGGTACCTTGGTGGACAGAGCATCTTGTACAGTTCGGACAATTCTTATTGCCCCAACTTCTGTGGGAAATGGTACCTGTGGAGGTCTTGATAACTGCCGATTGACAAATCTTCTTCTGGTAGGCAAGTGACGAGATGCCGGGACATAGTCGTACGCTGTGATCCCTAATTTTTTCCTGGACCGCCCTTTCGGGTTTTCAGTCCATCGGGATACCCTTTTTTGCCCAAGCCGCCTTTTCAGGTTTTCGACTTGCCGGGTGTACAATTTTTCATTTTCATCCCTTATTTTTGCCCGAACCCTTTTGGTTCGTCGGGAAGCCCTTATTTTTGCCTAGGTGTGTCAACCTAGCGGGTCTTTGATTATGCATAGTATTTTTTCGACTATGTCCACGCTCTCAGAATGTAGGGAGTTGTCACTGTCAGTAGTGTTGTATCGCCATACTACCAGAAGATGTTTGATCGTGCAAGATTCGTTGCTGGCATTCATGTCTAATGCACCAAGTGGCTTAGGTGGAGATTTGCCCCTGACTATTTAGCATTTTGAGAGATTCTCTGAATCTTGACTTAACTGCCCCAGATGATGGACAATGATCACGTCTGCCCCTTGGTTGGAAGTGTTTTTCCACTTGAGGTGATCCTTTTTATTGAGAAGATTTTGTTCACTAGATATTCGTCGTGCGAATTTCTCTGCTGTTTGAACAAATAGTCATATGCAAACAATGTTATATAAAAAAGGCACAGCTTATGTCTGTCTTGAAATTTTTTTTTGAAAATACAGTTTTTTATAAAACGAGCGAATTTTTGTAAAATGTGATGTCAACTCAATATTTTACAGCAAGCCTTAAGGAGTCAGGATACCTTTTGTAACAGTACGCTTTCAAACTAACCCATGCTTCAGCTAGGACTTTTAAGGGTTATAACGTGGCCTGGTTCACGGTTTAAGAAACAAAGGATAAAGGCTCAAATTTTATTTGTACCCACCCGCTCTTCGTGATGTTCTTCAATCCTAAACTTAGTTGATCGTGCATTAGATCGTGTTTGAGTCTTTGCTCTAATATTCCGGTGATGGTTCGGATGTTGACAATTCATTTTGAATAGGCAGTCATTTCTTTTTGTTGAGGGTTTGTAGGACCTCTTTCTTTTTGATTTCGTTATCCATGTTTTTTGCCTGAACTGTTTCTTTTGTGATTACAGTCAGCGGGATGCCCCATTTGTAAGTCTCCTTCATAGGTTTTGACTTATTGGGCTTTTATTTTGAAAGATAACGACTGCCTATCCTTATGATTATACAGAACCATCCCCATCTTTTATTTCGGAAGGACTCCTTTGATGCTATTCGTTGTGCACCTGGATCAACTGAGAGAACTACCCTGCCCCGGGTTATGATTAAGGGTTTTAATTTTCGAAAAGAAAAACTCCAACTTCTTTGGCTCAAAGGGGTTGACGAGGGATTATATTCCTTATAACTCCACTGTTTAGGATTTGAAACAATGCCTGTACCTCATCAGCGGGGTCTGTTCAAAAGCATACTGTAAAGACCGTGGTATCGTTTTCGTCATCCTCCCTCAAAAGGCTTAGAATTTTCAATCAAGAGTTGAACATCAAAAAATAAAAGCAATTTTGAATATAGTGAACACAATTACTTTAAAACATACACGTGTAATGCATTAATGAAATAAAAGAGTTTGACATGATAATTGTTTGAATAAGCAAAGAAAAAATACAATATCAGAATTCAAAGGAACAAAAGTTTCTCAATCCTAGCCATGTTTCGGCAAGGGAGAAGTGATCACATTGGGAGTCTCAGCAGGCTCGAATTCGATCTCTTTGGCGTCAATCATATTCTGAATCTTATATTTCAGCGCCCAACAATCGTCAGTATTGTGCCCCGGGCTACCGGAATGGTAAGCGCACCTTGCATCCGGATTGTAGTTTGGAGAAGAAGTCTTAGGATTCGCAGGGGGGTTGATCACCGCAATCAGATTCATCTTCAACATGTGCTGCAATTCTCGTGACAATGGCATGTTGATATTGGTGAACTGTCTTTTAGGCTCGTCTGGCCTTCGCTGATTTACCTTTTGCGGTTGTCAGCGTGACGCAGAACCAGAGATCATGACTGCCCCTGCATGTTGGTCACGACGACTCTTTTGACTGTACGCCACAGTGGACTCTTTCTTCCCACTGTAAGGCTTTTTATGAGCATCAGAAGGTGCAGCTTATGGAATCTTCCCACTTTTGATGCCAGCTTCAATTCTTTCCCCAGTCAAGATCAGATCTGTAAACCCGGCAGAAGAATTTCCAATCAGATGGTTGAAGAACGGACCATACAGGGTCCCCAAGAACATGTCCACAAGTTCACGGTCAGTCAAAGGTGGTTGCACCCTTCCAGCCAGGTCTCTCCACTTTTGAGCATACTCCTTGAATCCTTCACCCGTCCCTAGTGACATACCCTGGAGTTGGGTACGCGTAGGAGCGAGGTCGGAATTATACTGATACTGCTTGTAGAACGCAGTAGCCAAATCCTCCCAGTTACGAATACTGGCTCCATCCAGCTGATAGAACCATTCGAGTTGAGTCCCTGAAAGACTATCCTGGAAGAAATGGATCCATAGATTCTTGTCAGCTGTATAAGGTTGGATCTTCCTTACATACGATCAGAGGTGCAGCTTAGGACAGGAAGCTCTGTCGTACTTTGCAAAAGCAGGTGCCTTGAACTTGTGTGGGATCACCACCCCAGAAGATAAGCCTAGGTCTCCAAAGTCCAACCCGGGCACATGTTGAATCTCCATAGCACTTAAACGGTCCTCTAGCTGTTTGTACCTATCCTCAGCAGGAGGATACTGTTCATCATTGTAATTTGTCTCGTTGTCGGAGACCACGGGACTAGGAACCCTTTCCTCTTGTGGACTGTCCTTCCCTACAAATGAAGTAGTCAGCTCAGCCTCATTTTGTAATCCATTCCCAGATCTGCGTCTAGTGTTGAACAAAACAGTTCTCTTCTTCTTCTTCTTCCTCTCTTTCAGAATCAGAGTCTTCAAATCCTTCTGACCCTGGGCTAGGCTCATAACCAACTCTTGGAACTGGGCATTCTGGACCTGGAGGGCCTTGATAGCTTGTTCAGCGGAAGGTTCGGTAGACATGATGATTGCTGAAATAAACAGCGAAGAAGATAAGTGACCTGTAAAAAGGGTACCTGTAATGCAATGATATGTATGATATATGTATGCAATGTTTTCAAGGATCTCGTGGGGTAAACAGGGAAACTTGTTAGAAATTGAATCTGGTAGCTTGATTGAAGGAACTTCATGTTGCTGAGAGTCCTTCTTCAAGAGTCAAGGCTCACCATATCGAGTGGGTCATAGCCCCTGACTCCAGTCATCATGTTTTGACCTCCAACTTTGGCTAGAGGAAAATAAAACCCCTTTTCCCCTTGCTAGACATTTGATTCATCATGACCTGTATCACAAACCCTTGAGATCCTTGAAATGGTTAAGGACATGCTATGGTATGATGTTATGATGCGTATGATGTTATGTACATGGATGCAAAGGTGTGAGGTGTAAGTAAGCCCTGTAATAAGTCCAGATTAAGGACTATAAACAAAACCTGTGAGGAACTCATGTGTCAGATAACAAGAATATGCAAGTAGTCAAGTTTGAAGGCACACAAGTCACACCAGATAGCCCTTAGAGTTTAGGCCAGCATGAAGTTTATGTACTACCCTCTTGAAGTTGGTTGGCTCAAAACCTGTCCTATGAATAGTAACCGGGTTCTAGAGGATCTCAATATCACTGACTACCCTCAATCGGTCATAACTCCAGCTTTGCAATCTTTTCTTGCGACCGGAACCATCGCGAGAGTTTAGCCTCAATGAGTGTAGCATACTGCTACTGTTCTATGGCCAAGTTGGGTCAATTTAGGGTTCTAAGGTCGGTTGGTGCTTAATGACTCCTTAGAAGACCCATATTCTCCTCATTCCAACACAAGGGATATCGGTACAGACCAAGGTGTCACACCAACGTAGCTACTGCTTCACCCGTGTCGGTCTACGCCGGACAGGTCCCTCACAGCTTATGCTACCTAAAGGGTATTCCCCAGATCCGGGTTAGGATCTATGAAACTCCGATGCAAGCCCACAATTTTAAAGCAAACAAGGCATACAATTGAAAACATAGAATGAACTAATCCTAAGGTACACCTCACTTTTATATAATCCCCAGCAGAGTCGCCAGTTCTGTGATCGATGGAAATAGAACTGACTGTTTTGAAATGCTGGTTCGCGAAATGTCGCGGTAAGCAAGAGTCGCCACCGTCTTTTATGTTCTCCAACAAGGAAAGGACAAAAGCACAGCAAAATTCCTTTTTGAGATGTTTCTCGGGTTCGGGAGGTAGATTATAGAAAGGGAAGGTGTTAGCACCCTTTCTATCCGTGGTTATCCACGGGCTCTTAGGTACTTGCTCACTATGTTTTAAAAAGATTGTTTGCTTTTCTTGTGTATGTGGGTTTTGAAAAAAGTTTGTTTTGAAAACTTCTAGGTAACTCTTGTATCAGTCCTCAAGAGTGTATGAAGTATTTGTTTGAAAACTTTTGTTTGAAAGTGTAAGTGCGAAAAGTTTGTTTTGTTTTTGAAAGAGCAAGTACCCAGGAGAAATCTACCTACTCTAAGGAATTAAGCTGTGTAAATGTCCTTTAGACAGTACTATCCCACTATTGAGAAGTAGGTAGCACCGTCGTTGGAGTTTGTCGGGTCAATTCGATTATAGGGACATGTGTGGTCACCAAAGCAATAGTAGGACGCCTTAGCGGTAACCCTAATGTCCTAGATCCTTTTTATCCGAGGCAACCGTTTCGAGGCAACTTGGATCTTTAGACAGGAGGGCGACCTCTAAAACACCCTATACTCAATGACCACCTCGAGGCAACCAAGTGAGGCGTACCCCTAGGAGTGGCATGTGCACGTGTGTCAAATTCAGTTAAAATTATCTTGTACATGTATATGGTGAGCTACGAGTTGATTTTACTTTTCAAGCAAGTCTTGCATGCATAATTAACAGTTAATGATTGCAGAAAATAAATTGCGGAAAGTGAATCTACGCTATTACAAGGCGTCGGGTATTTACATCGCCAAAAACATAACCCTTTGAAAAATAAATTGCGAGAAAATAAAGAAAGCGATAAAAGTCTTAATTATCTATTACATTCTCGGAGCAGATACATAAATATAATCAAAAATAAATATGCGCGCAAAGAAATTAAATCGGGGGCGTCCTTAGGGTTTTGACCCTTTTTGAGAAAAGAATGGAATTTTAGTCCTTTTTGCAATTAATTAAACCTAATTCTAATTAATTAATTAATTACAAGAGAAAAAGTATTTTTTTAGTTTTTTAGGTCTTTAATGAAAATAAAATAAAAAGGAATTAAAAAGTTATCAAAAAGAAAAACCCTAATTCTAAATTGATTTTATTTATTATGAAAAAAAGTCAAATTTAACCTAATTAAACTAAATTAATTATATTAGTATTTATTTACAAAATAATAATTAATAATGAAATTAATAAATAATAATAATAATAATAATAATAAAAATATTTACATTTTTTAATTGTCTGAATTTATTATGAAAAATAATTAATTTATGAGTTAATAATAATAATTAATAATAGTTAATAAAAGAAAATAAAAAATAAAAAGGAAAGAACAAAGAAACCAGGGGGGTTTGATGGCCCAATATGGGGGTGGATTAGCAATTCTGGCCGATTAGTCTCAAGCCTTGTTTGAGTTTGGAGATCCCTCATGCGCCTGGTTGACTGGGAATATGGTATTCTTCATCTCCTGGCCATTGGATCTATGCTGAGAGACACATGGCATGCTGATGCTTAGGGCGCATGGTAGGACGTTGTTGGAAATCTGCACACAATCACGTTATGAAAAACAATAGAAATATTTTGGGTGGACCTGGGAATCGAACTCAGGTCCCAATGATTACCAGCCACCTCACTAGCCACTACACCATTCGCTTGCATTTGTTAGTATCATGATAAATAAACATAATATATAACAATCAATGCATATGCTGTAACAAAACACGCGCGCCTTTTTATTTGAATGGACCAGTGGTATATCAACAGCACATCATCGTCTTCGCTAAACCTGCAACATATATGTTAGATAGCGGGGGTTTTTAACCCCCACAAAACAAGATGAGGAAAAATAGCGAATAGGTCCCTGATGCACATAAATATTTTGCGAGGGTGGTTTTACATTCGTCTTGTCTCAATGAATCCAACCATGGGTCTCTCAAGGTCTGATTTTTCCTGTACAGCAAAGCCCCAAATTCAAATCTTGGAAACCCTAGAATTTGTCAATGGTATCTTTTGATTTAGGGCTCTATAATCCAATTAACCTGTACCATTAGCTTCAGAGGAGTTCTACCAATGCAAAACACACAAAAAATCACGTTAATGATGCATGAATTATGAGTTTCGATTATGAGAAAGGAAGTTAAACCATGTGACTGTTCTTGGCGATTCCTGTGGCTTTAGCACTTGGTTTGGGTTGCAATATGTCTCTGGGAGTTCCTGCAATAGATTAGAAACCACAAAATGCTTTGAATCGTGTTAAATTATGGAAAATAGTTTTCACTTTTTCTTTGATTTTTTTCAATGTTGTTATGGCCTTTCTGCAGCAATTTTCACGTCCATGGCATTAGGTTTAGGTTGTGTACTTATAGTAGAACTGAATTAGGTTACAATCTTGCACAAAAGATCCATGGAATTATGATTCAATATTTGATTGAAAATCAAATATTTTTCAATCTTTTTGATTGGAAAAACTTGCCAAACTTGGAGATTCTTGTCCCCTTGATGTGCACACGAATTTTCCAGCTCTTTTAGGTCATATTTGCTTCATGAAAAGATTGAAAAACCATATCTTGATATTTCCTACAATTTAAATTAATTAAATGAATTAAAATTGATTAAAAATCCAATAAATTAATAAAAAATAAGAAAACAAATCAATTTAAGCTTGATGGGTCGTGCATAGGCCTTGGATAAAGTTTCAAGAAGAAATTTGAGGCCCATTAGCAAAAACAAAGTGTTTTAAGCAAAGTTGACTTTTGCAAATTCACAAACATTTCCCAACTTCTTCAATGCATATCTTGCTCAATTTTGATCATATGAACATGTTCTTGGACATTTTGGAAAGGTCTTGAAGTCCTCTAACCAATGCCTTTGGTCCCATGTCATTTGTATTTACCAATCTCAAGTTATGGTCTTTGACTTAAAGTTCATTTTTGTTGACTTTTGAAATTGACCTATAATGTAGAAATTGATAACTTTTTATGAGAGAATTTCTTGGACTTGGAATGTGAATATGGATTGTAGGAAATGTCATCCCCTTCAAAATGATCATTGGATGGGATTTTTCTGATGAACCATTAAAAAGTTATGCCCTGGTCAAGATACAGTTGACTTTTCTACTGTCCAAAAATAGTAACTTTTGCATCCTTGATGATTTTTGAGCCATGCTTGTGGAATCATGATCAAGACTTGATCAAATGATGATTGTGGACTCAAAATAAGATGTTGACCAAAAATTCGGACTTTTGACTGCAAAATGACCATTTTGCCTCTGCAGTTGATTGTGGATCAAATAGGGCTTTTGACTGTGCAAATTGGCACTGTGAGTCTTGAAACTTGGCATGTAGGTGCTTGAGGATGTATATAGGCACATGAGACTTGATTGAGCCATTGAAAACCTCAAATTCCTTGAAAGAACCAAAACCCTAATTTTGACTGGCTTAAGAGGCATTTGGACTGTGAAACCCTTGAGTAGTCTTGAACCATTTGAAGGTGATTCTTGACATATCTTGGAGAATATGGGAGGGAAAATTTTAGGGTACAACACTTACCAAATCAATGGTAAGATAACAATGTCAAAGGAAATAGGAAATAAACATGAAAGACTTTTGAGTAGGTAGATTTTTCCTAGTTGCTTGCTCAATTTCAAACCAAACATCCTTGATATTTTCAAAACAAACTCTAACAATTTTAAAAACATCTTTCAAACTTGAAAACATTTTCAAAGGATCAACACTTTGTATACATTCTTACGAACGAGAATCATTACAAAGTTTGCCTAAATGATGGTGCCTTTTCAAAATACTTTCAAAAACCACACAAAGCACATTTTCAAACGAAAGTAAGTGATCTAGAAAGCAACTAAGAGCCCATAGATAACTACGTATGAAAAGAGTGCTAATACCTTCCCTTTTCATATCTCCCCCCCGAACTCAAGAAACATCTCTAAAGGTCTTTCCTATTCTTTGCAGCCTTTCCTTTTGGATAAAAGAAAAGTCGGTGGTGACTCTTTCTAACCGCAACATTTATGATCAAACGCAAAACAACCAAGTAAGTTCTCCCACCGCATTACATCAATCATATCTTAATTTTTGTTTTTTAGGGCCCAACAATTGTTGGTGTCGTGCCCAATAATGTTTGAATGATAGGCACACTTAGCATTTGGATTGTACTTCAGAGAGGATGTGTTGGGATTAGGAGGAAGATCTCAGAGTGTTATGAGGTCAGCCTTTAACAAATGTTGCAATGCTTGAGCCAATGGCATATTAATCCTGGTGAACTGCCTTCTTCGAGCGTCTTACCTACGCTGATTTCCCTATTGTTATTATTGAACAGGCGCCGAATTAGAGATCAACACTACTCTCACAGACTGATGGCGGTCACTTTTACTATGGATCCTCTGGCCATAAATATCATTGATTTATTTCTTACCATTGAATAACTTCTTCACAATATTAGGAGACATAGCCATCAGAATCTTCCCGCTCTTGATAACACTTTCAACTTGTTCGCCAGTCAGAATCTGCTCAATAAACCCTGATGAAGAACTCCCAATCAGCAAATTAAAGAATGGGCCTGACAGAGTGCCCATGAACATATCCACCAATTCCTAGTCAGTCAAAGTAGGTTTCACCCTTCCAGCTAGATATCTCCATTTCTGGGCATATGCTTTGAACCCTTTGTTCCAACCCATGGTCATGTTTTACAACTACACACAAGTCGGCTTCAGGTCAGCATTATATTGATACTGCTTGTATAAAGCAGCAGCCAAGTCTTCCCATGTGTGGATGTTGGTTCCCTACAGTTGATAGAACAATTCCAATTGAGTACCATCCCAACTTTATTAGAAGAAATGGACCTACAATTTCCAGTCAGTAGTATGAGGTTAGATTTTTCGAAGATACGACCTCAGATGAAGTTTGGGACAAGAGAACCTATCATACTTAGAAAAGATAGGGACCTTTAATTTGTGAGGGATGACCACCCCCTAGATCAGACCTAGTTCTCCATAATCCAATCTAGGCACTTTCTGGATTTCCATAACTTTGAGACGCTCTTCTAATTGTTTGTACTTGTCATCTGTAGGAGGATACTGTTCTTCCGAGTAGTCTTCATTCTCAGAAACTTGATTATTCTATCTTTACCCCTGACACTTCTGCCATCCTCCTCTTAGTTGTTGTAACACCCCAATTCTACCCCTCGTAATTAATAATAAAATCAGAGTTTCAAAATTTCATCCAAACATAAATTGAGGTATCACATATTCGTGTTTTTCATCACATTGCATTAAAATTCACATGACAAAATCAAAATTCGGATATACCAATTCATAACATAAATCATCATATAAACATATGACTAATTACAGCACAACGGATGTGTTCACAAAATGTACGTATCATCATATTATCATCAATACATAAAGTCATAAGATAGTATACATAAACTATCCTATAAAAAATAATAACGTCGCCCAAATCTCGAGTGTTACTACTATCAGAGCATAGCGACTCAAAATAAAGAGACTCAAGCTAATCCTCATCATCCTCGCGGATCACCTACACATTACCAATATAAAGGCAACAGCGAAACAAGTAAAGGGTGAGATACTCCAAAACATATAATTAAAGGCATGATAAAATATATAAATAGTTTTGGAATCATAAATGATATAGGTTAATAAGAATATGTAAACAAATATCAAATCTCACATACTTTAAAATCATCATTTAGTGTATAAGATCAACACTTTAATATCATCACATAATCACCATAATCATGTCAAAACAAGACATAAACCCCATTGCCATAAACTCATATCGTCGCTTTACTGTAATGTTATATCCATCGCATAATTTTCATGAAATTATCACATCATAATCACTTTATGTTCAACACAAAATCATCACAAAACAAAGTATCATATATCATCGCAATTCATCATAAGCCATGAAATAAAACTCAACGCCAAAAGTCTCAAAAATAAACATAACCGACTCTATGAGACACGACTATGTTATGCATGTGGTACCCGTCGCTTTGTCCATAATTAGGGACATTCGGAATAAAAGCACATCGTCGCTTTGGCATAAAAGCCCTCGTCGCTTGGCATAAAAGCCCTCGTCGCCAATGTAATGTATGTGACTCGACAACACGACATCACAAACATGACACAACCAAAACATCATCATCGCACATCAAAATTGGTATAAAGCCCATGTCCCCGTATTTATCCACATCAAGATAAACATATCATCGCATCGCATATCATCAAGTATTCATTATAAATAAACCGTCGCAAACATCATGTTTAATCACACCACATTATTATCAAATAATTCACTAAATTTCAAACACGGAAAAATAGTCAAACATCAATAATCGTTGCAAAAGTCATTCACAATAATCAGCATCAATCATAAACATTATCGTCGCAATCGGATTGTCCATACGCGACTTAAACCGACTAAAACGCAACCCGATTCAACTTAACCGTAAATTGACTTATTTCGGGTCGCTCCATTAAAAACTCGTAATCTCGAAAAACTAACCTCACCACAACGGTCTACACGTCAAAATTAGCTAGCACGTCAATTTTCGTTAAATTCGGAGCAACTTGCTCCGTCGCCGAAATTGCCGAAATCAGGAAATCGGAACATAATCGGGTCCCAAATTAAATAGGCCAACTTATGTCATATTTGTATTTAATTAATATAAACATTTAATATATTAAATTAAAAAAATAAAAACAAAACATAAATTAATTAATTTTCTAAACTTAATTTCAATTAATATACTCCTAGCTTAGTTTCTAAACATACTACTATTACGTTTTTTTGTTTTTCAAAAGTATACTGCTATACTGCATAATTTTATTTTTATAAACTTAACTTCCATTTCTATACTGCTATTTTTATTTTCTATACTACTAGTACCTTAGTTTTGCTATACTGATACTTTAAGTTTCTAAACCTCATAATGAACATACTGCTACTTCTTAAGTTATAAACTAAACTTAATTAATATAATTTAGTTTTCCTAATTTAATTTTTATTAACATAGCATTAATTCCACAACACTAACACCTAAATTAACTCTCTTAATTTATCTCAACAAATTTCAAGAACCCTAACATCAATTTTATCCCAAATCAAAATATACAAAATCAAACCCTAACTATAAGCATTGGAAAATCAAACCCCTTACCTTAGATGCTTGAAATGATTCTTGATGATTCAACCAACCTAAAACCCAAGCTTTGTTTTTGCTCCTCTTCTTCTCTTCCAAGACCTTTGGCTCTCTCTAACTCTCTCAAAGTGTGTTTTATGATACAAAGACAAGGCAAAGTGTGTTTGGTTTGTTTTGATGCAAGACATAAGCTAGCAAAATACCCAAAAAGCCCTTCTTGTAAAAATACTATCAATTAACACTAAATAATATCAAATAATATTATTAACCCAATTAATTAAAATAACTCCAAATAATTAAATATCGGTCCGAATAATATTTTACCGAACCAAATGGAATAAAAACAGACCGAACAAAATAATTACCAGTCCCTCAAAATAAATATCGGACCGAATAAAATAATTACCGGTCCCTTAAAATAAATACCGGACCAAATAAAATAATTACCGGTCCCTCAAAATAAATATCAGATCGAATAAAATAATTACCGGTCCGAATAAAACGTCGCCGAATATATTAACAGATATAACGGTTAATTTAAATATTCTCGCCGCAAAAATAAACGTCAAACGGTAACTCAAAAATATTAATATAATATAATTTTAAATAAAACGGGGCGTTACAGTTGTCGTCTTCCTCAGAGGAAACATCATTTACTCGAACTGGTTGAGCAGGACCTTTGAATATTCTCCCCATGTTAAGAATAACAACCCGCTTCTTAGTCTTCTTTTTCGTAGTAAGGAGCATCATCATCTCTTGTTGCCCTTTGTCCAGATTCAGAGGAGTCTCTTGAAATTGTGCATGTTGAGTTTGGAGATCCTTGACAATTTGTTTGAAAGCCATCTTATACTGAAATAAATAGTAAATAGATGAGGAAACATGTATTGGAAAACCTGCTTATGAAATGATGCATGATATGTGGATGCAATATTTTCAAGGCCCTTAGGAGATTCAAATTTTCTATCCAAAAGGAAACGAAAACAAATATTTCATTAATAAGTTCAAAATTACAATTGCCTCTTAAGCTTACAATGAAAAAGAGACAACAATATGAACTTCTAAAACCTAAGACTTAAGCCTCCCATAGAAGCTTCCTCTTCGTGTCAATGTATGCATTAAGGCTTTTCTCCTCGTGAAGTTGCTTTATGAGCTCTAACACTTTCTTTTCACTTGCATAGAATTGAGCTTCAAAGGTGTTTCGTTCTTCCTTGAGTTGAATTCAGGACTTCTGCAATTCTTCGAGGTCAGTAGGCATGTCTAGATGGAGGATGAGGCGAGAACCGGATCCTTCGACAACAGGCTCTAAGATCACTGGTAGAACAGCTGTGTCATACCCCCATTTTTCACCTAAGATCCCTGCTTCATTTGCATTGTTTTATATATACACCAAGGTCACAGAATATGGTAGGTTTCGGACGTTTCGCCTTCGAGCTTTTCCTGTGTAGAGATTATCGAGTGTTGTGAGTGTTTAATCTTATGAATGACTAACTACTAATCAAGCACGAAGTGTATGTTTTCTTTTAATTCCATGTGCAGGAAATAGGTCTCAAAGAAGAGCATCAGACGTCACACATCAATTAGGGTTTTGAGTCTCGCGATAGAAATGCGGTCGGTCGTTGATTCTCAAAGGCTGATTCATCAAAAGAATTTCAGAGAATCGTGTGTTTATTTCCACACTCTGTCCAACAGATGGTCTTAAGTGTCTCTGAAATTTTTTCAGAAAGAACAGTCAAAGTTTCTACTGCCATTGATTCATGTGTGTTTCACATTATTTTAAAATACAAGAAAACCAATCTATGCCAGTCATTTTCGATCACGTCGACCAAAAGTCATCTGGAAGTTTTCTCATGACGCAGAGTGAATTTCGTCAAAATGGAATGATTAAATTCAAAACCGTTCTAGAAGAATTTATTCGGGATACTTGGAATTTTCTTTATTTTAATTCAAGTGATAATTAAAGAGGAGCTACCAAGATATCTCATTCATGAATAATTATTTATCGCATGAAATATTTATTCAAGATTATTTTATGTGATTATTTTGGTTGATTTACATTATGGTTATTTGAACACACATGAAGCATTTATTAAGGAGATGTTAGAAAAAGGAATTCGATTCAAGTAATCGTTCATCACAAGATTAATTACATGAGGATTGCTATTTGATTACAAAATCAATTCATGTGATTTATTTGGATCTCTATTACAAAATGCAAGATTAAAGTCTAAGACTTGCATTATTATTTATTCATCATTCAACAATTTATTCATGTATTATTCAATTCTTTCCCAATTCAAATGGAAGATCTTGAATTTTTATCAAGACATATGAAGATTCAAAGTTATTTATAATTACAAGGGACTTGAGAATATATTGAAGAATAAATATTCATTCATGTTACAATTTACTTGGATTTATTGTTACAAAGTTACAAAAGAAATGAAAATTTTGTACATGAAAATCAAGCTATTATTCTTGCTACAAAACAGTCCCAATGCTGCCCATTTTTCCAGCACTGTTTTAATCCAATAACAGTCCAATTTTTGAGTATAATGCTGTCCATTTTCTCCAATCTTGTTTCAACAAAAACCATGCCAAGTTGCTGTCCTAATCTGCCCTGCAAAACAGTCCAAAATGCAGCCCATAAGACAAAAATCTGCACCTTTGCTTCTACAAAAACCAGTCTACAAAACTCCAAATATTGCACTAAAATGCATACTTTAAAAAGTTGTCTCATAAAACATCAAAACAGAGCCTAAAATAGTTTAAATCTATACTATTTCCCCCCCTAAAACCCCATGTATTTCACTTATAAATAAGGGCCTCTATCAACAGAAAAGAGGGAGGAGTTTTGTCCAAGAATCACAAAAAATCAGAAGAGGAACATCAAGTGAGAGAGAAAATTCAGAGGGAACCACACATAGAAAATTCAGCAAGTGTAACACAAAACTCAACAAGAAAAATACAGAAATTCAAGGAGAGAAAAGTTAACATTTTGAAGCCCCATCGGAGAGGCTCCGATAGTTATTTTTCTTCCTCCCCATTTACTTCTGCATAACTTCCTCATTCATATGTTTGAATCTTCTCTTTACACCACTTTTATGTCATGTGAATGCTTGCTTTATCATACTTTTTGTTGTATTTCGAGTCGCTACAATATATGGATATTTAGAAATTTTAAAAGTTATAATAATAGTAATAACATAAATTAATTAATAAAAATATAATTTAAAACTAGTGTTAAAACAACGTACAAACCATTATTTCTTTCACAAAAAGAACCTTACCACCCACTGTATACTCTTGCTTCTTTCTCCATCATCTTTCATTCTTATGTCGGCTTCAGACTGCTACTTCTACACCATAACATTATTTCAAAGCAGAGCAAAACTCAGAACCAAAAACTCAGAAGAAACTCAGAACAAAAGCTCAGAACCAAAAACTCAGAACAAAACTCAGAACCAAAAAAGCATAACCAAAAATTCAGAACCAAAACTCAGAGCAAAACTCAGAACCAAAAACTCAGAACAAAACTCAGAACCAAAAAACTCAAAACCAAAAACTCAGAGCAAAACTCAGAACCAAAAACTCAGAACCAAAAACTCAGAACAAAACTCAGAACCAAAAACTCAGAACCAAAACTCAGAGCAAAACTCAGAACCAAAACTCAGAGTAAAACTCAGAACCAAAAACTCAGAACCAAAAACTCAGAGAAAAACTCAGAACCAAAACTCAGAACAAAAACTCAGAATAAAAACTCATAACCTCAATTCCCTAACCTCCCTCAATCTGCCGCTGACCTCTCTGCCTCGGATTACATTGACGATTTCGATGATTTACAGAAGAATAATGTTGCTTCTATTTACAACATGCATCACCGCGAGCAAAAGAAACCCCTTCCATTTTTGTTCTTCTATTTTCGTAGATTTTGAGTTTGAAGGCAGAGACGAAGTGGAAGGTTATGTTGTTGTTAACTAATTTGAAGAAGGAAAGCAGTTTGAACAAGAAAGAAGGTGGAAAAGATGGATGAAGTCGTGGAGAGAGCAAGGATAGAGAGATGATGAAGGTGATTCAGAGAGAGAGTCAAATTTTGTTTTTTTTTGCGGTAACATGGAAAATAGAGTTTTTGGGAATTAATAATAATAAATTTTCATTTGCCTTTCCAATGCAACTCCAGCGGCACTTTGTTTTAGGGTTTCAGAAGACCCTTTCCTTGTTTTCTCCTGAGCCGGGTCAGCCCCATTGGGCCGCTGGCCCCATCCACTCATGTTTTCCCCTTTTGTATTATTAGTTTAATAATAATAACGATTAGTAAGATAGCTCAGCTGGCAACGTGCACTATCCATTACCCTTAAAGGCTCAAGCTCAATCCCTACTGAGGCATTTTTCTGTTTTCTTGCTCTTTTAACCATTTTCTTTCAATTTTATTAATTTGATTTACATATATATATTAGTTTAGTTTATGTATTATTATTATTTCATTATAAATATAAAAGACCATATCTCTTATAACTAATTTTTATTTAAATTTTGTTAACTTGTTTTAAATCTTTTATTATTCAAAAATACATATTTCATGATTTAGTCTTTGATTAATTTTGTTATTTGTTTAATTATTAAAAATACATGTTTTGTAATTTAGTTTTTATTTAATTCTGGTTATTTATTTAACCATTTAAAATGCATGCTTGTAAATTAATCTCTTATTGAATTCTATTATTATTGTCGCTCTATTTAAGTTTATTCTCAATCGTTTAAATCTTTCATCCCTCTCAAATTCAAGGGAAATGTTTTAACTTTGTTGACTTCACGTCATCAAACACATCGTGCGAATACCCTCATTCATATTTTGTTTGTTTATTATTTTTCTAAACCTAAGATAATTTTCCTAAAAGACCCCACTTTTAAAATCACACCTTTTAAGTCAAAACTTCGACATTAGGTCGTCGTATCTTCAAAATCTCGTCCACACCCATTTTAGCCAAACAAATCATTTTAATCAAACAAACAATTTTAATAAACAGATATTTAAAAAGGTTCCTATAGGATACTATAGATGCATTGGGTGCTAATACATTCCCATTGCATAAACAACCCCCGAACTCTAGATCTCTTTTCAAAAATGCATTGTATTTTCATTACTTTTAAATATTATTTTACATTGCATATTTTAGGGTTTTATTTCGCTCTTTCCCTTTTCCCTTGGAAATAATAAAGCGCGGTGGCGACTCTTGCTTTTGTGAGTCGAGTTAATTAATAGCTCGATCTCCGATTTACCCTGCTACATTTTTTATCGCTACAAGCTGGATATGGGATCATAAGGTTTTGAGCGCGAGCTCGTACCCACTTGATATAGGGCTCCAAAGGGAAAGAATTATTTTATCCTAAATTTTTTCTATCAACCTTGTTTACCATGCCCCAAGCACGTCTAAAACTTTGACGATAACCTTGAGGATCATTTTCATAGTCGAACGTAATACCCTGGATAAGTGCGTCATGAGGACCATCTCTTCGAGCATAACCAAATTGTCATAGAGCCATAGAAGGGTTGTAAGTAATATTTCCTCTAATTCCAAGGAGTGGAACATGAGGGAGTTCCCCATAGTGGTTAATGATAGTAACATCTTCCAGAGATCGGGAACACCAATAGATATTCGAATGAGAAAGCAACATCACCATTTGAGACCACCTCAAGCCTTGTTCATTATTTGTTACTGATCGAGGAAGGTGCAAAATAAACCACCTTGATAGCAGAGGTATGCAACACATAAGAGTTCCTTGCTTCCTCATAGTAAGAGTGTGAAGAGAATGCAGAATGTCTCCGAGAAAAGTAGGCACAGGGTTACGAGAAAGAAATGTTTTAATGGCATTCACATCTATGAGTTCGTCTGGATTAGGGAATAGTACCAACCCATAGATTAGAAGAGCCAAGATCTTCTCAAAATCCTGGAAACTCATAGCATCCAGAAACAACCGAGCCTTCTCTAACCGGAATTTAGCAAGAAAACCCTTGACTCCACTTCTTGTTTCCCAATTAGCCACAATGTCAAACCGCTTCAGATGTAAGGCTACTGCAATTTCTTCAGGTTATGGATCTTTCTCTAAACCGGTGAAATGTATTTGATTGAGAACCGATACTCCCAATAATTGAGAAAACTCCTCCATTATGGGTACCAACTGATAATTGGAAAGGTGAAGCAGTGATGTGCAGGGTCAAAGAACTGGAATAGAACACTCATCATATCTTCTTCAAAACCTGAGATAACCAAACTGAGTAGTCGACCATGCCTTTTGATGAATGGGTAACTTTAGGGAACCCTTGAGACTAACTCCTTAAGTTAAGAAGGTTTCTTCATAAAACTGATCCGGATAGTATTTCTGCGAGCGGAGGCCATAACCTACAAAACAGAACAAAGATAAATCTCTAGGTCCTTGAAATGGTTAGTGAAAATGATATGGTATGATGTCATGATGTTATGATGTCATGTTCAAACAATTAATCATATACAAACAAAACACACCAGGCCTTATGTTTAGGCTTGCATGGAATTTGTAGGTAAGTACCCTCTTGAAGTTTTAGTTGGCTCAACCTGTCCTAAAATAAGTAATCGGGTTCTAGGAATCTCAATATCACTGACCTTTCTCTCAGGCATTGTTTTAGAACAAGCATCTAAATTGCGACTAAAATATCCCGATAGTCTAATCTCAATGAGTGTAGCATCGAGTATCAACCAACTTCAGTCTGCACTAAAGCCAGCAATCTCACTACTTTCTAATGGCTAAGTTGTGTCAACTAAGGTTCTAAGGTCAATTAGTGCTTATGACACCATGCGACAACCCAATGTTCTCCTTGACTGACTAAAGGGACACAAACACAAACCAATGTGTCGCACTAACATATCCATCATTTCAACCATATTGGTCTATGTCGTATAGTTTCTACGATCTATTGCTACTTACCTAAAATTCCCCCAGATCCGGGTATATGATCTATATAAGAAATAAGACCAAGCATATCCAGAAATATAAAACATACAAGGCAAACAAGTAAAGCAATAAAGGTGATCTAACTCTTAAGGTAACCCCACTTTGAGTATGTCCCCAATAAAGTCGTCAGTTCTGTAATACAGTGGAAGAACTGACTTTTGGGTTTTGTGTTTTATCACAAATGTTGAGGATAGCAAGAGTCACCACCGACTTTTCTATTATCCAATAAAGGAAAGGGTAAAAAGAACAAGAAAGACCTTTGAAAATTTTCTGAGTTCGAGGGGTAGGTTATGAAAAGGGAAGGTGTTAACACCCTTTTCATATGTAGTTATCTACGGGCTCATAATTGCTAGCTCACTTTTGAAATGCTTTATATTTGTGTATGTTTGAAAGTATTTAGAAAATGCCTAAGTGCATAAATTTTGTAATGATTCTCGTATCGTTGAGAATGTATACAAAATGTTTGTTTTGAAAATATTTATTGGGAGAAAGTGCTTGTTTTGTGAAAAGATGTTTTGAAAATGCCAATGTAAGGTAATTTGATTTATAATAACCTCTGTATCAGTCCTTAAGAGTGTTTGTAAAGTGTTCTGAAAGTAGTTGTTTGGAAAGTGTGAGGTGTGAAAATTGTCTTAGTTTGTGAGCAAGCGATTACGAGCGATCTACCTACTCAAAAAGTCTTTGTTCTTTTCCTCCTCCTTTAGATAGTTCTATCGTACTATTGGTTAGTAGTAAGCTCTATTATTGGATGTGAGGGACAGACGTGGATCATCATATAGTCATAGAAACCAACTTATAAGACGCTTTAGCAATTGTCGTAAGGGACTAAGATCGTTTACCGAAGGAAGCGTTGAAGGGTCATCGAGGGACTACAATCTTTTAACCGAGGGTCTTTGCTAAAGCATATCATGTTCGAGGGACATGATTGTTTAAATTTGAGGCAACAAGTGAGGTTATCCTAGAGGTGTGCGTGGGCGAAGTGTTTTGATTTCAAGTATTTGTCTCGAGATTAGGTTTTTTAATGTTTGTTTTAATCTTGCCATACAATCCTATTAAAATAATAGTAATAAGGAAAGCAGTAAATTATGAAAATTAAATGTTCTACGCTATTTCAACGCTTCGGGAGTGAGGAGTATAAATTTATGAATGGGGATGAAAAGCAGTAAACCCTAATTATAACTATTACGACCATTAAGCAGTTGCAATAATTAAGAAATAAAGTACGCGAAGATTTGTAAAATAAAGAAAATAGAAAAGAAATTGTTTTATGATTTTTTGATGAAAAAAATTTAATGATTAACCTAATTATTTGATTATCTTTCATTAACAAAAGTTTAGTAAAAACCTAAAGAAACTAAATTAAATTTAGTAATAAATGAAAAAGGTTAATTAACTTTAATTAATTAAAAATAAAGCTAATTTAGTTAAATCAATTAAAAAGAGAAGTCTAAATTAATTTTAATAAAAAAGGAAACTAATTGTTAGAAAATAATTTTTGATATTTTATTTAGCAAAATATTTTATAGTATAAACCCTAATTCTAATTAATTTACAAATTAATCATTTAAAATAAAACAAGGTGATTAAATTAAATTAATTTGAATTATCAAAAATTAAATTAATTAATCAAAAACCTAAATCTGAATTTTTCATGATTTTATGATTTTTGTTGATTAAATAAAAAATGAAATTATTAAAGAAAAGAATTAAATAAAACAAAAAAAAAGAAAAAGAAGCAAATGGGCATGTGTTGTAAGCAAAAAGGTGGTGGGGTATGGAATCAGAAATCCACTAGGCCCAAACACCTTAAGCCCATGCGCCTGTGTAATTCAGTGTAGGTGACCTTCAGGAGGTGCATCATGGGGCTTGCACTTGGTGCATTAGATCTGCTTGTATGATGATCTGATGGTTGTAACATGAGGCGCATGATGAACGCATGTGACTTGTTTGCACTGGATCTGAAAGAAACAAATATGTGAAAACTAAAAGGGTACGGCTGAGGCTCGAACCCAGGTCCTTATAGTCATAGCGCGCTTGTTTTACCACTGGGGTGACTGTTTCACTCTGTTATGAAACGCCCCCCAGTAAATATATTTTAAACTTGTTTTCAAATATTGAACTTCATCTTCTTCCTCGCGCACGTTTGACAATAACAACAACAACATTTCAAATTTTGTAAAAGCTTCATTTCTCAATCAAATTGAAAAATGTAAACATCAAACTTGCTTGATTTTTTACCACGAATTCAACCATGTAATTTTTGAAATCAATAAGTTAAAGGCTGAAACGAATTTTGCTTGGTACCAAACTGAAACCGAATATTTCAGGAACTTCAATTCCAAAATTCTCATCACATAGTCAACATAAATGAAAACTAAGGACATGGTTAGTTTCAAGGCAATCATATCTACATTTTATCTTTTTAAATTGAAAGCAAATGATGCATGTATAAGGATTTCAAATTAGAAGAAACTTACCTCTTGAAGTGAAAACTCAGAATGCGTATGAAGGCATCCAGGTGCAAGTAAATGATTGATTAAGCTTTGTTAGACCTCCCTGAAGTTGTTCCAATCCTTAGTTTGTGCTGAAAGTGTCTGAATCTCTCCAACCAAGTCAATGTGAAAGCTTTGAATATGGAGTTTAGAGGATGATAAAGATGGTGTTACAGAAGTGTAACAGGTGTTTGGATGTGTTATATGTGATGTATGTAAGGTGTATGGATGATAAAAAATATAAACACACGAGTGGATTTGAAGTTGGGTGTTGGGAGCTTCAAATGTGCAATAATGGTGGTTTCTTGGTGATTCTGAGTTTGAGAGTGTTTGAGGGCTTGTGAAATCGTGGCTGGGCTTGCAAATGGTCTCTCTATCTATAGAGAAAAGGTTTGAGGGCTTGAAGTAACCAGAATCTTGAGATAGCATGTTATGGATTGGTTGAGATGGAACTTTGAAATTTCTTGCAAAATCATGGTTCCAAAGCATAATACCACGGATCATAGAGTGGTTAGGATCTGTAGACATGTTGCTTCTTGCTTTGACATTATGTGTGCAGAAGAAATAGTTGAGAGGCTCAAGGAGAGTGGACTTTGCATAAAGCATGCTTTTCTAAAATGGAAGTGTTAGCTTTAATTCAAAAAATGGCATGATGTATTGGACAAAGCTTGAATCAAGTGGACCATAACTCAAAAGCTTGTGTAATCTTCTGATTAGAGATAGATTTACATGTTTAAAGGCCTGCAAAGTGAGATTACAAGGCATGGCTATGAGATTTGATTATATGTTCATCACAAAAATGACCTATAATTCAAGAATGAAAGGCCAACTTCATCTCTTGGAATCTCTCAGCTCAAGCATGATAAACTTGTGTTCTTGGACATTTTGGAAATCTTGAAACACTGCCTACAACTTTCATGTTAAACACTTTGGCTAAATCAAATGGGAACTTGGTGGAAATTGACCAAGAAGTTAAGTTAAAAAACTGACCAAAACATGTTGAAATTTTTTCTAAGTCTTGGATAGAAAATATCACAACTTCATGGGCTCATATCTCTTAATCCAAGAAATTTTTTAGGATCAACCCACATTAACAAATTTATATAATTCATCAATCCCTACAACTTTCATGTTGAAAGTTTTCCTTGAATCATCTTGTATCTTGAGGAAACTTGCTTGTGAAGTTAGGGTTTTTTAGGTACAAAACACTTGAATTTTTTCTAAGTGTTTGAAAATTTTGACATTTGACTTTTGTTTACTTTCTTGATTATTGATGACAAAGTTTGATAGTTTTAAATGTTTTGATGATTCTTGATTTTTGAATTCCAATGTTGACAAAAAAGTCAAAGTTTGACTTTTGTGTGACTGTTGACTTTTCATCAATTGATTCAATTTCTCAACCATCAATCACTTGCATCTTTGGAAATGTCTTGAGTCATGTAATTAGTTCAATATGTTGCATTTGAGTTCTTAATATCATACTTTAATCCATTACGTCATGCACTAGTCCAAAAGTCAATGATCAGTCATCTTCAGTCAAAACCCTAATTTGGCAATTTTTTTGACCTTTGATGATTTGAGGGATTTCCTTGAGGAATCATGATAAACCCTTTATAAAATGACTAATATCACCTCAAAATATTGATGTTGACAAAAAATATTGAAGTTTGACTGTATATTGACCACAATTGACTTTTTACCCAATACAGTTGACTTTCAATCTTTTGAGACATTGACTAAGCAAACATGTGATACAAGACTTGAAACTTGACATAAGCATTATTAAGGACCCATGATGAACCATGAAAGTGATTTGAGACCCTTACAAACCAATCTCCTTTGAGAAGCACCAAACCCTAGTTGAAGACCCTTACTTTTGAGAAGATTTAACCAATCAACTCTTAAGTGGCTTTGAGTATTTGAGACCCTCATGAGAATGTCTTGAAGAAAGTGGGAGGAGAAATTTTGGAGTACAACAGACACAATTTCATCAACAAGGGGATAGAGACCAATATCCTCCACTCTTCAACCTTTCATTCCCCTAACTTACTACAATAAACATTAACCTTCAACACCCTGCTAAAATTCTCCCAAACAAAAGACTTTAAAAACTCTCAACCTTATGGAAATACACCACTGCCATCCCTAAACAGGCTCACTCAAACACTCTCAAACTATAACCTTAACAAGCCCTGCTCAACACACTATTCACACTGCATAAACCCTATTTACAACACTCCATTCAACCTACAGAAGGTCTTGAATGCTCCATCAACACACAAAACCTCTAGCTACACGGGAAACAACGTAGCACGCCTCAGAACAACGACTCGCGGATTAGAAGCAAGAAGGAGAAGAGAGAGTCAGAATCAAACTTACCCGAGAAGCTCAAATACCCATCGGATGAACTCCAATTCGGTACCTTTAAATCCCATTCGTTTCTTTTATCCTTATTTGTGTTTTGTTCCAAACTATTGTTGTTGTTGCTATCTCGTAATTTGTTTATTAGTGCGGCCATGTTAATAATGATTTGTATTCATTTTCATGAGTGTTTTTGTTATGGAGAACTAAGAATATTCTTGAGAGTATTGTTGTGGTTGTTACAGCCATGAAAATCGAGACAAAGACGAACGCGTAAAAGAATAACCGAGAGATGTTGTGTTGTTTGGAAGAACAGATTGTGAGAAAGAAATAAGAGCTGTGAGGAGAGTTGAGCGACAGAGACACTGTTGTTGTTGTTATGTTGTTTTTGTTGTTGTTGTTGTTTGTTTGTTTTAATTGATAAAAAATTGAAGTAAGCATTGAGAGATTTAGAGAGGAGAAAGAAACATGGGGTTGGGGTTTATCATGATTGAGAGTTTAGAGAAATTTGGACCTTTTTTTTCTTTGAAAAGCAGAGAGAGGACTAATTGAGTTTTTTTTTGTCTTAATTATTTCTCAGTTTTGGGAAGGAAATTGGTTTAAGGATTTTAACTGGAAAATGAATTGAAATTAGTGAGAGTTAATTTTGGACTTTGAGTGATCAGGAGAAAGAATGAGGAGTGACTGCTTAATCCCTTGAGAAATCTCTAGAGTTTTCACCTCTATCATGGGATCCATATGGGCTTCCCTATTGGGCCCAAATGAATCTTCAAATTCTTAACAATACACCCTGTGTTTGCTGAAAGCCACCCCTAGTTCATCATAAACAATTAAGATCTTAAAGCTCTTTGTGGATCATCCAAATTAATCTGTTGTACCCCCTATTTTACTTACTCAAGTCTAATCATTTTATTTTTATTTTTACTTTTTTATTTTTATATTTTTGAATTTTTTTATTTTATTTGGATATTTTTTATGATTATCATTTTTTTAATTGTTTTTATTTAGTTTAAGTAATTTCGATTAATTATATTTATTAAATATTTTCAATTAGCTTAATTAATTTGTTTGTTGATCATTTAACTATTAGTTTCTTTTCGGTTATTTGAATTTATCTTGCACACACACAAGAGCTGTTTAATTATTTCTTTCACATAAAAATGATAAAAAAATATTAGATATTATTTTCTTTTATTTTAGTTGATTGTTTGATTGATTTTTTCCATGCTCCTTTAGGAAACTCCATTAAATGATTAAATTTGGTTTGTTCGTTTAATGTTGAGTTATATTTTAGGATTGGAACCTTGGTAGGATAACTTTAGGATAAAATTTTCCCATTTCAAAATAAAACTTTGGGTCATTGATGCATGATACTTGGTTGGCTTTTGGATCTAATGAAAACCTTTTTTTGACTTTGCTATGGCTTGAGATCTTTGAATTCATCTGATGTTTGGTTTTCATCTGATTATTATGCTTGTTGTTTAAAATCCAAGGGAAAGGGATTGTGTATGTTTACCTCTATTCAAGTGATTGCCTCTTATGTGTTTGACGCTTTTTGTCCCCATCTATTCTTTGTTTACATATTTGGTCCCTGAGCCCTAATTTTCAAACTTGCACTTCTTTTAATAAAAACCTTGACTTTGTCAAGTACACTTTCAAACTTCCTTTCCTTAATAAATGTTAAGACACCTTATGCATCTCAAAATGTTTTCATAAGATGAAAAAGCACAAAACTCATTCAAAAGTTTAGCCATTGTGGATTTTCTTTTAAAACCCTTTTCTCAAGAGATTAGACATGAGTCATCTCTACAGTTGAGTTATAATTCTCCTATCCTCATTGCATTGATTGAAACGATGTTGATTATTTTCTATTTGAGAGAGTTAATGGCATACTTGTTGATTCTATATCCAAGTTGGAGCCTTTCTTTCACTGTGATGCAAAGATCCATCTTTCTCATGTGTGTGGTGTATTAGTTGAGTACTCTCCTTAAGATGGCAACTCGCCTCTTCTTCTAAAATCAATCAACAAAATAACTTTCAAACCTTTTTTAGAAGAACTACGTGGTTCTGATTTTATTATTACATATTGGTGGTACATAGACACAAAGCTAATTGAAGTTTTACCGAATCAAAAACAATAAAAAAAAATTTCTCATCCCTCCACTCTTTTTGCAAACAAACAATTTTATCCAAATACACAGGTTTTCAAAGAGGTTCCTGTGGAGGATCGTATATGTGTAGGGTGCTAATACATTTCCTTTGCATAACCAATCCCCGTACCTAGATCTTAGTTTTATTAGTTTTGTTTAAAAACTTCAGTGGGTTTTATTCTCTATTTTCCCATTCCCTTAGAAATAATAAAGTGTGGTGTCGACTTTCACTTTGCGAGTAAAGTCAATCAATGGCTTAATCTCAATTTTCACCGCTATAGAAATGACGACTTCACTAGGGAGTAATCTCTAAGTGGGTTGAACCTATCTTTGTTTGTGCTATTATTATTGTTTTCTTGCTCGTCTGGAATTTTATGGTTTTCAAGGTGTTTAATGATCTCTTGGAAAGTCCTATACCTGGACTTAGGAAAACTTAAGATAGGATGGTGCTATAGTCATGTTGACATGTCTGGAGTAGTCCTCAACATGTTAGCATGAGATCCTCCACTTAGTGGAGGCCCCTTGGAGAGTGATAATGTTAAACAAGCTAGTTGTGGGACATTATCACTTTTTGACATGGGAGCCCAAGAAGTTTAGGACCTTAAAACCCTTAAACCATATCTTCCTTCTAGGATGTAGTGAAGTGACTATCCTGGTGTAGAGCTGATGTAGTTGATACGTGATACTACACTCAGGCGAGTTTCTCTTACAAATATTGTTGGTTCCCGAGTAGTTGTTAGACCGATAATATCCAAAATAAGATCAAAGACTCTGGGAACTTTTTAGAACCTTGATCTGCAGGTGGTTAAACCCTTAGTACTTTTATTTTAGGATGGTTAGACGCATGACTCAATGCACTCATGCATTCATGAACCATCATTTTCACCTGGTTTTCAAGAAACTTAGGATCTTTCTTTGCAAACAACACAAGTATTGTTACCATGGATTTTCGAAGGAAGAAAACTCAGAAGTACAGTTTCAAAAATATTGATTTGAAGGAACTGAGAAAGCTTGAATCCTTAGTATCTAGTCATTGATATTTCAAGATTCTCTTGGCTATCCGGAAGATGGAATTCTCCATAATTTTGATTTTATTCCTTAATTCCTTTGTATCAATGATTTATTTTCTTGATTATCAGCAAAGTAGAATAGAAGAGGGCAAGGAGATTTATTTTCTTTAGCATTTCAAATTTAAGCTCAAAAAGATGTTGCAAACCTGTGTTGGATCTTCTTTGAATGCATTTCATTTGGACCTGGGGTTTAGATTTATCTTTATTTTGTATAGGATTGTTGAAACTTGTACTTCAATTGTAATCCTTCCAAAATTAATGAAATGAGTTTTTTCAGCTATTCCAATTGTGTTATTTAATTGATCTTTGCAATTTGTTTATAATGTTCTAAAGTTCCTTGGAAATTTGGTTTTAAAACTTGTAAAAAATCATTTGCATTGCATATCATGCATCATTCCGCATCTTGGTCCTTCTTTCAAGAGTTTTCTAGAGCCTTATCCTTTGCTCTTCGTCTTCAGAAGGTCAAGTTGTCTCATAAGTACGACACTCATGCTAACACCAAGAGAAGAATAGAGAATGTTGAACAAGAAAATAGAGAACTCGGGGAAGAAGTCACCACCCTTAGATCTGGTATGGCATATATGAATACTCTTGCTGAAGCCATGGTTACTTCCCAAACTCAAACTCAAACTCCTCCTTATTTTCATAATCAAGTTGCATCACAGTCTCAAGTTACTATGATCTCTGAAGTTGTTTTACTCTAGTTCATGTTGTTCCCGTCGGTGCTACTACTTGCCATTAGATGTCTCGTGGGTTTCCTTGGGGAATGCCTGATAATTTTATTCCTGAAGGTTATCAACTAGCTGCTGAGGTGCATCCTTCAATTTAACTAGTTGTGGTTACTGTACCCCCTGTTGTGTATACTACTCCTTAGGATGATGAATAAAGTTGCCATGATGTTGTACCAAGTGAAAGATTGGGTATTTATGTTCTCATGGATGGTTTTAAGGACCGATTTTAAGAGTTTCTCAAAAAAATAAAGGCTCTCTGAGGGAAGAAGCTTTTTGGTAAAAAATTTAGTAATTTTTTCTTTGTTCTTAATGTCAAGGTGTTCGCTAAGTTTAAAGTACCAGAATTTGAGAAATACAAGGGGAATTCCTATCCATAGAGACACCTTGTTATATACGTCAAGAATATGTCAGCCTACACTGACGATCAGCGTCTTCTAATTCACTATTTCCAATATAGTTTGACTACAGCTACATTGAAATGGTACTAGGGTCTAGACTGCATCGACATTCACACTTTCAATGATTTGAGAGAAGAATTTGTTAGGTAGTACAAGTACAATATAGACATGGAACCTAACCGTGATCAACTCAGAGCTATGACTCAGGTGGATGATGATTCATTTAAAGAGTATGCACAGAGATGGCATGAAGTAGCCGTCCATGTTATACCTCTAATGGAAGATAAGGAAATGAAAAATGTCTTCCTGAAAACTCTCAGCTTCTTCTACTATGAGAAGATGGTTTCAAGTGCTCCCAATGATTTCACCGAAATGGTGAGCATGGGAATCCGTTTAGATGAAGTTGTCCGTGAAGTACATTTATCCAAGGATGGGAACTCATCTACTGGTGCCAAGAAATACGGTGATAGCTTTGCCAAGAAGAAAGAGAAAAATTCAAATTCTATCTCCCAAGGAAGACAAAGGAGATCTCATAACAAAAATCATCAACAACAGTAAGTTGTTTATGTTATTCCAGCGGTTAACCCAACTCCTACAGCTCTTCCTCTTCATCCACAATAGCAACATTATGAACAACAAATTCAGCAAGGCAGTGATCAGAGGAAAATAAAATTTGATCCAATCTCGAGCCCGACCAGTCGTTTTTGAAAAAACTTCCATGGGGATATAAGGCTGATGCTTTTTGTGCTATTCATCAAGGTGCTCCTTAGCACGATTTGGAAGGTTGGTTCACTTTGAAGATCGAGGTTCAGAAGTTGGTCAGAAGCAGTATATTGTCATTTAAGGACGTTGGTCCTAATGTTCAAATTAATATTTTGTCAAAGCATGAGTGAATCTCTGTTGATGGTGGCCTTAAAGTTTGAAAGATGTTTCCTTCAGCAAGAGTCCAGATGGAGAGCCTTCTTGGATTTTCAGCATTTTATTGTTTTTTCATTTGTAATCTTTCTTGTTTATCAATTTTGTTTACATGTAAGAACTTCTTTGCATTTGAATAACATTATGATAATACAATGATTATATTTGTCTTGAAGAAATCCATTTGTTTCACTCATATTCCTTTTCAATTTTAAATTGTTTTTCTACATTACAATACCAATTTGTTGCAAATTATTTTGCTAAGGCAGAAATTGGAAGGAGGATGATGAAGTGAAGAACACAAAATTTTTTGGTTGTATGCTTTTGAATAAAATCCTGCCGATGATGTGCATGCATTGTTTCAAATCTCCAAATGCCGAAGATATAAGGAAGATAATCCCTTGTTAACCCTTTTGAGCCTTGAAGTGGGATTTTTTTTCTATGCGAAAAACCCTCTTATTTATCTTGGGATAGGGTAGTCTTCAATTAATTTGACCAAGCGTTCAAATTTTAAAAGGAGTGCACTTCTGAAGATCAACCACAATGGTTATCCTTCACATATCATGAGGCCAAAAGATGTGAAACCATAATGGTTATTCCTCATCCATCAAGGGACAAGGCTGTCACAATCCTTTAAACAAGTCCAGATAAGTCAATGTCACACTATTTGTTCATTCAAAATAAAAGAAAAAAGAAAAAGTCTACTAAGTCAAGTGACTTAGGAAAACGTTAGGGCATCCCACTAGATTATCAACTCAAAAGAATTAGTCTAGGAAAAATTTAGAGAATCTAGTGAAAAGTAAAAAGAAAAAAATATTACAAAGAAAGGACTACAAAACAAAAGTCCCCAGCAAAGAACAAATTTGTGTGACTGCAAACACGAAAACAAAAATGGCGACTGCTACTCTGAAAGACTCGTTGGTTCCTTAACCACCACAAGACCCTTTTTTAGAGATGAACACCATTGTTGAATTAACCGAACATGAGACGGAATAAAATCACATAGAATTAGGGGGGCACAAATAAACTATGAGGCTTTAAATAGTTTTTCTAAAAACCATGAACCATGCCACGTTACAACCCTCAAAAGTCCTAATTGAAGCAGGGTTTATTCTAAAATCATACTTCAAAGAGATAACGTTTGTGACCCACATGAATTATGGTAACTATTTGTGTTGGTATCATATGTTTTTTCTATCTTTTATACACAAATCGATGACACTTTCTAGCTAGTGATTCATTCACAAGGTTTTGCAACATCTTTTTAATAAAATCCTCAAGACTTACATAATTGTTGCATTAGAATTTTCATTCTCGGAATAAACATTTCCTGCTTGTAACACAATTTCTTGATATCAAGGAAACTTACATATGAGCATCAATGACGAGTTTAATCTTTTTGAGGCCTGATATCTCTGTTGAGTAAATCATCTTGAAGAATGATCATATCCAAGGGCATGTTGCATAGATACTTTGATAAGCATGGGAGAGTTTTGTTTTCCTAGTTGATGTTTTCATAGGGGAAAAGCTTGAAGACTTTGTTGATCAAAGAATATTCCAAGTATCGTCAATATGAGGCAGTTACGTCAAGCCTGAACAAATCTCTCTAAGAGTTTGAAGATCCCGGGGCAGATTATTTCAAGTCGTTACGATACAAGGTTTCCTCTTGAGGCAAATTCTTTCATAGACCATGTAGTATGGGGCAAGCTATGCTTGAAAGGTTATGAATTATCATTCACTCATGATAGTCACTATATGATTTATCATCACAGTAAGCTCAGCCTTCTTCCAAGCAGAATGCTCTTTTGGTGTACCTTGCAAATGTTTTCAAATGATAGTTCTTTCTCCCCAGGTACTATGATGTTTTGGGTATCTCTATTTGAGCATGATTCTTCTCCCCAACGAATCTTTCCTTTCCTCGAAGCAGGATTCATGTTAATGTCCCCTCAATGGACTATTAATGTTATAAGATTGGATTTTGGGTTTTCTTACCAAAAAGTATCCTTCTCTCCCCATAGAGATTTGAGCCCTGTAGCCGGACTTTTCTCCGTCAACGAATTTTGTTTTATCTTTAGTGATGTATTTATCTTATTTAGATTATCCGAGTATTCAATTGTGTCGTGATGTTTAATCACCTTAAGTTTATATGTTTTATATGTTTTGTCAGCATATACATGATATTCATTCATTCATATTTAAATCATTCATGCGCATTAGCATTTCACGATGTTTTTAGGTCCACTTACTTTGGTTATGTTTATCCCCAAGTGGTGTACTACCTCTCTTCAAAGAGTGTCAACTGTAAGCAGAACGTGTATATCCTTTCTAACTCCCCACAGAGTTTATCCCTCATGGAAGAATCTTGTTTAGCTTTCCTTTTCGTCTCTGGATAAAATAAATCCCCAATCAATTTTATTCCTTATTGGGTAGAGTCTTGTTTGACTTTTTCTTTCTAGCTTATTCTTGGGTTGAATTTTGTCTCTAACAATTTTTGTGTTGAATCTCTCTAGACCGTGAAATCTAGATCGAGAGTGCATTATTTTTCACCTTTAGATACTTTGTCTCCTTAGTATGAATTTGTTTATGGTTCCCCGTCAAGGATGAGCTTTGTTCCTCAGCAGTGTTGTTACAACACTCTTTTAGGAATCTCTACCTGACAGCAAGTGATAATCTCTTTATTTAAGAAATTTGCATGTCCCCAGATATCAATCAATTATTCCCTTCCATCAAATTGCGTCTCTCCAAAAAAATCCGCAGAGAAGTTTGGTGTGAAGCCTGTATTTTCTGTCAAATGGCATCTCCAGAAAAGCTTGCAGAGAAGTTTGGCGTGAAGCCTTTATTTTCTGTCAAATGGAATCTCCCAAAAAGCCCAAAGATAAGTTTATGGTGAAGATCCTTACAGGTGTCATTCTCTTTTTTTAAGGAATATGTTTTGCAATTTAACCCTCCTGCATCTCTTTTGAAGATCCCCGATAGAGTTATTGATTCCCAATACCTAGCAAATAGCAGCGCCTTTGGTAGAGACAACTTATATTCGGTCCTTTCCAAGTTATATATTGGTCAAAGAAGAAACTATTATCATTCTAGTTGAAATCTATAAGTCAGGCGAAGTTTATTACCCATTCCAAGTGATCCCCTGGTTAAAGAGGAAGTTGAGACCCGTTCTAGGTGGAATACCAGAAGTTTTAGGAAACTTGTTATTATCAATTTAGATTCGACCTTCGTATGTGGGTTGGTAGTTTACTATCATCTATGAGTCGGTATCTTATTACTTTCCTACCTTCATCTGTGAGTTAGTAGTTTACATCATCAGTGATTTGGTATATTTTTCTTAATTTTTCTACCTTCGTATGTGAGTTGGTAGTTTACCGTCATCTATGAGTCAATATCTTATTACTTTTCTACCTTTGTTTGTGATTTGGTAGTTTTCCATCATCTGTGAGTTGGTATCTTATTACTTTTCTACCTTTGTCTGTAAGTTGGTAGTTTACCGTCATCTGTGAGTTGGCATACTATTTTTGTTTTCTACCTTCATCCCTAAGTTAGTAGTTTACCTTCAGTAAAAGTTGTTATATCCTCCATTTTTCTACCTTTAGTAAAAGTCATTATATCTTTGTATCTCTACCTTCAGTAAGAGTTGGTAGTTCACCCTTTGGATTTGGTTATCCTTTTGCTGAGAATTAAATAAATCTTTTCCCAGTGGAGTTGTATTCCATTCCCTAAGTGGACTTGGATATCCCTTTGTTATAATATCTTCCCCAGTTGGGTCGCTTTGTTGTTATTCCCCTATGGAGTTCCTTCGTCCCTTGCTTGGTTTCTCCAGCAGTAGTTTATCTCCTGTGGTATCATTCCCCACAGAATTCTGAGTCTTGCATTCATATCATATCATAAGCATCTTTGTGGTATCTTAGGGCCAAAAATTGTATATTTTTTATTTAAGTCTCTCTAATCACATCAAGACGAACATTTCAATCTTCATGTCTCTGGATAGAAACTTAAATATGGGCATCTGTCATACCCTAATTTTTACACCTAAGATTCCACCTCATCAGCATCTTTGCATTTCATCAAGATCACATACTTGGTTTCCTCCTAACCCTCTCATTTTTATGTTTGTTTTTGTAGAGATCATGAAGCACCCCTTTGTGCATCTTTTTACCTTTGTGCTTAATATCACTTTTATGCTTTACTAACCACTAATCGAAATATCAAAAAATATATGTTTTGTTTCCCTTTTTTGTGAAAGGTAGGGATTAGACCAAGTGAATTAAGCGAGGTCTCCTCAGCTAGGGTTTTATGGTACAAGCTCAAAATTTTATCAGGCAATTGATTCTCAAAGTCTCATTCATTGATACATGACCTATAATATTAGGCATACTGCTCTTAAGCTTCATTACATCATTTGAACATCAAAAGATCAAGATCAAGATCAAATGGCTATTCTGCAAGTAGATTCAAGATAGGTCATTTGCATATCATGAATTCATTCAATAAAGGCACCTTGGTTAAAAAGATCAGTGGTCATACAAGTTATGGTTTCACAGTAGTTTTGAGGCTTCTACATCAAATAAGGCTGGTCTATATGGTTCTTCCTTGAGCAGTGAACTATGGAATTGTGGTTTTAAGGTATGGTTATTGTGGATTCTCTTCTTCTTTAAGTTACAAGGCTATTTCCCATTCAAATTCATCAAGGTCTTGGATTAAGGTTTATTTCTCTATGTTTATCAGAAGGTTAGGGTTTTATTTCAAAGACATCTTGAACATATTTCTCTTTATATCTCAAGTAATTGGATTATAGTTTCTCATATTTTGTGAGTGAGTTTCTTGATGTTCATCAATGGAAGATTGAATAAGGTTTTATCTCAAGGATATCTTTCTGTACTTCAAGTTTCATCTGCGTTAAGAGGGTTTTCTCAAAGGCATTGGCTTTGTATGAAGATCATTAGTTAAGGCAAAGTACTTGAGGATTGAATTGTTAAAATGTGAACTGTAGTACAATATATGATTTGAGGGCTCATTCTTTTCAAGGCGTGTTTATTCTTTCAAGTACTCATTTCTTCCAGTACAAGTTAACATGGATTAAGGAATTGAGTTAAAGTTTCACTGAGTTGAAGATAATTTGAAGTGTTCATTCAAGTGATGATTTAAGTTCCAAATTTGTTCAAAGTTGTCAAGATTTCGTTCATGCAAGATTAAATGTTAGTGGATTTCTTGGTATTCAAGTAAAAAAGGCATACTTCATTATTAATCCATTCTAAGTTTTCAAGGTCTAAAGCATTATTCAAGTTTATACAAAGTCATGATTCAACGATGTGCACAAAAGTATATCATAAGGAATAAAGGAGCAAGATTCATATGGAGATTATATTTTTACTTTGAAGAATGCCATAAATAAAAAAGAGCATACAATTTGAAATAGAAGTTTATATTGATTTTAAAATCATTACAAGTAGTTTACAAAGCCATTTTCACACCAAAATCACCAAGAACATTAAACCTATTATAAATCTCTATAATCCCATCTTCAAGCTCCATTAAACACATGCATTACCTTGCACAAAAGTAAACCAAACATATTCCCATCTTACACTGTCCAATTTCCAAAACCCTTACAAGTTGCACATAACCTTGTTGTCCCAACATCTAAACCTGTCCACAAACCAGTCTAAATCTGCATCAGAAAAAAAGAACAAAGACAAAAAGCAGGAATTGTTAAAACAACAAAATTCAGAATCTATATTACAAACTTTCTAGATAAGAATTAATCCTCACCCTTCTATTTCTATATCAAATTCTTGATCCGATGGATGCCCTTCATTCCCTCCAAATCCTCATCTCTCTTCACCTATTTAACTGACACCAATTCATCAACAAGGGGACAAAGAACAATATCCTCCACTCTTCAACCTTTGATTCCCCTAACTTACTGCAATAAACTTCAACCTTCAACACCCTGTTAAAATTCTCCCAAACAACATACCTGAAAATCTCTAAACCTTCTGCAAATACACCACTTCCATCCCTCAACAGACTCACTAAAACATTCTTAAACCATAACCTTAACAAATCCAGCTCAACACACCATTCACACTTCATAAACCCTCTTTACACCACTCCATTCAACCCACGGAAGGTCTTGAATGCTCCATCAACACACAAAACCTCTAGCAACACCGGTAACAAAATAGTGTGCAAAAAAATAACGAATCGCTAATCAGAAGCCAGAAGGAGAAAAAAGAGTCTAATTCAAACATACCCGAGAAGCTCGAAGACCCATCAGAGGAAATAGGATTCAATACCTTTAAATTCCCTTCATTTGATTTTTCCTTATTTGTGTTTTATTCCAAACTATTGTTGTTATTGATATCTCATGATTTATTTCGTCACCAACCAAGTTGATGTTGATCTATGTTCATTTTCATGAGTGGTTTTGTTGTTGAGAACCGGGAATCTTCTCGAGAGTATGGTTGTTATTGTAACATCCATGAAAACCGAGACAAAGAGGAATGTGTAACATAATAATCGAGAGATGTTATGTTGTTGGGAAGAACATATGGTGAGATAGAAAGAAGAGTTGTGAGGATAGTTGAGCGACAAAGGCATTATTGTTTTTGTTTATTTTGATTGAGAAAAACAGAAGTAAGCGTTGAGATATTTAGAGAGGTGAAAGAAACATGGTGTAACACCCCAAAAATCATATTTAATTATTTAAGTAGTTATTTGTGAATTATTATGATTTATATGATGTATTGTGGTGTATTGGTGATACTATGTTGTAAGAAGTATTGGAATACGGCGATGGTGAGAATTATTAGTTTTAATAATTAGTTTATAATTATTTAGAATTTAAATAATTTAGTTGGGTTTAATTGTATTCAATAATAATTATTTAAAATTATTTTATTAGATTAAATAGGATGATGTGTTTAGAGATATTAATGGCAAGGTGGTAATCTTAAGACGATTAGTGAGGATAAGATTGGAATATCATAATAAGGGTCCTAGGGGTAAGAGTGACAAAATGGAAGATTGGGGTTTTGTACATTCATTATGTACGATCGAGTTTTGGGGAATAAGCTATGGAGAAAGAGTTAGGGCATTAAGGAACCCATTGGATTTTGGTAGATAACACAGGAAAAAAATCATCTACTAGGAGTTACCAGGTAAGGGGAGTGATCCTTATTATTATCATTGATATGTGGTTTAGGTATGTGTAGGAGTATGTTTTATGGTTTATGTTGATTGATGATAACATGAATAATGTGATGATTTTGATGTCTAATTTCCATGATTTTGATACCCACAATGTAAAGAATGTTTATATGATGATTACGTGAATGATGATGTAATTGACTAGCCGTGGTCGAAGTATTAATGATGTTTTTCATCATACATTCATGACGTATGTTAGGACGTTAGTCCACCCGTGTTGTTAGGACATTTGTCTTGTGAAAGCCTTAATCCCCTTTGTGTGGATTGCATGCGTTATCATGATGTGCTCCAGTTCCAAGAGGGAATCAATTCTATGATGGGGATCTTTGGAGGGTGATGACCAGTGTTCATCAGTGAAGTTTGGTATGCCATGAATGATCCAATGTTGTTACATTGTATACTCTGTGTCGTTAAATAATTATTGATTTAATGATGTCTTGATGATGTTGTAACTTAAGTGATGCTTTGACGATGATTTTTGAATTAAGGATATAATGACGTGCGGATGAATTAATGATGTGAAAATGTAAGATGTATGTCAATATATAGATTTCTTAATGATTATGGTTGTAACTACTATATCTATTATGTATATCTTTTGTAATGATTTGTGATTACCCACCCTTTTTGTTTGAATGTTGCCTCCACGTGGGTAACTCACAGGTGATCGCGAATAGCTCGTAGAAGCGCGAGGATATCTTTGGAGTTATTTAGTGTATTTTCCGTTGAATAAAAAGGATCTTTCTCTGATATGTAACATCAGGGTTTGGGAACGCTTAAGTTTTGATGTTTGTTGTTTGTTTTAAAAATGCATCCCATGAGTTTTTTATTATTGAATTTATTTTGATGTTATCATGAAATAAATGAAGTTATGATTGAGACTAAAATTACGCTGCGAAGTCTAAATTTATATGTTGATATTATTAAAGAAATAATTGTTAAGATTTTTTTTTTGAAAATTCAAGTTACGGAGAAGGATGTTTGTGTAAGATGTTATTATGACAATGTGACACCCTCGTTGGTGCTTTATGTTTACTTATTTATTCGTTAATTAACCTTTGGGTTTTAGAAGGGTATTAAATTAGTGGTATCAGAGCAGGTTGGTCTATCCGGCCATGTTGTTGAGTCTGTAGTGTGTGATAGTTGAATACTATCGAGATAGTTTTTAACCATTTTTGTTGTTACCAGTGTCAACCAGACAAATGGATGGAAGGAATGATGTTACGATTTGTATAACTTTGCAGGTTGTTGCTCAGGCTATGTAGAATCATCCTAATGCTGGTGAGAATGATGATATGGCTCGTGTATGAGGAAGGTTTTAGATAAATAATTTGCCGATCTACAAGGGCATGCATGATGCAGATGGTGCACAAGCGTGGCTTAAGGGGATTGAAAATATTTTCTGAGTAGTGGTCTGCATGGAGGATCAGAAGGTGCAGTTTAGCACTCACATGTTGGAAGAAGAAGCTAAGGACTGGTGGAATAATGCACGCCATAGGATGGAGATTCAGGGTACGGAGGCAATTAAGACAATTTGGTTACGCCCGAAGGGATGGCCCGCACGAGATGCTGATTCAAGGTTTGGTATTCGACTACGACAACAATGATCAAGGTCTTTGCCGGAGATTTATCCGAGCTTGGAAGATGTTAAACAAGGTAGATAGAAAGACTTTGGGGCATAAAAATTCCATCCCTCTTGAGCCTTACCTCAAATGGGTACGAACTCGTGCTCAGAGTCTTATGATTCCTTATCCCTCCATTCTCCCGGTAATCATTGAGCCTATCATGGAAGGAGATGTTCCATACATTATCCTCCATCCTGACATGTCCACCTCTCTTGAAGACCTACAAAGAGATTGGATACAACTCAAAGGTGAGCGAGTTACTTTTGAAGCCCAATTCTACGCAAGCAAGAAGAAGGTTTTGGAACTCACTAGGCTACTTCATGAGGAACATACTCTAAATTCCTACATTGAACCAAAGAGGATGCGTGCTACCTTTCTATCTTATAGTTTTCATATTATTTTGCCCAAGAAGGCATTGATGTACTCAAGCTTTAATATATTAATATGACGCGTGTTTCCTTTTTTTCTAAAACAAATTTGAATCTTAAAATCCTTGAAAACATTTCATATGCATTTATCATTCATCATAACATAAGCAGGTTTCTTGCAACAAGTCTCCTCATCTCTCTACTATTTATTTCAGTAAGATGGATCTCGAGCAAACGGTGAAGGATCTCCAAGCTCAGAATACACAGTTTCAACAGTTATTCTTAACTCTGGCCAAAGGACAAGAAGAGTTGAAGACTTTGCTGGCTGAGGAGAAGAAAAAGAAGACAAAGAAGATAGCCGAAGTTCTAAACATGGGAAGAAGGTTCCAAGGGAAGACAAGAAGAGCCCTAGACTTTGCAATAAAGTCCGGTGAGAAAGACAACCAAGATGGGAAGGGCAAGGAAACAATTGTCCAGTCGAAATCAGAAAAGGAAGAGGAAGAAGAAGACTATTCTGAAGAACAATACCCTCCAGTTGATGACAAGTATAAACATCTCGAAGAGAGGTTGAGCGCAATGGAAATCCAAAAAGTGTCTGGCTTGGACTTTGAGGAATTGGGTTTAGTGTCGGGGATTGTCATTCCTACCAAATTCAAAGCACCTGTGTTCGCTAAATATGACAGAGATTCATGCCCTAAAATGCATCTTCGGTCTTATGTGAGGAAAATCCAGCCCCATACCGCCGACAAAGATTTACGGGTACATTTCTTCCAAGACAGTTTGTCTGGAACTCAACTTGATTGGTTTTTTCAGTTAGAAAGAGCCAATGTTCATAAATGGGAAGATCTTGCTGCAGCCTTTTACAAACAATACCAATACAATGCTGATCTTGCTCCTACTCGTACTCAACTCCAGAGTATGGCCATGGTTTCAAATGAAGGCTTCAAGAACTATGCGCAAAAATGGAGAGATTTGGCCGGAAGAGTTCAACCTCCTTTATCTGAAAGAGAATTAGTATACATGTTTTTGGGCACCTTGTCTGGTCCCTTTTTCAATCACTTAATTGGGAGTTCATCAGCAGGTTTTACTGAATTGATATTGACCGGAGAAAGGGTAGAAGTCGGGATAAAGAATGGAAAGATTCAAAAAGATGCATCCTCTGCTGCTATAAGGAAGCCATTCATCGGAAAGAAAGAAGTGGTTGCTGTGTATCCTCAGAGAAATCAAGTTAGGGTCGAACGTCGTCCAATGGTGGGGGCTATTATAATTACTAAACCTGCGCCTGATCAGCAAAGAAACAACCAACCAAGGATGGAAAGACCAGTCAGACAATTCACCAGAATTAACATGACCTTATCTCAAGTATTGCCACATCTGTTAAAATCCAACCTAATGACTTTGAAAGAAGCTCCAAAGAACTCTAACACAACATCTCCTCACTATCATCCTAATGCCCGTTGTGCATACCACTTTGAGAGTCCCGACCATGACACTAACAACTGTCGGGCTCTAAAGAACAGAGTATAAGACCTCATTGAAGCCAAAGAGATTGAATTCGATGCACCTGAAAAGCCAAATGTCATTTCTGCCCCTATGCCCAAACACGACCACACTACCAACGCCATTGAAGAAGATATGTTTGTTACTTCAGTTGATGAACTAGTGACCCCACTCCTGATTATCAAAAAAAAATTGTTGATTGCTGGTGTATTCCCAGGCTGCGATAAAGGCTGTCATTTCTGTTTTTCCTCACCAACCAGCTGTCCTTTGTTGAAAGCAGACGTTCAGTGCCTAATAGATAACAAGGAGATTTTGTTTGAAAAGACTCCTGTTCCACCTGTTCCTCTTAATGATGTGTCTATAATTACCATTTCCGCCAATTCTTCCAGGGTCTCCACCAAAAGACCCGTTAGAATTACATCAGTTCCAAAAGCAGCTCCTTTGATGATTACAATGCCTGGACCAGTCCCGTATTCGTCAGACAAAACCATACCATGGAATTATGGAGGGGATGTCTACTACCACGATATCAAACAAGACTGGCCAGCTGCCAAAGATTCAAGTTCTGAAAAAGTTGACCCCGATATCAGTAATATTGCAGGGACTAGCAAGATTACCCGAAGCGGAAGGATATTCTCTCCAGAAATTTCTCCCCCCAAAAGCAGTTTCTGGACCCGTAATCATTCCTGTTGTTGTCGCTCCTCCGAAGGCTGTTCCCAGTCCTACAATCATCTCCATTAATACTCCAACTGACAAAGCTGTTACAATCACTACTATCACTCCTACTGACATTCCTGCTGCCGATTTAACCGAGACTCGCGGTAAAAGTATTATGATTGAGCCTGTCCAGACGAAGGAACGATCAGTGGCTATCCCTGAGACCTCCCAGAAAGAAATGGAGGAAATTCTAAAGATTATAAAAAGGAGCGACTATAATGTAGTCGAGCAACTGGGGCAAACTCCATCAAAAATTTCCATGTTGGCTCTACTACTATGTTCTGAGGCGCATGCAAAGGCCTTGGTAAAATTCCTGAAAACTGCCCATGTACCCCAAGAAACACCTGCTGATCAGTTCCAAGACTGCATAGCCACTTGACTGCAGATAATGGTCTAGGTTTTTTGGATGCTGATTTAACGCCAAGAGGAAGAAAACATAATGAGGCATTTCATGTCTCAGTTGAATGCAGGGGCACAACCTTGGCTCATGTTTTGGTGACCACTGGCTCATCTCTGAATGTATTGCCTAAGAAGGATCTTGATAGGCTTGATTGTGAGGGATTGACATTAAATCCGAGTAATATAGTAGTAAGGGCCTTTGACGGCTCAAAAAGGAAGGTACACGGGGAAGTGGATATCCCCATAAAAGTTGGAAACCAAACATTTGATTCAACTTTTTATGTAATGGATATTCGCCCTTCATACTCATGCTTGCTAGGACGACCATGGATTCACAATGCTGGCGTTGTCACTTCTACGTTGCACCAAATGCTGAAGTATTCGATTCAAGGGAAGATTATCACTGTTCATGGAGAATAAGAGTATATGATCAGTCATCTCAATTCCTTCAGATATATGGAGTTAGATGGAAAATTTATTGAAACTCCATTCCAACACTTTGAGGAAGTCCCGCAAGATGTGGCAGTAACCAGGGCTATTCCCAAGATCACAAGGCCTCCACTCAATATGTCATCTTTGAAGGATGCAAAGGCAGTGATAGAAGAAGGTGGGTTCACTATCTGGGGACAACTCCCAGATATCCCATACAAGTCTGACAAATTTGGCCTGGGTTTCACTTCAAATGCTCAGAAGGCTGTACGCCGTGCTCGTGCTGGAGGACCACCCCTAAAGATCAGCAACCGTGAAGTCAACACGGTAGAGGATGATGAAGATGGTTGCAACCTGGAAGATTGGATCTTCCCAACTGTCAGTGGAGGGCTCAGCAATTGGGAGGCTGAAGATTTTGTCCCGGCCACTTTTATCCCACAGTAATTTGTCTTTACATTTTGTTGGATCTGTAATATTAAAACAATTCAAACCTTGTGTCTTACCCGAGGTGCAATGGTCCATTTGTAAGGGTTACTATCTCATTTCCATATGACATCAATGAATCATGGATGTTTTGCATACAAACTTTATGCTCATTGTTTTTCTTTTTTACATTTTCATTCAAAGATAGCTATACCCTTAAACACACTCACACTGCAGGTCTACATCCATTCGGGATCCCATGGGTAACAGTTATGCTATGGCCTTATGTGACTCTGAAAATCTAATGTACCAAGCCAAAGACGAAGGTGAGGAAGATTGTGAAGTACCAGGCGAACTTGCCAGATTACTACTACAAGAAAAGAAAACTATTCAGCCTCACGAGGAACCCGTGGATACAATCAACCTAGGTACCGAGGAAGACAAAAGAGAAGTCAAGATGGGTGCCAATCTGGAACCCAGTGTCAAGGAGCGTATGATTAAGGTGCTACACAAGTATGTTGAGGTATTTGCCTGGTCATATGAAGACATGCCAGGACTTGATGCAGATATTGTGGTGCATCATCTACCTACAAAAGAGGATTGTCCACCAGTAAAACAAAATGTCCTTCAAACGCGACCAGATATGTCAGAAAAGATTAAATCTGAAGTCATGAAGCAATTCAATGCTAGATTATTGGCCGTCACCTCCTATCCTCAATGGGTTACCAATGTTGTTCCCGTGCCCAAAAAGGATGGCAAGGTACGAATGTGCGTGGACTATAGATATTTGAATAGGGCAAGCCCTAAGGATGATTTCCCACTTCCCCATATTGACATCCTAGTTGACAATACTGCACAACACAAAGTGTTTCCCTTCATGGACAGTTTCTCAGGTTACAACCAAATCAAAATGGCGCATGAGGACATGGAGAAGACAACTTTTGTCACACAGTGGGGCATATTCTTGTATAAGGTTATGCCATTCGGACTGAAGAATGAGGGGGAAACCTATCAGCGTGCCATGGTAGCTCTATTTCACGACATGATACATCACGAAATAGAGGTCTATAAGGACGACATGATAGCTAGATCTCAAACTGAAGAAGAGCATCTTGATCATTTACAGAAACTGTTTGAGAGATTAAAGAAGTACAAACTGAGGTTGAAACCAAATAAGTGCACATTTGGAGTAAGGTCTAGTAAACTCCTAGGCTTTTATAGCGGTGAAAATCGGAGATCGAGCTATTAATTAACTCGACTCGTAAAAGCAAGAGTCGCGCTTTATTATTTCCAAGGGGAAAGGGAAAAGAGCGAAATAAAACCCTAAAACATGCAATGTAAAATAATACTTTAGAAGTAATGAAAATACAATGCGTTTTTGAAAGAGATCAAGAGTTCGGGGGTTGGTTATACAATGGGAAGGTATTAGAACCCAATGTATCTGCGGTACTCCGCAGGAACCTTTTGGAATATCTGTTTTTGGTTAAAATTGTTTGTTATATACAAGGGTGTATTTATCTACAACTATGTTTTCTTAAGGGGAAAGAAATGAGTTTTTATTATTGCGTTCGTGAGGGTTTCGCGACCCTTTGCCTACGTATCCAATGAAGGAATCAAAACACCATAGTTCCTCTAGAAAAAAGTTGATTTGTTTGTGTTTTTTAGTGGGCGACATTAACGCACGCATTCTAGCAATAGGCACAGCCGGTATCGCGGTAGAACGAAGATAACATGCCCTTGGGGGGAGTTTTGATTTGTTGAGTGTTTTTGCATGTTTTAAAAATATATTCAAGTAATTATTAAAGAGTGTTTTTGGATTTTTTGGTTTGTTTACTTGTTGATTTTATCTTGCCATACACGCCTAATTACTAGCATTTGTACAAAGTAAATAAAATGCAGAAAGATAAAATCCTACGCTATTACAACCGTATCAAAAGGCATAAAAAAATGAAGGAAAAAATAAGATAAAAGTAAGAAAAATGAGTGTCTTTCGACCCAGGAAGTAGGAGCCTTCGATTTGCATTCTGTTGGCCTCCTTCGATTGGGCCTGGCAACAGCAAAGTCACGTCTTTCGATTAGGCTTTGGCACCAGTCAGGTCATGTACTTCGATTGGAGGCTGGAACCAGCATGGGAGTGCCTTTCATCTGAGCCTGGATTTAGTGCAAGTGTGCCTCTGGCTGGGCCTTTCTGCCTTGTTGCCTTCTTCGATTGGGCTAGTGAAATTAGTGTGAGCGTGTCTCTGGCTGGGCTTGGAAGTCAGTGTGGAAACCAAAGGCTTCGTTTCCTATTTCCTGTTTCCTGTTTCTTTCGTTTAAAGCATTAAATGGCAACATGGTCTGAGGCCATGCTAGTATTTGTTTGGTAAACAGTTTAACAGTTAAAGCAAGTTCAGGTAAACAGAAAGCAAAAAAACAAAAGGGTTAGCTCTGAAAAATAACATGTTAAAAGGGTGAAAACGAAAGGAACAATGGTATGTACATGTTTGAAACGAACGAAAATATTATTTACATGTTATGTCATGAAACGAAAAGTTCAAAGGTAAGAATAACTTACCTTGCTTCAGGCCTTGAATGGATGTGGGATTCGAACTTGAACTGCTACCTGGACGTTTCTGGAATTCGAAGAATAGTCCCAGGGGGTTATCTTTTGGTTCGAAGGGTTGTCACAGATGGTTGTCTTTTAAGTTTGAACAAACTTCTATGTGTGGGGTGTTCTTCAGAATCGAAAGAGATGAATGTTTGGGATTCTGGGTTTTGATTTCTCAAGTGTTGATGAACTTGAGAGTTTTGTTGTGTTTGAGAAAATTTGGGGGATTCATTCCTCTGGTCCAAAGATCCTCTCTTAAACATGTGTTGGAACCTCTTATGTATAGGCAAAGTGGGCTGAAGCTTTTGGAGGGAAAACAAAATAATTTGAACACTTTGAGTAAACTGCTCTTTGTAGTCTTTGAGGGACAGTGCTTTATTGCCATTTCGGTGCAAGAATGGGGCAGTGTTTCAGGACTGCTATGCAGCAGTTTTGGCCAGTGTACCATGTCTGAACTTGGCAGCAAGCATCTTTGAATATTTTATCCTTTCATTTTGACCCTCCTTCGACCAGATTCTTCTTCCAACACATTGTTTGACTTTCCTCCAACAAGTGTCCTTCGAACGAATCATCTTTGTGCATCATTTGAAGGGGCCAAATGTGTGCTTCGAATGGACTAGTAAGGCGTACCCTTCGTCAGGGACTCATGTATGCCCCTCAAGTCCACCACTATATGTCTTTTGAGGGGGCCATCAACCATGTGCTGAAGTTTGTCAAGGATGGAAATGCAGCATACTAAAGAGAAATGTTGTCCAGTCGAAGCTAGTACAAACATAGTCGAAGCCTGCATGGAGGAGGTCTAACCTTTGTGACTCCAAGCAAGCACACAAAAAGTCAATGCTCAAACAAATACTTGCACGAAGGGAGCCACATGCCCAAACGAATCTTGGATCGAAACAAATATATTGCCCAATCGAAAGCCCGTGTTCGAAGGAAGCAATGTTGCCCAATCGAAGCATATGGATCGAAACAAACATATTGCCCAATCGAAAGCCCGTGTTCGAAGGAAGCAATGTTGCCCAATCGAAGCATGTGGATCGAAACAAACATATTTCCCAATCGAAAGCCCGTGTTCGAAGGAAGCAATGTTGCCCAATCGAAGCATGTTTGCAGGCAGTAAACTTGTCCAGTCGAAGCAGGCTTAATCGAAGGAGACCTGTCAGCACATGAAATCAAAGAAACAAAAAACACACATTTCGTGCTTGATTAGAAGTTAGTGATACATAGGCTAAGAATGTTCAAAACACTTGACAATTTCTGCATAATCAATGCTCAAAGGTGAGAGGTTAAAACCGACTGTATTTAGTGACCTTTACTTATGTACAAAAATGAAAAAATAAAAATGGGATCTTAAGTCAAAAATTGGGGTATGACAGCTGCCCCTATTTAAGTTTCTTCTATCCGGAGATATGAAGATTGGAATCTTCATTTCGACGAGATTGAAGGGACTTAAATATAGAATACACAATTTTTGGCCTTAAGATACCGCAATTATGTTTATGATATTATATGAATGTGATATTTTGAATTTAATGAGGAATGATGTCGTATGAGACAAACTACTGCTGGAAAAACCAAACACATTATACAGTAATCCCACAGGGGAACAGATTATAACTCCACCGGGGAAACAGAGTCATAGACTTCAAATGAGAGACTCCTATTAGAGAATAACTTTGAGGGAAGAAATGAATGATTTACATCAGTATTGAGACTGGAAAAGAAATGATTTACATCAGTACTGAGACTAGAGAAGGAAAATGATTGACATCAGCACTGAGACTGGAAAAGGAAATGATTAACATCAGTACTGAGACTGGAAAAGGAAATGATTGACATCAGCATTGAGACTGGAAATAAACATCTCTGACTTCTGAATTTCACCAAGAACGGTAACACATTTCTTCTTTAACCAAGATATCGCTTGAAAAGGATAAAATACAAGTTTCCCCATGGGACTTTTCCGAAGAGATGTCGTTTGCTGAGTAAACATTATTGTTGGGGATACACAAGCTGCTCAAATAAGGAGGCCGCCACTTGCTATCTTTCAAAGGTGTCAATAACATACAAGTTGCTCATGAAGAGACCTCCGCTTGTTGTATTTTTTCAAGGGAACAATAACACACAAGTTGCTCATGAAGAAACCGCCACTTGCTGTTTTTTAAAAGGTAACAATAACATACAAGCTGCTCATGAAGAGACCGCCGCTTGCTGTTTTCTCAAAGGTATCAATAACATACAAGTTGCTCATGAAGATACCTCCGCTTGCTGTTTTCAAAGGTGACAATAACATACAAGTTGCTCATGAAGAGACCGCCGCTTGCTGTTTTCTCTAAGGTATCAATAACATACAAGTTGCTCATGAAGAGACCGTCGCTTGCTGGTTTCTCTAAGGTATCAATAACATACAAGCTGCTCATGAAGAGTCCGCCGCTTGCTGTTTTCAAAGGTGACAATAACATACAAGTTGCTCATGAAGAGACCGCCGCTTGCTGTTTTCTCTAAGGTATCAATAACATACAAGTTGCTCATAAAGAGACCGCCGCTTGTTGTTTTCAAAGGTGACAATAACATACAAGTTGCTCATGAAGAGACCGCCGTTTGCTGTTTTTCAAGAGAACAATAACAAACAAGTTGCTCATGAAGAGACCGCCGCTTGCTGTTGTTTTCAAAGGTAACAATAACATACAAGTTGCTCATGAAGAGACCGCCGCTTTCTGTTTTTTCCAAGATGACAATAACACACAAGTTGCTCATGAAGAGACTGCCGCTTGCTGTTTTTTCAAAGGTAATAATAACATACAAGTTGCTCATGAAGAGACCGCCGCGTGCTGTTTTCTCAAAGGTAACAATAACATACAAGTTGCTCATGAAGAGACCGCCGCTTGCTGGTTTTCAAGAGAACAATAACACACAAGTTGCTCATGAAGAGACCGCTGCTTGCTGTTTTTTTTCCCAACGGTAACAATAACATACAAGTTGCTCATGAAGAGACCACCGCTTGCTGTTTTCTCAAAGGTATCAATAACATACAAGTTGCTCATGAAGAGACCGCCGCTTGTGGTTTTTCAAGAGAACAATAACACATAAGTTGCTCATGAAGAGACCATCGCTTGCTGTTTTCTCAAAGGTATCAATAACATACAAGTTGCTCATGAAGAGACCGCCGCTTGCTGTTTTTTCAAAGATACCCATAAAATATCGTGAAGATATTGCTGGAGATGAGAATCAATAATTTCATCGGGGATGGACAAACTGCTCATGAAGAGACCGCCATTTGTCATAACATAAAGAAATTCAGATATAATCAAACTGCTCAAATAAAGAGTCAGTCGCTTGTTGTCACGTCGATATTCCAGAAGAAGGTTATGATAACACTACTAGGGAATAAAATTCATCTTCAATGGGGAACCATGAATAAATCCTTCCTGAGGAGACCAAGTATTTAGATACGCAAGATCAATGAACTCTCCATCTAGGTTTCACAGCTTAGAGAGATTCTCAAAGCAACATTTGTAATAGACAAAACGCAATCCAAGAACAAACTGGAGAAAAACAGTCCAACAAGACCCTACCAGATGAGGAATAAACTCAACTGAGACTTATCCTATCCTGAGACAGAAAGGAAGGCTAAAGCAACAACTCTTCCACGAGGAATAAACTCAGTGGGGAATTAGAAAGGATACACTTTCTGCTTAAGTTGACACTCTATTTGAGGAGATCAAATACGCTCTTTGAATAGACATAACCAAGGTATACGAACTCAATGACATTAACAAATACAAATGCGCGTGCATGATGTAAGTGTGAATGAATAAATGAATGTCATGTATATGATTGACAAAACAGATAGAAAAGATAAACTGGAGATGATAAGACATCACAGCACAACCCGACACTCAGCTAATCTCAACAAGATGGTAACATTACTGGAGATAGATCAAAAGTCATCATTGGAGTAAGGTCCTTTTACAAGGCTTAAATATCTTTGGAGAGGAAGATATTTTTTTGGTAGAAAACCCCAAAGTCCAGTCTTCTATCATCAACAATCCATTGAAAGGATAACAACACGAACAATGCTTCAGTTGGAAAAAGTCTTGCTTAGCTGGAGTTACTGAGAACACCATCCTCTGATAATGTGTCCATAACATATCACATATCTTGACAAATCTAGATTGCCCCTAGGACTAATTTTGGATGCCCCAAGTTTACTGCTGATAAGCTGCGTGATGCATGATAATTCTTGTGAATAACTTCACTTCTAAAATACCCCAAGCTATATGGTTGATGAGAAGAAATCATCTCAAGAGGATTTTACAAAAGACCTGGCATCCACCATACTTTGGTGTCTTCAAAATCTTAGAGAGATTCGTCGAATCTCGATGTGATTGCCCCGGATTGAATGTACTTGTCACAACAAAGTCTTCAAATTTTTCCCCAATAAAGGGTAAACAAGTTAGGAAAGCATTAACTGGGGGAAGCAACATGTTCGTGCTTACGGTCTTCAGGTGACATGCCCCTGGATATGATTTTTTTCTTGAAATGATTCTCCAATTACTCAACAGAGTTTCAGGCCTTAAAAGAATAAACTCATCACTAGTGCTTATATGTGAGATTCCTTGATATCAAGCAAATGTTTTGCACTTAGAAAAGTTTATTATGAGAATGAAAATTATAATGCAACAGTTATGTAAGTCTTGAAGGTTTTGAAAAGATATCGCACAAATTTTGCGAGTTAGAGCACCATTTATTTTTGTATAGGAAAAACATATGATACCAACATAACTATTTAGAACATTCATGGGAGTCAGGAACACTATCTCATTGAAGTATGCTTTCAAAATAACCTTGCTTCAATTAGGACTTTTGAAGGTTGTAACATGGCATGGTTCATGGGTTTTTTAGAAGAAAGATTTTTTAAGGCTCAAAATTTATAGGTGCCCACCCATTCTTCATGATGTTCTCCAACCCTATGTTCAGTTAATTCAACATGAGTGTTCATCTCTCAAAAGGATTTTGTGACGGTTAAGGAAATGACGAGGCTTTCGGGGTAGAAACCACCCTTATGTCTTCGTGTTTGTAGTCACCAATTTGTTCTTTGCTGAGGGCTTTTCTTTGTAGTCCTTTCTTTGCAATTTTTATTTTCCCTAACTTTTGCCTGAACTAATTCTTTTGAATTGATAGTCCAACGGGATGCCCTAATTTTTGCCTAAGTCACTTGTTTTCAAGTTTTTTTTTGACTTAGCGGGCTTTCTCTTTTCTTGATTTTTGAACAAAACGTGTGACATTAGCTTGTCTTAACTTGTTGAAAAGATTATGAATGCCTCGTTTCTTGATGAATGAGGGATAACATTATGGTTCCACATCTTCTGGCTTCATTATACATGAAGGATAGCCCTCGTAGTTTCTCTTCATAAATATCTTCCTTATGAATTTTGAACACTCAATCAGATTAACTGAAAACTACCCTGCCCCAGGTTAAAATTTGAGGGTTTTTTCGTAAAGAAAAGAAACTCCTACTTCAAGGCTCAAAAGGGGTTAGTAAGGGATTATCTTCCTTATATCTCCGGTGTTTAGGGATTTGAAACAATGCCTGTACATCGTCAGCAAGATTTTATTCAGAAAGCATACAACCAGAGATTTTGTGTTTTTTAGATCATCATCCTGCCTTCAACCTATGCCTAGGCAAGAGAATGGGCAACAAGTTGGTATCATAATGCAAAAAGAAATTTAAAATTTGAAAACAAATATGAGTGAAACGAATGAATTTCTTCAAGACAAATATACTCATTGTATTAAGATAATCATTCAGATGCAAACAAGTTCTTACATGCAAACAATGTTTTGATAAACAAGAAAAATTACAAAAAGCATGAATAAGTTAATAATCCGGGAGGGCTTTCCATCTGGACTTGAATTACCGAAAACACCCTTCAAAACTCAAAGTGACCATCAATCGTGTTTACTCTTCGGCACATGCTTGATTTGAACTTCAAAACCAACATCCTTAAATAACAAGATACCACTTCTGATCAACTTCTGAACCTCAATCTTCAAAGCAAAGCAACCCTCCAAGTCATGCCCAGGAGCACCTTGATGAAAGGTACAAGCCAAATCAGCTTTGTAGTACCAATGTATCTTCTCAGGAACCTTCGATGGAGGTCGGGTCTGAACCAAATTCCTCTGCATCAAGACATGAAATGACTTTGTATAGGTTGTTTGAATTGGATCAAACCAAGATTTCCTATGATTAGAAACTTGTTGATTCTGTTGATGAATGGGAAAAACATGATGATTCTGATGATGATTATTTCTTCCTCTGGTTCTCTTCTTGGAAAATTTATTATCAAACTTCTTCACACCATTAGTTGAGCTACCATCTTCATACGAACATCCCTTCCCAACATCTTCTTCTAGACGCACTCCCACATTTACCTTGTCAGAAAAGTCATTAGGTGCATTAACCATCACCTTCTCATGAGAGAATTATTTTAGAGTTCCAGTGAAGACTTTTATCATCTCTTCCTCCCTCCTAGAAGGATTGACTTGGGCGGCAACTAAAATTTCGACCAAACCAGTTAAGTGCTCCACACTAGCTTTCAAATTAGTCATCTCTCTACGGAGTTCAGAAACCTCTTGCTTGATATTCTCCATTGTTCTCTTAGCGCGAGTGTTGTACTTGTGAGACCAAAGGAAAAATGAGACTTGGAAATGACCTTTGAAAGTGAAACAAAGAATGATGCATGGTATGTGAATGTAAAAGAGAGTTTTTATTTGATTTTCAAGAAACTCAAGATATTAAGTTGTAAACATCAAAGTATGAAGATAGAAGATGAATTTTAAATTGGATCAAAGTGTTGATCAAGTTATCATCAAGATCAATCATCCGTTTTGGTGGATTAGGGTTTTCACCCTATCAACACCCAAGATCCATTGAGCTTGAAGAAACTTGTGATGTTTACAAAGAAATACCTCAAAATTCCTTGAAAATCAAGTGAAAAGGGTTTCATGGATGCATGAAGGCATGGCTATGAAACAACCACAAGCAAGGTCACATACAAAGTCGAAAGGTTCAACGTCACGAGCATGGAGTCAAAGGTAAAAACCATCCTCAAGGTATGTACTAAAGGTTTAATCACACCTGTAAAACAAGGTTCTAAAAGTTCCCAGAGTCCACATTCCTCCTTCAGATATTACCAATGTCCCGATTACTCAGTAATTAGCAATATTCTCAAGAGAAACTCGTCTGAGTGCAACATCGCGTGACAACTACTTCTGGATTACTCCGTATAGTCTCTGCACTACACCTAAAAGGCAAAGATGGGTTAAGGGTTCTACGGTTCTCAGCTTCTCTGGCTCCCAGGTCGAAAGCAGCAATGTCTTCCCGATTACTCGGTAAATAAATACTACATTCAAAGGGGCTTCCTCTGAGTGGGGGATTTCATGCCTCCTTCTTCGGGATTACTCCCTCAAAGTTAACATAACTATACCGCCCGTCCTATTCCTAAGTGTAACTTAGTCCGGGTATAGGACTTGTCCTTTTCAAAAACACAAATAACCACAATATAAACATAAAATAAAACAAATAAGTAATAATAAATAAAAAAACAGATATGACAAATTAGGCTTAACCCACTTAGGGATGGACCAGCAAGAGGTCAATCTCTCCCCAGCAGAGTCGCCAATTCTGTAGGGGTGAAAATCGGAGATCGAGCTATTAATTAACTCGACTCGCAAAAGCAAGAGTCACCACCGCGCTTTATTATTTCCAAGGGGAAAGGGAAAAGAGCGAAATAAAACCCTAAAACATGCAATGTAAAATAATACTTTAGAAGTAATGAAAATACAATGAGTTTTTGAAAGAGATCAAGAGTTTGGGGGTTGGTTATACAATGGGAAGGTATTAGCACCCAATGTATCTGTGGTACTCCGCAGGAACCTTTTGGAATATCTGTTTTTGGTTAAAATTGTTTGTTATACACAAGGGTGTATTTATCTACAACTATGTTTTCTTAAGGGGAAAGAAATGAGTCTTTATTATTGCGTTCGTGAGGGTTTCGCGACCCTTTGCCTACGTATCCAATGAAGGAATCAAAATACCGTAGTTCCTCTAGAAAAAAGTTTATTTGTTTGTGTTTTTTAGTGGGCGACATTAACGCACGTATTCTAGTAATAGGCACGGCCGATATCGCGGTATAACGAAGATAACATGCCCTTGGGGGGAGTTTTGATTTGTTGAGTGTTTTTGCATGTTTTAAAAATATATTCAAGTAATGATTAAAGAGTGTTTTTGGATTTTTTGGTTTGTTTACTTGTTGATTTTATCTTGCCATACACGCCTAATTACTAGCATTTGTACAAAGTAAATAAAATGCAGAAAGATAAAATCCTATGCTATTACAACCGTATCGAAAGACATAAAAAATATGAAGGAAAAAATAAGATAAATGTAAGAAAAATGAGTGTCTTTCGACCCAGGCAGTAGCAGCCTTCGATTTTCATTATGTTGGCCTCCTTCGATTAGGGATGGCAACAACAAAGTCACGTCTATCGATTAGGCTTTGGCACCAGTCAGGTCATGTACTTCGATTGGAGGCTGGCACCAGCATGGGAGTGCCTTTCGTTTGAGCCTGGACTTAGTGCAAGTGTGCCTCTGGCTGGGCCTTTCTGCCTTGTTGCCTTCTTCGATTGGGCCAGTGAAATCAGTGTGAGCGTGTCTCTGGCTGGGCCTGGAAGTCAGTGTGGAAACCAAAGGCTTCGTTTCCTGTTTCTTTCGTTTAAAGCATTAAATGGCAACATGGCCTGAGGCCATGCTAGTATTTGTTTGGTAAACAGTTTAACAGTTAAAGCAAGTTCAGGTAAACAGAAAGCAAAAAAATGAAAGGGTTAGCTCTGAAAAATAACATGTTAAAAGGGTTGAAACGAAAGGAACAATGGTATGTACATGTTTGAAACGAACGAAAATATTATTTACATGTTATGTCATGAAACGAAAAGTTCAAAGGTAAGAATAACTTACCTTGCTTCAGGCCTTGAATGGATGTGGTATTCGAACTTGAACTGCTACCTGGACGTTTCTGGAATTCGAAGAATAGTCACAGGGGATTTGCTTTTGGTTCGAAGGGTTGTCACAGAAGGTTGTCTTTTGAGTTTGAATAAACTTATATGTGTGGGGTGTTCTTATGAATCGAAAGAGATGAGTGTTTGGGATTCTGGGTTTTGATTTCTCAAGTATTGATGAACTTGAGAGTTTTGTTGTGTTTGAGAAAATTTGGGGGATTCGTTCCTCTGGTCCAAAGATCCTCTCTTAAACATGTGTTGGAGCCTCTTATTTATAGGCAAAGTGGGCTGAAGCTCTTGGAGGGAAAACAAAATAATTTGAACAATTTGAGTAAACTTCTCTTTGTAGTCTTTGAGGGACAATGCTTTATTTCCATTTCAGTGCAAGAATGGGGCAGTGTTTCAGGACTGCTATGCAGCAGTTTTGGCCAGTGTACCATGTCTGAACTTGGAAGCAAGCATCTTTGAATATTTTATCCTTTCATTTTGACCCTCCTTCGACCAGATTCTTCTTCCAACACATTGTTTGACTTTCCTCCAACAAGTGTCCTTCGAACGAATCATCTTTGTGCATCATTTGAAGGGGCCAAATGTGTGCTTCGAATGGACTAGTAAGGTGTACCCTTCGTTAGGGACTCATATGTATTCCCCTCAAGTCCACCACTATATGTCTTTTGAGGGGGCCATCAACCATGTGCTGAAGTTTGTCAAGGATGGAAATGCAGCATACTAAAGAGAAATGTTGTCCAGTCGAAGCTAGTACAAACATAGTCGAAGCCTGCATGGAGGAGGTCTAACCTTTGTGACTCCAAGCAAGCACACAAAAAGTCAATGCTCAAACAAATACTTGCACGAAGGGAGCCACATGCCCAAACGAATCTTGGATCGAAACAAATATATTGCCCAATCGAAAGCCCGTGTTCGAAGGAAGCAATGTTGCCCAATCGAAGCATATGGATCGAAACAAACATATTGCCCAATTGAAAGCCCGTGTTCGAAGGAAGCAATGTTGCCCAATCGAAGCATGTGGATCGAAACAAACATATTTCCCAATCGAAAGCCCGTGTTCGAAGGAAGCAATGTTGCCCAATCGAAGCATGTTTGCAGGCAGTAAACTTGTCCAGTCGAAGCAGGCTGAATCGAAGGAGACCTGTCAGCATATGAAATCAAAGAAACAAAAAACACACATTTCGTGCTTGATTAGAAGTTAGTGATACATAGGCTAAGAATGTTCAAAACACTTAACAATTTCTGCATAATCAATGCTCGAAGGTGAGAAGTTAAAACCGACTGTATTTAGTGACCTTTACTTCTGTACAAAAATGCAAAAATAAAAATGGGATCTTAGGTCAAAAATTGGGGTATGACATCTTTGTCATCAGCAATAAAGGTATTGAAGTAGATCCTGCCAAGGTTAAAGCTATACAAGAGATTCCTGCTCCTCGTACTGAAAAGGAAGTCAGAGGATTCTTGGGACGTTTGAACTACATTTCCCGGTTCATTTCTTACATGACAACTACTTGTGAACTAACCTTCAAACTATTGAAGAAAGATCAAGTAGTCAAATGGAATGATGAATGCCAAACTGCTTTCGACAAGATCAAAGAGTACCTCTAAGAGTCTTCTGCTTTGATGCCACCAATCGAGGGAAGAACATTGATTATGTATCTGACCATGTTGGAAAATTCAATGGGGTGTGTGCTGGGGCAACATGACGAGTCTGGACGAAAAGAGCATGCTATTTATTACCTGAGAAAAAAGTATACCGACTGTAAAACAAGATATTCACTGCTCGAGAAAACTTGCTACACTCTGGAATGGGCTGCTCGCCGGCTAAGACAGTATATGCTGACCCATACTACCTTGCTGGTATCTAAAATGGATCCAATAAAATACATCTTTGAGAAACCTGCACTCTCTGGGAGAATAGTGAGATGGTAGATGATCCTGACAGAATATGACATACAATATACTACCCAAAAAGCAATAAAGGGCATTGTAGTAGCTGATCACCTTGCTCACCAAGCTGTAGAAGACTACCAGTCCATGAAGTTCGAATTCCCAGATGAGGACATCATGATGGTAAACGACTATGAAGAATCCAGACCATGTGGCGGACCTGAACAAGGATCCCGATGGACCCTGGTTTTTGATGGGGCATCTAACGCACTCGGAAATGGTATTGGTGTTGTACTCATATCTCCGGAAGGGTGTCATACTCCTTTTACGGTAAGACTCTACTTCAATTGTACAAATAACATGGTGGAATACGAAGCATGCATCTTTGGTCTCAAAGCTGCCATAGACTTGGGGATCAAATCTTTGAATGTATTCGGAGATTCAACTTTGGTTATTAGCAAGATCAAAGGGGAGTGGGACACCAAACACCCTAACCTTATCCCTTACAAAGAACATGTTTTGACGTTGCTCCCACATTTTGAGAAGATTACCTTCGAGCACTTCCCAAGAGAAGAAAATCAGCTAGCCGACGCACTAGCCACAATGTCATATATGTTTAAACTTAAATGGGATAATGAGGCTCCCCATATCACCATTGAACGAAGGGATGAACCAGCACACTGTCACGAGATTAATACTGGAGAAGTAGTGGACCAGCCTTGGTTTCACGAAGTCAAGAGGTATCTCGAGGCTCAAGAATATCCAAAAGGAGCTTCAGTAAACGATAAGAAGTTCTTAAGGAGATTTTATGCTAAATTCTTCCTTAGTAATGGCATTCTTTACAAACTCAACCATGATTTTGTGTTACTTCGATGCGTAGACAAGGTTGAAGCTAAAAGGATCATGGCTGAATTACATGAAGGCACTTTTGGCACCCATTCCAGTGGGCATACGATGGCAAAGAAAATCCTACGGGCAGGCTATTACTGGTTGTGATACGGTGGGAGAACTGACTTGGGTTTTGCGTTTGTATTCGCAAATGTTGCGGTTAGCAAGAGTCGCCACCGACTTTTTATTTTATCCTAAGGAAAGGTTAAAAAGCACAGCAAAAAACCTTTTGAGATGTTTTCTTGGGTTCGGGGAGTAGATTATAGAAAGGGAAGGTATTAGCACCCTTTCTATCCATGGTTATCCATGGGCTCTTAGTTACTTGCTTAGATCACTTGCCTTTTGCTTTCAATTGTTTGAAATGGTGCGGGAGTGTGAGTGGGTTTGAAAATATTTTGAAAAGAGGCCAATGTGGTGGCAACCTTTGTAATGATCCATGTGGGGATGTATACAAAGGTGTATGTCTTTTGAAAAAGTTTTCATTTGTTTTTGAAAGTTATTTTGAAAGTGTAGTGTTGTGTGGTTTTGAAATTAGGCAAGTGTTTTGTTTTGCAAATTTTTTTCAAGTAACTAAGAGGTTATCTACTCCTATATTTCTCAAAAGACTATTGCTATGTTTTAACCCTTTTAACAAGTTTGTTCCACCATTGTATTTGGTGGACAACCTTGTGTTAGGATGTGAAAGGGACGGGCGCGGGTCATCGTTTAGACCATAATTGCAACGACGTTAAATGTCTTTGGGCAATTTCTTTAAGGGACTTGATCATTTGTTTTTGTTTGTTTTTGAAAAGTTTTGTTGAGGGACTATGATCATTCAAATTGTTTGCTTTGCCCAAAGAAGTTCAACATACAATATGGCCCATTTATTTGAAGGCAACAAGTGGAATACCCTAGGGGTACAAGTGTGAGATGTGTTGTTTATTTTCATGCTCATTCGTCTTGTATTAGGTCAAACTATTTTTTCGTTTTTTTTCCGCATACAAACCCTAATTCTAACATGTTATCATTAGAAAGCAATAAAGTGTAAAATTAAATTTACTAAGCTATTACAAAACCAAATATGGGAAGGGGGGTACAAATGTTCAAATGGGGATATTGACAAGAATTTAAATCTAAATTATTACATCGATTTGAATATTTGCAATATAAATAATGTACAAAAATTAAATAAGAATGCAAGATGTAAAAGAAATGTTTTGTATATGTATGAAAAATATTATTTATGTAAAAGAGAAAAGAAAATAAAAATATATTATTTTTTTGAGTATTTTGAATTTAGGGCAAAAACCCTAATTTTAAAAGAAAAAATGTATTATTATCTATTTTAATACAAATATTTATTTATTATTTATAAAAATAAAATAAAAATGAAGTATATTATATAAAAAAGGTATTTTTGTATCAAATATTAATAAAATGAAAAATTCAAGTATTTTTATATTTTATCTTAAATATATTAATAAACATATATATATATATATATATATATATATATATATATATATATATATATATATATATATATATATTAAATCTTAAATATGTATTATACACAAAATAAATATTTATTTAATATTTTAATAAAATAAATAAAAAGAGTATTTTTTATGTGAAATATTTTCAGAAGGTAAATAAAAATAAAAAAATGGATTTACATTATTTTTATATTTATTCTAATAATAGTATATATATATTTATGTATAAACAAAGAAATAAACCAAATAAATATGCCATAAATTCAAAAAAAGATGGAAAAAATATTTTTATGTTTTTTATATCATGAGAAAAAATAAACAAAGTCAACCAAAAAAGTAAAAGTCAAAAAAAGTCAAAAATGAAGCAAATGGGCTCAGGGGGTGTAAACATGGAAATAGGGTGTGAAAAGAAAATAAATCCAGGCCCAGCCCAGACCACTTCTTCTTCAACCTCTGTACAACATCCTTCAAGCAAAACACGCGTTTTCTATCTCTGGATTCCTGGACTTTCAAGCAAAACTCATAACATGAAAAGTGTAGAGCATTAAGAGACGGTTTCAACCATATAAATAACTTGACCTATCTCTCTAAGATGAGGGAGAATTTCTCCTCCCCCAATTTCTGACCTAACTTTTCATCAATGTTCAGACATGAAATTCTCTAAGCACACGAAATATAAATGAAATCTAATCATATGAGCATGTTCAGGGCTATGATTGTGACATGTTTTCTTCAAAAACCTAAAGCTAACAATGCCTAATAAGGGAGATAGAACTCCATGAATATACCTGTTCAGTTGGAATCGAGCTTTGCAATGGAGGATGTTTCAGAGTGAAATGATGACTTGTATAGCTTCCTTGAAGTGTAAGGATGCTTTTCCAAGTCCTACTTTGTCTTGAAACTCCCTGAATCGAGCTAGTGAACTCCAACTGCAAAACAGAAATTTAAAAATGGTGAAGTGGCTTGGAGGTGTTACAGGTCAGGTTTCAGGACAGGGTTAGCTTGCATATGTTGTAAGGAAGGTAGAGGAACAAGTTTGGACAGGAATGCTCGAAGGGATTGAGAGATAGCACTCAATCTGCAGGGCTTGCTCTGTTTGGGCAGTTTTGTGGTGTTTCTGAGATGGAGAGTGCTTGAGAGGCAAATGGCTCGTGCAAAAGCTTGGTTGGGTAGTTTGGAATGTGTTTGATAGCTTTTGTGTTGTGTTCCTATGCTGAAGAGAGAGTTGTGATAAGTTATGCAATGTTACTTGAAAATGAAGCAAGCAATGGTCACTTTGTGTTTAAGGTCAGTAGGGGCCTCTAATCCTGCTGCATAAGCCTCTCTTGATCAGAGCAATTTGCCCATAATCTTGTGCCAAAAGGATTTTGCTTGTACCTTCTTGGATTACAAATTGACATAAAGTTAATCTTTTTCAAAAATGGAAAGTTCACTTTATCTAGTTTAGGATTAATCCACTATGCAATGTTAGAACACAAAGAACATGGTCTTAACACATTGAACATGCATTAAATTATTGAGTATGGAATGGTTCAAGGACCTGTAATCAAGCATAAAGCAAGCTAAGTTCAGATTTGCAAAGTTATGAACATGTTTTGATGAAGAACAAAAGTGAATTTTTGCCAACTTGTGAAATTCGAATCTCTCAAGTTATGAGGTTGTTTGATGAGTTCTTGGACATTTTGGAAAGCTTGTAATGTGTACTACAATCCATCTTTGAAATGCAAATCAAAATTCCAAGTGGAAGGGTATGAAAAGTGGCCTTGAAGTGGGGTAGAAAACCTTGTCAAAATAGGTTAAAATTTCACTAAGTTAAAAATGGTTTAGTGCCCTTATTCAAAAAATTGTAACTTGAGATACAAGCTTCAAATGAGAAAATTTTGTGAATCAAAGTTGTATATTATGCAACAAGCTAAAACTTTCATGTTTTGACTTTTGTTTGAATCCAAATGGATCTTGGTGAAAAGGTGGGGCAAAGTTGGGAAAAAATTAGGGTTTTTCATAACTTAGAAAAATTCTAAGTTATGAAAAATTCCATTTTCAAACCCTAATTTGCATTTTGTGATTTCTTGGTGAACAAGTTTCATGATTTGGCAAGTTTTGATGAAAAATGAATCTTGACTCTTGATTTTGACCAAAAAGTCAAAGTTTGACTTTTCAGTGTACAGTCAAAATTGATCAATTAACTGGGAAATTCAACTGTCAATCCTGTGTACTTGGGATCTTTTGAGTTTGATGAACATGTCAAGATAATTCCATGGGGTCCTTGAGTCCATATGTGAGCTTGGTTTGCCATTGGCTAGGTCAAACAGTCAAAAATTGCCTTTGTGCAGTCAAAACCCTAAAAATGACCATTTTGCCCTTTTGGTGATCTGATCAAATTTCTTGTGGAACTGTGATCCAAACTTGATCAAATGGTTCATGTGAGTTCATAATGTTGATGTGGATCAAATTTCATGAGGTTTGACTGTCAATTGGCCACAGTTGACTTTTTCCCCAATACAGCTGATTTCTAGGTCAACTGTCCAATTGACTGGGCAAAACTGGGAATCAAGACTTGAAACTTGGCATGAGTAAACTTGGGAGTCCAACATGAAGCATGAAAGTCATCTTGGGCATTTTAGGTCAAAACATCCTTGGGCAAACACAAACCCTAATTTGAGTCCACAGTGCAAGGAGAAGTCTTGAGCAGAGGAAACCCTAACTGGATCTTGATCTTCAAGGGTCTTGTGATGAGAAAATGTTGAGGAAATGGGAGGGCAAATTTTGGGGTACAACAGTTGCCCCTGTTCAATCTTCTTGAACCTGAAGAGTTAGATTGGCAAGTTTGCCTTTCGTGACTCGAGGGTAAAAGGAGATTGGACACTAGAGTGCCCGGAAATTTGCACTCGCATGTTGAGGTATCAGCAATGTGACGTCAGGAATGGGCTTACGGATGCCATTTGGAGAGGTGGTGGATAGGGAGATGGGCTTATAGATGCCATCTGGAGACGTGACAGAACCTTGTCGGGAATGGGCTTATAGATGCCATTTGGAAGTGTCGATCGCCTAAGAGATTCCTTAGCGAGAACTTGTGTATTTGAGAAAGACGGATGTTTTCCTGGCTTGTTACAGGTGTTTGATCCTCAGTCTCCTTATGTAGGTATGCCCTGGCTAGATACAGGTATTGAATCTACAATTGGTTGCTCACAGATGTGCCCTGGCTGGATACAGGAGTCGAATCCGGAAATAGTCGTCAATAGATATGCCCTGGCTGGATACAGGAATCGAATCTTCGAACTCTTCAGACGTGCCCTGGCTAGATGCAGGAATCGAGTCTGGAAACGTGATCAACAGATATGCCCTGGCTGGATACAGGAATCGAATCTGGAGATGTTGTAGTTGATAGATGTGCCCTGGCTGGATACAGGAATCGAATCTTTGAACTTCTTCAAACGTGCCCTGGCTAGATACAGGAATCGAGTATGGAAATGTGGTCAACAGATATGCCCTGGCTGGATACAGGAATCGAATCTGGAGATGTTGTAGTTGATAGATGTGCCCTGGCTGGATACAAGAATCGAATCTTTGAACTTCTTCAGACGTGCCCTGGCTAGATACATGAATCGAGTCTGGAAATGTGGTCAACAGATATGCCCTGGCTGGATACAGGAATCGAATCTGGAATTGTGACAGTTGAAGGCAGTTGTCTTTGGGATTGTCTTTTTCCCTGAAAAGGCAAAAACGTAAGTTGTATGAAATGTCATGATGTATGATATGCATGATATCATGATGTTCAACATGAGATGTTGTATGCGTTTCACCATGTATGTAAGCAAGATGTATGAAAATGTGAAATGTTTATGGATGTAATTTCGTCTTAGGAAAATAAATCCTTGACGATCGGCCGGAGAATTGCTCTGTGGAAGAGATACTTGGCCGAAGTTTTGATGCGAGGCCTGCTGAGGACTCTAATGATGGATTCCGCTAGGGATAATGACGATGTACTCCGCTGGGGATTGGAGGAACTTTGCCGAGGGCGGTCTTCCGTGATTTTTAGCTGAGGATAACCCAGTTATAAGTCCTTGTGAGGAAATAACTCTAAATAAAACTCGGGAGAGACGTCCGTGCTACGCAGGGGATAAGCTTCCAGAATTTACTGGGGATGAGTTTTAGGACCTGCCGGGGAATGTTGTGTCCTTTTAGGATCAACGGGGAACCAACTCTGCTTGGGGAAAGTATTGCTGAGCCTGATTTACTCTGCGGGGAGCTGAGATGATCTGGCCACATTCTTCAGTTAAAACTACCTTGGTGCCTTGGCGGACAAAATAACCAGACTGCATTAGACAACTTCAATTTCCCCTGTCTCTGATGTCACCTGTAATAAATCTCTTGTTTCATATGCAAATATTTATGAATCAGCAATTTAATGTCAAATGCATATATCAAAAATGAACATTGGACGTTCTTCGCAAGATAAAACAGAAAAGGAAAACAATGGTAATTTGTATGGACAAGTGAATTTGTATTGATTTAAACTTTTCCTGTGAATAGGCGTTTTTGTACAAGAGGCCGACATCCTAGTAAGAGGGTGCCGCCAAATAATATAAAGTTTACAATTTTGAAAAAGGAAACAAAACAGCTATGTGAACAATCCCACTGGGTTCCAACTCTGCTATCGCCTTTATGTCTTCGAACGTCTCATCGCCTTGCTGCCTAATTGAAGATGAAGCTGATTGGTCGATGCCGAAATCTTGAGCCAGATAGTTGATGCCGAATTCTGGATGCGAAGTGATCCAATGAGACATAGTGTTACGCTTTTATCCCTAACTTTTGCCTGGACCGCCCTTTCGGGTTTTCAGTCCACCGGGATACCCATTTTTGCCCAAGCCGCCTTTTCAGGTTTTCGACTTGCCGGGTGTACAGATTTCTTTTATTCATTTCATCCCTTACTTTTGCCCAAACCCTTTTGGTTCGCCGGGAAGCCCTTATTTTTGCCTAGGTATGTCAACCTAGCGGGTCTTTTATTTATGCGTAGTATTTTTTCACTATGTCTGCATTGGCGGGGTGAGGAAGGTCGTCACCATCCATGGTGATTAGGATCATGGCTCCTCCTGAGAACACACGTTTAACCACAAATGGCCCTTCGTATGTAGGGGTCCATTTGCCCCGGGGATCACTTTGAGGAAGGATGATGCGTTTGATTACCAGGTCCCCAACTTGATACTCTTGCGGTCTGACTTTCTTGTTAAATGCCCTGATCATCCGTTTCTGGTACGTTTGACCATGACAGATAGCAGTGAGCCTCTTTTCGTCAATCAGATTTAATTGATCAAGTCGAGTCTGGATCCAATCATCTTCATTCAAGTCTGCATCCTTCATTATCCGGAGAGAGGGTATCTGGATTTCAATTGGCAAGACTGCTTCCATGCCATAGACCAAGGAGAAGGGAGTTGCCCCGGTTGACGTCCTTGTTGAGGTGCGGTACCCATGAAGAGCGAACGGTAACATCTCGTGCCAATCTTTATATGTCACTGTCATCTTCTGCACAATTTTCTTGATATTTTTATTGGCTGCCTCTACAGCCCCGTTCATCTTCGGCCGGTAGGGAGAAGAATTGTGGTGCTGTATCTTGAATTGTTCACAGAGTTCAGTGATCATTTTGTTATTGAGATTGGTACCATTGTCCGTAATGATTCTTTCCGGGACGCTGTACCGACAGATCAGATTATGCCGGATGAAACGTGCCACGACACTCTTGGTTACCGTGGCGTAGGAAGCTGCCTCAACCCATTTTGTGAAGTAATCGATCGCCACCAAGATGAAGCGATGCCCATTGGATGCTGTCGGTCGGATCTCACCAATCATATCGATGCCCCACATTGCGAAAGGCCAAGGTGCCGTTAGGACATTCAAAGGAACCGGAGGGATATGCACCTTGTCAGCATAGATCTGGCATTTATGACAAGTTCGGGAGTGTTGGTAACAATCAGCTTCCATTGTGGACCAGAAATATCCTGCCCGAAGGATTTTCTTAGCCATGGTGTGTCCACTGGAATGTGTTCCAAATGTACCTTCATGCAGTTCCATCATGATTTTCTCCGCTTCGGCCTTATCCACACAACGTAACAGAGTCGAATCATGATTCCGTTTGTAGAGAATGCCGTTGCTGAGGAAGAATTTTGCAGCAAACCTCCTCATGAACTTCTTATCATTGACAGATGCCCCTTCAGGGTATTCCTGAGCTTCCAAGTACCTCTTCACCTCATGATACCAGGGTTTCTCAGTGACCTTCTCAACCTCGAGCTCGCAGCAGTATGCCGGTTCATACAACTTCCAGATTATGATTCGGGGAGCCTCATTGTCCCATTTAACTTTGAACATTGAAGACATCGTAGCTAGGGCGTCCGCTAGCTGATTCTCCTCTCTGGGGAAATGCTCAAAAGTTATCTCTTCAAAGTGGGGAAGCAAGGTCAACACATACTCCTTGTAAGGAATAAGATTCGGGTGTTTCGTATCCCACTCGCCTTTGATCTGATTGATCACGAGAGCGGAATCTCCGAAGACACTCAGAAATTTTATCCTTAAGTCGATTGCAGCTTGTAAACCCATGATACATGCCTCATATTCTGCCATATTGTTGGTGCAGCTGAAACATAACCGGGCGGTGAGGGGAGTATGAGTTCCCTTGGGAGATATGATTACAGCGCCGACGCCGTTACCCAAAGCATTGGAGGCTCCATCAAAATGCATGGACCATCGGGATCCTTCCTCAGGTCCTTCATCCGGTCCAGGTACTTCACAGTCCGTTACCACCATGATGTCTTCGTCCGGAAAATCAAAGTTCAATGATTGGTAATCGTCCACAGGTTGGTGTGCCAAATGATCGGCCAGTACACTTCCCTTAATTGCTTTCTGAGTTGTATACTGGATGTCATATTCTGTCAAGATCATTTGCCATCTCGCTATTCTTCCAGACAGAGCGGGCTTTTCAAATATGTACTTGATGGGATCCATTTTTGAAATCAATAGAGTAGTGTGAGTCAGCATATACTGTCTCAGCCGGCGAGCAGCCCATACAAGAGCGCAGCAAGTTTTCTCAAGCAGTGAGTAACGAGACTCACAGTCGGTAAACTTTTTGCTCAAGTAATAAATAGCGTGCTCTTTTCGGCCAGACTCGTCATGCTGCCCCAGCACACACCCCATTGAATTATCAAGTACTGTCAAGTATAGTATCAGAGGTCTTCCTTCCACCGGTGGCATAAGAATGGGTGGCTCTTGGAGATATTCCTTTATCCTTTCAAAGGCGGCCTGACATTCATCGTTCCAGCGTACTACTTGATCTTTCTTCAGTAATTTGAAGATTGGCTCACAAGTAGCAGTCAGATGTGAGATGAATCAGGCAATGTAATTCAATCGTCCCAGGAAGCCTCTGACTTCTTTCTCTGTTTTTGGAGTCGGCATCTCTTGTATGGCTTTTACCTTGGCGGGGTCTACCTGAATACCTTTATCACTCACAATGAAACCTAGCAATTTTCCGGACCTCACCCCAAAGGTGCATTTGTTGGGATTCAATCTCAGCTTGTACAACTTGAGTCGGTCAAATAACTTCCTCAGATGGTCAAGGTGCTCCTCCTCAGTTTGAGACCTTGCAATCATGTCATCAACGTATACCTCAATCTCATGATGGATCATATCATGAAATAAAGCAACCATGGCACGTTGATAGGTTGCCCCAGCATTTTTCAATCCGAATGGCATGACCTTATAACAGAAGGTGCCCCACTGAGTCACAAATGTAGTCTTCTCCATATCTTTTGGAGCCATCTTGATCTGATTATACCCTGAAAAACCATCCATGAAGGAGAACACCTTGTGTTGAGCTGTATTGTCAACAAGGACATCAATGTGAGGTAGGGGGAAGTCATCCTTGGGGCTGGCCCTGTTCAGATCCCTGTAGTCAACGCACATTCTGACTTTACCGTCCTTCTTCGGCACTGGCACCACATTGGCAACCCACTGAGGGTAAGAAGTCACTGCGAGGAACCCGGCATCAAACTGCTTCATAACCTCGACCTTGATCTTTTCCGACATCTCTGGACGCATCCGTCGGACCTTTTTCTTTACCGGAGGGCAATCTTCCTTGGTTGGCAGGTGGTGAACCACAATGTCGGCATCCAAACCAGGCATATCTTCATAGGACCAAGCAAAAATCTCCATGTAGTCTCGTAGCATCTGGATCAATCGTTGCTTCACGCTGAGCTCTAGATTGGCACCAATCTTGACCTCTTTCCTATCCGTCTCAGTACCCAGGTTAATTGTCTCTACCGGCTCTTCATGTGGTTGAATAGCTCTCTCTTCCTGGAGTAGCAGTCTTGCGAGTTCACCAGGCACTTCGCAATCATCTTCACCTTCATCTTCGGCCAAGTTGATCAGATTTTCGAAGTCATAACTGGCGGTAGCAGAGCCGTTACCAGTAAGATCCAGAGTGGACTGAAACCTGTATAAGTGAGTGTGTGTAAATATAGCTGTTTTGCAATATATATAACACAGAAAGGAAAAAGAGCACAAGATTTGAAATGCAACAAACGTCCAATGTTTTGATTGATGATATATGAAATGTCATACAAAAAGCCCTCACAAATGGAGCTACGATGCCCCGGGTAGGACACCGAGCCAACAAAGTTTTAACATATTGTTTGTTACAAATTGGAAATCAAAAGAAATTAATTACTGCGTGACAAATGTGATAGGGGTAAAATCCTTTGCCGTCCAGTTGCTTGGTCCGTTGCTGTTAGTCGGGTAGATCCAACTGTCAAACTCTGCTTCCTCCACATCCTCCTCGATAGCATTCACCCTTGAGCTGGAAATAAACACCGGAGCCTTTCCGATCTTCTCTTTGCGCACCGCCTTCTGAGCCTCTGCAGTAAAGCCTAGCCCAAACTTGTCGTTCTTCTGAGTGAAGTCAGGAAGCTGACCCCAGTGTGCACAATTGCCTTTCTGAACCACAGCCCGGGCATCCCTTAGGGAAGCCATCTTCAAGGAATCATTCTCTTCGGCTATTGTCTCTGCAGCTGCTGAAATTGGATGTACCTCCTCGAAATGCTGAAAGGGGGTTTCAATAAACTCCCCGTCCATCTCAATGTATCTGAAGGAATTCAAATGGCTCACCATATACTCCTCTTCTCCTTGCACAGTGACAATCTTTCCCCTGACGGGATACTTCAGCTTCTGGTGCAAGGTAGAGGTCACTTCCCCAGCTTTATGGATCCAAGGTCGACCCAGCAGACAAGAGTACGATGGACGTATATCCATCACATAAAAGGTAGAGTCAAACACTTGAGAGCCCACACGGATAGGGATGTTAACCTCTCCATGAACCATCCTTTTAGAACCGTCAAAGGCCCTGACGATGATATTGCTGGGCTTCAATTCCAGGCCTTCATAATCCAGACGGTCTAAAGCCTTTTTCGGTAGAACATTCAAAGAAGAACCAGTATCCACCAATACATGCGCCAGAGTAGTGCCCCTGCATTCGATAGAGACATGCAGGGCATCATTGTGGTCTCTTCCCTTCGCAGTCAGGTCAGCATCTGAGAAACCCAAGCCATTGTCTGCTGTCAGATTTGCTATGCAATCGGTGAACTGGACTGCAGACGTCTCTTGCGGCACATGGGCCGTCTTGAGAAATGAGATCAAGGCCTTAGCATGGGCCTCGGAGCATAGCAATAAGGAGAGCAGGGAGATCTTGGAGGGCGTATGCCCCAGCTGTTCGACAACATTGAAATCACTTTTCTTTATTATTTTCAGAATCTCCTCCATTTCTTGTCGGGAGGCCTCAGCATTTATGGGTATTGGTGCCTCCATCCGGGCAGGCTCTTCTTCAATCCCCTTGCCCCGAGCATTTGATGACTCGGCAGCAGGGGACACAACTTGATCAACAATAGGAACAGGTAAACTTGTAGGTTTGATAAGGAGGGGTTTTCGAATAACGGGCGGTGCAATGTCAGGCGAGAAGAGCCTGCCACTACGGGTGACCTTGGCTGGACCAGTGATATCGCAGATACTGGCGCCAGTGTCGAATTCTTGTTTGATTCCATTTACATACACGTCCGCCCCATAATGCCAGGGGACAGCTTTATCAGACATGTAGGGGAGAGGCCCCGGGACAGTAATAATCACAGGTGCAATAGTCATGATTTGAACAGGCTTTTTCGGGGGAGCTTTGATTGGATTTTTGAAGATGGTAACCACAGAAATTTCTTTTATCGGAACCAACTGAACAGCAGACTTTTTAAACAGAATTTCCTTGCTATCCATTAGGCTTTGGATGCCTAACCTCAGCAAGGGACAACCAGACAGGGAAACAGCACAGAACAGGCAACCTTCACCGCAACCCGGAAATAAACCGGCCTGCAGTAGGTTCTTCTTAACGGTCTTCAGAGGGGTAATAACTTCATCTATCGAAACAGCGTACATTTCTTCCTCAACGGCATTTACTCTATGCTGGGGCATAGGAGCAGTTACGACATTTGGTCTCTCCGGCGCTTCAAACTGAATTTCCTTTGCATCGATCAGATCTTGCACTTTGTTTCTCAAGGCCCAGCAATCATCAGTAGTGTGCCCGGGACTATCAGAATGATAAGCACACCGGGCATTTGGGTTATACTTAGGAGACGCAGTGTTGACGACCTTAGGAGCTTCTTTGAGGGTCACCAGATTGGTGGATAATAGTTGGGGTAAAATTTGAGATAAGGTCATACTCAGTCGGGTATACTGCCTCTTGGGCCTTTCGCTTCTTTGTTGATTGTACTGCTGAGGAGCAGCAACAGGTTTGGAGATGACCAAAGCATTGACGGCTTGGCGACTTTCGGGCTTGACTTGTCTTCTAGGACCATAGACGGCACTTGCTTCTTTCTTAAACGGCCTCTTCTCAGCACTGGTGGAGGCAGCCTTTTGTATCTTGCCTGACCTGATGCCAGCTTCAATTCTTTCTCCCGTCAATATCAAATCTGTAAACCCAGCAGAGGAGTTACCAACCAAATGATTGAAAAACGGACCAGACAACGTCCCTAGAAACATATCAACCAGTTCTCGATCAGTTAACGGAGGCTGCACCCTGCCAGCCAAATCTCTCCATTTTTGAGCGTACTCTTTGAACCCTTCACCCGTTCCTAGAGACATACCCTGAAGTTGGGTGCGCGTAGGAGCGAGATCAGAATTGTATTGGTATTGTCTGTAGAATGCGGTTGCCAAATCTTCCCAGTGTCGGATGCTAGCTCCATCCAATTGGTAGAACCATTCAAGCTGTGACCCCGAGAGGCTATCTTGGAAGAAGTGAATCCAGAGGTTCTTGTCCGCCGTGTAAGGTTGGATTTTCCTTACATACGACCTCAGATGCAGCTTTGGGCAGGAGACCCCATCATACTTGGCGAAGGCGGGCGCCTTAAACTTGTGTGGAATTACTACCCCAGAAGATAACCCTAAATCTCCGAAATCCAGTCCCAGCACATTCTGAATTTCCATGGCGCTCAAGCGGTCCTCCAATTGTTTGTATCTGTCAGCAGCAGGTGGGTATTGTTCGTCGTTATAGTCCGTCTCGTTGTCGGAGACTGCGGGACTAGGAGCTCCTCCCTCTTGGGGACTGTTTTTCTCAGCAGAAGAAGTAGTTGGATCAGCTTCATTGTGGAGTGTGTTCCCAAATCTGCGTCCGGTGTTGAACAATGCAGTCCTCTTTTTCTTCTTCTTCTTCAGGAGTAGAGTCTTCAACTCTTGCTGACCTTGGGCTAGGCTTAGGACCATCTCTTGAAACTGTGCATTTTGGGCCTGGAGGGCCTTGATTGCTTGCTCACTGGAGGATTCTGGATTCATGATGACTGTTCAAAATAAACAGCGAAGGAGATTAAGCAACCTGTGAAATAGGGTACCTGCTATGCATATGGTGCAATGGAATGTGTATGTATGCAATGCATTCAAGGATTTAGAATATTCAAAATTTGTTGTAGACAAAAAGGAACGCACATCATATTAATAAGGAGAAATTCGTTAGTACATAAATGCCCCATGGGCCAAATATTACAAAATGACTCCTCAAGACAAAAAAACATTGCGCATCCTCTTTGGTGCGATGTAGGTGTTGAGATTCCTTTCCTCGTGCAGTAGGCGGGTGAGCTCCAGGACTTTCTTTTCGCTAGCATGTAGACTGGTCTCAAGAGAATTCCGTTCTTCCTTAAGCTGGATCCAGCTCTTCTGCATCTCTTCCCAGGACGTGGGCATGTCAGGATGTTTAATGGTGTAGGACACTTCTCCTTCCAAGACTGGTTCTTTGATCACAGGGAGCACATGAGGATAAGGCATTACTAACTTCTGGGAGCGGGCTCGTGCCCATTTGAGGTAAGGTTCCAACGGGATGGAGTTCCTGTGCCCCAGTGTCTTGCTGTCTATCCTACTTGGCATCCTCCAAGCTCTGATAAATCTCTGGCGAAGCCCTTGAGTATCGTTGTCGAAGTCAAAAACTATGCTAGGAATTAACATGACATGAGGGCCATCCCTCCGAGCATAACCGAACTGTCTCCAAGCCAGGCATGGGTTGTAAGTAATACCTCCTTTGATTCCAAACAAAGGAACATTAGGGTACTCCCCGCAACGATCAATGATAGTGACGTCTTCCCTGGACCTAGGGCACCAATGTATATCTGCATGTGTAAGAGTCATTAACCGTTGTGACCACCTCAAACCCCGCTCGTTCTTCAAAACTGATTGTGGAAGGTGCGAAATAAACCACCTTCCCAGGAGAGGAGTGCAACACATAAGGACACCCCTTCTTCTCATGGTTCGAGTGTAACATGAGTGAAGGATGTCCCCCAGCAACGTAGGTATAGGATTCCTGGTCATGAAGATCTGGACAGCATTGACATCAATAAGCTGATCTGGGTTAGGGAATAACACCAAACCATAGACAAGGAGGGCCATAACTTCTTCAAAAGCTCGTAGGTCAAGGGAGTTCCAACACTCTTGGGCCTTCTCAAACAGAAACCTGGCTAAGAAACCCTTAATACCACTTCTAACTTCCCAATGTCCCTTGAGGTCAGATGACTGTAGGTGCAAGGCTTTAGCAATCTCTTCAAGCTTGAGCTCCTCTTCCGTACCGTTGTAGGGTAGTTGATCAAGGATAGGGACCTTCAGGAGTCGGGAGAACTCTTCCAATGTAGGCACCAATTGATAATCCGTAAAAGTGAAACATTGATGTAGAGGGTCAAAGAATTGGAACAGGACCTTTATCAAGTCCTCCTCAATGTTGGTGTTAACCAAGCTGATGAGTCTTCCATGTCTCTCACTGAATGAAGAACCCTCGGGAATCCTGGACAGAAGTTCCTTAAGCTGAGGAGGGATCTTTACAAGGCTAATCTGAATTGTCTTTCTGCGAGCAGTTTCCATGTCCTATAAAACAAGAACAAAGATGAAGATTCGAAACCCTTGAAATGGTTAGTCAATGCTCATGATGTTGTATGATGTCATGATGTTATGATTAAATACACCACAAATATTCACAAAGGCAAACATGGTAAGGCACACAAGTCACACAAGACAAACCCTTAGAGTTTAGGCCTGCATGAGGTCTGGGTATTACCCTCTTGAAGTTTGGTGGGCTCAACCTGTCCTATCAGAAGTAACCGGGTTCTAAAGGTCCCAATATCACTGGATTACTTTCATTGTTCATCGTTTCGATTTAGCCACTGAACTGGCGACCGAAATATCCCAGGAAAGTAATCCTCAATTGAGTGTAGTATCGAGTATCAACCAACCTCAGACTGCACCAAAGTCAGTTATCTCACTACCCTAAAAAGGCCAAGATGTTTCAATTAAGGTTACTAAGGTCAGTTGATGCTTCATGACACCACGCGGCGGCCCAGTACGCTCCTTGACTGAACTCAAGGGTTACCGGTACACACCAAAGTGCCACATCAACGTAGCAGACTGCTTCAACCATGTCGGTATACCCCGCACAGTTCCCTCACAGCCTTGTTGCTACCTAAAAAAGGTTTCCCCAGATCCGGGTTAGGATCTATAAAACTCCGATACGAAGCCCATAAATGTAAAAGCAAACAAGACAATCAATTGAAAATAAAGTTGATCTAAGCCCTAAGGTTACTCCACTTTTAAAGTTTTCCCCAGCAGAGTCGCCAGTTCTGTGATACGGTGGGAGAACTGACTTGGGTTTTGCGTTTGTATTCGCAAATGTTGCGGTTAGCAAGAGTCGCCACCGACTTTTTATTTTATCCTAAGGAAAGGTTAAAAAGCACAGCAAAAAACCTTTTGAGATGTTTTCTTGGGTTCGGGGAGTAGATTATAGAAAGGGAAGGTATTAGCACCCTTTCTATCCATGGTTATCCATGGGCTCTTAGTTACTTACTTAGATCACTTGCCTTTTGCTTTCAATTGTTTGAAATGGTGCGGGAGTGTGAGTGGGTTTGAAAATATTTTGAAAAGAGGCCAATGTGGTGACAACCTTTGTAATGATCCATGTGGGGATGTATACAAAGGTGTATGTCTTTTGAAAAAGTTTTCATTTGTTTTTGAAAGTTATTTTGAAAGTGTAGTGTTGTTTGGTTTTGAAATTAGGCAAGTGTTTTGTTTTGCAAATTTTTTTCAAGTAACTAAGAGGTTATCTACTCCTATACTTCTCAAAAGACTATTGCTATGTTTTAACCCTTTTAACAAGTTTGTTCCACCATTGTATTTGGTGGACAACCTTGTGTTAGGATGTGAAAGGGACGGGCGCGGGTCATCGTTTAGACCATAATTGCAACGACGTTAAATGTCTTTGGGCAATTTCTTTAAGGGACTTGATCATTTGTTTTTGTTTGTTTTTGAAAAGTTTTGTCGAGGGACTATGATCATTCAAATTGTTTGCTTTGCCCAAAGAAGTTCAACATACAATATGGCCCATTTATTTGAAGGCAACAAGTGGAATACCCTAGGGGTGCAAGTGTGAGATGTGTTGTTTATTTTCATGCTCATTCGTCTTGTATTAGGTCAAACTATTTTTTCGTTTTTTTTTCGCATACAAACCCTAATTCTAACATGTTATCATTAGAAAGCAATAAAGTGCAAAATTAAATTTACTAAGCTATTACAAAACCAAATATGGGAAGGGGGGTACAAATGTTCAAATGGGGATATTGACAAGAATTTAAATCTAAATTATTACATCGATTTGAATATTTGCAATATAAATAATGTACAAAAATTAAATAAGAATGCAAGATGTAAAAGAAATGTTTTGTATATGTATGAAAAATATTATTTATGTAAAAGAGAAAAGAAAATAAAAATATATTATTTTTTTGAGTATTTTGAATTTAGGGCAAAAACCCTAATTTTAAAAGAAAAAATGTATTATTATCTATTTTAATACAAATATTTATTTATTATTTATAAAAATAAAATAAAAATGAAGTATATTATATAAAAAAGGTATTTTTGTATCAAATATTAATAAAATGAAAAATTCAAGTATTTTTATATTTTATCTTAAATATATTAATAAACATATATATATATATATATATATATATATATATATATATATATATATATATATATATATATATATATATATATATATATATATATATATATATATATATATATATATATATATATATATATATATATATATTAAATCTTAAATATGTATTATACACAAAATAAATATTTATTTAATATTTTAATAAAATAAATAAAAAGAGTATTTTTTATGTGAAATATTTTCAGAAGGTAAATAAAAATAAAAAAATGGATTTACATTATTTTTATATTTATTCTAATAATAGTATATATATATTTATGTATAAACAAAGAAATAAACCAAATAAATATGCCATAAATTCAAAAAAAGATGGAAAAAATATTTTTATGTTTTTTATATCATGAGAAAAAATAAACAAAGTCAACCAAAAAAGTAAAAGTCAAAAAAAGTCAAAAATGAAGCAAATGGGCTCAGGGGGTGTAAACATGGAAATAGGGTGTGAAAAGAAAATAAATCCAGGCCCAGCCCAGACCACTTCTTCTTCAACCTCTGTACAACATCCTTCAAGCAAAACACGCGTTTTCTATCTCTGGATTCCTGGACTTTCAAGCAAAACTCATAACATGAAAAGTGTAGAGCATTAAGAGACAGTTTCAACCATATAAATAACTTGACCTATCTCTCTAAGATGAGGGAGAATTTCTCCTCCCCCAATTTCTGACCTAACTTTTCATCAATGTTCAGACATGAAATTCTCTAAGCACACGAAATATAAATGAAATCTAATCATATGAGCATGTTCAGGGCTATGATTGTGACATGTTTTCTTCAAAAACCTAAAGCTAACAATGCCTAATAAGGGAGATAGAACTCCATGAATATACCTGTTCAGTTGGAATCGAGCTTTGCAATGGAGGATGTTTCAGAGTGAAATGATGACTTGTATAGCTTCCTTGAAGTGTAAGGATGCTTTTCCAAGTCCTACTTTGTCTTGAAACTCCCTGAATCGAGCTAGTGAACTCCAACTGCAAAACAGAAATTTAAAAATGGTGAAGTGGCTTGGAGGTATTACAGGTCAGGTTTCAGGACAGGGTTAGCTTGCATATGTTGTAAGGAAGGTAGAGGAACAAGTTTGGACAGGAATGCTCGAAGGGATTGAGAGATAGCACTCAATTTGCAGGGCTTGCTCTATTTGGGCAGTTTTGTGGTGTTTCTGAGATGGAGAGTGCTTGAGAGGCAAATGGCTCGTGCAAAAGCTTGGTTGGGTAGTTTGGAATGTGTTTGATAGCTTTTGTGTTGTGTTCCTATGCTGAAGAGAGAGTTGTGATAAGTTATGCAATGTTACTTGAAAATGAAGCAAGCAATGGTCACTTTGTGTTTTAGGTCAGTAGGGGCCTCTAATCCTGCTGCATAAGCCTCTCTTGATCAGAACAATTTGCCCATAATCTTGTGCCAAAAGTATTTTGCTTGTACCTTCTTGGATTACAAATTGACATAAAGTTAATCTTTTTCAAAAATGGAAAGTTCACTTTATCTAGTTTAGGATTAATCCACTATGCAATGTTAGAACACAAAGAACATGGTCTTAACACATTGAACATGCATTAAATTATTGAGTATGGAATGGTTCAAGGACCTGTAATCAAGCATAAAGCAAGCTAAGTTCAGATTTGCAAAGTTATGAACATGTTTTGATGAAGAACAAAAGTGAATTTTTGCCAACTTGTGAAATTCGAATCTCTCAAGTTATGAGGTTGTTTGATGAGTTCTTGGACATTTTGGAAAGCTTGGAATGTGTACTACAATCCATCTTTGAAATGAAAATCAAAATTCCAAGTGGAAGGGTATGAAAAGTGGCCTTGAAGTGGGGTAGAAAACCTTGTCAAAATAGGTTAAAATTTCACTAAGTTAAAAATGGTTTAGTGCCCTTATTCAAAAAATTGTAACTTGAGATACAAGCTTCAAATGAGAAAATTTTGTGAATCAAAGTTGTAGATTATGCAACAAGCTACAACTTTCATGTTTTGACTTTTGTTTGAATCCAAATGGATCTTGGTGAAAAGGTGGGGCAAAGTTGGGAAAAAATTAGGGTTTTTCATAACTTAGAAAAATTCTAAGTTATGAAAAATTCCATTTTCAAACCCTAATTTGCATTTTGTGATTTCTTGGTGAACAAGTTTCATGATTTGGCAAGTTTTGATGAAAAATGAATCTTGACTCTTGATTTTGACCAAAAAGTCAAAGTTTGACTTTTCAGTGTACAGTCAAAATTGATCAATTGACTGGGAAATTCAACTGTCAATCCTGTGTACTTGGGATCTTTTGAGTTTGATGAACATGTCAAGATAATTCCATGGGGTCCTTGAGTCCATATGTGAGCTTGGTTTGCCATTGGCTAGGTCAAACAGTCAAAAATTGCCTTTGTGCAGTCAAAACCCTAAAAATGACCATTTTGCCCTTTTGGTGATCTGATCAAATTTCTTGTGGAACTGTGATCCAAACTTGATCAAATGGTTCATGTGAGTTCATAATGTTGATGTGGATCAAATTTCATGAGGTTTGACTGTCAATTGGCCACAGTTGACTTTTTCCCCAATACAGCTGATTTCTAGGTCAACTGTCCAATTGACTGGGCAAAACTGGGAATCAAGACTTGAAACTTGGCATGAGTAAACTTGGGAGTCCAACATGAAGCATGAAAGTCATCTTGGGCATTTTAGGTCAAAACATCCTTGGGCAAACACAAACCCTAATTTGAGTCCACAGTGCAAGGAGAAGTCTTGAGCAGAGGAAACCCTAACTGGATCTTGATCTTCAAGGGTCTTGTGATGAGAAAATGTTGAGGAAATGGGAGGGCAAATTTTGGGGTACAACACTGGTCTACCATGGAAGCAGATTGCTATCAGCACTCTCGAACTTGCCATAAGTGTCAAATCTATGCTGACAAGGTGCACGTACCTTCGGTTCCTCTGAATGTCTTGACGGCTCCTTTGCCCTTTGCTATGTGGGGCATCAATATGATTGGGGAAATCAAGCCAAAAGCCTCTAATGGACAACGCTTCATCCTAGTGGCCATTGACTATTTTACAAAATGGGTGGAGGCAGCCTCCTTCGCTTCCGTCACCAAGAATGTTGTCGCCCGGTTTGTCAAGCAGAACCTCATCTGTCGTTACGGTATCCTAGAGAGGATCATCATAGACAATGGTACGAACCTGAACAATACTATGATCACCGCCCTGTGCGAGCAATTCAAGATCCAGCATCACAATTCTTCCCGTTATCGGCAAAAGATGAATGGTGTTATCGAAGCTGCAAATAATAATATCAAAAAGATCATATAGAAAATGACAGTCACATACAAAGACTGGCATGAGATGCTACCATTCGCTCTCCACGGCTATCGTACCACAGCTCGCACGAGATCCTATCTCTAGTATACGACATGGAGGCTGTCTTGCCTATTGAGGTTCAGATCCCCTCTCTGAGAATTATGAAGGATGCGGGGTTGAATGAAGAAGATTGGATCCAGACTCGACTTGATCAACTCAACTTGATTGATGAGAAAAGGCTTATTGTTGTCTGCCACGGTCAAATGTATCAAAAACGGATGATCAAGGCTTTCAACAAAAAGGTCAGACGACAAGTATATCAAGTTGGAGATCTGGTGATCAAGCGCATAATACTGCCGCAAGGTGATCCCAGAGGCAAATGGACTCTTACATACGAAGGACCATTTGTAATAAAAAACGTATTCTTTGTTGGTGCAATGATCTTGACCACCATGGATGGTGATGACCTGCCGCACCTTGCGAACGCGGACATAGTCAAAAGATACTACACATAAGAGACCCGCTAGGTTGACACACCTAGGCAAAACAAGGGCATCCTAGCGAACCAAAAAGGCTCGTGCAAAAATTAGATATAAAACAAAAAAAATTGTACACCCGGCATGTTGAAAACCCGAAAGGGCGACTTGGGCAAAAAGGGTTTCCCGGTGGACTGAAAACCCGAAAGGGCGGTCCAGGAAAAAGTTAGGGAATTAAAGCGTATGACTATGTCCCGTTGGATCACCTTACGGACAACCTTTGGCTTCAACTGACAAACTCAGAGGTTCTGTTCAATTCAATCATCTTCGTACGAGGTAACAAATAGACAAGATGCTCGGAGATATAAAGGCTATAGCAGAATGGGACCCCCGCGGGGTTATTGCACATGGATATCTTTTCTTTGTATCAAAATTTTCATTTTTTTACGACAGCATTCTCTTACTAGAATGCTTGTCTCATCATACAAATGCTTACTCAAAGTCAATACAAAGATATCCCTTTGAAAGTGCAAAACCATCTGTTTTTCTTTACTTTTGTGTTTTGCTTACAAAAACGTCCAAATGATTCATTTTTGAATATATGCATTTGAACATAATTACTATTTACAAATAAAGAAAATAGAAAGACAATCACTGATTGGCTTTAAGGGGTAGGGAAATCTCTCCATACTATTTCCATAATTCCCCGAAGTATGCAGTTTAATCCCCAGCAGAACAAAGCTTCCAGCTATAAAATCCCCAGTAGAAGTCGTCAAATTTCTCAGGATTCCCCAATAGGGTTTTACAAACATGACACGACATTCCCCTTACAACAGAGTTTATTTCTCTAAGGAGAACTTCATCAGCACTTTAACTTCACAACATGAAGACTTGTACTCCATATCCTCAGCAGCGGACAGGGATTTATTTTCCCCAATCCAATAGCAGTACCACAAAATCAGCTCAAATACGCATACATTGCATCCATATATCATAAACATTGATAACACAAATGCATTATATTATGCATTTCATACAACATGACTTTGCTTTTTAGCTAACATTTTACCCTTTTCAGGATAAGGTTAAAAACAACCATTAACAATGTTCAAAGTTTTTAGATACGCTCCAGACACGGATGCCATTCTGATACTCACTCAGATTTCAACTTTTGATACAGTTCAGATACGCTCCAGACACGAATGCCATTTTGATACTCATTCAGGCTCAACTTTTGATACATTTCAGATACGCACCAGATACGGATGCCATCCTAATACTCATTCAAATACAACTTTCAGATACAGTTCAGATACGCACCAGATACGGATGCCATCCTGATACTCATTCAAAGACAACTTTCAGACACAGTTCAGATACGCTCCAGACATGGATGCCATTTTGATACTCATTCAAGTTCAACTTTTGATTCAGTTCAGATACGCTCCAGACACGGATGCCATTCTGATACTGATTCAGATTCAACTTTCAAATACAGTTCAGATACGGTCCAGATTCGGATGTCATTCTGTCACTCATTCAAATACAGTCAAGATACGATCAAGATTCGGGTGTCATTCTGTCACTCAAATACAGTTCAGATACAATCACCTTTGGATGGCATCTATAAGCCCATCTCCAACAACTGTCCATCATTTCTCCAAATGGCATATTTAAGCCAATTCCCTATAAAATCAACCAAAACATCATCGAGTGCAAATTTCTGGGCATTCTAGTGTTCAATCATCTTCCACCTTCAAGTCACGAATGGCAGATCCGCCAATCTAACTCTCCAGGTTTAAGAAGATTGAAAAGGGGCAGCTGTTGTACCCCAAAATTTTCCTCTCATTTCTCAAAGGATCACCCCGGACCCTCAGGTTTTCTTCCATCCAATTCCAAGCTTTGAATTACAAATATTTCAAGAAAGTCATTCACAAGGGTAAAATGGTCATTTGTATACTGAAGAGTCAAACTTTTACTTTTGGATCAAAATCAAGTTTCAAGAGTCATATTTCATCAAGAGATGTTAAGATATGAAGTTTGTTTCATCTAGAAATTCAATAGTCAAAAGTTACTTTGGAAAAGTCAAATTTCTAAATACTTAGAATTTTTCTAAGTGTTTAAGAAATATGACAAGCTTAGAACTTCTGATCAAATTATCACCATGATGCAAGCTGATTCTAGATTAACTTCTAACACAAGAGTTATGGACTCAAATAAGATCTGAAACATTATAGAATAAAACTTCTCCTAGAAATGCTGGGATTTCAAGTTATGACTCCTCAAAGACACGTCCATGAAACTAAAGCACTCAGCAAATTCTGGACAGTTCCAAGACAGAGTTTGGTTACAACTTCTGGGCAAGTTTTCACAAAGGTTCAGTCAGATTTTGCAAGGGTAGTTTAAAAAAGGTTTACAAAGCGTGTTGCAAGCTTCCTAGAAAGTCCGAGAGCTCCTTCAGCACATGCTGGAGCAAGAAGATATAAAGATCAGAAGTTTGATGTTTATTCTAAGTTATGTTGAAGTTGAACCTCTAACCCAGAATTAAGCAATGATGCAAAATCTCACATTGCAGGATTTCTAGTTTGATAAATCTCATCATCATTTAATGCTCATAACCACTTTTGAGTCTTAATCCATAAAAATTTCCCCACGTGTGGCATATGAGTACCTTTACTGTCTTGGAAAAGAAAACTTTTGTACAAAAGTGTGTTGGGCCCATACGTTGCTTTTTCTTTTGGGGTTACCTTTCCTTAATTCCAGCATACAAATCCAGCTTAAGCGCTGCTAAAACTGATAACCACCATACCTATTTGAATTTACTTCAAGAGCAAGTCAGCGCCTAGCTTATGATGGTGGTGCCCCTTGACCTCTCCAAGCTACTAAAACTTTGCCTAGAAATTAGAATTTATTGGAAACTGTAAAAGGGTGGAATTTTTGAGAAAGAAAAAAGCCTTGAACCCCTGTTAAAATTCCAAGAGTCCAAAACTTCAAATACAAAAATACAAAAACCTGTTAGCTTTTGATTATTGCATTCAGACTCCATTTTTTTTCCTAAAGTGTTTTTTGACTAAAACCATCCATACAGTTTCTGATATAGATTCAGAAACCATCCTAACTTCTGTGTTCAGACTGTAACACATTCTCCATCCATATTCACCTCAAGGAAGTCAGAATTTTGCCCCCTTGGTTGTTCCAAAATTTCTCTAATCATTCATAGCCCAAGTTGAAAGCTTCCATCCTGCTGAGTACGTGAAGAAGCTATTCAGAACATCACCAGAGTTCATAACCAAACTCCAGCTCATAGAGTATTTTCCAGCTGCAAGGTAAGCTTCTGCTGACTCTCATCATATTACTTAGGCATTGTCAGATTTGCATGTTCAAAAATACAATGTAGACATCATGATTCTGATGTTGTACGTATTCTAAGGTTTCACGTATTTGTATGCCTAAGTAGGGAGTAAATTAGTTCATAACTTCTTAAGGAAATTAGGATTAGAAAATTCATGCTTGCTTCTGATTTATAGTTCTGATATCTCTTGTTTCTAAAACATGCCATAACTGTTATATGCGCATCTTCTGTTCTGTTGAAAAATGACTAAGTTGCAGATGTTCTGACTAGCATGGAGAGGGAGACTAAGTTATGCCAGTGGTATCAGAACTTTTGAAATCTTCTTTGTTCCCAGCGGACCCAGAACTTCTGACTTTACCTATTTCTACTAATGTGATTTCTATTTTTGCAGCACGCCAGAGTCAGAACTTCTGATCTCTCTTAGTTCAGAAAAGCGCTGATTCTATTTTCTTTTCCTTACTATTTTTGCTATCACTTTTATTTTCACTAATCAAAAACACCAAAAACATTTTACATTTTGCATGCTTTATTTTATTTCTTAAAACAAAGATCAAAAATATTTTCTTAAACAAAACTTATTTCTTTTCTTAAACAAAACAAGTCCATTTCACATTTTCTTGTACATTCTTACCCATTCAATATGGTTGTAATAGTAACTTACGATTTAATTTTATTTTCAACCCCCATTTATAAATTTGTACACCCCATCCCCAAGTGATTGTTATAGCATAGAATATTTACCTTCCGCAATTTATCGCTTTCATATAAATGCTAGTAAAATAAGATTTGTATGGGAAGATTAAAAACAACAAGTAGACAACTCCTAATCAAAGGCTAAATGTATGCAAATCAAACACACTATTCAAACATGCACCCCTAGGGCTACCCCCACTTGTTGCCTAAAAATGGTCATGTTATGCATGTGAGACGTCTTAGCAAAAACAATCAAAATACAAGATCATAGTCCCTCGATGATGCTTCGAATGTTGCCTTATAAATGATATTAGTCCCTCAATAAAAATGCTAAGATATCTTGCAACATTGCTAATCGTGGTTATACGATGACCCACGCCCGTCCCGTTTACATCCAAAGATAGGGTTACTTACCAAATCAATGGTAAAATAACAATGTCAAAGGAAAAGGAAATGAACGAGAAAGATTTTTGAGTAGCTAGAATGCTCCTAATTACTTGCTCAATTTCAAACAAAACATCCTTGCTATTTTCCAAACAAACACTTACACTTTCAAAACATCTTACAAAACTTGAAAACATTTTCAAAAGATTAACATCTTTGTATACATTCTTACGAACAAGAATCATTACAAAGATTACCTAAACAATGGCCTCTTTACAAAATACTTTCAAAAACCACACCAAGCATAATTTTCAAACAAAAAGCAAGTGATCTAGCAAGTAACTAAGATCCCATGGAAAACAATGGATGAAAAGGGTGCTAATACCTTCCCTTTTCATAATCTACCCCCCGAACTCAAGAAACAATCTCAAAGGTATTTCCTGTGCTTTTTTACATTTCCTTTTGGATAAAAGAAAATTTGAGGGCGACTCTTGGTAAACAGCAACATTTGCAATCAAACGCAAAACACCAAAGTCAGTTCTCTCATCGTATCACACCCAGCAGCTGCAGTGTCTAAGTGCATATAGTTTGAGAATGGACTGCGCCCAGAGATCAAGCAGGGTATTAGGTATCTTGAGATTCTCCAGTTTCCTATGCTAGTGAAAAAATGCAGGATCTTCGATCAAGATGGTAGAGACAAAGCTTCTTATTATAAGAGTCTTAATGATAAGAAAGGTAAGAACCAGGGTTGTGGAAATCCTAATGTTACTCTGGCTGATAAAGGGAAGATGAAGGTTTTCGATGGGAAGAAGACAAGTGGGGGAGGATCTTCTGCTTCAGGTAAATTTTTTAGGTGTGGTGAACTAGGTCACCATTCTAATGATTATGAGAATAAGGTCATGATATGTTACAAATGTGGTAAGATAGGTCATCATGCTCCTGAGTGAAAGAATGATAGTCCAACTTGTTTCAATTATGAAGAATAGGATTATATCATTTCCCAGTGTCAGAAGCTAAAAAAGAATGCTGCTACTGCTGCCCAGACCAGTGGTAAGGTGTTTTATTTGAGTGGTTAGAAGATTCCAAGAAGGACAACTTTATTCGAGGTACTTGTTTTAATAACGATGTTAAGTTGTTTGCTATTATTGATACTGGTGCTACTCATTCATTTATTTCTCTTGAATATGCTATTGTGTTGGGATTGAAATTGTGTTCTATGAATTGTAATATGGTTATAGATAATTCTGCTAATGGTTCTGTTACTACTACTTTTGTCTGTTTGAGTTTTCCTTTGACCATTTATGGTAAGAGTTCCGTGATGGATTTGGTATGCTTACCCTTGCACCAAATCAATGTTATTCTTGGAATGAACTGGTTGGTGTTCAACTATGTTTATATCAATTGTTATAATAAGAATGTGAGATTCCTAGAGTTTGGTGAAAGTGGAGAATTGATGTTTTCATCTCTAAGAAAGTTGAAGAACTTTTAGGAGATGAAGCTCAAATGTTTGCATTGTTTGCAGCAGTGCATATTGAGTGTGAAACTATCAGTGTTGAGTTACCTGTTGTGTGTGACTTCCCAAATGTGTTTCAGATGACATCAGTGATGTAAATCTAGAACGTGAAGTAGAGTTTGCCATCGACCTTGTACCAGGTACAAGTCCGGTGTCAATGACTCCTTATAGGATGCCAGCTTCAGAGTTTGGTATATTAAAAAAACAATTGGAAGAGTTGTATGAGAAGATGTTTTTCCGATCGAGTGTTTCTTCGTGGGGTGCTCATGTGTTATTAGTTATGAAGAAAGATGGTAGTATGAGATGATGTATGGACTACATGCAGTTGAATAAGGTGACTATCAAGAATCAATCTCTACTTCTGAGAATTGGTGATTTGATGGATCAATTAGTATGAGCTCATGTGTTTAGCAAGATTGATTTGAGGTCGGGTTATCATCAGATGCATGTTAAACCAGATGATTTATGAAGACAACTTTCAGAACGAGGTATGGTCATTATGAGTATACGGTAATTCAATTTGGCAAATTTAATCCGCTAGGTATTTTCATGGAGTATATGAATCAAACCTTCCATTCGTATCTGGATATATTTGTAGTGGTCTTCATCAATGATATCTTGATATATTCTAAATAAGAAGAAGAACATGTTGAGAATTTAGTAATTGTATTACAAGTGTTGGGAGAAAAGAAGTTGTATGCGAAATTGTCAAAGTGTGAGTTCTTCTTGAAGGATGTGAGTTTCCTTGGCCATGTGACTTCAGGTGATGAGATTATTGTGGATCCTTCTAAAGTTTATGTTGTGTAAAAGTGGGAGACTTTAAAGTCTTCTATGGAGATACAAAGTTTTCTTAGTTTGGCTAGTTATTATCATAAGTTTATTGAAGGTTTTTCTAAGTTGGCATTACCTTTGACTCAATTGACTCGAAAGGGTCAGGCTTATGTGTGGGATGTTGCATGTAAATAAAGTTTTATGGAAATAAAGAAGAAGTTGACGACTGCTCCAGTGTTAATTTTACCTAATCCAAGTGAATATTTTATAGTATATTGTGATGCATCTAAGACGGGTCTTAGTGGTGTGCTAATGCAGAATGGACAAGTTGTTGCTTATGCTTATAGATAACTGAAAGTTCATGAAAGAAATTATCATACGCATGATTTAGTGATCACAAGAGTCTGAAGTACTTGTTTGATCATAAGGAATTAAATATGAGGCAAAGAAGATGGCTTTAGTTGTTGAAGGATTATGATTTTGATTTGAGTTACCATCCTTGTAAGGAAAATGTTGTGGTCTATGATTTGAGTAGGAAGTCCTTGCACATGTAGATGCTTATGGTGCACTAGTTCGAATTAATCGAACAATTCTGATATATGAGCTTCGTGTGTGAGGAAACTCTTAACAGTGTAAAGTTGGGAATGTTGAAGCTAACTAGTGGTATTCTTGATGAAATTAGAGATGGTCAGAAATATGATCCAGTTTAGTTGACCGGTTACTACTAATCAACCAAGGTAACAGATGTGATTTCCAAATTGATGAGAATGGTGTAATAAGGCTTAGAAATAGAGTGTGTGTGTTCCGGATGTGCTAGAACTTAAGAATGAAATTCTAGTATTCAGATCTCAGATGTCCTAAAAGATATCGAGACACCTTTCTCTAAACTAACACATAATGACAAGGTATGTGTTAAACAAAGTGCAGAAATGTAAAGAACACACAAGATTATTAACCCAGTTTGATGTACACCAACACCTACTGTGGGGGAAACCAAGCCAGGGATAAAGTTAATTAAAATAGTATCAATTCAAACCTAAACTACCCCACTTAAAACTTCTAACTTAATCACTACCTTTGCTTAACTTTTACCTAAGACTCACCTAGGTATGAGACCCTTCTCAAATCTCTTACAATCACAACCTAGTGACTGACCAATTCTAAACACTTAGAAAAACACATAAGTCACACTTTAAAGACACACAATCATTCACTTCTTAAAAGCATTGGAATGACTGAAAAAACATACAACTCAAAACAAAGTCCTAGTCATTCATCGATATGATAACTGAGAGGCTCACAATAAGCACATAAACCCTAACACAATACAATGTAAGTTTGACACTTGCACTAGGGTTGAAGCCATATATTTCTAATCTTCAATGAACTTGATTTGGGCTTCGCATATTCAGCTAGATATGGTAGAGGCACTATTGAATTATCTCCTTAAAGATATGACATCAATCATTAGTTTCCTCGATTATCTCCATACTTAGAAACTAACAAAACTCCTTGAAATCAGCTTGAATCTTTTTAAAATCTTCAAACCCTGCACCACATAGGATAGATAATATTATACAAGATATTATACACATGTAACAAACTAAATATCCAACAGTCCAGATGTACAAAACCACGATGTCGAAAGAACTAGCATAGGAAATCACATTTGACATGTTGCTCGAGTTGATAGAACATCTTCATTCAACATGTCTAAGCTATGTTATTTTTACCAATCATAACGCCAACCACAGTAAACAGAGAAATAACAATCTCCCCCTTTGGCTTATTTTGGTTAAAATAACTTAGCACAACTTCATCTTCCACACAAAAAACAATAGCTTAGGTCTGAGAAGCACCTCAAACACACACACGATCAGAGCAGCAGTAGAAGTCAGTACATTAAATATTAGCATAATAGCTAGTGGAAACTACACAACAAGAGAATACCAAATTATCAACATATTATAATATTGCATATAGTAGTCTAATCCATAACTCAAAACCTTCTAAGTACCACTCAGAGAGTAGATCTTTCATTATTACATAGTACACCCAGGATGAATTCCCCCTTAAACTAACTTACTCCCCCTCAACTTTAAAACTAATTCTTGTAACAAAGCCCCATAAGAATTTACCTACAGCCTTAAGACACAAAAATGAAGCATAACCTGAATGACCCAAATTAAAATACCATGTGAGAGAAGCATTATGAATTAGAAGATCATGTGACATAAGCAAAAAGACACACCATACCAGAAAAGATGTTAGAACATCTTGAACTACATCATGCATTACTCAAAACATAAGACTTATGAGATGAAGGAACAAAAACCCCTTATCTCAGATAGTCATGCTCCCACTTAATTGTTGAAATCCATAAGCAATAATGAACAATAAATCAAGACTCAATCTCTCCTCCTTTTTAGCCAAAATTTGTCAAAACTGAGCTTGAGTATGAAAGGACATACAGATGAACAAAACAGAGAGGAATCAAGACACTACAAAACCTAAAAACCACAGAGGTCACACTTCAAAGACAAACAACCATTCACTACTTAAAAGCTTTGGAATGACTGACAAAACTTACAACTCAAAACAAAGTCATACTCATTCATCAATATGACAATTGAGAGGCTCCCAATAAATACACAAACCCTAACACAATACAATGTAAGTTCGACACTTGCACTAAGGTTGAAGCCCTTTATTTATAATCTTCAATGAGCTGGATTTGGATTTCACATATGTAGCTGGATATGGCAGAGGAAATGCAGAATTATCTCTTCAAAGATAGGAAATCAATCATTAGTTTCCTCGATTATCTCCATAATTAGATACTAACAAATCTCCTTGAAATCAGCTTCAATATTTTTAAATCGTCAAACCGTGCGCCACATAGGATAAATAATATTCTACAAAACATTCTACACCTATAACAAACTAAATATCTAATAGTCCAGCTGTACCAAACCACGATGTCAAAAGAACCGGCATAGAACATCACATTTGACATGTTGCTCCAGTTGGTAGATCATCTTTATTAAACATGTCAAAGCTAAGTTAGTTTTACCAAATATAATGTCAATCACAGTAAATATAGAAATAAATATCTCCCCCTTTGTCTTATTTTGGCAAAAATAACATAGCAAAACTTCACATCTTCCACACAAACAACAATAACTCAGGTTTGAGAAGCACATCAAACACACACACGATCAGAGCAGTATTAGAAGTCAGTACAAATTTTTTTGGTGCAATAGCTTGTGGAAGCTACACAACAAAAGAATACCCAATTCTCAACATATTAGAACATCGCATATATCGCTCAAATCTAGAGCTCAAAACCTGCTAAGTACCATTCTAGAGAATAACACTTTAATTACTGCACAGTACACCCAGGATGAAGACATTTGGTGTACAAGAGGAAGAAGATAAACTACATGTTCAACTAACTTACCCCCCCCCCCCCCCCTTCAACCACAAAACAAATTCTTGTCACAAAACCCAAGGAGAATTTTCCTGCATCCTCAAGACACCAAAAAGAATTCCCACTTGAATGACCCAAATTAGAAACCCATGTGACATAACCATCATTAATTAGACGATAATATGATAGAAGTAAAAAAAACACACCATGTCAGACAAGATGTTAGAGCATCTTGAACTACATTCTGTATATATCAAAAACATAAGACTCATATGATGAAGAAACAAAAAACCCTTATCCCTGAAAGTCATACTTGTTGCAAGCCATAAGCAATAACACACAACAAATCAAGACTCAATCTCTCCCCCTTTTTAGCCAAAATTTGTCAAAACTGAGCTTGAGTATGAAAGGACACACAGATGAACAAATCAGAGAGGAACTAAGACACTACAAAACCTAAAAAACACAGAGGTTACACTACAAAGACACACAATCATTCACTACTTAAAAACTTTAGAATGACTGACAGAACTTACAACTCAAAACAAAGTCCTACTCATTCATCAATATGATAACTGAGAGGCTCCCAATAAATACAAAAACCCTAACACAATACAATGTAACTTCGACACTTGCACTAGGGTTGAAGCCCTTTATTTATAATCTTCAATGAGATGGATTTGCGTTTCACATATGTAGTTGGATATGGTAGAGGCAGTGTAGAATTATCTCTTCAAAGATAGGAGATCAATCATTAGTTTCCTCGATTATCCCCCTAATTAGATACTAACAAATCTCCTTGAAATCAACTTGAATATTTTTAAATCATCAAACCATGTGCCACATAGGATAAATAATATTCTACAAAATATTCTACACCTGTAACAAACTAAATATCTAATAGTCCAGTTGTAACAAACCACGATGTCGAAAGAACCAGCATAGGACATCACATTTGACATGTTGCTCCAGTTGATAGATCATCTTTATTAAACATGTCAAAGCTAAGTTAGTTTTACCAAACATAATGTCAATCACAGTAAATAGAGAAATAAATATCTCCCCCTTTGTCTTATTTTGGCAAAAACAACATAGCACAACTTCACATCCTCCACACAAACAACAATAACTCATGTTTGAGAAGCACATCAAACACACACACGATCAGAGCAGCATTAGAAGTCAGTACAAAAAATATTGGTGCAATAGCTTGTTGAAGCTACACAACAAGAGAATACCAAATTCTCAACATATTGGAACATCACATATAGCGCTCAAATCTAGAACTTAAAACCTGATAAGTACCATTCTAGAGAATAACACTTTAATTACTGCACACTACACCCAGGATGAAGACATTTAATGTACACGAGGAAGAAGATAAACTACATGTTCAACTAACTTACTCCCCCTTCAACCATAAAAACAATTCTTGTCACAAAACTCAAGGAGAATTTCCTTGCAGCCTCAAGACACCAAAAAGGATTCTAACTTAAATGACCCAAATTAGAAGACCGTGTGACAGAGGCATCATGAATTAGATGATAATGTGACAAGTAAAAAAACACACCAGGTCAGACAAGATGTTGGAATATCTTGAACTAAATTATGTATATATCAAAAACATAAGACTCATATGATGAAGGAACAAAAAACCCTTATCCCAGAAAGTCATACTTGTTGCAAGCCATAAGCAACAACACAAAAAAAATCAAGACTCAACCTCTCCCCCTTTTTAGCCAAAATTTGTCAAAACTGAGATTGAGTATGAAAGGACACACAGATGAACAAAACAGAGAGGAACTAAGAAACTACACAACTTAAAAAACACATAAGTCACACTTCAAAGACAAAAAAGTCATTCACTTCTTAAAATCTTTGGAATGATTGACAGAACTTACAACTCAAAACAAAGTCCTACTCATTCATCAATATGATAACTGAGAGGTTCCTAATAAAAACACAAACCCTAACACTTTACAATGTAAGTTTGAAACTTGCACTAGGGTTGAAGCCCTATATTTATAATCTTCAATGAGCTGGATTTTGGTTTCACATATGCAGCTGTATATGGTAGAGGCGTTGCAGAATTATCTCTTTAAAGATAGGACATCAGTCATTATTTTCCTCGATTATCTCCATAATTAGAAACTAACAAATCTCCTTGAAATCAACTTGAATATTTTTAAATCTTTAAACCGTGCGTCACATAGGATAGATAATATTCTACAAAATATTCTGCACTTGTAACAAACTAAATATCCAATAGTCCATCTGTACAAAACCACGATGTCGAAAGAACCAGCATAGGACATCACATTTGACAAGTTCCTCCTATTTATAGATCATATTTATTTAACATGTTAAAGCTAAGTTAGTTTTACCAAACATAATGTCAATCATATTAAACAGAGAAATAAATATCTCCCATTTGGCTTATTTTGGATAAAACAACATAGCACAACTTCACATCTTCCACACAAAAAACAATAACTTAGTTTTGAGAAGCACATCAAACACACACATGATCAGAGCAACATCAGAAGTCATTACAACAAATATTAGCATAATAGCTTATGGAAGCTACACAATAAGAGAATACCAAATTCTCAACATATTAGAACATCGCATATAGAATTAAAATCCAGAACTCAAAACCAGCTAAGTACCACTTTAGAGAATATCACTTTTATTACTGCATAGTTCACCCAGGATGAGGACATTTGGTGTACACGAGGAAGAAGATAAACTACATCTTCAACTAACTTACTCCCCCTCAACCTCAAAAGCAATTCTTGTCACAAAGCCCAAGGAGAATTTACCTGCATCCTCAAGACACCAAAAATAATTCTAACCCGAATGACCCAAGTTAGAAGACCATGTGACAAAAGCATCATGAATTAGAAGATAATGTGACAGAAGTAAAAAGACACACAAGACCAGATAAAATGTTAGAACATTTAGAACTACATCTTGTATATATACCAAAAACACAAGAATCATATGATAAATGAACAAAAATTACATATCCTAAAAAGTCATACTTGTTGTAAGCCATAAGCAAAAGGCAACAACAAATCAAGACTCGGTCTATCCCCCTTTTGAGCCAAAATTTGTCAAAACTGAGCTTGAGTATGAAAGGACACACAAATGAATAAAACATAGAGGAACCAAGACATTACATAACCTGATAAACACATAATTCACACTTCAAAGACACACAATCATAAATACTTAAAAGCTTTTGAATGATCGACATAACTTACAACTCAAAACAAAGTCCTACTCATTCATCAATATGACAACTGAGAGGCTCCCAATAAACACACAAACCCTAACCCAATTCAATATAACTTCAACACTTGCACTAGGGTTGAAGCCCTATATTTATAATCTTCAATGAGCTAGATTTGGGTTTCACATATGCAGCTGAATTTGGCAGAGGTGTTGCAGAATTATCTCTTCAAAGATAGGACATCAATCATTAGTTTCCTTGATTATCTCCTTAATTAGAAACTAACAAATCTCCTTGAAATCAACTTGAACCTTTTTAATTCTTCAAACCGTACGCCACTTAGGATAGATAATATTATACAAAATATTTTACACCTATAACAAACTAAATATCCAATAGTTCAACTGTACAAAACCACGATGTCAAAAGAACCAACATAGGACATCACATTTGACATGTTTCTCCAGTTAATAGAACATATTTATTAAACATGTCAAAGCTAAGTTAGGTTTACCAAACATTATGTAAATCACAGTAAACTGAGAAATAAATATCTACCCCTTTGGCTTATTTTGGCTAAAACAACATAGCACAACTTCACATCTTCCACACAAACAACAATAACTCGGGTTTGAGAAGCACATCAAACACAAACACGATCAAAGCAACATCAGAAGTCACTACATCAAATATTAGTGCAATAGCTATTGGAAGCTACACAACAAGAGAATACCAAATTCTCAAAATATTAGAATATCGCATATTGCATTCAAATCAAGAACTCAAAACCTGCTAAGTACCACTCTAGAGGTTAGCACTTTCATTACTGCATAGTACACCCAAGATGAAGACATTTGGTGTACACGTGGAATAAGATAAACTACATCTTCAACTAACTTACTCCACCCTCAACCTCAAAACCAATTCTTGTCACAAACCCTAAGGAGAATTTCCCTGCGGACTCAAGACACCAAAAATAATTCTAACCTAAATGACCCAAATTAGAAGACCATGTGACAGAAGCATCATAAATTAGAAGATAATGTGACGGAAGTAAAAAGACACACCAGACTAGACAAGATGTTAGAAAACTACATCATGTATATACCAAAAACATAAGACTCATCAGATGAAGGAACAAAATACCATTATCCCAGAAAGTCATACTTGTTGTAAGCCAGAAGCAACAACGAATAACAAATCAAGACTCAATCTCTCCCCCTTTTAGCTAAAATTTGTCAAAACTGAGCTTGAGAATGAAAGGACACACAGATGAACAAAACAGAGAGGATCCAAGACACTACACAACCTGAAAAACAAAGAAGTCACACTTCAGAGACACATAACCATTCACTGCTTTTAAGCTTTTGAATGATTGACAGAACTTACAACTCAAAACAAAGTCCTACTCGCTGATCAATATGATAACCGAGAGGCCCACAATAAACACATAAACCCGTAACACACAACAATGTAATTTCGAAACTTTCACTAAAGTTGAAGACATCTATTTATGATCTTCAATGAACTAGATTTGGGCTTCACATATTTAGCTGGATAAGAAAGAGGGGTTGAAGAATTATCTCCTTAAAGATAGGAAATGAATCATTAGTTTCCTCTATTATCTTCATAATTAGAAACTAACAAATCTCCTTGAAATCAGCTTGAATCTTTTTAAATCTTCAAACCATGCACCATATAAGATAGATAATATTCTACAAAATATTATGCGCCTATAACAAACTAAATATCCAATAGTCCAGATGTACAAAACCATGATTTTGAAAGAACCAGCATAAGACATCACATTGACATGTTGCTCCAGTTGATAGAACATCTTTATCCAACATGTCAAAGCTAAGTTAGTTTTACCAAACATAATGTCAGTCACAGTAAACAGAGAAATACATATCTCCCCTTTTGGCTTATTTTGGCTAAAACAACATAGCACAACTTCACATCTTCCACACAAACAACAATAACTCAAGTTTGAGAAGCACATAAAATACACACATGATCAAAGCAACTTTAGAAGTCAGTACAAAAAATATTAGCATAATAGCTTGTGGAAGATACACAATAAGAGAATACAAAATTCTCAACATATTAAAACATCACATATAGAATTCAAATCCAGAACTTAAAACCTTCTAAGTACCACTCTAGAGAATAACACTTTTATTACTGCATAGTTCACCCAAGATGAAGATATTTGGTGTACATGAGGAAGAAGATAAACTACATTTTTAACTAACTTACTCCCCCTCAACCTCAAAACCAATTCTTGTCACAAAGCCCAAGGAGAATTTCCTTGCAGCCTCAAGACACCAAAAAGAATTATAACCTGAATGACCCAAATTAGAAGACCATGTGACAGAAGCATCATGAATTAGAAGATCGTGTGACAGAAGCAAAAAGAAACACCAAACTAGACAAGATGTTAGAACATCTTGAACTACATCTTGTATATACCCAAAATATAAGACTCATCAGATTAAGGACAAAAAAACACTTATCCTAGAAAGTCATACTCTGCCTTAATTTTTGTAAGCCAGAAGCAACCATGAACAACATAACAAGACTCGATCTCTCTCCCTTTTTAGGAAAAATTTGTCAAAACTGAGCTTGAGTATGAAAGGACACATAGATGAACAAAACATATAGGATCCAACACACTACACAACCTGAAAAACACAGAAGTCACACTTCAAAGACAAACAATCATTCACTGCTCAAAAGATTTGTAATGACTGACAGAACTTACAACTCAAAATAAATTCATACTCGTTCATCAATATGATAACTGAGTGGCCCACAAAAACACACAAACCCTAACACAATACAATGTGAGTTTGACACTTGCACTGGGGTTAAAGCCCTATAATTTTATTCTTTAATGAATTTGATTTGGTCTTCACATATGTAGCTGGATATGACAGAGGCGTTGTAGAATTATTTCCTCAAAGATAAGACATCAATCATTAGTTTCCCTGATTATCTCCATAATTAGAAACTAACAAATCACCTTGAAATCATCTTGAATATTTTTAAATCTTCAAACCTATATAATATTCTACAAAATATTATACACTTGTAACAAACTAAATATCCAATATTCCAACTGTACAAAACCACAATTTCGAAAGAACCAACATAGGACATCACATTCGACATTTTTCTCCAGTTGATGTAACATCTTGATTCAACATGTCTAAGCTAAACTAGTTTTACCAAACACAATGCAAATCACAGTAAACAGAGAAATGAATATCTCCCCCTTAGGCTTATTTTGGGTAAAACAACTCAGCACAACTTCACATCTTCCAAAAACCAGAAACAACAAAGAACAACAAATCAAGACTCAATCTCTCCCCCTTTTAGCCAAAATTTATCAAAACTGAGCTTGAGTATGAAAGGCCACACATATGAACAAAATAGAGAGAAACCAAGACACTACACAACCTGAAAAACACAGAAGTTACACTTCAAAGACACACAATCATTCACTTCTTAAAAGCTTTAGAATGATTGACAGAACTTACAACTCAAAACAAATTCCTACTGGTTCATCAATATGATAACTGAGAGGCCCACAATAAACACACAACAATGTAAGTTCGACACTTGCACTGGGGTTTAAGCCCTATATTTATGATATTCAATGAACTGGATTTGGGCTTCACATATTTAGATGGATATGAAAGAGGTGTTGCTGAATTATCTCCTCAAAGATAGGACATCAATCATTAGTTTCATCAATTTTCTCTATAATTAGAAACTAACAAATCTCCTTGAAATCAGCTTGAATCTTTTTAAATCTTCAAACCGTGTGCCACATCGGATAGATAATATTATACAAAATATTATGCACCTGTAACAAACTAAATATCCAATAGTCTAGATGTACAAAACCACGATGTCGGAAGAATTAGCATGAGCATCACGTTTGACATGTTACTCCAGTTGATAGAACATATTTATTTACATGTCAAAGTTGACTTAGTTTTACAAAAAATAATCTCAATCACAGTAAACAGAGAAATAAGTATCTCCACCTTTGGCTTATTTTGGCTAAAACAACATAGCATAACTTCATATCTTCCACACAAACAACAATAGCTCAGGTTCCAGAAGCACATCAAACATACACACACACACACAATCAGAGCAGCATCAGAAGTCAGTACCGCAAATATTATCATAATAGCTTGTGGAAGCTACACAACAAGAGAATACCAAATTCAAAACATATTAGAACATTGCATAAAGAAGTCAAATCCATAACTCAAAACCTACTTGGTACTACTCTAGAGAATAACACTTTCATTAATGCACAGTACACCCATGATAAAGACATTTGGTGTACACGAGGAAGAAGATAAACTACATCTGCAACTAACTTACTCCCCCTCAACCTTAAAACTAACTCTTGTCACAAAGCCCAAGGAGAATTTCCTTGCAGCCTCAAGATACCAAAAAGAATTCTAACCTGAATGACCCAAATAGAAGACCATGTGACAGAAGCATCATGAATTAGAAGATCATGTGATAGAAGGAAAAAGACACACTAAACTAGACAAGATGTTAGAACATCTTGAACTACATCCTATATATACCCAAAACACAAGACTCATCAGATTAAGGAACAAAAAACCCATATCACAGAAAGTCACAACCCCCTTAATTTTTGCAATCCAGAAGCAACAACGAACAACATTAAAAGACTCAATATTTCCCCCCTTTTTAGGAAACATTTGTCAAAACTGAGGTTTAGTATGAAAGGACACACAAATGAACAAAACAGATAGGATCCAAGACACTACACAACTTGAAAAACACAAAAGTCACACTTCAAAGACACATAAACATTCACTGCTTAAAAGCTTTGGAATGACTGACAAAACTTATAACTATAAACAAAGTCCTACTCATTCATCAATGTGATACCTGAGAGGCCCACAACAAACACACAAACCCTAACACAATATATTGTAAGTTTTACACTTGCACTAGGGTTGAATCCCTCTAATTTTATTCTTCAGTGAACTGGATTTGTGCTTCACATATGTAGCTAGATATGATAGAGGCATTTCAAAATTATATCCTCAAAGATAAGACATCAATCATTAGTTTCCCTGATTATCTCCATAATTAAAAACTAACAAATCTCCTTGATATCATCTTGAATCTTTTTAAATCTTCAAACCTTGCACCACATAAGATAGATAATATTCTATAAAATATTTTGCATCTGTAACAAACTAAATATCCAATAGTCTAAATATACAAAACCACGATGTCGAAAGAACTTGCATAGGACATTGCATTTGACATGTATCTCCATTTGATAGAACATCTTGATTCAACATGTCTAAGCTACGTTAGTTTTACCAAACACAATTCCATCACAGTAAACATAGAAATAAATATTTCCCCCTTTCGCTTATTTTGGCTAAAACAACTTAGCACAACTTCACATCTTCCACACAAACAATAAAAGCTCGGGTTTGAGAAGCACCTCAAACACACACACGATCAGAGCAGCGGAAGAAGTCAATACAACAAATATCAGAGTAATAGATAGTGGAAGCTACACAATAATAGAATACCAAATTCTTAACATATCAAAACATCACATAAAGTAGTCAAATCTAGAACTCAAAACATGCTAAGTAGAACATTAAAGAATAACACTTTCATTAATGCACAATATACCTAAGATGAATACATTTGATTTACACGAGGAAGAAGATAAACTATATCTTCAACTAACTCACTCCCCCATCAACCTCAAAACCAACTCTTGTCACAAAGCCCAAGGAGAATTTCCCTGCAGCCTCAAGACACCAAAAAGAATTTTAACCTGAATGACCCAAATTAGAAGAACATGTGAAAGAAGCATCATGAATTAGAAGATAATGTGACAGAAGTAAAAAGACACACCAGACAAGACAAGATGTTAGAACATCTTGAACTACATCCTGTATATATCAAAATAACATAAGACTCATCAGATGAAGGAACAAAAAACCCTTATCCCAGAAAGTCATACTTGTTGCAAGCTAAAAGCAACAACGAAAAACAAATCGAGACTTTATCTCTCCCCTTTTTAGCCAAAATTTGTCGAAACTAAGCTAGAGTATGAAACGACACACAAATGAACAAAACATAGAGGAACCAAGACAATACAACATGAAAAACACAGAAGTCACACTTCAAAGACACACAATCATTCATTGCTTAAAACGTTTAGAATGATTGACAAAACTTACAACTCAAAACAAAGTCCTACTCGTTCATCAATATGATAACCGAGAGGCCCACAATAAACACACAAACTAATGTAAGTTCGAAACTTGCACTAGGGTTAAGGCTCTCTATTTATGATCTTTATTGAAATGGATTTAGGCTTCACATATTTAGCTGGATATTAAAGAAGTATTGCAACATTATCTCCTCAAAGATAGGACACCAATCATTAGTTTCCTCGGTTATTTCCATAATTAGAAACTAACAAATCTCCTTGAAATCAAGGTAAATCTTTTTAAATCTTCAAACCTTGTGCAACATAGGATATATAATATTCTACAAAATATTCTCCACCTATAACAAACTAAATATCCAATAGTCCAGCTGTACAAAACCACGATGTCGAAAGAACCAACATAGGAAATCTTATTTGACATGTTGCTTCAGTTGATAGAACATTTTTATTCAACATGTCAAAGCTAAGTTAGTTTTACCAAACATAATGTCAATCATAGTAAACAGAGAAATAAAAAACACGATTATTCTTGAGGAAGGACATCGAAGTTGCTTAAGTATTCATCCAAGTGCTTCAAAAATGTATCAGGCATTGAAGAAATTATTCTGGTGGTCAGGAATAAAAATGGAAATTGTTTAATTTTTTATGCTTGTTTGACTTGTCAAAAGTCGAAGATTGAACATCAGAAGCCTTCGGGTTTGATGCAACCGCTGAATATTCCAGAATGGAAATGAGATACCATCTATATGGATTTTGCGTAGGGTTTTCTGAAGACTCCTAAAGTCAATAACTCTATTTGGGAGATAGTGGCTAGGTGTACTAAATCGGCTCATTTCTTACTCATGAAGATCAATCATTTCATGCAAAATTTCACTGAGATGTATATTAAGGAAATCGTAAGGTTATATGGTATACTTTTGAGTATTGTATCAGATAGAGATCCGCGGTTTACCTCAAGATTTTGAAAAACACTTTGGGTACTAAATTAAGATTGACTTTGGCTTATCATACGCAGATGGGCGATTAGACAAATAGGACTAATCAGTCTTTGGAAGACTTGTTAAGGGATTGTGTTGGAACAACGAGGTTCTTAGACAACCACTTGTGATTGATTAAGTTTATATATAATAACATTTTTCATTATAGTATTGGGATGACACCATATAAAGAATTGTATAGTAGGATGTGTAGAACTCCATTGTGTTACTATGAGTCAGGCGAGAGTGCAATACTCAGACCTGAGATTGTGCAAGAAACAACTGAAAAGATTAAGATGATTCAAGAGAATATGAAAGCTTCTCAGAATTGTCAGAAGATTGATTATAATAAGAGGAGGAAAGAACTTGAGTTCCAAGTAGAAGATCATGTATTTTTTAGGGTTACTCTGATAATAAGTGTTGGTAGAGCTTTAAGGTCGCAAAAGCTCACTCTATATTTTATGGGTCCATATCAGATTTCAAAGAAGATATGTGAGGTGGCCTATCAGATTACTTTATCGCTGTCTCTTGTGAATCTACATGATGTGTTTCATGTGTCTCAATTGATGAGATATGTTCTGGATCCTTCGCATGTGATTCAAATGGATGATATACATGTGAGAGATGATATGACAGTTGAAGCATCACCATGCGGATAAAAGGTCGGGAAGTGAAGCATTTATGGGGTAAAGAGATTTCCTTGGTGAAGGTACTATAGGGTGGATTAACTGGTGGAAGTTTGACTTGGGAATTAGAGGATCAGATGAGAGAGTCTTATCTGACTCTGTTTGCGTCAGGTAATTTTTAAGGACGAAAATTCTTTTAGTGGCAGAGAGTTGTAACACCTTAAAAATCATAGTTAATTATTTAAGTAGTTATTTGTGAGTATTTGTGAATTATTGTGATTTATATGATGCATTTTGGTGTATTGGTGATACTATGTTATGGGGAAATGTTGGATTAAGGCGATGGTGAGAATTATTAGTTTTAATAATTTACTTATAATTATTTAGAATTTAAATCATTTAGTTGGGATTAAATGGATTCAATATTAATTATTTAGAATTATTCTGTTAGATTAAATTGGATGATGTGTGTAGAGATATTAAAGGCAAGGTGGTAATCTTATGAGGATTAGTGAGGATAAGATGGGAACATCATAATAAGTGTCCTAGGGGTAAGAGTGACAAAGGGAAGATTGGGGTTTTATACATTCATTTTGTACGATCGAGTTTTGGGGAATAAGCTGTGAAGAAAGAGCTAGGGCATTGAGGAACCCATAGGATTTCGATAGAGAACGTGAAGAGAAAAAATGATCCGCTAGGAATTACCAGGTAAGGGAGTGATCCTTATTACTATCACTTATATGTAGTTTAGGGATGTGTAGGAGCGTGTTTTATGGTTTATGTTGATTGATAATAACATGATGAATGTGGTGATTTTGATGTGTAACTCCTGTGGTCGAAGTATTAATGATTTTGTGGTCGAAGTATTAATGATTTTGTGCATCATACATTTATGCCATATGTTAGGAAGTTGGTTCACTCATGTTGTTATGACATTTGTATAGTGAAGGCCTTAATCCCATTGTGTGGATTGAGTGTGTTATTATGATGTGTGTTGTACCCCAAAATTTTCCCTCCCATCTTTAAGACAAATTGATTCAAGATACCTCCTCATGCTCATGAAGGTCTCATTTTCCCAAGACTACTCAAGGGTTAACCAGACAAACTCTTCTCCTAAGCAATTGACCTGCAAATAGGGTTTTGTTTTTCTCAAAGGAATTTGGAGTTCTAATGCCTCAAGTGGATTTCATGGTTTCCCATGTGTATCAAGGTATCCTCATGCCAAAATTTTCTCAGTCAATTAGCCAGATGATTGAAAATCATTTGTATTGGACAAAAAGTCAACTTCAAGATTTTTGGTCAACATCAAGATTTTGAGGCCACATTCATCATTTGATCAAGGGTTGATCATGATTAATCAAGAAAACTCAAGATTCATCAAAATTCAAAAGATACTAAATTAGGGTTTTCTTAAGGAGAAGTCAACTGAACTTTGACCAAGCATAACCTTCACATACTTCATCATAAATTCCTAAACCAAATCCTATCTTAAAGGAAATTCAATGGTTGTATATTGATGAAAGAAGGCATTCAACGTTTGATGGATGGCCATTTAATACTATTTGAGAAGATTCCTTATGGGGAGAGCCTATGTAAAAGTATGTCTTAAGGCCTGAAGCTTGAAGACGTGTCTGTGATTACAATTTTTGGTACTCCTGTAAGGATCACTTCTAAGGGTCCTATGGAAATTACTACCGAGCCTAGGGTTACTCCTATGATCATTACCACATCGGGGTCAATTCCATATTCCTCTAACAAGGTTATCCCTTGGAATTAAGGAGCTGATGTATACTGCCATGGCGTCAAGAAAGAACCATTGGTTGTTGAAGATGAAAATACCAAAGTTATTGATCCCATTGTTGACAATATTGTTGGGACTAGTAAGGTTACCAGAAGTGGAAGGTTTTTTCTCCAGAGATCTCTCCAAAGGTTGTTGCTACACCAGTTTGTATCATTGCTACTGAATCAACTACTGAGACTCGAGGCAAAGAACAGATAAATGAGCCTTCCCAGACTGAGGCACTGAAATAAGTTACTATTGAAGATACTTCCATGCAAGATATAGAGGAAGTACTAAAAATTATTTGAAAGAGTGACTATATGATTGTTGAACAGTTAGGCAAGACCCCCTCCAAAATATATATGTGTGATACGGTGGCAGAACCAGACTATTTTGAGAAAATGCTGGTTTGTGTTTTGTGTTTGTGTTTGCAAAATGACGCAGTAAGCAAGAGTCGCCACTGACTTTTATTTTATCCAACTAGAAAGGAAAAAAGAACAGAAAAATTCCTTTTTCGAGATTTTGAGTACGGGGGGTAGATATAGAAAGGGAAGGTATTAACACCTTTTCTATCTGTGGTTTTCCACGGGCTCTTAGGTACTTGCTCATCATTTTAAAAAAATTGCTTCCGTGTTTGTGTGTTTTGAAAAAGTTCCGGTTTTACTTCGTTCTAACCCTTGTATCAGTCCTCAAGAGTGTTACGAAGTGTTTTTGAAAACTTTGTTTGAAAAGAGTGTAAGTGTGGAAAAGTTTGATTTTGAGCAAGTACCTACTAGCATCTACCTACTCGGAAAAAAAATAATGTTTTTGTTCTTGTTTCCTTTAGACAAAGCTATCCCACTATTAAAGAGTAGGTAGCACCATCGTCGGAGTTGTAAGGGTCAATTCGAAAGGGACGTACGATCACCAAAGCAATGTTAGGATGTCTTAGTAATAACCCTAATGTCTTAAGATCATATTCGAGGCAACATTTTTTAGGCGACCTTTCCGAGGAAACATTTCCAAACGGGACTTTTGATCTTTGTTTAGACAGGAGAGCGACCACTAAAATACCCTATACTTAATGATCGTTTACCGAAGGCAACCAAAGTGAGAGTATACCCTAAGAGTGCGCATGTGCGAGTGATTTGATTTCAGTTATTATCTTTGCACATTAGGGTTTGCTAACCATTTTAAATTAACATATAGTCTTTTCATGCAATCCTATTACCATACATCTAACAGTTAATATTTGCGAGAATTAAAATGCGAGAAATAAAAGCTACGCTATTATAAGGCTTTGGGGTAGGGGATTAATTACATAGCCAAAAACTTGTAAAATGATAAATAAAAGAAAATCCTAATTAAGCTATTACATACTGTGAGCAGTTACATTAATATCGTAAAAATAGTAAATGCGCGCGATGAATCGAGAAGGAGAAAAATTAGGGTTTTGACCCTGTCTAAACCTAATTAAAAGAAAAATCATATTTGTGTTTTTTGGTGTTATTTTGAGAAAAATAGAGTTTAATTGAATAAATAAAGAAAACCTAATGACTAATTAATTTTATTTAAGAAAAATAATTAAATTAACTATATTTTGTATTTTTGTTTTATTGATAAAAGAAATAAAAATTAAATCAAGAACAAACCCTAATTTTCTAATTGATTTTACATTATTTACAAAAAGGTTAGAATTACCCTAAAATTAAATCTAACTAATATTAAATTAAATTTGATAAAAATAAAAATAAAACCAAAATCTAAATTTGTGAAATTGATTTTATGATTTTTGTAAAGAAATTATTTTGTGTTAGAAAGTAAATAAATAAAAGAAATTAAATAAAAAAGAAAAAATATAAAAGGAAATAAATAGGAAGATGGGCCTGGTGTTTGAGCAAAAAGGGGGGGGGGGGTCTGAATTGCAAATTCAAGCCCAAATGCGCCTAGCCCATGTTGACTTTCCAGATCCCATGTTGCAAGCTTGACTAGGCCTATGGTGGACCTCTCAAGGATGGCCCTTGGATCTAGCTTCTTGATGACCTGGATGATGAGATATTGATGATGCACGGTGGATGCCTTTGATGCTTGTACATCTGATCATGTAAAAGAAAATAATAGAAAGCAAGTTTGGGGACCTGGGGATCGAACCCAGGCCCTTTGGCATTTTCACAACACACGCTGACCATCTGAGCTGGCTTGTTTTCTTGTATGAAGAGATACAAACAAACGTTATATGGAAAAACAAAATAATAATATTACAAACACGCGAAATTTTGAATCGCCAGTCACAGGATGCCACGCTACCCTTCTTCTTCCTCCCACCGTTGCTTAAAATTCTGCAACTTTTACCTACGGACAAAGGGTGTAGGTATAACCCTTGTCCATTCCAAAATATTATCCCTGCATGATAAATCAATATCAGTGGTACCAATCAACTTGTTGCAACCTCATGAACATCATGGTACCACTCTCCATGGCCAATTGTTCCTGTGTGCAAAATCCCTAAAAACGAAACTAAAACCCTAAACATGGCAACTTGTTGTATAGCCAATAAAAATGCAATTGGATATTACCATTAGCTTGCAAACACCATAAGGATTAAGAATATGTCCATAAAAGATGCTCTCAATGCTAGAATTATAATTTACAATTTCAAAAGAACATGGAAGTCGTGGGGTACTTACAGTGTGTTTCTGGGTTTGAGGGAGCTTGCTAAGGGTTGCAATGTGATCCTTGAATGTCCAGCAAACGAATGGTGTGCCTGGAACTAGGAAATTAGATTGCAACTTTTCTTTTAAATTTTGATATTTTTTCTCTTCTTTTTACGCCTCTCATTTCCTTGCTTTTGATCTAGATATGTTCCGTATGTACCCTAGAACGAATTAGGGTTACAAACTTGTTTCAAATCTTCCTCAATTAAGATCATTGATTCAAGATTTGATCCTTATGCAAATATTTCTAAATCAAGCCAAATCCAATCTTTTTTCTCCAAATGAAGCTTGCACGATTTGATTTCCTTTCCAGCTGTATAAGAGGCCTAAAAATGTACAAAATCTCAAGCTTTGATTAGTTTTGATATTTTCATGATTTTATTTTGATTTTATTTGATTTAATTGAAACAAAATCAAAATAAATGGCAAAAAATAAAATAATGACAAGTGAGAAGGATCATGGGTCGTGGATCATGTTACAAACTCAATGCAAGCATAAAAAGTTGGGCCCATTTGACAAAAATTGCAATTTTTGGCACATTTGACTTTTGGCAATTTTGCAAAAGGGGTCAACTTCACCAATGCATAACTCCTTAAATTTTGACCCTAGAGATGTGTTCTTGGAATTTTTAGAAAGATTAACATGTCCTCTAAGCAACCCTTTTGGTCTCATCTCAATTGAATCTTCCATGTTCATGTATGAAGCTTTGACAAAAGGTGTTTTTGTTGACTTTTCAAAATGACCTATAATGTCCAAATTTATATATTCTTATGAGTGCATATTTTGAACTTGGGAGCTGAAGATGAATTGTAGGAAATTGCATCCTCTTCAAAATGAGCTTTGGATGGGTCATTTTTGATAAAGTATGAGAAAGTTATGCTTGGTCAAAGTTGAGTTGACTTTTCCTGTAAAACCCTAATTTAGCAACTTTTAGGCTTTGATGAATTGTGAGCAATCCTTGATGAATCATGATCAACCCTTGATAAAATGATGAATAAAACTTAAAAATGAGGATGTTGACCAAAAATCTTGAAGCTTGACTGTATGTAGGACACGGTTGACTTTTGCCCTAGCATAGTCGATTTTTAGGCCTTTGAGCAATTGACTGTGCAAACTTCCTCTACAAGGCTTGAAAATTGACATGGATGATCTTGAGAACATATTAGGATAATGGTGAGAATTTGGTATCCTTTGGAATCAAACATCTTGATGCAAACTGAAACCCTAATTTGAGGTGGAATGCCTTAGGAGAGAGTTTGTCTGGCCAACCCTTGGACTTCCTTGAGCAATTTGAGGACCTTACTTGAAATGTATTGAGAAATATGGGAGGGAAAATTTTTGGGTACAACAGCTGCCCCTGTTCAATCTTCTTAAACTTGAGGATGTAGATTGGCTTGTCTGCCTTTCGTGATCCAAAGGTGGAAGATGATTGAACACTAGAGTGCCCAGAAATTTGCACTCGCATGAAGTGGTATTTGTCTTGCGATATCAGGAATGGGCTTATAGATGCCATTTGGAGATTGATGTCGGAAGATGGGCTTAAGGATTCCATCAGAAGAGGAGTGTCGATCGCACAAGAGATTCATTTGCGAGAGCTGGTATGCCTGTTGTAGAGGAGGACTACGCTGGGGAGTGCTAGTCTCTATCTTGGTAAAAGTAGAATTTTAGGAGCTTCAGTTGTCCGTTATTCTACTAGGGAACCACCTCTTGGTCGAAGAGGTGCAAATGAACTGCTATCTGGTCGTGCTCTAGGCTTCATAGTGATTTGCTGAGGGAAATAAGATCGACTGCTATCTGGTCTTGCTCCAAGCTTCACAGCAACTTACTGGGGGTGAGATTAAACTTGCTATCTGGTCGTAATCCAGGCTTCTCAATTTCTCACTTCTTATCTAGTCGTGATCCAGGCTTTAGAAGGAATTAAGTTGTTATCTGGTCGTATCCGGGCTTCAACTTGAATTTGAGGCATACTAATATCCAATCGATTCCGGGCTTCTTAGTAATTGGCCGGGTAAACTGCTATTCAGTCGAATTCCGAGCTTCGCAGTACATTACATTGTTATCTGGTCGTATCCCAGGCTTCAATATCTTTTGCCACTATCTGGTTGTGATCCAGGCTTCACGGTGTCTTATACCATTATCTGGTCTAGTCTAGGCTTCCTGGTATCTTGTATTGCTATTTGGCCGATTTCCAGATTTCACAATAACTTGCTGAGGATTAAGCTGTTATCTGGTCGATTTTCAGGCTTCACAGCTTGTGTTTATGACATACCACTATCTGGTCGATTCCAGGCTTCATGGTGTCTTGTACTGCTATCTGGTCGATTTCCAGGCTTCATAGTAACTTGTTGGAGATTCAACTATTTTCTGGTAGATTTCCGGGCTTCATAGCTTTGAATTCGGGATATACCACTATCTGGTCGATTCCAGGCTTCATAGTGTTTTGGAGAAATCAAGATATAATCCGGTCGAATCTAGGCTTCATAACTTGAACTGGAACAGAAATCTTAGCATTGATTTGACTGAACCAGAGAAAAATTTTGAGAATTGATTGTATCTTTCCCTGAAAGGTGAAGAGTTAGTCGTATGTAATGTCATGATGTATGACATGTATCGAGTAATGATGTTCTCAAAATAAATGAGATTGTGCTATATGATGCATATGCGCATGCCACGATGTATGGATATGCAATGTTTTTTGTGATGTTCTTTAGCTGGGGAAAATAAATCCTAGACTGTTGTTGGAGAGTATAAGGAGTTGAGTTCTTCGCTCTCGCTGGGGATAACGACCAAAGATAATTAGCTGGAGACTTGCGTCCGTTTTGTTTGAGAATATTCTACCGGGAGAGACTCTACTGGAGAATAAATTGGCAAGAGAATGACCCTATGGGGAAGAGAGGTACTCTACTAGAAGATTTGCTGATTTGGAGAAATAAACTCGGCTGGGGATGAATTACCGTTTGATGGTGATAATGAACCCTGTCGGGGATTGGGTTTCTGCATGTGGAAGAACTAAACTCAGTTGATGATGAACTTCTATTGTTGGTGATAAATGAACTCTTCTTGGGGAGAACTTTGCCGACTCATCCGTGATTATGAACCTCGGCTGGGGAGAGTTAACATCATTGTCTTTGGGTATTTTTACTCTGCGGGGAGTGTATGTACCTTTAGTTGTATTCTCAAGCTTGCCATGTCCCTGTACCTGGTGGGTAGAGCAACTGTAAGGTTTGGACATTTCTTGTTTTCCCCTGTTCCTGGAATTACGAGTATTTGTCTTTTTTTTCATGTAAATCTTTATGAGCAGCAATTATTCTCAAATGCACATATCAAAAATGAATCATTGGACGTTCTTTGCAAAATAAAACATAAAAAATAAAAAATAAGTTGGAATTTCTGGTGAAACTGAATTGTATTGATTTCGAAGTTGGCCTGCAACAGGCGTTTTGTACAAGAAGCTGACGTCCTAGTAAGAGAACACCGCCGAAAGATAGAAATTATACAATTTGTGTAAAAGAAAGAAAAACAGCTATGTGAAACAATCCCATTGGGTTCTAACTCTGCTATTGCCCTTATATCCTCAAGCGTCTCATCACTTTGCTACTTGATCGAACGTGGATCAGATTAATTGGCGTCGTTCGAGCTTGATAGTCGATATCGAAGTCTGGTTGCAAGATTATCCAATGAGACATAGTGTTACGCTTTGATCCCTAATTTTTTCCTGGACCTCCCTTTCGGGTTTTCAGTCCACCAGGATAACCTTTTTTTCCCAAGCCGTCTTTTCAGGTTTTCGACTTGCCGGGTATACAGTTTTTTTTTAATTTTCATCCCTTATTTTTTGCCCGAACCCTTTGATCATGCGTAATATATTTTCACTATGTCTGCATTGACGGGGTGAGGAAGGTCGTCACCATCCATGGTGGTTAGAATCATAGCTCCTCCTGAGAAAATGTTCTTAACCACGAATGACCCTTCGTATGTAGGGGTCCATTTGCCCCTGGGATCACCTTGCGGCAGTATGATGCGTTTGATCACCCGATCCCCGACCTGATATTCTTGATTTATGAATTTCTTGTTAAAATCCTTGATCATTTGCTTTTGATACGTCTGACCATGACAAATAACAGTAAGTCTTTTTTTCATCGATTAGGTTCAGCTGATCAAGCCGGGTCTGGATCCAATCGTCTTTGCTCAAACCCGCATCCTTCATAATTCATAGAGAAGGTATCTGGAACTCAATGGGTAAGACTGCCTCCATGTCGTACACCAGAGAGTAGGGTGTTGCCCCTGTCGATGTCCGTGCTGAGGTACGGTACCCATGAAGAGAAAATGGTAACATCTCGTACCAGTCTTTGTATGTCACCGTCATCTTCTGCACAATCTTCTTGATGTTCTTATTAGCTGCTTCAACAGCCGCATTCATCTTCGGCCGGTAGGGAGAAGAGTTGTGATGCTATATCTTGAACTATTTGCAGAGCTCGGTGATCATCGTATTGTTGAGATTTATACCATTGTCCGTAATGATCCTCTCTGGTACACCGTATCGACAGATCAGATTGTGCCGGATGAACCACGCCACGACGTTCTTGGTTATTGTAGCAAAGAAAGCTACCTTAACCCACTTTGTAAAATAATCAATAGCTACCAGAATGAAACGATGCCCGTTAGACGCAGTAGGTCTTATCTCGCCAATCATGTCGATGCCCCACATTGCAAAGGCCCAAGGAGCTGTCAAGACATTCAGAGAAACTGGAGGTACATGTACCTTATCAGCATAGACTTGGCATTTATGACAAGTCCAAGAATGCTGATAACAATCGGCTTCCATAGTAGACCAATAATATTCTGCCCGTAGGATTTTCTTCGCCATGGTATGTCCACTGGAATGAGTTCCGAAGGTACCTTTATGCAAATCTGCCATGATCCTTTATGCCTCGCTTTTGTCCACACATCGCAGTAAGGTTGAATCATGGTTACGCTTATAGAGAACCCCATTGCTGATGAAGAACTTTATGGTGAATCTTCTCAGAAACTTCTTGTCATTAACAGATGCACCCTCGGGGTACTCTTGAGCCTCAAGATACCTCTTTACCTCGTGAAACCAGGGTTTATCTGTTACCTCTTCAGTCTCAATGTCACAGCAATGTGCGGGTTCGTCCAATCTCTCGATGGTAATCTGGGGAGCTTCCTTGTCCCACCTGACCTTGAACATAGAAGACATGGTAGCTAGTGCGTCCGCTAACTGATTCTCCTCTCTCGGGAAGTGTTCAAAGGTTATCTCCTCAAAGTGAGGTAGCAACGTCAATACATACTCTTTATAAGGAATAATATTTGGGTGTTTCGTATCCCACTCGCCTTTGTCTGACTGATCACTAGAGAGGAATCTCCTAATACACTCAAGAACTTAATCCTTAAGTCAATAGCATCTCGAAGACCCAGGATACACTCTTCTTACTCCGCCATATTGTTGGTGCGGTTGAAACATAGTCGGGCGGTGAACGGAGTATGACAACCTTCAGGAGATATAACCACAACGCCGATGCCATTCCCTAATGCGTTCGGGATGCTCCATGAAAATACATAGACCATCGGGATCCTTCCTTAGGTCCTTCATCTGGTCCAGGTTTTTCACAGTCGGTCACCAACATGATGTTCTCATCCGAGAACTCGAAATTCATGGATTGGTAGCCATCCACGGCCTGATGCGCAAATGATCCACCAACACACTCCCTTTGATTGCTTTTTGGGTTGTGTACTGGATGTCATACTCAGTTAAGATCATCTGCCATTTTGCTATTCTTCCGGATAAGGAAGGCTTTTCGAAGATATACTTGATTGGGTCCATCTTTGATATCAATAAAGTGGTGTGAGTCAGCATATACTGTCTCAGCCAGCGAGTAGCCCATGCCAAAGCGCATCAAGTTTTCTCGAGCAGTGAGTATCGGGTCTCACAGTCGGTAAACTTTTTGCTAAGGTAGTAAATAGCATTCTCTTTTCGGCCAGACTCGTCATGCTTCCCCAACACACACCCCATTGAATTATCCAGTATTGTCAAGTATAAGATCAAAGGTCTTCCTTCAACTGGAGGCATCATAATTGGTGGCTCTTGGAGGTATTCCCTTATTCTTTTGGAAGCGGTCTGACATTCATCATTCCATTTTACCACTTGATCTTTCTTCAGCAGCTTGAATATTGGCTCACAAGTAGCAGTCAAATGTGAAATGAATCGGGCGATGTAATTCAGACGTCCCAAAAAGCCTCTGACTTACTTTTCTGTGCGAGGAGCCGACATCCCCTGTATGGCTTTCACCTTTGCAACATCCACCTGAATACCCTTATCCTTGACGATGAAACCCAGCATCTTACAAGAACTTACCCCGAAGGTGAACTTATTTGGGTTCAACCTTAGCTTTTACGTCTTCAACCAGTCAAATAGTTTCTGGAGATGGTCAAGGTGTTCTTCCTCAGTCTGGGACCTTGCGATCATGTCATCAATGTAAACCTCGATCTCATGGTGAATCATGTCGTGGAACAAAGCGACCATGTCGCGCTGATAAGTTGCCCAAGCATTCTTCAAACCGAAAGGCATGACCTTGTAGCAGAAGGTACCCCACTGCGTAACGAAGGTTGTTTTATCCATGTCCTCAGGAGCCATCTTAATCTGATTGTAACCAGAAAAACCATCCATGAAGGAGAAGACCTTGTGCTGCACGGTGTTGTCAACCATAACATCGATGTAAGGAAGCGGGAAATCATCTTTGGGGCTCGCCCTGTTCAGATCTCTATAGTCCACACACATCTGTACCTTACCATCCTTCTTAGGTACTAGAACAAAGTTGGAAACCCACTGCGGGTAAGAAGTGACGGCTAAAAATCCTGCATCAAATTGTTTTATGACCTCAACTTTGATTTTCTCAGACATCTCAGGGCGCATACGACGGACCTTCTGCTTTACCGGAGGACAGTCTTCTTTGGTTGGTAGACGGTGTACCATAATATCGGTGTCCAAACCAGGCATATCTTCATAAGACCAAGCGAAGATCTCAACATAGTCGCGTAGCATCTGTATCGACCGTTGTTTGACACTAGGCTCCAGATTCGCACCTATCTTGACCTCTTTCCTATCTTCCTCGGTACCCAAATTCACTGATTCCACTGACTCTTCATGAGGCTGTATGGCCCTTTCTTCCTGTAGTAACAGTCTAGCAAGTTTTCTGGGCACCTCACAATCATCCTCACCTTCGTCCTCGGCTTGGTTGATCGGATTTTCGAAGTCATAACTGGAAGTAGTAGAGTTGTTAGCAATGGGATCCAGAGTGGATATGGATCTGGATTATGATACGTGAGTGTGTGTAAGAGCATAGTTGTTTTGATAAAGTGAGAGACAGAAAAGAAAAACAAGGAGCGCAAAATTTGTAATGCAAGAAATGTCCAATGTTTTATTGTTGATATATGAAATGACAAGTAATAAGCCCTCAAAAGAAAAGCCAAGGTGCCTCGGGAAAGGAACCGGGCCATAAAGTTTAAAACTGTTTATTACAATCCTTAAAACAAAAGTCAATTACTATGAAATAAAGGAAACAGGTATGAAGTCTTTCGTCGTCCAATTGTTCAATCCACCATTGGTTGTAGGATAGATCCAGCTATCGATATCTGAATCTTCTTCACTGTCTTCCACCGCATTAACTCCCTGATTGCTGATATGCAGAGGAGGTCTTCCAATCCGCGTGCGCCTAACAGCCCTTTGAGCCCCTGTAGTGAAGCCCAAACCAAATTTGTCAGTTTTGTGCATGAAATCAGGGAGCTGACCCCAATTTGCACACCCACCTTTTTCAATTACATCCCTAGCATCCTTGAGAAAGCCATCTTCATCAGAGTTTTGTCGGCATCCACTTCAGTTGACGCTAAAGTCTGGGGGACCTCTTCAAAGTTCTGACAGGGGGTTTCGATGAATTCCCCATCCATCTCCATGTAGAGGAAGGAATTGAGATGACTCACCATGTACTCCTCCTCACCTTGTACCATGACGATCTTCCCTTTTACCGGATATTTCAACATTTGATGGAGCGTAGAAGTCACTGCCCCGGCCTTATGAATCCAAGGGCGACCTAGCAAGCAATAATATGATGGTCTGATATTCATCAGGTAGAAAGTAGATGAAAAAGTCTGAGAGCCAACTTTAACAAGGACTTCCACCTCCCCGTGAACCATCCTTTTTGACTCGTCGAAAGCCCTGACCACAATATTGTTCGGCTTCAAAATCAAACCTTCACAGTCCAGACGGTCAAATGCTTTTTTTGGCAAAAACATTCAAAGAGGACCCGGTATCCACCAGTACATGGGCCATAGTAGTACCCCTGCACTCGATCGAGACGTGCAGAGCATCATTGTGATTTCTTCCTTTAGTAGTCAAATCTGCGTCTGAGAAACCCATCTGGTTGTCGGCAGTCAAGCTAGCTACGCAATCTTTGAATTGATCGGCCAAAGTTTCCTGTGGCACATGCGTAGTATGGAGGAAAGAAATTAAAGCCTTTGCATGGGCTTCTGAACACAATAACAAGGGCAACATGGAGATTTTTTATGGAGTCTGCCCCAGCTGCTCGACTATGTTGTAGTCGCTCTTCTTGATAATCTTCAGAATTTCCTCTATCTCTTGCTTAGAGGTTTCCATAATGATCTTCTTAGGTGCCTCCGTCCGGGCAGGCTCACCTGTGATTTCTTTGCACTGAGTGCCAAATTTCTCGGAGACAGGGGTGATAACTGGAATAGGCACTGGGATGGTAGCTGATGTACTAGCATATGGAATGACAACAGGTTTGTGAACAGTCGGAGGGGAAATCACGGGAGAAAAGAGTCTTCCGCTTCTGGTGACCTTGCTAGCCCCGACAATATTGCTGACATCAGCGTCAACTTCCTCACTTTTTAAGTCTTGCTTAAATCCATGGTAATACACATCTGCACCATAGTGTCAAGGGACAACCTTATTCGAAGTGTATGGGATAGGACCAGGGACAATAATTATTAACGGAGCAACTCTTGGGACGGATGTAATCCTAACAGGCTTTCTCGAGGAAGCCTTGGAAGGATTGACAGATATGGTTATGATGGCAACATCTTTAATTAGAACCAACAGAATCGTAGTCTTCTCGAACAGGATCTCTTTGTTATCCATCAGGCGCTGAACACTTGATTTCAAAAAGTGGCAACCAGCAGGAAGAATTGAACACAAGTGGCAACCTTCGCCACAACCCAGAAATAAACCATCCAACAATATATTCTTCTTAATTGTCATCAAAGGAGTAGAAGCTTCTTCCATGGAGGTGTTTACCATGGAAATTGGTAAACAACCGCTGATCTTCCAAAAGGTTACTTATTTGGTGACTCGCAGGATCGATCAGATTGATCATAAGACATGGTTGATTTTGGGGGTTTTGACTAAGTTTAATGATGGTTAAATGACAAGAAAATAAAGACAATTTATGTAAATTGCATGAAGAAGAAAACTTGGTAGAATAAAAGAAAGCTTTAAGTAAAGGCTTCGACTGGAAAAGTAAATGAAGAGCAAGTAAAGTTCTGGAAAGTAAATGACTTTGATTAATTAAAATGGTGTTTCACACATACATTCTCAATAATTCTTTCGCTCACACTGGGTACTTGAATCTATATGAGTGACTTGTATATAATTGTGAACACACGCGAAAAACTGCGTGAACAACTAATATTTATACTAAACACATCTCAGGTAACCGTCGGGCAATTACGCTGCTTCGAGATGACTCCACTTGGCACGCTCACAGCATTCGACGCTCCAGATCTTGGCACGTTGTACTTGGTAACTGCTGGGAACCGTTTTCCCTCCAAACCTTTGAATCTCAAACCGTTCCACTCTGAGCATCGAACACCTTTGTCGAGAGGCACCTTCGACGTCGAAGGCAACAATATTCCTTCTTAGAAGAAATTCTCCAAGCCTTGCCATCTTCTGATGAGCACTTCGACAGAATCAGCTGGTCGAAGCCATCCTTCACGATTAATGGTTTATATTAATAAAAACAAGGGTGTCGAATTTAGGAGCCAACAAATTGCCCCCCAAGAATGCCTTATTTCGACGCTGAAAAGAAAAAGGCATTCTTTGAGATTCCGCTCGACACCTGTCTTTCATTCTTAGCCACAAATTAACCTGTGCACTTTTTGTCTTCTACCAACCACTGACAATCCCAAGAAAAAGCCATCATTCCACCTGTACCTAAGACGTCACCTCAGTACGGCGTTCAGCGTGCCCAATGTCCTTTCACAAATCGTCATCATGACAATTTCCCAAAAACGAGGGCGCACGCTGCACCTTTTCGTTTCTGCAGAACGGCTATGTCAGCGAAGGAACGCCACGTGTCCCACTATCTTCTGCAACATTAAATGGCCTCGAATTTGGTGATTTCCCAACCACTATAAATAGCGCTAGGTACCCATTGTGGGACTTTTTCACGCTATTCTGCATTCAAACCTTCTTGTTGAACACAAAAAACTTCTGCAAACTTGCAAACACTTTGTTCTTCACTCACCTTAACTCAAAAATGGCTTCAGGTTCCTCTAACGCTCCTCGTTCCAACATTCCTTCTAGAAATGCTAAACCAAAAATCTTCACAACTGTTCCAACAGTTACCTCTACAGGTCTGCGAAGGGTTCCTGAACCCTTGGAAACTGCTGAGCGTGAGGCTTATTCACATCAACTAATGATTCCAGTTGGATACTCCAACCAAATTTTCGCCATGTCTGGCCCGTTGTCCTCATGCATTGATGAGTCTACGAAGATCAAGAACTTCTTTCCAGTACTTGAGGCGCTCAAACCTGTTGGGTGCTCTAAAAAAGCTGCAGATGACAACGAAGATCCCCCTAAGGAGAAGATAGATCTCCTCTTCTTCAATAGGGGTGTTGGGGCTTTTAGGTCTATCCCTAGCCTCACACCTGACTACAGCGCTTGGCTAGAGAAGATGGAAAAAAGCCAGGCTTCGATCTGGAAGAACCTGGGGATATACGACCTAGTCATGCTATCGAAGACGGGTCTCAACTACTCCCCTGAGATGCTGATAGCCTCTTTGCTTTTCTGGGATTATACCCATTTCACTTTCCACCTTCCTTGTGGAATGCTAACACCCACGCTTTTCGACGTGGCTGCCATCACCGGCCTTCGACCAACTAGGGATTATTTCGACCCAGAGGAAATGTCGGAGGATCAGATTGGATTTTCAGCTACGAAACCCACCTATACCACCTATATCAACCATTACCATGATAAGTCGACAGCCAATGTGACGGATGTAGAGCACATTGCGTTTCTAGCCCTTTGGGCTGTCACGCTTTGTGTTCTGCACGAAGTTTTTACAGGTGACAAAGAAAATGGTCACCCTCGCTACCCAGCTTCACCATGGCCAAAATATTTGTTTGGCAGAATTAATCCTGGCGAATCTGTATGAGTCGATCAGTAGTGGAGCGACTCTGTTAAAGGTTATCGAAAATAGAGTCAGTCTGTTGCTTGCAGGACCCTTTTGGCTACTTCAACTGTGGCTCAATGCCACTTTTGAGTCTTTCTTACCTCAGAAAACTCAAATAAATGAGCAAGCTCCTGAGATAGCAAATAGGCGTATCGAAGGCACCAAATTGGCTTTACTGACCCCGACTGAAGATGGGCTGGAGCTTCAACAGACTTTTGCAAACTTCGTCTTGATGTTTGCAAGAAGAAAAGAGTTCACTTCGACCATGGCTCCTTTCGCTCGTCGAAAGTTTGGTCCATAATGGTTCACCAGGCCCTATCCCAGGTCGTCAGGTGACCCTCATGTCGAAGAACACACAACAATGTAGGAAGCATTTCTCACACCCAGAATAATGCCACTACACTTTAAGAGCTCCAAGAATCACCTGAGCTTGATCGCTTACCAACCAAACTTGGTCTCTCGACAGTTTGGTATCATACAATCACTTCCTTCTCCCATTTTTCCTAGGGAGAAATCAATGTTATATTTTTGCAATGACTATACTGAAGATGCTGCCACCAAGCATATTGGCAGGTATGCTGGTCGAACAGTACTTTCACTGTTCTACTATCAACTTAAATTCCTTTGTTCACCATCCTTCGAAGACTGGTGGAAGAGTTACTATGCTAAAGAGTTCTTCGACGAGAAAGATTTCGTGGACGAACTTCAGAAGTCTTTTGTTCTAGTCCTTGACAAAATAAAGAAATGTACGTTCACTTTCCAAATTACTTTTGTCTTTCCATTTCGACTTGTAACTTGTTAATTATAACTAGTGAACGCGTCTTCTTTCAGTTGTTCGAAAGCCTGCAGCAAAGAAAACTGCAGAAGGCCATCAGGGAGAAGGTCCCTCGACAAAACCTTCAGCACCGACAAAAACTACAGAAAGCCAACAGGGAGGAGGTCCCTCGACAAAGCCTTCAGCCCAGGTAACCAGACTTTTATTATTTCTTTCTGGTTTTAATATCCTGAGTTTCGATGTGGCTCTCTAAATCGAACTCCATTTGGTTTTCAGGAATCTGCCCCCAAGAAACGGCCTGCACTAACGGTCGAATCTGGGAGTGACGATGAGGACGAATCTCCCCCCGCTCCTCTTAAACGGAGAAAACTGAAGAAAGATGCTCCTTCTCCTGAGCCTCGACCCACGATCAGAATAAAGGTTGCAGGGAGAAGACCCAGGCCACCTCCCCTGATTATCGAAGAGCCAACGGAGGAGGAGCTAAATGTTTTGCTCAATAAACCCGTCGAAAGTGATAATTCCGGCCATGGGGCTGAAATTCCTCTGCAGGTAGTTTCTTCGACCTTTTTTAACTCAGGTGTCGATGCTCACGTTCGATTGTGTCTCTTTCTAAACCAGAAGATTCTTCCTCTTCTATTTTCAGGAGACCACTGAAAGTTCAGCACCAAAGACTTCAGAGACATTAGACTCTGCTAAACACAGTAGGCCACAAGAGAAGGAATTGGCGAACGATGAAGCCAATGCCGAAACAGAAGAACAACAACCAAAGGAGATTCAAGTGGTCGATCTGTCAGAGGAACAACATGACGAAGGGGATCATGTTGATGCTGGCACTGCTGAACTTCAGGTCGAAGAGAGTCATGTCGATGCAAACGCTACTCAACAACTTCAACCTCAAGCCAACGCTGCTGTAAGGGTTACCACCTCGACAAAGCCTAAGTCCAAAGAAGACTTAGCACTCTTGAAGCAAACTGATCCCATTGGCTACTTGAATGCCATTATCGAGAGTAGGGGAAGTTCATCTGACCTTAGTCATGATGCTTCTACTACATCGGGGAAGTCCACTTCGACTTCTCCTCTTGATGAGGCTTTGATGAAGGTCAAAGCTCAGTTCTTCAAGAAAGATTTGATGAAGGCTTTGGAGGGGGATCCCACTGCTCCGTCTTGCTTGGGAGCTGTTTTGAATGCAGTCGACTTGCTTGCTGTGACTCCAGAGGTTTCGAGCTTTATCTTGGAGTTATACTCCATTATTGATCAAGTCTCAGCAGACTATCAACGTCAGAGGGGCTTCAACAGCCAGCTCGAAGCGTTACATGGAAAAAGTTCTTCTGCCTGGACTGCAGTAACTGAGACGACTTCTCGAATTGCAGAGTTGTCGAAGCAGAAAGCATCCAAACAGGAAGAAATTGACGCCATAGATCGAGACAATGCTTATATAAAGGCGCAAATCGAAGAGCTGGAGGCCAAGATAAATGCTAATACCAAGCGCAAGGAGGAGCTTCTCTCGACTGTTCCAGACACAGAGAGCCAAGCTGAAGTTACACGAGGCCTAGAGTTTGCTGAGAAAGCCCAAGCCTTCGATGACCAAATTGCCAAGCTTTCCCAGGCGAATGCCTTGTGCAACAAAAGACTGGAGTTGCAGCAGGCCAAGTACCTTCGACTCAGAGATTCTATCCCCTTCTAAATTACTCAGCTATTTAACCATGTATTGTAATATGTATTTGACAATGTAGCCATTTTGGCTAATTCTTATAAAATTTTCCATTTTGGCTATTTATGGTTAATTTGATCATTACTTGCTATTTATTTTGATCTCTTGGAGCATAGGTTTATACTTTTTCAAATATTTGCCGTTTACTCTCAAGAGTCTTTTATCTTCACCTAACTCTTCGACTTCATAAGCTCCACCAGAAATAGTTTGGATAATTCTGAATGGTCCTTCCCATTTGGGTGACCATTTTCCCATGCTTCGATCCCTTCGATCCATGGGGAGAATCACCTTCCAAACTAATTCTCCAGGCGAGAATGCCTTAGGTTTTACTTTTTTATTGTAAGAGTCTTCCACTCTTTTCTTATGAATCCTTAGTAGGTCGAGAGCACGCAGTCTTTCTTCATCTAAATCTACTAGTTCGTCTAACATCATATCCCAATAAACCTCAGAGGGGATATCATGATGTCTCTGAACCCTTACAGATTGAAGACAAATTTCTGCTGGCAACACTGCGTCATGACCAAAAGTTAGCCGATATGGTGTTGTACCTATGGCTTCTTTTGGGGATGTTCGACAGGCCCACAAGATCTGGTCTAATGTCTTATGCCAATTTTTTGGCTTCTTCCCTACATGCTTTTTTATCAAGCCAATTACTATTTTATTCGCTGCTTCGACTTGACCGTTTGCCTGTGCATAATAAGGCGTTGATGTTAGGAGTCTAAAGCCTGTTTCTTGAGCGAATTCCTGCATCTTTCGACCGGTAAAAACTGATCCTTGATCAGTGGTTATAGTTTAAGGGATTCCAAACCTAAAGATAATGTTCTTTTGAATAAATTCAATGACATTTTCTTGGTCTACATTGACTAAAGGAATAGCTTCGATCCACTTAGTGAAATAATCAATGCCTACCAATATATACTTCTGGCTCCTTGATGATGCTGGTCGAATCTCTCCAATAAGGTCCAACGCCCATCCTCTAAAGGGCCAAGGTTTCACTATTGAGTGAAGTTCACTTGCTGGTACATGCTGGATGCCTGTATGGACTTGACATTCCTGACACCCCTTGGCGAACTCGACACAATCTTTCAAGATGGTGGGCCAGTATAGTCCTTGTCGAAACAGCAACCATTTAATCTTATGGCCTACTTGGTGAGCCCCACATGCTCCAGCGTGCGTAGTCGAAAGGGCTATGTATGCTTCAGTTTCACTTAAACACTTTAGCAATACCCCTTCAAGCGTCTTTTTAAATAACTCGTTACCCATGAGTACGTAACTTAATGCCCTATATTTTATTTTTCGTTCTGTCGAAGCTGCTGGATTTTGTAGATAATCCACAATGGGTTTCCTCCAATCTTGCTCTGACAAATTGTCTATGAACGAAATTTCGAAGTTCCTTTGATCAGCATACCCTAGTCTTGTCGATTCCAAGTCTGTTGGTGACAGACTAGTTGCTTTTATTTTTTCTCGGGCTTCGATTGCTCTTTGTAATCTCGTTTTTGAAATTTTGTACCCAGATGCAATTTGTGCCAAATCGTTGGCTATTTGATTTTCCAATCTGGGTATGTGTCGAATGTTGACCATTTCAAATTTTTTCAATAAACGATTTGCTATCACAAAGTACATAATAAGATTTTCTCTTATGCACTTATATTCTTTTGTGACTTGCTTAATGACTAACTCTGAGTCTCCCATTATTTCGACTCGAGTTGCCCCCAATTCCAACAATATCTCAAGGCCAGTAATTAGAGCTTCGTACTCAGCCTCATTGTTCGAACAAGTATCTGATATCTTGTACTTGAATGTTGTTGGAATTTTTTCTGGAGAAATAATCAAGACTCTTACTCCTGTTCCATCTTTATGGCTGGAACCATCGAAGTAGAATTTCCAAGGCTCTATCTCCACGTAATTTGTACTCTCGACCTGGATTGAGTGGTCGACTATAAAGTCTGCCACCACTTGTCCTTTCACTGCCTTAAGAGGCATAAAGGTCAAGGAGTATTCAGTTAATGCTAGCGCCCACTTGCCAATTCGGCTGTGCAGGATGGGTTTCGATAACATGTACTTGAAAACATCAAAATGAGACGAAACATACACATCAACTGGTTTTATATAATGTTTGAGCTTTGTACAAGAGAAATAAAGACATAGACATAATTTTTCAACTTCGCTATATCTAGTTTCTGCATCGTTCAAAACTCTACTAAGATAGTAAATGGGTCTTTCGACTCCATTTTCATCTTCTTGGGCTAACATGCTTCCCAAAGTTTTGTCGGATGCAACTATGTACAATATCATACTCCTGTTGCTGCAAGGAGGCACCAAAATAGGTGGCTTTGTGAGATACCCTTTGATTTTGTCGAAGGCTTCTTGTTGCTCTTGCCCCCATTTGAATCTTTCCTTATTCAGTCGAAGTAAGGGTGAAAAGGCTTGAGCTTTTCCACTTAGGTTAGATATGAATCTCCTTAAGAAATTTATCTTGCCCAGCAGAGATTGCAGTTCCTTTTTGTTCGCTGGCGCTTTCGCTTCCAGAATTGCCTTCGTCTTGTTCTGGTTGATTTCGATTCCTTTCTTGTGGACGACGAAGCCCAAGAAATCTCCAGCTTTCACACAGAACGCACACTTCAAAGGGTTCATCTTCAGACCATGTTCTCTCATTCTTTTGAATGATTGTCGAAGGTGGTCTATATGTTTCTTCCTGGAAACAGATTTTACAACAATGTCATCAATATATACTTGCATAAAAGTGTTAATAAAATCATGGAAGATAGAATTCATCGCTCGCTGATATGTTCCCCCAGCGTTCTTTAGGCCAAAAGGCATCACTACCCATTCGTAAGTTCCTAAAGCCCCGGGGCATCGAAAAGCTGTTTTCGACACATCTTCCTCAGCAATGAATATTTGATTATATCCTAAATAACCATCGAGCATACTCAGGTACTCATAGCCAGCGGCAGAATCGACTAGCATTTCCGCCACAGGCATAGGATATTCATCTTTGGGTGTAGCAGCATTCAAATCTCTGAAATCTATGCACACCCTCAATGTACCATTTTTCTTAATCACTGGCACAATGTTTGCAATCCATTCGACATACCTCGTAGCTCGTATGAATTTGCACTTCAGCAGTCTTTCGACTTCCGTTTTGATCTTCGACAGTATTTATGGAGCGAAGCGTCTTGGACTTTGCTTGACTGGCTTCTTCCCAGGTTTGATTGGCAACTGAAGTTCCACCAATCCTCTGTTGAGACCAGGCATCTCGTCGTAATCCCATGCAAAACAGTCCTTGAACTCCTTTAACAAATAGATTACTTCCAACCTGATTTCTGGGTCTATTTTTGCACTAATGTAAGTTGGCTTTTTCTCTAACCCTTCACCCAAGTTGATTTCATCTAAAGGATCCTGCGCTAACATTTTGATGTTGTTCGCTAAGGGGTCCTTTTCGAATCCCAAAGGCTCATCGTCGTAGATAGCGTCGAGCCTTTGTTCCTGCATTCCTTCTGGCATGATATCAGGAGGTTCTGGATCGAAATCCTTTCCAGGACCTGCAGAAGGTAACTCTTGATCATTGGCCTGTGTGGCCATATATTTTACTTCGGCTTCGAGAGCCGTTATCATCCTTGTTTCGGCTACGTAAGCCGAAATTCGCTGCAATGATTGTGACTCAGTCATTGTCACTGAATTCACTTCCCCAACCAGTTGGTTGGATATCAGTTAGCCCACTAAAGTCAATGTGGGACAAGTCTTCTCTGTCCCATTGAAAACCATGCTCAGGGTGCAGGTATAAGGAACAAAAAGTATTTGGCGCTGGCGCCAAGTCGAAGTCAGGTGTTGGGCATGGCCCAATGTGAGCCAAGTTTTTGTCAAAGTCTGCCATCCCTAGGTGATTTACTTCTCCCAAGTAATAGCTTTGATCCGCTTTTATGTTTTCGACCATTCCATCAGGACGCCATAGTAGCAACCTCTGGTGCATTGATGATGGTACAGCTCCAACACCATGTATCCATTCACGGCCCAACAAAAGATTATAATTTGGTTTGGCCGATATGACCATAAACATAGTTGGTCGAAGGATAGATCCCACCTTAATGTCCAGTTGGATCACACCCATAGTGGTCCCTATGCCGCCTTCATAATTCGACAGGACCATGTTATGAGGCTTGATGTTCTCATCGCTTTTGCCAATTTTTCTCAGCATAAAGTGAGGGATGATGTTGATGGTTGCCCCACAATCCACCAAGATCTTATTTACTGTGGTTTCTTCGAGTTTAGCCCTTATAAATAAAGGCTTAAGGTGATTTTTCATCACCTCTGTAGGAGGTTCGAAGAACCCATTCTGCTCTTCAGTAGCGCCGTTATCCATGACGAAGTAGCACACTGGCCTATGTTTGGCCATTTCTTGTTCTATTTCCAAATCGCTTGTTTCGACCTCCACCTGGAGGTTGAACTCTCTTGGCAAAACTGAGACTATGTTCACCATGATATCTAAGGTGTCATCAGACTCAGAGCCATCTTCGTTATCAACTTCACCCTGGTTAGGCCAGACTAGCCTATTGGTCACTGGTTGTCTTTCCAGAGGCTTCCTCTGCTTTCTCTGAGGAACATTTGAACTTGATTCTGCCTTTGGTTCATTAGCAGCTTCCCTCTCAGCTTTTCGTCGCCTCTGGTATCTCCTCCATTGAGATCGAGACATGGGATTCTTCCCTTTGTAGTTGCTTGATACCTGGGTCACTTTAGGGGTAGCAACCTGAGGTTCTTTCTTATTTGTAAAATATGAACCTCTTGGCACTTCAAAGGAGTGCCATCTTTCCTCGCTTGGTCTCTTTCGACCAGATGTTTTGTACCATGTATCAACTGGCACATTTGTTGGAGGCCTGAAAGTCAGTGGCCTCTTTTCTTGATTTGAACCCTTTTGGTGGGTTCTTCTGGGGTCATGTCGAGTATCAACACTTTCCCTTTTTCTGTTTGCTGCTCTTACACCTTGAATATGTTCAGCAGCTTTTTTGTCGAAAATCGAGCTGCATCGAGGACACAACATCACTTCTGACTTCTTCTTTTGACATCTTTGCAGGAAATCTGCCAGATTTTCATTTTCCCGAGGGAAAGCAGTTTTTTTAGCTTATTCTTGCCTAATGGCCTCCTCTGATGCTTTTGGTTCAGAGACTTCGACCATGTTGACATTCATGGTGTCTTTGGTGGCAAGAGTCAACTGCTTCATCTGAATCTCCAAGTCCTCTGTCTGGCCTTGAACTGCAGCCAAGTAAGAACTGGGTTTTGTTCCAGATTTTTGGGCTCCAACTGTCTCCAGCTTTGGACTTTCGACCACCTTTTGGACCGCTTCAATTGTCTTTCTGGATAGATTCCCAGAAAAACTGCCAATGATTGGCATGTTGACATGGTCCTTTGTGACTTCGACCATTGTGATTCCTGGCCTCTTCGACTAGCTTCTGGATGCCTCGATCACGTTCACCTCTGAAGGTTCAGCATAATGGGCTTCAGCCTACAAAGGGTTGGAGTCCACAGTCATGGGGGTCTTGTCAGCAAACTTCAACCTCCCTTCTTCGATAGCGTCTTGCACAAGATTCCTGAAAAGAAAACATTGAGATGTTTTATGGCCCAGAAAATTATGATATTTACAAAAGCCTCTTTTCTTTCTTTGATCAAGAGGAGGCACTTTTACCCCTAGGGGTACTATCATTTGGCCATCTTTTACAAGTAAGTCAAAGATTTCATCACATTTTGTAATATCAAAACTATAAGTCTTTTTGGGGAACCTATCATTGGTCCTTTCCGGACCAGTGGGATTTTTTCCACTTGAGGGGACTAACAGTTTGCAAGAGTATGGTGGCCCTTGTTTTAGTTCCGCTAAATCGACCTCGCTTTCTTCGACGGTTATGGTTTCGTCGAAGGTTTATGGATCTTCATCATCCATTTTGACATACGCTATCCTCTCTCTTTTATGAGTTTTTGTCGCCTTGGCTTTTTCAGCTTTAAGGCGTTCTACCTGTCGAACTCTATCGGCCAATTGGGCCATGTCTCTCAGGTATTGAGTGTCTAATTTCTTCCTAATGGAATAATCTAAGCCCCCTGCGGCTATTTCGACTAACTCATGTTCTGGCACTTGCGTAAAGCATCTTGCTTTGAGCAACCTAAATCTATTTAGATATTCGTCTATAGGTTCAGTGAAACGTCTCTTTACACTGGCCAATTCTATCAGGCTTATCTTGGTTTGTCCCATGTAGAATTGCTCATGGAACAATCTCTCCAACTGGGTCCAATGATGGATTGAATTGGGGGGGAGAGTTGTGAACCAAGTAAACGCGTTCTTTGTTAAAGAACTTGGGAAATACTTAATCCTCAGGTTTTCGTTGTTTGAAATATCTCCTGCTTCGATCAAGTATCTCGCCACATGTTCGACAGTAGATTCTGTCGTGTCCCCTGAGAATTTAGTGAACTTAGGGACTTTACATCTAGGAGGTAAGTCTGTTTGTAACACATATTCTGACAGTGGGGATGTGAAGTTGGGCCTACGAAAGCCCATATTCATCCCATTTTGCGTCATGATTCTTTCGATCATGGCTTCCAGGTTATTTTCCAAACCCATATTCTGGTATTGGATATGCTGAACTACTTCGTCAGCATTTTGGTTTCTGTTGACTATCCTTACCTCTGGGGCTATGACCCTAGGTTCTTCGACCCCGGGTTGCTCCAATCGTGCCCTAAGGTTTTCTTCGACAGGCTGTTGGACTTGGTTAATGGTGGTTTCTTCCTCTAAAGGTATACCTTGGTTTCCCCTTATTTGCGCCCTTTGGGGCTGTCGAATAGGTTGGGGTACCCCAAAGAAATCAGCCAGACGCGTCATTTGCGCTGTCATCTGCTGATTCGACTGGGTGGTGTTTTGTATTAGAGGATTCAGCACTGTACTTAAAGTTTGTGCCAACATTTGAACCATATCATGGTTGCTTTCGTCCATTTGTTGCCTCAAGACTGCTGTCGAGGCATTCGTAAGGCCGTGCGCTACTTGGGACGTTCCTCCTAAGAGTTGGGTCCTATTTCTGTTCGCCATACCTACTCTAGAACCTTGGAGTGGCGAAGAGGCACTCACTAAAGGGTCTGAAAAAGTGGACGCAGCGTTCGTCAGGCTAGCCAATTCAGACGTTGGCATGCCATAGAGTGGTTCTCGATTTGGACCGTCTGTCATAAATCCTGGGGGAACATAAGGCCTTGTTCCTGGATTTCCCCTTGGTGGGGGAGTTCCTAAAGGCACTCTGGGGCCAGTGAACGGAGGCAATGGCCCCGTTTGTGTGACCGTTACTGGTGGTGTTGAACCAGCGGTTATCGCTTCACTTACGGTTGGGATAACCGTTGTTCCCACATTTGTTTGTGGGATTTCGTTATTGTTTGGCGGATTCGCCATCGCTTCTCTTCTTCTGGCAGTATTGGTATTGTTAGTGTATATTCTACCACTTCTCAATAACATGCAATACTTCTCGAAAAAGATGATATTCTGTATAGAAAGGTTAAACTTCAAAATCAACACAAGGTCCCACCGGGTGTGCCAATTTGTTTACCGTGGAAATTGGTAAACAACCGCTGATCTTCCAAAAGGTTACTTATTTAGTGACTCGCAGGATCGATCAGATTGATCCTAAGACATGGTTGATTTTGGGGGTTTTGACTAAGTTTAATGATGGTTAAATGACAAGAAAATAAAGACAATTTATGTAAATTGCATGAAGAAGAAAACTGGGTAGAATAAAAGAAAGCTTTAAGTAAAGGCTTCGACTGGAAAAGTAAATAAAGAGCAAGTAAAGTTCTAGAAAGTAAATGACTTTGATTAATTAAAATGGTGTTTCACACATACATTCTCAACAATTCTTTCGCTCACACTGGGTACTTGAATCTATATGAGTGACTTGTATATAATTGTGAACACACGCGAAAAACTGCGTGAACAACTAATATTTATACTAAACACATCTCAGGTAACCGTCGGGCAGTTACGCTGCTTCGAGATGACTCCACTTGGCACGCTCACAGCATTCGACGCTCCAGATCTTGGCACGTTGTACTTGGTAACCGCTGGGAACCGTTTTCCCTCCAAACCTTTGAATCTCAAACCGTTCCACTCTGAGCATCGAACACCTTCGTCGAGAGGCACCTTCGACGTCGAAGGCAACAAGGTTCCTTCTTAGAAGAAATTCTCCAAGCCTTGCCATCTTCTGATGAGCACTTCGACAGAATCAGCTGGTCTAAGCCATCCTTCACGATTAATGGTTTATATTAATAAAAACAAGGGTGTCGAATTTAGGAGCCAACAGGAGGTCACAAATAAATCATCGTCCACAGCATTCACTCCATGACCATGTTTGGGCATGGGAGCAGTTATGACGTTGGGCTTCTCCGGAGCGTCAAACTCAATCTCTTTGTCTTTGATCAAGTCTTGCACCTTATTCTTCAAGGCCCAACAATTGTTTGTATCATGACCTGGGCCATCAGAGTGGTAGGCGCAGCAGGCATTCGGGTTATATAGCGGAGATGTGGTGTTGGGATTCTTCGGGGCTTCCCTCAGAGTTACCAGGTTGGTCTTTAGTAATTATGGTAGAATTTGAGACAAGGTCATATTGAGCCGAGTGTACTGTCTCTGTGGTCTCTCTATTCTTTGTTGATTGTTGCATTATGGGGCAATGGTGGGTCTTGATATCACTACCGCATTCACCGCTTAACGATGTTCGAGTCTGCTTTGGCCCCTTGGGCTGTAAACTGCACTAGCTTCTTTCTTACCGGTGAAAGGCTTCTTCACTGCACTTGATGAGGTATCCTTCTGTATTTTACCACTTCGGATACCAGCTTCTACTCTCTCTGCTATCAAAATTAACTCAGTAAACCCAGATGATGAACTTCCGATCAGATGATTGAAAAATGGACCATATAGCGTCCCCAAAAACATATCAACCAACTCCCTATCAGACAAAGGGGGTTGGACTCTTCCAGCCAAATCTCTCCATTTTTGAGCATAGTCCTTAAAACCTTCACTTGCACCCATAGACATACCCTGAAGTTGAGTACAAGTGGGAGCAAGGTCGGTGTTATACTAATACTGCTTGTAAAAAGTAGCCGCAAGGTCCTCCCAATTTTGGACATTGGCTCCTTCCAACTGATAAAACCATTCAAGCTGAGTCCCTGACAGACTATCTTGAAAGAAATGTACCCACAAATTTCTATCAGCAGTGTGGGGTTGAATTTTCCAGACATACGAGCGGAGATGGAGTTTTGGACAGGATACCCCATCGTATTTAGAAAAAACCGGAGCTTTGAACTTATGAGGGATCACCACTCCCGATACCAGTCCCAGCTCTCCAAAATCCAGACCAGGGATCTTCTGAATCACCATAGCACTCAGACAATCTTCTAGTTGTTTGTACCTATCCTCAGCAGGAGGATATTGCTCTTCATCATAATCAGTGTCATCATCAGAAATGGCAGGGCTGGGGCCCTTTTCTTCTTCTTGGTTCTCCCCTTCCTTGGATGAAAAGGACATATCAGCTTGCTGTTTCATCCTATCCCCAAAACTTTTGCCCATACTCAGAAGAACGAACTTCTTCTTCTTCTCTTTCTCTTTCAGAATGAGAGCTTTCAAATCCTCTTGCCCTTTAGCCAAGCTCAAGAACATCTCTTGGGAATTGGGCATTTTGTGCCTGAAGATCTTTGATAGCTTGATCAGAAGACATAACGTGCTGAAATAAACAGCGAAGAAGATGAGAAACCAGTAATGGTACCTGTAATGGCGTGCATGATAATGGGATGCGTATGTAATGATTTAAAAGACTTTGGGAGATTTAAATTTGCAAACCAAAAATAAAACAAACTTTATTAGATTAACTTGTAAAAAATGTTCAACAATGTCTTTGAGGCGTTACAAAGAAATAAATGGAAAACAAATCTAAACTAAAAAAAGAAAAATCAGAAATCCCATGGACGCTTCCCCTTCGTGCTGACGTAGTCATTGATCATTCTTTCATTCTCGAGTTTCCTGGAGAGCTTCAAGATATTCCTTTCTTTCTCATGATAATTTTCCCGGTAGGTATCGCTCTCCTCTTTCAGCTGGATCCAGGATCTCTTCAGTGCCCCAAGATCGGTGGGCATGTAGGGATAAAGGACTGTATAAGGAATGCCCTCTTCATTGGTGGGCTCCATAATCACTGGCAACACATCTTCATAAGGCATTCCAAACTTCTGGGCTCGAGCTCGGACCCACTGGAGATAAGGTTGCATATGGAGAGAAGTCCTTGGTCCCAGCTCTTGGGGATAAGATCTGTTCACCATGCCCCAGGCTCGTATAAACCTCCGGCGATGCTCGTCGATGTCCTCCTCGTAGTCAAAGGCAATATCTGTAAGAAGTAGCTCATGAGGACCGTCTCTCCGAGCACGACCAAACTGTCGTAAAGCTAGGCAGGGATTGTAGGTTATACCCCCTTTGATTCCAAGCAACGGGACATTGGGTTATCCCCCATAACGATCAATGACAGCAGTGCTTTCCATAGCCTTGGAACTCCAAAGAATGCCCGTATGGGCAAGTGACATTATCCTGTAAGACCATCCTAAACCTTCTTCATTTTTCAGCCCGGACTTGGGGAGGTGCGAAATAAACCACCTCGCCAGCAGCGACACGCAACACATGAGAGTCCCTCTTCTTTGCACAGTACGAGTGTAGAGGGAATGCAAGATATCACCCAATAGAGTAGGCACTGGATTGCGAGACAGGAAGATCTTAACCGCATTCACATCCACAAAAGAATCTGGATTCGGGAAGAGAACCAAACCGTAGATAAGGAGAGCTAAGATGTCTTTGAAAGCCTGGAAATCCAAGTTATCCCAGAATAACTGAGCTTGATCCATCAGAAACTTGGCTAAGAAACCTTCAACCCGGCTTCATGTCTCCAATTAGATACTACATCAGCGCGTTTCAAATGTAGAGCTGAAGCAATGTCTTCTGGTCTAGGAGTTTCTTCCTAACCTATGAAGGGCATCTTCTCAAGGATGGATATGCCCAATAAGTGAGAAAACTCTTCCAAAGTGGGAACTAGCTGATAATCTGGGAAAGTGAAGCAATGATGCACAAGATCAAAGAACTGGAAAAGCACACTCGTCATCTGCTCATCAAACTTTGAGGTAACCAAACTAAGAAGCTGACCATGTCTCTTAATGAATGAAGAAGTCTAGGAAACTCTTGAGGCTAACTCTTTGAGTTGAGCAGGTATTTGCACAAAGTTAACTCGTATGGTGTTTCTGCGCATGGAAGCCATAATCTGCAAAACAGGACAAAGATAAATCCCCTCGGTCTTTGAAAGGGTTAGTATAATGAAGTATGCATGCCATGTTATGATGCATGATGTCATGGTAAAAAAACAATAGGTATAGCAGATAACAGACATGGTAAAGGCAAACAAGTCACACAATAGCCCTTAAATTTAAGGCTTGCATAAGGTCTAGGTACTACCCTCTTGAAGTTCAGTTGGTTTCAACCTGTCCTAGAAATAGTAACCGGGTTCTAGAGGTTCTCAATATCACTGACCATCCTCCATCAGTCATGGTTTGCTCACGCAATTTTTTCTTGCGGACGGAACTATCTCGAGAGTATGGTCTCAATGAGTGTAGCATCGAGTATCAACCAGTTCCCAGCTTTATACCGAGACCGGCTATCTCACTACTTCCTATTGGCCAAGTTGGTATATTAAGGGTTCTAAGGTCAATTGATGCTTAATGACACACATAGCAGCCCCGTATTATCCTCGTTTCTCCACAAGGGATACCGGTACAAACCAATGTGCCACATCAACATAGCTACTTCTTCAATCGTATTGGTCTACGCCGTACAGTTCCTTCACAGTTTATTGCTAATTACATAAAAGGTGTCCCCAGATCCAGGTTAGGATCTATAGTAACTCCCAATACAAAACCTTTAAAAGTAAAGCAACCAAAACAAACAAGAGAAGCAATTTATGATGAACTAATCCTAAGGTATACCCCACTTATTTGTCCCCAGCAGAGTCGCTAGTTCTGTGATACGGTGGCAGAACCGGACTGTTTTGAGAAAAATGCTGGTTTGCGTTTTGCGTTTGTGTTCGAAAAATGTCGCGGTAAGCAAGAGTCGCCACCGACATTCATTTTATCCAACTGGAAAGGAAAAAAGCACAGAAAAATTCCTTTTTCGAGATTTTGAGTACGGGGGGTAGATTATAGAAAGGGAAGGTATTAGAACACTTTCTATATGTGGTTTTCCACGGGCTCTTAGGTACTTGCTCATCATTTTAAAAAAAATTGCTTCTGTGTTTGTGTGTTTTGAAAAATTTTTGGTTTTACTTTGTTCTAACCCTTGTATTAGTCCTCAAGAGTGTTACGAAGTGTTTTTGAAAACTTTGTTTGAAAAGAGTGTAAGTGTGAAAAAGTTTGATTTTGAGCAAGTACCTACTAGCATCTACCTACTCGGAAAAAAAAAGAATGTTTCTGTTCTTGTTTCCTTTAGACAGAGCTATCCCACTATTAAAGAGTAGGTAGCACCATCGTCGGTGTTGTAAGGGTCAATTCGAAAGGGACGTACGATCACCAAAGCAATGTTAGGATGTCTTAGTAATAACCCTAGTGTCTTAAGATCATATTCGAGGCAACATTTTCGAGGCGACCTTTCCGAGGCAACATTTCCGAACGAGACTTTTGGACTTTGTTTAGACAGGAGGGCGACCACTAAAATCCCTATACTTAATGATTGTTTACCGAAGGCAACCGAAGTGAGAGTATACCCTAAGAGTGCGCATGTGCGAGTGATTTGATTTCAGTTATTCCCTTTGCACATTAGGGTTTGCTAACCATTTTAAATTAACATACAGTTTTGTCATGCAATCCTATTACCATACATCTAACAGTTAATATTTGCGATAATTAAAATGTGAGAAATAAAAGCTACGCTATTACAAGGCTTTGGGGTAGGGGATTAATTACATAGCCAAAAACCCGTAAAACGATAAATAAAAGAAATTCCTAATTAAGCTATTACATACTGTGAGCTGTTACATTAATATCGTAAAAATAGTAAATGCGCGCAATGAATCGAGAAGGAGAAAAATTAGGGTTTTGACCCCGTCTAAACCTAATTAAAAGAAAATTCGTATTTGTGTTTTTTGGTGTTATTTTGAGAAAAATAGAGTTTAATTGAATAAATAAAGAAAACCTAATGACTAATTAATTTTATTTAAGAAAAATAATTAAATTAACTATTTTTTGTATTTTTGTTTTATTGAGAAAAGAAATAAAAATTAAATCAAGAACAAACCCTAATTTTCTAATTGATTTTAAATTATTTACAAAAAGGTTAGAATTATCCTAAAATTAAATATAGCTAATATTAAATTAAATTTGATAAAAATAAAAATAAAACCTAAATCTAAATTTGTGAAATTGATTTTATGATTTTTGTAAAGAAATTATTTTGTGTTAAAAAGTAAATAAATAAAAGGAATTAAATAAAAAAAGAAAAAATATAAAAGGAAAGAAATAGGAAGATGGGCCTGGTGTTTGAGCAAAAAGGGGGGTCTGAATTACAAATTCAAGCCCAAATGCTCCTAGCCCATGTTGACTTTGCATATCCCATGTTGCAAGCTTGACTAGGCCTATGGTGGACCTCCAAAGGATGGCCCTTGGATCTAGCTTGTTGATGACCTTGATGATGAGATATTGATGATGCACGGTGGATGCCTTGGATGCTTGTACACCTGATCATGTAAGAGAATATAATAGAAAGCAAGTTTGGGGACCTGGGGATCGAACCCAGGCCCTTTGGCATTTTCACAACACACGCTAACCATCTGAGCTGGCTTGTTTTCTTGTATGAAGAGAGACAAACAAACGTTATATGGAAAAACAAAATAATAATATTACAAACGTGCAAAATTTTGAATTGGCCAGTCACAGGATGCCACACTACCCTTCTTCTTCCTCCCACTGTTTCTGAAAATTCTGCAACTTTTACCTACGGACAAAGGGTGTAGGTATAACCCTTGTCCATTCCAAAATCTTATCCCTGCATGATAAATCAATACCATTGATACCAATCAACTCGTTGCAACCTCACGAGCATCATGGTACCACTCTCCATGGCAAATTATTCCTGTGCAAAATCCCTAAAAACGAAACTAAAGCCCTAAACTTGGCAACTTGCTGTATAGCCAATAAAAATGCAATTGGATATTACCATTAGCTTGCAAACACCATAAGGATTAAGAATATGTCCATAAAACATGCTATCAATGCCATAATTATGATATACGATTTCTAAAGAACATGGAAGTCGTGGGGTACTTACAACGCGTTTCTGGGCTTGAGGGAGCTTGCTAAGGGTTGCAATGTGATCCTTGGATGTTCAGCAAATGAATGGTGTTCCTGGAATGGCTTGAGCAAGCCTGGAACTAGGAAATAAGATTGCAACTTTTCATTGAAATTTTGAGATTTGTTCTCTTCTTTTTACGCCTCTAATTTCCTTTCTTTTGATCTGGATATGTTCCTTATGTACCCTAGAACGAATTAGGGTTACAAACTTGTTTCAAATCTTCCTCAATTAAGATCATTGATTCAAGATTTGATCCTTATGCAAATATTTCCAAATCAAGCCAAATCCAATCTTTTTGTGTCCAAATGAAGCTTGCATGATTTTATTTCCTTTCCAGCTGTATAAGAGGCCTAAACATGCACAAAATATCAAGCTTTGATTAGTTTTGATATTTTCATGATTTATTTTAATTTGATTTGATTTAATTGAAACAAAATCAAAATAAATGACAAAAAATAAAATAATGACAAGTGGGAAGGATCATGGGTCGTGGATCATGTTACAAACTCAATGCAAGCATAAAAAGTTGGGCCCATTTGACAAAAATTGTAATTTTGGGCACATTTGACTTTTGGCAATTTTGCAAAAGGGATCAACTTCACCAATGCATAACTCATTCAATTTTGACCCTAGAGATGTGTTCTTGGATTTTTTAGAAAGCTTAAGATGTCCTATAAGCAACCATTTTTGTCTCATATAAATTTAATCTTCCATGTTCATGTATGAAGCTTTGACAAAAAAGGTGTTTTTGTTGACTTTTCAAAATGACCTATAATGTCCAAATTTATATCTTCTTGTGAGTGCATATTTTGAACTTGGTAGCTGAAGATGGATTGTATGGAATTGCATCATCTTAAAAATGAGCTTTGGATGGGTCATTTTTGATAAAGTATGAGAAAGTTATGCTTGGTCAAAGTTGAGTTGACTTTTCCTGTAAAACCCTAGTTTAGCAACTTTTAGGCTTTGATGAATTGTGAGCAATCCTTGATGAATCATGATCAACCCTTGATCAAATGATGAATAATACTTCAAAATGAGGATGTTGACCAAAAATCTTGAAGTTTGACTGTATGTAGGACACGGTTGACTTTTGCCCTAGCACAGTCGATTTTCAGGCCTTTGAGCAATTGACTGAGCAAACTTCCTCTGCAAGGCTTGAAACTTGACATGGATGATCTTGATAACATATTAGGACAATGGTGAGAATTTGGGATCCTTTGAACTCAAAAATATTGATGCAAACTGAAACTAATTTGAGATGGACTGCCTTAGAAGAGAGTTTGTCTGGCCAACCCTTGGACTTCCTTTAGCAATTTGAGGACCTTACTTGAAATGTATTGAGAAATATGGGAGGGAAATTTTGGGGTACAACACTATGCTATCTCTGTTGTTGTGCTCAGAAGCCCATGCTCAGGTTTTGGTAAGGTTTCTGAAATATGCACATGTACCACAGAAAATCTATGTTGATCAGTTCGAAAATTTTGTTGCTAACCTGACAACTGATAATGGGCTAGGCTTTTCTGATGCTGATTTAACTCCCGCATGAAGGAAACATAATAAGGCCCTGCAGATCTCTATTGAGTGTAGGGGCACTACCTTATCTCATGTGTTAGTGGACATAGGTTCTTCATGAATGTATTGCCAAAAGTTGTTTTAGACAAATCTGACTACGAAGAGGTTGTGCTAAAACCCAATGACATTGTGGTAAGAGCTTTTGATGATTCAAATAGAATGGTGCATGGAGAGGTTGATCTTCTAATAAAAGTGGGTTCCCATGTCTTCGAATCTACTTTCTATGTGATGGATATTCGTCCAGCCTATTCATGTTTGCTTGGACGCCCTTAGATTCATGGGGCAGACGATGTTACTTCTACTCTACACCAAAAGTTGAAGTATTCAGTGAAAGGAAAAATCATCATAGTTTGTGGAGAAGAAGAATACTTGGTAAGCCATTTGAACTCCTTCAAGTAAGTTGAGATGGATGGTGAATTCCTCGAGACTCCTTACCATACCTTTGAAGTTATTCCTCAAATAACCCCTGTTGCTAAAGATGCTCTTATTGTTCCTAAGGTTACCATGATTCCACCAAGAATGACTTCTCTAAAAGAATTTAAGGTTGTGGTAGAAGAAGGTGGTGGCACTATTTTGGGTTAGCTTCCCAACATTCCTTACAAGTCCGACAAATTTGGCTTGGGTTTCACCTCAGAAGCTCATAGGGTTGTCCGTCGTGTTCGTGCTAATTCTAGGAGACCGTCATTCTACATCAACAACAATGGAGTTCACAAAAATCAAGTCAACATTATGGAGGATTCTGATAGCGACCGTGACATAGACAGTTGGATTTTCCCTACTACCGGTAGTGGGCTAAACAATTGGAAGGCTGAAGACTTTATACCAATCTCCTTTAGTCAAGAGTAAATGTTGTTTTATATTTTCTTGCTTTCAAGTTTTTGGTTATGTAATTTTAATAGTAACTTTAAGCCTTGTGCCTTTCCTGGGGCACAACGGTCCATTTGTTAGGGTTATCATTTTTCATCCGCATATTTTCATTAAATAAATCATTGGAAGTTTGCATTCAAATTTTGTGCTCTTTGTATTTATTTTACTTTATTGCTTTCAAAATAGCTATGTGTTTTTAGACACACCCATATAACAAATTGCAGATCTACATCCACCCTGGGTCCCATTGATAATAATTATTATATTGCCACTTATGACTTCAACAATCCGATCTACCAAGCCGAGGACAAAGGTGAGGAAGATTGTGAAGTACCTGGAGAGCTTGCTAGATTGTTAGAGCAGAAGGGAAGAGCCATACAACCGCATGAAGAGCTAGCCGAGGTTGTGAACTTGGGTTCTGAAGAGGACAAGAAAGAAATTAAGATAGGTGCCAACCTAGAAGACAACGTCAAAAAGAGATTAATCCAGATGTTACGTGACTATGTTGAGATCTTTGCTTGGTTTTATGAAGACGTGCCATGGCTTGATACTGACATTGTGGTTCACCGTCTACCAATGAAGAGGAAAAGAAAGAAATTAAGATAGGTGCCAACCTAGAAGACAACGTCAAAAAGAGGTTAATCCAAATTTTACGTGACTATGTTGAGATCTTTGCTTGGTCTTATGAAGACGTGCCAGGGCTTGATATTGACATTGTGGTTCATCTTCTACCAATGAAGGAAGGTTGTCCTCTTATAAAGCAGAAGGTTCATCGTATGCGTCCCAAGATGTCTGAAAAGATCAAAGATAAGGTCATGAGCAGTTCAATGCGGGTTTCTTAGCAGTTATGTCCTATCCCTAGTGGGTTTCAAATGTGGTGCCGATACCTAAGAAGGATAGTAAGGTGCATATGTGTATAGACTACAAGGATCTGAATAGGGAAAGTCTCAAAGATGACTTTCCGCTTCCGCATATTGATGTTCTGGTTGACAACACCGCTCAACATAAATTATTTTCCTTCATGGATGGTTTTTCTAGTTATACTCAAATCGAGATGGCACCTGAAGATATGGAGAAAAATGCTTTTACCACACAATAGGGCACTTTCTATTACAAAGTTATGCCTTTTGGACTAAAGAACGCCAATGCAACATATCAGCGTGCTATGGTAGCTTTGTTCCATGATATGATCCATCATGAGATAGAGGTTTACATTGATGACATAATAGCCAAGTCTCATACTGAAGAAGAGCATCTCGACCACTTACATAAGGTGTTTGAGAGATTGAAGAAGTCTAAGTTGAGATTGAATCAAAACAAGTGCACCTTTGGGGTAAAATGTCATAAACTCCTAGGTTTTATCGTCAGTTGTAAAGGTAATGAAGTTTATCCTGTCAAGGTTAAAGCCATTCAAGAAATACCAGCTTCCAGTACTGAGAAGGAAGTCAGAGGTTTCTTGGGACGTTTGAACTACATTGCTAGATTTATTTCCCATTGGACTGCTACTTGTGAGCCCATCTTCAAGTTACTGAAGAAAGACCGAGTTGTGAAGTGGAACGATGATTGTCAGATAGTATTCCACAAAATTAAGGAGTACCTCCAGGAACCTCCAATTATGATGCCACCAGGTAAAGAAAGACCTTTGATCATGTTCTTGACATTATTAGAGAACTCAATGGGGTGCTGAAACAATCGGCTGCGAATCATCAAACAATGAAGTCGCCATCGAACGTCTTTTATCCCACATGAATGAAAATGTAAACATCGAGAAAACCTGAGAAGGTAGAAGTGACGGTCTTGTGACCGAGAGATTGGTTAAGGGAGTCTGTTACGCAAGGGGAAGGTATTAGCACCCCATACGCCCGTAGTACTCTACGGTATCCACTCTTGTTGTCTATCTTATGGGTGTGTTTAATCTATGCTTACTGTTTATTACTTCTAAAGGGAGAATGCATGCAAAATAAAGGAGAAAATAATGTAGGGAAAATAAAGTTGTACTCGCTTGAGCCCTACCCCAACGCCTACGTATCATTTTTGAGGAATTAGAGCTACTGTAGTTCGGCTCACATGTTTTTGTTTGTTTTTTGTTTTTTTATGGATGATGTTAATTTCGCCTTCTTCTGTAGCTCGACCTTTGGAGACTTATACGTTGGCACAAAAGTAAACTAATCATGTCCTTACCTGAAAAGGTTTTTAGAGAAAAGGTGCTCGAGCGCACAAAATGGTTTGAGTTGGTTTGTATTTTTGTTACCTTGAAAAAGGGTTTAAATAAGATTAGCATTTTTATGATTTGCTAAGAAAAGAAGTTATAGTTTTAGATGCATATGAAAAAGGAGGAAGAAAAGTTATAAGGGAGACTAGCCTATTTCTAACCTAACGTTATCATACAATGGAAGTCCTAAGGTTTGGATTAACAAAAGGGAAATGTCTACCTAATGTTAGCATGCATGGTTTACAACTTAAGGTCTAACTTACATCCGAAGGGATCAAGCACGTCCTAAGGGAACATGGTATGTACAAGGATAAAGAAAGCAAGCTAATAAGCTCAGGAGAGTACACCTAGAGAGATCCTATATAAGTTAGCATGCCAAAGAAAGTCTAACAAAATCATCAAAACTATCCTATAGGGAACATACAATGAGAGCGAAGTCGTGATCTCAATTTCTAAATTGAGTGACTTATCAATCAACAAGAAATAAAGGAAAGTGATAAAAGCCTATAGGGAGCATGCACTGAGAGCAAAGTCGTGATCTAAATTCCTAAATTGAGTGACTCATCGATCAACAACCAATGAAACAAACACAAGAACAACACATATAACAAATTAAGTGCAGAATGCCTGCTATAGGTCTTTAAACAGCGGCTTCGAGCACACACTCTTTATTTCCTACTTCTCATGGTATCCAGAAAAGCGGTAAAGAAATGCAATAAAGTGCGAAAATGAGGAATACATTAAGGTCGCGATGATACCGAACAAAGAAGGTCTGTTGCCTCTTCAAAGCCACGCAAGTTATAAGAAAACTCTACAGAAGCTGCTTCACAGAAGCGATCAAAAAATTAATCTCAAAGCATTTCCATTGCGCTAGTTACATCAATATTATATGACAAAATCTTAGCTAAAAATGATAACAAAAATGATTGTTAAACATAAAAGTAATAATAAAAAACTCTAATAAAATTCTAAAGAGGAAGCCTAAGAATTCTAAAATATATGCTACTATTTTGTATCATTTTCGTCATCAAAATTATGAAAAAAAAATTGATAACATTCTACACAGAGGGGGTGCGAAAAGAGGAGACATGGTGTAGAAAAGTAAGAGCTAAGGGCCATGGTCCATGCTGAAGGGCCAATACACATTTTTTTTTGCTTTAGCCATAAAAACAACTTCAAAAAAATGGCTATGGGCCTCAAGAGAATGTGACTCGGCCCACCAATCATGCCAAGGTCCCTTCACTTTTAGCAAATTTGATATTTTATACCAAAAAAGGTTACGAGAATAATTATAAAAAAAAGAAAGAATCAAAACGGAGGATACAATGCGTTTGGAAGAGATGCTAGGGTTGAAAATCAAATGGATGTTCAGCTTCTTCGATAACTCAACTCGTTTCTTCTTTAAAACAAATCATGGCCCCGGTCATCTCCTTCCTCTCAACCAACAGTGCCGCGACCAACATCTTCACCACCGATTCGATCCTAACTGCCACGGCCTCTTCTTCTTCAAACCCTTTCTTCCATGGTCATCAACTCCTCCGATCTCCCTTCAAATTGTTCAATCCTCTATCAATTTCTAATGCCATAACCACGTATCTCACATTAGCTTGCGAAGACCTTCTGTCATCTCTACTTCGCCGGAGACGTTCCGGTGATTCTTCTATGCTGACGAAGCCTAGTGGAAGACTGGAGAACTAATCTGAATCAGGTACGAATTTCCCTTCTTTTTGCGCTTTTGGATATTCTTCTTCTTTCGTGATCTCTGCTTCTGTTTCAGATATCGTTGCAGCATCATTGAATTCTTGTTGAATTTTATTTTGATGTTGAGGTATTGTTGTGTATGCATTGTTATTGCAGATTCGGTTGCTTGAATTATGCAAAGATCGAAGATGTATGGAGATAACATAATCTGATGTGCAATGAATAATAAAGGTTGAGGATGAGAGAAGACACCTCCGAATTCTTGAGAAAGTTCTCAGAAAAATGACGAAGATGTTGCAGCGACCGCAGATGCAAAGAAGTATGATTGTCAGAGAAGCTTTTTCTCTGGTTTTGGTGATTATCCTCAGACTGTTGAAGAATGAAATTGATTATGGTGAGTTTCTCTGTGTGATGTGTATAATTGTATCGTGAATCCTATCTCCTTCCTTTTTTGTTAGCGATCTGTTATCCCCCTCTTCTCTTTCTGGTGTTCTGTTATAAATTTTCTGTTGAGGCAGTTATGGAATTTGTTAGGTGATGTTAGGTAATTGGTTAGAGGTTAGGGGCTTGGCTATTAGTTGTAAAAGTTGGTTAGAAGGAAATTGAAACTGTTAGAAGATGGTAATTATGTTTTTTGTTATCGAATGAACTAGATTTCTCGTTTTATTTATGAACTGTTTTTGGCTGGTTTTACTATCTTGTATTTCTCTTGATTTCCTTCCTTGAACTTAGTGCAGTTCCAGTTTTGAATCGATTTGGATTGTTTTTGCAGAGCTGTCTTGGATGGTTTTGTGTGACGGGCTGTCTTGGATGGTTTTGTGTGCTTAGTGTTATTCATCCAGGTTTGTTCTTGGTACAACAAGTTGTTGGTGTCAAACGCTCAGATCAAGAAGAGATATTTAAAGAAATATGAAGTCACAATGGAGCATGGTCATGGTTGCATAAAGTCAGTGAAGATTGAAGCTTGTTCATGTAGCTTAGGAACTTAACAACTTAGGCATAAACTTAATTTGTAAATTACCTTTCTTTTGTAAAAAGTCCGAAAAATGTAATAGTAATCTTGAATATTTTTTGTGTAATGCTTTGAAGTTTTAATTATAATTTTTTCAAGTATTCGAAGCATTTTCATTCGATGTTGTGATATCAATGTAGCACGATTAACCTTTTAATGGCATTGTAATGATATTGGTAACGTAAGCTTCTTTTAAACTCTTGAATTTTAATGATGAAGCCGAAATACTCTAAGTAGTCTTCTCTTCTAAATTGATCCTTATGCCTCAGTTCTTTGTAAGGGCTATAGTTTTTGTATTTCCTGTATGAATGATAACTATGAATATAGTTAGAATCAAATTTGTATAATGAAGGAAACTTTGTCTTGAAGCCTTTGCATGGATAAATCTCTGTATGAAACATGGTGAAAACCTTGGAACCAAGCTTGTATACCTTTCACATCTCCACACTAATTGAATCCAAATTTAGCACTCATGTGACATGCTTGCACTTTTTAAGAACCCTAATTCAAGTTTGAATTTTCAATTCAGAATGCCTTGCCTTTGACGCACCATTTGATTAAATAAAACCATATTTGATGAAGGACGGATAAGTGAAGCTTTGATCCCTAGCTCAAACTTTAAGACTCTTCCTTGCTTGATAAAGACTCAATGTATCAAACCCTGGTATTGACTTGTAACACAAGTAATTAGGAGAAGTTTTCAAATGAAATCCAAGCATGAGGTATTGAAGTAAAATTGATCAGGGTAAGCATATAATTAACTTTAATCCAATGAACCTCAATTGAAGCATAATAGATGAAAACCTCTGATATTCAATCAAACATAGAGAAATAAACTTTAGCAATCTCGTAGCCTGGTGAAGGATGAAATGTGTAATGATCACAATCACAAACCTTAATTCCATAATTCACTACTTGAAGAAAGAACCAGATGAATCAACTTTATTGGATGAAACCTCAAATCAATAGGAACCCTAATTTGCAAGATCATTGATCCTATGCTAAGTTACTAACTAATGATGCATGATGCGTAAAATGACCTAATGGAAATTATATACATGAGGAAAGTGCGAGATGCATAAACCAGATAAAAGTGAGAGGGTAGGACAAATTTGGGGTATTACAGCTGCCCCTATTTATTCGTCTTAAACTTGAAAGTATGATTGGCGCGTGCCTTTCGGAAGTTCAAGGTTGAAGATGATTAAATACCAATGCCAAAAATTTGTTCTGAAAGATGGTTGTAAGTATTTGTTTATTTTTGCAACATCCACTGAGGAATTAAAAGAGGTGGGACTAAATCGGAGGTATACGTCGATCAGGACACAACGGCATCCGAGTACATCGATCAGGACACGATGACCGAGAGGAAAACACCAATCACGACACGATGATTAAAAGGGAGACATCAATCAGGACACAATAACAAAAAGGGAGACATCGATCAGGACATGATGGCTAATAGGAATACATCAATCAGGACACAATGATTCGCAGGAGAGGTATCGATCAGGACATGATAACCAAAAGGAAGACATCGATCAGGACACGATAACAAAAAGGGAGACATCGATCTGGACACGATGAATGTTTAGAAATTGACACGATGAGTGTTGGAAGATAGCATGATGTAAACACAAAGTCATAAAAGACTTGTAACATGGTGTGATGCCAATACAAGGAAGAGATCAGACTTGTAACGTAGCGTGATGCCAATACAAAGGAGACATCGAACTTGTAACGTAGCACAATGCCAATACAAGGAAGAGATCATACTTGTAATGTGGCGTGATGCCAATACAAGGAAGAGATCGGAATTGTAACATAGTGTAATGCCAATACAAGGAAGAGATCGAACTTGTAACTTAGCATGGTGCCAATACAAGGAAGGGATCTGACTTGTAACGTAGCGTGGTGCCAATACAAGGAATATATCAGACTTGTAACGTAGCGTGATTCCAATACAAGGAAGAGATCAGACTTGTAATGTAGCATGATGCCAATACAAGGAAGAGATAAGACTTGTAACACAGCGTAATGCCAATATAAGGAAGGTATAACACAGATGAGCATTTGAATCGATATAGACGAGTATCGAAGAAAGGTTAAACACGGACGAGTGTTTGAGTCAATATGGACGGGTATCGAAAGAAGATACAGACGGTTATCAAGGAAGAGATAAAATGGACGAGTGTTGGAATCAATACATACGTGTATCGAAAGAATATACAGACAAGTATAAAGGAAGAGATAACACAGATGAGTGTTTGAATCGATACAGACGAGTATCGAAGAAAGGTTAAACACAGACGAGTGTTTGGGAGACTGACATGGATGAGTGTTTGGAAACCGACACAGATGAGTGTTTGGAATCAATACAGATGGGTGTTTATGACTTGGCACAAACGAGTGTTTAGAAACCGACACAGATGAGTGTTTGGAATCAATACAGACGAGTATCGAAGAAAGGTTAAACACAGACGAGTGTTTGGGAGACTGACATGGATGAGTGTTTGGAAACCGACACAAATGAGTGTTTGGAATCAATACAGATGGGTGTTTATGACTTGGCACAAACGAGTGTTTAGAAACCGACACAGAGGAGTGTTTGGAATCAATACGGTCGGGTATTGAAAGAAGATACAAACGAGTATCAAGGAAGAGATAACATGGACGAGTGTTTGGAGAATTGACACGGATGAGTGTTTAGGAACTGAATTATTTGTCAGGCAAGAGCTGACTACCAGATGAAAACTAGGTTTAGAATGACAAGGTGTATTGATTTTATTGGGAATTAATGGAGGTGAAGGACACCAGCTGGGGATTTGGGAAGTGATACCCTCTTGTGGGTATGTATTATTATCCTTGAATGATTCAGGTCTTTCATGTAAGGTACATTATCTGGCTTATGCTTCGTATGCATGTTTGAATTTCTTTTGCCGGAAAGATCCATTCTGATGAGTCGGATATGCGCTTTTGAGGATGAAATGTTATGCAACGATAACTATATGCAGTGAAAAAAAATAGACTTCATGGGGATAAGCGAAGGCTCATTGGGAACCGTTGCTCATCAATAGGGATGCCAATACACATCGGCCCTGGAAGCTTGCAGTACCAAAGATTTTTGGGGATACTGGGAAGAATGCGCACTGGGGAGCTCCAAAGCCAAAGATTATCGATGATTCTGCTGAAGATTGAATTCCCGACAAATTGATTTTATAGGCACGCCACTGAATTTTGAATTGTATTGTAGGGGAAGAGATAATCTGGCTCGAGTTTCTTACACCCTGAACTGTTAAGAGAATGGTATAACTGAATATGCCAAAGAATGGATACTGAACACCATGTGGATCTCTTCGAATACATGCCCTAAGTTTATGCCACACTGGGGATTTACCTCTTGAATCACTTGGGGATAAAAGATGGGCATGGGCACCTGCAAATTCCCCGGTTTAACTCTGCGGGTGCCCCAATTTAGCTCCACTGGGGATGCACTTGATTAACTCCACTGGGGATGCACTTAATTAGCTCCACTGGGGATGCACTTGCGTGTGCCGAGTTAAACATTGACTCTAAACTTTCTGAATTCACTCGGGCAATCAGGCTTGAAATTGTCTGTAGTAGATGAAGGAGGCTCCGTGCCCTGGCTAGGTCAGGGTGACCATTATGATGCTTTTAGCTTGATTGTCTCGTATAACATAATTGGTTTGAGAAAATTTGCAAGTACGGATGAATAGAAGACCAGAATATTCATGCCACAATATGATATGAGGTGGCCTACCCTAATCTCTTGAGTCACGAAATAAATTGCTCTTGATTACAGCTTTCTTGGAGAGATTTGTCGAATCTCGACGTAACTGCCCCCGGTTGAATGAATTTTGAATAGATTTCTTGATGTAATTGCCCCTGATGAACGACAACTTAAAGAGATTTATCAATGTGATAGCCTCTGATTAATATTAGCTTGAAGAGATTTATCGACTTTATAGCCTCTGATTAATATTAGCTTTAAGAGATTTATCGACGTGATAGCTTCTGATTGATAGCTTTGATGGAATGCCCCAGATTTGGCTGGCCTTGGAGAGACCAACTCTCAACTTTATTGCCCCGGATTGGAAGAATCTACTAACTTCATCCCTAAAGGGTGCTCAGACTACGAAGCACCAAGATGCTTTCTCTTGACAGAATCACTGGTTAACATGCCCTTGGATAAGTCATTTCTCTCGTGGTAGCTGACTCTTGCTTCAACAGGGTACTCAAGCCTCTCTTCTATGACAAGATTGAGCTCTTTACCGATTGTTCATTGTGTAAACTTACTTGATGTTAATCAGTTGTTTTATATGCAGAAGAATGTTTATTATGAGAATGATAATTCTAATGCAACACTAATGTAAGTCTTGAAGTTAGAAAAAACTTTGAATGAAATGATGTCACAACTCTGTTGTTAATGAGTCACTAGCTAGAGACAAACATTTGCAAATTCTTTTTTATGAAAGATAATGCAAGCATATGACGCCAACACAGATATTCAAACATACCTCTTAGGAGTCAGTTAAACACTATCTCATTGTAGCACTCTTTTGAATTTACCCATGCTTCAGTTAGGACTTTGAAAGGGTTGTAATGTGGCCTGGTTCACGATTTTAGAAAAAAAGATTTAAGGGTAAAAATTATTTGGTGCCCACCCATTCTCCATGATGTTATCCATTCCTACGTTCAATTGACCCGATACAAGAGTTCATCTCTCGAGGAGAGTTTATGATGGTTGAGGAACCACTACGATTTCTTGGAGTCAACAATCAATAACTTCTGATTTTGGTGTCTGATCACACGACCTTGTTCTCTCAATAGGGATTTTCATTGGTGATCCTTTTATCGCCTTTTAGGCTTTTCAATTTATTTCTCGCTTTCCCTTACTTTTTCCTGGACAAATTATTTTTGAACTTTGATTTGGAAGTCCAGCGGGATGCCCTAACTTTTGCCTAAGCGACTTATTTTCAAGGTTCGACTTAGCGGGGATTTTTGTTTCTTTCTTATTCATAATTTTCGTTATGAACAAGTCGTTGATCTTTACATTGTCTCTGATTTGTTGGAAGTGATCGTGACTGTCTGAGTCTTTGGTAGATGAGGGATAGCCATTGTTGTATCGTCATCTGTTGACCTCCTGATGTGCGAGAGATACCCATTGAGATATCGTTAATGGATAACCATTATTGTATCCTTAAATTCACACTCTTGACAATTGAGGGTTAACCATTTTAGTTTTGACTTTCCTCAACCTTTTGATGGATAACCATTGTTGTATCCATGGATGCACACTCATAATGAGTTCTGAACGCTTGATCAGATTAACTGAAACCTACCCTCCCCAGGGTTAAAATGAGGGTTTTTTCTAAACAGAAAAGAAACTCCTACTTCGAAGGCTCAGAGGGGTTAACGAGGGTCTATCTCCCTTATATCTCTGGTGTTTTAGGAATAGAAACAAGGAATGTACATCGTCAGCAGGTCTTACTCAAAAGCGTACTAACCATAGAATTTTTTGCATTTTTAGATTATCGTCATCCTCCCTCCAATCTTTTCTTAAGCATAGAAATTGGAAACTTGGAATCAATATGCAAGTAAAACATTTAAAGAGTGATAACGAATGGATGAATAAGAACGAAAAGAACACTTCAAGACAAGCATACTTATTACATTAAGATTTTCATTCAAAAATTTGACAAGTTTCTACATGCAATCAATGTTTAAAAAAACAAGCAAGAGTGCAAATGAAAATGCAATAAAGAAACCAATGATTGCCATCATTGAGGAGACTTGACTCTGTATTGACTTGTTGATTTTGACGACTTTCTGTAGCCTTGATGCTTAAGTGGGTGAGAGAATTCACCTTCGGATATGATGTGAACACAACAGTCTCTGGATTGATCCCGTCTTAGGCCTTGTCTCTGGATGACATGCCATCTTTAACCTAATGGGCAGGTACCCCAGAATAATATACATAGAAGATTATTCCAGAAGAACGAATGAATGATTTTCCTAGCGACTTGGTATGAACTGCATCACCAAGCATCTTGCACCATAAAGAAACAATATGGTTCGTCTTCTATCAGAACAACAGAGACATCCAGTTGGTGCAAAAGAGTCTGACAGTTGGCCAAATAGGACTCAGGCTTTTGGAAGAGATGCCAGACATGTGCTTATACTTCAATCCCTTTTCATTTTTCAATATCAAAATCGGGTTCCCTAGAATAGAGTGAAACATCTAGCATGTGTATCGCAATCAGAAGAGATGTTTGTGGGAGGAAGATCCCAAAGATCAGAACTGGAAATAATAGGATCTAATGCATTGGGATCGTATTAACATGCCCATCAAGATTCTTCTATCTTTGCTTAAAAGCTTTTTTTTCATGAATTCACTAGGGGAATAAAGACTTACTACTATTGAACAGATCAGGGAACACAAAACTGTGGAGAGTGCCCCTGATTGAAAAGTCTGATGCCCCGGTGTGGCAACCACATTTGACATTGGTCAACAATAATGAAGCAATGATAGAAGACCTAATAGTAAATGGGAACCATTTGCTGATAAGATATTCCAAGAACTGAAGATAGTGTAGCACTCCATGGTTGAAAGAAATTCCCAAAAGATGAGGAGAAGAGAGAACCTGTTACGGAAGTAAGTGCAAGATTATTGACATCATCATCAGAACTTCCATTACCTGGCTCATTTGAGTGTTCAATTGATTATATCCATGATCGAAGAAGTTTCTGACAACGGGCTAAAGCTTGCATGTACACCACAATCAACCCCCTCGAGATCTTCATATCAGTCAATCCCCCACGGAGTAATTCCATATTGGTCTCTGAACATGTGAAGCAAGGAATCAAGGTGAACCTCTGAGGAGAACACCAGGTCTGAATAAGAATCCCTAATCTTTGAATACTTGTTATGAATGCATGAATATGTATGGGGTGCATGAATGGATGCCATGTCATGTTCTGTCATTTCCAATGAATTTATGCACTTTGATTTTGATTTTTCATAAGGGATGGAAAAGTTTAGCACAAGACTTACGAATACGACCCCCTAGAAATAACAGAACATGTATGTTAAGCATGTGGTAACCATGTTATGTATGCAAATACATGGGATCAAAGTTCCATCACTTCTGAATATCATTGCGGCACTGTTCTGAACTATATGAATATTATCAGATCAAAGGTCCGACATATCTTCTGCATATATAAGAACCAAGTACCATGTAGATCATCAATAGTACGGGATCAAGGCTTCTGGAACATCAGATACTGTTGAGGCTTTTGTTGAACATGCTGAGAATACCAAAATCGAGGCTTCTGGAACATCGGATATTGTTGAGGCTTTTGTTGAACATGATGAGAATACCAAAATCGAAGGCCTGAATGAACCTCCAAGTAAACAAGTCAGGAACTCAAAAAATAAATTTGAGCACCCCATAGTCACTAACAGAATATAGCATCTGAATAAGTCACCAACAGAAATCCAGAACATAAGCATTAGAACCAATAATCATTGTATGACCATAGTCACCATATGTGCATGAGTAACCATATGAACATAGTCACCATCTGTACCTGTGATAATAATTCCCTCCCCACTCACGGGTGAAAACTAGGTTAGGGTAAGGCAAGGGTAACTCGAAAATCACGGGTTCGCGTGAAAATAAAATCATTGCAACACAGACGTGCATGATGAAAATACCTTCAATTTAACCTCATCCAAGCGTGGTGTTGTACCCCAAAATTTTCCCTCCCATATTCTTCAAGAAATTGCCAAGTCAAGCTTCAAAAGTTCCCCAAGGGTTGCACAGTGTAAGAGCCTCTTAAGCAGTCAAAATTAGGGTTTGTGTTCTGATCAAGAAAATGAAGTTTTTAAAGGTCCAATCAAGTCTCATATGCCTACAAATATGGTCAAGCATCCTCATACCAAGTTTCAAGACATTCAGCTCAAAACTGCACAGTCAAAAACCCTAATTGCACTACAGTCAACTGTAGGGGTAAAATGGTCATTTGACAGTCAAAAGTTCAAATTTTTGGTCAACATATCATTTTGAAGTCACAAACATCATTTGATCAATGCTTGATCATGATTCTCAAAGTTTGGCTCAAAAATCATCAAGATGCAAAAGTTTCCTTATTTGGACAGCTGAAAAAGTCAACTGTAAATTGACCAGGGCATAACTTTCACATGGATTATCAGAAAAATTCCATCCAAAGCTCATTTTGAAGAGAAAGAAATTTCCTACAACTCGTCTTCATACTTCAAGTCCAAGAAATGCTCTCACAAAAAGTTATCAATTTCAACATTATAGGTCATTTTCAAAAGTAACCAAAAAGGGACTTTAAGTCAAAGGCCATAACTTGAGATTGGTAAATGAAAATGACATGGAACCAAAGACATTGGTTAGAGGACTCAAATACCTTTCCAAAATGTCCAAGAACATGAGAAAATCTTAAAAATTGAGCAAGTTATGCCTTGTGGAAGTTGGGAAATTTTTGGATATTTTGAAAAGTCAACATTACTTCAAATGACCTAAAATTGCTAATGGGCCCATTTTTCTTCCATAATTCATCATCCATGGCATGTGCACGACCACTTGGCCCAAAGGGAAGTATTTCTTCATTTTTTATTTATTTATTTGAATTTTTATTTATATTAATTCATTTAAATCAAATTAAATATATGGAAAATACTTAACCCAAAGTTTTAAATCTTTTTGTGCATGTTTTATACTCAATAATTCGTGCCTAGCCAAATAAGGAAAGATTTGGATTGATTAGATCATAATTGATACAAAAACACATGGAAAATATTTGAAAAATAAAGCTTGGAAATCAAATCTCAAAATCATGAATACAAGAGATTCTGATCAAATTTGTTAACCTAATTGATTCATTACATAAGCCTAAACATAACCCTAATGCTTTGGACCCTGGAAGCTGCGCAGAAAACCATTATCAAACTTGAAAATTTGGCAAGAAACTCAAAAACTGAAAACCCTTTTGCAGGTTGATTCAAGGCTTAATAGCTGTTCAAACACCTTCCTGGAGGTTCATTGAACGATTCTCAATCCAGAACACTCATCAAAACCTCAAGAATTGGTAACACGAGTGCAAACTGTACCAAGAAAAATTCATAATCGTGTTTTAAAATCTATGCATCCTCATAACATTTTATTCATTGATTCATATTCCTAATGAAATTCTGAAGCTAACCAATATATTTAATTGTATTTTTATGTGCTGTATACGATTTCGCCATTGATGATATTTAGGGTTCAGGAAGCTTCAAATTGGGGGTTTTTAAATATAGAAAAATTGGCCCTCAAGACCACCACCATTCAACTCAGCGCGTCTGGACGATCAGGAATCCATCATCGCGCCCAATTTATGAGCGTCCTAGGCTTGTTCGCTATTTTCTAGAAAGTGGCCTAAAAGGACGTTTGCAAAACCGTGGCCATTGTTGTTATATTTTCAGGAACGAAGAAGAAGACAACTAGGTGGCAGGGAGTGATTGGACCCTTTAAAATTTCGCGCTAAAAGCACTAACGCGTGTTTTTGTCCTTATAATATCTGTTTGATCTTTAATATACAAAGCACGCGTTCAGTACAACTGGCAAGGCATAAGGCTGGCAACATTCCTGACCTGGGTTCGAGCCCCAGGTCTTCATTATCTCTCATATTATTTTTCAAATAAAAATCACATGCAGGTTAACGTTGCTGTCCCATGATACACCTTCAGAACCAAACGTACACGCGTCCAAGTGAGTTCAATCAAAGGCCAAGAATTGAAGCACAGGATAGGTCCCAGTCAACACGCCAGCATACTCCCTGAAAAGTCAAAAGGACCAGCAAGGTCATTGGGCCTGAATTACTAAGGCCAAACCTCCATATTGGGGTCTGAACCCCCAAGTTTGCATATTTTTTTATTTTCTTTACCTTTTTTGTATTATTATTTTTACTTCTTTTCTTTATTATTGTTTTAATTAATTAGTTTTATTATTTTCATAAATATAAAAAACCCATAAAAAAATCAGAAAAGAATTAAAATAATAAATATTTTTATTTCTAATATTTTCATAAATAAATTTGCATGTAATTATTTAGTTTTAAATTAGGTTTGCAATTTTAATTCTTTTCATAATAAAATCTAAAAAATGTAGAAATAGGTTTAATTAATAATTTTTCATCCTTTTTATTTTTTTTTCTTTCATAAATATATTAAATAATTAAATATTTTATTTTTTATAATTAAATTGCATGAAAATAACTTAGGGTTAATTTAGGTCAAAAACTTCAATATTTTTTAATAAATTAAAAGCCACTAGAATTAGGGTTTGCATCTTATTTTAATTAATTCTCTTTTTCATATTAAATCCTAAAATACTAAAAAATACCAAAAAACAAGTTCTTTCTTTCTTTTAATTTTAATTAATTCCTCATTATTTTAACTTTGCAAAAAGGGTCCAACGCCCTCGTTTCGATTTAATTATTAATTCGCATATTATTTTTTTTTAAAATATTTATGTATCTCTCCCAAGGCCATGTAACCTTTTAATCTTCTCGCAATTTTAATTCTTTATTTCTTCTGTCAAATCGGGTCCTGGTTAATTTTGGCGATGTGGACCCGCGCCGTTTGTAATAGCTTAGAATTTACTTCCCCCGCAAATATTTTTAACTGTTAATCAAAAGCATGAAAGAATGTATGGACAAAATAAAAACAAGCGTAGAACACCAATAACAGGACAAGATAAATGCAAATGAAAACGACACACAATTCGCACACACCACCCCTAGTGTACGCCTCACTGTTGCCTTGCCTCGAAAGGTGATCGTCGAGTAGAGGATGTCTTAGTAAGTCCTCATGATCCGGGAACCTGGCATGAGGGTAGCTTCTAAGGTGTCTTCCTATTGCTCTGGTGATCACCATGTCCCGAACCTCGAATTGACCCGAACACCTCCAACGGTGGTGCTACCTACCTCTCAATGGTGGGATGGCACTACTTTAAAGGACATTTACACAGACGAATTCCTTAGGGTAGGTAGACGAATCGTGGATACTTGCTCTAATTCAAAACAAAACAAATCAAAAATACTTTTCACACCAACACATTTTCAAAAAGCTTTCGAAAGCATTTTTCAAACACTCTTGAGGACAGATACAAGAGTCGAACTGGAATTTTCAAAGAAACTTTTTAAAACCCACAGTTGAAAAGCAAACAAACCATTTTTGAAAACACAAGTGAGTAAGTATCTAAGAGCCCATGGATAACCATGGATAGAAAGGGTGCTAACACCTTCCCTTTCTATAACCTACCTCCCGAACCGAGAGCAATCTCTTTAAGGAATTTTTCTGTGCTTTTGTCCTTTCCATTTGGAGAAAATAAAAGACGGTGGCGACTCTTGCTTCCGCGACATTTCGCGAACCAGCGTTAAACAGTCAGTTCCAGATCCACCGATCACAGAACTGGCGACTCTGCTGGGGATTTAAACTTAAAGTGAGGTGTACCTTAGGGCTAGTTCATAACTATGTTTTCAATTGTATTGATTTGTTTGCTTTACTATTGTGGGTTGCCTGGGAGTTACATAGATCCTAACCCGGATCTGGGGATACCCTGTTTAGGTAGCATAAGCTGTGAGGGACCTGTCCGGCGTATACCGACATGGGTGAAGCAGTGGCTACGTTGGTGTGGCGCCTTGGTCTGTACCGATATCCCTCGTGTTGAAACGGGGAGAATATGGGTCTTCCAAGGAGTCATTAAGCACCAACAGACCTTAGAACCTTAAATGACCCAACTTGGCCATTAGAACAGTAGCAGTATGCTACGCCCATTGAGGCTAAACTCTCGTGATGGTTCTGGCCGCAAGAAAAGATTGCGATGCTGGAGTTATGACCGATTGAGGGCAGTCAATGATATTGGGATCCTCTAAGAACCCGGTTACTTCTAATAGGACAGGTTGAACCCACCAACTTCAAGAGGGTACTACCCAGACCCCATGTTGGCCTTAAACTCTAAGGGCTTTCTTTTGTGTGACTTGTGTGCCTTCGTACTTGCCTACTTGCATGCTTGTTATCTGACACATGAACTACTTGCAGGTTTGTTTATAGTCCTTAACTGGGACTCATAACAGGGTTTACTGAGTGTTTTGCAGGTTTTATTTAGTCCTTAATTAGGACTCATGACAGGTTTTACTTAGGTTTCTTGCAGGTTTTGGTTTGCAGTCCTTAATTAGGACTCATGACAGGGTTACTCACATTACCCCATGCATCATAACATCATACCATTGCATACATCCTAACCCATTTCAAGGATCTCAAGGGCTTGTCATGCAGGTCATGATGAATCAAACATCTAGCAAGGGGCAGAGAGGATTTATTTTCCTCTAGACAAAGTTGTCAGGGGCTATGACCCACTGGATATGGTGAGCCTTTGACCCTTGAAGAAGGACTCTCAACAACATGAAGTACCTTCAATCAAGTTACCAGTTTCCAACTCTAACAATTTGTTTACCCCTCGAGGTCCTTGAAATCATTGCATGCATATCATACATATCATTGCATAACAGGTACCCTTTCTCTGCAGGTTGCTTACCTTCTTCGCTGTTTATTTCAGCAGTCTCGTCATGAATCCTGAATCCTCAACCGAGCACACTATCAAGGCCCTCCAGGCTCAGAACGCCCAGTTCCAAGGGCTGATCATGAATTTGACCCAGGGGCAACAAGATCTGAAGGCTCTGCTCTTGAAGAAGGAAAAGAAGAAGAAGAGGACTGTTTTGTTCAGCCCTAGACGCAGATCTGGGAACACCCTGCAGGATGAAGCTGAGAGGACAACTCCATCTGTGGGGAAAGGCAGTCATCAAGAGGAAAGGGTTCCCAGTCCAGTGGTCTCTGACAATGAGACAGATTTCAACGACGAACAGTACCCTCCGGCTGAGGATAGGTACAAACAGTTGGAAGACCGGCTAAGTGCTATGGAGATACAAAAAGTGTGTGGCCTGGACTTCGAGGATCTAGGTCTGTCTGCTGGGGTAGTGATCCCACACAAATTCAAGGCACCTGCCTTTGCAAAGTACGACGGGGCATCCTGTCCAAAGCTACATCTCAGGTCATACATGAGGAGGATCCAGCCCTACACGGCCGACAGGAACTTATGGATCCACTTTTTTCAGGAGAGTCTTTCAGGGACTCAGCTTGACTGGTTCTATCAACTGAATGGAGCCAACATCCGTACCTGGGAAGACTTAGCCACTGCATTCTACAAGCAGTATCAGTACAATGCCGACCTTGCTCCCACGCGCACTCAGCTTCAGGGGATGTCTATGGGTACGGGTGAAGGTTTCAAAGAATATGCCCAAAAATGGAGGGACCTTGCTGGAAGGGTACAACCACCTCTGACTGACCGCGAGCTCGTCGACATGTTCTTGGGGACCCTGTCTGGTCCATTCTTCAACCACCTGATTGGGAATTCTGCTGCTGGGTTTACAGATCTGATCTTGACCGGGGAAAGAATAGAAGCTGGCATCAAGTCAGGGAAAATACAGAATGGTGACTCCTCGAACACTGAGAAGAAACCATCCAAGAGAGAATCTAGTGTTGTCAACGCAGTAACTATTGCAAAGCCGGCCGGGGCTCCTCAGCGTCACAATCAACAAAGGGAAGAAAGACCTAAGAGGAAATTCACTCCCCTCGGCATGACCTTGTCACAGATATTGCCACAACTGCTGGAAACCAAATTGGTAACTCTCATGGATCCCCCGAAGAATCCTAACAGAACACCTTCAAGGTACAACCCCAATGTTCGCTGCGCCTATCATTCCGACAGCCCGGGGCATGCTACAGATGACTGTTGGACTTTGAGAAACAGGGTTCAAGATCTGATTGATGCAAAGAAAGTCCAGCTTGACTCTCCGGAGACTCCCAATGTGATAACTGCTCCCTTGCCAAGACATGGCTAGGATTGGATTTTTTGTTCATTCGGATATTCAATTTGTAATTTTCTTTCAATTGTTCAAACATTTTGTTTCATGTCAAACATTGTTATTTCATTAATGCACTACACCTGTCTGTTTTGAAGTAATTAATTCGTATTCACTATGTGCAAATTATTTTCATATTTTTTCTGATGTCAACTCTTGATCTATAATTCTAAGCCTCTTGAGGGAGGATGACGAAAATGATACCATAATCTACAGTATGCTTTTGAACGGACCCCGCTGATGAGGCACAGGCATTGTTTCAATCCCTAAACACTGGAGTTATAAGGATGATAATCCCTCGTCAACCCATCTGAGCCAAAGAAGTAGGAGTTTTTCTTTTCGAAATTTAAAACCCTTAATCATAACCTGGGGCAGGGTAGTCTCTCAGTTGATCCAAGTGCATAACGAATAGCACCGAAGAGGTCCTTACAAAACAAAGAAAGATGGTGATGGTTCCGAATAATCAAGAAGGACAGGAAGTCATTATATCTCTCAAAAAAAAAAAAAAAAGCCCATTAAGTCAAAACCCATGAAGGAGACTTACAAAACGGGGACATCCCGCTGACTGTAATTCAAAAAAAAGGAAACAGTTCAGGCAAAAAAAAGAAAGGGATAACAAAAATCAAAAAAAAGAAAGAGGTCTTACAAATACCCAATAAGAAAGGAGTGACTACCTATTCAAAATAAGTTATCAACATCCGAATCATCACCGGAAAATCAGAGCAAAGACTCAAACAAGGTCTAACGTATGATCAACTGAGTTTAGGTTTGGAGAACATCACGAAGAGCGGGTGGGTACAAATAAAATTTGAGCCTTTATCCTTTGTTTCTTAAACCGTGAATCAAGCCACGTTATAACCCTTAAAAGTCCTAGCTGAAGCATGGGTTAGTTCGAAAGCATACTGTTACGAAAGGTATCCTGACTCCTTAAGGCCTACGGTAAATACGGAGTTGACATCACGTTTTACAAACAATCAATTGCTTTATGAAAAGAATGCATTTTCAAAATCTTCAAGACAGACATAAGCTTTGCATTTTTGACATAACTTTGTTTGCATATGACTTTTTGTTTGAACAACAGGGAAATTCGCACGAGAAATACCTAGTGAACAAAAGTACTTCCAACAAGGGGGCACGACATGATCATGGTCCAATCATCTGGGGCAATCCAATCAAGATTCGGAGAATCTCTCAAAAGTCCAAATAGCTTGGGGCAAATCTCTGCCTGAATCACTTGGGGCATTGGACGATTAAACGAAGATCTTCTGGTGGCATGGCAACACAATGCTACTGACAGGGGCAACTCCCTACATGCTGAGAGCGTGGACATAGTCGAAAAAAATACTACACAAAATTAAAGACCCGCTAGGTTGACATACCTAGGCAAAAATCAGGGCTTCCCGGCAAACCAAAAGGGTTCGGGCAAAAATAAGGGATGAAAATGAAAAATCTGTACACCCGGCAAGTCGAAAACCTGAAAAGGCGGCTTGGGCAAAAATGGGTATCCCGGTGGACTGAAAACCCGAAAGGGCGGTCCAGGCAAAAGTTAGGGATCAAAGCGTACGACTATGTCCTGTCATCTTATCACTTGCCTACCAGAAGAAGGTTTGTCCATCAAGCTATCAGCACCTCATAGGTCTTCCTCTCCAATATCAGAAACTGGGGCAATAATGAGTTGTCTAAATGATCCGGTTGCTCTGTCCACCGAAGGGCCAAGGTAATTTCAGCTGAAGAATGCGACCAAGAGTGAACGCGTCGTCCGGCTTTATTTAAAGAGTTACTTCCTTAACAGGATATAACTGGGTTATCCTCAGCTAAAAGCCATGGAAAGAGCGTCCCCGACGAAGCTCTCTTACCCCCAGCGAAGTCTATCAACACTTCCAACAGCAAAGATATCCCCAGCAAATTATTATCAACATTCCGGCAAAGTATCTCTCTCCACCCACAGAGTATTGCTCCCCAGCAAGATCGTCAGAGTACTTTCCTCCCTGCAGAATATTCCATTCGCCAAGTTTATTCCCCAACGGAGTCATCTTCTTCTACCGGTATTCTTGCAATCATCATCCCCGGCGGAAGCAAAACCTATTCTCCAACATCAGCCCAGGAATGACTTCCCGGCACCCGTCAAGGATTTACTTTCCTAGACGAAAATACATCCATAAACATCACATTTTCATACATCATGATACATACATATGAAGGATACAGTTAAATGATCAGCTATGTCAAAAGAGACCAATTCAGTCAGAGAAGACAAATTCAGTCAGAGAAGACAAATCCAGTCAAAGAAGACCAGCCCAGTTAAATCCCCAAGGTTTTTCTGATGCTCATCCAGTCAAAGAAGACATGTCCAGTTAAATTACCTCCTAAAGTCAAAGAAGACACCCGTCATTGAAGACATCTCGTCATTAAAGACAACTCGTCAAAGAAGACGTATCCAGTTAAATTTACTTCCACTCGTCGTTATAGACACTCGTCGTGATAGACACTCGTCGTGATAGACACTCGTCGTTATAGACACTCGTCGTGATAGACACTCGTCGTGATAGACACTCGTCGTTATAGACACTCGTCGTTATAGAAACTCGTTGTGATAGACACTCGTCGTTATAGACACTCGTCGTGATAGACACTCGTCGTTATAGACACTCGTCGTTATAGACACTCGTCGTTATAGACACTCGTCGTGATAGACACTCGTCGTTATAGACACTCGTCGTTATAGACACTCGTTGTTATAGACACTCGTCGTTATAGACACTCGTCGTTATAGACACTCGTCGTTATAGACACTCGTCGTTATAGACACTCGTCGTTATAGACACTCGTCGTTATAGACACTCGTCGTTATAGACACTCGTCGTTATAGACACTCGTCGTTATAGACACTCGTCGTTATAGACACTCGTCGTTATAGACACTCGTCGTTATAGACACTCGTCGTTAAAGACCCCTCGTCCATGAGGATAACCTGTCAGTAGAGACAACTCACCAACCTTTCTGAATACCAGATCTGATTCCTGTATCTTGCCAGGGTGTATCTGAAGAGTTCGAGGATCCGATGCCTGAATCTTGCCAGGGTGTATCCGTTGAAGACTAACATTACCAGACTCGATTCCTGTATCTCGCCAGGGCACGTATGAAGAATTCAAAGCTCCGGCTCCTGTAACCAGTCAGGACACATCTACACAAAAGCATCTGAAAACCAGCTCCTGCAACATGTCAGGTACTCATCTTTTCTTTTTGCAGGTACGCAAGCTCTCGCTAAGGAATCTCTTACGCGATCAACATCCAGATGGCATCTATAAGCCCATCCACCTATCCATCATCTCTTAGCATGGCATCTATAAGCCCATCATCCTATTCATCAACCTCTAAATGGCATCTGTAAGCCCATTTCCACCATCACTGCTACTATGTGAGCGCAAATTTCTGAGCACTCTAGTGTTCAATCATCTTCCACCTTCGGATTACGAAAGGCACATCAGCCAATCTGCATCCTCAGGTCTAAGAAGATTGAACAGGGGCAACTGTTGTACCCCAAAATTTGCCCTCCCATATTCTTCAAGAAATTGCCAAGTCAAGCTTCAAAAGTTCCCCAAGGGTTGCACAGTGTAAGAGCCTCCTAAGCAGTCAAAATTAGGGTTTGTGTTCTGATCAAGAAAATGAAGTTTTTAAAGGTCCAATCAAGTCTCATATGCCTACAAATATGGTCAAGCATCCTCATACCAAGTTTCAAGACATTCAATTCAAAACTGCACAGTCAAAAACCCTAATTGCACTACAGTCAACTGTAGGGGTAAAATGGTCATTTGACAGTCAAAAGTTCAAATTTTTGGTCAACATATCATTTTGAATTCACAAACATCATTTGATCAATGCTTGATCATGATTCTCAAAGTTTGGCTCAAAAATCATCAAGATGCAAAAGTTTCCTTATTTGGACAGTTGAAAAAGTCAACTGTAAATTGACCAGGGCATAACTTTCACATGGATTATCAGAAAAATTCCATCCAAAGCTCATTTTGAAGAGAAAGACATTTCCTACAACTCATCTTCATACTTCAAGTCCAAGAAATGCTCTCACAAAAAGTTATCAATTTCAACATTATAGGTCATTTTCAAAAGTCAACAAAAAGGGACTTTAAGTCAAAGGCCATAACTTGAGATTGGTAAATCAAAACGACATGGGACCAAAGACATTGGTTAGAGGACTCAAATACCTTTCCAAAATGTCCAAGAACATGAGAAAAGCTTAAAAATTGAGCAAGTTATGCCTTGTGGAAGTTGGGAAATTTTTGGATATTTTGAAAAGTCAACATTACTTCAAATGACCTAAAATTGCTAATGGGCCCATTTTTCTTCCATAATTCATCATCCATGGCATGTGCACGACCACTTGGCCCAAAGGGAAGTATTTCTTCATTTTTTATTTATTTATTTGAATTTTTATTTATATTAATTCATTTAAATCAAATTAAATATATGGAAAATACTTTACCCAAAGTTTTAAATCTTTTTGTGCATGTTTTATACTCAATAATTCGTGCCTAGCCAAATAAGGAAAGATTTGGATTGATTAGATCATAATTGATACAAAAACACATGGAAAATATTTGAAAAATAAAGCTTGGAAATCAAATCTCAAAATCATGAATACAAGAGATTCTGATCAAATTTGTTAACCTAATTGATTCATTACATAAGCCTAAACATAACCCTAATGCTTTGGACCCTGGAAGCTGCGCAGAAAACCATTATCAAACTTGAAAATTTGGCAAGAAAACCAAAAACTGAAAACCCTTTTGCAGGTTGATTCAAGGCTTAATAGCTGTTCAAACACCTTCCTGGAGGTTCATTGAACGATTCTCAATCCAGAACACTCATCAAAACCTCAAGAATTGGTAACACGAGTGCAAACTGTACCAAGAAAAATTCATAATCGTGTTTTAAAATCTATGCATCCTCATAACATTTTATTCATTGATTCATATTCCTGATGAAATTCTGAAGCTAACCAATATATTTAATTGTATTTTTATGTGCTGTATACGATTTCGCCATTGATGATATTTAGGGTTCAGGAAACTTCAAATTGGGGGTTTTTAAATATAGAAAAATTGGCCCTCAAGACCACCACCATTCAACTCAGCGCGTCTGGACGATCAGGAATCCATCATCGCGCCCAATTTATGAGCGTCCTAGGCTTGTCCGCTATTTTCTGGAAAGTGGCCTAAAAGGACGTTTGCAAAACCGTGGCCATTGTTGTTATATTTTCAGGAACGAAGAAGAAGACAACTAGGTGGCAGGGAGTGATTGGACCTTTTAAAATTTCGCGCTAAAAGCACTAACGCGTGTTTTTGTCCTTATAATATTTGTTTGATCTTTGATATACAAAGCACGCGTTCAGTACAACTGGCAAGGCATAAGGCTGGCAACATTCCTGACCTGGGTTCGAGCCCCAGGTCTTCATTATCTCTCATATTATTTTTCAAATAAAAATCACATGCAGGTTAACGTTGTTGTCCCATGATACACCTTCAGAACCAAACGTACACGCGTCTAAGTGAGTTCAATCAAAGGCCAAGAATTGAAGCACAGGATAGGTCCCAGTCAACGCGCCAGCATACTCCCTGAAAAGTCAAAAGGACCAGCAAGGTCATTGGGCCTGAATTACTAAGGCCAAACCTCCATATTGGGGTCTGAACCCCCAGGTTTGCATATTTTTTTATTTTCTTTACCTTTTTTGTATTATTATTTTTACTTCTTTTCTTTATTATTGTTTTAATTAATTAGTTTTATTATTTTCATAAATATAAAAAACCCATAAAAAAATCAGAAAAGAATTAAAATAATAAATATTTTTATTTCTAATATTTTCATAAATAAATTTGCATGTAATTATTTAGTTTTAAATTAGGTTTGCAATTTTAATTCTTTTCATAATAAAATCTAAAAAATGTAGAAATAGGTTTAATTAATAATTTTTCATCCTTTTTATTTTTTTTTCTTTCATAAATATATTAAATAATTAAATATTTTATTTTTTATAATTAAATTGCATGAAAATAACTTAGGGTTAATTTAGGTCAAAAACTTTAATATTTTTTAATAAATTAAAAGCCACTAGAATTAGGGTTTGCATCTTATTTTAATTAATTCTCTTTTTCATATTAAATCCTAAAATACTAAAAAATACCAAAAAACAAGTTCTTTCTTTCTTTTAATTTTAATTAATTCCTCATTATTTTAACTTTGCAAAAAGGGTCCAACGCCCTCGTTTCGATTTAATTATTAATTCGCATATTTTTTTTTTTTAAATATTTATGTATCTCTCCCAAGGCCATGTAACCTTTTAATCTTCTCGCACTTTTAATTCTTTTATTTTCTTTAATTCTTTATTTCTTCTGTCAAATCGGGTCCTGGTTAATTTTGGCGATGTGGACCCGCGCCGTTTGTAATAGCTTAGAATTTACTTCCCCCGCAAATATTTTTAACTGTTAATCAAAAGCATGAAATAATGTATGGACAAAATAAAAACAAGCGTAGAACACCAATAACAGGACAAGATAAATGCAAATGAAAACGACACACAATTTGCACACACCACCCCTAGTGTACGCCTCACTGTTGCCTTGCCTCGAAAGGTGATCGTCGAGTAGAGGATGTCTTAGTAAGTCCTCATGATCCGGGAACCTGGCATGAGGGTAGCTTCTAAGGTGTCTTCCTATTGCTCTGGTGATCACCATGTCCCGAACCTCGAATTGACCCGAACACCTCCAACGGTGGTGCTACCTACCTCTCAATGGTGGGATGGCACTACTTTAAAGGACATTTACACAGACGAATTCCTTAGGGTAGGTAGACGACTCGTGGATACTTGCTCTAATTCAAAACAAAACAAATCAAAAATACTTTTCACACCAACACATTTTCAAAAAGCTTTCGAAAGCATTTTCAAACACTCTTGAGGACAGATACAAGAGTCGAACTGGAATTTTCAAAGAAACTTTTTAAAACCCACAGTTGAAAAGCAAACAAACCATTTTTGAAAACACAAGTGAGTAAGTATCTAAGAGCCCATGGATAACCATGGATAGAAAGGGTGCTAACACCTTCCCTTTCTATAACCTACCTCCCGAACCGAGAGCAATCTCTTTAAGGAATTTTTCTGTGCTTTTGTCCTTTCCATTTGGAGAAAATAAAAGACGGTGGCGACTCTTGCTTCCGCGACATTTCGCGAACCAGCGTTAAACAGTCAGTCTCAGATCCACCGATCACACGTGGTATATGACATAACTGCACTACTCGGACCACGTCCTGTAGCCTTCTACCCTCACTCTATTCCTAGTGTCCTAGTGCACTCTGGCCTAGATACCGGGCCTTTTACCTCAATAGTAACATCCTAACCCAATCAAGAACTAGATCCAGTACAACAGTAGTATATGGAAAACAATAAAATGTAATGCATACACATGCTCAGGTATATACAAAATGAATAAGTCATAAAGCATATAAATAAACACCCAAAGAAAAGAGAACAAGAGCTAGGAGCGACTCTGGGATGGACCAGCATTTGGTCGACCGATTCCCAGTGAAGTTGCCAGCTGAAACAACCGACTGTAAATCATCAAACAATGAAGTCGCCATCAAACGTATTTTATCCCACATGAAGGAAAAGGTAAGCATCGAGAAAACTTGAGAAGGGAGAAGTCACGGTCTTGCGAACGAGAAATTGGGTAGTCTGTTACACGAGGGGAAGGTATTAGCACCCCACACGCCCGTAGTACTCTATGGTATCCACTCTTGTTGTCTATCTTATGGGTATGTTTAATTTATGCTTACTGTTTATTACTGCTAAAGGGAGAATGCATGCAAAAGAAATGAGAAAAGAATGTAGAGAAAATAAAGTTGTACTCGCTTGGGCCCTACCTCTAATGCATGCGTATCCTCTTTGAGGAATCAGAGCTACCATAGTTCAGCTCACATGTTTTTGTTTTTTTTGTGTTTTTTTATGGACGATGTTAATTCTGCCTTCTTCCACAACTCGACCTTTGGAGACTTATGTGTTGGCACATAAGTAAACTAATCATGTCCTTACCTGAAAAAGGTTTTAGAGAAAAGGTGCTCGAGCGCACAAAATGGTTTAAGTTGGTTTATATTTTTGTTACCTTAAAAAAGGGTTTAAATAAGATTAGCATGTTTTATGATTTTCTAAGAAAAGAATTTTTAGTTTTAGATGCATATGCAAAAGAAGGAAGAAAAGGTCTAAGGGAGACTAGCCTATTTCTAACCTAACGTTATCATACAATGGTAGTCCTAAGGTTTGGATTAACAAAATGTAAATGTCTCCCTAATGTTAGCATGCATGGTTTACAACCTAAGGTCTAACATGCATCTGAAGGGAGCAAGCACGTCCTAAGGGAACATGATATGTACAAGGATAAAGCAAACAAGCTAATAAGCTCAGGAGAGCACACCTAGAGAGATCCTATCTAAGTTAGCATGCAAAATAAAGTCTAACAAAACTATCAAAACTATCCTATACTTTTCATGCAATGAGAGCGAAGTCGTGATCTCAATTTCTAAATTGAGTGACTCATCGATCAACAAGAAAGAAAGGAAAACGATAAAATCCTATAGGGAGCATGCACTGAGAGTGAATTCGTGATCTCAATTCCTAAATTGAGGGACTTATCGATCAACAACCAATGAAACAAACACAAGCACAACACATATAACAAATAAAGTGCGGAATTCCTGCTACAGGTCTTTAAACAGTGACTTCGAGCGCACGCTCTTTATTTCCTACTTCTCATGTTATCTAGAAAAGCGGTAAAGAAATGAAATAAAGTGCGAAAATGAGGAATAAAATAAGGTCACGATGATATGGGACGAAGAAGGTCTGTTGCCTCTTCAAAGCCATGCAAGTGATAAGAAAACTCTACAGAAGCTGCTTCACACAAGCGATCGAAAAATTAATCTCCAAGTATTCCCCATTGCGAAAGTTACATCAATATTCTATCACAAAATCTTAGCTAAAAATGATAATGAAAATGAATGTTAAACATAAGAGTAATAATAGAAAATTCTAATAAAAATCTAAAGAGGAAGCCTAAGAATTCTAAAATATATGCTACTATTTTGTATCGTTTTCATCATCAAAATTATGATAAATAATTTGATAACATTCTACACAGAAGGGATACGAAAAGAGGAGACATGGTGTAGCAAAGAGCTAAGGGCCATGGTCCAAGCTGAAGGGACAATACACATTTTTTTGCTTCAGCCATAAAAACAACTTCAAAAAAATGGCTATGGGCCTCAAGAGAACGTCACCTGGCCCACCAATCATGCCAAGGTCCCATCGCTTTTAGAAAATTTGATATTTTATTCCAAAAAAGGATACGAGAATAATTATAAAAAAAAGAAAGAATCAAAAGGGAGGATACAGTGCATTTGGAAGAGATGCTAGGGTTGAAAATCAAATGGATGTTCAGCTTCTTCGATAACTCAACTCGTTTCTTCTTCAAAACAAATCATGTCACAGTCATCTCCTTCCTCTCAACCAATGGTGCCGCGATCAACATCTTCACCGCTGATTCGATCCTAACCGCCACTACCTCTTCTTCTTCAAACCCTTGCTGCCATGTGTTATATGGTGGCAGAACCGACTGTTATATACTAGTTTTGCATCTGTGTTCGCAAATGTTACAGTAAGCAAGATTCGCCACCGTCTTTTCTTTCATCCACCAAAGGAAATGGTGAAAAGAACAGAAAAATAACTTTTCGATATTTTTCTGAGTAAGGGGGGTAGATTATGGAAAGGGAAGGTGTTAGCACCCTTTCCATCCGTAGTTCTCTACGGGCTCTTAGAGATTTTCTCATTTTGTATCAGTCCTCAAGAGTGTTAACAAAGAAAATGTTTTGTTTGAATTTTTTTTCCGAAAAGTAGTATTTGTGTAAGTGTAAAAAGTGTTTTTGAGCAAACTTCTAACAGCTATCTACTTTTATACTCGAAAAGGGTCGTTCTTTTCCTCTTATCCTTTAGACAATACTATTCTACTATTAGTGAGTAGGTAGCCTTATCGTTGGATGTTTGAGGGACATCCAAGGGACGTTTTACAGTCACGAAGGCAACTTGTGGAGACGCTTTAGCAATTTTCTTTTAGGGACTAGATCATTTACGAAAATTTAACTGTAGGGTCATCGAGGGACTATGATCTTTATTTATTTATGGGTCTTTGCTAAAGCGTTACTGCCTCATGACTGTTTTATTTCTTAAAGGAAATCAAAATGGGATACCCTAGAGGTGCTTGTGTGCAATTATGTTCAATTCAGTTATTTATCTTTTTGTTAAGTTTGCTAGCGTTTGATTATTCATTTTATTATACACGCCTAATTACTAGCAGTTAATATATATTACAGAATATTAAAATGCAGGAATTTAAATCTACGCTATTACAATGCTTTGGGAGGGGATTTACACTGTACAAGAATGAGGGGGATAAAACAGTAAATTTCTTAGTTTTAATCTATTACATCCAGTAGGCAGATACAATAATATGGAAAAATATGAAAAATAGGTAAATGCGCAAAGTAGAAAAGATGTCTGAAAAATTCTAAGGTGAAAAATCTTTTTGTTTTGATCTTATTTTAAGAAAATATAACCTATGCCTATTTAGCTTTAATTTCAAGAAAGAGGTTAAAATAATTAATTTATTTATTTACAAAATTAATTTAATTAGAAAAGACGTTAGCCTAATATTTTTTTTGTGATTTTGATTTAAAGTCAATTTAAGTAAAAGGATCAATAAAGAAATAAAAAGAATAAAAATAAAATATAGAAAGGACATCCTTCGATCCAAGGAGAAAAGAGAAGCTTTGATCAAGAGACAGTCATGCCCTTTTGATTCATGAAGGATGTTGCCTTTCGATTCTGTGAAGGGGATGGGATTTTTAATCCAGGAGGGATGTTGCCTTTTTAAATTCAAGGAGGGAGTTGTTCTTCGAATTGAACTTGCAAGGAAAATGCTGGCAAAAAATAAAGATGCAGGACCTGGGTATCGAACCCAGGTCCTTCTCCCTAATTCGAATCTTCTGTCCTCAGGCCTAAGCTTATTTTAACTTGAAATGGGCTATGCCATGAGTTTCGAAAGGCAGATCATGTCATGCCTTTCGATGGCGTGATTTTATTCCTGCATGTTATCTTGTGTATGATATGCTCATATAAACACAAATGGTATTAGCAACACATATATACCAATAATATGTATTTAGAAGGATTAGAAATGCAGTTTTGATTTGGCTAAATCCTTACCAAATGGAGATGCTTTGATTTATGAATTTGGGCGTGGCTTGGCTTGGAATAAATTCTTGGGAATCTCAGGAACACAAATATAGCCTTCCTCGGGATTGAGGGTGCCTGCAAAGAAAACTAGTTAGAATTTTGATCCTTTCTATGGTGGTGTGAGTATTCTCTTTTTCTAGGCAATCTGTCTGTGTGTGATGCAACACTTGTGATCTCTTTATATAGAGGGTGTAGAGGGGATAAGAAGGAAATGGTTTAAATATCCTTGATTATGTGTTTTAAAGCCATGAATGAGAATTTGTAACATTGGGTAAAAACATGGGATCTTGTCCTCTTTTGAAATTTAAATGTATGTGGACATTTTGGCTCCTTCGAATGCCTTCAGTTTTTCATCCTTCGATTGGGCCTTAAATTGCCTTTTTTCGAATGAACCTCATGTTTCCTTTTTTCGAATGGACCTTATGTTGTTTCTTTTCGGATGGACCAAATGTTGTCTCTTTTTGATTGGGCCTCGTGTGTAGCCTTCGAATGGGCCTTCTGCATTCTCCTTCGAATGGCCAGCAATAAGTGTCCTTCGAATGGACTTTTGGAAAGCCATAGTGTAGAAATTGGTCTGTCAAAACTTAGCACGAAGGAAGTTCCTGCCTTGTACAGGAATGCATGCAGCAGGTGTTTTCCTTATAGGCGTGAAGAAAATTCCTGCCTTGTGCAGGCAGGCATGTAGGCCATTTGTCCCAATGGGGGCTTGTGTGAAAGAAACCAAAGGTGCTTAAAAACAAAAGAGGCCCAAAGATAGTTCCAAATGAAAGAAGCCAAAGGTTCTTCAAACGAAGGAAGTCAAAAAGAACTCCCATTATTTCTGAATCGAAGGGAGCCATTTCAAAGGAAAACAAAGCTCAATCGAAGACTAGTGAGTCAAGCTTGTATCGAAGGTTTTTAAGGGCTCGGTCGAAACTTGTTGTTATACCAATCGAAAGGCACTATTTAACTGCCAATCAAAGGATATTGTTGAACTTCCAATCGAAAGTAACTTTTCTAATATTCAAAAATGTCCTCTTTCTTTAACCAAGTGTTTGTAACCATCATGTGAAGGAAAAATCTTAGGAAAATATGAGTGGGCAAATTTTGGGGTACAACACCATGGTCATCATCTCCTCTGATCTCCCTTCAAATTGTTCAATCCTCTATCAATTCCAAATGCCATGACCACGTATCTCCCATTAGCTTGCGAAGATCTTCTTTCATATCTACTTGGCCGAAGACGTTCCAGCAATTCTTCTATGCTGACGAAGCCTAGTGGAAGACCGGAGAACTAATCTGAATTAGGTACGAATTTCCCTTATTTTTTCGCTTTCGGATATTCTTTGTCTTTCGTGATGTCTGCTTCTGTTTCAGATATCGTTGTTGCGTCACTGAATTCTTGATGAATTTTATTTTGATGTTGAGGTATTGTTGCGTATGCGTTGTTGTTGCAGATTCGCTTGCTTGAATTGTGCGAAGATCGAAGGTGTATGGAGATAACATAATTTGATGTAGAGAGTTGATGTGAAGTGAAGAAGAAAGGTTAAGGATGAGAGAAGACACCTCCAAATTCTTGAGAAAGTTCTCAGAAAAATGATGAAGATGTTGCACGCGGATGCATAGAAGTATGATTATTAGAGAAGCTTTTTCTCTGGTTTTGGTGATTATCCTCAGACTGTTGAAGAATGAAATCGATTCTGGTGAGTTTCTCTGTGTGATGTGTATAATTGTATCGTGAATCCTCTCTCCTTCCTTTTCTGTTAGCGATCTATTATCCCCCTATTTTCTTTTTGGTGTTCTGTTATAAATTTTCTGTTGAGGCAGTTATGGAATTGGTTAGGTGATGTTAGGGAATTGGTTAGAGGTTAGGGGCTTAGGGTGTTAGTTGGAAAAGTTGGTTAGAAGGAGATTGAAATTGTTAGAATATAGTAATTTTGTTTTCTATTATCGAATGAACTAGATTTCTGGTTTTATTTATGAACTGTTTTTGGCTAGTTTTACTATCTTGTATTTCCCTTGATATTCTTCCTTGAACTTAGTGCAGTGCCAGTTTTGAATCGGTTTGGATTGTTTTTACAAGGCTGTCTTGGATGGTTTTGTGTACTTAGTGTTATTCATGTAGGTTTGTGCTTGGTACAACAAGTTATTGGTGTCAAATGCTTGGATCAAGAAGAGAAAATTAAAGAAATATGAAGTCACAATGGAGCATGGCCATGGTTTCATAAAGTCGACGAATATTGAAGCTTGTTCATGTATCTTAGGAACTTAAAAACTTAGGCATAGACTTAATTTGTAAAGTCTCTTTCTTTTGTCAAAAGTCCAAAAAATGTAACGGTAATCATGACGATTTTTTTGTGCAATCCTTTGTAATGCTTTGTAGATTCACTTATAATTTTTTCAAGTATTCAAAGCATTTTCATTCGATGTTGTGATATCAATGAAGCACGATTAACCTTGTAATGGCATTGTAATGATATTGGTAATGTAAGCTTCTTGTAAACTCTTGAATTTTAATAATGAAGCCCAAATACTCTAAGTAGTCTTCTCTTCCAAATTGATCCTTATGCCTCTAAGTTCTCTATAAGGACTATAGTTTTTGCAATTCCTATATGAATGATAACTATGAATATAGTTAGAATCAAATTTGTATAATGAAGGAAACTTTGTATTGAAGCCTTTGCATGGATAAATCTCTGTATGAAACATGGTGAAAACCTTGGAACCAAGTTTGTATACCTTTCACATCTCCACACTAATTGAATCCAAATTGAGCACTCATGTGACATGCTTGCACTTTTTAAGAACCCTAATTCAAGTTTGAATTTTCAATTCATAATGCCTTGCCTTTGACGCACCATTTGATTTAAGAAAACTCTAATTGATGAAGGATGGATAAGTGAAGCTTTGATCCCTAGCTCAAACTTTAAGACACTTCCTTGCTTGATAAAGGCTCAATGCATCAAACCCTGGTATTGACTTGTAACACAAGTAATTAGGAGAAGTCTTCAAATGAAATCCAAGCATGAGGTATTGAAGTAAAATTGATCAGGGTAAGCATATAATCAACCTTAATCCAATGAACCTCAATTGAAGCATAATAGATGAAAACCTCTTATATTCAATCAAATATATAGAAATAAACTTTAGCAATCTCGTAGCCTGGTGAAGGATGGAGTGTGTAATGAGCACAATCACAAACCTTAATTCCACAATTCACTACTTGCAGAAAGAACCAGATGAATCAGCTTTATTGGATGAAACCTCAAATCAATAGGAACCCTAATTTGCAAGATCATTGATCCCATGCTAAGTTACTAATTAATAATGCATGATGCGTAAAATGACCTAATGTAAATTATATACATGAGGAAAGTGCGAGATGTATAAACCAGATAAAAGTGAGAGGGTGGGATAAATTTGGGGTATTACAAGTGTGTATTGGGGAAACGCAACGAGTCTGGTCGAAAAGAGCATGCAATATACTACCTTAGCAAAAAGTTTACCGACTGTGAAATAAGATACTCACTGCTCGAGAAAACTTGTTGCTCTTTGGCATGGGCTGCTCGCTGGCTAAGATAGTATATGTTGACCCATACTACTTTGTTGATCTTTAAGATGGATCCAATAAAATACATATTCGAGAAACCCTCTCTGGAAGAATAGCAAGATGGAAAATGGTCTTGACAGAATACTACATTCATTACACTACTTAGAAAGAAATCAAAGGAAGTGTATTGGAAGATCATTTGGCTCATAAAGCTATAGATGACTATCAGTCTATGAATTTAAAGTTCCTAGATAAGAATATTATGCTAGTTACTGATTATGAAGAAACTGGACCATATGAAGGACCTGAACCGAGATCCCGATGGACTATGGTTTTTGATTGAGCTTCCAACGCACTTGGTAATGAGATTGGTGTTATGATTGTCTCTCCCAAGGGTTTCCATACACCCTTCACCGCCAGATTATGTTTTGACTGTACTAACAATATGGCTGAGTACGAAGCATGCATCATGGGTATCAAAGTTGGCATCAATATGAGAATGAAATTCTTGAATGTATATGGGGACTCAGCCCTAGTGATCAGTCAAATTAAGGGAGAATGGGACATGAAGCATCTAAAATCATTCCTTTTCAAGAGCATGTGTTGACATTAATCTCGTACTTTAAAGAAATCACTTTTGAACATATTCTGCGAGAAGAGAATCAATTGGCAGACGCACTAGCTACCATGTCATCTATGTTCAAAGTCAGGTGGGATAATGAAGCTCCTCGAATTACTATTGAGAGACTAGATGAGCCGGTGCATTGTTACGAAGTCGATATTAACGGAGTAGAGGACAATCCTTGGTACCACGAAGTAAAAAGATTCCTCAAAACTCAAGAGTATCTAGAATGAGAATTTATCAATGTTAAGAAATTTATAAGGAGGTTCTCCGCCAAGTTCTTTTTGAGTAACGGAATCTTGTACAAGCGCAACCATGATTCGACTTTGCTTCGTTGTGTAGACAAGAAGGAAGCCGAGAAAATTATGGAAGATATGCATGAAGGTTTCTTTGGTACTCACTCTAGTGGACATACAATGGCTAAAAAGATTCTAAGAGTAGGTTATTAGTGGTATACCATGAAAATTGATTTCCATCATCACTCTAGAACTTGCCACAAATTCTCGATTTATACCGACAAAGTACTTGTGCCTCCGGTTCCTTTGAATGTATTGACTTCTCCTTGGCCGTTTGCAATATGGGGAATTGATATGATTGGAGAGATCAAGCCTAATGCTTCCAATGGGAATCGTTTCATCCTTGTCGCTATTGATTACTTCACAAAGTCGGTAGAGGAAGCCTTGTTTGCTTCTGTTACCAAGTATGTTGTGGCTCGTTTCATTAAGTATAACTTTATCTGTAGGTATGGCATCCCTGAAAGAATCATCACGGGTAATGGTACCAATCTTAACAATACTATTATCACGAAACTCTGCATGCAGTTCAAGATTAAGCATCATAATTCTTCTCCGTACTGGCCAAAGATGAATGGCGCAATGGAAGCCGCCAACAAGAATATCAAGAAGATCCTATAGAAGATGACGATGAGATATAAAGATTGGCATGAGATGATACCATTTTCTCTTCATTGTTACCGCACTTCAGTATGTACATCAACTGGGGAAACCTCGTTCTCTCTAGTCTACAGTATGAAGGCTGTCTTACCTGTTGAAGTCCAGATTCCTTCTCTAAGGATTATGAAAGACGCATATTTAGATGAAGACGAATGGATTTAGAGTCGACTTGACCATATAAATTTGATTGATGAAAAAAGGCTTGTGGTTGTTTGCCGTGGTCAGATGTATCAGAAACACATGATCAAGGCCTTTAACAAGAAAGTCAAACATCAGGTGTACCAGGCCGGTGATTTGGTAATAAAGCGCATCATCCTACCACAAGGTGATCCCAGGGGAATATGGACTTCCACACACCAAGGACGGTGAAGATTTTCTACACCCTATGAACGTGGACATAGTAAAAAAATACTACGCATAAAAGAGACCTGCTAGGTTGAAAGTCCTAGGCAAAAATAAGGGCATCCTGGCGAACCAAAAGGATTCGGGCAAAAATTAGGGATATATATATATATATATATATATATATATATATATATATATATATATATATATATATATATATATATATATATATATATATATATATATATATATATATATATATATATATATATATATATATATATATATATATATATATATATATATATATATATATATATATATATATATATATATATATATATATATATATATATATATATATATATATATATATATCCGGCAAGTCAAAAAACCTGAAAAGGAGTCTTGGGCAAAAAAGGATATCCCAATGGAGTGAAAACCCGAAAGGACGGTCCAGGAAAAAGTTAGGGATTAAAGCGTACGACTATGTCCCATTGGATCACCCATCTACTTACAACCAGCTTTATTACTAGCGTCCAGTTCAAATGGTACAGATCAATTCAATCATCTTGTTCCGACAGCAAGTGATAAGATACTTGAAAACATAGGGGCAATAACAGAGTTGAAACTCGATGGATCGTTTCCACATAGTTGTTTTTATTTGTTTATCACTTTGTACCCCTTTTCTACAATGATTTCCTCTTACTAGGATTTTCGTCTTCTTGTATAAAATTTCCTACTTATAGGCAAACTTTCAGAATCAATGCAACTAAATATATTTAAAAATTCAAAATTAATTTTACTTTCTCTGTTTTCTTTGCAAAAACGTACAATGATTATGTTAAATGAACATATGCATTTGAATATGATTACTGCTTATAAAACGTATGCATGAAAACAGGATTAGCATTTACTAAAGACTCTAGGAGTTGGGGTAATGTTCAAAAGCTGCCCATAAAACCCCATAGAGAAAACTCCATGGAACTATCTCTACAGAGCTATCTTCACAAGCTCATCTCCAAAAGAGATATATTCCCCAACAAGTCTAATATGCCCTCAGACAAAAAATTGGGGAATCTTCCAGCAGTTCCACTACATATCCCAGAGGGACAACTTGACATGATCATCTTCCCCAATAGGCCCCTAGCGGATAAGGAAGTTTGATCATTTCCCCAGCATACTATGGAAACTTCCTCAGTATAGTCTACAGGATTTAATTCCCCAACAAAGTTTATTTCTCCAATACTGCAAATTCCCCAACAAAGTTATCTTCTTCAGCCATATGTCATTCAACATTGTCTTCCCGAGAAGCTCTGATACCCATATCTAAAACCTAGTCAGATAACACATCAGAAGAATACCTATCTCTTTTATCCCCAGTCAGGGTACTTAAGAATCAAATCCTTCTACGAAAAGAACGACAAACGATCGACTCTCCTTGAATGCTATTATCCCCTAATAGAAGTCGAACATTCCAAGCGGAGTGTCCCCAAACAGAAAGCGGGAATCCCTAGTAAAGTCATTATAAACAAAAATTGTAGAATTACTTTCTTCATCCCCAACTACAGTCTGGGATTTATTTTCCCCATCTAGACGTTGTTACAAGAAGCTACTGATACACTCCAACGACATATTGCATCCATACATCATTTGCAAAATATCATAACATATGCATACGAAACACATATATTATTCTCATTTATTTTGAGAGAATCATTATGCAATACTTACATACATCATAACATTGCATGAAACTAACTTTTGTTTCAGGTTAAATAGATGAATATTATCAAATTTATAGGCAGGTTGTAGATCAATTTTTGAAAAAGGACGGGGTGTACATCTACATGACCAGATGATTTCCCTCATAGACTAATTTTGATGATCATTTCCTTCAGAGATTCATTCTGAAAAGCATTTATCTTAGATAAAATTGCATAGATTCATTCTTAAAATCATCAGTCAAATAAAACCAGACGAAGATACAGTTGGGCAAAGATTGATTTGATCCACTTCTGGATACAGTCGGACGTAGATTCATTCCAATACATTTTTCAGATACAGTCGGACGAAGACTCATTCTGATCCATTTCTAGATATAGTCAGGCGTAAACTCACTCTAGTACATTATTCAGATACAGTCGGGCGAAGACTCATTCTGATCCTCTTATAGATACAGTCAAGACATAGACTCATTCTAGAACATCATTCAGATATAAATCAAGACATAAGATTCATTATGACACTCCCCAAAATGTCTGCTAGATACAGTCAGACACAGACTCATTCCAGTATAAGTTTTTAGATTCTGTCTGGCATAGACTCATTTTGATACTCCTATCAATATTTAGTTTGGATGGCATCTATAAGCCCATCTCTGACAGCATCTCATCACCTTTTATGAATGGCATCTTAGAGCTCGTTCAAGCAGTACCATCAACCAACAACGTTACTTCATGCACACGTGAGTGCAAATTTATGGGCACTTAAGTGTTCAATCCTCTTCCACCTTCAGATCTAGAATAGAGGACATGCCAATCTAACTAATCATGTTTAAGAGGATTGAGCAGGGGTAGCTATTGTACACTAAAATTTTCCCTCCCATTCTTGAGACAAATTGATTAAAGATACCTCCTCATGCTCATGAACATCTCAATTGCTCAAGACTACTCAAGGGTTGACCAAACAAACTCTCCTCCTAAGAAATTGACCTACAACTAGGGTTTTGATTTTCTCAAAGGAAATTGGACTTCTAATGCCTAAACGGGATTTCATGGTTTCTCATGTGTATCAAGGTATCCTCATGGAAAATTTTGCTCAGTCAATTAGCCAAATGATTGAAAATCAATTGTATTGGACAAAAAGTTAACTTTGACCAAATCACAGTCAAACTTCAATATTTTTGGTAAACATCAAGATTTTAAGGCCACATTCATCATTTGATCAAGGGTTGGTCATGATTCAACAAGAAAACTCAAGATTTATCAAAAGTCAAAAGTTACTAAATTAGGGTTTTCTTAAGGAGAAGTCAACTGAACTTTTACCAAGCATAACTTTCACATACTTCATCAGAAATTCCTCAACCAGAGCCTATCTTGAAGGAAATTCAATTCTCTACAAATTTGTCTCTCTAAGCTCAAGCATAAAATGCTACATTTGAAAGATATGGTTCAAAACATTACAAATCATTTTAAAAGTCAACAAAAATACTTTTTTGTCAAAGCAATTTACATCAAGTTAAAGTATTCAACTGAAAAAATGACCAACATGAAAGTTGTAGGAGACATCTTGAAGTTTCCAAAAAGTCCAAGATCATCTTCATATGATTGGTGCAAGTTTAGCAATTTTGAGAAAATTCATGAATCCTAAATTGAGCAAAGTTGAACTTTTGGGCTAATGGGCCTAAGTTTTCAGGTTCAAACGTGTTCATGACTTCATATTGGACCTATAAGTCCATCCATGCATGGCCTTGATTTTTTATTTTATTTATTTTAATTTTATTCAAATATTTTTCAAATAAATCAAATAAATTTCAACATGTTGATACAAGGCATGTGGACTTTAGTTTTAATCATGTTGGAGGCCCATAAAACCTACTTTGAAGCTAAAGAAACCATGTGGCCTTGTTTGAAACAAGTTTATATTGGTTTTTGAAAATTTAAACTTATTTTCAAACAAAATCAAAGATATTATTTCATGAGATGTCCAAGCCCACCATTTGAACTAAATCACTCTTCTATATATACATAAAATTTTCAGACATCAAATACCACACATTGCTTCTCAAGAAACAAGGGTTTGAGGTTGAAAATTTGCAAGAGAAGGAGTAAATTCAAATTACAGTTTTCATCCATCCTCAAGACCAGATAACTACTCAAATCAATCCCTGAGGTATTATAGAGTAAGTTCCAATCATTCTTGATGATCAAATGTGTATAAATCATGCATTCAAAACATCATCGGTCATGCATATATTTTGAATTTTGTATTTTAATGTTTACGATGCTTTGTTTCAAACTAAAAATTTCAATGTGTTCCAAAGGTAAAATAATACAAGTTTTATCCCTTGCATGAGGCCCATGATGCCAGAATACCAAATTGCCATTATTGCACCGTGTTATTATATTTTGATCGTATCTCACTGTACATGATGCATTAGCCAAAAAGGAGATCACCATTGAACTCGCAATGGTTGAATTAAGTGGATTGTAATCTTGCTTTCTTTTGATTTGGCCGTTTACGCAGGTTTGGAAAAATTGATCGCCGAAGAAGATGACCAGAGCTAGGGCTCCGACATCTCTCCGGCCCACTGGTTGTTTAACCTAGGTGTGTCACATGTTCATTCGTCCATTCAAAATGTAGGGACCCCACTAGCACACGCGTGCAATTTTGTTTGACTTCTGATTTTTTAATTTTAATTTATATTATATTTAATGATGTTGATTAAACCAACGCGTAACCACAAGTGTCCCAGTGGTAAGTATGATGTTCATTATGCGTAAGGGTGTGGGTTCGATCCCTACATTTTGTCAATTCCTTTTTTTTCTCCAGATTTCAACACATGTTTATGATATGTTGAGCGCTTCCTATTCTCAATCACAAAAAACAACATGGCGCAGTGGTAAATGGCATAATTTGGGAATGGAAGGGCGTGGGTTCAACACCCACCCCATGCACCTATTTTTATTATTTTCTATTAACCCTAATTTTCACTCTTTTTCTTAATTAATTCCTTTTCTAATTAATCATTAACAAAACCTTAAACCTTTTTTCACCATAACAAATTAGGGCTGGGTTTTTTAATTAGCAATTAAGTTTTTGACATATTTTTTTACTAATTAATTAATTAACTTCTTTTCTTAACATTAAAATAAATTATAATTTAAGTTTTAATTACTAATTATTAACTTAAATTATTTTCTACAAAAAAACACAAAACATTAAAACACTTTTCTACATCTTTTCTTGTTTCTTTTGCTATTTAATTTTCTTAGACAAAATGTATAGGTCGCACTATCAATGTAATAACTTAGATTTATATTCCCGCGTTTTTTTTATTATGTATCTGCTCCGAGGATGTAATAGCGTAGGTTTACTTTCCCGCAAATTTCTATACCTATGTATCTACCCCAAAGCCATATAATAGCCTAGGATTTTATATTTCGCACTTTATTTTTCTGTACATATTTAACTGTTAGTAACTAGGGTTTGTATGAAAAGACTAAAAGCACACATAGAAAACCTAATTCACCAGATAAGATAACTTAAAACCAACATTCTTCACACTTGAAACTTTAGGATAACCTCTCTTGTTGCCTTACGATACTTTGGTAATATCCCTCGAAAGTAGGGATACTTTAGCAAAAGACCCTCGATTAAATCATTATGGTCCCTTTCGAATAAAGATCAAAGTCCCTCGATGATTCTCCGAGTTTCCTACAAAATGATGATAGTCCCTCTGATACAATTGCTAAAGTATCCTTACATATTGCCTTCGATGACCATACAATGACCCTACGCATGTCCCTCCACATCCAATAGACAGGGCTACCTACCAACTAATGGTATGGATAGTACTATCTCTAAAGGAGAAGGAAAATAACAAGAAAGACTTTAGTGGGCGGGACTCTTGATTGCTTGCTCACAAACGAAACATTTCTCACATCACACTATCAAAACAAATATTTATAAAAAATACTCTGGATACATTCTTGAGGACTGATACAAGAATCATTACAAAGTTATCCTTACATTGGCATTTCAAAATATTTTCAAACAAATCACACACGCACAAAATAATTTTTCAAAAGTGAGCTAAACAATTAAGAGCCCATAGATAAATACGGATAAAAAGGGTGTTAACACCTTTGCTTTTCATAACTTACCCCCCGAACTCAAAATCTATCAAAGGTCTTTCCTGTTCTTTTCACATTTCCTAAATATTGGATAAAAGAAAAATCGGTGGAGACTCTAGCTATCTGAACATTTGGATAAAACAAAAAAGTTAGTTCTCCCACCGTATTACAATGTGCTCCGGTTCCAAGAGGGAATCGATCCTATGGTGTGGATCTTTGGAGGGAGATGACCTAGTGTTCATCAGTGAAGTTTGGTACCACATGCATGAGTCAATGTTGCTGCATTGCAAACTCTATGTTGTTATATGATTATTGATTAAATGATGTCTTTATGATGTTATGACTTAAGTTATGCTTTGATGATGATTGTTTAATTGAGGATATAATGATGTTGCAAATGAATTTATGATGTGAAGATGTGAGTATAATATGTGATGTATGTCGATATATGGATTTCTTGATGATTATGGTCGTAACTACTATATTTATTCCATATATCATTTGTAATGATTTGTGATTAGTCACCCTTTATGTTTAAATGTTGTTCTTATTTCTTTGTTTTGATGTGAATGGCATTATGTTTGGTAAAACTAACTTAGCTTTGACATTTTGAATAAATATGTTCTATATACTGAATCAACATGTCCTATACGATGTCATATGCATGCTGTTTCGACATCGTGATTATGTACATTGGGATTGTTGGATTTTCTAGTTTGTTTCAAGTACAAAATATTCTGTGAATATTATGATATCCTATGTGGCGCTCAGTTTGAAGATTGAAGAAGATTCAAGATGATTTAAAGGAGAATTGTTAGTTTCTAATTATGGAAATAATTTAGGAAATTAATGATTGATGTCCTATCTTTGAGGAGATAATCCTGCAATGCCTGTTTTTATCCAAATGTGATTTGTGAAGCCCAAATCCATTTCATTGAAGATTATAAATGGTGGCTTCAACCCTAGTGGTTTTTTACGAACTTACACTGTATTTTGATTAGGGTTTGTATGCTTATTTTGAGCCTCTCGATTATCATGTTGATAAATGAGTAGGTTCTGTCAATCATTCCAAAGCTTGTAAGCAGTGAATGATTTCTTAAGTGTTTAGAATTTTTCAGTCACTTATTTGTGATTGGAATGGATTTGAGAAGGGTCTCATACATAGGTGAATCTTAGGTAGAAGTTAAGAAAAGGTGGTGATTAAGTGAGATTTTTTAAATAGGGGGAGTTTAGCTTCAAATTGATACTATTAGTAGTTAACTTGATCCTTGGCTTGGTAGCCGCCAGAGTAGGTGTTGGTTTACACTAAACTAGGTTAACAATCATGTGTGTTGTTTACTTTTCTGCACTTCGACTATCGTTTATCTTGTCATTGCTTGCTTGTTCAGAAAAAGGTGTCTCGACATTTTTTAGGACATTTGTGATCAGAATACCAGAATTTCAATTGGTATCAGAGCAGGTATCCTACTCTATCTCTGGCTGAGGTTAAGGGAAGATACTTTCTGGTGTGATGGACAAGGAATGAGGATTTTGAAATAGACCACCTATCCTTGATTGAACCAATTATGATTATTAGAAAGTTCATATGGTGGGTATCATCAAATCCATGTACAACAAGGTGTGGAAAGTTGTTGTCAAGGGATTGGTTCCACCAAAGGTTGTAGGTGAGGATGGGAAGGAGACAGAGGTGAACAAAGCTGAAGAAGATTGGAATGATAAGGATGATGAATCATCTCAAGGAAACTCCAAAGCTTTGAATGCCCTATTAAATGGTGTGTACAAGAATATCTTCAGGCTGATCAGTAATTGCACTTTTGCGAAAGAAGCCTGGGAGATCTTGAAGATTGCTCATGAAGGAACCTCCAAGGTGAAGATGTCAAGACTTCAATTGCTCACCTCTCAGTTTGAGAACTTAAGGATAAAAAAGGATGAAAGTATTCATGATTTTCACATAAATATCATTGAGATAGCCAATGCCTCACATGCCCTGAGGGAAAAGATGTATGAAGCAAAGCTGGTGAGAAAGATACTCATATCTCTTCCAAAGAGGTTTGACATAAAGGTGTCTGCCATTGAAGAAGCTCGAGACATAAACAACATGAAAGTTGATGAGCTCATGGGATCCCTACATACCTTTGAGTTAGGGTTCAGTGAAAAGTCTGAAAAGAAGAAATGCATAGCCTTTGTCTCCAACACTGATGATCCAAAAGATGAGTGTGACTTGGATACTTAAGAAGGGGTGTCAAATGCCATTGTGTTACTTGGAAAACAATTCAACAAAAACTTGAATAAAATTGAATGGAGGTCAAGATCAAATGTCAAATACAAGTCACTCAATATAACCAAAAATCGAGATTCTGGAGGAAAAGGAGTTCGGTTTGAATGTGAAGGGTTTGGTCACATTAGATCAGAGTGCCCCACCTATCTCAAGAAGCAGAAGAAAGGTCTATATGTATCCTGGTCAGAAGAATACCCTGACAGTGATATTGAAGAGGAGTTTGCTAAGCAAGTAATTACTTTGTCTAGAATGTGTGATTCGAATAATGAAACAAATATTGGAGACTTGACAACTGAAGATCTTGTCACCTTTTATTAGGAGGCATGCCTCGAAAGTCAAGAGGGAGCTCAATTGATAAAAAGGAAAGAAATATTTATTTCTCAACCAAAGGCATAAAAAGAAGAGCAATTGTCCATTATCTCTAGCATCGAAGCTAAAAAAATATAGCACCTAACTGTCATAACTGAATTAAAAGATGAAGTTATTTTGCTCAAGTCACCACTTGATAACATAACCAAGTCTGTAAGAATGCTCAACAACAGTTCTGATATGCTTGATAATATTATTATGTCTGGAAAGAATGCTGGAGATGTTCAAGGGATTGGATATGTCAATAAATCCATGAAGAATAAAGGCGAAAAGGGGTGGAGTAATGTTTGTCCGTCCAAAGAAAGAACTGGAACAAAATATGTCAAAAGAAAAGTTCTAACATTAACATGGACAACAGAAACACTCGAGAAATAATGACTCTACTATTCTGGGTGAAACCACTATTCTAATTGGGAAGAATGATGTAAATGTTAAGGATCTTGATTGTGACAATCAAAGAAAAAGACATGAAGTGAAGTGAGTACCTCCAAAAAGGAAGCAAGAGCAGAAGATGTTTAATCATTTGTCTCAACATCAATAGAGATATCAGAAGATGTACAATGGAGGGGGAAATCAGAAATAGAGATGCCACTTTTGTGGAAAGTTGGGTCATTTAAAATTCTCTTGTAACAGGTTGCATGGCTATCCAAAATTTGTTTCATAGCATAGGAGAAGACCTCGGGAAAGGTTAAAATCGAGTCTAAGAGGTCTTTCAAGAATGAAACTCATGGGCTCATGGCTCTTACCTCTCTCAGAGATTCTACAAGAGATGATTGGTATTTTGATAGTGGTTGTTCCAGACACATGACTGGTGTCAATAAATTTCTAGTGGATATTAAACCTCTTCCCTCTATCTATGTCACTTTTGGAGATGGATCAAAAGGTGGAATAAAAGGTGCTAGAAAGATGAGCTGCAATAGTTTACCATATCTCAATAAGGTGATATTTGATAAAGGGATAACTTCTAATTTGATAAGAATCACTAAATTGTGTGACCAAGGCTATAAAGTCCACTTTACTGCATGTGATTGTCTGTTAACTGATTTGAAGAATAGAGTTATCATGAAGGGAATCAGATCTAAAGACAATTGTTACTTGTGGTATCCTTAAGAAACAAATTGCTCCACCATATGTTTGATTCCTAAATAAGTTTATACAAAGTTACTGAAGAAAAAACTTGACCAACTTCTCCTAAATGGTACGAAGAAAGTACAACCAAAGGAAGGAAAAGTCTGTGGTGACGCGTCACATCCAAAGCTGGAACATCTAGTTACTTCCAAGAAGTCAGAGATTCTTCATTTGGAACGAGTAGAATACAAGCAGCTTAACATACTTGGTAGAGAAAAATATGTTGGCTTAATTGTTGATAAAGTTTCAAAACCTGCCTGGATGAACACTGTCGAAGAAAAATCAAATGGTAAGGAATTATAGAAATTACGGTTGGGAAGGATTGCTCCAGATTCTCTATCCTTCCTCCATTTTTCTATGACTACAAATGTTAACCGGTGGGACAAAGACTCTTTGCAAAGGGCTGTCTTAAAGAAGAGATTGATGGTAGGAGAGATCAGTGGTGACACTCCTGTGACCACTGATAGATTCAAGGAGTGCAGAAGGATGTTTGATAGGGGCAAGAGGTGGAATACCACCTAAAAGATGATCAAGATTGGCTTATTTCCCTTGGCTATAGTATAACTCTTATACTATTTCTAATGGTGGTGTGAGGGTGAATAATGTCCTACCAAGATGATATGACATCTTTTTTATGTATGATCTTGAAAATTTTATGTTGGGCACTGTCTTGAGGTTTCTCTCTTGAGAGGAAGAGAATACTTGTCTAAGAAGACATGTCGTATATTAGAATTTATATCTAGCTTCAAACAAGTATTCCCTCCCTGGTGGATGTTTTCTTGGTGAAGTTCTTAGAGTTCCACTCTTGGTCAAGTTTGATTCTGTCAGTAGACTTGAATAACTATTATGAGTGATTAATTGGTCAAGATTGAAGGACGTCTCGGTGTTATTAAATACAATGTTCAAATCATTGTATTTTGGAAGTGCTTAGTCTCTAATGAAGTGGCCAGAGTGATAAGGGTTGTGAAAGGCAGTGGTGCAGGCTGGTGTGGATAGTTGGACTATATTGGTTCTTCCTCAAGGGACTTGTAAAAAATGACTACAAATGGTCAAGACTCGAATAAATGTGTATCTCTCTCCTGTATTAAGTGGTGCACTTATAACAAGAATGATTTGATCTTGGAAACTTCCTTCATTAACCGGTTTGGTATTATAAACAAGGGTTTGTTGTTTTCTTTTGGTTCTCCTCATCACTGCTTAGCAATGTTTCTCTTTTTGCTCAAACTTGTTTTTGTCCAATTTTGGCTAAAAGGGGGAGAGTAGTAGTAGTAGTATTGTGTCGTATTTATGAGAAACTAACCTCAAGTATCTTACCTATAACAATTAAGGGGGTATGATTTTCTGGGATAAGGGTTCTCTGTTCCTTGTGTGGTGAGTCTTTTGTTGTGGGTGTATAGAGATGTATACAGGATGTCATAAGATGTTCTAACATCTTATATGGTCGGGTGTGTCTTTTTATTCTGTAACATGGTCTTCTAACTTAGGTCATGCAGGTTATAATTCTTCTTGGGTTCTTAAGGTTGCAGGGAATTTCTCCTTAGGCTTTTTTACAAGAATTGGTTCTTTGTTAAAGAAGAAACTTGGATAGCTTTGAAGATGCAGACTATCTTCTACTCATGTACATCTACTAGTGTTGTATATGAGGTGGTTCTGATATTGAGGGGGAGTAAGTTGTTGTCTTTGAAGATGTAGTATATCTGCATTTTGGGTGCTCTGTGCCGAAATGAGGGTGCTATTTTTGGATGTGGTTTAACAAGCTTAGCTGGTTCTGTGTTCTGGACTGATCTTCTATGAAGATTTGTCATACAATGTGATCTAACATGTTGAGAATTTGGTATTCTATGGTTCGTTGTGTTGAAGAAGTTTCCACCAACTATAGCTTTGATGTTTATTGTTATGTCTTCCGCTGTTTTGCCTCTGATTGATTTGATGCTTGAGTTTTTCAAATGTTGTAGCTGTTTATGTGTGGAAGATGTGCTAAGTTGTTTTAGACAAAATAAGCCAAAGGGGGGAGATTATTATTTCTTTGTTTTGTTGTGATTGGCATCGTATTTGGTAAAACTAACTTAGCTTTGACATTTTGAATAAATATATTATATATAGTAAAGCAACATGTCATATGCGATGTCCTATGTATGCTCTTTCGACATTGTGATTGTGTACAGTTGGATTGTTGGATTTTCTAGTATGTTATAAGTGTAGAATATTCGTTGAATATTGTGCTATCCTATATGGCGTTCAGTTTGAAGATTGAAGAAGATTCAAGTTGTTTTCAAGGAGAATTGTTAGTTTCTAATTATGGATAAAATTTAGGAAACTAATTTAAATTCTGGTTGTCAGATCTCGGATGTTCTAAGAGATGTCGAGACATCGGATACGACTTCAACACGCAACAACAGGGTATATAAACAAAACAAACAATGTTGAACATAAATAACACTCAAATATGTTTACCCAGTTTGGTGACAATAACACCTTCTCTAGGGGCTACCAAGCCATGTACTAAATCAACTAGATAGTATCAATTTATAGACCACACAGCAAACCCACCAGTTTATAATCTATGCACTTAATCACTACCATTTTCTTAACTTTTACTTAAGACACACCTAAATGTGATTCCCTCCTCAAATCCCTCTTCAATCACACTCAGCGATTGGAGCAACTCTAAACACAGTAGAGAATAAAAACATGAAGTCATTCTTCCAAGACACACAATCCTTAATGTTTAAAAGCTTATGAGAACTAACACACAAATAGTCAATGCTTAAAAGCTTATGAGCATCTGACACACAAAAATCCAATGCTTAAAAGCTTATGGATGCTTGACAGAAATTACAACCCAACTATAAGGATTCTAAAAACCCTAACAAAACACACACGTAAGTTCCACCTAAAACTAGGTATACACCAGTCAATATATAACATTATTCTTGACAGGGCTGGGCTTAAAAAATGTAGCAGTGAGGCTGCACAAAGTCTGCAAAATATTCTCCAAGAAAATAGGTCTTCAATCGTTATTTTCATAAAATGTCTACATATTTATAAACTTTGTATATTTTCGTAAACCAACATCGAATCTCTGATTTGTCAATCTTGGAATCCACATAAGCTAATAAAATATTCCCTGAATATTCAGTAACTAACATATAAGCTGAACCATAACTGCCAGCTGCTGTAGACATGATGTCATATCCTCCTAGTTGGGATATCTCATTCGACATGTTGAAAACTGCAAGTTGGAACATCTTGTTCCACATGTTACTTCCAAGTTGGTTTAACCAAAATGTATGCCAATTGTGATACGGTGGGAGAACTGACTTGAGTTTTTGCGTTTGTATTCGCACTTGTTCGATTTAGCAAGAGTCGCCACCGACTTTTTATTTTATCCTAAAGGAAAGGTTAAAAAGCACAGCAAAAACCTTTTGAGATATTTCATGGGTTCGGGGGGTAGATTATGAAAAGGGAAGGTATTAGCACCCTTTTCATCCATGGTTATCCATGGGCTCTTAGTTACTTGGTTTTTTAGATCACTTGCCTTGATTGCTTGAAATTGTGGTGTATGTGTGTGTTTTGAAAATGTTTTTGAAATGGACGCCTTTGTTTCGGCAACCGTTGTAATTGACTCGTGTTTGAGTGTTTTACAAAAGTGTGTATCTTTTCGAAAAGATATTTCAAATGTTTTTGAGAGTTTGTTTTGAAAGTGTTTGTGAGGTGTGGTTTTTGAAAAGTAGGCAAGTGTTTTTGCAAGTTGATCTCAAGTAACTAAGAGTTTTGTCTACCCCTTTTGTACTCAAAGGTTTTCTCTATGTTTTCAACCCTTTTAAACAATTTTGTTCCACCATTGAATTTGGTGGACAATCTTGCATTTAGGAAGTTTAACGGGACGGGCGCGGGTCATCGTATGGACCATGAATGCAATGGTGCCAAGTGTCTTTGGCAATTTGCTTAAAGGGACTTGATCATTTTGATAGGCGACTTTCGAAAGCGTCATCGAGGGACTTATGATCATTTGATTGTTTTGCCAAAGAAACTCGACGTGCAAGCATGGCCCATTTTGGAAGGCAACATGTGGGATTACCCTAGGGGGTGCAAGTGTGATTGTGTATTGATTTCATGCATTTGTCTTTGTATTAGATTATCTAGCGTTCGATTTTATGTACATGCAAACCCTAGGTCTAACCATGGTATAATTCGAAAGCGGTAAATTGCGGGAATTTAAAGTCTACGCTATTACAAATGGTATCCGGGAGTGGGGGTACAAATTCACAAATGGGTATGAGACTTAGGTAATTACAACCAAATCGAATTGCGATCAAACGTAATCAATGTATAGCAAAGTATAGCAAATGTATAATGCATCAAATGTAAAATGTATTGTGTAGGTGCTAGTGTAAGTGTATTTTATTTACAAGGTGAGAAATGTTTAACTTAATGAATTATCAAGTATTTTATTTGTCAAGTATTATTATCTTTTGTTAATATGTACAAAAAGGTATTTTGATTAAGAGAAAAAAAATGTTTTAAATTTTAATTAAATTAGGTATATAGAAAAATGTATTTTAATTGATTATGTACAAATTATTTCTAAGAAATTGTATTAACTTAAAGGGAATTTATGTATAAATCAAAATAAAAAAAAGTGTTTTAAATAATGTATTTTTATGTATTTTATGTATTAATGTATTAGTGTACAAAATAATATGTTTTTTAAAAAAGGAAAAGAATGTTTTTTTTTTAGGTTTTAACTAGATTATGTAATACCATTTTATGCACAAATCGTTAATTGAAAGAAAAGGAAAATTGTGTTAAATTAAAGAAAATTTGGATTAGTTTCTATAAAAAGAAAGTACTATTAATGCAAAAATTAAAATTAGTATTTAAGAAAAATGTTAGAGTGATAACAAGAATAATGTTTTTTTTTTAGTAAAAGATTTGGGCCTTAGGGGGGGTTTAATTGGAAATTCGTTTGGGTTTTTGGCTTAGGAAACGGGTCAGGCCCAGCATCTAAACAAATTCTTAGGGTTGTGGGTTTTGTTTCATTTGGGACATGGCTTAGGCTTTACAGCGCCGTTTACTTCGTCACCTTCGTCTTCGTTCATCTTTCGTTCCTTCTCCGGCCAAGTCAAGCTCTGATCAACGCGAACCGTTTATGGCCACCAAGCATCACAATTCATCCCTTCTTCCTCCCTTGGTCCAACGAATCGACATTGTAAGGTGACGATTTCCGTTCCTTTCTCTTTTTTTTTACTTAGGGTTTCAAGCTTTTATTGATTTCTTTGCATGTCCTGATTCCTTATGATTACTGATTTCTTGTGAGGTACTTTAAAGAAACGAAAGAGTTTTTTATACCTTTTGGAGATGGTGACTTCTAGAGACAGAAGAGGGATGGATCGGATGTGCTTCAGGAGACTTGACGGCGAGGTGATGATGATGATGAGCGTTTGAGCTAGCTTTCTTCGCTTGATGCCTTGGTACTCTGGTATTTGTGTTTTACTTCTTTTTGTCACCCTGATGCCTAGCTTGATGCTTTGTATGTTTTTTAGTATGCTTTTTCCTCTTCTTCTGCTAGCCTCGATACCTGGATATGTTGGTTGGTGTGTTTGACAGCCCAATGATGAGAAAACTCTGAGGGCTTTGAGTTATTTGCCTGAATGGGTAAGTTTCTGTCAGTTTGGGGCTCCTACTGTGAGCTTCAGGCTTGAGTTGGTTATGGACTTGGATGGTTTTCTGGTTATGGTTTCAGGTTTGTGGCCTTGAGGATTTTTGGCAAGGCTTGGACCATTTGTTTGATTACAGGCTTTTACAGGTTATTGTCCTGGTGAGACTTGCTTCAGGTTTGGCATGGCTTAACAGGGTTTACTGGTTAGGCTTGATGTTGCGGGTTTTGGCCTTGAATGGTTAGGCTGGTTATTTGTTTTGATTATGCTTTGGCCTGATAGGTTTAAGCTTGCAGGTTTTGGGCATATGAGGTCTTGACAGGGTTTACTGGTTTGCATAAGGTAAGGTGTTTTTGAATGGTGAGGCTTCAGCAGGTTTGTTGTTGTTTTTTTTTTGAAGGGTTTAGAACAAGTTGGAGGCTTTTGGCTTGAAGCCTAATGCTTCTTTTGCTTGGTCAGGCTTAAGTCCTTTTTGTACTTTTGGTTATTTGGCGCTTGCAAGGTTTACAGGTTGGGTGAGGTTTACTGGTTCATGGCTTAGAGTTGGACAGGTTAGAGGCTTCAGCAGGTGGAGGCAGTTTTTGAGTTATATTTTTTTTCTTGTGATTTCTGCTCTCTTCTACTGTTCTATTGCAGTTAGTTTTATATCATTTGTTTCCTCAAGCCTAAGCCCTGTAAGCCTGCTTTCTTTCACTCTCTTTCCTCTCTCTCTAGTACAAAATAAAGCATTTAATATTGCTTGAGTGTACTATGTTCTGAAAAGGCACTGCTGGAAAAATGATGAAATGATTCTTTGCTTGCATTACATGTTTACTCTGCATACTTTATCTCTTTTCTTCCAGATTTTGTGCTGCACTTTTGTGATACTTTGATATCTTTGACAGCTTTTTTGGCAGCTTGTGGCAAGTTTGAATATGAACTCAGTTTGGGACTTTGTGGTTCAATTTGGATTTGGACTTTGTAGTGTTGTCTTGCTTTGAACTATGCAGTTTTTTTTGACAAACTTTGAACTTGTGCATTTTTTAATTCTGTGCATTCCAAGTTTAGCAAGCAAATATTCATCCCTCTTTGTGAACCGGGAGAAATCCCGTGATTTGCAGAGAGGGCTAACTGATTCCAGTCAGTTGCCTTTAATGATGAACCCAAACTTTAATTGTCTGCTTTTTAAATATTTATCTGCTTCTGACTTCTTTTTTTCTTTTCTTTGCTGATAAAAATTAAATGGAGAGGGGTAGCACCAAATGAAGAATGAAGAATTGAAGATTTAGAAAAAATTAGGATAGTCTTAATTACTGTAAAATCATTATTGTAAACAATTTGTAAACAAAAACAATTATACAGATAAATAAAAGCTTTTTTATCCAATTAATTCTTTTCTTCTTTTCAAATATTTACTTTATTATTTATAATTCTAAAATTATAATAAACGGAAATAAATTCCAATTATCTTAACTTAGAATAAATAAATAATTAAATAAACATTGGTTTTAGCATCGATTGATTAATAAACCTGGCGCTTCAACAATCCAAATCAATGCACAGTTAGTCACAACAACTGCCCAGACGTATTTTCCTTTTACTGGCTTTAATCAAACCTTGCAAATTCAATCCAAATGTATCCTTTCACTGATTTAATCAAACAATGCGAACTCAATCCAAATGTTTCAATCCACATCTCAGCATAACTTGAAAAACACTGTAGAGTTAAACCTTTCTGAGGAACCGCGCATAAAAAACCCTAATTCCTGGTTAATATCAAAGAAGCGTTCGCCTGATCAAAACTGAGCCAAAATCAACCAAACCTTAAACAAACTGTATGAACTGTTCCCGAGCCAAGAAAACCAATGGAAACCCTAATTTTGCCTGACTGACGAGAAAAGTCTGTTTTGACCGATTCTTGAGCCAATCTGAAAAATCAGGAAAAGCCTGAAGTTGTGATTTCTTGAGGAAAAATGTGAGGGCAAATTTTGGGGTACAACAGTTGCCCCTGTTCAATCTTCTTGAACCTGAAGAGTTAGATTGGCAAGTTTGCCTTTCGCGACTCGAGGGTAAAAGGAGATTGGACACTAGAGTGCCCAGAAAATTTGCACTCGGTTATGTGATGGTAGAGGGAATGGGCTTACAGATGCCATTTGGTGATGGGCTTAACGATGCCATCTAGGGATGCGATAGAATCTTGTCGGGGGATGGGCTTAGAGATGCCATCTGAGAATGGGCTTAAAGATGCCATTTGGTGACTGCTGGTAGGAGGATGGGCTTATAGATGCCATCTGTTGACTGCTGGTAGGAGGATGGGTGTGATCGGTGGATCTGGAACTGACTGTTTAACGCTGGTTCGCGAAATGTCGCGGAAGCAAGAGTCGCCACCGTCTTTTATTTTCTCCAAATGGAAAGGACAAAAGCACAGAAAAATTCCTTAAAGAGATTGCTCTCGGTTCGGGAGGTAGATTATAGAAAGGGAAGGTGTTAGCACCCTTTCTATCCATGGTTATCCATGGGCTCTTAGATACTTGCTCACTTGTGTTTTCAAAAATGGTTTGTTTGCTTTTCAACTGTGGGTTTTAAAAAGTTTCTTTGAAAATTTCAGTTCGACTCTTGTATCGGTCCTTAAGAGTGTTTGAAAAATTGCTTTGAAAGCTTTTGAAAATGTGTTGGTGTGAAAAGTATTTTTGATTTGTTTTGAAATTTAGAGCAAGTATCTACGAGAACCTACCTACCCTAAGGAATTCGTCTGTGTAAATGTCCTTTAAAGTAGTGCCATCCCACCATTGAGAGATAGGTAGCACCACCGTTGGAGGTGTTCGGGTCAATTCGAGGTTTGGGACATGGTGATCACCGGAGCAATAGGAAGACACCTTAGAAGCTACCCTCATGCCAGGTTCCCGGATCATGAGGACTTACTAAGACATCCTCTACTCGACGATCACCTTTTGAGAGGCAAGGCAACAGTGAGGCGTACCCTAGGGGTGGTGTGTGCGAATTGTGTGTCGTTTTCATTTGTATTTGTCTTGTCATGTTATTGGTGTTCTACGCTTGATTTTATTTAGGTCCATTCATTCTTGCATGCTTTGTTAACAGTTAAAATATTTGCGAGGGAAAGTAAATCTAAGGCTATTACAAATGGCGCGGGTCCACATCGCCAAAATTAAACCGGACCCGATTTGACAGAAAAGTAAATAAAGTAAAAGTGCGGGAAATAAATACAAGGCTTCGGGAGAGATACATAATTATTCAAGCGAAATAAAATAAAGATGCGAAATTAAACAATTAAGTCGAAAGGAGGGCGTTGGACCCTTTTGCAAAAATTAAATTACATGAATTAATTAATTTAAGAAAAGAACTTGTTTTTGTTTTTTGGTATTTTTGTGTTTTTTAAGATTTAATAGAAAAAGAATTAATTAAAACTAAAATAAAATGTTAAACCTAGTTCTAATTATTTTTTAAGTTATTAAGAAAAATATTGGAGTTTTTTAACCTAAATGAAACCCTAATTAATTTACAAGTTTAATTATAAAAATAAATAAAAGAATATTATTGTAAAAAAGAAACACCAAAAGGAATAAGACAATTTAAACCTAGTTCTATATTTTTTAGATTTTTTATTAAAAGAATTAACATTAAAACCCTAATTTAAATTAATTTATTTACATGCACTTATTTATAAGAAAATAATTAAAATAAAATATTCATTATGTTTTTTATCTTTTTCTGAGTTTTTATGTATTTTTTATATTTTGTAAAAAATAATTAATTAATTCAAAACAAATAAAGAAAATAATATAATAATTGAAAAAATAAAATATGAGAAAAATTGCAAACCAGGGGGGGGGGGGTTCAGGCCCCAATATGGAGGTTAAGTTTGTGAAATTCTGGCCCAACAAGCTTCAGGTCCATTGACTTTTTTGAGTAGCGTGCACATGCGTTGACCATGGTATATGATGTACCTTCAATCTCAGCCTTTGGTTTAATTCTGATGGACGCGTGGTAGGAGAGATTCTTGAGGTGTATGGTGCGTCTTGGCCTTGGGCGCTGCATGGGAATGGTTAATGAAAAATAACATGAGAAATTATACAGACCTGGGGCTCGAACCCAGGTCACTAGCATCACCAACCAACACCTGTGCCACTAAGCCATGTCAACGCATTTGATATATAAATAACAAATAAATAATATAAAAGAAAGCAACGCGTTAGTGGATTTTAAAGCGCGAAATATTCAAACGCTCCAATCAGCTTATGCCACGACCTCGTCTTCCTCGCGTGGTTTTGTTTTTTTCTGAAACAAGGACATTAAACAACGGTTTTCTATGCGTGGGTTTAGAGGGCTTTAAAGAAAATAGCGATTAGCTCTCCTTGGCACATAAATTCAGCGCGATAGGTGGTTCTTCTTCGTCTCCATGCGCTGAATTGAATGGTGGTGGTCACAAGCCTTAATTTTTCCTTGGGTGAAAAACCCCAATTCAAAACTCTGAAAACCCTAAAAGTCAAACATGGCATAATCGTATATAGCGCACAAAAATGCAATTGAATATGTTGGTCAGCATCAAAACATCATAATGAACATGAATCAATGAATAAATTTCACAAATAATGCTTAAATCATGATGCACGATCGTGGAATTTTCTTGATGCAGTTTCGGTTCAATATACCAGTTCTTGGAGCTTTGATGGTTGGTTTTGATTGGAATGTGATCAGTGATCTCCAAGGAAGCTAATGGAATAGGTCTTGTGCTTTGAATCGACCTGGAAAGCTGTTTTCAGTTTTGAGTTTTTAGAGGATTTTTCCAAGTTTGTCAATGGCCTTTGAGCGCAGCTTTTTGTCTCTTATGATTAGGTTTATGATCAAGCCTTTGTAGTGAATGATTAGGTCAAAAATATTGCTCAAAATCTCTTGAATTAATGAATTGAAGATTTGATTTTTTAAGGATCTTTTTTCAATCTTTTTTCAAGTGTTCTTTGCTCTCAATCATGCCAATCAATCCAATTCTTTCCTAATTAGCATATGCACGAAATCTTGATGGCAAAACATGTATAAAAAGATTTGTTAGGGTGAATTAAATATTTTTCATATATTTAAATGATTTAAATGAATTAATATAAATAAAAATTCAAATAAATAAATAAAAAATGAGAAAATACTTCCCTTTGGGCCAAGTAGTCGTGCATATGCTTGGAATGATGAATCATGGAAGAAAAATGGGCCCATTAGCAATTTTAGGTCATTTGAAGTAATGTTGACTTTTCAAAATATCCAAAAATTTCCCAACTTCCACAAGGCATAACTTGCTCAATTTTTAAGCTTTGCTCATGTTCGTGGACATTTTGGAAAGGTCTTTGAGTCCTCTAACTAATGTCTTTGGTCCCATGTCATTTTGATTTACCAATCTCAAGTTATGGCCTTTGACTTAAAGTCCCTTTTTGTTGACTTTTGAAAATGACCTATAATGTTGAATTTGATAACTTTTTGTGAGAGCATTTCTTGGACTTGAAGTATGAGGATGAGTTGTAGTAAATGTCTTTCTCTTCAAAATGAGCTTTGGATGGAATTTTTCTGATAAACCATGTGGAAGTTATGCCCTGGTCAATTTCAGTTGACTTTTTCAACTGTCCAAATAAGGAAACTTTTTGCATCTTGATGATTTCTGAGCCAAATTTTGAGAATCATGATCAAGCATTGATCAAATGATGTTTGTGGCTTCAAAATGACATGTTGACCAAAAAATTGAACTTTTGACTGCCAAATGACCATTTTGCCCCTACAGTTGACTGTGGTGCAATTTAGGGTTTTGACTGTGCAATTTTGAGCTGAATGCCTTGAAACTTGATGTGAGGATGCTTGACCATATTTGTAGGCATATGAGACTTTATTGGGCCCTTGAAAACTTCATTTTCTTGATCAGGACACAAACCCTAGTTTTGACTGTATAGGAGACCTTTGCACTGTGCAACCCTTGGGGAATTTTGTAGCTTGTCTTGGCAATTTCTTGGAGAATATGGGAGGGCAAATTTTGGGGTACAACAGTTTCCCCTGTTCAATCTTCTTAGACCTGAGGATGCAGATTGGCTGACGTGCCTTTCGTAATCCGAGGGTAGAAGATGATTGGACACTAGAGTGCCCAGAAATTTGCGCTCACATAGTGGCAGTTTGGTGGGAATGGACTTATAGATGCCATTTGGAGATTGCTGGATAGGATGATGGGCTTATAGATGCCATCTGGATGTTGATCGCGTAGGAGGTTCCTTAGCGAGAACCTCCATACCTGCAAAAGAACAAATGAGTAACTGACACGTTGCAGGAGCTGGTTTTCAGATGCTTGGTATAGATATGTCCTGACTGGTTGCAGGAGTTGGTTTTCAGATGCTTGGTATAGATATGTCCTGACTGGTTGCAGGAGTTGGTTTTCAGATGCTTGGTATAGATGTGTCCTGACTGGTTACAGGAGCTGAGTCTGGAGCTTCACATGATGATGAATGAACCAGGGATGGTTACTGCCTTAGCATGAATGTTAAACGAACCTTGGGCGACTTTAATTTCAACAACGCTCGTTGAGAAAAATCTTGGGTGTCTTCTACTGGGACAAGAATCAGGGAGATCTTAGGGTCGATCTGACTGAACCAGAGAAGGCCTTTGACTGGATAAGCATCAGGAAAATCTTAGGGTCGATTTAACTGAACCGGACAAGGTCTTGGAATATCTTCAACTGGATAAGCATCAGGGAGATCTTAGGGTCGATCTGACTGAACTAGAGAAGGCCTTTTGACTGGATAAGCATCAGGAAAATCTTAGGGTCGATTTAACTGAACCGGCCTAGGTCTTGGAATGTCTTCAACTGGATAAGCATCAGGGAGATCTTAGGGTCGATCTGACTGAACCAGAGAAGGCCTTTGACTGGATAAGCATCAGGAAAATCTTAGGGTCGATTTAACTGAACCGGCCTAGGTCTTGGAATGTCTTCAACTGGATAAGCATCAGGGAGATCTTAGGGTCGATCTGACTGAACCAGAGAAGGCCTTTGACTGGATAAGCATCAGGAAAATCTTAGGGTCGATTTAACTGAACCGGCCTAGGTCTTGGAATGTCTTCAACTGGATAAGCATCAGGGAGATCTTAGGGTCGATCTGACTGAACCAGAGAAGGCCTTTGACTGGGTAAGCATCAGGAAAATCTTAGGGTCGATTTTACTGAACCGGTCTAGGTCTTGAAAGATGATTGAGAATTTAGTTGATTCTTTCCTGAAAGGTAAAGGTCAGACATATGCAATGCATGATATGGATCAAGCAATGATGTTCTCAACATAAATGAGATTTGTATGATATGATGCGTCTATGCATGCTATAATGATGTATGTGATGTTTTATGGATGTATGTTTTCGTCTAGGAAAGTAAATCCTTGACGGGTGCCGGGAAGTCGTATCCTGGGCTGACATTTGAGGAATAGATTTTGCTTCCGCTGGGGATGATAGTTGCAAGAATACCGGTAGGAGAGGATAACTCCGTTGGGGACTAATCTTGGCGAATGAATAATTCTGCGGGGAGAAAAATACTCTAGCGACCATGCTGGGGAGTGATACTCTGTGGGGAGAGGGATGCTTTGCTGAATGTTGATAATAATTTGCTGGGGTAAGAAGGACTTCGTCGAGGACGCTCTTTCCGTGGTTTTTGGCTGAGGATAACCCAGTTATATCCTGTTAAGGAAATAACTCTTTAAATCAAGCCGGACGACGCGTTCGTGCTCTGCTAGGGGATAAGCTTCCAGAATTTACTGGGGATAAGCTTACTGCTTGGGGATATGAATTCCAAATTCCCTGGGGAACTGAATTGGACTCTTCTTGGGGAAGTTTTGAATTATATCGGGGAAGTGATTCCTTTGAATGTTAATGTGCCGCCGGGGAACAATCTTCAGACCAAGATTGCCGGGGATGCTTGTTAAGACTGTATGCTGCTGGAGGATGTTTGATAGTTTTGCTTGGAGAGGAATGTACTGTTTTGCTGAATCACTCTCTGGGGAATTAAGGTATACTGGTCGTATTCTTTAGCCGAACCTACCTTGGTACCTTGGAGGATAGAACAATTGGATTGTTTTAGACAACTCTTTTATTGCCCCTGTTTCTAGTGTCACCTGCAATTAATTCCTTTGTTTCGTATGCAAATATTTATGAGTTAGCAAACTATTGTCAATGCATATATCACAAATTGAACCTTGGACGTTCTTCGCAAAACAAAACAGAAAAAAGAAAAAACACTTGGCACGTTTAACTGAAAATATATTTGTATTGATTTTGAATGGCCTGAAAATAGGCGTTTTGTGTACAAGAGGCTGACGTCCTAGTAAGAGGAACGCCGCCGAACAAGAGAGTTTATACAGATTGATATAACAGAAGAAAATAAAACAGCTGTGTGAAGTATATGATCCCACTGGGTTTCAACTCTGCTATTTCCCTTATAACTCCGAGCGTCTCATCACTTGACGACCTTGGTTGAAGGTGAAGCTGACTGATCGATGCCGTCTGAGCTTGATGTAGATACCGGATTCTGGATGCAAAGTGATTAATGAGACATAGTATTACGCTTTATCCCTAATTTTTGCCTGGACCGCCCTTTCGGGTTTTCAGTCCACCGGGATACCCATTTTTGCCCAAGCCGCCTTTTCAGGTTTTCGACTTGCCGGGTGTACAGATTTTTTTCATTTTCATCCCTTCATTTTTCCCGAACCCTTTTGGTTCGCCGGGAAGCCCTTATTTTTGCCTAGGTGTGTCAACCTAGCGGGTCTTTTTTCATGCGTAGTATTTTTTTACTATGTCTGCATTGGCGGGGTGAGGGAGGTCGTCACCATCCATGTTGGTCAATATCATTGCTCCTCCTGAGAACACATGCTTAACCACAAATGGCCCTTCGTACGTAGGGGTCCATTTGCCCCTTGGATCACTCTGAGGAAGGATAATTCTCTTGATTACCAGATCCCCAACTTGATATTCCTGTGGTTTGACTTTTTTGTTAAATGCCCTGATCATTCGTTTCTGATACGTCTGACCATGACAGATAGCAGCAAGTCTCTTTTCATCAATGAGGTTGAGCTGATCAAGTCGTGTCTGGATCCAATCATCTTCATTCAGGTTTGCATCCTTCATTATCCGGAGAGAGGGTATTTGCACTTCGATCGGCAAGACTGCCTCCATGCCATAAACCAGAGAGAAAGGAGTTGCCCCGGTTGACGTCCTAGCTGAGGTACGGTACCCATGCAGAGCGAACGGTAACATCTCGTGCCAATCTTTGTAAGTCACTGTCATCTTCTGCACGATTTTCTTGATGTTTTTGTTAGCTGCTTCTACAGCCCCATTCATCTTCGGTCTGTAAGGAGAAGAATTGTGGTGCTGTATCTTGAACTGTTCGCAGAGCTCAGCAATCATCTTGTTGTTCAGATTGGTACCGTTATCTGTAATAATCCGCTCAGGGACGCCGTACCGACAGATCAGATTGTGCCGAATGAACCGTGCCACAACAGTCTTGGTTACCGTAGCATAGGATGCTGCCTCAACCCACTTCGTAAAATAATCAATCGCCACTAGGATGAAGCGATGTCCATTGGATGCCGTAGGTTTAATCTCGCCGATCATGTCTATGCCCCACATTGCAAACGGCCAAGGCGCAGTCAGAACGTTCAGGGGAACCGGAGGAACATGCACCTTGTCTGCATAAATCTGGCACTTATGGCATGTCCTGTAATGTAGGTAGCAGTCGGCTTCCATTGTGGACCAGTAATATCCTTCCCGTAGGATTTTCTTAGCCATAGTGTGTCCACTGGAATGTGTACCAAAGGTCCCTTCATGTAGCTCTTCCATGATTCTTTCTGCTTCAGTCTTATCCACACAGCGCAGTAAGGTTGAATCATGGTTTCGCTTGTACAAGATGTCGTTGCTTAGGAAGAACTTGGCTGCAAACCTCCTCAGGAATTTCTTATCATTGACAGAGGCACCTTCAGGGTATTCCTGAGCTTCCAGATATCTCTTCACTTCGTGGTACCAAGGCTTCTCAGTCACCAATTCAGTCTCGAGATCGCAACAGTATGCCGGTTCGTCCAGTTTCCAGATGATGATCCGGGGAGCCTCATTATCCCATTTGACCTTGAACATTGAAGACATTGTAGCTAACGCGTCCGCTAACTGATTCTCTTCTCTTGGGAAGTATTCAAAGGTTATCTCTGTGAAGTGGGGAATCAGGGTCAACACACATTCTCTGTAAGGAATCAGGTTTGGATGTTTCATATCCCACTCTCCTTTGATCTGATTGATCACAAGAGCGGAATCTCCGAAGACACTCAGAAATTTGATCCTTAGGTCGATCGCAGCTTGAAGACCCATGATGCACGCCTCATACTCTGCCATATTGTTGGTACAGTTGAAACATAGCCGGGCGGTGAGTGGAGTATGAGTACCTTGAGGAGATATGATGATGGCGCCGATACCATTACCCAAAGCATTGGAGGCTCCGTCAAAGTGCATAGACCATCGGGATCCTGGTTCAGGTCCTTCATCCGGTCCAGGTACTTCACAATCTGTCACTATCATGATGCTTTCATCCGGAAACTCGAAGTTCATGGACTGATAGTCATCTACAGCTTGATGTGCTAAGTGGTCTGCCAATACACTTCCCTTGATGGCTTTCTGGGTCGTGTACTGAATGTCGTATTCCGTCAAGATCATTTGCCATCTTGCTATTCTCCCAGACAGAGCAGGCTTTTCGAATATGTACTTTATCGGATCCATCTTTGAGATCAACAAGGTAGTGTGAGTCAGCATATACTATCTCAGCCGGCGAGCAGCCCATACCAAAGCGCAGCAAGTTTTCTCAAGCAGTGAGTATCGGGTCTCACAGTCGGTAAACTTTTTGCTAAGGTAATAAATGGCATGCTCTTTTCGGCCAGACTCGTCATGCTGCCCCAGCACACACCCCATTGAGTTGTCAAGCACTGTCAGGTATAGTATCAGAGGCCTCCCTTCAACCGGTGGCATAAGGATAGGTGGTTCTTGGAGATACTCTTTGATTCTGTCGAAAGCAACCTGACATTCATCATTCCAACGTACTACCTGATCTTTCTTCAGCAGCTTGAAGATTGGCTCACAAGTAGCAGTCAGATGTGAGATGAAGCGAGCAATGTAATTCAGGCGTCCTAAAAAGCCTGACTTCCTTCTCTGTCTTAGGGACTGGAATCTCTTGAATAGCTTTGACCTTAGCAGGGTCCACTTGAATACCTTTATCACTGACCACGAAGCCTAGCAACTTCCCAGATCTTACCCCGAAGGTGCACTTGTTCGGGTTCAATCTTAGCTTGTATAGTTTCAACCGGTCAAACAACTTCTGCAGATGATCTAGATGCTCTTCCTCAGTCTGGGACCTCGCGATCATGTCATCCACATATACTTCTATCTCATGATGGATCATATCATGAAATAAAGCAACCATGGCTCGTTGGTAGGTTGCCCCAGCGTTCTTCAACCCGAATGGCATGACCTTGTAACAGAAGGTGCCCCACTGAGTAACAAATGTAGTCTTTTCCATGTCTTCAGGTGCCATCTTAATCTGATTGTAACCTGAGAAGCCATCCATGAAAGAGAATACCTTGTGCTGAGCTGTATTATCAACAAGGACATCAATGTGAGGTAGAGGGAAGTCATCCTTGGGGCTGGCCCTGTTCAGATCCCTGTAGTCGACACACATTCTGACCTTACCGTCTTTCTTAGGTACCAGCACCACGTTAGCGACCCACTGAGGGTAAGAAGTCACTGCAAGGAACCCAGCATCAAACTGTTTCATAACCTCGGCCTTAATCTTCTCAGACATCTCTGGACGCACCCGACGGACCTTTTGCTTAACTGGAGGGCAGTCTTCCTTAGTTGGCAAGTGATGGACCACAATGTCGGTATCCAACCCTGGCATGTCTTCGTAGGACCAGGCAAATATCTCCATATAATCATGCAGCATTTTGGTTAACCGTTGCTTCACGCTGAGCTCTAGGTTGGCACCAATCTTTACCTCTTTCCTGTCTGTCTCTGTACCCAGGTTTATGGTTTCCACTGGCTCTTCATGGGGTTGAATTGCCCTCTCTTCCTGAAGCAACAGTCTTGCAAGCTCGCCAGGCACTTCGCAATCATCTTCACCTTCGTCTTCGGCTAAGTTGATCGGATTTTCGAAGTCATAATTGGCAGTAGCAGAGTTGTTATCAGTGAGATCCAGAGTGGATTGAAACCTGTATGAGTGAGTGTGTGTGTAAATACAGCTGTTTTGAAAATTATGTAAAGGAAAAGAAAGACAGAAAAGGAGCACAATATTTGCAATGCGAAAATACGTCCAAGATTTTCATTCATGATATATGAAATGACAATTTGTATGCCCTCACAAATAGAACCACGGTGCCTCGGGTAAGACACCGGGCCATAGAGTTTATCATTGTTTATTACAAAATAACAAAACAAAGAAATTTATTACTTAGTAACAAGAGAAACAGATAAGTTGTCCTTTGCAATCCAATTGTTAGATCCGCCGTTGGTTGCCGGGTAGATCCAGCTATCAAACTCAGCATCGTCCACTTCGTCTTCGTCCCCAATAGCATTCACTCCATGAGCAGGCAGGGGAGCTGTCACTACATTAGGCTTCTCAGATGCCTCAAACCGTACCTCCTGAGCGTCAATAAGGTCCTGCAGCTTGTTCTTTAACGCCCAACAGTCATCAGTAGAATGCCCTGGGCTATCTGAATGGTAAGCACAACGAGCAATCGGATTATACTTGGGGGATGCAGTATTTGGGAACTTCGGCGCCTCTCTGACAGTCACTAAATTGGTTGAGAGCAACTGTGGCAGGATTTGCGACAAAGTCATGTTTAAGCGGGTGAATTCTCTCCGGGGCCTTTCAAACTTCTGAGGATTAGTTGGCCGAGGAGCGGCAGCAGGCTTAGCAATCATTACCGCACTGACAGATTGGCGGTGTTCATGTCTCTCTGATTTCCGGGAACCATATACGGCACTAGACTCCTTCTTGAAGGGTTTCTTCTCAGAACTAGATGATGCACCCTTCGGAATTTTTCCAGATTTTAACCCAGCTTCAATCCTCTCTCCAGTCAAGATTAGATCAGTGAACGCTGCAGATGAATTCCCGATGAGATGGTTGAAAAAAGGCCCAGATAGGGTCCCCAAGAACATGTCCACTAACTCCCGATCAGTCAACGGTGGCTGCACCCTACCAGCCAGGTCTCTCCATTTCTGAGCGTACTCCTTAAAACCTTCACTTGCACCTAACGACATACCCTGGAGCTGGGTACGTGTGGGGGCAAGGTCGGCATTATATTGATACTGCTTGTAGAAAGCAGTAGCCAACTCCTCCCAGTTACGAACCTTGGTCCCATCCAGCTGATAGAACCATTCGAGATGAGTCCCTGAAAGACTCTCCTGGAAGAAGTGGATCCATAAATTCTTATCCGCAGAGTACGACTGAATTTTCCGAACATAGGACCTTAGATGCAGCTTGGGACAAGACGCCCCGTCATATTTAGAGAAGGAGGGTGCTTTGAACTTGTGAGGTATGATCACACCAGTTGACAAACCCAGATCTCCGAAATCCAGCCCAGGTACCTGTTGAACCTCCATAGCCTTCAATCTGTCCTCCAGTTGCTTATATTTGTCGTCTGCAGGAGGGTACTGCTCTTCGTCAAAATCTGTCTCGTTGTCGGAGACTACCGGACTAGGAACCTTTACTTCTGCCTGAGAAGGGCTCTTGCCAACAGAAGAACCAGCCTCTTCATGTTGCAGAGTATTGCCAAACCTTCGGCCCAAGTTGAACAGAACAGTTCTTCTCTTCTTCTTCTTCTCCTTCTTCAGGAGCATAGCTTTTAGTTCTTCTTGGCCTTGAGCCAGACCCTTGATTAATTCCTGGAATTGTGCATTCTGCACCTGAAGAGCCTTGATTGATGTCTCAGTTGATGCAGATTCGGGATTCATGATGCTGAAATAAACAGCGAAGAACTGTAAGCAACTTGAAAAGAGGAAAAACCTGCTATGCACATGATGGATGAAATGCGTATGCAATGCATTCAAGGGTTCGAAAGTTCAAATTTGTTGTAGACAAAAAGGAACACACGTTATCATTAAGGAAATCATTGTTTAATACATCAAGGCCTCATGGGCAAAAGTACAAAAATCAAATCAACCCAAAAATACACTGCACATCCTATTTGGAGCTATGTAAGTGTTGAGGTTCCTCTCCTCATGCAACAGACGGGTGAGCTCCAAGACCTTCTTTTCACTGGCATGTAGACTAGTCTCAAGAGAATTCCGTTCTTCCTTAAGCTGGATCCAGCTCTTCTGCATCTCTTCCCAGGATGTGGGCATATCAGGGTGCTGAATAGTGTAGGACACTTCCCCTTCCAGGACTGGTTCTTTGATCACAGGGAGCATATGGGGATAAGGCATCACTAACTTCTGGGAGCGGGCGCGTACCCACTTGAGATAAGGTTCCAATGGGATGGAGTTCCTGTGCCCTAGTGTCTTACTGTCTATCCTACTTGGCATCCTCCAGGCTCTGATAAATCTCTGGCGAAGTCCTTGAGTATCATTGTCGAAGTCAAAAACTATGTCAGGAATTAACATGTCATGAGGACCATCCCTCCGAGCATAACCAAACTGTCTCTAAGCCAGGCATGGACTGTAAGTAATACCTCCTCTGATTCCAAGTAAAGGAACATTAGGGTACTCCCCGCAACGATCAATGATAGTGACATCTTCTCTGGACCTAGGGCACCAATGTATATCCGCATGCGTAAGAGTCATCAACCGTTGTGACCATCTCAAACCCCGCTCATTCTTCAAGACTGATTGTGGAAGGTGCGAAATAAACCACCTTCCCAGGAGAGGAGTGCAACACATAAGGACACCCCTTTTTCTCATGGTTCGAGTGTAACATGAGTGAAGGATGTCCCCCAGCAACGTAGGTATAGGATTCCTGGACATAAAGATCTGGACGGCACTGATATCAATAAGCTGGTCTGGGTTAGGGAACAACACCAAACCATAGACAAGGAGGGCCACAACTTCTTCAAAAGCTTGCAAGTCAAGGGAGTTCCAACATTCAAGGGCCTTTTCAAACAGAAACCTGGCTAAGAACCCTTTGATACCACTTCTAACTTCCCAATGTCCCTTAAGGTCAGATGACTGTAGGTGCAAGGCTTTAGCAATCTCTTCAAGCTTAGGTTCCTTTTTCTGTACCGTTGAAGGGTAGCTGATCAAGGATAGGGATCTTCAGGAGCCGGGAGAACTCCTCCAATGTAGGTACCAACTGATAGTCTAAGAAGGTGAAACAGTGATGCAGAGGATCAAAGAACTGGAACAGGACCTTTATCATATCTTCCTCAATGTTGGTGTTGACCAAGCTGATGAGGCTTCCATGCCTTTCACTGAATGATGAGTTCTCGGGAATCCTGGATATAAGCTCCTTAAGCTGAGGAGGGATCCTTACAAGACTGACTTGGATTGTCTTTCTACGAACAGTTTCCATGTCCTACAAAACAAGAACAAAGATGAAAATTCGAACCCCTGAAATGGTTAGTCAATGCATATGATGCTGGATGATGTCATGATGCTATGATTAAACACACCGCAGATATTTACAAAGACAAACATGTAAGGCACACAAGGCACACAAGACAAGCCCTTAAGGTTTAAGGCCAGCATGGGGTCTGGGTAGTACCCTCTTGAAGTTGGTGGGTTCAACCTGTCCTAACCAAAGTAACCGGGTTCTAAGGTTCCCAACATCACGGGATTGCTTTCATTGTTCATCGTTTCGATTTAGCCACTAAACTGGCGACCGAAATATTCCAGGAAAGAAACCCTCAATTGAGTGTAGTATCGAGTATCAACCAACCTCGGACTGCACCAAAGTCAGTTATCTCACTACTCTAAAGAGGCCAAGATAGTTCAATTAAGGTTCCTAAGGTCTGTTGATGCTTCACGACACCACGCGGAGGCCCCGTACTCTCCTTGACTGAACTCAAGGGTTACCGGTACACACCAAAGTGCCACATCAACGTAGCAGACTGTTTCAACCATGTCGGTATACCCCGCACAGTTCCCTCACAGCCTTGTTGCTACTTTCTAAGAAAGGTATCCCCCAGATCCGGGTTTAGGATCTATAGAACTCCCAAGCAACCCACAATAATAAAGCAAGCAAAGAAGACAATTGAAAACATAGTTATGACCTAGCCCTAAGGTACACCCCACTTTAAGTTTGTTCCCCAGCAGAGTCGCCAGTTCTGTGATCGGTGGATCTGGAACTGACTGTTTAACGCTGGTTCGCGAAATGTCGCGGAAGCAAGAGTCGCCACCGTCTTTTATTTTCTCCAAATGGAAAGGACAAAAGCACAGAAAAATTCCTTAAAGAGATTGCTCTCGGTTCGGGAGGTAGATTATAGAAAGGGAAGGTGTTAGCACCCTTTCTATCCATGGTTATCCATGGGCTCTTAGATACTTGCTCACTTGTGTTTTCAAAAATGGTTTGTTTGCTTTTCAATTGTGGGTTTTAAAAAGTTTCTTTGAAAATTTCAGTTCGACTCTTGTATCGGTCCTCAAGAGTGTTTGAAAAATTGCTTTGAAAGCTTTTGAAAATGTGTTGGTGTGAAAAGTATTTTTGATTTGTTTTGAAATTTAGAGCAAGTATCTACGAGAACCTACCTACCCTAAGGAATTCGTCTGTGTAAATGTCCTTTAAAGTAGTGCCATCCCACCATTGAGAGATAGGTAGCACCACCGTTGGAGGTGTTCGGGTCAATTCGAGGTTCGGGACATGGTGATCACCGGAGCAATAGGAAGACACCTTATAAGCTACCCTCATGCCAGGTTCCCGGATCATGAGGACTTACTAAGACATCTTCTACTCGACGATCACCTTTTGAGAGGCAAGGCAACAGTGAGGCGTACCCTAGGGGTGGTGTGTGCGAATTGTGTGTCATTTTCATTTGTATTTGTCTTGTCATGTTATTGGTGTTCTACGCTTGATTTTATTTAGGTCCATTCATTCTTGCATGCTTTGTTAACAGTTAAAATATTTGCGAGGGAAAGTAAATCTAAGGCTATTACAAATGGCGCGGGTCCACATCGCCAAAATTAAACCGGACCCGATTTGACAGAAAAGTAAATAAAGTAAAAGTGCGGGAAATAAATACAAGGCTTCGGGAGAGATACATAATTATTCAAGCGAAATAAAATAAAGATGCGAAATTAAACAATTAAGTCGAAAGGAGGGCGTTGGACCCTTTTGCAAAAATTAAATTACATGAATTAATTAATTTAAGAAAAGAACTTGTTTTTGTTTTTTGGTATTTTTGTGTTTTTTTAAGATTTAATAGAAAAAGAATTAATTAAAACTAAAATAAAATGTTAAACCTAGTTCTAATTATTTTTTAAGTTATTAAGAAAAATATTGGAGTTTTTTAACCTAAATGAAACCCTAATTAATTTACAAGTTTAATTATAAAAATAAATAAAAGAATATTATTGTAAAAAAGAAAAACCAAAAGGAATAAGACAATTTAAACCTAGTTCTATATTTTTTAGATTTTTTATTAAAAGAATTAACATTAAAACCCTAATTTAAATTAATTTATTTACATGCACTTATTTATAAGAAAATAATTAAAATAAAATATTCATTATGTTTTTTATCTTTTTCTGAGTTTTTATGTATTTTTTATATTTTGTAAAAAATAATTAATTAATTCAAAACAAATAAAGAAAATAATATAATAATTGAAAAAATAAAATATGAGAAAAATTGCAAACCAGGGGGGGGTTCAGGCCCCAATATGGAGGTTAAGTTTGTGAAATTCTGGCCCAACAAGCTTCAGGTCCATTGACTTTTTTGAGTAGCGTGCACATGCGTTGACCATGGTATATGATGTACCTTCAATCTCAGCCTTTGGTTTAATTCTGATGGACACGTGGAAGGAGAGATTCTTGAGGTGTATGGTGCGTCTTGGCCTTGGGCGCTGCATGGGAATGGTTAATGAAAAATAACATGAGAAATTATACAGACCTGGGGCTCGAACCCAGGTCACTAGCATCACCAACCAACACCTGTGCCACTAAGCCATGTCAACGCATTTGATATATAAATAACAAATAAATAATATAAAAGAAAGCAACGCGTTAGTGGATTTTAAAACGCGAAATATTCAAACGCTCCAATCAGCTTATGCCACGACCTCGTCTTCCTCGCGTGGTTTTGTTTTTTTTCTGAAACAAGGACATTAAACAACGGTTTTCTATGCGTGGGTTTAGAGGGCTTTAAAGAAAATAGCGATTAGCTCTCCTTGGCACATAAATTCAGCGCGATAGGTGGTTCTTCTTCGTCTCCATGCGCTGAATTGAATGGTGGTGGTCACAAGCCTTAATTTTTCCTTGGGTGAAAAACCCCAATTCAAAACTCTGAAAACCCTAAAAGTCAAACATGGCATAATCGTATATAGCGCACAAAAATGCAATTGAATATGTTGGTCAGCATCAAAACATCATAATGAACATGAATCAATGAATAAATTTCACAAATAATGCTTAAATCATGATGCACGATCGTGGAATTTTCTTGATGCAGTTTCGGTTCAATATACCAGTTCTTGGAGCTTTGATGGTTGGTTTTGATTGGAATGTGATCAGTGATCTCCAAGGAAGCTAATGGAATAGGTCTTGTGCTTTGAATCGACCTGGAAAGCTGTTTTCAGTTTTGAGTTTTTAGAGGATTTTTCCAAGTTTGTCAATGGCCTTTGAGCGCAGCTTTTTGTCTCTTATGATTAGGTTTATGATCAAGCCTTTGTAGTGAATGCATTAGGTCAAAAATATTGCTCAAAATCTCTTGAATTAATGAATTGAAGATTTGATTTTTTAAGGATCTTTTTTCAATCTTTTTTCAAGTGTTCTTTGCTCTCAATCATGCCAATCAATCCAATTCTTTCCTAATTAGCATATGCACGAAATCTTGATGGCAAAACATGTATAAAAAGATTTGTTAGGGTGAATTAAATATTTTTCATATATTTAAATGATTTAAATGAATTAATATAAATAAAAATTCAAATAAATAAATAAAAAATGAGAAAATACTTCCCTTTGGGCCAAGTAGTCGTGCATATGCTTGGAATGATGAATCATGGAAGAAAAATGGGCCCATTAGCAATTTTAGGTCATTTGAAGTAATGTTGACTTTTCAAAATATCCAAAAATTTCCCAACTTCCACAAGGCATAACTTGCTCAATTTTTAAGCATTTCTCATGTTCTTGGACATTTTGGAAAGGTCTTTGAGTCCTCTAACCAATGTCTTTGGTCCCATGTCATTTTGATTTACCAATCTCAAGTTATGGCCTTTTACTTAAAGTCCCTTTTTGTTGACTTTTGAAAATGACCTATAATGTTGAAATTGATAACTTTTTGTGAGAGCATTTCTTGGACTTGAAGTATGAAGATGAGTTGTAGGAAATGTCTTTATCTTCAAAATGAGCTTTGGATGGAATTTTTCTGATAAACCATGTGGAAGTTATGCCCTGGTCAATTTCAGTTGACTTTTTCAACTGTCCAAATAAGGAAACTTTTTGCATCTTGATGATTTCTGAGCCAAATTTTGAGAATCATGATCAAGCATTGATCAAATGATGTTTGTGGCTTCAAAATGACATGTTGACCAAAAATTTGAACTTTTGACTGCCAAATGACCATTTTGCCCCTATAGTTGACTGTGGTGCAATTTAGGGTTTTGACTGTGCAATTTTGAGCTGAATGCCTTGAAACTTGATGTGAGGATGCTTGACCATATTTGTAGGCATATGAGACTTGATTGGGCCCTTGAAAACTTCATTTTCTTGATCAGGGCACAAACCCTAGTTTTGACTGTATAGGAGACCTTTGCACTGTGCAACCCTTGGGGAATTTTGTAGCTTGTCTTGGCAATTTCTTGGAGAATATGGGAGGGCAAATTTTGGGGTACAACAATGGGCTTATAGATGCCATCTGAGAATGGGCTTAAAGATGCCATTTGGAAATGTTGAACTGTATTTCATTGGTGAGTGGACGAGTATCAGAAAGGCATCCATGTTTTGGAACATCTCTGAACTGTGGGTCTGAATAAGCAATAGATTGACATCCATGTTTGGAGAATCCGTAAACTGTTTTCAAAAGTTGAAAGGAGTCTAAACAAGTGATAGGTTAACATCCGTTGTTGGGAAGAATCCATAAACTGTTTTCGAAGGTCTTGAAGTTGAATAAGCAATAGAGCAGCATCCGTTGTTGGGAAGCGTCCGTAAACTGTTTTCAAAAGTTGCATCTGAACAAGCGATAGATTAACATCTGTTGTTGGGAAGAATCCGTAAAATGTTTTCAGAAGTCTTGAAGTTGAATAAGCAATAGAGCAGCATCCGTTGTTGGGAAGCGTCCGTAAACTGTTTTCAAAAGTTGCATCTGAACAAGCGATAGATTAACATCCGTTGTTGGGAAGAATCCGTAAACTGTTTTCAGAAGTTGCATCTAAACAAGCGATAGATTAACATCCGTTGTTGGGAAGAATCCGTAAACTGTTTTCAGAAGTTGCATCTGAACAAGCGATAGATTAACATCTGTTGTTGGGAAGAATCCATAAACTGTTTTCAAAAGTCTTGAAGTGGAAGAGGAACCGGTGTAAGGTTTCCTGATGATGCGTCCGTTTAAAACTGCATCTGAGTGAATCTGGAATAAGTATCAGAATGTCGTCGTGTCCGGGTCACATCTGAACTATTTCTGGATGAATCTCAGAAGATGATCTTTGTCTGTCGACTGATCTTACCTGAAAAGGTAAAGGGTTAGTTGTATGCAATGTTATGATGCATGATGCAATGTATGTGACATCAATGTTTATGACATGAATGTGATGAATGCGCATGTAAGCTAATGAGCTGTCTTGCTGAGGATAGATGAATCCTGGATGGTTGAAGATAAAGGAATCTTGACTGCTGCCGGGGAAAGTAAATCCTTGGCTGCTGCTGCGGAGGGCAAGAATCTTTGATTGTTAAAAAATGAGAAGTCTTGGGACCACTGTTGGGGAAATCAGAAGCTTGGGTTGTATGCCAATCTACTGGGGAATTCTTGTCTTGAGGAGATCTTCATTGGAGAACATTCGAATATTCTGTGAGGAACTGAGAATGAGAGTCTTTCAACTCTGCTTGGGGATTGATAGTTGGAATTTTAGCTCCGCTGGGGATATTGAAACTTGATTCTGAGGGGAATTAGATTCTGGAAGGTTCTCAGGCTGGGGATTGCAAGAACCTTCTGATTGCCGTAGGCACTTGATCCCGGGAATGGGCTTACAGACGCCATTTGGAGGTAGGATGGATAATTACTGGAGATGTGTTGAATTGTAAGTTGAAAGAAGGAACCTGTGTTGGGTTTCCTGATGATGAGTCCGTGTAAAACTGCATCGGGTTTTGAGAAGGAACCGGTGTAGGGTTGCTTCATGATGAGTCCGTGTAGAACTGCATCTGAGGTTGAGAAAGAACCTGTGTAGGGTTGCTTCATGATGAGTCCGTGTAAAACTGCATCTGAGGTTGAAAGGGAACCGGTGTAGGGTTGCTTCACGATGAGTCCGTGTAAAACTGCATCTGGTGTTTGAGAAAGAACCTTTGTAGGGTTGCTTCATGATGAGTCCGTGTAAAACTGCATCGGGAGTTGAGAAGGAACCTCTATAGGGTTGCTTCATGATGAGTCCGTGTAAAACTGCATCGGGAGTTGAGAAGGAACCTGTGTAGGGTTGCTTCATGATGAGTCCGTGTAAAACTGCATCGGGAGTTGAGAAGGAACCTGTGTAGGGTTGCTTCACGATGAGTCCGTGTAAAACTGCATCTCGAATTGATAAGGAAACCTGTGTAGGGTTTCTTCGGGGTGAATTTGTGTAAAACTTCTGGATGAACCGGGGTAAGGTTATCTTGGGATAAATCCGTGTAAGACTTTGGGAGGAACCGGTGTAGGGTTACCTTGAGGTAGGTCCGTGTAAGACTTCTGGATGAACTGGGGTAAGGTTATCTTGGGATAGGTCCGTGTAAGACTTTGGGAGGAACCGGTGTAGGGTTACCTTAAGGTAGGTCCGTGTAAGACTTCTGGATGAACCGGGGTAAGGTTATCTTGGGATAGGTCCGTGTAAGACTTTTTCTGAAAGAAAAGGAACCGATGTAGGGTTACTTGTGATAGGTCCGTGTAAGACTTTTGGATGAAAGAAAAGGAACCGGTGTAGGGTTACTCGTGGAGGGTGAGTCCGTGTAAGACTTCGTCTGGAAATTGAGAAGGAACCGGTGTAGGGTTGCCTGATGATGAGTTCGTGTAAAACCGCATCTTGGATTTGAGAAAGAATTGTTGGACACTTTTGACATTCGAATGCCCCAAGTGGTGGTGAGGGAGGCTTGCCCCAAGTTAATCTGCAATTGAGATTTTATTGAAACCTTGACTAGACTGCCCCAGGTTAACTGAACTTTGAAAGATCTGTTGAAACCTTGACTGGACTGCCCCAGGTTAACTGGATGGTGACATGTTGTTCCCCTTGTTGATAGGAGATTTTTCGTTGGAGGTGTCATCCTTTGAAGTGTTTTTTACTCACTGAGAGAGTTTTCGTTCCTCCGAACATTCGCTGTATGAATTTCTTCGCTGTCAAACAAATAGCCAAATGCAAACAGTGATATTCAAGCAATGCAAAATTTATGTTTGTCTCGAAGTTTTTTTTTGAAGAATGCATTTTTTAGCAGAACTTTTTATAAGACAAGTCAACACAAGATTTTAGAGCAAAGCCTTACAGGAGTCAGGATACCTTTTGAACAGTATGCTTTCGAACTAACCCATGCTTCAATTAGGACTTTTGATGGGTTGTAACGTGGCTTGGTTCACGGTTTAAGAAACACAGGATAAAGGCTCAAAGTGTATTTTTACCCACCCGCTCTTCGTGATGTTCTCCAACCCTAAGCTCAGTTAATTGTGCGTCGCACTCTGCTTTGAGTTTGGAACGACTTTTGGGCGATGGTTCACCAGTTGAATTTGGGGAGACAGACATCATCTCCTTTTTCTTTTTCAACATTTTTCATGTTGTTGAGGATTTGTAATGACCTCACTATTTTGATTTTGATTTGTTATCCCTAACTTTTGCCTGACTGTTCCCATTTTCGAGATTATAGTCAGCGGGATGCCCCAGTTTTCTTAAGCTTCCTTTATAGGTTTTGGCTTGGTGGGCTTTTCTCTTTTGAGAGATTGACTGACTATGTGATAGGGAACCACCCTTGTCTTTTGATTCCAAGGGAATGCTTTTCTTTTTCTTTGACGTCGTTCGTTGTGTTACGAACTGAGAGTTTGCAACTTCAATGCACATTTTCTTTTGAATTAACTGAGATACTACCCTGCCCCAGGTTTATATCAAAGGTTTTGATCGTTTAGAACAGAAAACTCCTACTTCTTTGGCTCGAAGGGGTTGACTAGGGATTAACTTCCTTATAACTCTAGTGTTTGGGAATTGAAAGAAATGCCTGTACATCATCAGCGAGGTCTGTCCAAAAGCATATTGTATGAGATTATGGTATTGTTTCGTCATCCTCCCTCTAAAGGCTTGCAGCTTTTTATCAAGAGTCAAATATCATAAAGAAAAGCATAAGAGTAGCGAACACGAATGGATGAATTCAAGACAAACATATGCAATGCATTAATGAAACAGAGTTTAACATTAAAAGATAATTGTTTGAATAACAAAAGGTTACAACTTTGAAAGTTCAAAATGAAACAAACACAATCTCAATGAGCTAGCATAGAAGCAGTGATCATGCTGGGGCCTCTGGAGGACCAAACTCAATTTCCTTGGCATCAATCAAATTCTGAATCTTGTACTTCAAAGCCCAACAGTCATCAGTGTCATGCCCGGGACTGTCAGAATGATAAGCACAAGTTGCATTAGGATTGTAGTTAGGAGATGAAGTCTTGGGGTTGGGATGAGGCCCTATCAATGCAATCAGATTCATCTTCAACAAGTGTTGCAGTGCTTGAGACAACGACATGTTGATGTTGGTGAACTGTCTCTTAGGCTCGTCTGGTCGTTGCTGACTTCCCCTTTGTTGATGCCCCTGTCTTCACTGAGCAGGTGTAGGGTTAGAGATCAAGACTGCCCCTACATGTTAGTCAAGACGACCCTTTTGACTGCTCGCAGCATTGGACTCCTTCTTTCCGTTGTAGGGAATTATCCGAGTATCGGAGGTTGTAGCTCCTTGGATCTTTCCACTTTTGATACCAGCTTCGACCCTTTCGCCAGTCAAAATCAACTCGGTGAACCCGGCTGAGGAGCTTCCAATTAAGTGATTAAAGAAAGGCCCCGTCAACATCCCCATGAAGATGTCAATCAGCTCCCTATCAATTAAAGGAGGTTGCACCCTACCAGCCAGATCTCTCCATTTTTGAGCGTATCCCTTGAAGCTCTCGTCAGAACCCATGGCCATGCTCTGCAATTGCACTCGAGTTGGTGCGAGATCAGCATTGTACTGGTACTGTTCGTAAAAAGCCCTGGCTAGATCCTCCCAGGTGTGGATGCGAGAACTCTCCTATTGATAGAACCACTCGAGTTGAGCCCCTACCAGACTATCTTGGAAGAAATGGATCCAAAGCCTCTTATCAGTTGTGTATGGTTGAATCTTGTGGACATAAGACTTTAGATGCATCTTAGGGCAAGAAACTCCGTCGTACAGAACAAAGGTAGGAACTTTGAACTTTGAAGGGATGACCAATCCAGGAACTAGGCCCAAGTCTCCTAGATCCAAACCAGGTACTTGTTGGATCTCCATAGCACTGAGGCGATCCTCCAACTCTTTGTACTTGTCATCAACGAGAGGATATTGCCCCTCGGAGTAGTCAGCTTCTTCTTCAACAATCTCCACATTGTGGTCTTCTTCAAGACTATCCCCTGTGTTGGATGGAGTTGCAAGGTCTTGGGTCTTAGGTCTTCTCCTCAAGTTCAGGATGTGGACTGCCTTCTTGGACTTCTTCTTCTTGTCTTCGAGAAGAAGAGCTGTCAGATCCTCTTGCCCTTTACCCATAGCCAGCAGCATTTGTTGGAATTGAGCATTTTGAGCTTGAAGATCTTTCACTGTTTGTTCTATATCCATCTTACTGAAATAAACAGTAGGAAGAATAATGATACTTGTATGGGATAAACCTGTTATGCAATGATATGTGTGATATATATGCAATGTTTTCAAGGATCTCTTGGGGTAAACACAAGAGAATGTTAGAGGTTGAACTCTGATCTTGGATTGGAGATCTTTGCACCGGTGGACGTCTTTCCACTAGAATCAAGCTCACCATGTCAAGTGGGTCATAGCCACTGATTCAAGTTGTTGCACTTGAACTTTGATTGGAGAACTTTGTATCGGTGGATGTCTTTCCACGAGAATCAAGCTCACCATGTCGAGTGGGTCATAGCCCCTGATTCAAGTTGTTGCACTTGATCTTTGACGACATTTGCTTAGAGGAGAAACCTCTTGTCCTTTGGTAGACGTCTGGTTCAACGTATCCCTGCGTCAACAGACCCTCAAGATCCTTGAAAAGGTTATTGAAAATGCTATGGTATGATGTTATGATGTACATGTATGCAAAAAGCAAGTGAGTGTATATACAGACAAACATATCCACACAAAGCAAACAAGTCCTTAGGTTTAGGCTTGCATGAAGTTCAGATACTACCCTCTTTCAGTTTCGTTAGTTAAGACCTGTCCTATCAAAAGTAACCGGGTTCTAGAGGATCTCAAATCCTTGACTACCCTCAATCGGTCATAACTCCAGCATTGCAATCTTTTCTTGCAGCCAGAACCATCGCGAGAGTTTAGCCTCAATGAGTGTAGCATGCTGCTACTGTTCTATGGCCAAGTTTGGTCAATTTAGGGTTCTAAGGTCGGTTGGTGCTTAATGACTCCTTAGGAGACCCATATTCTCCTCGTTTCAACACAAGGGATATCGGTACAGACCAAGGCGCCACACCAACGTAGCCACTGCTTCACCCATGTCGGTCTATGCCGGACAGGTCCCTCACAGATTATGCTACCTAAAAGGGTATTCCCCAGATCCGGGTTAGGATCTATGAAACTCTGATGCAAAGAGCCCACAAATGTAAAGCAAACAAAGCAATCAATTGAAAACAAAGGTGATCTAAACCCTAAGAGGGGGGGTGAATTAGGTGATGGTCGATTTTTGACTTATTTTATACTTTCTGGTTTTGATTTAGTGCTTTGAAAACTGTAAAGTGCAGAAAGTAAAGAGACACGGAGAATTATCCTGGTTCCTTCCACAACCCGGAAGTACGTCCAGTCCCCTTGCAAACACGCAAGAGATTTTACTATATTGTTAGAACTTTTACAAGACTCTTCCTAGTCTTATCCACTAAAGAACCTAACAAATAACCAAGAACACCCTCTTGGATTTCCAATAAGTCTAATGAGAACAATCCTCTCAAAAGATACCTCTTGTTTCCAATAATGGACAACAAGGAACAAAAGTAATCTAACACTTAATTCCAACAATCCTGGAAATAAGTTACACTTTGTATGTTTTTATGAATTATGATTTCTTGAAAGATGTTGATCACTTAGAGTGACTTCTTTGAAGTTTCTTCTTTCTTCTCTTGTAAGCAATTCAAACTGTAACACAATGGTTAGATAATGCTCAAAGATTTCTGTTCTTTATTTGTGTGAAAGTGCAGAAAATCTTTGTTCTTAAAAGTTAAGAAATATGAAGTTTGAATATTTTACAAAGTTCAGATTTTATTGCAAGAGAAGAGTTGTTTATGATTTGAAAGATTTTGTAATATATAGTAATCAAGATACCTTTCCAAAAGGACACTTTTCTGTTTGTGAAACTTGACAAGATGCAATGTTTGATCATGCAACTATTGGAGAAAAGGTATGAAGAATATCTTGAAAACCAGTTCAGATTTTTCAAAATTTTCAATGTGCAAATCGATTAACATAACATGCAAATCGATTGCACGTGTTTGTAACGTTCAGAATTTCAAAAAGTTTGAAGTGTAAATCGATTAGCATGTAGTGTCAATCGATTTACAAGTGTTAAAAAATCAGTTTGTTCTGTGATCAATCGATTTACACAACCTGTAAATCGATTGCTGGCAGGAGCAAACAGTTTTTGAAAAAGCATGTGTAAATCGATTTACACAAGATGTTAATCGATTTACAGCAGAGAAAAACTTAAAAATTGTTTTTGAAATATACTTGAAGTGATGTGGCAAGTGTGTATATCATTTTTGAGCATTTCTAATCAATGTAGTTTAATTGAGAATTGATATACTTGATTGCTTGCCAAGTTCCTTGAAGCTTTGAGTGAATGATGCTTTAAGATGATTTCCACTTCTTTTCCTTCTTTCCATAATGCTTGTTTGTCTTTCATCACACTAGCTTGTTTGTCTTTCATCAAAACTAAAGTTGAGTTGAGGCTTGAGATTACATTCTCCCCCTTTTTGATGATGACAAACCATTTTCCTTTATGTGTTGATCAGAATTTGAGCAAAAGGTGTTTTCTCCCCCTGAGAAGATTTCTCCCCCTATGGAGAAAAAGATTTGAAAGTTTGCTCTGTAAAGACAATGAAAACAAACAACCATAAAGTGCTATTACATCCTTCTCCCCCTTTGACATTATCAAAAAGAAGGGAAAGATGCAACAAGAAAGTATACCAGAAAGAAATGTATAGGAACATGAATGAAAAACACAAAACTTTCAAAATTATCGAACAAAGTTTTAAGAACACAATACATAAAATGAACAAAATAAAACAAGACAAAATCCATAATGATACTTATACTAAGAATTTAATAACATTGATCAAGAACATTTTAGAAAGGTCCTTGATAAGGAAATTGTTGTTGAAGAGGTGGTTCAGTGTATTGAGGAGGCGGAGGTGCAGGATTGGTTGGGTCGTATGGAGGGATATGAAGATGTGAATAAAGATATGAAAATTGTTGGTTCACATCATTCTGAAAAGCATCTATTCGAGATGAGGTAGAGTCATTGATCTCCGTCCATCGAGCATTGATGTTAGAATTGAGAGAAGCAAACTGTTGTGTCATGAAATCCATAACATCTTGATTTGTGGGACCAGAAGCAGCAGCAGGAGGAGGAACTTCATGGTCTTCTTCATCTGCATTATGACCTTCATCGCCGACCACATCTTCTCCAATGTAAGTTATGGATTTTGCTTCAGCATTGAAATGAACACCCATTCTTGAATCAACATTTTTGATGGAGATCCTAGTGGTGATTGGATCCATTTCAATCCGCTCAAATCCAGTGAAATCTATATCATAAGCTGCCATAATCCTTGTAATGAAATATGCATATGGTAGAAAGGTGGCCCTTGCGGCAACTTTTAGCATATGCATCACAATCAATTTTGCCCAATTAACCGGGATTCCATTTTTCCTTGCATAGATGATTTGCAATTCTAGGTCGGTCACCGTACAATGATTCCCTGCTCTAGGAAACAAAATATACACCAGAAAATAGTGAAACAACCTATCATCAATATGGAAATTTCCAGCACTCCATGTGTCCCTAGCTGGAGTAACCCCGCCAAGACTGCGAATCCGCTTGGCACGGTATTCAGATTCTGATAACCTTCCAATGCTATAGAAAAATTCGCGCTTCTGATAGTTTTCCCAAGCAGCATCTTCTGGATCATAGAGGGTACTTCCAGAATATGGAATGTTCAAGATTCTGCCAAGAGTTTTGGAATACAGAGGGATTCTTTTTCCAAGGACATATGTATAACATTTGTTGTTGTCATAGCACATGTTGCTGTAGAAAATTTTAACCAGATCCGGGTAATAGAAACCATGTGAAGATATTAATGGTTCTAACCCATAAGCAATGAAATCTCTTTGAAATGAGAAGCATTCATCTGGAAAAGTAGATAACATACCAAACTTTGGAGTAGAGATGATTTTCTTTTGAAAATGCTTGAGAAATCTGTCCCGCTGTGGATCCGTGAGGTACTCGAGCACAGAGTTTTCAGATGATGACGAAGCTGGCTTCTTTCCTTTCTCTGAGGCAGAGGCTTTTCTCTTGGGAGCCATGGATTTTGTTAGGGTTTTGAAAAGAGAGATATAGAGTTCTTTTGTGTTGTTATGTGAGAGAGTGTGTTGGTGTTATGAGATAGTGAGGGAGTTTTGGTGAGATTAAATAGTATAGTAGGGTAAGTGAGGTCTTTATGAGACTTAATTTGATAAATTTGGTCAAGGTTTTATTGATTGGGCAATAGAAAGGTGGGAGGTTGAGAGACAATGAATGTTTGACCAATATATTAAAAGCTCATTACAAGTATCACATGTTAAAACAAAATACATTGCATAGAGAAAATACATAAAAAATGCTTCAGATTCTGTGGTAAATCGATTTACCCTTTGGTTAAATCGATTTACACAGAACATTTTTCATAAAAAGTAATTTTCGTTCAGTGGTAAATCGATTTACATATTGTGTAAATCGATTTACACACAAGATTTTATTAAAAAAATGATTTGCTTCAGTAGTAAATCGATTGACATATTGTGTAAATCGATTTACACAGAAGATTTTATTAAAAGAAATGATTTGCTTCAGTAGTAAATCGATTGACATATGGTGTAAATCGATTTACTTAAAGAGAAAATTTAAAACATCATTATTTTTAACATTTGAAACAATGTCTAACCACATATATATGTACATTAGGGTATAGTTAAGGATTGAGTGCACCTTAAATATCTTGTTCATCGAGGATTCCAAGTTCACGACGAATTTTGAAAAAAAAGCATCCTTTGCAAGTGGTTTTGTGAAGATGTCCGCGAGTTGATTTTGAGTGTCCACAAATGTGATCTCGACATCTCCTTTGAGTACATGGTCTCGGATAAAATGATGTCTGATGTCAATGTGTTTCGTCCGGGAATGCATAACTGGATTTTTCGTAATATTGATCGCGCTTGTGTTATCACATCGAAGAGGAATGCATCCAAGGTTTACTCCATAGTCAAGTAATTGTTGTTTTAGCCAAAGAATTTGAGCGCATCCACTTCCAGCCGCAATGTATTCTGCTTCGGCAGTGCTGAGAGCTACGCTTGCTTGCTTTTTGCATGACCATGAAACCAAGGCATTTCCAAGAATGTGACATGTTCCACTTGTACTTTTGCGATCAGTTTTGCGACCTGCATAGTCAGCATCAGAATAACCAACTAGATTGCACATACTACCTTTTGGATACCATAATCCGACGTTGGTTGTTCCTTTGAGATATTTTATTATGCGCTTGACTGCTGCAAGGTGAGACTCTTTAGGATTGGCTTGATATCTTGCACATAGGCAAACGCTGAACATAATGTCAGGTCTACTTGCTGTTAAATAAAGGAGTGAGCCAATCATTCCACGATACTTAGTTATGACAATAGAATTTCCTGATTCATCTGGGTCAAGATAGGTGCCGGATCCCATAGGAATTGCACTTTCTTTGCTACTTTCCATCTCAAACTTCTTTATAAGGTCTTTGCAATATTTTGATTGGTTTACGAAGATACCATGTTTGAGTTGCTTAATTTGAAGACCAAGAAAGAAATTCAATCTTCCCATCATAGACATCTCAAACTCTCCTTGCATCATAGACGAGAATTCCTTGCACATATTTTGGTTAGTTGAACCGAAAACAATATCATCTACATAGATTTGTACAAGTAAGGTATGATGATTAACATTTTTTATGAAGAGAGTGGTATCAACTTTACCCTTTACAAACCCTTTTTCACATAGGAATGCGCTTAGTCTATCATACCAAGCCCTTGGTGCTTGCTTCAGCCCATAGAGAGCTTTCTTCAGTTTGAAGACATGATTAGGATGTTTGAAGTCTTCAAATCCGGGAGGTTGCTTTACATAGACTTCTTCATTTATGAATCCGTTGAGAAATGCGCTTTTTACATCCATTTGAAAAAGTTCAAAGTCCAATGAGCATGCATATGCAAGTAATAGTCTTATTGCTTCCAAACGTGCTACCGGAGCAAAAGTTTCTTCAAAATCAATTCCTTCCTCTTGGTTGTATCCTTGAGCAACTAGTCTTGCCTTGTTTCGAGTGATTATTCCATTTTCATCCATCTTGTTTTTGAAAACCCATTTGGTTCCAATGATACGTTTATTTCCTGGATTAGGAACAAGTTCCCAAACTTCATTCCGCTCGAATTGGTTTAACTCTTCTTGCATGGCAAGGATCCATTGATCATCTTCTAGTGCTTGAGCCACTTTAGTAGGTTCAACTTGAGATACAAACGCCATATTTAAGCATGCATCCTTAAGATTTAGTCGAGTAGATACTCCTTTGCTAATATCTCCAATTATATTGTCAATTGGATGATCACGATGAGTTCTCCATTCTTGAGGAAGATCATCATCATTTTCATTTTGATGTGAAAGTTCATGTGTTTGTTCCGGATTGACAATTTTGCCATCTCCGCAGGAAATCTCATGAGATAAATCTATAGAATCATCATCATCACACATAGCAACTTCCTCCTTGGAGGTGTTAGATTCATCAAAAGAAACATGCATTGATTCTTCTATAGTTAAAGTTGTTTTATTGTAAATTCTAAAAGCTTTGCTAGAAAGGGAGTAACCAAGAAAGATACCTTCATCCGATTTTTCATCGAACTTACCGAGATTGTCTTTGTCGTTGTTAAGGACAAAACATTTGCACCCGAAAATATGAAAGTGAGAGATATTTGGTTTTCTTCCTTTGTAGATCTCATATGGAGTTTTCTTTAGTATAGGTCTTATGATCACGCGATTGCTTACATAACATGCCGTGCTTACCGCATCCGCCCAAAAATATTTAGGCAAACTTGAGTCACTTAGCATGGTTCTAGCAAGTTCCACCAAAGACCTATTTTTCCTTTCAACTACTCCATTTTGTTGTGGAGTTCTTGGTGCTGAAAAATTGTGGAAGATCCCATTTTCTTCACAAAATTCTTCAAATAGACTGTTTTGGAACTCTCCACCGTGATCACTTCGGATTGATGTTATCTTTGATGACTTCTCATTTTGAACTTGTTTTGCATATCTCTTGAATGCCTTGAATGCTTCATTCTTGTGTACTAAAAACAAAATCCAAGTGAAACGGGAAAAATCATCTACAATAACTAATGCATAAATGTTACCTCCGAAGCTTCTTGTTCTAGATGGACCAAAAAGATCCATGTGCAACAATTGAAGTGGTCTTGTTGTTGAAACCACATTCTTTGGTTTGAAAGTTGATTTGGTCTGTTTGCCCTTTTGGCATGCACTACATAATTTGTCTTTGATGAACTTCATCTTTGGTAGACCAATAACTAAGTCATGCTTAACCAATTTGTTCAAGTGCTCCATGTGAATGTGAGCAATCCTCTTATGCCATAACCAAGCGTCATTGTTGTTTACCATAAGACATTGTACCTTCATAGACAAATCATCTAGAGTAATCACAAAAATATTGTTAGATCTTATACCTTTGAGTTTTACCTCATTGGTTGCCTCATCCATAATAAGGCATTCTTCTTTGTTGAATTTGATCTTGAACCCTCTATCGCAAAGTTGACTTATGCTAAGAAGGTTGTGTTTTAATCCTTCAACATAGAGAACATCCTCAATTTGAATGGATGGAGGTGTGCCAACTATTCCAACGCCAAGAATCTTTCCTTTGGTGTTGTCTCCATAGGTGACATACCCTTTGGCTTTATGTACTAGATATGAAAATTGGTGTACATCTCCTGTCATATGCTTTGAACATCCACTGTCAAGATACCAAACATTTGAAGTGGATTTCAAGCATACCTACAAAAACAAATTATTTCTTGTTAGGTACCCAAGTTGCCTTGGGTCCTTCATAGTTAGTTCCCTTTTTCACCCATGCATAATGTCCACTAGCCATACTGAAATTTCTAATATAGCATGCATTTGGTGTGTGTCCAATAATACCACAGTAAAAACAGTTTGGAACAAATTTGCTCTTGTATCTAGGAATTTGTTTTCTTTTAGATACATTAGCCTTTTTCTTTTGATGATTATGAACAACTTGCTTCTTTTCTACTTTCTTGGGATTGGAACTATTACTAGCCTTTACAAAAACAGTGGGATTGTTACTTGGTTTCTTAGTATTCACATAACCAAGACCTCTTTTATCATTAGGATAACGTTGTTGGCTTAGTAATCCTTCCAATCCTATTTGTCCTTTTTCATATCGTTCAATGACTCTTTTCAATTGAACAATTTGAAAGACATTTGATTCACACTTGGAGCATGCAAAGTTTTCCTTTTCTTTTATAAAATTCTGTTTTTGAAGATCAAAATCTTTAGTCATGGTGTCAATTTTTTCTAGACAACTTAGAAGTTCTTTTTCTTGTTTTGACACCTTTTTGTATAAACTTTTGCATTCTTTCAAGAGTTCATCAATTGCACCTTGAACATCATCATCAAAAAGATTAAATTCATTACTAACCTCTTCTTCATTGTCGGAGTGATGTGATGCCATTAAGGCTAAGTTTGCACATTCGTCGCTTTCCGATTCCGATGAACTGCTCATATCATTATCTTCCCATGCTATGTAGGCTTTCTTTTGTTTTGAGTCCTTTCCTTTGAATCCATTTTTCTTTGGGAGATTTGGACAGTTTGGCTTGATGTGTCCTTGCTTTCCACATTCATAACATGAGACATCTTGAGTTGATGTGGAGGCTTCTCTTTTCTTGAAGTGCTTTCTCTTATGTGCATGAGATCCGCCTTTGTCATTTCTGCCAAAAAACTTTCCAAGTCTTTTCACTAGAAGCATGAAATTTTCATCTTCTTCCGGATTGACTTCTTTTACCACTTCTTTTGAATCAATTTTTAAGGCAATGTTTTTGGACTTCTTTTCTAGATTCTCATGTTTTTCAAGTCTACCGAGTTCCGTTTCGTATTCTTGAAGTTTGCCGAATAATGTAGCGGAAGTCATTGCGGAGAGACTCTTCTTTTCCGAGATTGCCGTTACCTTTGGTTGCCATTCCCTAGTCAATGATCTAAGGATTTTCAAGTTGAGTTCATCATTTGACAGGGTTTTACCAAGAGCAATTAAGTGATTTGTCAAATGCACAAATCTCTTTTGTAAGTCAAGAATGGATTCTCCGGGCTGCATTCGAAATAGTTCATATTCTTGACTCAAGGTATTTAGCCTTGATCTTTTTACTTCAGCCGTTCCTTCATGAGTTTGTACCAAGGTATCCCAAATTTCCTTTGCTGTTTTGCAGTTTGAGACACGAAAAAATTCGTCCATACTGAGAGCACCTTGAAGAAGGTTTATTGCCTTTTTGTCATAGAGAACTTTCTTTTTATCATCGTCGTCCCATACAGTTTTGGGCTTTGCAGACCCAACGCCATTGATTACCGTTATTGGGATAAATGGACCATTTTCAACAGCATCCCATACTTCCTCTCCTTGTGCTTCTAAATGCGCCTTCATGCGTATTTTCCAAAAGTCAAAATATTCACCACAAAATAGAGGAGGCTTGTTGTTACTACCACCATCTCTGAAAACTGGTTGATGATTTGCGGAAGCCATTCTGGATCTCTAGGAGCAGGTTACCTATAACCTGCTCTGATACCAATTGTAAGATTAAGATTGCGCCTAAGAGGGGGGGTGAATTAGGTGATGGTCGATTTTTGACTTATTTTATACTTTCTGGTTTTGATTTAGTGCTTTGAAAACTGTAAAGTGCAGAAAGTAAAGAGACACGGAGAATTATCCTGGTTCCTTCCACAACCCGGAAGTACGTCCAGTCCCCTTGCAAACACGCAAGAGATTTTACTATATTGTTAGAACTTTTACAAGACTCTTCCTAGTTGTTATACCCCAAAATTTGCCCTCCCATATTCTCCAAAATTTGTCAAGTCAAGGTCACAAAATTCCCCAAGGGTTGTGCAGTGCAACAGTCTCCCAAACAGTCCAAATTAGGGTTTGTGTGTTGATCAAGAAAAGGAAGTGTTCAAAGGCTCAATCAAGTCTCATATGCTTACAAACATGGTCAAGCATCCCCATATCAAGTTTCAAGGCATTCAGCTCAAGATTGCACAGTCAAAACCCTAAATTGCACTACAGGCAACTGTAGGGGCAAAATGGTCATTTGGCAGTCAAAAGTTCAAATTTTTGGTCAACATATCATTTTGAAGCCACAAACATCATTTGATCAATGCTTGATCATGATTCTCAAAATTTGGCTCAGAAATCATCAAAGATGCAAAAGTTGCTATATTTGGACAGCTGAAAAAGTCAACTGAAATTGACCAGGGCATAACTTTCACATGGATTATCAGAAAAATTCCATCCAAAGCTCATTTTGAAGAGAAAGACATTTCCTACAACTCATCTTCATACTTCAAGTCCAAGAAATGCTCTCACAAAAAGTTATCAATTTCAACATTATAGGTCATTTTCAAAAGTCAACAAAAAGGGACTTTAAGTCAAAGACCATAACTTGAGATTGGTAAATCAAAATGACATGGGACCAAAGGCATTGGTTAAAGGACTCAAAGACCTTTCCAAAATGTCCAAGAACATGTGAAAAGCTTAAAAATTGAGCAAGTTATGCCTTGTAGAAGTTGGGAAATTTTTGTGAAATGGCAAAAGTCAACTATCCTTGAAAATCCAATTTTGACAAAAGGGCCCCATTTTTCTCACTTTGTCCATCCTTGTCATGCCACACACGTGGCCCATGGTTGATTTCAAGACCAAATGTTGACTTTTTCATTTTATTTAATTTTTGATGATTTAATTCATTTTAATTCATTGAAAATTCAAATAAAATTTAAAAATCAATGAAATGGTGTTATATGAACTTGGACAAGTTCTATGTATCATGAATCAACTCTAAAATCAGGCCAAGGTTCATTTTCATACTAAGTCTAGGTTTTGGCTAGAAATTAGGAAAAAATGGTTAATGGACAAACCCTAATGCCAATTCTTTCTCAAGCATGGATTAAGGTCAAATAGCAAGCCTATTCAATTCTATGATGCTCACTGAGTCCAACCCTAACTGGAATATAGCACAAAACTCGTTCAAAGTCCATTTGGCAATTTGAAAAATGAACCATAAAAGGCAAAACTGATTTCATAGCTAGGGATCTTTTCAAGCCAAAATTTATATACCATTAGCATCCTGGACCATCACTGAACGCATTTCAATTCATAACATCTTCCAAAACCCTCTGAATTGGTACACCCAACTCAAACTGTACAACAAAAATGTGGCAATCGTGATTTACATTCTAAGCATCTTTTTGCATTTTTAAGTACATATTCATACTCATGATGAAGTTTCCAAGCTGTTGATTACATTTAATTGCATTTTTGTCCATCCTACGCGAATCTGCCATGCCCACATTCTAGGGTTTTCAAGTTTTGATTTTGGGGTTTTCACCATACTGCAAAATTGGCCCTCAAGACCATGACCATTGCATTCCTGGCATCTGGACGAAGAAATCTACCTATTCGCGCCTAATTTATATTAGGAAACCATCCATTCGCTATTTTCTAAAAGGCCTTCTACAGCAACGGGTTAAAACCGTTGCTTATGGCTTGTGTGTTTCAGAAAAAAAAAGAAGAACAGGGACGATGATGTGCTGGCGTAGGATGATTGGTTGTTTTAAATTCTGCGCGCCCAATTACTAATGCGCCTAGTTTTCCTTTTTGTTTTTTATGCGTTATAATATAATAACTAATGCATGGTAGCTCAGCTGGCAGGGACACACGCTATTGACCACAATGACCTGGGTTCAAGTCCCAGGTCTTGCAATTTCTCATATTATTTTTCATGTTAAGGTTCCATGCAGCGCTCACATAAGGACTCACCATGCACTGCAGAATCAACTCATCCACGTGTCCCAGGGGGCCTGATCAAGGGTCCAGCTTGAAGAGTGCACCATACATCAAGTCAACAAGCGTGCATATGATTGGAAAAGTCCACAAAATTGCCAGCAAATGGGCCAGACTTTCAGGCCTACACCTCCAAATTTCAAAGCCACACCCCCCTGGTTTGCCTTATTGTTTTTTTTTCATTCTTTCTTTAATTATTTTTTCTTTTTGTTATTTCTTTTCTTTTATTTAATTAACTATTTTCATAAAAATATAAAAATATTCAAAAAATCAGAAAAGACCATAAAAAATAATATAATTAATTTTGATTCTTTTTTTTTTTAAAATGTAACTCATTTAGTTTAATTAGGTTTTAATGTTAATTTTAATTCTTTTTTTTTCATAATAAAAATCCAAAAAATGTAGAATTAGGGTAGTTATTAATTTTTCATATCCTTTTTAATTTTTTCCTTTTTTCTCACCATATTATTATTTATTATTTATTTTCTATGGTACATAAATTAGTTTAGAATTTAATTAGGTTAGAGATTAAATCTTTTTCATAATAAACTTAAAAAAACATTAGGTTTAATACTTTAATTTCAATTAATTTTTTTTCTTTTTTCCTTTCAAATCTAAAAAATACAAAAACATTATTTTTTCATTTAATTTTTAATTTCCTTGACTAATTTTAATTATTTGTAAAAGGGTCCAAAGCCCTAATTTTGTTTAGTCTTTATTTCGCGCATTTATTAAATACCTCTGTATATGCCCCAAAGCCATGTAATTAAAAACTCTCGGACTTTTTATTTATTCGCTTTATTTTATTTTCAGTCAAATCGGGTTCGGTTTTTTGGCGATGTGGACCCGCGCCAGTTGTAATAGTTAGATTTATTTTCTCGCAAATATAACTGTTAATAAATATGCATGAAAGAATGAATGCCCGAAAAATAAAATTGAATCGTTAGATCACCAATGCATGACAAGACAAACAATGAACTGAAAATGACACACAATTCGCACACACCACCCCTAGGGTACGCCTCACCTGTTGCCTTTCGAAAGGTGGTCGTCGAGTAGAGGACGTCTTAGTAAGTCCTCATGATCCGGGAACCTGGCATGAGGGTAGCTTCTAAGGTGTCTTCCCATTGCTCCGGTGACCACCACGTCCCTAAAACTCGAATTGACCCGAACACCTCCTACGGTGGTGCTACCTACCTCTCAATGGTGGGAGGGCACTACCTTAAAGGACATTTACACAGACAAATTCCTTAAGGGTAGGTAGGTTCTCCAAGGTACTTGCTCTAATTTCAAACCAAACAAAAACTCTTTTCACCAACACCTTTCAAAAACTTTCAAAACAAACTTTTCAAAACACTCTGACGCACGAGTTGAACGGAAACTTTTCAAAGAATATTTTTGAAACCCACAATGGAAAAGCAAGCACACATTTTGAAAACACATTGAGCAAGTACCTAAGAGCCCATGGATAACCATGGATAGAAAGGGTGCTAATACCTTCCCTTTCTATAACCTACCTCCCGAACCGAGAGCAATCTCTATAAAGGAATTTTTCTGTGCTTTTGTCCTTTCCATTTGGAGAAAATAAAAGACGGTGGCGACTCTTGCTTACCGCGACATTTCGCGAACCAGCTTTAAAACAGTCAGTTCCAGATCCACCGATCACAGAACTGGCGACTCTGCTGGGGATAATACTTAAAGTGAGGTGTACCTTAGGACTAAGATCACTGTGTTTTCAATTGCTTTCCTTGTTTGCTTTATTATTGTGGGTTGCTTGGGAGTTCTATAGATCCTAACCCGGATCTGGGGAATACCTTTTTAGAAAGTAGCAACAAGGCTGTAAGGGAACTGTGCGGGGTATACCGACATGGTTGAAACAGTCTGCTACGTTGATGTGGCATTTTGGTGTGTACCGGTAACCCTTGAGTCAGTCAAGGAGAGTACGGGGCCTCCATGTGGTGTCATGAAGCATCAACAGACCTTAGGAACCTTAATTGAACAATCTTGGCCTCTTTAGGGTAGTGAGATAACTGACTTTGGTGCAGTCCGAGGTTGGTTGATACTCGATACTACACTCAATTGAGGGTTGCTTTCCTGGAATATTTCGGTCGCCAGTTCAGTGGCTAAATCGAAACGATGAACAATGAAAGCAATCCCGTGATATTGGGAACCTTAGAACCCGGTTACTTTGATTAGGACAGGATGAACCCACCAACTTCAAGAGGGTACTACCCAGACTCCATGCTGGCTAAACCTAAGGGCTCTCTCTTGTGTGACTTGTGTGCCTTCCTACTTGAACTACTTGCATGCTTATTACCTGACCTTTGTCTCTTGCAGGTTGTGTTTGTAGTCCTTAATTAGGACTCATAACAGGGTATCCTAAGTTTCTTGCAGGTTTTTGCAGTCCTTAATTGGGACTCATAGCAGGGTTACTCACATTACCCCATGCATATCATGACATCATACCATTGCATACATCCTAACCCATTTCAAGGATCTCAAGGGCTTGTGATACAGGTCATATATCTAGCAAGGGGCAAAGAGGATTTATTTTCCTCTAGCCAAAGTTGTCAGGGGCTATGACCCACTTGATATGGTGAGCTCCGACTCCTGAAGAAGGTTCCCTAACCAAGGTTGTTTGGAAATCAAAACCAGACATGATGACTAAAGTCAGGGGCTATGACCCACTTGACATGGTGAGCTCTGACTCCTGAAGAAGGTTCCCTAACCAAAGTTGTTTGGAAGTCAAAATCAGACATGATGACTAAAGCCAGGGGCTATGACCCACTTGATATGGTGAGCTTTGACTCCTGAAGAAGGTTCCCTAACCAAGGTTGTTTGGAAATCAAAACCAGACATGATGACTAAAGTCAGGGGCTGTGACCCACTGGATATGGTGAGCCTTTGACTCTTGAAGAAGAGTTCTCAATAACATGGGTGTCCTTCAATCAAGCTCTAAATTCCAATGCTAACAAATTTTCTTGTTTACCCCGCGAGATCCTTGAAAACATTACATGCATGTCATACATATCATTGCATAACAGGTATCCTTGGGACAGGTCACTTACCATCTCTGCTGTTTATTTCAGCAATGGCATCCCAACAAGACAACCAGGACCTTCTTGCTCAAGGGACTCGGTTCGGGGATATTCTCCTAAATCTATCCAAGGGGCAGGAGGAGCTAAGGACACTTCTCATGGAGACTTTTGCCAGGAACAGTGCTGAGGATGAAAGGCTGAAACACCTACAATCTGAGATGGATGCTATGAAAGCTCAAATGCTGGGGCAGAGGAATGCCATTCAAGGTCTAGCACAAAGACAAGATGAGCTCCGGTTTCTTGTCAACCAACTGCTTCAGAGTAACCAACTGGGGCAAACATCTAAAGGAAAAGAGCCAGTCGTTGTTCAACCACCTTTGAGACAAGGAGACAAAGGAAAAGCTCCTCATTTGGCTTCAGGGGCACAAATTCAGCATCAACCTTTTCAGCCAGGCAAGCCCAAACAACCTCTTCAGCCAGGCAAGCCCAAAAGGCAATTCACCAAGCTTAACGTATCACTGCCTCAAGCTTTACAACAACTGTTGAGGTTGAATTTGGTAACTCTAAGGGACCCTCCTAAGAATCCCAACAGGACACCTTCAAGGTATAACCCCGACGCCCACTGCGATTATCACTCTGACAGCCCGGGGCATGTTACGGAGGATTGTTGGACTTTGAAGAACCAGATCCAAGATCTGATTGATGAAGGAGCTGTGACATTCACCCAAGATGGCCAGGCTGAGTTCTTCTACTATCCCTGCGGGATTCACCATTTGAAGTGACAAGCCCTGAGACTAGAAATTTTTGTTCATTCGAATGTTCAAGTTGCAATTTTCTTTTGTCCAAACGTTTACTCATTGTTAAAACATTGTTATTTCATTAATGCATCGCTTATGTCCATTTTGAATCAATATATTCGTATTCACTATACGCAAATTATTTTCATATTTGTTCTGATGTCAACTCTTTCAATCAATAATTCTAAGCCTCTTGAGGGAGGATGACGAAAACGATACCACGATCTACAGTATGCTTTTGAACAGACCCCGCTGATGAGGTACAGGCATTGTTTCAATCCCTAAACACTGGAGTTATAAGGATGATAATCCCTCGTCAACCCCTCTGAGCCAAAGAAGTAGGAGTTTTTTTTCTTTTCGAAATTTAAAACCCTTTATCATAACCTGGGGCAGGGTAGTTCTCCCAGTTGATCCAAGTGCATGACGAATAGCACCGAAGAGATCTTTACAAAACGAACAAAGATAGTGATAATTCCAAACCATCATACAGATAGGCAGTCATTATATCTCAAAAAATAAAAACCCATTAAGTCAAAACCTATGAAGGAGACTTACGAAACTGGGGCATCCCGCTGACTGTAATCACAAAAGAAACAGTTCAGGCAAAAAATAGGGATCACAAAATCAAAAAAGGAGGTCACACAAACCCTCGACAAAAAAAGGAATGACTGCCTATTCAAAATAGGTTATCCATCACCAGAAAATTAGAGCAAAGACTCAAACAAGGTCTAACGTATGATCAACTGAGTTTAGGTTTGGAGAACATCACGAAGAGAGGGTGGGTACAAATAAAATTTGAACCTTTATACTTTGTTTCTTAAACCGTGAACCAAGCCACGTTACAACCCTTAAAAGTCCTAGCTGAAGCATGGGTTAGTTCGAAAACATACTGTTACGAAAGGTATCCTGACTCCTGAAGGCCTACGGTAAATACGGAGTTGACATTATGTTTTACAAACATTCACTTGTTTTATGAAAAAAGAATGCATTTTCAAAATCTTTGAGACAGACATAAGCCTTGTATTTTTAACATAACTTTGTTTGCATATGACTTTTTGTTTGAACAGCATAGAAATTCGCATGGCGAAAGTCTAATGAACAAGAGTATCTCCAATCAAGGGGCACGACATGATCATGGTCTATCATCTGGGGCAGTTCAGTCAAGATTCGGAGAATCTCTCAAAGGCCAAATAGCCTGGGGCAAACCTCCGCTTGAGTCACTTGGGACATTTCAACAACGAATCTGGCCTGATCAAACACCTTCTGGTGGCATGACAAAACAATTTCTAACAGGGGCAATTCCCTACATGCTGAAAGCACGGACATAGTCGAAAATTACTACGCACAATCAAAGACCCGCTAGGTTGACACACCTAGGCAAAAATAAGGGCTTCCCGGCGAACCAAAAGGGTTCGGGCAAAAACAAGGGATGAATATATAAAAAACTGTACACCCGGCAAGTCGAAAACCTGAAAAGGCGGCTTGGGCAAAAATGGGTATCCCGGTGGACTGAAAACCCGAAAGGGCGGTCCAGGCGAAAGTTAGGGATCAAAGCGTACGACTATGTCCTGTCATCTCGTCACCTGCCTACCAGAAGAAGGTTTAACCCTCAACAATTATCAGCATCCCACATGTGCCTCCCCCATAGAAACAGGGGCAATAACGGATGGTTTAAGCAATCTGATTGTTTCCGTCCTCCAAGGTACCAAGGTAGGTCCAGCTAAAGAACATGATCAGTACATCTTAATTCCCCAGAGAGTAAATGCATTCTTCTCCAAGCAGAGTTGATAAGTCTCAAGGAAATTGGGTATCCTCCAGTAAATCCCAATATTCCCCCAGCAGCATATATTCTTTACAAGCATCCCCGGCAGTCTTGGTCTAAAGATTGTTCCCCGGCGGCATACATCAACATTCAAAGGAATCACTTCCCCAGCATATCAAAACTTCCCCAGGAGAGTCCCATCCAAGTTCCCCAGGAAAGAGGAAATTCATCTCCCCAAGCAGTAAGCTCATCCCCAGTAAATTCGGGAAGCTTATCCTTCACAGGACACGAACGCGTCGTCTGGCTTGATTTAAAGAGTTATTTCCTCAACAGGATATAACTGGGTTATCCTCAGCCAAAAGCCAAGGGAAGGTCGTCGTCAATGTAGTTCTTTCCTATCCCCGGCGAAGTCTATTCACACTTCCAATACCACAAAGACATCCTCAGCAAATTACTGCTATCAACACTCAGCAAAGCATCTCTATCCCCACAGAGTATTGCTTCCCAGCATGATCGCTAGAATATCTTTTCTCCCCGCAGAATCTTCCATTCGCCAAGTTTATTCCGCAACGGAGTCATCTTCTCCTACCGGTATCCTTGCAGTTATCATCCCCAGCGGAAGCAAAATCTATTCTTCGACATCAGCCCAGGATACGACTTCCCGGCACCCGTCAAGGATTCACTTTCCTAGACGAAAACATACATAAAACGTCACATACATCATTACAGCATGCATAACGCACTGCATCATACAAATCTCATTTATGTTGAGAACATCATTGCTTGATCCATATCATGCATTGCATATGACTGACTTTTATCTTTCAGGAAAGATCCAGTTAAGTTCTCAAGCTACATTTCAAGACCTAAGACCGGTTCAGTTAAATCGTCCCAAGATTTTACTGATTGCTTATCCAGTCAAAGGCCTTCTCTGGTTCAGTTAAATCGTCCCCAGATTTTCCTGATTGCTTATCCCTTTGAAGACATTTCAAGACCTAGACTTATTCAGTCAAAGGCCTCCTCTGGTTCGGTTAAATCGTCCCAAGATTTTCCTGATTGCTTATCCAGTGGAAGACATTTCAAGACCTAGACTGGTTCAGTCAAAGGCCTCCTCTGGTTCAGTTAAATCGTCCCAAGATTTTCCTGATTGCTTATCCAGTGGAAGACATTTCAAGACCTAGACTGGTTCAGTCAAAGGCCTCCTCTGGTTCAGTTAAATCGTCCCAAGATTTTCCTGATTGCTTATCCAGTGGAAGACATTTCAAGACCTAGACTGGTTCAGTCAAAGGCCTTCTCTGGTTCAGTCAGATCGACCTAAGATCTCCCTGATGCTTATCCCTTTGAAGACATTTCAAGACCTAGACTTATTCAGTCAAAGGCCTTCTCCGGTTCAGTTAAATCGTCCCAAGATTTTCCTGATTGCTTATCCCTTTGAAGACATTTCAAGACCTAGACTTATTCAGTCAAAGGCCTCCTCCGGTTCAGTTAAATCGTCCCAAGATTTTCCTGATTGCTTATCCCTTTGAAGACATTTCAAGACCTAGACTTATTCAGTCAAAGGCCTCCTCTGGTTCGGTTAAATCGTCCCAAGATTTTCCTGATTGCTTATCCCTTTGAAGACATTTCAAGACCTAGACTTATTCAGTCAAAGGCCTCCTCTGGTTCGGTTAAATCGTCCCAAGATTTTCCTGATTGCTTATCCAGTGGAAGACATTTCAAGACCTAGACTGGTTCAGTCAAAGGCCTTCTCTGGTTCAGTTAAATCGTCCCAAGATTTTCCCGATTGCTTATCCCTTTGAAGACATTTCAAGACCTAGACTGGTTCAGTCAAAGGCCTCCTCTGGTTCAGTTAAATCGTCCCAAGATTTTCCTGATTGCTTATCCAGTGGAAGACATTTCAAGACCTAGACCGGTTCAGTTAAATCGTCCCAAGATTTTCCTGATTGCTTATCCAGTCAAAGGCCTCCTCTGGTTCAGTTAAATCGTCCCAAGATTTTCCTGATTGCTTATCCAGTGGAAGACATTTCAAGACCTAGACTTATCCAGTCAAAGGCCTTCTCTGGTTCAGTCAGATCAATCCTAAGATCTCCCTGATTCTTATCCCAGTAGAAGACACCCCAGATTTTTCTCAACGAGCGTTGTTGAAGTTAAAGTCGCCCAAGGCTCTCTTACCATTCATGCTAAGGAAGTAATCATCCCTGGTTCTTTCATTGCTGTTTGAAGCTCCAGACTCAGCTCCTGCAACGTGTCAGGTACTCATTTTCTGTTTTGCAGGTATGCAGGTTCTCGCTAAGGAATCTCTTACGCAATCAAACACCCAGATGGCATCTATAAGCCCATCATCCCATCCAGCAATCTCCAAATGGCATCTATAAGCCCATTCCCCCATCATTGCTAACATGTGAGCGCAAATTTCCGGGCACTCTAGTGTCCAATCTTCTTTTACCATCGGATTACGAAAGGCACGTCAGCCAATCTGCATCCTCAGGTCTAAGAAGATTGAACAGGGGCAACTGTTATACCCCAAAATTTGCCCTCCCATATTCTCCAAAATTTGTCAAGTCAAGGTCACAAAATTCCCCAAGGGTTGTGCAGTGCAACAGTCTCCCAAACAGTCCAAATTAGGGTTTGTGTGTTGATCAAGAAAAGGAAGTGTTCAAAGGCTCAATCAAGTCTCATATGCTTACAAACATGGTCAAGCATCCCCATATCAAGTTTCAAGGCATTCAGCTCAAGATTGCACAGTCAAAACCCTAAATTGCACTACAGGCAACTGTAGGGGCAAAATGGTCATTTGGCAGTCAAAAGTTCAAATTTTTGGTCAACATATCATTTTGAAGCCACAAACATCATTTGATCAATGCTTGATCATGATTCTCAAAATTTGGCTCAGAAATCATCAAAGATGCAAAAGTTGCTATATTTGGACAGCTGAAAAAGTCAACTGAAATTGACCAGGGCATAACTTTCACATGGATTATCAGAAAAATTCCATCCAAAGCTCATTTTGAAGAGAAAGACATTTCCTACAACTCATCTTCATACTTCAAGTCCAAGAAATGCTCTCACAAAAAGTTATCAATTTCAACATTATAGGTCATTTTCAAAAGTCAACAAAAAGGGACTTTAAGTCAAAGACCATAACTTGAGATTGGTAAATCAAAATGACATGGGACCAAAGGCATTGGTTAAAGGACTCAAAGACCTTTCCAAAATGTCCAAGAACATGTGAAAAGCTTAAAAATTGAGCAAGTTATGCCTTGTAGAAGTTGGGAAATTTTTGTGAAATGGCAAAAGTCAACTATCCTTGAAAATCCAATTTTGACAAAAGGGCCCCATTTTTCTCACTTTGTCCATCCTTGTCATGCCACACACGTGGCCCATGGTTGATTTCAAGACCAAATGTTGACTTTTTCATTTTATTTAATTTTTGATGATTTAATTCATTTTAATTCATTGAAAATTCAAATAAAATTTAAAAATCAATGAAATGGTGTTATATGAACTTGGACAAGTTCTATGTATCATGAATCAACTCTAAAATCAGGCCAAGGTTCATTTTCATACTAAGTCTAGGTTTTGGCTAGAAATTAGGAAAAAATGGTTAATGGACAAACCCTAATGCCAATTCTTTCTCAAGCATGGATTAAGGTCAAATAGCAAGCCTATTCAATTCTATGATGCTCACTGAGTCCAACCCTAACTGGAATATAGCACAAAACTCGTTCAAAGTCCATTTGGCAATTTGAAAAATGAACCATAAAAGGCAAAACTGATTTCATAGCTAGGGATCTTTTCAAGCCAAAATTTATATACCATTAGCATCCTGGACCATCACTGAACGCATTTCAATTCATAACATCTTCCAAAACCCTCTGAATTGGTACACCCAACTCAAACTGTACAACAAAAATGTGGCAATCGTGATTTACATTCTAAGCATCTTTTTGCATTTTTAAGTACATATTCATACTCATGATGAAGTTTCCAAGCTGTTGATTACATTTAATTGCATTTTTGTCCATCCTACGCGAATCTGCCATGCCCACATTCTAGGGTTTTCAAGTTTTGATTTTGGGGTTTTCACCATACTGCAAAATTGGCCCTCAAGACCATGACCATTGCATTCCTGGCATCTGGACGAAGAAATCTACCTATTCGCGCCTAATTTATATTAGGAAACCATCCATTCGCTATTTTCTAAAAGGCCTTCTACAGCAACGGGTTAAAACCGTTGCTTATGGCTTGTGTGTTTCAGAAAAAAAAAGAAGAACAGGGACGATGATGTGCTGGCGTAGGATGATTGGTTGTTTTAAATTCTGCGCGCCCAATTACTAATGCGCCTAGTTTTCCTTTTTGTTTTTTATGCGTTATAATATAATAACTAATGCATGGTAGCTCAGCTGGCAGGGACACACGCTATTGACCACAATGACCTGGGTTCAAGTCCCAGGTCTTGCAATTTCTCATATTATTTTTCATGTTAAGGTTCCATGCAGCGCTCACATAAGGACTCACCATGCACTGCAGAATCAACTCATCCACGTGTCCCAGGGGGCCTGATCAAGGGTCCAGCTTGAAGAGTGCACCATACATCAAGTCAACAAGCGTGCATATGATTGGAAAAGTCCACAAAATTGTCAGCAAATGGGCCAGACTTTCAGGCCTACACCTCCAAATTTCAAAGCCACACCCCCCTGGTTTGCCTTATTGTTTTTTTTTCATTCTTTCTTTAATTATTTTTTCTTTTTGTTATTTCTTTTCTTTTATTTAATTAACTATTTTCATAAAAATATAAAAATATTCAAAAAATCAGAAAAGACCATAAAAAATAATATAATTAATTTTGATTCTTTTTTTTTTTAAAATGTAACTCATTTAGTTTAATTAGGTTTTAATGTTAATTTTAATTCTTTTTTTTTCATAATAAAAATCCAAAAAATGTAGAATTAGGGTAGTTATTAATTTTTCATATCCTTTTTAATTTTTTCCTTTTTTCTCACCATATTATTATTTATTATTTATTTTCTATGGTACATAAATTAGTTTAGAATTTAATTAGGTTAGAGATTAAATCTTTTTCATAATAAACTTAAAAAAACATTAGGTTTAATACTTTAATTTCAATTAATTTTTTTTCTTTTTTCCTTTCAAATCTAAAAAATACAAAAACATTATTTTTTCATTTAATTTTTAATTTCCTTGACTAATTTTAATTATTTGTAAAAGGGTCCAAAGCCCTAATTTTGTTTAGTCTTTATTTCGCGCATTTATTAAATACCTCTGTATATGCCCCAAAGCCATGTAATTAAAAACTCTCGGACTTTTTATTTATTCGCTTTATTTTATTTTCAGTCAAATCGGGTTCGGTTTTTTGGCGATGTGGACCCGCGCCAGTTGTAATAGTTAGATTTATTTTCTCGCAAATATAACTGTTAATAAATATGCATGAAAGAATGAATGCCCGAAAAATAAAATTGAATCGTTAGATCACCAATGCATGACAAGACAAACAATGAACTGAAAATGACACACAATTCGCACACACCACCCCTAGGGTACGCCTCACCTGTTGCCTTTCGAAAGGTGGTCGTCGAGTAGAGGACGTCTTAGTAAGTCCTCATGATCCGGGAACCTGGCATGAGGGTAGCTTCTAAGGTGTCTTCCCATTGCTCCGGTGACCACCACGTCCCTAAAACTCGAATTGACCCGAACACCTCCTACGGTGGTGCTACCTACCTCTCAATGGTGGGAGGGCACTACCTTAAAGGACATTTACACAGACAAATTCCTTAAGGGTAGGTAGGTTCTCCAAGGTACTTGCTCTAATTTCAAACCAAACAAAAACTCTTTTCACCAACACCTTTCAAAAACTTTCAAAACAAACTTTTCAAAACACTCTGACGCACGAGTTGAACGGAAACTTTTCAAAGAATATTTTTGAAACCCACAATGGAAAAGCAAGCACACATTTTGAAAACACATTGAGCAAGTACCTAAGAGCCCATGGATAACCATGGATAGAAAGGGTGCTAATACCTTCCCTTTCTATAACCTACCTCCCGAACCGAGAGCAATCTCTATAAAGGAATTTTTCTGTGCTTTTGTCCTTTCCATTTGGAGAAAATAAAAGACGGTGGCGACTCTTGCTTACCGCGACATTTCGCGAACCAGCTTTAAAACAGTCAGTTCCAGATCCACCGATCACACTAGTCTTATCCACTAAAGAACCTAACAAATAACCAAGAACACCCTCTTGGATTTCCAATAAGTCTAATGAGAACAATCCTCTCAAAAGATACCTCTTGTTTCCAATAATGGACAACAAGGAACAAAAGTAATCTAACACTTAATTCCAACAATCCTGGAAATAAGTTACACTTTGTATGTTTTTATGAATTATGATTTCTTGAAAGATGTTGATCACTTAGAGTGACTTCTTTGAAGTTTCTTCTTTCTTCTCTTGTAAGCAATTCAAACTGTAACACAATGGTTAGATAATGCTCAAAGATTTCTGTTCTTTATTTGTGTGAAAGTGCAGAAAATCTTTGTTCTTAAAAGTTAAGAAATATGAAGTTTGAATATTTTACAAAGTTCAGATTTTATTGCAAGAGAAGAGTTGTTTATGATTTGAAAGATTTTGTAATATATAGTAATCAAGATACCTTTCCAAAAGGACACTTTTCTGTTTGTGAAACTTGACAAGATGCAATGTTTGATCATGCAACTATTGGAGAAAAGGTATGAAGGATATCTTGAAAACCAGTTCAGATTTTTCAAAATTTTCAATGTGAAAATCGATTAACATAACATGCAAATCGATTGCACGTGTTTGTAACGTTCAGAATTTCAAAAAGTTTGAAGTGTAAATCGATTAGCATGTAGTGTCAATCGATTTACAAGTGTTAAAAAATCAGTTTGTTCTGTGATCAATCGATTTACACAACCTGTAAATCGATTGCTGGCAGGAGCAAACAGTTTTTGAAAAAGCATGTGTAAATCGATTTACACAAGATGTTAATCGATTTACAGCAGAGAAAAACTTAAAAATTGTTTTTGAAATATACTTGAAGTGATGTGGCAAGTGTGTATATCATTTTTGAGCATTTCTAATCAATGTAGTTTAATTGAGAATTGATATACTTGATTGCTTGCCAAGTTCCTTGAAGCTTTGAGTGAATGATGCTTTAAGATGATTTCCACTTCTTTTCCTTCTTTCCATAATGCTTGTTTGTCTTTCATCACACTAGCTTGTTTGTCTTTCATCAAAACTAAAGTTGAGTTGAGGCTTGAGATTACAATTATGCTACCTAAAAGGGTATTCCCCAGATCCGGGTTAGGATCTATGAAACTCTGATGCAAAGAGCCCACAAATGTAAAGCAAACAAAGCAATCAATTGAAAACAAAGGTGATCTAAACCCTAAGGTAACCCCACTTTTAAGTATTCCCCAGCAGAGTCGCTAGTTCTGTGATACGGTGGGAGAACTGACTTGAGTTTTTGCGTTTGTATTCGCACTTGTTCGGTTTAGCAAGAGTCGCCACCGACTTTTTATTTTATCCTAAAGGAAAGGTTAAAAAGCACAGCAAAAACCTTTGGAGATATTTCGTGGGTTCGGGGGGTAGATTATGAAAAGGGAAGGTATTAACACCCTTTTCATCCATGGTTATCCATGGGCTCTTAGTTACTTGGTTTTTTAGATCACTTGCCTTGATTGCTTGAAATTGTGGTGTATGTGTGTGTTTTGAAAATGTTTTTGAAATAGACGCCTTTGTTTCGGCAACCGTTGTAATTGACTCGTGTTTGAGTGTTTTACAAAAGTGTGTATCTTTTCGAAAAGATGTTTCAAATGTTTTTGAGAGTTTGTTTTAAAAGTGTTTGTGAGGTGTGGTTTTTGAAAAGTAGGCAAGTGTTTTTGCAAGTTGATCTCAAGTAACTAAGAGTTTTGTCTACCCCTTTTGTACTCAAAGGTTTTCTCTATGTTTTCAACCCTTTTTAACAATTTTGTTCCACCATTGAATTTGGTGGACAATCTTGCATTTAGGAAGTTTAACGGGACGGGCGCGGGTCATCGTATGGACCATGAATGCAATGGTGCCAAGTGTCTTTGGCAATTTGCTTAAAGGGACTTGATCATTTTGATAGGCGACTTTCGAAAGCGTCATCGAGGGACTTATGATCATTTGATTGTTTTTCCAAAGAAACTCGACGTGCAAGCATGGCCCATTTTGGAAGGCAACATGTGGGATTACCCTAGGGGGTGCAAGTGCGATTGTGTATTGATTTCATGCATTTGTCTTTGTATTAGGTTATCTAGCGTTCGATTTTATGTACATGCAAACCCTAGGTCTAACCATGGTATAATTCGAAAGCGGTAAATTGCGGGAATTTAAAGTCTACGCTATTACAAATGGTATCCGGGAGTGGGGGTACAAATTCACAAATGGGGATGAGACTTAGGTAATTACAACCAAATCGAATTGCGATCAAACGTAATCAATGTATAGCAAAGTATAGAAAATGTATAATGCATCAAATGTAAAATGTATTGTGTAGGTGCTAGTGTAAGTGTATTTTATTTACAAGGTGAGTAATGTTTAACTTAATGAATTATCAAGTATTTTATTTGTCAAGTATTATTATCTTTTGTTAATATGTACAAAAAGGTATTTTGATTAAGAGAAAAAAAAATGTTTTAAATTTTAATTATATTAGGTATATAAAAAAATGTATTTTAATTGATTATGTACAAATTATTTCTAAGAAATTGTATTAACTTAAAGGGAATTTATGTATAAATCAAAATAAAAAAAAAGTGTTTTAAATAATGTATTTTTATGTATTTTATGTATTAATGTATTAGTGTACAAAATAATATGTTTTTAAAAAAAGGAAAAGAATTTTTTTTATTTAGGTTTTAACTAGATTATGTAATACCATTTTATGCACAAATCGTTAATTGAAAGAAAAGGAAAATTGTGTTAAATTAAAGAAAATTTGGATTAGTTTCTATAAAAAGAAAGTACTATTAATGCAAAAATTAAAATTAGTATTTAAGAAAAATGTTAGAGTGATAACAAGAATACTGTTTTTTTTTTAGTAAAAGATTTGGGCCTTAGGGGGGGTTTAATTGGAAATTCATTTGGGACATGGCTTAGGCTTTACAGCGCCGTTTACTTCGTCACCTTCGTCTTCGTTCATCTTTCATTCCTTCTCCGGCCAAGTCAAGCTCTAATCAACGCGAACCGTTTATGGCCACCAAGCATCACCATTCATCCCTTCTTCCTCCCTTGGTCCAATGAATCGACATTGTAAGGTGACGATTTCCGTTCCTTTCTCTTTTTTTTTTACTTAGGGTTTCAAGCTTTTATTGATTTCTTTGCATGTCCTGATTCCTTATGATTACTGATTTCTTGTGAGGTACTTTAAAGAAACGAAAGAGTTTTTTATACCTTTTGGAGATAGTGACTTCTAGAGACAGAAGAGGGATGGATCGGAGGTGCTTCGGGCGGCTTGACGGCGAGGTGATGATGGTGATGAGCGTTTGAGCTAGCTTTCTTCGCTTGATGCCTTGGTACTCTAGTATTTGTGTTTTACTTCTTTTTGTCGCCCTGATGCCTAGCTTGATGCTTTGTATGTTTTTGAGTATGCTTTTTCCTCTTCTTCTGATAGCCTCAATACCTGGATATGTTGGTTGGTGTGTTTGACAGCCCAATGATGAGAAAACTCTGAGGGCTTTGAGTTGTTTGCCTGAATGGGTAAGTTTATGTCAGTTTGGGGCTCCTACTGTGAGCTTCAGGCTTGAGTTGGTTATGGACTTGGATGGTTTTCTGGTTATGGTTTCAGGTTTGTGGCCTTGAGGCTTTTTGGCAAGGCTTGGACCATTTGTTTGATTACAGGCTTTTACAGGTTATTGTCCTGGTGAGACTTGCTTCAGGTTTGGCATGGCTTAACAGGGTTTACTAGTTAGGCTTGATGTTGTAGGTTTTGGCCTTGAATGGTTAAGCTGGTTATTTGTTTTGATTATGCTTTGGCCTGATAGGTTTAAGCTTGCAGGTTTTGGGCATATGAGGTCTTGACAGGGTTTACTGGTTTGCATCAGGTAAGGTGTTTTTGAATGGTGAGGCTTCAGCAGGTTTGTTGTTGTTTTTTTTTTGAAGGGTTTAGAACAAGTTGGAGGCTTTTGGCTTGAAGCCTAATGCTTATTTTGCTTGGTCAGGCTTAAGGCCTTTTTGTGCTTTTGGTTATTTGGCGCTTGCAAGGTTTACAGGTTGGGTGAGGTTTACTGGTTCATGGCTTAGAGTTGGACAGGTTAGAGGCTTCAGCAGGTGGAGGCAGTTTTTGAGTTATATTTTTTTTCTTGTGATTTCTGCTCTCTTCTACTGTTCTATTGCAGTTAGTTTTATATCATTTGTTTCCTCAAGCCTAAGCCATGTAAGCCTGCTTTCTTTCACTCTCTTTCCTCTCTCTCTAGTACAAAATAAAGCATTTAATATTGCTTGAGTGTACTATGTTCTGAAAAGGCACTGCTGGAAAAATGATGAAATGATTCTTTGCTTGCATTACATGTTTACTCTGCATACTTTATCTCTTTTCTTCCAGATTTTGTGCTGCACTTTTGTGATACTTTGATATCTTTGACAGCTTTTTTGGCAGCTTGTGGCAAGTTTGAATATGAACTCAGTTTGGGACTTTGTGGTTCAATTTGGATTTGGACTTTGTAGTGCTGTCTTGCTTTGAACTATGCAGTTTTTTTGACAAACTTTGAACTTGTGCATTTTTTAATTCTGTGCATTCCAAGTTTAGCAAGCAAATATTCATCCCTCTTTGTGAACCGGGAGAAATCCCGTGATTTGCAGAGAGGGCTAATTGATTTCAGTCAGTTGTCTTTAATGATGAACCCAAACTTTAATTGTCTGCTTTTTAAATATTTATCTGCTTCTGACTTCTTTTTTCTTTTCTTTGCAGATAAAAATTAAATAGAGAGGGGTAGCACCAAATGAAGAATGAAGAATTGAAGATTTAGAAAAAATTAGGATAGTCTTAATTACTGTAAAATCATTATTGTAAACAATTTGTAAACAAAAACAATTATACAGATAAATAAAAGCTTTTTTATCCAATTAATTCTTTTCTTCTTTTCAAATATTTACTTTATTATTTATAATTCTAAAATTATAATAAACGGAAATAAATTCCAATTATCTTAACTTAGAATAAATAAACAATTAAATAAACATTGGTTTTAGCATCGATTGATTAATAAACCTGGCGCTTCAACAATCCAAATCAATGCACAGTTAGTCACAACAACTGCCCAGACGTATTTTCCTTTTACTGGCTTTAATCAAACCTTGCAAATTCAATCCAAATGTATCCTTTCACTGATTTAATCACACAATGCAAACTCAATCCAAATGTTTCAATCCACATCTCAGCATAACTTGAAAAACACTGTAGAGTTAAACCTTTCTGAGGAACCGCGTATAAAAAACCCTAATTCCTGGTTAATGTCAAAGAAGCGTTCGCCTGATCAAAACTGAGCCAAAATCAACCAAACCTTAAACAAACTGTATGAACTGTTCCCGAGCCAAGAAAACCAATGGAAACCCTAATTTTGCCTGACTGACGAGAAAAGTCTGTTTTGACCGATTCTTGAGCCAATCTGAAAAATCAGGAAAAGCCTGAAGTTGTGATTTCTTGAGGAAAAATGCGAGGGCAAATTTTGGGGTACAACACCAATCATAATTTTAGAGAAATAATACTAATGAATGATGTCCTATCTTTGAGGAGATAATCCTTTAGCGCCTGTATTTATCCAGCTGGGATTTGTGGAGCCCAAATCCATTTAATTGGAGATTTAAAATAGAAGGCTTCAACCGTAGTTGCTTTTTACAAACTTACACTGTATTTTAATTAAGGTTTGTATGCTTATTGTGAGCCTATTTATTATCATGTTGATAAAAGAGTAGGACTTTGTTTTTGTTGTAAGTTCTGTCATTCATTCCAAAGCTTGTAAGCAATGAATGATTATTTGTCTTTGAAGTATGACTTCTGTGATTTTATAAGTGTGACTTTAGAGAAATAACAAACTCCCCCTTTGGCACATTTTGGATAAAACTACCAAATAATTGTTGCTCATAAAAACACCGTAAAATATGTTTGAAAACAAATCAAACACACACATCAGAGGCCCAGCAGCGGAAAACACATTAGTAATGTTAAGAGCGGCAAAAAATTAGAGACACAATTAGTAGTTAGTTGATCTACTAACACAACTGCTACAAATAGAAAATGTAAGTTCTCAACACCATGATATCAAGACATTACATCTGACATGTATTCATATCCTCTAGTCCAAAGCAGGGACTCCCTCTCAATAAGAGAATCAGAAAAATTCTCCCCCTCAATAGTAGTACAAGCACTTGCACCCTCAATATCATACTACACCCTCTTTTTAGCCATAAAATGACAAAGGTAAGTAGAAAATATTAGAAAATTTAAGCACCTAAATTTTCGAGATAAGGTGCAAAAAGAAACTAAAACCATCTGTGGCATTTAACCCTTACAAAATCATAAACTAGAATAACAAAAGAAAACAAGGAAAATAAAAGACAAAGCATTCTTCATGTATCACCAGCACCATCACCATCACCATCTGAACCAGATTTAAAGCCATCTCCATCAACTCTATCACTTGCAGGTGCATCACCGTCAAATGTATTCTCATCATATATATCATTTTTAGATGCAATGTTGCTTCCAGATTCATCATCGGCAAATTCAGCTTCCTTTTCGAGTTCCTCCATCAAGGCTTTAATTAAGCCTTCAAACTTGACTTCCTAGTTGTGTTAATTCTGATGGAGTTCTCCAATTCCCTAACAGACTCCTGCAATTGATAAATTATATTTCCTTTTGAAGTTTTAGGAACAAATACCTACAAAGATGTTACAACAATGTCTGGGACATGTGTTCCACCGAACAATTTTTGATGTAGGGATAAGGGAGTTCCTCTTTTATTCACATTGTCTGTATCCAATAGGATACCAGGATGTTGTTCTAATATTATGCCACAGATGAGTGAGGGGAATCAAATTGGAATCTTCACAATAATTAAATCTCCTTGCGTTAAGACTTTCTCAAATATATATGCTTAAAAATCAAACTCTAACCTTTTCCCAACAACATAGATGAACCTACCAAATCTAGTAGAAATGGTGGAGGTATGTTGTGTGGGTACCCAATTTATAGTAGCAATCCTATGAAGGATAGCATACTTGACACTAAGTCTTCCAGTTGACAACTTTCCATTATTTGGCCAGTGCTTCTTTTGACCACCAGTTATCTCCTTCCATATTTGATTATTTGAGTCTTCTAACTCAGCTTTAGGATCTTCAGACATCCCTAGAAACGTGTTTATCAATTTAGGATAAAACAACACTACCTTTCTTCTAACTATGACCTTTCCATAGTCTTCACTTTCCATATCATTACATTTATCAGGCACATTCACCTCAAATTCCTTGACTAATCTTTCATAGCAAGGACCAAATTTGGTGACAGTGTTCATCAAGCCACCTGCCTTTATGAGATCCACAATCTCAATACACTTTTGAAAATCCTTTCTGAGTTCCCTTTCTAGGCCAACCCTTCTTTGTTCCACATTCTTCCATTTCTCTGCATTCTCCTTGTGATGGAAGTACACTTTGTTCACAGAAGTTTTATGAACAGTAGTACAAATCTTCTTTGGACTAGACCTTTTAACAGGAATGATGTCCTGGACATCTTCTTCAAAATAAAAATCAGGGTCACTAGGGACAATAGCTTTCCTTTTTCTTATTGAGGAAGAAACTTCCACTTTACACCATGATTTAACAAGACAAACAAAAGAATTTCTCTTGGAGCTTTTAGAAGGAGTACCCTTCATACCACTAGGTGATCCCTTCATTTCTTTGGGATTTCTAGTGAGAGAATTTTCAATTATCACGTCCTTTTCTCTTGTTTTCTAAAGCCTATTTGCTATTTCAGAGGCCAAACTTTTGGGAATAGGCTCATCATCAGAAGTCAAGTCGTCAACACTTACAACCACATCAGCCTTCTTCTTTCTCCTCCTTTCACAAGCAACTTTATCAAGAGTAATTTCATCAGGCTTTGCACTAGAGGTCTTATCATCCCTCATTTCTTTTATCTTAGATGTCTGAACATATGGCAAGATACTTTCTTCCTTCAACATTTTGCACACAAACCTTCTATGTTTCTTATCAAGGTTACTATTATCATCAAACGTCTTGACATCCTTTAAGACAGATGATCTTGCTTCCTCTTTGGTTGAGGTTGGTATAATAAGTAATGGGAAAATATCTAAAACTTGGTCAAAAAAGTTGATCAAACGAATTGTATCATCAACCCTAAAGTTTGATAAAGATGATTCTTTGTTTCCTGATGAACCATGCACATAATCAGATGAAGGATGTTGAGGCATCTTTGATTTTTGTTGAAGTGGATTAGCCGATGAGACTCGGGAGTACAAATGCAACCACAAAATTTTTAGGATGCGTGTGACAGTCTTGAGAGAACAGTAGGTTTGGTATAGATAGTGTGTCCAAATGATTAAACTTTGGAAGAATGGGCTTAGGTAGATGTGGGAATTATAAATTTTGAAAATTTGATTGACCCACATAAATTACAGTAATTGTTGTGATTCCCCATACTTATGCACTTTTAATTTTTTTATTTTGCATATTTGAAAATTAACTCTTTCCTTTTAACTTGTTCTTTCACATCATGTGACTTGATATTTGTGAGCTCAGTCCTACTTTTGTGAATAGGATGTTCATCACCTTTTGTTACTCTCAAGTTGTCACAATATAATATCCTGACATCTTGTGTTCTTTTATAAGCAAACAACATCTGTTTTGGCTTAATACTTCTTCCAACAACTTTCTTTGCCCTCAAACATGTTGCAGAGCAATTTGTTTCTTCTGGACTCCACAGATAGAAATTATCTTTTGATCTGCTGCCCTTCATGATAATCGTATCCTTCTCATTTTTTATTAGACATTCAGAATTAGTAAAGTTAACTCTGAGACCTTGATCACATAGTTGACTTATACTTATCAAGTTATCATCTAATCCTTCAACAAATAACACATCATCAAGACTCGATTTTCGTACATACTATAGCTTTCCAACACCAATTACTTTACCTTTTGATCCATCTCCAAAAGTCACAGCTTTAGTGGCAGATGTTTTGATTCCCACTAATAATTTTTTGAGACTTGTCATGTTTCTATAATAGCCACTATCAAAATAGCATGTTTCTCCAGCTAATGCTTTGAGAGAGATGTGAGTTAATTCCTTATACATACCATTTTTAGGAATCCACCCTTTTTCTTTATTCATACAGTTGTACCCCAAATTTTTCCCTCTCAATTTCTCAAAGATTCTCTCACAAAATCTCTGTTGCTCAAAATTGCATAAGGTTTGATCAACTCAAGACACTTCCTCAACACTAATACCTCAGAATTAGGGTTTGAGTTTGCACAAGTACAATTGGATTTTTAATGCCCCATATAGTTTCCATGGATCATATTGGGCTTTTAGGCATCAGGTCGAAGAGGAAACTGTTGAAAGGGAAAAGCAGATAAAAAAGGTGTGTAGATGCAGATAACTATGTCGAATTCAAAATCTAGTTCAGGCTATTCTAACCACATGACTGATCGAAAGGGTTGGTTGGAAGATTTTTGACAAGTCGAAGAAGATCAAGTTTGCTTTGATCCCCAAGCTTCGACTGGGAAATGGCTTCTTCGAGAAACCTTCTTCAATCCACCTCCTTTCTTAGATCCACAAGCTTCGACTGGGCAATGGCTTCCTTTGAGCAACCTGCTTCGATCCACCTCCTTGTTTCAATCCACAAGCTTTGAATGGGAAATGGCTTCCTTCGAGCAACCTGCTTAGATCCACCTCTAAACCCTTCGATACACATAGTTTCAACACTATGAATTATAATTTAACACACCACCTAATTCATTGTGTCTAAACAATCTATATTCATCATGGTTCTTAGTCTTCCGAATACTTAGACCTACACTCCCTTCGTCATAATGTCTTCAATTTGATTCTCAGTTCTGTAGTGTTTCAAATTCATCTTCCCATCTGCTACCTGCTCTCGGAGATAATGGAACCTCATTTCGATGTGTTTGCTTCGACCATGTGCTATTGGGTTCTTTTCCAGTTTGATAGTTGACATGTTACCTATCTTCATACTTGCTTCAATCCACAAGCTTCAATTGGGAAATGGCTTCCTTCGAGCAACCTGCTTTGATCCACAAGGATAGTTGGTTGTGGCATCTGAGGTTTGGACATTTGAACTTTCAACCACTTAATCAACTGATTACTCAAGATATGGTTACTAGTAGGAAAGCAATCTAGAAATTCTTTTGTCTCGACTATGCCAATGAGATCATCTTGCATACTCAAAGTGGTACATTCAGATGAATTTTGTCCATTCGAAGAACATACAATTGGTGGAAACAAATTTTGTTTTGTCCGTTGATGAGTTTGGTCGAAGGTTATGGATCTATGTGATACAAAAGAAAGGACGAAGTAAGTGGTACATTCAGATGAATATGGTCCATTCGAAGAACATACAATTGGCGGAAACAAATATTGTTTTGTTTGTTAATGAGTTTGGTCGAAGGCTGTGGATCTATGTGATCAAAATGAAAGGACAAAGTAAGTGGTACATTCATATGAATGTGGTCCATTTGAAGAACATATAATTGGTGGAAACAAATATTGTTTTGACTTTTGATGAGTTTGGTCGAAGGTTATGGATCTATGTTATCAAAACCAAACTAGTGCCATGCTACAAGCAATGTTGTCCAGACTACTGCTGAACAAAGTCCTATATGCTGCCAAGCCTAAACTTGTTGTATTGTCCATATAACAGCCTAAAACCATGTCAAAAACAATATGTTGTACTGCTATGAAACAGCCCTGTACCAAGCTACCATAACACTCCAAAACTGCTGCAAAATAGTCCTTCTATGCTACTCCTAAACCAGTCCAAGCCTGCATTATCTCAGTCCCATATTTGCACCAAATTAGCATATAAGAGCTGCACCTCAAAAGCTATGAAAAGAGCATACCAAAATAGTTCAAATCTTATTTGTTTTTCCCCCATAAACCCTAGAAAGACTCTTCTATAAATAGGTTGTTTCACAACATACAAAGGGTGGGATTTTGATAAGGAAAAAGGAGAAGAAGAAAAAAGAGAGAGGAGAGAACACGAACGCTGAAGCCTTAAAACACTCTTAAACCCAGAACCAAAAAAACAACATCTTTGTTCCTTTTTTCAAACTCAAGAACATTCAAGGCAGCAACTCAAGTTCGAAACACAAATTCCAGCTTCAAGGTAAGTCTTCTTGACTTTAAACCCTTCATTTCAAGCATCATTGTTGACTCATCTTCGAAGATAACATGTAATAACCATTGCCTTCGAAGCTAACATTTTGTTTGTCTTTATTTCTTGTCAATCATATGTTAAGAACTAATCTGAACAGACCATAAAACAATGTTGGAGTGAAAAAATTATAGCATGACTCGACACAAAGCCTTAGGCTTCGACACATACTGCTTTACAGGCCCAAACAGAAGGGAAAAAGGGTGTGTTATTCAACGCATAACATTATGCTTCGACTCATGCTGAGTTTGATTTAGAATTACAGGATCGAAAGAAGGATATGTTCGATGCATATAAGCATCCTTCGACACATACTTCGACACATGATGTTGAAAGATTTGTTTTTTTCTCTCTTTTGCTCAGTTTTTATACATATTTCATATATTTGCTTCATAGCTTTTCAATATGGTTTGTAATAGATAATTAGGTTTAATTTCTTGCAATCCCCATTTGTACATTTGTATCCCCCATCCCCCAAATGATGTAATAGCATCGAACATTTATTTTCCGCAATTTTATTATTTCATAAATGTTAGTAATTAGGGTGTCTATGGCAAGATAAAAATCAACCTTAGAAAATCCTAATCCAAGACAAGACAATGCATGAAAAATAAACACTTGCACACTTACACCTCTAGAGTTAATTCCACTTGTTGCCTTGAGAAAAATAGTCATGATGTGTGTTGTACCCCAAAATTTGCCCTCCTATTTCCTCAATATTTTCTCATCACAAGACCCTTGGAGCTCAAGAACAAGTTAGGGTTTACTCTGCTCAAGACCCCTCCTTGCACTGTTGACCCAAATTAGGGTTTGTGTTTGCACAAAGATGTTTTGACCTAAAAGGCCCAAGATGACTTTCATGCTTCATGTTGGACTCACAAGTTTATCCATACCAAGTTTCAGGCCTTGATTCCAATCTTTGCCCAATCAATTGGACAGTTGACCTAGAAATCAGCTGTATTTGGGAAAAAGTCAACTGTGGTCAATTGACAGTCAAACCTCATGATTTTTGACCCACATCAACATTATGAACTCATATGAACCATTTGATCAAGTGTGGATCACAATTCCACAAGAAATTTGATCAGATCACCAAAAGGGCAAAATTGTCATTTTTAGGGTTTTGACTGCACAAAGGCAATTTTTGACTGTTTGACCAAGCCAATGGCAAACCAAGCTCACATGTGGACTCAAGGACCCAATGGCATTGTCTTGACATGTTCAACAAATTCAAAAGATCCCAAATGCACAAGATTGACAGATGAATTTTCTAGTCAACTGAGCAAAATTTGACTATATATTGAAAAGTCAAACTTTGACTTTTTGGTCAAAATCAAGTGTCAAGATTCATTTTTCATCAAGACATGTCAAATTATGAAACTTGTTCATCAAGAAATCAAAAATTACAAATTAGGGTTTAAAATGAAGAATTTTCATAACTTAGAATTTTTCTAAGTTATGAAAATTCCTAATTTTTTCCTAACTTTGTCCCATTTTTTCATCAAGATGCATTGGGATTCAAACAAAACTCAAAACATGAAAGTTGTAGTCCATTACAAAATCTACAACTTTTATTCACAAAGTTTCCTCAAAAGAAGCTTGTAGCTCAAGTTATGGTTTTTGGAACAAGGGTGCAAAACATTCTTAACTTAGAAAATTTTTGACCTATTCTAGGCAGGATTTTTGCCTAACTTCATGGCCACTTTTCACATGCTTCCACTTGGAATTTCAACTTGCATTACCAAGATGGGTTGTAGTACACATTCCAAGCTTTCCAAAATTTCCAAGAACTTCTCAAACACCCTTGTAGTTAGGGAGAATCGAATTTGTCAACATGGGCAAAAGTCACTTTGATTCATGGCCAAAGGCATGTTCATAACTTGTGCATTTTCAAACTCAGCATGTGCAAGCTACATTACAGGCCTCTAATCTCATTTACACGCAAAAATTAAATGCTAAAACATTGTGCCAAGATATTATTCTATGAATTTGGTCATTGCATGAAGAATTAAGCCTTAATTAGAAAAAGCAAGTTATCCATTTTTGTAAAGTGGCACTTTATGTCAAGATTACAATCTATGAAGTACAATGCAGATCTTTGAGGCACAAGTTCAGGAACCAATCCCACTGATCAAGACAAAAGGGTGCAGCATGCTTGAGGGGCCTGTGGTAGCCTAGAAACCAAGTTGACAAACTTTACTTACATTAGAAGCAACTTTGCAAACACAACAACAACTCTCATTGCTGCAAGAACTAGCCTAAGCAAACTTGTTGAACACATTCCATACTCCTCAAGTAACCTAAAACACGACCAAGCCATCCTCAAGATTCCCTCATTCATCAAAACACAGTTTTATGGCAAAACAGGGTATCTTCTGCATATTGACTTCCACAGTTCATTTCCCTCGTGCGTTTTCATCCAAACCACCTCAAACACACTCAATAACATCCATACAAGCTATCCCCAACCTTAGATACAGACTGTAACAGCCATAGAATAGTTTGCCATTTTCATTTTTCTCTCTTGCAGGTTGACTTCCATGGAGTGATTCAGCAAGATTCAAAGCACACCAAGCATTGGAGAAGCATCCCTGAACTTCAAGCAAGTTGTACAAGTCCTCACATTGCCTTGAAAGTGCCTCCATTGTCATACACGATCCAAGCTGAACAGGTAAGTTTTTGAACCTCTATCTCTCTATCCAGGCATAGTTAGGATTAAGTTTGTGAAGGAAACATGTTCTAATCATAGCCCTGAAGCCATCCATAGAGTTACTTTTCATTTATATTATGTGTGCTAGGAGTATTTTGAATCTGAACATCTGAAAAAAACTAGGTCAGGAATTGGGGGAGAGGAAATTCTCTCTCATTTCTGAGAGTTAGATTAACTTTTTTATATGTTTAGAATCGTGGCTTCAAGCTCTACAGGTTTCATGTTTTAAGTTTTTGTTAAAAATCAAAGAATCAGGAGATAGCAGGGACAAGGCAAAGCGCGCGTTTTCTTGTTTGAATCTGGCCAAAGGTTGAAGACAAAGTCTTTTGGGCTGGGCTTGGTTCTTTTTTCTTTTTGCACCACTGTTTCACACATACACCCCCTCGGCCCATTGTGTTTTTTTTAATCATTTTTGACTTTTTCTTTTTTATTACGACTTTTTATTTTTTGACAAAACATAAAAAATATTAAAAACATTTTTTCAACCATTTTTGCATTTTATTTGAATTTTATTTGTTTTATTTGAGTTTATACATATAAATAACATATATATCCTTTTATTTAAAATACTAAAAAATACAAAATACATTTTTATTTTCTGATTTTTATTTTGTTTTATCTTTTGAAAATATCTTATAAAAAATATACTTTTTTTTTGTAAATAATAAATATTTTATTTTTTGTACATATTTAATATATTTAGTAAATAATATAAATACTCATATATTTATTAGAATATTTAGGAGAAAAATACAAAAATAATACATTTTTATTTTTATTAATATTTAACTTAAAAAATCACTTTTTTATAATATACTTGCTTTTTATTTATTTTTTTGTACATAATTAATAAATATTGCATATATTAAATAATAAATACTTCTTACTTAGAAAATTAGGGTTTTGCCCTAAAATGTAAAAATATCCAAAATTATTCATTTTTATTTTTGTTTATTTGACACATAAAAAATACTTTTTACATACATATAAAAATCATTTTTTGCATCTTGCATATTTATTGTATTTTATTTAATATTTGTGCAATTAAATAATTTGAATATTCAATTTGGATGTAATAGTCTAGATTTAATTTCTTGCTAAAATATCCCCATTTGAACATTTGTACCCCCCATCCCATAATTTGTGTTGTAATAATTTAGGATTTTATTTTTCGCATTTAAAAGCTTTCTAAATATACCATGATAGACTTAGGGTTTTGTATGCAAAAATCAACCAAACAATAGCTTGACCTAATTCAAAGATAACAAAGCATGAAAATGGATAACACCAATCACACTTGCACCCCTAGGGTACTTCACTTGTTGCCTTCAATAATGGGCCATGTTGCATGTTAGGTGTCTTTGGCAAAACAAAAACAATATCAAATTATCATAGTCCCTCGATGACGCTTTCGAAAGTTGCCTAAAAATGATCAAGTCCCTTAAAGGAAAAATTTCCCAAAGACACTTGGCACCATTGCAATCATGGTCTAAACGATGACCCGCGCCCGTCCCGTTCACATCCTAACACAAGATTGTCCACCAAATACAATGGTGGAACAAAATTGTTAAAAGGGTTAAAAACATAGGAAAGATCTTTGAGAAATTTAGGGGTAAACAAAACTCTTAGTTACTTGAATCAACTTGCAAAACAAAAACACTTGCCTATTTTTCAAAACCACACATCACAACACACTTTCAAAACAACTTTCAAAAACATTGAAAACTTTTCAAAAGACATACACCTTTGTATACATCCCAATATGGATCATTACAAAGGTTGCCACCACAATGGCCTCTTTTCAAAACATTTTTCAAACCCACACACACAAACCACCATTTCAAACAATTGAAAGCATCATTTCAAACAATTGAAAATCAAGGCAAGTTGATCTAAGCAAGTAACTAAGAGCCCATGGATAACCATGGATAGAAAGGGTGCTAATACCTTCCCTTTCTATAATATACTCCCCGAACCCAAGAAAACATCTCAAAGGTTTTTGCTGTGCTTTTTAACCTTTCCTTAGGATAAAATAAAAAGTAGGTGGCGACTCTTGCTCAACCGAAACATTTGCGAAAACAAACGCAAAACCTCAAGTCAGTTCTCCCACCGTATCACAATGTGCATGTGAGCCATCTTAGCAAAAATAATACAAATACAAGATCATAGTCCCTCGATGACGCTACGAATGTTGCCTTACAAATGATCTTAGTCCCTTAAGGGAAATGCTAAGATATCTCACAATGTTGCCATTCATGACTATACGATGACCCACGCCCGTCCCTTCACATCCAACAATAGGGCTTCTTACCAAATCAATGGTAAGATAGCAACATCTAAAGGAGGAGGAAAAGAACATAGACCTTTTGAGTAGGTAGGACGCTCGTAGTTTCTTGCTCATAAACAAAAACCATTTCTACACTTACACTTTCAAAACATCTTTAATAACAAATATCTCTTTGAACTATTTTCAAAACCAACAATTTGTATACATTCTTATAGAGACGAGAATCATTACAAAGTTTGCCGCAACAAAGGCGTTTTCAAAATATTTTCAAACTTACACCACAAAGCACATTTTCAAACAAAGCATTTTCAAGTGATCTAGCAAGAAACTAAGATCCCGTAGATAACTACGAATGAAAAGGGTGCTAACACCTTCCCTTTTCATAACCTACCCCCCAAACTCAAGAAAATATCTCCAAGGTATTTCCTATTCTTTTCACCCTTTCCTTTGTTGGATAAAAGAAAAGTCGATGGTGACTCTTGCTATCCGCAACAATTGCGATCAAACACAAAACACCCAAGTCAGTTCTTCCACTGTATTATAGAATTGGCGACTCTGCTAGGGAAATCCTAAAAGTGGGGTTATCTTAGAGCTAGATCACATTTGTTTTCTTTCATTGTTTGATTTGTTTGCTTTACATTTACGAGTCCTTGTTTGGGTTTGTTTTGATCCTCTACTCGGATCGGGGAACATTATTAGGTAATTAGCAATAGATAATGGAGATTGTGCGGGATATATTGACATGGTTGAAGCAATGGCTACATTAGTGTGACACATTTTTTGGTACCAGTAGCCCTTGAGTCTAGTCAAGGAGAATATGGGGCCGCTGTGTGGTGTCATGAAGCACTAACTGACCTTAGAACCTTTAATTGAACAACTTGGCCATTAGGAAGTTGTGAGATAGTCGGCTTTGATGCAGTCTGAAGTTGGTTGATACTCGATACTATGCTCATTGAGATCGGTCTTTCAGGATATTTCGGTCGCCAATAAAGAGGCTTGCGCTGAAACAATGCCCGATGAAGAAAGATCAGTGATATTGAGATTCCCTAGAACCCGATTACTTTCTAGGACATGTTAAACCAACTAAACTCCAAGAGGGTACTTACCTATGAACCTCATGCAAACCTAAACCTAAGGACTTGTTTTCTTTTCTTGTATATGATTATCTATACATAACATCATGACATCATACCATAGCATTTTCAGTAACCATTTCAAGGATCTCAAGGGTCTGTGATGCAGGGGTATATTGAACCAGATATTTATCAAGGGGAAAGAGGATTTATTTTCCTCTAACCAAACACTGTCAAAAACCAAAACGCGATAACTTGAGTCAAGGGTTATGACCCACTTGACATGGTGAGCTTGATTCTCGTGGAAGTACATCCAACGATACGAAGTTCTCCAATCAAAGTTGTGATCAAAGTTCAACTTATAACATCTTCTTGTAGTTACCCCATGAGATCCTTGAAAACATTGCATTTTTGTGTATCATGCATGTCATTACATTACAGGTATTCTCAAGACAGGTTTCTCATTTTTCTCGCTGTTTATTTCAGTAAGAAAATGGATCTAGAACAAACAGTTAAAGATCCCCAAGCTCAAAATGCCCAGTTCCAACAAGTGCTCCCGAACTTAGCCAAGGGGCAGGAAGATCTGAAAGCACTCTTCACCAAAGGGAGAAATAAGAAGATTAAGAAGAAGGCCATCATCCTCAACATGGGAAGATGGTTCAAGGGGCCTGCCCAACTAGCTCAAAAAGAAGATGCTTCTTATGAGGAAGAAGATAGTCAAGAAGAGGAAGATAAAAGCACTAGAGCTAGGGATAACCAAGCTACTAAGGACGAAGACTATTCTGAGGAGAAGTACCCGCCGACCGACGACAGATACAAACAGCTTGAAGATAGACTAAAAGTTATGGAGATCCAAGATGTGCCTAGCATGGAATTTGGAGACTTAGGTTTGATTCCCGGGGTGGTCATTCCCCACAAATTCAAGATTCCTGCTTTTGCCAAGTATGATGAGGTCTCCTGTATGAAGCTTCATCTAAAATCCTATGTCCGTAAGATTCAGCCACACACCGTCGATAGGAAACTATGGGTGCACTTTTTCCAAGAGAGTCTATCTGGAACGCAGTTGGAGTGGTTTTACCAATTGGAAGGGACTAATATACACACATGGGAGGACCTAACTACTGCTTTCTACAAGCAGTACCAATACAACGCTGATCTTGCACCAACTCGTGTGCAATTGCAGAATATGACCATGCATTTAAATGAAGGCTTTAAAGAGTACACCCAAAAGTGGAGAGACCTGGATGGAAGGGTGCAACCACACTTAACTGACAGGGAGCTGGTTTATATGTTTATGGGAACTTTGACAGGATCTTTCTTTCATCACCTAATCAGAAGCTCCTCGGCCGGGTTCACCGAGCTAATTCTAACTGGGGAACAAGTTGAAAATGGAATCAGAAGCGGAAAGATCCAAGGGGTTACATCCTCAGATACTCAGAAGAAAGAGTCCAATGTTGTGTACAGCCAAAAGGGTCGTAATAAGAGTAACCACGACCAATATGTGGGGGCAGTCCAGATCTCTAGTCCTGCATCAGTGCGATAACAACAACAGGGAAATCAGCGAAGGCAAGACGAGCCGAAGAGACAATTTACCAAAATCAACATGCCACTGTCTCAAGCATTGCAACACATGTTGAGGATGAATCTGATTACGTTGATAGGACCTCATCCAAACCCCAAAACTTCTTCTCCTAACTACAATCCTAATGCAATATGTGCCTATCATTCTGGCAGTCCTGAGCATGATACGAACGATTGTTATGCGCTGAAGTACAAGATTCAAAATATGATTGACGCCAAGGAGATTGACTTCGGTTCTCCCTAGACTCCCAATGTGATCACTTCTCCCATGACAAATCATTGAGAGTGTCCAATTCATTTTGAATTTTCAATTGTAATTTCTTTAGTTTGTTCGAACACTTATATGTTATGTCAAACTTTGTTTTCATTAATGCATTGCATATGTTTGTCTTGAATTAATTAATTCATTATCAATATATTTAAACTGTGCTTTCTACTCCTTTTTATGTTATTCAACTCTCGACTACAAGTTTTAAGCCTTTAGAGGGAGGATGACGAAAACAATACCATAATCTCATACACTATGCTTTTGGACAGACCTTGCTGACGATGTATAGGCGTTCTTTCAATCCCTAAACGCTGGAGTTATTAGTAAGATGATCCCTAGTCAACCCCTTTGAGCCAAAGAAGTATGATTTTTCTTTTTCACACAAATTGAAACCTTTACTTAAAACCTGGGGCAGGGTAGTTTCTCAGTTGATTCAAATACGCATTCAGTCACAAGCTGTCACTTTGCAACGAAAATATCTTTCTGAATTAAAAAGATGGCGTTTGGTTCCCCCATAAATAAGGCAGTCTTTAGAAAAGGCCACTAGGTCAAAATCTATGAAGGATACTTAAACTGGGGCATCCCGCTGGCTGTAATCTCAAAACAAGAACAATCATGAAAAACTAGGGACAATAAGTCATAAAAAAAGGTTGTTACAATAACAGAAAAATGTTTCAAAAAACTACTGCCTTCTCAAGTAAACTTCAAATTTCCGAACCATCACCTAAAAACCATTCTAAGACTTAATTGGAATCCCAACGCACAATTAACTGAGTATAAGGCTGAAGAACATCATGGAGAACGGGTTGGCTACAAACAAACTTTGAGTATTATCCTTTGTTTCTTAAACCGTGAACCAGGCCAAATTATAACCTTTTAAAAGTCCTAATTGAAGAATAGGTTAGTTCGAAAGCATACTGTTACAAAAGGTATCCTGACTCCTGTAAGGCTTACTGTAAATCTTGAGTTGAATTCATATTCTTACAAAACTCTTTTATTTGTTAAAACTGCATTTTCAAAAACTTCAAGACAAACATAAACTTTGCATTATTTTGAATACCCCTGTTTTCATATAGCTATTTGTTTGACAATAGATAAATTCACACGACGAATATCCAATGAACGAAAACACTCTCAAGAAACAGAATCACTTCAAATGGGAAAACACTTCCAATGACAAATATCCCATAATCAAGGGGGCATGACATGTTATAGTCCAACCTATCTATGGCAGTTAAGTCGAGGTTCCAAGAAATCTCTCAAGAAGTACTGAATAATCAGGGGCAGGTTTGCATCTGAATCACTTGGGGCATTGAACATGATTCCAGCAAAGGGTCGCGTACGACTAAGCATACATTTTTTGGCAGCACTACAACACTTACTACTATGGATAACGACATATACCCTCAAAGTCCCTTTCATAAGGTGATCCCCATTGAAGTCACCAGAGCCACCTCTATAAGGTTATCCTCATAGAATAATCTTCACGGATAAGGGTACAAATCCCATAAGGCCAAATTCATGGATATCCCCATAAAGTTGGATCCATGCAATCCCCAGTCAGAGTGTCAACCTCCGGAAGACCTCTCCCCAGCTAAATTGATCTTAAGAGGAAGCCTTGAGGAGTTCTGCCAGAAGAAAACACCTCCCCAGCAGATTGTCAAATGGGTTTATTTCCCCAACAAACTACGAATCCCCCAGACCAATACAAATCAATAGACAAAACCCTTTAATCCCTGGTAGAGTCATTGATATCCCCAACGGAGTTGTTACTATCCCCAAAAGTTACTAAAGCCTGAACCCGACCAGATAATAGTTTAACTTCTACAATGGATGAAACCTAGACCCAACCAGATTCCAGTTGTTGTACCCCAAAATTTTCCCTCTCATTTATCAAGAATTTTCTCACAAGATCTCCTTTGACTCAAGACTGCATTAGGGTTGATCAGCTCAAGACACCTCCTTCAGCACAGATGACCAAAATTAGGGTTTGAGATTGCACAAGGATGTTTGAACTTCCAATGCCCCATATGACTTTCATCGATCATTATGGACCCTCAAGATTACTCATATCAAGTTTTAAGCTTTGGATCACGCTTTTTCTCAGTCAATTAAGCAGTTGACCTAAAAATCAACTCTATTGGGGAAAAAGTCAACCATGGCCAATTTACAGTCAAACTTTATAATTTTTATCCATATCAACATTTTAAACTCATGTGTATCATTTGATCAAGTTTGGACCATAATTCCTCAAGAAATTTAATCAGATCTTCAAAAGGGCAAAATGGTCAAAATTAGGGTTTTGACTGAGAAAGGGCAATCCTTGATTGTTGACCTAACAAATGGTCAATTGGTTTGAAGTATGACCTCAAGAGTCAAATTGCATCATTTTTACCTAATGACATGACCTAAAACATTGCTCAAGATCAATTGGATTGATAGTGAATTTTCAGTCAACTGATCAAAAATTCAACTGTACACTGAAAAGTCAAACTTTGACTTTTTGGTCAAAATTCAATGTCAAAGATCACAATTCATCAAAACATGCCAAAATATGAAAGAGGATTCAGAAGAAACTTTCAACATGAAATATGTAGATCTCCATGATATCTACAACATTGCTTTACACAACTTCTTCTAAAAATCCTTGGATCTCAAGTTATTAATTCATAAATTCATGGTCATGAAATTGAACACTTAGTGAAATTTTGCTCTAATTTGGTCAGGATTTTGACCTAACTTCATGGCACTTTTCATATAGTTCCAAGGGGAATTTTCAAAAGTTATTCAAAGATGGGTTGTAGAGCACATTACAAGCTTTCCAAAATATCCAAGAACTCCTTGAGATCATTCTTGAGCAGGGAGAATCGACGAGATGAAGTTAGGGTTTTCAAACTTGAATTACAAGTCATTTTTTGATGAACACATGAACCAAATCCATGCAAGGCTACATAATCTTTGATTTGCAGGCCTCAAACTTTTTTGTAACTCCATAATTAAATGTTTACACAGCTGTTAGGGATTTAATCCAAGCAATTGAGCTATTATTCAAGTTGGATTTCCATTAATGGCACAAAGTTAACATTGCCATTCTTGTAAAGTAAGCTTTTTGCATAAAGTCCATTCTTGAGCCTCTAACTTGTTTCCTCTAATCACACTCCATCCACAAAGTCAGAAGCAAGCTTGTTTAAAGCATAACCACTCTATGAACCAAGTACAAGGCATGGAAACTTGTTTTGTCAAAAAAACCACATGTTAAACTTAAACATGTAAATTTGAATTCTGATCAACTAGAGCACTCCAAACTTGTTGCTTATAAATAGAGTCACTATTTGTGAGATAAGGGATGTGTTTTAGCACCCTGAAACAATCCCAAATTCCCTCTAGCCCGAAATTACACAAAAAACTCCATTGATACACAGTTCTGACCTTAAACTTGTATCTCTCATTTCCCTAGTGCGTTTTCCCTCAAATTCATTATTAAAGTTTCCTTACATCAAATACAACTCATCCCCATCCTTATTCCAGAACTGTAACACCATTTACCATAACCTGCATAACCAAAAAACAGATTCTGCAACTTGACTTGTCAAGGCCATTTCAGCCACTCTCAACTCAAGCGAAGCATTGCTTTAGCTTCCTAGAGACTCAAGGAAGCTAACCTGATCATTGCAGAACCTTGAATCAAGCTCAAACTCATTTCACGATTTCCAGTTTTGAGGTATATTTCTTGAACTTCTATCTTCTCATTTAGGCATTGTTAGGCTTGCATTTGTAAAGATAAAATGTAGACATCATTTCCCTGAAACTATACATGTCCATAGATTTCATTTATATTGCTTGAGTAGTGAGAATTTTGAGTTTGAACTTGCTGAAATATTTAGGTCAGAATTTAATACTTTTAAAAATTCATGTTCATCTTTGAGAAGTAACTTAAGTTATTTACATATTCAGAATCGTGAGGAAATTTCTAACAAGTTTGATGTTGAAAATTTTCTGAATGGATGAGAGATGGGTGAGTTACATGAACCATGGATAAAGGTTGAAAATGAAGTTTATTTCTGGAACTTGTTTTGCATTATATATTTATTATTTTAGATATATAAACGAATGTATAGCCACCCCAGTAGTAGAAGCGTGCGCCTGTGACTGGAGGGACCTGGGTTCGAGCCCCAGTGGTACCCTTTTGGTTTTTTTTTCACATTTTTGCACATTTGACTTTTTGGACAACCGCTTGGGCCTTTTTATTTTTCTTTTTTTCTTATTTTTATTTATTTGTTTTCTTAAATATTTTTCTAATACTAAAAAAAATCATAAAAAATATAAAAATATTAGATTTATATTTTGACATATTTTATTTACAAATTTACACAAAAAATTATTTTATTTGATTATACTTTATCTATTTCACTAATTATTTTGTAAATTTAATTAAAGAACTAGGGTTTTAGTTATTTTCTTTCACACATTTTAAATATATTATTTTAATATTTAAAAAGACCAAAAATATTTTATAACACTATAAATTATTTTTAAGACAAAAAATACCAAAAATATACTTTTCTTATAAACTTAATTTCTTTTTAATCAATTAATAGATTAAGGTTTTATTTAATTTCTTTTCCTAGTAAATTTAGTTTTTAATTTTAATTAATTATTTTTATTTTAGTTAATTAGGTTAAAACAAAACCCCTTTTCCTAAAAAAATCCAAACAAAATATCAATTTACTTTACATTCACATCTTTGTATATTTATTCATTTGGTACATTATTTATTTAAATCCTTGTACAAATTCAATATGGTTGTAATAGATAATTAGGCTTTATTTTCTTGCAATCCCCATTTATAATTTGTACCCCCCTCCCACAAGTATTGTAATAGCGTAGTAATTTTAAATTCCGCAATTTATCGCTTAATATACAAATGCTAGTAATTAGGGTTTGTATGGAAAGACTAAAACCAATCAATTAGAAAACCCTAATCAAAGACAAAACCAAGCATGAAAATAATACACTTGCACACGAGCACCCCTATGGTAAGTCCACTTGGTTTCCTTACAAAAATGGCCATATTATGCATGTGAGGTATCTTAGCAAAGACAAGCAAAATACAAGATTATAGTCCCTCGATGACGCTATCCATGTTGCCTTTCAAATGATCTTAGTCCCTAAAAGAGAAAGCTAAGATACCTTGCAACATTGCTAATCATGGTTATACGATGACCCACGCCCGTCCCGTTTACATCCAAAGATATGGTTACTTACCAAATCAATGGTAAGATAACAATGTCAAAGGAAAGAGGAAATGAACATGAAAGACTTTGGAGTAGGTAGAATGCTCCTAATTACTTGCTCAATTTCAAAACAAAACATCCTTGTTATTTTCAAAACAAACACCTACACTTTCAAAACATCTTACACACTTGAATACATTTTAAAAAGATCAACATCTTTGTATACTTTCTCACAAAGGAGAATCATTACAAAGTTTGCCTAAATAATGGCCTCTTTACAAAATACTTTCAAAAACCACACAAAGCACAATTTCAAACAAAAGCAAGTGATCTAGCAAGTAACTAAGAGCCCATGGAAAACCATGGATGAAAAGGGTGCTAATACCTTCCCTTTTCATAATCTACCCCCCAAACTCAAGAAACAATCTCAAAGGTCTTTCTCGTGCTTTTTCACCTTTCCTTTTGGATAAAATAAAAGTCGGTGGTGACTCTTAGTAACCATAACATTTGTGATAAAACGCAAAACACCCAAGTCAGTTCTCCCACCGTATCACAGAACTTGCGAATCTGCTGGGGATATCTTAAAAGTGGGGTTACCTTAGGGTTAAATCATATTTACTTTCTTTCATTGTTTCACTTGTTTGCTTTATATTATGGTTCTTTGTTTGGGTTTGAAACCTCTACCCAGATTTGGGTTACCTTATAAGTAAGTAGCAATATGTTGTGGAAACTATGCGGGGTATACTGATATAGTCTAAGAAATAGCTACGTTAGTGCGACATATTTGTGGGTACCGGTAGCCCTTAAGTTAATCAAGGAGAATACAGGGCCGCTGAGTGATGTCATGAAGCACTAATTAAATTTTAAAACCTTTACTTGACCAACTTGGCCTTTAGGATGTAGTGAGATGACCGGCTTTGGTGCAGTCTGAAGTTGGTAGATACTCGATACTGCACTCATTGAGGTTTTGTTTTTTGGGATATTTCGGTCGCCATTAAAGAGGCTTACGCTGAAACAATGACCAAAAAGACAAACCAGTGATATTGAGCTCCTTAGAACCCGATTACTATTTCTAGGACAGGTTTGAGCCAACTAAAATTCAAGAGGGTACTTACCTATGAGACTCCATGTAAGCCTAAACCTAAGGACTTGATTGCTTTGTTTTGTATACATACTTGTACATAACATCATGAACATCATAACATCATATTTGTTCCCTAACCATTTCAAGGATCTTGAGATTTATCTTTGTTCTATTTTGTAGAACATGGATTTTATTCGCAGGAAAACTATTCAAGTCAATCTTGTAAGGATCCCTCCTCAACTTAAGGAGCTAGCATCAAGGATTCCTGAAAACTCTCCATTCATCGAAATACATGGTCGCCTACTAAACATGGTCACCTCCAACACTGATGAAGATATGATGAAGGTGCTCATTCATTTCTTTGATCCTTTACACCATTGCTTCACATTTCCCGATTATCAACTTGTGCCAACTTTGGAAGAATTCTCCCAACTCTTGAGGATTACCATTCTCAATACTCTACCTTTCAACTGTACGGAAAGAGATCCAAAGCCGGAAGAGATTTCTCAAGCTCTACACTTGCAATCATTTGATGTCGCGACCAATTGGGAAACAAGGAGTGGTGTCAAGGGTTTCCTAGCAAAGTTCTTGTTTGAGAAAGCCCAAAACTATTGGAACTCTTTGGATTTGAAAGCTTTTGAAGAAATTGTGGCTCTCCTCATCTATGGGATGGTTTTGTTTCCAAATCCTGACCAACTCATAGATATGAACACCGTCAAGATCTTCATGTATCGTAACCCGATGCGTACTTTTCTAGGGGACGTCCTACATTCTTTTCACACTCTCACTATGAGGAAAATAGGTATCCTTATGTGTTGTATTCCTCTCTTGGCAAGATGGTTTATTTCGCATCTTCCCCAATCTGTATTGAAGAACGAGCAAGGTTCATGGTGGTCACAAAAGTTGATGACGCTCAAACATTCATACATTCGTTGGTGTTCCCGATTCATAAAGAATGTTACTATCGTCGACCGTTGTGGAGAATTCCCTAATGTATCTTTACTTGGCATTAGGGAAGGTATCACCTACAACCTCTGCTTAGCCTTAAGACAGTTTGGTTACGCCCGAAGGGATGGCCCACATGAGATGTCATTCAAGGTTTGGTATTTGACTACGAGAACAACGATCAAGGTCTTCACCAAAGATCCATCCGAGCTTGGAGGATGTTGAACAAGGTAGATAGCAAGACATTGGGGCACAAGAATTCCATCCCTCTTAAGCCTTACCTCAAATAGGTAAGAGCTCGTGCTCAAAGTCTTATGATGCCTTATCCCTCCATTCTCCTGATATCATTGAGTATGTTATGGAAGGAGAAGTTCCATACACTATCCTACATACTGACATGCCCACCTCTCTTGAAGACTTATAAAGAGATTGGATACAACTCAAGGGGGAACGAGACACCTTCGAAGCCCAATTATATGCTAGTGAGAAGAAGGTTTTGGAGCTCACTAAGAAACTTCATGAGGAGCGGGCTCTGAATGCCTACATCACACCAAAGAGGATGCGTAATACCTTTTTATCTTAGAGTTTTTGTATTGTTTTGCCTAAATAGTCATTGATGTACTCAAGCTTTAATTTATTAATATAACGTGTGTTTCCTTTTTGTCTAAAACAAATTTGAATCTTTAAAATCCTTGAAATCATTGCATATGCATTTTCCATTCATCATAACATAAGCAGGTTTCTTGCAACAAGTCTCCTCATCTTTCTACCATTTATTTTAGTAAGATTGATCTCGAGCAAACGGTGAAGGACCTCCAAGCACAAAATGCTCAGTTTCAATAGATGTTCTTAACTCTAGCCAAAGGACAAAAAAAGTTGAAGACCTTGCTGGTTAAAGATCTTGCTGGTTGAAGAGAAAAAGAAAGCAAAGAAAATAACCAGAGTTCTAAACATGGGAAGAAGATTCCAAGGACAAACAAGAAGGACCTTAGACTTTGCGACGTCATCTGGTGAGAAAGACAATCAAGATGGGAAAGGCAAGGAAGCAGTTGTCCAGCCAGATTCAGAAGAGGAAAAGGAAGGAGAAGATTATTCGAAAGAACAATATCGTCTGGCCGACGATAAGTATAAGCATCTGGAAGAACGGTTAAGCGCAATGGAAATTTCAAAAAGTGCATGGATTGGACTTTGAGGAGTTGGGTCTAGTATCTGGGATTGCCATTCCCCCAAAATTCAAGGCACCGGTGTTTGCCAAATACAATGGAGTTTCATGTCCCAAAACGCATCTCCGGTCCTATGTGAGGAAAATATAGCCTCACACTGCCGACAAGGATTTATGGGTACTTTTATTTCAAGACAGCTTGTCTGAGACTCAACTTGATTGGTTTTATCAATTAGAAAGAGCCAATTTTCATAACTGGGAAGATCTGGCCGCTGCCTTTTACAAACAATACCAATACAACGTTGATCTTGCTCCCACCCGTACTCAACTTCAGAGTATGGCCATGGTTTCAAGTGAATGCTTTAAAGGCTACGCGCAAAAATGGAGGGACTTAGCATGAAGAGTCCAGCCTACCCTATCTGAAAGAGAGTTGGTAGACATGTTTTTGGGCACCTTGTCTCATCCTTTCTTCAATCACTTAATTGGGAGTTCATCGCCAAGATTTACTGAGTTGATACTGACCGAAGAAAGAGTAGAGGCCGGGATAAAGAATGGGAAGATTCAAAAAGATGCATCCTCTGCTGCTGTAAGGAAACCATTCATTAGGAAAAAAGAAGTTGTTGTTGTATATCCTCAGAGAAATCAAGATAGGACTGAACACCGTCCAATGGTGGGGGCTGTCATGATTCTTAAACCCGCGCCTACTCATCAAAGAAGAAACCAGCCAAGAACGAAAAGACCAGTCAGACAGTTCACCCGAATTAACATGACGCTATCTCAAGTATTGCCACATTTGTTAAGATCCAATCTAGTGACTTTGTAAGAAGCTCCAAAGAATCCTAACACAACCTCTCCTCATTATCATCCTAATGCCAGCTGTGCATACCATTCTGAGAGTCCCGGCTATGACACTAACAACTGTTGGGCTCTGAGAAACAAAGTACAAGACCTTCTTGAAGCCAAAGAGATTGAGTTCGATGCACCAGAAATTCCCAATGTAATCACTTCCCTTATGCCCAAGCACGGTCGTAATGTCAATGCCGTTGAGGAAGATATGTTTGTTACTTTGGTTGATGAACTTATGACCCCACTCCTGACTATCAAAAAGAACCTGATGAATGCTGGTGTATTCCCAAGCGTTGATGAAAGATGTCATTTCTGTTTATCCTCACCAACCATTTGTCATTTGTTAAAAGCAGGCGTTCAATGCCTAATAGATAACAAGGAGATTTTGTTCGATAAGGCTTCTATTCCAATTGTTTCTTATAAAGATGTTTCCATCGTGACCATTTCTGCCAATTCTTCTAGGGTCTCCACCAAAAGACCCGTTAGAATTACATCAGTTCCTAAAGTAGCTCCGTTGATAATTACAATGCCTGGACCAATCCCGTATTCGTCAGACAAAACCATCCCATGGAATTATGGAGGTGATGTCTACTATCACAGTATCAAGCAAGATTGGCCAGCTGCTGAAGATTCAAGTTCTGAAAAAGTTGACTTTGATATCAGTAACATCGCAGGGACTAGCAAGATAACCTGCAGTGGAAGGGTATTCTCTCCAGAAATTTCTCCTCCAAAAGCTATTTCTGGACTCGTAATAATTCTTGTTGTTGTTGCTCCTCCTAGTCCTACAATCATCTCTGGTAATACTCCTGTTTACAAAACTGTTACAATCCCTGTTATCACCCCTACTGACATTCCTGCTGCCGAGTCAACCAAGACTCGAGGTAAAGGTATTCTGGTTGAGCCTGTCCAGACGAAGGCACAATCAGTAGCTATCCCTGAGACCTCCAGAAAAGAGATGGAGGAAATTCTAAAGATCATAAAAAGAAGCGACTACAATGTAGTCGAGCAACTGGGGAAAACTCCATCAAAAATTTCCATGCTGGCTTTATTATTATGTTCCGAGGCTCATGAAAAGGCCTTGGTAAAGTTCCTTAAAACTTCCCATGTACCCCAAGAAACATCTGCCGATCAGTTCCAAGATTGCGTAGCCAGCTTGACCGCAGATAATGGTTTAGGTTTTTCAGATGCTGATTTAACGCCAAGAGGGAGGAAGCATAATGAAGCATTGCATGTCTCAATCGAATGCAAGGGAACGACTTTGGCTCATGTCTTGGTTGACACTGGTTGGTCTCTGAATGTGTTGCCTAAAAAGGCTCTTGATAGGCTTGATTGTGAAGGATTAACGTTGAAACCTAGTAACATAGTAGTGAGGGCCTTCGACGACTCAAAAAGGATGGTGCACGGGGAAGTGGACATCCCCATAAAAGTTGGAACCCAAACTTTTGATTCAACTTTTTATGTAATGGATATTCGCCCTTCATATTCCTGCTTATTAGGACGTCTGTGGATTCACAATGATAGTGTTGTTACCTCTACGTTGCATCAAATATATCAAATTCTAGGGAAAATCATCATTGTTCATGGAGAAGAAGAGTATATGGTCAGTCATCTAAATTCCTTCAGGTATGTGGAATTAGATGGTGAATTTATTGAAACTCCATTCCAGCACTTTGAAGAAGTCCTGCAAACTGTGGAAGTAACCAAGGCTGTGTCTCAAGTCCCCAAGATTACAAGGCCTCTGCTCAAGATGTCGTCTTTGAAAGATGCCAAGGAAGTGATAAAAGAAGGTGGGTGCACTATTTGGGGTCAACTTCCAGATATCTCATACAAATTTGACAAATTTGGTTTGGGTTTCACTTCAGGAGCCCAAAAGGCTGTATGCCACGCTCGTACTGGAGGACCACCCTTGAAGATCAGCAACCACCAAGTCAGCACCGTGGAGGATGATGAAGACAGATATAACCTGGAGGATTGGATCTTCCCAATTGTCAGTGGAGGGCTCAGCAACTGGGAGGCTATAGATTTTATCCCGATCACAGTTATCCCATAGTAATTTGTATTTAAATTTTGTCGGATCTGTAATATTAAAACAATTCAGACTCTTAAAACCTTGTGTCTTACCCGAGGCACAATGGTCCATTTGTAAGGGTTATTATCTCATTTCCATGTGACATCAATGAATCATAGACGTTTTTTACATACAAACTTTATGCTCATTGTTTTTATTTTTTACATTTTCATTTCTTTCAAAGATAGTTATACTCTTACACACACTCACACTCACAATACAGGTCTACATCCACTCAGTATCCCATGGGTAACGGTTCTGCTATGGTCTTTTGTAACTCCGAAAATCTAATCTACCAAGTCAAAGACGAAGGTGAGGAAGATTGTGAAGTGCCAGGGGAACTCGCCAGGTTACTACAACAAGAAGATAGGACCATTCAGCCCCATGAAGAACCAGTGGACACAACAAACCTAGGTACTGAAGAAGACAAAAGAGAAGTCAAGGTGGGTGCCAATCTGGGACCCGGTGTCAAAGAGCGTCTAATTCAATTGCTACACGATTATGTTGAGGTCTTTGCCTGGTCGTATGTAAACATGCCAGGACTTGATGCAGACATCATAGTACATCGTCTACCTACAAAAGAGGATTACCCACCGGTAAAGCAAAAGGTTTGTCTCATGCGACCAGACATGTAAGAGAAGGTCAAAGTGGAAGTCATGAAATAATTCAACACCGGATTCTTGGCCGTCACCTCCTATCCGCAATGGGTTGCCAATGTTGTTCCCATGCCTAAAAAGGACGGCAAGGTACGAATGTGCGTGGACTACAGAGATTTGAATCGGGAGAGCCCTAAGGATGATTTCCCACTTCCCCATATTGATATTCTAGTTGACAATACGGCACATCACAAAGTGTTTTTCTTCATGGATGATTTATCAAGTTACAAACAAATCAAAATGGCGCCTGAGGACATGGAGAAAACAACCTTTGTCACACAGTAGGGCACATTCTGCTACAAGGTTATGCCATTCGGGATGAAGAATGCTGGGGAAATATATCAACGTGCCATGGTAGCTCTATTTCACGACATGATACATCACGAAATAGAGGTCCATGTGGACGACATGATAGCTAGATCTCAAAAAGAAGAAGAGAATCTTGATCATTTACATAAACTGTTTGAGAAGCTAAAGAAGTACAAACTAAGGTTGAACCCAAATAAATGCACATTTGGGGTGAGGTCCGGTAAACTCCTAGGCTTTGTTGTCAACAATAAAGGTATTGAAGTGGATCCTGCCAAGGTAAAAGAAATATAAGAGATTACTACTCCTCGTACTGAGAAGGAAGTCAGAGGATTCTTGGGACGGTTAAACTACATTTCCAGCTTCATTTCTCACCTAACAGCTACTTGTGAACCAATCTTTAAATTATTGAAGAAAGATCAAGTAGTCAAATTGAATGACGAGTGCCAAACTGCTTTCGACAAGATCGGAGAATACCTGCAAGAGCCTCATGTTTTGATGCCACCAGTCGAGGGAAGACCATTGATCATGTATCGAACTGTTTTGGAAAATTCAATGGGGTGTGTGCTGGGGCAGCATGACGAGTCTGGCCGAAAAGAGCGTGCTATTTACTACCTGAGCAAAAAGTTTACCGACTGTGAAACAAGATATTCACTACTCGAGAAAACTTGTTGCGCTCTGGCATGGGCTGCTCGCCGGCTAAGACAATATATGTTGACCCATACTACCTTATTGATATCTAAAATGGATCCAATAAAATACATCTTCGATAAACTTGCCCTCTCTGGGAGAATAGCGAGATGGCAGATGATCCTGACAGAATATGACATATAGTATACTACCCAGAAAGCAATAAAGGGTAGTGTAATAGGTGATCACCTTGCTCATCAAGCTGTGGATGACTACCAGTCCATGAAGTTCGAATTCCTAGATGAAGACATCATGATGGTAAACAACTATGAAGAATTCAGACCATATGACGAACCTGAACAAGGATCTCGATGGACCCTATTTTTTGATGGGGTGTCCAACGCACTCGACAATGGTATTGGTGATGTACTCATATCTCCTGAAGGATGTCATACTCCCTTTATGGCAAGACTCTGCTTCAATTGTACAAACAACATGGCAGAATATGAAGTGTGCATCTTTGGTCTCAAAGATACCATAGATTTGGGGATTAAATCTTTAAATGTATTCGGAGATTCAGCTTTGGTCATCAGCCAGATCAAAGTATAATGGGACACCAAACACCCCAACCTTATCCCCTACAAAGAACATGTGCTGACATTGATCCCACATTTTGAGAAGATTACCTTCGAGCATTTCCCGTGAGAAGAAAATCAGCTAGCAGACGCACTAGCCACAATGTCATCCATGTTTAAACTTAAATGGGATAATGAGGCCCCCTAGATACCATTGAACGAATGGATGAACCAGCTCACTGTCACGAGATTAATACTGAAGAAGTAGTGGACCAGCCTTGGTTTCACAAAGTCAAGAGGTATCTCAAGGCTCAAGAATATCCAGAAGAAGCCTTAGTCAATGATAAGAAGTTCTTAAGGAGATTATCTGCTAAGTTCTTCCTTAGTAATTGCATTCTCTACAAACGCAACCATGACTCTGTTTTGCTCTGTTGCATAGGCAAGGTTGAGACAGAAAAGATCATGGATGATCTACATGAAGGCACTTTTAGCACCCATTCCAGTTGGTATATGATGGCAAATAAAATCCTACGGTCATGCTATTACTGTTCTACCATGGAAGAAGATTTCTATCAACATTCTCGAACCTGCCACAAGTGTCAGATCTATGCTGACAAGGTGCACGTACCTCCGGTTCCTCTGAATGTCATGACAGCTCGTTGGTCCTTTGCTATGTGGGGCATCAATGTGATTGGGGAAATCAAACCAACAGCCTCTAATGGACACCGCTTCATCTTGGTAGCCATTGATTATTTCACAAAGTGGGTTGAGGCATCTTCTTTTTCTTTCGTTACCAAGAATGGTGTCGCCCGGTTCATCAAGCAAAATCTCATATGTCGGTACGGTATCCCGGAGAAGATCATCACAGACAATGGTACGAATCTAAACAATACTATGATCACCGCCTTGTGCGAGCAATTCAAGATCCAACATCATAATTCTTCCCCTTACCGGCCGAAGATGAATGGTGATGACGAATCCGCAAATAAGAACATCAAAAAGATCATACAAAAAATGACAGTCACGTACAAAGGTTGGCATGAGATTCTACCATTCGCTCTCCACGGGAATCGTACCACAGCGCGTACGTCAACAGGGGCAACACCCTACTATTTGGTATACGGCATGGAAGTTGTCTTGCCTATTGAGGTCCATATCCCCTCTTTGAGAATCATGAAGGATGCAGGGCTGAATGAAGAAGATTGGATCTAGACTCGACTTGATCAACTGAACTTGATTGATGAGAAAAGGATTATTGCTAATTGTCATGGTCAGATGTATAAAAAATGGATGATAAAGGCTTTCAACAAAAAGGTCAGATGCCAAGTGTATCAAGTCGGGGATTTGGTGATCAAACGTATCCTACTGCCGCAAGGTGATCTCAGGGGAAAATGGACTCCTACATATGAAGGACCATTTGTAATCAAAAGCATATTCTCTGGTGGATCAATGATCTTGACCACTATGGATGGCGATGACCTGTCGCACCCTATGAACGCGGACATAGTCAAAAGATAATACGCATAAGAGACCCTCTAGGTTGACACACCTAGGAAAAACAAGGGAATCCCGACGGACCAAAAAGGTTCGGGCAAAAATTAGGGATAAAAAAAAATCTGTACACCCGGTAAGCTGAAAAGTCGAAAGGGCGACTTGGGAAAAAAAGGGTATCCTGGTGGACTGAAAACCCTAAAGGGCGGTCCAGGAAAAAGTTAGGGAATTAAAGCGTATGACTGTCCTGTTGGATCACCTTACGGACAACCTGCAAACTCGACGGTTCTGATCAATTCAATCAGCTTTAGACAAGGCAACAAATAGATAAGATGCTCAGAAACACGAAGGATATAGCATAATGGGAACCCCATGGGATTATTTCACATAGCTATGTTTTCTTTGTATCAAATTTTCATTTTTTTACGACGAAATTCTCTTACTAGAATGGTTGTCTCATTGTACAAAAATACTTACTCAAAGTCAATACAAAGATATCCCTTTGAAAGTGCAAAACTATCTATTTTTCTTCACTCTTATGTTTGTTTACGAAAACGACCAATGATTTATTTTTGAACATATGCATTTGAACGGAACTACCATTTACAAATGAACAAAATAAAAATACAATCACTGATGGCTTTAAGAAATAGGGAAATCTCTCTAAGCTATTTCCACAAAATCCCCTGCAGTGTGCAGTTTAATCCCCAGCGGAACAGAGTTTCCAGTTATCAATCCCCAGTAGAAGTCGTCTATTTCTCAGGATTCCCCAACAAGATTTTACAAGCAGTACACGGCATTTCCCTTACAATAGAGTTTATTTCCCTAAGCGGGAATTCATCAACACTTCAAAACATGAAGACTTGCACTCTATATCCTCAGCAGCAGTCGGGGATTTATTTTCCCCAATTCAAACAAGCAGTGCAGCAGATTAGCTCACATATGCATATATCGCATCCATATATCATAAACACTGATAACACAAATGAATGTATCACAATCTCATTACACCATGCATTTCATACAACATGACATTGCATATTAGCTAACATTATTACCCTTTTCAGGATAAGGTTAATCAATAGCTACCATTAACAAAGTTCAAAGGCTTTTTCAGATACAGTACAGATACGCTCCATACATGGTTTCCATTCTAATACTCATTCAGATTCAGTCTTCAAATACAGTTCAGATACGCTCCAGACACGGATGCCATTTTGATACTCATTCAGATTCAATCTTTAGATACAGTTCAGATACGCTCTAGACACGGATGCCATTCTGATACTCATTCAGATTCAATGTTCAAATACAGTTTAGATACGCTCCAAACACGGATGCCATCCTGATACTCATTCAGATTCAATCTTTAGATACAGTTCAGATACCCTCCAGACAAGGATGCCATCCTGATACTCATTCAAATTCAATCTTCAGATATAGTTCAGATACGTTCCACACACGGATGCCATCCTGATACTCATTTAGATTCAATCTTCAAATACAGTTCAGATACGCTCTAGACACGGATACCATCCTAATACTGATTCAGATTCAATCTTCAGATAGAGTTCAGATACGCTCTAGACACAGATGCCATCTTGATACTCATTCAGATTCAACTCTCAGATATAGTTCAGATACGCTCCAGACACGGATGCCATCCTGATACTCATTCAGATTCAACTTTCAGATACAGTTTAGATACGCTCCAGACACAGATGCCATCCTGATACTCATTCAGATACACTCCAGACACGGATGCCATTCTGATACTCATTCAGATTCAGCTTACAAATATGGTTCAACAATCATTTCTGAATGACATCTACAAGCCCATCTCCAACAACTTTCCATCATCCCTCTAAATGGAATCTTTAAGCCCATTCCCTATACCATCAACCATCACATCACCGAGTGCAAATTTTTGGGCACTCTAATGTCCAATCATCTTCCATCTTCGAGTCACGAATGGCAAAAACTCGCCAATCTAACTCTTTAGGCTTAAGAAGATTGAACAGAGGAAGTTTTTGTACCCTAAAATTTTCCCTCTCATTTATGAATAATTTGCTCACAAGATCTCCTTTGACTCAAGACTACATTAGGGTTGATCAGCTCAAGACACCTCCTTAAGCACTGATGATCCAAATTAGGGTTTGATATTGCACAAGGATGTTTGAACTTCCAATGCCCCATATGACTTTCATGGATCATTATGGACCCTCAATATTACTCATATCAAGTTTCAAGCTTTGGATCACACTTTTGCTCAGTCAATTGAGCAGTTGACCTAAAAATCAACTATATTGGGGAAAAAGTCAACCATGGCCAATTTAAAGTCAAACTTCATAATTTTTGATCCACATAAAAATTTTAAACTCATGTGTATCATTTGATCAAGTTTGTACCACAATTCCTCAAAAAATTTGATCAGATCTTCAAAAGGGCAAAATGGTCAAAATTAGGGTTTTGACTAAGAAAGGGAAATCCCTGATTGTTGACCTAGCAAATGGTCAATTGGTTTGAAGCATGACCTCAAGAGTCAAATTGCATCATTTTTAACTAATGACATGACCTAAAACATTTCTCAAGATCAATTGGATTGATAGTGAATTTTCAGTCAACTGATCAAAAAGTCAACTATACACTGAAAAGTCAAACTTTGACTTTTTGGTCAAAATTCAATGTCAAAGATCACAATTCATCAAAACATGTCAAAATATGAAACTTACTCATCAAGAAATCAAAAAGTCAAGATTTCATTTTGAAAAGTCAAAGTTTTCTAACTTAGAAATTTTTCTAAGTGTTTAAACTTCATGTTTTTTCTTAACTTTGGGCCAAATTTTCACCATGATGCAAGAGGATTCAGAAGAAACTTTCATCATGAAAGTTGTGTATCTCCATGATATCTACAACATTTTTTACACAACTTATTATAAAAATTCTTGGATCTCAAGTTATTAATTCATAAAGTCATGGTCATGAAATTGAACACTTAGTGAAATTTTGCCCTAATTTGGGCAGGATTTTGACCTAACTTCATGGCACTTTTTCATATATTTCCAAGGGGAATTTTCAAAAGTGATTCAAATATAAGTTTTAGAGAACATTACAAGCTTTCCAAAATGTCCAAGAACTCCTTGAGATCATTCTTGAGCATGGAGAATCGAAGAGAGAAAGTTAGGGTTTTCAAACTTGAATTACAAGTCATTTTTTGATGAACACATGAACCAAATCCATGCTAGGATGCATAATATTTTATTTGCAGGCCTAAAACTTGTTTGTAACTCCATAATTAAATGTTTACACAACTTTTAGGGCTTTTATCCAAGCAATTGGGTTATTATCCAAGTTGCATTTCCATTAATGGCACAAAGTTAACATTGCCATTCTTGTAAAGTAAGCTTTTTGCATAAAGTCCATTATTGAGCCTCTAACTTGTTACCTCTGATCACACTCCATCCACAAAGTCAGAAGCAAGCTTGTTTAAAGCATAACCACTCTATGAACCAAGTACAAGGCATGGAAACTTATTTTGTCAAAAAAATCATATATTGAACTTAAACATGTAAATTTGAATTCTGATCAACTAGAGCACTCCAAACTTGTTGCTTATAAATAGAGTCACTATTTGTGAGCTAAGGGACGAGCTTAGCACCCTGAAACACTCCCAAATTCCCTCTAGCCAGAAATTACACAAAAAAATCCATTGATACAGAGTTCTGACCTTAAACTAGTATCTCTCATTTCCCTAGTGCGTTTTCCCTCAAATTCATTCCTAAAGTTTCCTTACATCAAATATAACTCATCTCCATCCTTATTCCAGAACTGTAACACCATTTACCATAACCTCCATAACAAAAAAACAGAGTCCGCAACTTGACTTCTCCAGGCCATTTCAGCCACTCTCAACTCAAGCTAAGCATTGCTTTAGCTTCCTAGAGACTCAAGGAAGCTAACCTGATCATTGCAGAATCTTGAATCAAGCTCAAACTCATTTCACGATTTCCAGTTTTGAGGTATATTTCTTAAACTTCTATCTTCTCATTTAGGCAGTGTTAGGCTTGCATTTGTGAAGATAAAATGTAGACATCATTGCCCTGAAACTATACATGTCCATAGATTTCATTTATATTGCTTGAGTAGTGAGAATTTTGAGTTTGAACTTGCTGAAATATTTAGGTCAGAATTTGGTACTTTTAAAAATTCATATTCATCTTTGAGAATTAGCTTAATTTATTTACATATTCAGAATCATGAGGAAATTTCTAACAAGTTTGATGTTAGAAGTTTTGTGAATGGATGAGAGATGAGTGAGTTACAGGAACCATGGCTGGCGGTTAAAGATGAAGCTTATTTCTGGAACTTGTTTTGCATTATGTATTTATTATTTCAGATATATAACAGATGTACAGCCACCCTAGTGGTAGAAGCGCGTACCTGTGACTGAAGGGACCTGTGTTCGAGCCCCACTGGTACCCTTTTGGTTTTTTTCCACATTTTTGCACATTCTGACTTTTTGGACAAGCGCCTGGGCCTCCCTTGGGCCTTTTTGTTTTTTTTCTTACTGTTAACCCCCCTGTTGGCTATTTACACCCCTGGCCTATTTTATTTTTCTTTTTTTCTTATTTCTTAAATATTTTTATAATACTAAAAAAAAATCATAAAAAATATAAAAATATTAGATTTATATTTTGACATAGTTTATTTACAAATTTACACAAAAAATTATTTTATTTGATTATACTTTATCTATTTCACTAATTATTTTGTAAATTTAAATAAAGAACTACGGTTTTAATTATTTTCTTTCACACGTTTTAAATATATTTAATATTTAAAAAGACCCAAAATATTTTATAATATTATAAATTATTTTTAAGACAAAAATACCAAAAATATACTTTTCTTATAAACTTATTTTCTTTTTAATCAATTAATAGATTAGGATTTTATTTAATTTATTTTCCTAGTAAATTTAGTTTTTAATTTTAATTAATTATTTTTATTTTAGTTAATTAGGTTAAAACAAAACCCTTTTTCCAAAAAAAATCCAAAAAAATATCCATTTACTTTACATTCACATATTTGTATATTTATTCATTTGGTACATTATTTATTTCAATCCTTGTACAAATTCAATATGGTTGTAATAGATAATTAGGCCTTATTTTCTTGTAATCCTCAGTTATAATTTTTACCCCCCTCCCACAAGTATTGTAATAGTGTAGTAATTTTAGATTTCAGAATTTATCGCTTTATATACAAATGCTAGTAATTAGGGTTTGTATGGAAAGACTAAAACCAATCAATTAGAAAACCCTAATCAAAGACAAAACCAAGCATGAAAACAATACACTTGCACACAAGCACCCATAGGATAAATCCACTTGGTTGCCATGCATGTGAGGTATCTTAGCAGAGACAAGCAAAATACAAGATCATAGTCCCTCGATGACGCTATCCATATTGCCTTTCAAATGATCTTAGTCCCTAAAAGAGAATGCTAAGATACCTTGCAACATTGCTAATCATGGTTATACGATGACCCACGCCCGTCCCGTTTACATCCAAAGATAGGGTTACTTAACAAATCAATGGTAAGATGACAATGTCAAAGGAAAGAGGAAATGAACATGAAAGACTTTTGAGTAGGTAGAATGCTCCTAATTACTTGCTCAATTTCAAAACAAAACATCTTTTCTATTTTCAAAACAAACACCTACACTTTCAAAACATCTTACAAACTTGAAAACATTTTCAAAAGATCAACCTCTTTGTATACATTCTTACAAACGAGAATCATTACAAAGTTTTCCTAAATAATGGCCTCATTACAAAATACTTTCAAAAACCACACAAAGCACAATTTCAAACAAAAGTAAGTGATCTAGCAAGTAACTAAGATCCCATGGAAAACCATGGATGAAAAGGGTGCTAATACCTTCCCTTTTCATAATCTAGCCCCCGAACTCAAGAAACAATTTCAAAGGTCTTTCTAGTGCTTTATCACCTTTCCTTTTGGATAAAAGAAAAGTCGGTGGCGACTCTTGCTAACCGCAACATTTGCGATAAAACGCAAAACACCCAAGTCAGTTCTCCCACCGTATCACACCAGTTAACCTCAAGATCAAATTGCTCAAACCTAGACCCGACCAGATAATTGTTCGAGTTACTACGAAACCAGGACCCAATCATATAATAATTTAACTTCTTCAAATCACTAACAAAACTCCTCTTCCCCAGTAGAGTTTTCCATTATCCCCAGTGAGTTGATGTAAATCCTAGAATCCGACCAGATAATAGTTAACTTCTTTATCCCTAGCAAGTTGTTGTGAAGCCTGGAAACCAACCAGATAACAGTTAAACTTTCTTGCTCTCGAATCAAGAGATAGCTCCCCAGTAGAGCAACGAACAACTAGAACTCCTGAATTCTTTCCCTCAAAGCAGAAATCAACACTCTCCACAGAGTTTTCCCTCAAGCAAAATCAATATTCCCAAGCAGAGTTCCCCTCAAACAACAAAACAGGAATCCCCAGCGAAAACATTCTAAAAAAAGGTCTGAAGAGGTGCATACTCCTCATCCCCAGCAGCAGTCCGGGATTTAATTTCCCAAGACTCACCAACATTTGTCAAGGATTTATTTTTCGGTACAAAGATACACTTCAATAACATTTCACATTCATACATCATAGCACATGCATGCGAAACACATGTAGCACAATCTCATTTATTTTGAGAACACCATTACATAGTGCATTTCATACATCATGACATTGAATACAGCTAACTCTTTAACTTTTCAGGAATGATCAATCAATAGATAATTATTATCAACAATTTTCAACAGGTCCAAGAGTAGTTCCTAAAACAAGACAGAACAACTACCTACATGACCAGATGCAGCTTTACACTGACTCATCATAAAGAAATCTTACAAGGATTCCTTCTCAAAATTTCCAAATGCAGCTTTACATGGGCTCATCATAAAGCAATCATACACAGATTCCTTCTCAAAATTTCCAAATGCAGTTTTACACGGGCTCATCATAAAGCAATCTTACACGGATTCCTTCTCAAAATTTCCAAATGTAGCTTTACACGGGCTCATCTTAAAGCAATCTTACACAGATTCCTTCTCAAAATTTCCAAATACGACTTTACACAGGCTCGTCGTGAAGAAATCTTACACGGGTTCCTTCTAATTTCAAGATGCAGCTTCACACTAGCTCATCATGAAGCAATCTTAAATGGGTTCCTTCTAAATTCCAGATGCAGTTTCACACGGACTCATCCCAAAGAAATCTTACAATGATTTCTTCTCATACATTTCCAGATGAAGTTTCACAGACTCATCCTGAAGCAACTCTACACAGACTCCTTCTCATGTATTTCCATATGCAGCTTCACACGGTCTCATCATGAAGCAATCTCACACGAGTTCCTTCTAATTTCCAGATGCAGCTTCACACGGGCTCATCATGAATCAATTTTACATGGGTTCCTTCTAATTTCCAGATGCAACTTCACACAGGCTCATCCTGAAGCAACCCTGCCCAGGTTCCTTCTCATATATTTCCAGATGCAGTTTAACACAGACTCATCCCGAAACAATCTTTCACAGATTCCTTCTCATACATTTCCAGATGAAGTTTCACACAGACTCATCCCGATGCAACCCTACCCATGCTCATTCTCATATATTTCCAGATGCAGTTTCACATGGACTCATCCTGAAGCAATCTTACACAGATTCCTTCTCATACATTTCCAGTTGAAGTTTCACACAGACTCATCCCGAAGCAGCCCTACCCAGGCTCCTTCTCATATATTTCCAGATGCAGTTTCACACAGACTCATTCCAAAGCAATCTTACACATATTCCTTCTCATACATTTCCAGATGAAGTTTCACACGGACTCATCCCGAAGCAGCCCTACCTAGGCTCCTTCTCATACATTTGCAGATGCAGTTTCACACAGACTCATCTTGAAGTAAGCTTACATAGATTTCTTCTCATACAATTCCAGATGAAGTTTCACACGAACTCATCCCGAAGCAGCCCTACCCAGAATCCTTCTCATACATTTCCAGATGCAGTTTCACACGGACTCATCCCGAAGCAATCTTACACATATTTCTTCTCATACATTTCCAAATGAAGTTTCACACGGACTCATCCCGAAGCAGCCCTACCCAGGCTCCTTATCATACATTTCCAAATAAATTTTCACACTGACTCATCCTGAAGCAGCCCTACACAAGTTCCTTCTCATGAATTTCCAGATATAGTCCCACACGGATTCGTCCTGAAGCATTCTTACACGGATTCCATCTAATACATTTTTAGACACGGCTTAACACGGGTCCATTCCAGCATGTCAGTCAGAATTAAATCGACCAAAGATTTATTCTGATACTTCTTCCAGTTACAATCAAGATTAGACTTAGTCTAATTTATATCAACGATCACCTTTGAATGGCATCCATAAGCCTATCTCTGAAAACTCTCTATCATCTCTCCAAATGGCATCTATAAGTCCATTTCCAATTCAACACATCATCGAGTTCAAATTTATGGGCACTTTAGTGTTCAATCATCTTTCACCTTCAAGTCACGAAAGGAAGATCTGCCAAATCACTCTGCGGGTTCAAGAAGATTGAACAGAGGCAGCTTTTGTACCCCAAAATTTGCCCTCCCAATTTATCAAAGATTCTCTCACAAAATCTCCATTGCTCAAAATTGCAAAAGGTTTGATCAACTCAAGACACTTCCTCAACACTAATACCTCAAAATTAGGGTTTGAGTTTGCACAAGTACAATTGGATTTTTAATGCTCCATATAGTTTCCATGGATCATATTGGGCTTTTAAGCATCAGGTCGAAGAGGAAACTGTCGAAAGGGAAAAGCAGATAAAAAAGGTGTGCAGATGCAGATAACTATGTCGAATTAAAAATCTGGTTAAGGTTGTTCGAACCACATGACAAATCGAAAGGGTTGGTTAGAAGATTTTTGACAAGTCGAAGAAGAGCAAGCTTGCTTCGATCCCCAAGCTTCGACTGGGTAATGGCTTCTTCGAGCAACCTGCTTCGATCCACCTCCTTGCTTCGATCCATAAGCTTCGACTGGGCAATGGCTTCCTTCGAGAAACCTGCTTCGATCCACCTCCTTATTTTGATCCACAAGCTTTGACTGGGCAATGACTTCCTTCGAGCAACCTACTTTGATCCACCTCTAAACCCTTCAATACACATAGTTTCGACATTATAAATTACAATTTAACACACCACCTAATTCATTGTGTTTAAACAATCTATATTTATCATGGTTATTAGTCTTCTGAATACTTCGACCTGAACTCCCTTTGTCATGATGTATGTAAACTGATTCTAAGTTCTAGAGTGTTCCAAATTCATCTTCCCATCTGCTACCTGCTCTCGGAGATAATGGAACCTCATTTTGATGTGTTTTCTTCAACCATGTGCTAATGGGTTCTTCGCCAGATTGATAGCTGACATGTTATCTATCTTCATACTTTCTTCAATCCACAAGCTTTGATTGGGCAATGGATTCCTTCGAGCAACTTACTTTGATCCACAAGGATAGTCATTTATGGCATTTGAGGTTTAGACATTTGAACTTTTGACCACTTAATCAACTGGTTACTCAAGATATGGTTACTAGTACGAAAGCAATCCAAATTTTTTTTCGTCTCGACTATGCCAATGAGATCATCTTGCATACTCAAATTGGTACATTCAGATGAATGTGGTACATTCGAAGAACATGCAATTGGTGGAAACAAATATTGTTTTGTCTGTTGATGAGTTTGGTCGAAGGTTGTGGATCTATGTGATCAAAATGAAAGCACAAAGTAAGTGGTACATTCAGATGAATGTGGTATATTCGAAGAACATACAATTGGCGGAAACAAATATTGTTTTGTCTGTTGATGAGTTTGGTCGAAGGTTATGGATCTATGTGATCAAAATGAAAGGACGAAGTAAGTGGTACATTCAGATGAGTATGGTCAATTTGAAGAACATACAATTGGTGGAAACAAATATTATTTTGTCTATTGATGAGTTTGGACGAAAGTTGTAGATCTATTTGATCAAAACCAAACTAGTGTCATGCTACAAAAAATGTTGTCCAGATTACTACAGAACAAAGTCCTATATGCTTCCAAGCCCAAGCTTGTTGTACTGTCCACATAACAGCCTAAAACTATGTCAAAAAACAGCTTGTTGTACTGCTATGAAACAACCCTACACTAAGCTTCCACAACACTCCAAAACTGCTGCAAAATTGTCCTGCTATGTTGCTCCTAAACCAGTCCAAGTCTACATTATCTCAGTCCTATATTTACACCAAATTAGCATATAAGAGCTGCACCTCAAAAGCTATCAATAGAGCATACCCAAACAGTTCTAATTTTATTTGTTTTCCCCCCCAAAACCCCAGCAAGACTCTTCTACAAATAGGCTATTTCACAACACACAAAGGGAGGGCTTTTGGAAAAGATAAAGGAGAAGAAAAAAAAGAGAGAGGAGAGAACACGAATGTTGAAGCCTTAAAACACTCTTAAACCCAAAACCAAAAAAAACAACATCCCTGTTCCTTTTTTCGAACTCAAGAACATTCAAGGCAGCAACTCAAGTTCGAAACACAAATTCCAGCTTCAAGGCAAGTCTTCTTGACTTTAAACCCTTAATTTAAAGCATCATTGATGACTCATCTTTGAAGATAACATGTAATAACCATTGCCTTCAAAGCTAACCTTTTGTTTGTCTTCCTTTCTTGTCAATCATATGTTAAGAACTAATATGAACAGACCCTAAAACAATGTTGGATTGAAAAAATTATAGAATGATTTGACACAAAGCCTTAGGCTTCGACACATACTACTTTACAAGCCCAAACAGAAGGGAAAAAGGGTGTGTGATTCGTCGCATAACATTATGCTTCGACTCATGCTGAGTTTGATTTGGAATTACAGGGTCAAAAGAAGGATATGTTCGATGCGTATAAGCATGCTTCGACACATGCTTTGACACATGGTATCGAAAGATTTGTTTTATCTTCTCTCTTTTCCGATATTTTTTTATATATTTCATATATTTGCTTCATAGCTATTCAATATTGTTTGTAATAGATAATTAGGTTTAATTTCTTGCAATCCCCATTTGTACATTTGTATCCCCTATCCCTAAATGATGTAATAGTGTAGAACATTTATTTTCCTCAATTTTATAATTTTCATAAATGTTAGTAATTAGGGTGTGTATGTGTTGTACCCCAAAATTTTCCCTCTCATTTCATCAACATTTTCTCATCACAAGACCCTTGGAACTCAAGATCAAACTAGGGTTTGCTCTGCTCAAGACACCTCTTTGCACTGTTGACCCAAACTAGGGTTTGAGTTTGAACAAGGATATTTTGACCTACAATACCCAAATTGACTTTCATGCTTCATGTTGGGTTCACAAGTTTGCCCATACCAAGTTTCAAGCCTTGATTCAAGTCTTTGCCCAGTCAATTGGACAGTTGACCTCGAAATCAACTGTATTGGGAAAAAGTCAAATGTGGCCAATTGACAGTCAAACCTCATGAAATTTGACCCACATCAACATTATGAACTCATATGAACCATTTGATCAAGTTTGGATCATAATTCCACAAGAAATTTGATCAGATCACCAAAGGGGCAAAATGGTCATTTTTAGGGTTTTGACTACACAAAGGCAATTTTTGACTGTTTGACCTAACCAATGACAAACCAAGCTCATATATGGACTCAAGAACTCAATGAAATTGTCTTGACCCATTCAACAAGTTCAAAAGATCTCAAATGCACAGGATTGACAGATGAATTTTTCAATCAACTCATCAAAATTTGACTGTATACTGAAAAGTCAAACTTTGACTTTTTGGTCAAAATCAAGTTCCAAGAGTTATTTTTCATCAAAACATGTCAAATTATGAAACTTGTTCATCAAGAAACCCAAAAATGCAAATTAGGGTTTAAAATGGAAAATTTTCATAACTTAGAAATTTTCTAAGTTATGAAATTTTCTTATTTTTTCCTAACTTTGTCTCATTTTTTCACCAAGATGCAAACGGATTCAAACAAAACTTGCAACAAAAAAGTTGTAGTCCATCACAAATTCTACAACTTTTATTCACAAAGTTTTCTCAAAAGAAGCTTGTATCTCAAGTTATGATTTTTGGAACAAGGGTACCTAAAACTTTTAACTTAAAGAAAATTTGCCCTAATCTAGGCAGGATTTGGACCCATCTTCTTGGCAACTTTTCACATAGTTCCACATGGAATTTCAAGTTGAATTGCAAAGATGGATTGTATTAAATGTTCCAAGCTTTCCAAATTATCCAAGAACTCCTCAAACACCCTTGTGGTTAGAGAGAATCGAATGTTGGAAGTTGGCAAAAACTCACATTTGTCCATGACCAATACATGTTCATACAAACTTGCATTTTCAAATCAGCATGTTTGTTGCTAGCTTACAGGCCTCAAAACCAACTTACACTTCATAATTTAATGCTTAACCATTGAATTAAAGTGTTATCTTGGCCATTTGGACATTACATACAAGATTAACCCTTATTTGGAAAAAGGTAAAATGCCATTTTTGTAAAAGTACACTTTATGTCAAACCAAAATCCTTGAGGTATGGGGCCATATCTCTGAAGCAAGATTGAAGCTATCAATTCCAGGAACCAAGGGCCAAAGTTGCAGCATGATAGGAAGGCTTGTACAGGGCTATAACATCATTTCCATTTTCTTGCTTCAAGAAAAAGAAAGTTGGCAAAACACAAGCAATCACACATATCTGTTAAGAGAAGCTTAGACAAACATTGTGAACAAGTTCCAAGCATCCTAATAAGCCTAAAACACGACCCTTTCATCACTCATACCTCCTCATACTCAGAATCATTGTTTTTCTGCAAAACAGGGAAGGTTCTGCATTTTGCAAGCCACAACAAAATTCCATCGTGCGTTTTATCCCAAGATAGTTCCAACACCTTCCAATCAACTCACCTAAACTATCCCAAGCCCCCATTACAAGCTGTAATACCTATAACACACTTTGCCATTTTCATTTCAAAGCTTTGCAGGTTGAGTTCTACAGCACGGTTCAAGTTGTTTTAAAGCAAGCCAAGCATTGGAGAAGCTTCCTTGGACCTCAGCCAAGCTCAACAGAAGCTCAAACACCATTGAAGGTTGCTACATTTTCCAGCTCGAAGTCAACTGAAACAGGTATTTCATGGACTTCTATCTCTCTATTTAGGAATGGTTAGGCTTAGGTTTGTGAATGAAATATGTTATACTCATAGCCCTGAAGCCATGCATATGCTTAGCTTTCATTTACATTAATCGTGCTGAGAGAATTTCACTCATGAACTTTCTGAAAAAACTAGGTTAGAAATTAGGGCCAGAGAAATTCTCTCTGGTCTTTGAGAGTTAATCCAAGTTTTTTATATGGTTGAATTCGTTGTTTAATTCTCTACAAGTTTCATGTTTTATGTTTTGTCAAAAGATTAAAGAATCAGGAGTTACAGTGTTGTACATAGCACGCGCGCAGGTTGTTCCAAGGAAGAAGAAGAAGTGATTATGGGTTGGGCCTGGGTCCTTTTGCTTTTGACACCCCTTTGTTCAGTTTACACCCCCCTGGCCCATTTGTTTGAATATTCATCATTTTGACATTTTTATTTTTTATTCTCACTTTATTATTTTTTGTCTAAATATAAAAAATGCTAAAAATAATTTTCCATATTTTTTCATATTTATTTGATATTTATTTTATTTTGTTAAGCATACATATGTAAATAATCTAATTTCTTTTTATTAAAACTCAAAAAATAATACAAAAAATATACTTATTTTTCATTTATTATTTTTATTTACATTTGAAAACATTTTCTTGAAAATATCCATTTTTGTAAATAATTAATTTTTATCTTTGTATATTTAATATGTTTAATATATATATATATATATATATATATATATATATATATATATATATATATATATATATATATATATATATATATATATATATATATATATATATATATATATATATATATATATATATATATATATATATATATATATATATATATATATATATATATATATATATATATATATATATATATATATATATATATATATATATATATATATATATATATATATATATATATATATATATATATATATATATATATATATATATATATATATATATATATATATATATATATATATATATATACACTTTATTTAGTTAAATAATTAGAACAAAAAAATACAAAAATAATACATATTATTTTTGTTAATATTTTACACTAAAAACCTCTTTTTTACAATATACTTTTATTTTTGTATAAATTAATATATTATTGTATATAATTAATAAATAATGCTATTTATTTAAGAATTAGGGTTTTGCCCTAAATAACAAAAAAATTAAATTTGACTTTCTTTTATTTGTTTACATTTCACATTGAAAAATACCTTTTTCATATACATAAAAATCTTTTTTGCATAATATATTTTATTTGATATTTATTTAATTGTATTTATTTAAATGTTAAATATTGTCTTGTACATTCAATTTAGTTGTAATAGTAATCTAGGGTTTAATTTCTTGTCAAATATCCCCAATTCAAATTTGTACCCCCTCCCTATATCATGTTGTAATAGTGTAGCATTTAAACTCTCGCACATTTAAAAGCTTTCAATTATGCCATGGCTAGACATAGGGTTTGTATGCAAAATAAAATCAACAAGTAGTTTGACTTAATCCAAAGAAACATGCATGAACATGACGCCCGCACAGGTTCTTCCCCATTTGTTGAAGTTAAATCTGACTAGTTTGAAGGAGGCTCCAAAAAACCCTAACACCTCCTCTCCATACTACCACTCTAACGCCAAGTGTGCCTACCATTCTGATAGTGTTGGGCACGATACCAATAATTGTTGGGCACTCAAGAACAAAATATAGGACTTAATTGACGCCAAAGAGGTTGAATTTGATGCTCTTGAGAAGCCTAATGTTATATCTGCTCCGATGCCCAAGCACGGCCACAATGTGCTTGCTGTTTTGGAAAACCTCCATGTTACTGATGTTGCCGATCTATTGACTCCATTGTTAGTGATTAAAGAAAATTTGTTGAGAGCCGGGATCTTTCCTGGTTGTGATGAAGACTGTTATTTTTGTTTGAACATTCAAGGTGATTGTCCAATGTTGAAGTCGGGTGTCCAACGCCTGATGGATACTCAAGAAATACTTTTCCAGAAAACCCCTGTTAACACTTTCAATCCGATTACTCTTGATACTTGTGATACTTCAACCAACGATATTGCCATCATAACCATTTCCGACAATCCTACCAAGGCTTCTAAAAGTCCTGTCAGGATTACACCCAACTCTGAATGTGTACCTTTAAATATCACCATGACGGGACCTGTCCCGTACCAATCAAGCAAAATGATACCGTGGAACTATGGGGGAGAAATATTCTACCACGGCATCAAACAAATCGAAACAGTCCAAGAAATTTCTGAAGAAGACCCTGATATAGGGAACATCGCGGGTACAAGCAAGATAACCCGCAGTGGCCGGATCTTTTCTCTGGAGATATCTCCCCACCGAGCAGTTTTCGGACCCTTAAAAGCTTCTGCACCTGTTGGACCCTCTGTGCAAGGCCCAGTGATTGAAGAGTTAAACACTCCTGAAAAAAGACCATCCGCTGATAATACCGACAAAGGTAAGGGGATACTGGAAATGCCTGTCAGGATGAAGGCTCATGTTGTGGTTATCCCCGAAACCACTCAGAAGGAAATGGATGAAATCCTAAAAATAATCAGAAAAAGTGACTACGACGTTGTGGAACAATTAGGGAAAACCCCTTCTAAAATTTCAATGTTAGCCCTCCTGCTCTGTTCAGAGGCCCATGCTAAGGCCCTGATTAAATTCTTGAAGACGGCACATGTTCCCCAAGAGACCTCGGCTGACCAATTTCAGGACTGTGTGGCCAGTCTTACTGCTGACAATGGCCTGGGATTTTCTGATGCTGACTTAACTCCCAAAGGAAGGAAACACAATGATGCCTTACATGTTTCAGTTGAATGCCGAGGAACCACTCTAACCCATGTCTTGGTCGATACTGGTTCTTCCCTAAATGTGCTGCCAAAGAAGGCCTTAGACCGTTTGGATTGCGACGGTTTGACCCTCAAACCTAGTAACATAATCATCAGAGTTTCAATGGTTCCAAAAGAATGGTTCATAGAGAGGTTGATATTCCCATCAAGGTAGGCACCGAAGTTTTCAACTCCACCTTCTACGTGATGGACATCTGTCCGTCATATTCATGTTTGCTAGTAAGACCATGGATCCATTATGTCGGGGCGGTTACCTCCTCTTTGCACCAGATGCTGAAGTATCTTGTTAAGGGTAAAATCATAACTGTGCATGGCGAGGAAGAGTACATCATTAGTCATCTCAATTCCTTTCGATATGTGGAGTTAGACGGCGAGTTCATCGAAACACCTTTTCAATATTTCGAGGAAGTTTCTCCCGAGGTAGCAGTTGCAAAGAAAGCGGTTGAGGTACCTATCATTCCCAAGCATGTGGCTAAGATGGCATCTCTCAAGGACGCAGAGGCTGTGATTAAGGAGGGGAAGAGCACAGTATGGGGACAGTTGCCTGACTTTCCCCATAAGATGGACAAGTCTGGTTTAGGGTTTACTGCTGCAGGAAAAAAAGGCTATGCGTCGCTCTAAGATTGGAAGACCACCCGTCAAGATATCACACCACGGAATCAATGTTGTAGAAGATGAAGATGAGGAGAGCCACTTTGAAGACTGGATCTTTCCGACTGTCGAAGGGGGTTTGAGCAATTGGGAAGCAAAGGATTTTGTTCCCATCACCTTTATCAACCAGTAATTTTATCTTTGAACAATTTCCCATTTTTATGGTCTGTAATAACTAAAACAATTCGCACACTATTTTCACCTCATGCCTTGCCCGAGGCATGCATGTCCATTTGTAAGGGCTTGATTTTCTTCATAATCATATGCCATGTTTTAATGAGTCATTGGACGTTTTTCATCTACAAACTGTTCATTTTCTTTCCTTTTGCATTTTTGTTTGTTTAAAGATGGCTATCCCTTACACACACCCACACTCACAAATGCAGGTACCCATCCACTCCGGATTCCATGGGTGAGAATTCTGTTTTAGCCTTCGATAACTCTGAAGATTTGGTCAATCATGCTGAGTACGAAGTTGACGAAGATTGTGAAGTGCCGGGAGAGTTAGCCAGACTTTTACAACAGGAAGAGAGGGCCATTTTGCCTCACGAAGAGTTGCTAGAGACCATCAACTTGGGGACAGAGGAAGACAGGAAAGAAGTAAAAGTGGGTGCCAACCTGGAACCAAGTGTCAAGGAGCGCTTAGTGCAGTTGTTGAACGAATATGTTGAAATCTTCGGCTGGTCTTATGAAGACATGCCAGGGTTAGACACCGATATCGTGGTTCACCGTCTCCCTACAAGAGAAGATTGTCCACCGATCAAGCAAAAGGTTCGCCGAATGAGACCTGACATGTCTGATAAGATTAAGGCTGAAGTAATGAAGCAATTCAACGCTGGTTTTCTGGATGTTACAACTTTTCCATAATGGGTTGCAAACATTGTGCCCGTACCCAAAAAGGACGGCAAAGTCAGAATGTGTGTGGACTATCGGTATTTAAACAGGGCTAGCCCTAAAGATGATTTTTCGCTGCCACATATCGACATCTTGGTTGACAACACAGCTCAACATAAGGTTTTTTCCTTCATGGATGGATTCTCGGGATACAACCAAATCAAAATGGCCCCCGAGGACATGGAGAAAACAACCTTTGTTACACAATGGGGTACCTTCTGCTACAAAGTGATGCCGTTCGGACTAAAGAACGCAGGGGCAAACTATCAATGCGCCATGGTAGCTTTGTTTCATGATATGATACATCATGAGATCGAAGTTTACATAGACGACATGATAGCTCGATCACAAACAGAAGAAGAACACCTCGAACATTTGCAAAAGTTGTTTGCCAGGTTGAAGGAGTATAAACTCAGACTGAATCCAAGCAAGTGCACTTTTGGAGTTAGGTATCGTAAACTTCTGGGATTTATTGTCAGCAACAAGGGCATCGAGTTTGATCCAGCTAAAGTAAAATCTATACAAGAAATGCCTGCTCCCCGTACTGAAAAGAAGGTTATAGGATTCTTGGGACGCTTGAACTATATTGCGAGGTTCATCTCTCACCTGACATCTACCTGTGAGCCAATTTTCAAACTGTTGAAGAAATATCAGGTAGTTGAATGGAACAACGATTGTCAAGTTGCTTTTGATAAGATCAAGGAGTATTTTCTAGAACCTCCTATTCTGATGCCACCCATCGAAGGAAGGTCGTTGATCATGTATCTGACTGTTTTGGACAACTCAATGGGGTGCGTGCTGGGCCAACATGACGAGTCTGGTCGAAAAGAGCATGCCATTTATTACCTTAGCAAAAATTTTACCGACTGTGACACTCGCTACTCACTGCTCGAGAAAACTTGCTGCGCTTTGGTATGGGCTGCTCGCCGACTAAGGCAGTATATGTTGACTCATACCACTTTGCTGATTTCCAAGATGGACCCGATCAAATATATCTTCGAGAAGCCTGCTCTATCTGGAAGAATCGCTAGATGGCAGATGATCCTGACTGAGTATGACATCCAGTATACTACCCAAAAAGCTATAAAAGGGAGTGTACTAGCTGACCATCTAGCTCATCAAGCCGTCGAACATTATCAATCTATGAGATTCAATTTCCCTGACGATGACATCATGACATTGTACAACATTGAAAGTAGCGGACCGTATGACGGACCTGAACAAAGATCCCGTTGGACCCTATACTTTGATGGTGCTTCAAATGCACTTGGCAACGGTATCGGTGCGGTACTCATTTCTCCGGAAGGTTGCCATACACCCTTCACTGCCCGACTTTGTTTCAGCTCTACCAACAACATGGCCGAATATGAAGCTTGCATCTTTGGTCTCAAGGCTGCTATAGACTTGGGAATCAAATCTTTGGTCGTATTTGGGGACTCGGATTTGGTTATCAGTCAAGTCAAAGGAGAGTGGGACACCAAACATCCTAATCTAATCCCATACAAAGAACATGTCCTGACTTTGTTGCCTCATTTCGAGCAGATTACTTTCAAACATTTCCCGCAAGAAGAGAATCAGCTAGCAGATGCTCTGGCTACAATGTCTTCCATGTTTAAACTCAACTGGGATAACGAGGCTCCCCAAGTCACCATCGAGCGAAGGGACGAACCTGCACACTGTCATGAGATTAATACCGAAGAAGTAGTGGAACAACACTAGTTTCATGAAATCAAAAGGTATCTCCAGACTAGAGAATACCCCGAAGGAGCTTCCGTCAATGACAAAAAGTTCTTAAGGAGATTTGCTGCCAAGTTCTTCCTAAGCAATGGCATCCTTTATAAGCGCAGCCATGATTGTGTTCTACTTCGTTGTATGGACAAGTTTGAAGCAGAGTTAATCATGACTGATATCCATAGTGGCACATTTGGCACCCATTTGAGCGGACATACGATGGCTAAGAAGATTCTAAGGGCAGGCTACTACTGGTCTACCATGGAAGCTGATTGTCATCAACGTTCCCGTACTTGCCATAAGTGCCAAGTCTACGCCGACAAGGTACATATTCCTCTTGTTCCTCTCAATGTTCTGACAGCTCCTTGGCCATTCACGATGTGGGGCATTGACATGATTAGAGAGATCAAGCCAACGGCGTCCAATGGACATCGCTTCGTTTTGGTCGCTATTGATTATTTTACCAAGTGGGTCGAAGCAGTTTCCTTTACCTCAGTTACAAAGAATGTGGTTGCCCGCTTCATCAAGCAGAACCTCATATGCCGGTATGGTGTCCCCGACAGGATCATCACAGACAACGGTACAAATCTGAATAATACTATGATCAACACTCTAAGCGAACAGTTCAAGATTTATCATCACAATTCATCTCCCTATCAACCGAAGATGAACGGTGCTGTTGAAGCCGCGAACAAAAATATCAAGAAGATCATTCAAAAAATGAAAGTTACCTACAAGGACTGGCATGAGATGTTACCGTTTTCTCAGCATGGGTATCGCACCACGACACGTGCTTCAACAGGGGCAACCCCATTTCCTTTGGTGTATGGCATGGAGGCTGTCCTACCCATGGAAGTTCAGATTCCTTCCTTAAGGATTATGAAGGACGCTGGTTTGAGTGAAGTCGATTGGATTCAGACCCGGTTTGATCAACTCAATTTGATTAACGAGAAGCGACTTACTGCTGTTTGCCATGGTCAGATGTATCAAAAACAGATGATCAAGGCTTTCACAAAGAAAGTCAGGCGTCAGGTATATCAAGTCGGAGATCTTGTAATCAAGCGGATCATCTTGTCGCAAAGTGATCCCAGGGGCAAATGGACTCCTACTTACGAAGGACCATTAGTGATCAAGAGCATCTTTTCTGGTGGGACAATGATTCTGACCACCATGGACGGCGATGACTTGCCACACCTTGCGAACGCAGACATAGTCAAAAGATACTACGCCTAAAATAACCCGACAAGTTGAAAACCCGAAAGGGCGACTTGGGCAAAAATGGGCATCCCGGTGAACCGAAAACCCGAAAGGGCGGTTCAGGCAAAAATTAGGAATAAAACAAAAAAATATGTACACCCGACAAGTTGAAAACCCGCAAGGGAGACTTGGGTAAAAAAGGGTTTCCCAGTGGATGGAAAACCCGAAAGGGCGATTCAGGCAAAAGTTAGGGAATTAAAGCGTATGACTGTGTCTCATCGAATCACTTTAAAGAACAATCTCTTCATCAAAAAGCTCCGAGCTTCTTATCAATCCAATCATCTACGGATGAAGCAACGAATGGAAAAGATATTCAGAGTTGTGAAGGCTATAGCAGAATGGGAATCCCATGGAATTATTACACATAGCCATCTTTCCTTTGTATAAAAATTTTCCAATTTTTGCGACAACATTCTCTTACTAGGATGTTTGTCTCCTTTGTACAAAGATACACACAAAAGTTAATACAAATACGCTTCCAAGAGCAGAAATTTTCTTGCCTTTCTTTTCTTTTTACACTTATGTTTTATTTGAAAACGTCCAATGTTTTGTTAAATGGGCATATGCATTTGAACATAATCACTGCTTACAAATAAAACGAAATTGAGAAAAGATGATTGCTGATAGGTTGAAGGTGTAGGAAGATATATTTATGCCAATTCAGAAGAAATCCCCTACGATACATCATTCGGACCCTCAACAGAGTTAAAATTTGGAATATATTCCCCCAGCGGAGTTAAACTTCAGGATCCTCAGCAGAGCAAATGCTTTCTAAAGCTGGATTCCCCAGCTAAGCTGAATTTCAAAATTCTCATCAGAGTCAAGTTTCAAGATCCCCAGCGGAACCAGAATAGTGAACATTATCCCCACAGAGATATTTCCCAGCAGATGGAAAATTCCCAGTCTCATTTCTCCAGCAGAAGTCTCCCAGGTTTTAACTTCCCATTAGAGATTTTCAAAGTTTTCTTTATTCCCCAAGCAGTCAGCAGTCAGCAAGGATTTCTCATCCTAAGCAATCAAAGATTTTTGGAATCCCCAACTTCGGCCATGGATTTATTTTCCCCGGCAGCAGTCAAAGATTTCATTACCAGGATTTATCTTCCTCAGCAAGACTACTACTCAGCTTACATGCATAACCATTACATTCATATATCATAAACATTGATGAAATACAGTTCATTGCATCATACATATCATGCAGCATAACTTTGTGTTTTCGCTAACATTTTATCCTTTTCAGGATAAGATTAAAAGGATATCGTTAACAATTATTCAGATACAGTATGGATACACCCCATATACGGCGGTAATTCTATTACTCATTCGGAATTTCAAGTCAAATACAGTACAGATACACCCCAGACACGGCGGTCATTCTACTACTCATTCAGACTTCAGCAATCCGATACAGACTAGATACGCTCCAGACACGGCGGCTATTCTATCTCTCATTCAGATTCAATTATCAACCTCAAGTTCAGATACGCTCCAGACACGGATGCCATTCTGACCCTTACACCAGCGGTTTGATTCCCTCAGTGCAGTCGCCACGGAAGTCATTCTGTCATTCATTCAAGATCCCAGTTACAGTACATGTACACTCCAGGCACGAAAGTCATTCTAATACTCATACAGATCTCAACTTCAGATACAGTCCAGATACGCTCCAGACGCAGTTTCCATTTTGTCACTCATTCAGAGTTTGTCTCCAGCATACAGTTGCTCCATACACAGATATTTCTCTATTACCCGGATACAATACAGATACACTCCAGACACGACAGTCATTCTAATATTCATTCAACATTCAAACACATTTACAGCTCAGATACGCCCCAGACATGGACGCCATTCTTTTGCTCATACAAACTCAGTCTCCAGATACAGTTCAAGTGCATTCCAGACACAGATACCATTTTGATACTCATTCTTTTGGCCTACAGCATTGCAATTCAACAAACATTCTTGGATGGCATCTTTAAGCCCATCTCCGGCAAGATTCTTCCATCTCCAAATGGCATCTTTAAGCCCATTCCCGCACCTATGCTTTGACGAGTGCAAATTTACGGGCACTCTAGTGTCTAATCCTCTTTTACCTTCGAGTCGCGAAAGGAAAACTTGCCAATCTAACTCTTCATGTTCAAGAAGATTGAACAGGGGCAACTGTTGTACCCCAAAATTTTCCCTCTCATTTCATCAACATTTTCTCATCACAAGACCCTTGGAACTCAAGATCAAACTAGGGTTTGCTCTGCTCAAGACACCTCCTTGCATTGTTGACCCAAACTAGGGTTTGAGTTTGCACAAGGATATTTTGACCTACAATACCCAAATTTACTTTCATGCTTCATGTTGGGTTCACAAGTTTGCCCATACCAAGTTTCAAGCCTTGATTCAAATCTTTGCCCAGTCAATTGGACAGTTGACCTAGAAATCAGCTGTATTGGGAAAAAGTCAACTGTGGTCAATTGGCAGTCAAACCTCATGAAATTTGACCCACATCAACATTATGAACTCATATGAACCATTTTATCAAGTTTGGATCACAATTCCACAAGAAATTTGTTCAGATCACCAAAAGGGCAAAATGGTTATTTTTAGGGTTTTGACTGCACAAAGGCAATTTTTGACTATTTGACCTAACCAATGGCAAACCAAGCTCACATATGGACTCAAGAACTCAATGACATTGTCTTGACCCATTCAACAAGTTCAAAAGCTCTCAAATGCACAGGATTGACAGGTGAATTTTTCAGTCAACTGATCAAAATTTGACTGTATACTGAAAATTCAAACTTTGACCTTTTGGTCAAAATCAAGTGCCAAGAGTTATTTTTCATCAAAACATGTCAAATTATGAAACTTGTTCATCAAGAAACCGAAAAATTAAAATTAGGGTTTAAAATGGAAAAATTTCATAACTTAGAAATTTTCTAAGTTATGAAATTTTCTTATTTTTTCCTAAATTTGTCCAATTTTTTCACCAAGATGCAAATGGATTAAAACAAAACTTGCAACATGAAAGTTGTAGTCCATCACAAAGTATACAACTTTTATTCACAAAGTTTCTCAAAAGAAGCTTGTATCTCAAGTTATGATTTTTGGAACAAGGGTACCTAAAACTTTTAACTTAGAGAAAATTTGCCCTAATCTAGGCAGGATTTGGACCCATCTTCTTGGCCACTTTTCACATAGTTCCACTTGGAATTTCAATTTTCATTGCAAAGATGGATTGTAGTACATGTTCCAAGATTTCCAAATTGTCTAAGAACTCCTCAAACACCCTTGTGGTTAGAGAGAATCGAATGTTGGAAGTTGGCAAAAACTCACTTTTGTCCATGACCAATACATGTTCATACAAACTTGCATTTTCAAATCAGCATGTTTGGTGCTAGCTTGCAGGCCTCAAAACCAACTTACACTTCATAATTTAATGCTTAACCATTGAATTAAAGTGTTATCTTGGCCATTTGGACATTACATACAAGATTAACCCTTATTTGGAAAAAGGTAAAATGCCATTTTTGTAAAAGTACACTTTATGTCAAACCAAAATCCTTGAGGTATGGGGCCATATCTCTGAAGCAAGATTGAAGCTATCAATTCCAGGAACCAAGGGCCAAAGTTGCAGCATGATAGGAAGGCTTGTACAAGGCTATAACATCATTTCCATTTTCTTGCTTCAAGAAAAAGAAAGTTGGCAAAACACAAGCAATCACACATATGTGTTAAGAGAAGCTTAGACAAACATTGTGAACAAGTTCCAAACATCCCAACAAGCCTAAAACACGACCCTTTCATCACTCATACCTCCTCATACTCAAAATCACTATTTTTCTGCAAAACAGGGCAGGTTCTGCATTTTGCAAGCCACAACAAAATTCCATCGTGCGTTTTGTCCCAAGATAGTTCCAACACCTTCCAATCAACTCACCTAAACTATCCCAGGCCCCCATTGCATGTTGTAACACCTCTAACACACTTTGCCATTTTCATTTCAAAGTGCTGCAGGTTGAGTTCTACAGCACGATTCAAGTTGTTTCAAAGTAAGCCAAGCATTGGAGAAGCTTCCTTGGACCCCAGGCAAGCTCAACAGAAGCTCAAACACCGTTGAAGGTTGCTACATTGTCCAGGTCAAAGTCAACTGAAACAGGTACTTCATGGACTTCTATCTCTCTATTTAGGAATGGTTAAGCTTAGGTTTGTGAATGAAATATGTTGTACTCATAGCCCTGAAGCCATACATATGCTTACTTTTTATTTACATTAATCGTGCTGAGAGAATTTCAATCATGAACTTTCTAAAAAAACTAGGTTAGAAATTAGGGCCAGAGAAATTCTCTCTGGTCTTTGAGAGTTAATCCAAGTTTTTTTATATGGTTGAATTCGTTGTTTAATTTTCTACAAGTTTCATGTTTTAAGTTTTGTCAAAAGATTAAAGAATCAGGAGTTACAGTGTTGTACATAACACGCGCGCAGGTTGTTTCAAGGAAGAAGAAGAAGTGATTCTGGGCTAGGCCTGGGTCCTTTTGCTTTTGAAACCCATTTGTTCAGTTTACACCCCCCTGGCCCATTTATTTGAATATTCATCATTTTGACATTTTTATTTTTTATTCTGACTTTATTATTTTTTGTCTAAATATAAAAAATACCAAAAATAGTTTTCCATATTTTTTCATATTTATTTGATATTTATTTTATTTTGTTAAGCATACATATGTAAATAATCTAATTTCTTTTTATTAAAACTCAAAAAATAATACAAAAAATATACTTATTTTTCATTTATTATTTTTATTTACATTTGAAAACATTTTCTTGAAAATATCCATTTTTGTAAATAATTAATTTTTATCTTTGTATATTTAATATGTTTAATATATATATATATATATATATATATATATATATATATATATATATATATATATATATATATATATATATATATATATATATATATATATATATATATATATATATATATATATATATATATATATATATATATATATATATGTATATATATATATATATATATATATATATATATATATATATATATATATATATATATATATATATATATATATATATATATATATATATATATATATATATATATATATATATATATATATATATATATATATATATATATATATATATATATATATATACTTATATACTTTATTTAGTTAAATAATTAGAACAAAAAAATACAAAAATAATACATATTATTTTTGTTAATATTTTACACTAAAAACCTCTTTTTTACAATATACTTTTATTTTTGTATAAATTAATATATTATTGTATATAATTAATAAATAATGCTATTTATTTAAGAATTAGGGTTTTTCCCTAAATAACAAAAATAATTAAATTTGACTTTCTTTTATTTGTTTATATTTCACATTGAAAAATACCTTTTTCATATACATAAAAATCTTTTTTGCATAATACATTTAATTTGATATTTATTTAATTGTATTTATTTAAATGTTAAATATTGTCTTGTACATTCAATTTGGTTGTAATAGTAATCTAGGGTTTAATTTCTTGTCAAATATCCCCAATTCAAATTTGTACCCCCCTCCCTGTATCATGTTGTAATAGTGTAGCATTTAAGTTCTCTCACATTTAAAAGCTTTCAATTATGCCATGCCTAGACATAGGGTTTGTATGAAAAATAAAATCAACAAGTAGTTTGACCTAATCCAAAGATAAACATGCATGAAAAACAAACACAATGCACACTTGCACCCCTAGGGTTTCATCCACTTGTTGCCTTCAAAAATGGGCCATGGTCGCATGTTGAGTACTTTGGCAAAACAAAAACAAAACAAAAGATCATAGTCCCTCGATGACACTATCTGAGTTGCCTAAACAAAAATGATCAAGTCCCTCAAGAAAATTGCCAAAGATACTTGACACTATTGCTATCATGGTCTATACGATGACCCGCGCCTGTCCTGTTAAACATCCTAACACAAGGTTGTTCACCAAATACAATGGTGAAGCAACACTATTAAAAGGGTTAAAAACATAAGAAAGATCTTTGAGTAAAATAAGGTAGATAGCTCTTAGCTACTTGATCAAACTTGCAAAAACATCCTTGCTACCTTTTCAAAACACACTCTACAACACAATTTCAAAACCCTACTTTCAAACATTGAAAACCTTTCAAAAGACAAAAACACCTTTGTATACATTCAAACAAGAATCATTACAAAGGTTGCCACAATGATGGCCTCTTTTCAAAACATTTTCCAAAATCACACACAAAGCACCATTTCAAACAATTGAAAAGCACCATTTCAAACAATTGAAAAGCAAAGCAAGTGATCTAAGCAAGTAAGTAAGAGACCATGGATAACCATGGATAGAAAGGGTGCTAATACCTTCCCTTTCTATAATCTACTCCCCGAACCCAAGAAAACATCTCAAAGGTCTTTCCTGTGCTTTTTGACCTTTCCTTAGGATAAAATAAAAAGTCGGTGGCGACTCTTGCTAAACCGAAACATTTGCAAACACAAACGCAAAAAACCAAGTCAGTTCTCCCACCGTATCACAGAACTGGCGACTCTGCTGGGGAATATTTATAAAAGTGGAGTAACCTTAAGGCTTAGATCACCCTTTGCATGATTATTGTTTGCTTTGATTGCTTTACATTTTGGTTCTCTTGTTTGGGCTTGAAATCCTCCACCCGGATTTAGGAAACATTCATAGATAGCAATAAATTGTGGAAACTATACGGGGTATACCGACACGGTTGAAGCAATAGTTATATTAGTGCGACATATTTGTGAGTACCGGTAGCCTTTGAGTCAATCAAAGAGAATACGGGGCCGCTGAGTGATGTCATTAAGCACTAATGAACTAGAACCTTACTTGACCATCTTGGCCTTTTATTAGGGGTAGTGAGATGACCGACTTTGGTGCAGTCCGAAGTTGGTAGATACTCGATACTACACTCATTGAGGGTTGTTTTCTTGGAATATTTTGGTCGCTAGTTAAGTGGCTAAACCAAAACAATGAACATAGAAAAACAATCCAATGATATTGAGCTCCTTAGAACCCGGTTACTATTTATAGGACAGGTTTTGAGCCAACTAAACTCAAGAGGGTACTTACCTATGAAACCTCATGCAAGCCTGAAACTAGGGTTTTGTGTGACTTGCTTGTACATGTGCTTGTGCATACATCATGAACATCATAAAGCATCATATGCATCCACTAACCATTTCAAGGGTTTGGATCTTCATCTTTGTTCTTGTTTTGTAGGTCATGGAATCTCTTCGCAGGAAAACAATTCAAGTCAACCTTGTGAGGATCCCTCCTTAACTCAAGGAGCTTACTTCCAGGATTCCAGAGAATTCTCTCTTCAGTGAAAGACATGGTAGACTCCTCAACTTAGTCAACACCAGCATTGAAGAAGACATGGTGAAAGTTCTTTTCCAGTTTTTTGACCCCCTACACCACTGTTTCACATTCCGTGATTACCAATTGGTGCCAACTTTGGAGGAATTTTCTCAACTCATGAGAATTCCTATTCTTAATCAACTACCCTACAATGGTATGGAAAAAGAACCAAAACCTGAAGATGTTGCTCAAGCATTACACTTGCAACCATCTGACATCAATGGGCATTGGGAAACCAGAAGTGGTGTTAAGGGATTTTTGGCAAAGTTTTTATTAGAGAAGGCACAAGAATGCTGGAATTCTCTGGATCTACGAACTTTTGAAGAGATTGTGGCACTCCTTATTTATGGGTTGGTCTTGTTCCCAAATCCTGATCAACTTATAGATGTGAATGCTGTCAAGATTTTCATGTCCAAGAATCCCATACCTACATTGCTTGGGGACATCCTACACTCATTTTACACACGAACAATGAGGAAAATAGGTGTTCTCATGTGCTGTACTCCTCTCCTAGCAAGGTGGTTTATTTCTCACCTTCCACAATCAGTTTTAAAGAATGAGAAGGGTTTAAGGTGGTCACAACGGTTGATGACCCTCACACATTCTGATGTACATTGGTGTTCTCGGTCCAGAGAAAATGTCATCATCATTGATCGTTGTGGTGAATTTCCTAATGTCCCATTACTTGGCATTAGGGGAGGCATTATCTACAACCCTTGTCTAGCTTTGAGACAATTTGGATATGCTCGGAGGGATGGCCCTCATGACATGCTGATTCCTGGCCTAGTTTTTGACTTTGACAACGATGCACAAGGACTTCAACAAAGGTTCATCAGAGCTTGGAGGATGCCTAACAAGGTGGATAGTAAGACACTGGGGCACAATAATTCCATCCCCCTTGAGCCTTTCCTCAAGTGAGTACGAACCTGCTCCCAGAATCTTATGATGCCATATCCTTACATTCTCCCCTTGATCAAAGAGCCTGTTATGGAAGGAGAGGTTCCATACACCATCCTACATCCTAACATGCCAACATCATGGGAGGAAATGCAAAAGAGTTGGATCCAACTCAAAGAAGAACGGGATACTTTTGAAGCCAGCTTCTATGCCAGTGAGAAGAAGGTTTTAGAGCTCACCCACCGACTTCACGAGGAGGAAACTCTCAACACCTACATCTCACCAAAGAGGATGTGCAACGTCTTTTTACATTAAGAATTTTGTAATATTTCGCCCATGGGGCATTTATGTACTAACCATTTCTTCTTAATATGACGTGCATTCTTTTTGTTTGCAACAAATTTGAATTTTTGAACCCTTGAATGCATTACATGAATAACATACCATTCATCATATGCATAAACAGGTCTTCAAGCCAGGCTTCCTTATCTTTCTACTATTTATTTATGCAAGATGGATTTGGAGCAAATAGTAAAAGATCTACAGGCACAAAATTCACAATTTCATCAACTCCTCATGACCTTGGCAAAGGGTCAAGAGGATCTCAAAGTTCTTCTAGAGAAGAATAAAGAGAAGAAAAAGAAAAAGAGACCGGGGGTAGCTACTTTCGGAAGAAGATTTGAGGGCGATGCTAGAAGGACTCTTGAGTTTCCTTCAACGTCTGACGAAGCGATTGGCAAGGAGAAAGGAGTTATTGTACCTTCTGAATCTGAGGTAGAAGAAGAGGAAGAGGAAGCAGATGAAGACTATTCAGAACAACAGTATCCACCAGCGGATGACAAGGATAAGAACCTTGAAGATAGATTGGCAGCTATGGAGTTGCAGAGGGTGCCCGGATTAGATTTTGAGGAACTGGGGTTGGTAGCCGGGATTATAATCCCTCCCAAGTTCAAGGTGCCGACATTTGCCAAGTACGACGATCTGTCTTGCGCTAAGATGCACTTGAGGTCGTATGTTAGAAATATCCAGCCACATTCATCCGACAAAGACCTCTGGGTACACTTTTTCCAAGACAGCTTGTCTGGCACTCAGTTAGATTGGTTTTATCAGCTCGAGAGATCAGAGGTCTATAATTAGGAAGACTTGGCAGCTGCTTTCTATCGTCAGTATCAGTACAATGCTGATTTGGCGCCTACCCGTACTCAGCTACAAAGTATGGGGATGGCTTTAAATGAAGGGTTTAAGGAGTACGCCCAAAAGTGGCGTGACCTGGCTGGAAGGGTGCAGCCACCGCTATCAGATAAGGAATTAGTTGACATGTTTTTGGGGACCCTGTCTGGCCCCTTCTTCAACCATCTAATCAGAAGCTCTTCTGCGGGATTTACTGAGTTGATTTTGACCGGCGAAAGGGTGGAGGCCGGTATTAAAAGTGGAAAGATTCAAAAGGATGCCTCTGCATCCACAACTGTTAAAAAACGCTTCCCAGCCAAGAAAAAAGCATTTGATGTATATTCTCAGAAGGGGTTGGGAAGAGTTGAGCGTCGTCCGACTGTAGGGGCCGTGATGATTCAAAATTCATCAAATGATCAACCTCGTAACAATCAGTCGAGACCTAATCAACAACGGGTAGAACGGCCACAACGACAGTTCACCCGCATCAACATGACGCCCGCACAGATTCTTCCCCATTTGTTGAAGTTAAATCTGACTAGTTTGAAGGAGGCTCCAAAAAACCCTAACACCTCCTCTCCATACTACCACTCTAACGCCAAGTGTGCCTACCATTCCGATAGTGCTGGGCACGATACCAATAATTGTTGGGCACTCAAGAACAAAATTTAGGACTTAATTGACGCCAAAGAGGTTGAATTTGACGCTCCTGAGAAGCCCAATGTTATATCTGCTCCGATGCCCAAGCACGGCCACAATGTGCATGCTGTTTTGGAAAACCTCCATGTTACTGATGTTGCCGATCTATTGACTCCATTGTTAGTGATTAAAGAAAATTTGTTGAGAGCCGGGATCTTTCCTGGTTGTGATGAAGACTGTTATTTTTGTTTGAACATTCAAGGTGATTGTCCAATGTTGAAGTCGGATGTCCAACGCCTGATGGATACTCAAGAAATACTTTTCCAGAAAACCCCTGTTAACACTTTCAATCCGATTACTCCTGATACTTGTGATACTTCAACCAACGATATTGCCATCATAACCATTTCCGACAATCCTCCCAAGGCTTGCAAAAGGCCTGCCAGGATTACACCCAACTCTGAATGTGCACCTTTAAAGATCACCATGCCGGGACCTGTCCCGTACCAATCAAGCAAAATGATACCGTGGAACTATGGGGGGGAAATCTTCTACCACGACATCAAACAAATCGAAACAGTCCAAGAAATTTCTGAAGAAGACCCTGATATAGGGAACATCGCGGGTACAAGCAAGATAACCCGCAGTGGCCGGATCTTTTCTCCGGAGATTGCTCCCAGCCGAGCAGTTTTCGGACCCTTAAAAGCTTCTGCACCTGTTGGACCCTCTGTGCAAGGCCCAGTGATTGAAGAGTTAAACACTCTTGAAGAAAGACCATCCGCTGATAATACCGACAAAGGTAAGGGGATACTGGAAATGCTTGTCAGGACGAAGGCTCATGCTGTGGTTATCCCCGAAACCACTCAGAAGGAAATGGATGAAATCCTAAAAATAATCAGAAAAAGTGACTACGACGTTGTGGAACAATTAGGGAAAACCCCTTCTAAAATTTCAATGTTAGCCCTCCTGCTCTGTTCAGAGGCCCATGCTAAGGCCCTGATTAAATTCTTGAAGATGACACATGTTCCCCAAGAGACCTCGGTTGACCAATTTCAGGACTGTGTGGCCAGTCTTACTGCTGACAATGGCCTGGGCTTTTCCGATGCTGACTTAACTCCCAAAGGAAGGAAACACAATGATGCCTTACATGTTTCAGTTTAATACCGAGGAACCACTCTCACCCATGTCTTGTTCGATACTGGTTCTTCCCTAAATGTGCTGCCAAAGAAGGCCTTAGACCGTTTGGATTGCGAAGGTTTGACCCTCAAACCTAGTAACATAATCATCAGAGCTTTCGATGGTTCCAAAAGAATGGTTCATGGAGAGGTTGATATTCCCATCAAGGTAGGCACCGAAGTGTTCAACTCCACCTTCTACGTGATGGACATCCGTCCGTCATATTCATGTTTGCTAGGAAGACCATGGATCCATTATGTCGGGGCAGTTACCTCCTCTTTGCACCAGATGCTGAAGTATCCTGTTAAGGGTAAAATCATAATTGTGCATGGCGAGGAAGAGTACATGATTAGTCATCTCAATTCCTTTCGATATGTGGAGTTAGACGGCGAGTTCATCGAAACACCTTTTCAACATTTCGAGGAATTTTCTCCCGAGGTAGCAGTTGTGAAGATAGAGGTTGAGGTACCTATCATTCCCAAGCATGTGGCTAAGATGGCATCTCTCAAGGACGCAGAGGCTGTGATTAAGGAGGGTAAGAGCACAGTATGGGGACAGTTGCCTGACTTTTCCCATAAGACAGACAAGTCTGGTTTAGAGTTTACTGCTGTAGGACAAAAGGTTATGCGTCGCTCTAAGATTGGAAGACCACCCGTCAAAATCTCACACCACGGAATCAATGTTTTAGAAGATGAAGATGAGGAAAGCCACTTTGAAGACTGGATCTTTCCGACTGTCGAAGGGGGTTTGAGCAATTGGGAAGCAAAGGATTTTGTTCCCATCACCTTTATCAACCAGTAATTTTATCTTTGAATAATTTCCCATTTTTTATGGTCTGTAATAACTAAAACAATTCTCACACTATTTTCACCTCATGCCTTGCCCGGGGAATGCAGGTCCATTTGTAAGGGCTTGATTTTCTTCATAATCATATGCCATGTTTTAATGAGTCATTAGACGTTTTTCATCTATAAACTGTTCATTTTCTTTCCTTTTGCATTTTTGTTTGTTTAAAGATGGCTATCCCTTACACACACCCACACTCACAAATGCAGGTACCCATCCACTCCGGATTCCATGGGTGACTATTCTGTTTTAGCCTTCGATAACTCTGAAGATTTGGTCAATCATGCTGAGTACGAAGTTGACGAAGATTGTGAAGTGCTGGGAGAGTTAGCCAGACTTCTACAACAGGAAGAGAGGGCCATTTTGCCTCACGAAGAGTTGCTAGAGACCATCAACTTGAGGACAGAGGAAGACAGGAAAGAAGTAAAAGTGGGTGCCAACCTGGAACCAAGTGTCAAGGAGCGCTTAGTGCAGTTGTTGAACGAATATGTTAAAATCTTAGCCTGGTCTTATGAAGACATGCCAGGGTTAGACACCGATATCGTGGTTCACCGTCTCCTTACAAGAGAAGATTGTCCATCGATCAAGCAAAAGGTTCGCCGAATGAGACCTGACATGTCTGAGAAGATTAAGGATGAAGTAATGAAGCAATTCAACCCTGGTTTTCTGGCTGTTACAACCTATCCACAATGGGTTGCAAACATTGTGCCCGTACCCAAAAAGGACGGCAAAGTCAGAATGTGTGTGGACTATCGGGATTTAAACAGGGCTAGCCCTAAAGATGATTTTTCGCTGCCACATATCGACATCTTGGTTGACAACACAGCTCAACACAAGGTTTTTTCCTTCATGGATGGATTCTCGGGATACAACCAAATCAAAATGGCCCCCGAGGACATGGAGAAAACAACCTTTGTTACACAATGGGGTACCTTCTGCTACAAAGTGATGTCGTTCGGACTGAAGAACGCAGGGGCAACCTATCAACGCGCCATGGTAGCTTTGTTTCATGATATGATACATCATGAGATTGAAGTTTACGTAGACGACATGATAGCTCGATCACAAACAGAAGAAGAACACCTCGAACATTTGCAAAAGCTGTTTGCCAGGTTGAAGGAGTATAAACTCAGACTGAATCCAAGCAAGTGCACTTTTGGAGTTAGGTCTCGTAAACTTCTGGGATTTATTGTCAGCAACAAGGGCATCGAGGTTGATCCAGCTAAAGTAAAAGCTATACAAGAAATGCCTGCTCCCCGTACTGAAAAGGAGGTTAGAGGATTCTTGGGATGCTTGAACTATATTGCGAGGTTCATCTCTCACCTGACATCTACCTGTGAGCCAATTTTCAAACTGTTGAAGAAAGATCAGGTAGTTGAATGGAACAACGATTGTCAAGTTTCTTTTGATAAGATCAAGGAGTATTTGCTAGAACCTCCTATTCTGAAGCCACCCTTCGAAGGAAGGTCGTTGATCATGTATCTGACTGTTTTGGATAACTCAATAGGGTGCGTGTTGGGCCAACATGACGAGTCTGGTCGAAAAGAGCATGCCATTTATTACCTTAGCAAAAAGTTTACCGACTGTGAGACTCGCTACTCACTGCTCGAGAAAACTTGCTGCGCTTTGGTATGGGCTGCTCGCCGACTAAGGAAGTATATGTAGACTCATACCACTTTGCTGATTTCCAAGATGGACCCAATCAAATATATCTTCGAGAAGCCTGCTCTATCTGGAAGAATCGCTAGATGGCAGATGATCCTGACTGAGTATGACATCCAGTATACTACCCAAAAATCTATAAAAGGGAGTGTACTAGCTGACCATCTAGCTCATCAAGCCGTCGAAGATTATCAATCTATGAGATTCGACTTCCCTGACGAGGACATCATGACATTGGACAACATTGAAAGTAGCGGACCGTATGACGGACCTGAACAAGGATCCCGATGGACCCTATACTTTGATGGTGCTTCAAATTCACTTGGCAACGGTATCAGTGCGGTACTCATTTCTCCGGAAGGTTGCCATACACCCTTCACTGCCCGACTTTGTTTCAGTTCTACCAACAACATGGCCGAATATGAAGCTTGCATCTTTGGTCTCAAGGCTGCTATAGACTTGGGAATCAAATCTTTGGTCGTATTTGGGGACTCAGATTTGGTTATCAGTCAAGTCAAAGGAGAGTGGGACACCAAACATCCTAATCTTATCCCATACGAAGAACATGTCCTGACTTTGTTGCCTTATTTCGATAAGATTACTTTCGAACATTTCCTGCGAGAAGAGAATCAGCTAGCAGATGCTCTGGCTATAATGTCTTCCATGTTTAAACTCAACTGGGATAACGAGGCTCCCCAAATCACCATCGAGCAAAGGGACGAACCTGCACACTGTCATGAGATTAATACCGAAGAAGTAGTGGAACAACCCTGGTTTCATGAAATCAAAAGGTATCTCCAGACTAGAGAATACCCCGAAGGAGCTTCCGTCAATGACAAAAGTTCTTAAGGAGATTTGCTGCCAAGTTCTTCCTAAGCAATGGCATCCTTTATAAGTGCAACCATGATTGTGTTCTACTTCGTTGTGTGGATAAGTTTGAAGCAGAGTTAATCATGACTGGTATCCATAGTGGCACATTTGGCACCCATTTGAGCGGACATATGATGGCTAAGAAGATTCTAAGGGCAGACTACTACTGGTCTACCATGGAAGTTGATTGTCATCAACGTTCCCGTACTTGCCATAAGTGCCAAGTCTATGCCGACAAGGTACATATTCCTCCTGTTCCTCTCAACGTTCTGACAGCTCCTTGGCCATTCGTGATGTGGGGCATTGACATGATTGGAGAGATCAATCCCACGGCATCCAATGGACATCGCTTCATCTTGGTCACTATTGATTATTTTACCAAGTGGGTCGAAGCAGCTTCCTTTGCCTCAGTTACAAAGAATGTGGTTGCCCGCTTCATCAAGCAGAACCTCATATGCCGGTATGGTGTCCCCGACAGGATCATCACAGACAACGGTACAAATCTGAACAATACTATGATCACCACTCTATGCAAACAGTTCAAGATTTATCATCACAATTCATCTCCCTATCGATCGAAGATGAACGATGCTGTTGAAGCCACGAACAAAAATATCAAGAAGATCATTCAAAAAATGACAGTTACCTACAAGGACTGGCATGAGATGTTACTGTTTGCTCAGCATGGGTATCGCACCACTGCACGTACTTCAACAGGGGCAACCCCATTTTCTTTGGTGTATGGCATGGAGGCTGTCCTACCCATGGAAGTTCAAATTCCTTCCTTAAGGATTATGAAGGACGCTGGTTTGAGTGAAGACGATTGGATTCAGACCCAGTTTGATCAACTCAATTTGATCGACGAGAAGCGAGTTACTGCTGTTTGCCATGGTCAGGTGTATCAAAAACGGATGATCAAGACTTTCAACAAGAAAGTCAGGTGTCAGGTATATCAAGTCGGAGATCTTGTAATCAAGCGGATCATCTTGCCGCAAAGTGATCCCAGGGGCAAATGGACTCCTACTTACGAAGGACCATTTGTGATCAAGAGCATCTTTTCTGGTGGGACAATGATTCTGACCACCATGGACGACGTTGACTTGCCACACCTTGCGAACGCAGACATAGTCAAAAGATACTACGCCTAAAATAACCCGACAAGTTGAAAACCCGAAAGGGCGACTTGGGCAAAAATGGGAATCCCGGTGAACCGAAAACCCGAAAGGGCGGTTCAGGAAAATATTAGGGATAAAACAAAAAAATCTGTACACCCGGCAAGTTGAAAACCCGAAAGGGTGACTTGGGTAAAATAGGGTTTCTCGGTGGATCGAAAACCCGAAAGGGCGATTCAGGCAAAAGTTAGGGAATTAAAGCGTATGACTGTGTCTCGTCGGATCACTTTAAAGAACAATCTCTTCATCAATAAGCTCTGAGCTTCTGATCAATCCAATTATCTACGGACGAAGCAACGAATGGACAAGATATTCAGAGTTGTGAAGGCTATAGCAGAATGGGAATCCCATGGAATTATTACACATAGCCATCTTTCCTTTGTATAAAAATTTTCCAATTTTTGCGACAACATTCTCTTACTAGGATGTCTGTCTCCTTTGTACAAAGATACTCACAAAAGTTAATACAAATACGCTTCCAAGTGCAGAAATGTGCTTGCCTTTCTTTTCTTTTTACACTTATGTTTTATTTGAAAACGTCCAATGTTTTGTTAAATGGGCATATGCATTTGAACATAATCACTGCTTACAAATAAAACGAAATTGAGAAAAGATGATTGCTGATAGGTTGAAGGTGTAGGAAGATATCTTTATGCCAATTCAGAAGAAATCCCCTATGATACATCATTCGGACCCTCAACAGAGTTAAAATTTGGAATATATTTGCCCAGCGGAGTTAAACTTCAGGATCCTCAGCAGAGCAAATGCTTTCTAAAGTTGGATTCCCCAGATAAGCTGAATTTCAAAATTCTCATCAGAGTCAAGTTTCAAGATCCCCAGCGGAACCAGAACAATGAACATTCTCCCCACAGAGATATTTCCCAACAGATGGAAAATTCTCAGTCTCATTTCTCCAGCAGAAGTCTCCCAGGTTTTAACTTCTCAGTAGAGATTTTCAAAGTTTTCTTTATTCCCCAAGCAGTAAGCAGTCAGCAAGGATTTCTCATCCTCAGCAATCAAAGATTTTTGGAATCCCCAACTTCGGTCATGGATTTATTTTCCCCGGCAGCAGTCAAAGATTTTGTTACCAGGATTTATCTTCCTCAGCAAGACTACTACTCAGCTTACATGCATAACCATTACATTCATATATCATAAACATTGATGAAATATAGCTCATTGCATCATACATATCATGCAGCATAACTTTGTGTTTTCGGTAACATTTTATCCTTTTCAGGATAAGATTAAAAGGCTATCGTTAACAATTATTTAGATACAATATGGATACACCCCAGATATGGCGATAATTCTATTACTCATTTGGAATTTCAAGTCAAATACAGTACAGATACACCCCAGACATGGCGGTCATTCTACTACTCATTCCGACTTCAGCAATCCGATACAGACTAGATATGCTCCAGACACGGCGGCCATTCTATCTCTCATTCAGATTCAATTATCAACCTCAAGTTCAGATACACTCCAGACACGGATGCCATTCTGACCCTTACACCAACGGTTTGATTCCCTCAGTGCAGTCGCCACGGAAGTCATTATGTCATTCATTCAAGATCCCAGTTACAGTACATGTACACTCCAGGCACGAAAGTCATTCTACTACTCATACAGATCTCAACTTCAGATACAGTCCAGATACGCTCCAGACGCGGTTGCCATTCTGTCACTCATTCAGAGTTTGTCTCCAGCACACAGTTGCTCCATACACAGATATTTCTCTATTACCCGGATACAATATAGATACACTCCAAACACGGTAGTCATTATGATATTCATTCAACATTCAAACACAGTTACAGCTCAGATACGCCCCAGACACGAACGCCATTCTTTTGCTCATACAAACTCAGTCTCCAGATACAGTTCAAGTGCATTCCAGACACGGATACCATTTTGATACTCATTCTTTTGTCCTACAGCATTGCAATTCAACAAACATTCTTGGATGGCATCTTTAAGCCCATATCCAGCAAGATTCTTCCATCTCCAAATGGCATCTTTAAGCCCATTCCCGCACCTATGTTTTAACGAGTGCAAATTTACGGGCACTCTAGTGTCCAATCCTCTTTTACCTTCGAGTCGCGAAAGGCAAACTTGCCAATCTAACTCTTCAGGTTCAAGAAGATTGAACAGGGGAAACTGTTGTACCCCAAAATTTTCCCTCTTATTTCATCAACATTTTCTCATCACAAGACCCTTGGAACTCAAGATCAAACTAGGGTTTGCTCTGCTCAAGACACCTCCTTGCATTGTTGGCCCAAACTAGGGTTTGAGTTTGCACAAGGATATTTTGACCTACAATACCCAAATTGACTTTCATGCTTCATGTTGGGTTCACAAGTTTGCCCATACCAAGTTTCAAGCCTTGATTCAAATCTTTGCCCAGTCAATTGGAAAGTTGACCTAGAAATCAGTTATATTGGGAAAAAGTCAAATGTGGCCAATTGACAGTCAAGCCTCATGAAATTTGACCCACATCAACATTATGAACTCATATGAACCATTTGATCAAGTTTGGATCACAATTCCACAAGAAATTTGTTCAGATCACCAAAAGGGCAAAATGGTCATTTTTAGGGTTTTGACTGCACAAAGGCAATTTTTGACTGTTTGACCTAACCAATGGCAAACTAAGCTCATATATGGAATCAAGAACTCAATGACATTGTCTTGACCCATTCAACAAGTTCAAAAGATCTCAAATGCACAGGATTGACAGATGAATTTTTCAGTCAACTGATCAAAATTTGACTGTATACTGAAAAGTCAAACTTTGACTTTTTGGTCAAAATCAAGTGCCAAGAGTTATTTTTCATCATAACATGTCAAATTATGAAACTTGTTCATCAAGAAACCCAAAAATGCAAATTAGGGTTTAAAATGGAAAAATTTCATAACTTAGAAATTTTCTAAGTTATGAAATTTTCTTATTTTTTCCTAAATTTGTCCCATTTTTTCACTAAGATGAAAATGGATTCAAACAAAACTTGAAACATGAAAGTTATAGTCCATCACAAAGTCTACAACTTTTATTCACGAAGTTTTCTCAAAAGAAGCTTGTATCTCAAGTTATGATTATTGGAACAAGGGTACCTAAAACTTTTAACTTAGAGAAAATTTGCCTTAATCTAGGCAGGATTTGGACCCATCTTCTTGGCCACTTTTCACATAGTTCCACTTGGAATTTCAAGTTTCATTGCAAAGATGGATTGTAGTACATATTCCAAGCTTTCCAAATTGTCCAATAACTCCTCAAACACCCTTTTGGTTAGAGAGAATCGAATGTTGGAAGTTGGCAAAAACTCACTTTTGTCCATCACCAATACATGTTCATACAAACTTGCATTTTCAAATCAGCATGTTTGGTGCTATCTTGCAGGCCTCAAAACCAACTTACACTTCATAATTTAATGCTTAACCATTGAATTAAAGTGTTATCTTGGCCATTTGGACATTACATACAAGATTAACCCTTATTTAGAATAAGGTAAAATGAAAATTTTGTAAAAGTACACTTTATGTCAAACCAAAATCCTTGAGGTATGGGGCCATATCTCTGAAGAAAGATTGAAGCTATCAATTCCAGGAACCAAGGGCCAAAGTTGCAGCATGATAGGAAGGCTTGTACAGGGCTATAACATCATTTCCGTTTTCTTGCTTCAAGAAAAAGAAAGTTGGCAAAACACAAGCAATCACACATATCTGTTAAAAGAAGCTTAGACAAACATTGTGAACAAGTTCCAAACATCCCAACAAGCCTAAAATATGACCCTTTCATCACTCATACCTCCTCATACTCAGAATCACTGTTTTTCTGCAAAACAGGGCAGGTTCTGCATTTTGCAAGCCACAACAAAATTCCATCGTGCGTTTTGTCCCAAGATAGTTCCAACACCTTCCAATCAACTCACCTAAATTATCCCAGCCCCCCATTGCAAGCTGTAACACCTCTAACACACTTTTCCATTTTCATTTTAAAGCTCTACAGGTTGAGTTCTACAGCATGATTCAAGTTGTTTCAAAGCAAGCCAGGCATTAGAGAAGCTTCCTTGGACCTCAGGCAAGCTCAACAGAAGCTCAAACACCATTGAAGGTTGCTACATTGTCCAGCTCAAAGTCAACTGAAACAGGTATTTCATGGACTTCTATCTCTCTATTTAGGAATGGTTAGGCTTAGGTTTGTGAATGAAACATGTTGTACTCATAGCCCTGAAGCCATACATATGCTTAGTTTTCATTTACATTAATCGTGCTGAGAGAATTTCACTCATGAACTTTCTGAAAAAACTAGGTTAGAAATTAGGGCCAGAGAAATTCTCTCTGGTCTTTGAGAGTTAATCCAAGTTTTTTACATGGTTGAATTCGTTGTTTAATTCTCTACAAGTTTCATGTTTTAAGTTTTGTCAAAAGATCAAAGAATCAGGAGTTACAGTCTTGTACATAGCACGCGCGCAGGTTGTTCCAAGGAAGAAGAAGAAGTGATTCTGGGTTGGGCCTGGGTCCTTTTGCTTTTGACACCCCTTTGTTCAATTTACACCCCCCTGGCCCATTTGTTTGAATATTCATCATTTTGACATTTTTATTTTTTATTCTGACTTTATTATTTTTTGTCAAAATATAAAAAATGCCAAAAATAATTTTCCATATTTTTTCATATTTATTTGATATTTATTTTATTTTGTTAAGCATACATATGTAAATAATCTAATTTCTTTTTATTAAAACTCAAAAAATAATACAAAAAATACACTTATTTTTCATTTATTATTTTTATTTACATTTGAAAACATTTTCTTGAAAATATCCATTTTTGTAAATAATTAATTTTTATCTTTGTATATTTAATAAGTTTAATATATATATATATATATATATATATATATATATATATATATATATATATATATATATATATATATATATATATATATATATATATATATATATATATATATATATATATATATATATATATATATATATATATATATATATATATATATATATATATATATATATATATATATATATATATATATATATATATATATATATATACTTATATACTTTATTTAGTTAAATAATTAGAACAAAAAAATACAAAAATAATACATATTATTTTTGTTAATATTTTACACTAAAAACCTCTTTTTTACAATATACTTTTATTTTTGTATAAATTAATATATTATTGTATATAATTAATAAATAATGCTATTTATTTAAGAATTAGGGTTTTGCCCTAAATAACAAAAATAATTAAATTTGAATTTCTTTTATTTGTTTACATTTCACATTGAAAAATACCTTTTTCACATACATAAAAATCTTTTTTGCATAATACATTTTATTTGATATTTATTTAATTGTATTTATTTAAATGTTAAATATTGGCTTGTACATTCAATTTGGTTGTAATAGTAATCTAGGGTTTAATTTCTTGTCAAATATCCCCAATTCAAATTTGTACCCCCCTCCCTATATCATGTTGTAATAGTGTAGCATTTAAATTCTCGCATATTTAAAAGCTTTCAATTATGCCATGCCTAGACATAGGGTGTGTATGCAAAATAAAATCAACAAGTAGTTTGACCTAATCCAAAGATAAACATGCATGAAAAATAAACACAATGCACACTTGCACCCCTAGGGTTTCATCCACTTGTTGCCTTCAAAAATGGGTCATGGTCGCATGTTGAGTACTTTGGCAAAACAAAAACAAAACAAAAGATCATAGTCCCTCGATGACGCTATCTGAGTTTCCTAAACAAAAATGATCAAGTCCCTCAAGAAAATTGCCAAAGATACTTGACACTATTGCTATCATGGTCTATACGATGACTCGCGCCTGTCCAATTAAACATCCTAACACAAGGTTGTTCACCAAATACAATGGTGAAGCAACACTGTTAAAAGGGTTAAAAACATAAGAAAGATCTTTGAGTAAAATAAGGTAGATAGCTCTTAGCTACTTGATCAAACTTGCAAAAACATCCTTGCTACCTTTTCAAAACACACTCCACAACATAATTTCAAAACCCTACTTTCAAACATTGAAAACCTTTCAAAAGACAAAAACACCTTTATATACATTCAAACAAGAATCATTACAAAGGTTGCCACAACGATGGCCTCTTTTCAAAACATTTTCCAAAATCACACACAAAGCACCATTTCAAACAATTGAAAAGCAAAGCAAGTGATCTAAGCAAGTAACTAAGAGCCCATGGATAACCATGGATAGAAAGGGTGCTAATACCTTCCCTTTCTATAATCTACTCCACGAACCCAAGAAAACATCTCAAAAGTCTTTCTTGTGCTTTTTTACCTTTTCTTAGGATAAAATAAAAAGCCGGTGGCGACTCTTGCTAAACCCAAACATTTGCAAAAACAAACGCAAAAAACCAAGTCAGTTCTCCCACCGTATCACAGTATGGAAAGATAAAAATTGACATTAGAAAATCCTAACCCAGGCATTCGAGGATATCTTGGCTTTGTTAATCTATGGGTTGGTATTATTCCCTAATCCATACCATCTCATAGATATGAACACCATCGAAATATTTCTTGCTCGTAATCATGTGCCTACATTGCTTGGAGATTTCTTGCATTCTTTTCACACTCATACTATGAAAAGGAAAGGAACTATCATGTTTTGTATATCTCTACTATCCAGGTGGTTTATTTCGCACCTTCCCCACTCAATAATGAATAATGAACAGGGTTTGAGGTGGTCTCAAAGAATAATGTCACTCTCTCATTCAAACATATATTGGTATTCCCAATCTCATGAGGATATCATTATCATTGACCGCTGTGGGGAATTCTCTAATGTTCTGCTCCTTCGTATTAGGGGAGGTATTACTTACAACCCTTCTCTACCTCTCAGTCAATTTGGTTATGCTGGAAGAGATGGTCCTCATGACATGCTTATCCAGGGTATTGTATTCGATTATAAGAATGATCCTAGAGGTTATCGTCAAAGGTTTATACATGCTTGGGGAATGGTGAGCAAGATTGATAGCAAGGCTTTAGGAAAGAAGAACTCCATTCCTCCGGAGCCCTATCTCAAATGGGTACAAACTTGTGCTCAAAATATTATGATGACATATCCTGTTATCATATCGGTAATCATGGAGCCTGTTGTCGAAGGAGACGTTTCTCGTACCATCCTCCATCCAGACATGCCCACTGACCTTGAAGAATTTCAAAAGTCTTGGATTCAACTCAAGGAAGAACGGGACACCTATGAGACTCAATTTCATGCAAGTGAAAAGAAAGTGTTGGAGCTTATGAAGCAACTTCATGAGGAGCAGAGTCTGAACACATATATCAGTATAATGAGGAGGCGTCCATGGGAAACTTAGAATTTTAGAAGTTTTTTTAATTTATTTATTTGTAATCTTTTGTATTCATATAAACGTATTTATAAAAGTCTTTGTTTATGTTTCCTTTTGGTTGGAAAATTTAAATCTCATAAAGTCCTTGAAAACATTGCGTATACATGTCATGCATATCACTACATGACATGTGTTTCAATACAAGTTTCTTATCTTTTTGCTGTTTATTTCAGCAAAAAGAATAGCTCTTGAACAAACAGTTAAGGATCTTCAGGAACAGAACGCCCAGTTCCATCAAATGTTCCTAAGCTTAGCCAAGGGGTGGGAAGAGCTGAAGTCCCCTATCACTAAAGAGAAGAAGGAGAAAGTCAAGAAACCAGTTGGCATCCTCAACATGGGTAGGAGGCTTAAAGGTCCAGTCAAGCGAGCATTGGAGTTTGAAGAAGAAAATGTTGACCTAGAAGAAGATGACAAAAGCATGAAGGCTAAAAACCAAGGTTTTGATGAAGAAGCAAATTATTCATATGAACAATATCCCCCGGCTGACGACAAGTACAAGCAACTGGAAGACCGTCTCAATGCTATGGATTCCCCACAAGTTCAAGGCCCCCATATTTGCTAAATACGATGTTGTGTCTTGTCCTAAGCTTTATCTGAGATTGTATGTCAAAAACATCCAACCCCATATTGTTGATAGGAAGTTATGGGTCCATTTCTTTCAAGAACGTTTGTCTGGCACTCAACCTGAATTGTTCTATCAGCTAGAAGGAACCAAGATCCATACGTGAGAAAACTTGGCTGCTGCTTTTTGAAAGCAGTATCAATATAATACTGACCTTGCACCAACTCGAGTGTAATTGAAAAACATGTCTATGGGATCGAATGAAGGGTTCAAGGAATATGTATAGAAGTGGAGAGACTTAGCTGGAAGGGTCCAACCTCCCTTGTCTGATCGGGAGCTTACTGATATGTTCATGGGCACTCTGACTGGTCCATTATTCAATCTTCTAATTGGGAGTTCGTCATCTGGTTTTACTAAGCTTATTCTGACTGGGGAACAAGTTGAAAGTGGTATTAAGAATGGAATAATTCCAATGGATTTGTCTTCTAATGCTGTAAAAACGAAATTCAATAATAAGAAGGAAATAAATGCAGTTTATGGCCAGCAGGGCCGTAGTAAAAATGACTGCCATCAGTCTATGGGAGCAGTGTTGATCTCTAATCTGGAACCTGTTCAACAAAAACAACAGAGTAATCAGCGTAGGTCAAACACTCCGAGAATGCAGTTCACCAAGATTAGTATGTCATTGTCTCAGGAATTACAACATCTATTGAAAGCAAAATTGATAACATTGCAGGATCCTCCTCATAATCCCAACACCTTCTCTCCTAAGTACAATTCGAATGTGAAGTGTGCCTATCATTCTAATAGTCCTGGGCACGACACTAATAACTGCTGGACTCTGAAAAACAAAATCCAAGATCCGATTGACAATAAAGAGATTGAGTTTGATCCACCAGAGACTCCGAATGTAATAATTGCACCAATGCCGAAGCAAGACAAATGTGTGAATGCTATTGATGTTATTTCTACTATAGAAGACACTGATAATGACTGTGACTTGGACCACTGGGTATTCCCTGCCATTGGCGGTGGACTTAACAACTGGAAGGCTAAGGACTTTATATCAATCTCCTTTAGTCAGGAGTAATGGCTATTTCCTATTTTATTTCTTTAAAGTTTTTAAGATATATAATTTTAAAACAATGACTTTAAGCCTTATGCCTTGCCCGTGGCACAACAATCCATTTGTTAGGGTTGTTATCATTCATTTGCATATGCTTATCTAATAAAACATTGGACGTTTTTGCATTAAAATTTTGTGCTCTTTGTCTTTTCATTACTTTATTACCTTCAAACATAGGTATGTGTTTCTTACACACATCGACACACTACATTGCAGATCCACATCCACTTTGAATCATGTCGATATTAATTATGCCATTGCCACTCATGACTTTGAAAATATGATCTACCAAGCCGAGGACGAAGGTGAGGAGGATTGTGAAATACCTGGAGAACTTTCCAGACTCTTAATATAACAATAAAAGGTTATCCAACCACATGAAGATTCAATTGAAGTTGTAAACTTGGGTCCCGAGACAGGCCGGAAAAAAGTCAAGATAGGCACTAATTTAGAGAGCAGTGTCAAGAACATGTTAATTCAGATGTTTCATAACTATGTTGAGATCTTTTCCTTGTCGTATGAAGATATACCGGGGCTCGATACTGATATTGTGGTTCATCGTCTGCCAATGAAAGAGGGTTATGCTCTAATTAAGCAGAATGTTCGTCGCATGCGTCCTGAGATATCAGAGAAGATCAAATCTAAGGTTACGAAGCAATTAAACATGGGCTTCTTAGCAGTGACACCATATCCTCACGGGGTTGCTAATATTTTTCCTGTACCAAAGAAATATGGCAAGGTGCGTATGTGTGTAGACTATAAGGATTTGAATAGGGAAAGCCCTAAAGATGATTTCCCACTTCCGCATATTTATTTTCTGGTCGACAACACCGCTCAACATAAGTGTTATACCCTAAAATTTTCCCTCTCATTTATCAAGTATTTTCTCATAAGATCTCCTTTGGTCCAAGACTGCACAAGGGTTGATCAGCTCAAGACACCTCCTTAAGCACTGATGACTGAAATTAGGGTTTGAGATTGCACAAGGATAATTTAACTTTTAATGCCTCATGTTACTTTCATGGATCATTATAGACCCTCAAGATTGCTCATGTCAAGTTTCAAGTCTTGGATCACATTTTTGCTCAGTCAATTGATCAATTGACCTAAAAATCAACTGTATTGGGGATAAAGTCAATTGTGGTCAATTTACAGTCAAACTTCATAGTTTTTATTCATATAAACATTGTGAACTCCTATATATCATTTGATCAAGTTTGGACCACAATTTCTCAAGAACTTTGATCAGATCATCAAAAGGGCAAAATAGTCAAAATTAGGGTTTTGATTGAGAAAAAGGGAATTTCTGATTTTTAACCTAGAAAATAGTTGATTGGTTGGAAAAATGATATCAAGGATTCAATTGCATAATTTTGACCTAATGTCATGACTCAAAACATTTCTCAAGGTCATTTGATTGATAGTTGATTTTCAGTCAACTGATCAAAAGTCAAATGCACACTAAAATGTTAAACTTTGACTTTTTGGTCAAAATCAAGTGTCAAAGATCACAATTCATCAAAACATGTCAAAATATGAAACTTGTTCATCAAGAAATAAAAAAAAAGTCAAGATTTCATTTTGAAAAGTCAAAGTTTCCAAACTTAGAAATTTTTCTGTGTTGAAAACTTCATAATTTTTCACAACTTTGAGCCAATTTTTCACCATGAAGCAACATGATTAAAAGGAAACTTTCAACATGAAAATTGTAGATCTCAATGAGATCTAAAACATTTATTTACATAACTCCTCCTAGAAATGCTTGGATTTCAAGTTATTAATCCATGAAATCATGGTCATGAAACTAAACACTTAGTGAAAATTTTGCCCTAGTTAGGAAGATTTTTTATACCAACTTCATAGCAACTTTTCACATAGCTCCATTTGGAATTTGAAAATTTGATTCAAATAGGGGTTGTATAGAATGTTACAAGCTTTCTAAAATGTTAAAGAACTCATTGATGTCATGTTTGAGTAGGGAGAATCGAAGAGATGAAGTTAGGGTTTTCAAACTTGAATTACAAGCCATTTCATGATGAACAATAATTCAAATCCAAGCCTAGGCTGCATAATATTTGCTTTGCAGGCCTCAAACTTGTTTGTCACTCCATAATTAAATGTTTACACAGCTGTTAGATCTTTAATCCAAGCACTTGAGCCTTTATCCAAGTTACATTTCCATTTATGGCACAAAGTAACCATTCCATTCTTGTAAAGAAGCTTTAATCACAAAGTCAATGTATAAAGCTTTGCACTTGTTGCTTATGATCACAAGCAATGTCAAAGGAAAAAGCAACATGTCTATAGCCTTCCATAAACTCAGGCCATGCTTGTATTATACCTTGAAACCATGTTTTCACTTTTCTTCAAAATCAAGTAACATAGCCATAAATCTACATCTTATGCTTCTGACCTCCTCAAGTACTATAACATTTTCCTTACTTATGCATAAGTTGTTTACAAGCTAACACACGAATACAAAAGCTCCAAAACTTACCAAAACTCAGAACTGTATCACAAACCACCATTGTTGGATATTCTGACCAAGAACTTCAAACTTCCATTTCACTCGTGCGTTTCTTGGTCTTTTGCTTCCAAAAGATTCCAAACACCAGACATAATCCATCCTTATCCCTATTACACAACTGTAACACCATCTTCACCCATTTCCAAGTTCAAAAACAGAGCATCACAGTTGGACTTCTCCAGACCATTCCATCCACCATCAGCTCAAGTCGGTCATTCCATTAGCTTCCTAGAGGTCCAAGGAAGCTAACCTCGTCATCACCATCACTTGAAACAAGCTCAAACTCATTTCACGATTTTCAGTTTTGAGGTATTTCTCTTGAACTTCTATCTCATTATTTAGGCATTGTTAGGCTTACATTTGTGAAGATAGAATATAGATATCATTGCCCTGAAACTATACATGTCCATAGATTTCATTTATGTTGCTTAAGCATGGAGAATTTTGAGTTTGAACTTGCTGAAACGTTTAGGTCAGAATTTGGTACTTTCATAAATTCATCCTTATCTTTGAATGTTAGCTTAAATTAGTTATATGGTTGGATTCGTGTTGGAAAAATGCACAAGTTTCATGTTTACATTTTTGAAAATGGTTGAGGAATGAGAAAGTTTGAAATCCTTTGGCTGGAGGTTGAAGATGAAGTACAGTCAGGGAAAAATATGTGTTATGTATTTATTGTTGTGCCAATGTTAACAGATGTATCACCACCCCAATGGTTAAAGCGCGCGCCTGTCACCCCTTGGACCTAGGTTCGAGCCCCAGCGTCTGTTTTACCATTTTTTGTCACACTTTTTGTTTTCCTTTTTTTTGTTTGAACAGATGTGGGGCCTCCAACTTGGGCCTGATTTTTTTTTACTAACCCCTGACTTACTTCAGCACCCCCTGGCCCAATTTTCATTATTATTTTTCTTTTTCTTATTTTTATTTTTTTTCTTTTTCCTTTATTATTATTATTATTAATATTATTTTTATTGTTATTAATAAAAATCCAAAAATATTTTATTTATTATTTTTACAGTTATTTAGTTTATTTGTTTTATAAAACTAAAAGAACAAAAACATTTTCTTAATAAATTAATTTCTTTCTTAATAATTGATATTTAGGTTTAGGTTTAACTGTTATATTATTTTCTTGTAATTAAAATTAATTTAGAATTTAAGTTTCTTTTAATTAATTAATATCCATATTATTTTTATTAATTTAAAACCTTTTCATAAATAAAACCCTAAAAAATCCCTTTTTAAGTTAATTTCTTTTCTTATTTAGTTGAAGTTAATTTTATTTAATTTTCCTTAATCATTTTGTTTATTAGGTCGAGACTAAACCCTTTCATAAAAAACAAACAAAATCATTTCTTTTTTCTATTTACATTCTTGCATTTTTATTTTCAATTTTGTACAATATTCATTATGGTTGTAATGATTATTTAGATTTAATTTTCTTGCAATTTTCCCATTTTTTAATTTGTACACTCCCTTCCCTATTGATGTAATAGCTTAGTATTTATATTTTCCGCAATTTAATGCTTTATATAAATGCTAGTAAATTAGGGTTTGTATGGCAAGACTAAAACCAATGATTAGCAAATCCTAATTAAGACAAAATAATGCATGTAAACCAACACACTTGCACACTTACACCCTTAGGGTAAATCCACTTTGTTGCCTTATGTAAAATGGACATGTTATGCATGTGGGGTATCTTAGCAAAAAAGTAAAAATACAAGATCATAGTCCCTCAATGACACTATCAAAGTTGCCTTTCAAAAATGATTTTAGTCCCTTAAAGAAAATGCTAAGATACCTTACAACATTTCTAATCATGGCTATACGATGACCCATGCCCGACCCTTTTACATCCTAAGATAAGGCTACTTACCAATCTATTGTAAAATAACAATGTCAAAGGAAAGAGGAAATAAAAAAGAAATACTTTTGAGTAGGTAAAATGTTCCTAGTTTTTTGCTCATTTTCAAACAAAAATATCCTTGCTATTTTTAAAACACAAACACCAACACTTTCAAAACATCTTTCAAACTTGAATCATTTTTCAAAACATCAACACTTTGTATACATTCTTACAAACGAGAATCGTTACAAAGTTTTCCTAAACGATGACGCCTTTTCAAAATACTTTCAAAAACCACACAAAGCACATTTTAAAACAAAAGCAAGTTATCTAGCAAGCAACTAAGAGCCCATAGATAACTATGTATAAAAAGGGTGCTAATACCTTCCCATTATATAATCTACCCCCCGAACTCAAGAAAACATCTCTAAAGGTCTTTCCTGTTCTTTTCATCCTTCTTTTTTTGGATAAAATAAAAGTTAGTGGCGACTCTTGCTATCCGCAACATTTGCGATCAAACGCAAAACAACCAAGTCAGTTCTCCCATCGTATCACAAAACTGGCGACTCTGCTGGGGAAATTTTAAAAGTGGGGTTACCTTAAGGCTAGATCACATTTACTTGCTTTTATTGTTTGATTTGTTTGATTTACATTTTGGTTCTTTGTTTGGGTTTAAATCCTCTACCCATATTTGGGATACCTTATAGGTAAGTAGAAATACGTTGTGGAAATTGTGCAGGGTATACCGATATGGTCTAAGCAATAGCTACGTTAGTGTGACATATTTGTGGGTACCGGTAGCCCTTGAGTAGTCAAGGAGAATACGGAGCCACTGAGTGATGTCGTGAAGCACTAACTAACTTCTAGAACCTTTACTTGACCAACTTGGCCATTAGGACGTAGTGAGATGACTGGCTTTGGTGCAGTCCAAAGTTGATAGATACTCGATACTACACTCATTGAGGTTTGGTTTTTTGGGATATTTCGGTCGCTATTAAAGAGGCTTGCGCTAAAACAATTCCCGAGAAGACAAACCAGTGATGTTGAGCTCCCTTAGAACCCGGTTACTATTGCTAGGACAGGTTTGAGCCAAATAAACTTTAAGAGGGTACTTACCTATGAGACTCCATACAAGCCTAAACCTAAGGACTTATTTGTTTTATTTGTATATATTTACTTGAACATAACATCATAAACATCATAACATCATACTCATACTCACTAACCATTTCAAGAATTTTTGGGATTTATCTTTGTTCTGTTTTGTAGGACATGGATTCTATTCGCAGGAACACCATTCAAATCAATCTCGTAAGAATCCCTCCTTAACTTAAAGAGTTAGAATAAAGGGTTCTTGAGAATTCTCCATTTACCGAAAGACATGGTTGCCTCCTAAACTTGGTTACCTCCAACACTGATGAGGATATGAAGAAGGTGCTCTTCCAATTCTTTGATCCTCTACACCATTGCTTCACATTTCTCGATTATCAACTTGTGCCAACTTTGGAAGAATTCTCCCAACTCTTGAGGATTCCCATTCTCAATAGACTACCCTTCAACGGTACAGAAATAGATCCAAAACCAGAAGAGATTGCTCAAGCCCTACACTTGCAATAATGTGGTGTCACAACTAATTGGGAAACAAGGAGTGGTGTCAAAGGTTTCTTAGCCAAGTTCTTGTTTGAGAAAGCTCAAGACTGTTGGGACTTCTTAGACTTGTATGCTTTTGAGGAAGTTGTGGCTCTTCTCATCTATGAGATGGTTTTGTTTCCAAATCCTGACCAACTCATAGATATAGGCGCCATCAAAATCTTCATGTCTCGTAACCCAGTGCCTACTTTGTTAGGAGACATCCTACATTCTTTTCACTCTCGCACTATGAGGAAAATAGGTATCCTCATGTGTTTTACTCCTCTCTTGGTAAGATTGTTTATTTCGCATCTTCCCCAATCTGTATTGAAGAACGAGCAAGGTTCAAGGTGGTCACATAGGTTGATGATGCTCAGACATTCAGATATTCATTGGTGTTCCCGATCTTTGGAGAATGTTGTAAAATAAAGCTTCTCAAATGAACTTTTGTTTTGATGAAGACAAACTATGATTGACAAAGAAGGCAAAGATTTAAGATCAAGCTCAAAGGCATCTATGGACAAAATCTTCAGTTCAAAGCTCTTAACAACTTTCAAGGTATAATGATATTATTTACTTTGATCTTAAGATATAGATGCTCAATGGTAAATAAGAAATGTTTTATAAATCATTACTCAAGTTTTTCAAAGTTAAAATTTATTTTTCACTTGAGTGCAATCGATTTGCATATTAGTGAAATTGATTGCATGCTTAAATTTTTTGGATCTTTTGCTTCTGTTTCTCAGTGAAATCGATTTACATTGCTTGTGCAATTGATTGCATACTTAAAATTTTCAAAACTTTTGCTTCTATTTCTCAGTGCAATCGATTGCACTCACTTATTTTTTGCTACTGACTTTACATTCAATTGATTGACATTGCTTGTGCAATCGATTGCACTCTTAAAACTTTTGAAAATATAGCTGTTGAAACCCCGTGCAATCGATTTACACAAAGGGTGAAATCGATTTCATGTTGCACGATTTAGAAAAACAACAGTTTTTCACATGCCTGTTCATAATACCTTTTCATTTAAACCTTTCACTCAATCTTGGCATTTGTTCATGATTCATTTTCAGAACTTTATGATGTTTCAAAAGGGTGTTATGAACATATAAATATTCATTTTCAAAATCATTTTCAACACCTCTTCCAAATATATTTTCTGAATTTTCAAAATACAAAAGTCAAGTATTTCTTCACTTTCAAACATAAGTTTTCTGCACATTTTCATACATTGTTAAACAGAAAACTTTGAGGAATTATATCTTGAGTCATTGTACAATATTATTATTGGAAGAGAAGATCATTCATTGTCAAATCACTCTAAGTGATCAATACTACTCAACTCACTCAAAATCAAATATTGATAGTTACTTACTTATTTTTCCAGGATTGCTGGAAATAAGTTTAAGTGTTTTTTTAAATCTTGTCTTTCCAGGATTGTTGGATACAAGTGTAGTCACTTTGAGAGGATTGTTCTCATTGTTGACATAGTGAAAATCCAAGAGGATTGTTCTTGGATTTTTGGTAGTTCTTGTTTAAGTTTTCCATAATAAGGAAATCTCTTTCATGTTGAAAGGGGACTGGAGTACTCTCGGACTGTGAGGGAAACCAGCATATATCGCCCATGTCTCTTTATTTTTCTGCACTTTACTCTTTCCTAAAGTCACCATTAACCAGAAAAATAATATGCATCATCACTAAAACCATAATTTTTTAAAGTTCCTAATTCACCCCCCCTCTTAGGCGCACTTCGTACTTACAATTGGTATCAGAGAAGGTTATAGGTAACCTGTTCCTAAAAGATCCAGAATGGATTCCGCAAATCAAAATCCTGTTTTCAGAAATGGTGGTAGTAACAACAAGCCTCCTTTATTTTGTGGTGAATATTTCGACTTCTAAAAAATACGCATGAAGGAACATCTAGAAGCACAAGGAGAAGAAGTATGGGATGCCGTCGAGAATGGTCCATTTATCCCTATAACGGTAATCAATGGTGTTGACTCATCAAAGCCTAAAACTGCATAGGACGATGATGATAAGAAGAAATTTCTCTATGATAAAAAGGAAATAAACCTTCTTCAAGGTGCACTTAGCATGGATGAATTCTTCTGTGTCTCGGCTTGCAAGACAGCAAAAGAAATATGGGATACCTTGGTACAAACTCATGAAGGAACTGTTAAAGTTAAAAGATCAAGACTAAATACCCTGAGTCAAGAATACGAATTATTTTGAATGCAACTTGGAGAAACCATTCTTGACCTACAAAAGAGATTTGTGCATTTGACAAATCATCTAAGTGCTCTTGGTAAGACTTTGATGAATGATGAACTAAATCTAAAAGTACTTAGGTCCTTAACTAGGAAATGGCAACCAAAGGTAACGACAATTTCAGAAAAGAAAAGTCTCTCCTCCATGACGTCCGCAACATTGTTTGGGAAACTTCAAGAATATGAAACGAAACTTGGAAGACTTGAAAAACATGAAAATCAAGAGAAGAAATCCAAGAATATTGCTTTGAAGATAGATTCCAAGGAAGTTCAAAAGGAAGATAATCTGGAATAAGATGAAAATTTCACGCTTCTTGTTAAAAGGCTTGGTAAGTTCTTTGGTATAAATGACAAACCCTTTTCTCATTCAAAAGGAAAGAAACAATTTAAGAAAAAGGAAGCTTCCACATCAACACAAGAAGTCACATGTTATGTAGGTGGTAAGCAAGTTCATATCAAGTCGGATTGTCCAAAACTCTCCAAGAAAGGTGGCTTCAAAAGCAAAAAGGGATTCAAGAACAAAAAGGCCTATGTTGCATGGGAAGATAATGAGATAATTTCCTCATCCTATTCCAATAGTGATGAAAGTGAAAATCTAGCATTGATGGCCTCACACCATTCCGATGATGAAGACAATGACGTTAGTAATCAATTTTCTCTTTTTGATAGTGATGCACAAGGTGCTATAGATGAACTATTGAATGAATGCAAAATTCTGTATAAAACTATTTCATCACAAAAGAAACAAATTTCATCCTTAGAAGAAAAATTTGAATCTATGGAAAAAGATTTCAAAGAAGAAAAACAAAAATTAAGTGATGAACAAAAATAGAAATTTGTACACAAATTGTGAATCACTCTCTTTCCAAATTGTCCAATTAAAAAGAGTCATTGAAAGATATGAAAAAGGCCAAATTGGTTTGGAAGGTGTTCTTAGCCAACAAAGATACTTCAATGACAAAAGTAGTCTTGGATATTCAAAGTTTTCAAAACCAAGTTCTAATAAAACTATCTTTGTTAAGGCTAGTGATCAATCATCCAAAGAGAAAGTGAAAAAACCTAAAATAGTTCATCGCTATCCTAAAAAGAAAACATTTCCTAAGAAGAAATCTTATCCTTCTAGATATAGAAGTAACTTTGAACCTACTTGTTTTTATTGTGGTATTAAAGGCCATACACCTAATGCTTGCTATGTTAGAACCTTTAGTGTGGCAAGTGGGCATTATGTGTGGGTAAAGAAAGGCACTAATTATGAAGGACCCAAAGCAACTTGGGTACCTAACAAAGCCTAATTTTTTTGCAGGTATGCTTGAAGACCACATGAAATATTTGGTATCTTGATAGTGGTTGTTCAAAGCATATGACAGGAGACATAAACAAATTTTCAAATCTAGTGCTAAAGGCCAAGGGTTTTGTCACTTATGGACACAATAATAAGGGAAGAATCCTTGGAAAAGGAAAAGTTGGTGCTCCACCTTTCACATCCATTGAAGATGTTCTTTATGTTGAAGGACTAAAGCACAATCTTCTTAGTATTAGCCAACTTTGTGAAAAAGGCTTCAAGATCAAGTTCACCAAGGATGAATGCTTGATAGAAGACGAAGTCACACATAAGGTTATACTTAAAGGTAAAAGAATCAATAATATTTTCATGATTTCCCTTTATGATCCATCTTTGAAGGTTAAATGTCTCATGGCGAACAACGATGATCCATGGCTGTGGCACAAAAGAATTGCTCATATTCACATGGAACACTTGAATAAACTAATCAAGCATGATCTTGTCATTGGATTTCCTAAGAGAAATTTCGTCAAAGATAGACTCTGCGATGCTTGTCAAAAGGGGAAACAAACAAAATCAACTTTCAAATCTAAGAATGTGGTCTCCACTACAAGGCCACTACAATTGTTACATATGGACTTATTTGCTCCATCAAGAACAAGAAGTTTCAGAGGTAATGTATATGCTTTGGTTATTGTTGACGATTTCTCTAGATATACTTGGACATTCTTTTTAGTGCAGAAAAGTGATGCATTCAAGGCGTTCAAGAAGTATTCTAAACAAATTCAGAATGAGAAGTCTCTAACAATTGCCTCCATAAGAAGTGATCATGGCGGAGAATTTCAAAATGCTCTATTTGAATAATTCTATGGAGAACATGGAATATCTCACAACTTCTCGGCACCAAGGACTCCTCGAAAAAATGGAGTGGTAGAAAGAAAGAATAGGTATCTTGTGGAACTTACTAGAACAATGCTTAGCGATTCAAATCTTCCAAAATACTTTTGGGCGGATGCGGTGAGCACGGCATGTTTTGTTAGAAATAGAGTTAACATAAGACCAATCTTGAAGAAAAATCCATATGAACTCTTCAAAGGGAGGAAACCAAACATTTATTTCTTTCACATCTTCAGATGCAAATGCTTTTTCTTAAACAACGACAAAGATAACCTTGGTAAGTTTGATAAAAAATCCAATGAAGATCCTCAAGAAAATTCTTCCAAAGATCAACCAATTCAACACGAAGAATCACCCCAACAAGAGTCAAATCTCAATGATCTACCAAAAGAATGGAGAACTCATAGAGATCATCCTACCGATAAATTAATTGGTGATCTAAGTTAAGGTGTGACAAAAAGATTAAATCTCAAAGATGCTTGCTTAAACATGGTGTTTGTCTCTCAAATTGAACCTTTCAAAGTTGATGAAGCCTTAGGCGATGACCAATGGATTATCGCTATGCAAGAAGAATTGAATCAATTTGAAAGGAATCAAGCAACAAACACATTATTGGAACAAGATGGGTGTTTAAAAACAAACTTGACGAGAATGGAATGATTGTTCGTAACAAAGCAAGGTTGGTATCACAAGGCTAAAATCAAGAAGAAGGAATATATTTTGAAGAAACTTTCGCTTCGGTTGCAAGGTTAGAAGCTATTCGTCTCTTACTTTCCTATGCTTGTTCATTAAATTTTCAGCTTTTCCAAATGGATGTCAAAAGCGCATTCTTGAATGGATATATCACTGAAGAAGTCTATGTTAAGCAACACCCGGGGTTCAAAGATTTCAAGAATCCATCTCATGTATTTAAATTGAGAAAATCTCTCTATGGATTGAAACAAGCACCAAGGGCATGGTATGATCATTTAAGAAACTTCTTATGCGAAAAAGGTTTTGAAAAAGGCAAAGTTGACAAGACTTTGTTTATCAATAAAATCAAAGATTACACTTTGCTAGCTCAAGTTTATGTTGACGATATCATTTTTGGTTCTTCAAATCAAGAAATGTGTGAAGAATTTTCAGCAATGATGCAAGGAGAATTTGAAATGTCCATGATGGGTAAATTGAAATATTTTCTTGGACTTTAAATCAAACAACTAAAAGATGGCATCTTCATCAACCAATACAAATATTGCAAGGAACTCTTGAAAAGATTTGACATGGATAACTGTAAAGCAATGTCTACACCAATGGGTTGCGGTTCATATAATGATCAAGATGAATTAGGTGTTTCCATCGACATTACAAAGTATCGAGGTATGATTGGCTTCTTATTGTATTTGACGGCAAGTCGTCCTGACATAATGTTTAGTGTTTGTCTCTGTGCTCGCTTTCAAGCTACTCCAAAGGAATCTCATCTCACGGAGGTAAAGAGGATCATAAAGTATCTCAAAGGAACAACGAATGTTGGATTGTGGTATCCTAAAGGTAGTGTTTGCAACTTAGTTGGTTATTCTGAAGCGGATTTTGCAGGTTGTAAAACTGATAGAAAAAGCACAGGTGGTACTTGTTACGTCCTTGGTAATGCATTAGTATCATGGGCCTACAAGAAAAAAGCATGTGTTGCTCTTAGCACGACCAAAGCTGAATATATTGTAGTGGGTAGTAGCTGCGCTCAAATTCTGTGGCTCAAACAACATCTTCGTGACTACGAACTCGATCTAGGATGCATTCCTCTACAGTGCGACAATACAAGTGCAATAAACATTACGAAGAATCTTGTCATGCATTCAAGAACTAAACACATAGACATACGACATCATTTCCTCCGTGATCATGTACTTCAAGGAGATGTCGAGGTAACCTTTGTAGATACTCATAATCAGCTTTCCAATATCTTCACTAAACCTTTGGAAAGAGAACCGTTCTACAAGATTCGACGAGAGCTTGGCATACTTGACAAACATGACATATAAGGTGCCTTCTATCCTTGTTAAGGTTTCATATATATGTTTTGTTTGTTCAATTTATGTGTAATCATTAAACAATTTGTGTTGCGTCTTTAATTAAAATTTTATCGATATATTGCTTTATTATTGTTTGTTTTGTGCATCTTTACCTTCTTTTTGATAATGTCAAAGGGGGAGAAAGATATGGTAATTTATGCTTGTATTTTTCCTTGTCTTAATTTTTTAAAGGTACTCTCCAACCAAGATGATCAAATACAAAGGATTCCAACCTTCTCATACATGGGGGGAGTTTTGCATCTTATGGGGAGAAAAGCTCTTTCTGGAAACTACAACGCATAAAGAAAGATTGTTTGTCATCATCGAAAAGGGGGAGAATGTAAAATCAAGCTTCTCAAATGAACATTTTTTTTTGATGAAGACAAACTATGATTGACAAAGAAGGAAAATATTTATGATCAAGCTCAAAGGCATCTATGGACAAAATCTTCAGTTCAAAGCTCTTAACGACTTTCAAGGTATAATGATATTATTTACTTTGATCTTAAGATATAGATGCTCAATGGTAAATAAGAAATGTTTTATAAATCATTATTCAAGTTTTTCAAAGTTAAAATTTATTTTTTACTTGAGTGCAATCGATTTTCATATTAGTGCAATCGATTGCATGCTTCAATTTTTTAGATCTTTTGCTTCTGTTTCTCAGTGCAATCGATTTACATTGCTTGTGAAATCGATTGCATACTTAAAATTTTCAAAATGTTTGCTTCTGTTTCTCAGTGTAATCGATTTACATTGCTTGTACAATCAATTGCACTCACTTATTTTTTGCTACTGACTTTACATGCAATCGATTGATATTGCTTGTGCAATCGATTGCACACTTAAAACTTTTGAAAATATAGCTGTTGAAACCCCGTGAAATCGATTTAAACAAAGGGTGCAATCGATTGCATGCTGCATGATTTTGAAAAACAACAGCTTTTCACATGCCTGTTCATAATACCTTTTCATTTAAACCTTTCACTCAATCTTGGCATTTGTTCATGATTCATATTCAGAACTTTATGATATTTCAAAAGGGTGTTATGAACATATAAATATTCATTTTCAAAATCATTTTCAACACCTCTTCCAAATATATTTTCTGAATTTTCAAAATACAAAACTCAAGTATTTCTTCACTTTCATTCATAAGTTTTCTGCACATTTTTATACATTATTAAACAGAAAACTTTGAGCAATTATATCTTGAGTCATTGTACCATATTATAATTGGAAGAGAAGATCATTCATTGTCAAATCACTCTAAGTGATCAATACTACTCAACTCACTCAAAATCAAATATTGATAGTTACTTACTTATTTTTCCAGGATTGTTGGAAATAAGTTTAAGTGTTTTTTTAAATCTTGTCTTTCCAGGATTGTTGGATACAAGTGTAGTCACTTTGAGAGGATTATTCTCATTGTTGACATAGTGAAAATCCAAGAGTATTGTTCTTGGTCCAAGAGGATTGTTCTTGGCTTTTTGGTAGTTCTTGTTTAAGTTTGCCACAATAAGGAAATCTCTTTCATGTTGAAAGGGGACTGGAGTACTCTCAGACTGTGAGGGGAACCAGGATATATCGCCCGTGTCTCTTTATTTTTCTGCACTTTACTCTTTCCTAAACTCACCATTAACCAGAAAAATAATATCCATCATCACCAAAACCATTATTTTTTAATGTGCCTAATTCACCCCCCCCCCCCCCCCCCCCCCCCTCTTAGGCGCACTTCGTACTTACAAATGTTACTATCATCGACCATTATGGATAATTCCATAATGTCCCCCTACTTGGAATTAGAGGAGGTATCACTTATAATCCATGCTTAGCCTTACGACAGTTTGGTTACGCCCGAAGGGATGGTCGATATGAGATGCTTATTCAAGGGTTGGTATTTGACTACGAGAATGACGATCAAGGTTACTGCCAGAAGTTTATCCGATCTTGGAGGATGTTGAACAAGGTAGATAGCAAGACATTGGGGAACAAGAATTCCATCCCCCTTGAGCCTTACCTTAAGTCAGTGCGAGCTCGTGCTCAAAAACTTGTGATGCCTTACCCTTCCATCTTACCAGTTATCATAGAACCTGTTGTGGAAAGAGATGTCCCATACACTATCCTTCATCCTAACATGACCACCTCTCTGGAAGACTTGCAAAGGGATTGGATACAGCTTAAGGGGGAGCGAGACACTTTCGAGGCCCAATTATACGCCCGCGAGAAGAAAGTTTTGGAACTCACCAAGCAGCTTCATGAAGACCGGAGTCTGAACGCCTACATCGCACCAAAGAGGATACATTCAACTTTTTTATGTTAGAGTTTTTATATTTCTTTGTAAGCCCAAAGAGGCATGATGTACTCAAACTTTGATTTGTTAATATAATGTGTGTTCCTTTTTGTCTAAAGCAAATTTAAATCTCTAATTTCCTTGAAATCATTTGAATATGCATCTTCATTCATCATAACACAAACATGTTTCTTACAACAGGTCTCCTTATCTTTCTACTGTTTATTTCAGTGAGATGGATATTGAACATACAGTAAAAGATCTCCAGGCACAGAACACTCAGTTTCAAAAAATGTTCTTGACTCTGGCCAAAGGACAAGAGGATTTGAAAACTTTACTGATCAAAGAAAAGAAGAAGAAAGCGAAGAAACTAACCGGTGTTTTGAATCTGGGAAGAAGGTTTCAAGGGCCAGCCAGACGAACTCTAGATTTCGCAACATCATCAAGTGAAGGGGACAATAAAGAGGGGAAAAACAAGGAAGTGACTGACCATCCAGAATCTGAAGAGGAAGAAGAGGATGATTACTCTGAAGAGCAATATCCTCTAGCTGATGAGAAGTACAAGCAGCTGGAACATCGTCTAAGTGCAACGGAGATTCAGAAAGTGCCCGGGCTGGAATTTGAAGAGCTGGGTTTGGTGTCTGGGCAAAGTACGACGTGGTTTCGTGTCCCAAGATGCACCTCCGATCTTATGTGAGGAAGATACAGTCTCACACTGCTGACAGAGATTTATGGGTCCACTTCTATCAGGATAGTCTATCCGGAACTCAGCTAGATTGGTTCTATCAACTGGAGAGGGACAATATCAATAATTGGGAAGACCTGGAAAATGCTTTTTATAAGCAGTATCAATATAACGCAGACCTTTCTCCCACCCGTACTGAACTCCAGAGTCTGGATATGGGTTCGAGCGAGGGTTTCAAAGACTACACTCAGAAGTGGAGGGACTTAGCAGGAAGAGTCCAGGCTCCCATGTTTGACAGGGAGCTAGTGGACATGTTTCTGGGTACCCTGTCCGGTCTATTCTTTAATCATCTAATTGGAAGCTCCTCAAGCGGCTTCACTGAATTAATCTTGACAGGGGAGAGAGTGGAAGCTGGGATTAAGAGTGGAAAGATCCAAAAGGACGTATCCTCCAGTGCCGTGAGAAAACCATTCACTGGGAATAAAGAGGTTTGTGCTATGTACCATCAAACGAATCTGGACAGAACTGAACTCCATCCAACGGTAGGGGCCTTCATGATCCCTAAGCCCGCACCTACTCAACAAAGGAACAACCAGCCTAGAACAGAAAGACCGCTAATACAATTTACCCGGATAAATATGAAGTTGTCTTAAGTCTTGACACATTTGTTGAGATCTAATCTGGTAACCTTACGGGAAGCTCGGAAGAATCCTAACATTGTCTCTCCCCGTTACAACCCAAATTCTCGTTGTGCTTACAATTCAGAAAGTCCAGGTCATGATACAAACGACTGTTGGGTTTTGAAAAACAAGGTGCAAGACCTTCTCGAAGCAAAAGAAATTGAGTTTAATGCTCCTGAGATCCCAAATGTTATCACCGCTTATATGCCCAAGTACGTTCATGATGTTAACGCTATTGAAGATGATGTGTTTGTTACTATTGTTGATGTGCTTGTTACTCCTCTCCTGACCGCCAAGAGGAACCTGTTGAAGGCAGGTTTATTTCTGGGCTATGGCGAAGGTTTCCGCCTCTGTTTATCCCTACCGACTAGTTGTCATTTATTGAAAGCAGGTGTCCAGCGCATGATGGATGACAAAGAGATTTTGTTTGAAAAGACTCTCGTTCTAACCATTATTTACAAGGATGCTTCAATAGTAACCATTTCTGCCAATCCTCCCAGGGTCTCCACCAAAAGACCCGTCAGGATTACATTTGTTCCGAAGGTGACTCCACTGATAATTACTATGCCAGGGACAATCTCGTACTCCTCATACAAAATTGTCCCCTGGAACTATGGGGGTGACGTCTACTATCACGGCGTCAATCAATATTAGTTGGCTGATGAAGACTCGGTTTTTGAGAGGGCTGACCCCGACATCGGCAACATTGTGGGAACCAGCAAAATAACCATAAGTGGAAGAGTGTTCTCCCCTGAGATTGCTCCTCTGAAAACTGTTACCGGTCTTGTGATCATCTCTGCTTTTGTTCCTGTTGATACTACTACTACAGTTCCTGTGGTTACCCCTGCTGACAACCCTATCACCGATTCGACCGAGACTCGGGGCAAAGGAATTTTGGTTGAACCTGTCCGGATGAAGGTGCAATCAGTATCTACCCCAGAGGCTTCCAAGAAGGAGATGGAAGAAAATTTTAAAATTATAAAGAGAAGCGACTACAATGTAGTCGAACAGCTAGGGCAGACCCCTTCAAAGATTTCTATGCTAGCTTTACAATTGTGCTCTGAAGCTCATGCGAAGGCCTTGGTGAAATTTCTTAAAACTGCCCATGTGCCACAGGAAACCTCTGTTGACCAATTCGAATATTGTGTGGCCAGTTTGACCACTGATAATGGTTTGGGTTTTTCTGATGTTGACCTGACACCTAGAGGGAGGAAACGCAATAAGGCATTGCATGTCTCTGTCGAATGCAGGGGCACTAATTTGGCCCATGTCCTGGTAGATATCGGTTCATCTTTGAATTTGGTGCCTAAGAAGGCTCTGGATAGACTAGACTATAAAGGTTTGACCTTAAAACCCAACAACATAGTGGTAAGGGCCTTCGACGGTTCGAAGATAATGGTGCACGGGGAGGTGGACATCCCCATTAGAGTTAGAACTCATACCTTTGATTCAACTTTCTATGTAATGGAAATTCTCCCTTCCTATTCCTGTTTATTGGGCCGACCTTGTACTCATAACGCTGGAGCCGTCACCTCTACATTAAATCAGATGTTGAAGTACCCAACCAAGGGGAAAATCATCACTTTCCATGGAGAGGAGGAATATATGGTCAGTCACCTGAACTCCTTCAGATATGTGGAAATGGATGGTGAATTCATCGAAACTCCGTGTCATCATTTCGAGGAAGTCCCACAAACAGTTGCGGCAACCAAGATTGTCTCCAAAGTTCCGAAGATTACCAGAACTCCGCTAAAGATGGCTTCTCTGAAAGATGCCAAGGCAGTAGTCGAAGAAGGTGGGTGTACTATTTGGGGCCAACTCCCGGATATTCCCTACAAATATGACAAATTTGGTTTGGGTTTTTCTTTAGGAGCCCAGAAAGTTGTTCGTCATGCTCGTGCTGGGGGACCACCTTTGCGGATCAGCAACCATGGAGTCGATGCAGTGGAGGATAGTGAGGACAGCTGTGACCTGGAAGAATGGATTTTCCCAACTATCACCGGAGGACTCAACAACTGGGGAGCCAAAGAATATGTCCCTATTACTTTTATCCAACAGTAATTGTCTTTAAATTTTTGTCAGACTTGTAATAATTAAACAATTTAGACTTTTAAAACCGTGTGTCTTACCCGAGGCACAACGATCTATTTTTAAGGGTTGTTACTTCATTTTCATATGTCATCAATGAATCATGTACGTTTTTGCATACAAATTTTACACTCTTTGTTCTTTCTTTTTCTATATTTTTATTTTCCCAAAGATAGTTATGCTCTTGCACACACTCACATATCAAAATGCAGATCCACATCCACTCAGGATCCCATGGGTAACGATTCTGCTATGGCCTATTGTGACTTTGAAAATCTGATCTACCAAGCCGAAGATGAAGGTGAGGAAGATTGTGAAGTGGCAGAGGAACTAGATAGGTTACTCCGAGAAGAAGAAATGACCATACAACCCCACGAAGAACCAGTGGACACAGTTAACTTAGGTACCGAAGAAGACAAGAAAGAAGTCAAGGTAGGTGCCAACCTGGAACCCAGTGTCAAGAAGCGCTTAACTCAGTTACTACATGACTATACTGAGGTCTTTTCCTGGTCATATGAAGACATGCCAGGACTTGATGCTGATATCGTGGTCCATCGTCTATCGACAAAAGAAGACTGCCCTCCAGTAAAACAGAAAGTCTGTCGCATGCGGCCAGACATGTCAGAGAAGATCAAGATTGAAGTCATGAAACAATTCAACACCGGATTCTTAGTCGTCACCTCCTATCCACAATGGGTTGCCAATGTTGTTCCAGTGCCTAAAAAGGACGGTAAAGTACGCATGTGTGTGGATTACAAAGATTTGAATAGGGCAAGCCCTAAGGATAATTTCCCGCTTCCCCATATCGATATTCTGGTTGACAATACCGCACAACATAAAGTGTTCTCATTTATGGATGGTTTCTCAGGCTATAATCAAATCAAAATGGAACCTAAGGACATGGAGAAAATGACCTTCATCACACAGTGGGGTATATTCTGTTACAAAGTTATTCCATTCGGGTTGAAAAACGCTGGGGCAACTTATCAACGCGCCATGGTAGCTTTGTTTCATGATATAATCCATCACGAAATAGAGTTCTATGTGGATGACATGATAGCCAGATCTCAAACTGAAGAGGAACATCTTGACCATTTGCAGAAACTTTTTGAAAGGCTAAAGAAATACAAGCTAAGGTTGAACCCGAATAAATGCACATTTGGGGTGAGGTCCGGTAAACTCCTAGGCTTATTCGGCAGCGGTAAAGGTATCGAAGTGGACCCTGCAAAGGTAAAAGCAATACAATAAATTCCTACTCCTCGCACCGAGAAGGAAGTCAGAGGATTCTTAGGACGGCTAAATTACATCGCCAGATTCATTTCTCACCTAACCGCTACTTGTGAACCAATCTTCAAATTACTGAAGGAAGATCAAGTAGTCAAATGGAATGATGAATGCCAAGCTTCCTTCGACAAGATCAAAGAGTACCTTCAAGAGCCTCCTGTTTTGATGCCGCCAGTCGAGGGAAGACCTTTGATCATGTATCTAACTGTCTTGGAAAATTCAATGGGGTGTGTGTTGGGGAAGCATGACGAGTCTGGCCGAAAAGAGCATGCTATTTATTACCTGAGAAAAAAGTTTACCGACTGTGAAACCAGATATTCACTACTCGAGAAAACTTGTTGCGCTCTGGCATGAGTTGCTCGCCGGCTAAGATAGTATATGTTGACCCATACTACCTTGTTGATATCCAAGATGGATCCAATTAAATATATATTAGAAAAACCCGCCCTCTCTGGAAGAATAACAAGGTGGGAGATGATCCTGACTGAATACGACATTCAATACACTACCCAAAAATAAGTAAAGGGCAGTGTACTAGCCAATCACCTTGCTCATCAGGTTGTGGATGACTACCAGTCCATGAAATTCGAGTTCCTAGATGAAGACATCGTGATGGTAAAACAATTGTGAAGAACTCATACCATATGACGGACCTGAACAAGGATCCTGATGGACCTTGGTTTTTGACGGAACCTCCAACGCACTCGACAATGGCATAGGTGCTGTAATTATATCCCCTGAAGGATGTCATACTCCTTTCACTATAATACTTTGTTTCAACTGTACCAATAATATGGCGAAATATGAAGCGTGTCTTATGGGTCTCAAAGCTGCCATAGATTTGGGAATCAAGTCCTTAAAGGTATTCAAAGATTCAGCCTTAGTCATCATTCAGATCAAAGGAGAATGGGATACGAAGCACCCTAATCTCATCCCCTACAAAGAATATGTGTTAACATTAATCCCACATTTCGAGGAAATTACCTTTGAGAATTTTCCACGAGAGGAATATCAACTAGCGGACGCGCTAGCCACTATGTCATCCTTGTTTAAACTCAAGTGGGGTAACGAGACTCCCCAGATCACCATTGAGCGGATGGATGAACCAGCTTACTGTCACGAGATTGATACTGAAGAAGTAGTGGACAAGCCTTGGTTCCATGAAGTTAAGAGGTATCTCGAGGCCTAAGAGTTTCCGGAGGGAGCTTCAGTCAATGATAAGAAGTTCTTGAGAAGATTATCTGCTAAGTTCTTCCTCAGTAATGGCATTCTCTGCAAGCTCAACCGCAACTCTACTTTGCTTTGTTACATAGACAAGGTTGAGGCAGACAAGATCATGGCTGATCTACATGAAGACACTTTTGGCACCCATTCTAGTGGGCACAAGATGGCTAAAAAGATCCTACGAGCAGGGTACTACTAGTCTACCATGGAAGAATATTGCCATCAGCATTCACGAACCTGTCACAAGTGTCAGATCTATGCTGACAAAGTACATGTGCCTCCAGTTCCTCTAAACGTCCTGACTGCTCCCTGCCCATTCGCGATGTGGGGCATCGACATGATTGGAGAAGTCAAACCTGCAGCTTCTAATGGACACTGCTTCATCTTGGTGGCCATTGACTACTTCACGAAGTGGGTTGAGGAAGCTTCTTTTGCTTCCGTTACCAAGAACATTGTGGCCCGATTCATCAAACAGAATCTCATCTATCGGTACGGTATCCCAGAGAGAATCATTACAAATAATGGTATCAATCCAAACAATACTATGATCACTGCACTATGCGTGCAATTCAAGATCCAGCATCATAAATCTTCCCCTTACCGGCCAAAGATGAATGGCGTTGTAGAAGCTGCTAATAAAAACATCAAAAAGATCATACAAAAAATGACAGTGACCTACAAGCACTGGCATGAGATGTTACCGTTTTCTCTCCACGGTTATTGTACCACGCACGCACATCAACAGAGGAAACTCCTTTCTCTTTGGTATACGGTATGGAAGTCGTCCTACCAATTGAAGTCCAAATACCTTCTTTAAGAATCATAAAAGATGCAGGGTTGAATGAAGATGAATTGATTCAAACTGGACTTGATCAATTGAATTTGATTGATGAGAAGAGGCTTACGGCTATCTGTCATGGTTAGATGTACCAAAAACGTATGATCAAAGCTTTCAACAAGAAGGTCAGACGCCAGGTATATCGGGTTGGTGACTTGGTAATCAAGCGTATCATATTGCCACAAGGTGATCCCTGGGGCAAGTGGACTCCTACATACGAAGGACCATTTGTGATTAAAAGAATATTCTCCAGTGGAGCAATGATCTTAACCACTATGGATGGCGACGACCTTCCGCATCCTGTAAATGTGGACATAGTCAAAAGATACTACGTATAAATAAAGACCCGCTAGGTCGACTGGCTTAGGCAAAAGTTAGGGCATCCCGGCGAGCCGCCAAGTTTCGGGTAAAAATTAGGGATAAAATAGAAAAAAATCTCTGTACACCCGGCAAGCTGAAAACCCGAAAGGACGGCTTGGGAAAAAAAGGGTATCCCGGTGGACTGAAAACCCGAAAGGGCGGTCCAGGAAAAAGTTTGGGAATTAAAGCGTATGACTATGTCTCGTTGGATCACCTTACAAAAAACCTTCAGTATCAACTGACAAACTCAAACGGTTCTAATCAATCCAATCAGTTTCGAACAAAGCAACAAGTAGACGAGACGCTCAGAGACACGAAGGCTATAGCAGAATGGGAACCCCATGGGATTATTTCACATAGCTATCTTTTCTTTGTATCAGTTTTCATATTTTACGACGACATTCTCTTACTAGAATGTTCGTCTCGTTGTACAAAAATACTTATTCAAGTTAATACAAAGATATTCCTTTGAAAGTGCAAAACTATCTATTTTTCTTTTATTTCTGCGTTTTGTTTGCGAAAACGTCCAATGATTATTTTTAAACATATGCATTTGAATGTGACTACTGTTTTAAAATGAACAAAAAAGTGGAACAGAAAATAGAAATACAATCACTAATGGCTTTAAGAAATAGGATAATATCTTTAGACCATTTCCACAAAATTCCCCGCAGGTACTTTTTCCAGCAAGATCAGAAATCGGGACATCCCACTACATGATCGCTAGCGCATCCTAATGGTATCAAGTGCTCTTACATCCTCGACAGAACAAAACTTCCGGTTACCACTCCAAAGATTCCCCAGTGAAAGTCGCCCAGCTTCTCAAGATTTCACGTGGTCCATAAGAAATGCACGGCATTTCCCTTCCACAATAGAGTTTATTTCTCTAACAAATGGAGACTCATCTATCAATACTTCAACTTCAAAATATGAAGACTTACATTCCCAGCAGTACTCAGGGATTTATTTTCCCCAACTCCAGCAACATTGCGCCATAACAATTAATGTGTACATACATTACATCCATACGTCATAGCATTGACAACACATATGAATACAGCGTGATCTCATTTATTTTGAGAAACAGCATTATACCATGCATTTCATACATCATGGCATTGCATGCAACTAACCTTTCACCTTTTTAGGAAAAATAAATCAACAGAAAACTATCGTCAAATTTTAAACAAGTCAAATACAGATCAATTCCCAAGAAAGGACTGGTCAACCATCTACATAACAAATATTTCCTTCAGACCCCTACGGTTCAGTTTAAATCTCTCAATGGTTTATTCTGACTCTTTCCCACAGACGTCTTCTCCAGTTCAGATAAATCTCTCAATGATTTGTTTTGATTCTTCTCCAGATCCATGTCAGTTCAGTTTAAATCTCTCAACGGTTTATTCTGATTCTTTCCCTCAAATGTTTTCTCTGGTTCAGATAAATATCTCAATGATTTGTTCTGATTCTTCTCCAGATCCCTGCCGGTTCAGTATAAATCTCTCAACGGTTTATTCTGGTTCAGATAAATCTCTCAATGATTTGTTCTGATTCTTCTCCAGATCCCTTCCGGTTCAGTTTAAATCTCTCAACGGTTTATTTTGATTCTTTCCCGCAAATGTTTTCTATGGTTCTGATAAATCTCTCAATGATTTGTTCTGATTCTTCTCCAGATCCCTGCTGGTTCAGTTTAAATTTCTCAACAGTTTATTCTGATTCTTTCCCGCAGACGTCTTCTCTGGTTCAAATAAATCTCTCAATGATTTGTTCTGATTCTTCTCCAGATCCATGCTGGTTCAGTTTATATATCTCAACGGTTTAATCTAATTCTTTCCCGCAAACGTTTTCTCTGGTTCAGATAAACCTCTCAATGATTTGTTCTGATTCTTCTCCAGATCCCTGCCGGTTCAGTTTAAATCTCTCAACGGTTTATTCTGATTCTTTCCCGCAAATGTTTTCTCTGGTTCAGATAAATCTCTCATTGATTTTTTCTGATTCTTCTCCAGATCCCTACTGGTTCAGATAAATCTCCCAACGATTTATTCTGATTTTTTCTTAGTAGGCATTTTCTCTGGTTCAACTAAAACGCTCAAAGATCTACTCTGATTCTCTCCAGTTAAAGAATATTCAAGACCTCTTTTGGTTCAGTTTAAATATCTCAATGGTTTATCCTGATACTTTCCAAATGAACATTTCTGGTTTATCCAAGATTTATTCTGATTCTTCCCAGTCAAACAACATACAAGACTTCTGCTAGTTTCAGATAAATCGCTCCAAAGATTTATTCTGATTCATTTCCAGTTGAAATCAAGTTCGGACGTAGTCCATTTTCAGTCAACAGTCACCTTTGGATGGCATCTACCAGCCCATCTCTGGAAAATCTCCTCCATTTCTCCAAATGGAATCTATAAGGCCATTCCCAATTCATCTTCGAGTGTAAATTTCTGGGCACTCTAGTGTTCAATCATCTTCCACCTTCAAGTCACGAATGGCGGATCCGCCAATCTAACTCTTCAGGTTTAAGAAGATTAAACAGGGGCAGCTATTGTACCCCTAAATTTCCCTCTCATTTATCATGTATTTTCTCACAAGATCTCTTTTGGTCCAAGACTGCACAAGGGTTGATCAGCTTAAGACACCTCCTTAAGCACTGATGACTGAAATTAGGGTTTGAGATTGCACAAGGATAATTGAACTTTTAATGCCTCATATGACTTTCATGGGTCATTATAGACCCTCAAGATTTCTCATGTCAAGTTTCAAGTCTTGGATCACATTTTTGCTCAGTCAATTGATCAGTTGACCTAAAAATCAGTTGTATTGAGGAAAAAGTCAATTATGGTCAATTTATAGTCAAACTTCATAATTTTTTATCCATATCAACATTTTGAACTCCTATATGTCATTTGATCAAGTTTGGACCATAATTCCTCAAGAAATTTGATCAGATCATCAAAAGGGCAAAATGGTCAAAATTAGGGTTTTGATTGAGAAAAGGCAATTTCTGATTTTTAACCTAGCAAATAGTTGATTGGTTTGAAACATGATCTCAAGGATTCAATTGTATCATTGTGACCTAATGGCATGACTCAAAACATTTCTCAAGGTCATTTGATTGATAGTTGATTTTCAGTCAATTAATCAAAAGTCAACTCCACACTGAAAAGTCAAACATTGACTTTTTGGTCAAAATCAAATTCATCAAAAAATGTCAAAATATAAAACTTGTTCATCAAGAAATAAAAAAAAAGTCAAGATTTCATTTTTAAAAGTCAAAGTTTCCAAACTTAGAAATTTTTCTAAGTGTTGAAAACTTCATATTTTTTCACAACTTTGAGCCAATTTTCACCATGATGCAAGATGATTCAAAGGAAACTTTCGACATGAAAGTTGTAGATCTCAATGAGATCTAAAACATTTCTTTACAGAACTCCTCCTAGAAATGCTTGGATTTCAAGTTATTAATCCATGAAATCATGGTCATGAAACTAAACACTTAGTGAAAAATTTTCCCTAGTTAGGCATATTTTTGGTACCAACTTCATAGCAACTTTTCACATAGCTCCATTTGGAATTTGAAAAAGTGATTCAAAGAGGGGTTGTAGAGAATGTTACAAGCTTTCCAAAATTTTCAAAAACTCATTGAGATCATGTTTGAGTAGGGATAATCGAAGAGATGAAGTTAGGGTTTTCAAACTTGAATTACACGCCATTTCATGATGAACAAGAATTCAAATCCAATCCTAGGCTGCATAATCTTTGCTTTACAGGCCTCAAACTTGTTTGTCACTCCATAATTAAATGTTTACACATCTGTTAGAGCTTTAATCCAAGCACTTGAGCCTTTACCCAAGTTACATTTCCATTTACGGCACAAAGTAACCATTCCATTCTTGTAAAGAAGCTTTAATCACAAAGTTAATGCATAAAGCTTTGCACTTGTTCCTTCTGATCACAAGCAATGTCAAAGGAAAAAGCAAAATGTCTAGAGCCTCCCATAAACTCAGGCCATGATTGTACTATGCCTTGAAACCATGTTTTCACTTTTCTTCAAAATCAAGTAACATAACCATAACTCTACATCTTGTGCTTCTGACCTCCTCAAGTACTCTAACATTTTCCTTACTTATGCACAAGTTGTTTGCAAGCTAACACACGTATACACAAGCTCCAAAACTCACCAAAACTCAGAACTGTATCACAAACCACCATTGTTGCATATTTTGACCAAGAACTTCAAACTTCCATTTCACTCGTGCGTTTCTTGGCCTTTTGCTTCCAAAAGCTTTTGCTTCCAAAAGCTTCCAAACATCATACATAAGCTATCCTATCCTTGTTACACGACTGTAACACCATCTTCACCCATTTCCAAGTCCAAAAATAGAGCATCACAGTTGGACTTCTCCAGACCATTCCAGCCACCTTCAGCTCAAGCCAGCCATTGCATTAGCTTCTTAGAGGTCCAAGGAAGCTAACCTAATCATCACCATCACTTGAAACAAGCTCAAACTCATTTCACGATTTCCAGTTTTGAGGTATTTCTCTTGAACTTCTATCTCATTATTTAGGCATTATTAGGCTTGCATTTGTGAAGATAGAATATAGATATCATTGCCCTGAAACTATACATGTCCATAGATTTCATTTATGTTGCTTAAGCATGGAGAATTTTGAGTTTGAACTTGCTGAAACGTTTAGGTCAGAATTTGGTACTTTCATAAATTCATCTTTATCTTTGAATGTTGGCTTAAATTAGTTACATGGTTGGATTCGTGTTGGAAAAATACACAAGTTTCATGTTTACATTTTTGAAAATGGTTGAGGAATGAGAAAATTGGAAATCCTTTGGCTGGAGGTTGAAGATGAAGTACAGTCAGGGCAAAATATGTGTTATGTATTTATTATTGTGGCAATGTTAACGGATGTATCACCACCCCAGTGGTTAAAGCGCGCGCATGTCATCCCTTGGACCTGGGTTCGAGCCCTAACGTCCGTTTTACCATTTTTTGTCATATTTTCTGTTTTCCTTTTTTTTTGTTTAAACAGGTGTGGGGCCTCCAACTTGGGCCTGAATTTTTTTACTAACCCCTGACTTACTTCAACACCCCCTTGCCCAATTTTCCTTATTATTTTTATTTTTCTTATTTTTATTTTATTTCTTTTTCATTTATTATTATTATTATTATTATTATTATTATTATTATTATTATTATTATTATTATTATTATTATTATTATTATTATTATTATTATTATTATTATTATTATTATTATTATTATTATTATTATTATTATTATTATTATTATTATTATTATTATTATTATTATTATTATTATTATTAATATTATTTTTATTGTCATTAATAAAAATCCAAAAATATTTTATTTATTATTTTTACACATATTTAGTTTATTTGTTTTATAAAACTAAAAGAATAAAAACATTTTCTTAATAAATTAATTTCTTTCTTAATAATTAATATTTTGGTTTAGGTTTAACTATTATATTATTTTCTTGAAATTAAAATTAATTTAGCACTTAGGTTTCTTTTAATTAATTAATATCCATATTATTTTTATTAATTTAAAACCTTTTCATAAATAAAACCCTAAAAAAATCCCTTTTTTAGTTAATTTCTTTTCTTATTTTGTTTAAGTTAATTTTATTTAATTTTCCTTAATCATTTTTTTATTAGATCAAGACTAAACCCTTTCATAAAAAACAAACAAAATCATTTCTTTTTTCAATTTACATTCTTGCATTTTTATTTTCAATTTTGTACAATATTCAATATGGTTGTAATAATTATTTAGATTTAATTTTCTTGCAATTTTCCCATTTGTAAATTTGTACACTCCCTTCCCTATTGATGTAGTAGCTTAGTATTTTTATTTTCTGCAATTTAATGCTTTATATAAATGTTTGTAAATTAGGATTTGTATGGCAAGACTAAAACCAATGATTAGCAAACTCTAATCAATACAAAATAATGCATGTAAACCAACACACTTGCACACTTACACCCTTAGGGTAAATCTACTTTGTTGCCTTATGAAAAATGGCCATGTTATGCATGTGGGGTATCTAAGCAAAAAAGAAAAAATACAAGATCATATTCCCTCGATGACGCTATCAAAGTTGCCATTCAAAAATGATCTTAGTCCCTTAAAGAAAATGCTAAGATACCTTACAACATTGCTAATCATGGCTATACGATGACCCATGCTCATCCCTTTTACATCCAAAGATAAGGTTACTTACCAATCCATGGTAAAATAACAATATCAAAAGAAAGAGGAAATAAACAAGAAAGACTTTTGAGTAGGTAGAATGTTCCTAGTTGCTTGCTCATTTTCAAACCAAAACATCCTTGCTATTTTAAAAAACAAACACCAACACTTTCAAAACATCTTTCAAACTTGAAACATTTTTCAAAAGATCAACACTTTGTATACATTCTTACGAACGAGAATCATTACAAAGTTTTCCAAAACGATGGCGCCTTTTCAAAATACTTTAAAAAACCACACAAATCACATTTTCAAACAAAAGCAAGTGATCTAGCAAGCAACTAAGAGCATGTAGATAACTATGGATAAAAAGGGTGCTAATACCTTCACTTTTTATAATCTACTCCCTGAACTCAAGAAAACATCTCTAAAGGTCTTTCCTGTTCTTTTCATCCTTTCCTTTTTGGATAAAAGAAAAGTCGGTGGCGACTCTTGCTATCTGCAACATTTGCAATCAAACGCAAAACAACCAAGTTAGTTCTCTCACTGCGTTACAATAAGGTATTCTCTTTCATGGATGGTTTCTCGAGTTATAATCAAATCAATATGGCGCCTAAAGATATGGAGAAAACTACCTTCGTTACACAGTGGGGCACTTTCTGCTACAAGGTTATGCCTTTTGGGTTGAAGAATGTCGGTGCAACTTATCAGCATTCCATGGTAGCTTTATTCCATGATATGATTCATCATGAGATACAAGTCTATGTCCATGACATGATAGCAAGTTCGCGGACTAAAGAAGAGCATCTTGATCATTTACATAAACTGTTTAAAACACTGAGGAAGTATAAGCTAAGGTTAAACTCGAACAAGTGCACCTTTGTGGTGAGATCTGGTAAACAAATGGACTTCGTCGTCAATGGTAAAGGTATTGAAGTCGATACTTCCAAAGTTAAAGCCATTCAAGAAATGTCGTCTCCTCGTATCGAGAAGGAAGTCAGAGGTTTCTTAGGACGGCTGAATTACATTGCCCGATTCATTTCTCACTTGACGGCTACTTGTGAGCCAATATTCAAGCTGCTGAAGAAAGATCAAGTAGTAAGATGGAACGATGACTACCAAATTACCTTTTACAAAATTAAGGAGTACCTGCAAGAACCTCCAATTCTAATGCCACTAGTTGAAGGAAGATCTTTAATCATGTACATAACAGTGATGGAGAACTCAATGGGGTGTGTATTGGGGTAACATGACGAGTCTGATCGAAAAGAGCATGAAATATACTACCTTACCAAAGAGTTTACCGAATTTGAAACAAGATATTCACTGCTCTATAAAACTTGTTGTGCTTTGGCATGGGCTGCTCGTCGACTAAGACAATATATGTTGACTAATACTACTTTATTGATTTCTAAAATGGATTCTATCAAGTACATATTCGAGAAGCCAGCTCTCTCCCAAAGAATTTCCCGATGGAAAATGATCCTAACAGAATATGACATTCAGTATACCACTCAAAAGTTAATCAAGGGAACGGTACTGGCAGATCATTTAGCACATCAAGCCATAGACGACTATCATGCTATGAATTTCAAATTCCCGGACGAGAATATTATGCTAGTCATAGATTGTGAAGAACCTTGACCGTATGAAGGACCTGAGCCAAGATTCTGATGGATTATGGTTTTCGACGGAGCCTCTAATGCACTTGGCATTGAAATTGGCGATGTAATTATCTATCCTCGTCGAATATAAATCATGCATTATGAGTATTAAAGTTGCTATTGACCTGAGAATTAAGTTCCTGAGCGTATATGGGACTCAGCCTTGTGATCAGTCAAATAAAGGGAGAATGGGATACGAAGCACCCGATATCATTCCTTATAAAGAGAATGTGTTAACCTTGATCCCGTACTTCGAGGAAATCACTTTTGAGCATATCCCACGAGAAGAAAATTAGTTGGCAGACGCCTTGGCTACAATGTCATATATGTTCAAGGTCATATGGGATAACGAGGCACCTCGAATCACTATCAAAAGATTAGACAAACCAGCACATTGCTACAAAGTGGATATTGACGGAGTAGAAGAAAAACCTTGGTTTCATGAAGTGAAGAGGTATCTTGAGGCTCAAGAGTATCCTGAAGGGGCATCGATCAATGAAAATAAATTCCTACGGAGGTTCTCGGCTAAATTCTTCTTGAGCAACAGAATTTTGTACAAGCGTAACCATGATTTAACTCTGCTTTGTTATATGGAAAAGAAAGAAGCAAAGAAAATTATGGAAGATATGCACGAAGGTATTTTTGAGACTCATTCTACTGGGTATACTATGTCTAAGAAGATTCTGAAAGTGGGTTACTACTGGTCAACCATGGAAACTGATTGCCATCACCACTCCAGAACTTGTCACAAGTTCTACATCTACGCTGATAAAGTACATGTGCCTCCAGTACCTCTGAATGTCTTCATTTCTCCTTGGTTGTTCATAATATGGGGAATTGATATGATTGGAGAAATCAAACCTACTTCTTCCAACTGACATCACTTTATCCTCTTCGCCATTGATTACTTCACGAAGTGGGTTGAAGCGGCTTCATTTTCCTCGGTTACTATGAATTTTGTGGCCTGGTTCATTAAACATAACCTTATATATCGGAACATCATCCGTGATTGAATCATTATATACATTGGTACTGTAATACGGTGGGAGAACTGACTTGGTGTTTTGCATTTTATCTCAATTATTGAGGATAGCAAGAGTCGCCACCGACTTTTCTTTTATCCAATAAAGGAAAGGGTGAAAAGAACAGGAAAGACCTTTTGATATTTTCTTAAGTTAGGGGGGTAGGTTATGAAAATGGAAGGTGTTAGAACCCTTTTAATCTGTAGTTATCAATGGGCTCTTAGTTGCTAGATCACTTTCAAATTCTTTGTTTGAAATGTGTTTTGTGATGTTGTTGAAAGTATTTTTGAAAAGTGCCTTCGTTTAGGCGAACTTTGTAATGATTCTCGTCTCTATAAGAATGCATACATAGTGTTGACTTTTGAAAATATTTTCATGTAAAAAGTGTTGGTGTGTTTTTGAAAGATGTTTTGAAGAGGGTTGTGGGAAAGCAACTACGAACGTTCTACCTACTCAAAAGTCTTAGTTCTTTTCCTCTTCCTTTATATATTTCTATCTTACCATTGATTGATAAGAAGCCCTATCATTGGATGTGAAGGGACATGTGTGGATTATCGTATAGTCATGGAAAGCAACATTATAGGATACCTTAGCAATTTCTTTAAGGGACTAAGATCATTTATGAAGGCAACATTTGAAGGGTCGTCGAGGGACTATGATCTTGTTTTTGATTGTTTTTTGCTAAAGTATCCCACCTTTGTGTAACATGACTATTTATTCTCAAGGAAACAAGTGAGATTAATCCTAGAGGTGCAAGTGTGCAAAGTGTTTTGATTTCATGCATTTTGTCTTTGGATTAGGGCTTTCTACTTGATTGATTTTAGTTTTCCCATACAAACCCTAATTACTAGCATTTATATTGAAAGTGATAAATTGCAAAAATGTAAAATTCTACGCTATTACATCATTTGGGGATGGGGATACAAATTTACAAATGGGGGAGAAAGTAAATAAAAACCTAATTTACTATTACAACCATATTGAACTTGAATAAATAATGCACAAGAATGTGAGATAATGTGCAAGGAGAGAAGAAATTATTTTTGCTTTAAATTTTGTTATAATTTTTTTATGAAAAGAGTTTAACTTAATTAAAGAAAGAAAATAATTTTCTAATCTAATTTAATTTTAACAAGAACCAAACCTAAATTAAATAAAAAAAGAAAATAAATTAAGTAAGAAAACAATCTTTTTAGGGTTTTTGTGAAAGAGTTTTAATTTAATTAAACAAACTAAAGTAAATAGAAAAATTAACTAAATTCCTAAATTCTAAATTATTTAAAGAAAAATTAAAATGGAACCTAAGTCTAAGATAATTTAATTGAATTTAAGAAAATAAATTGAATTTGTTAGGAAAATATTTTTGGTCTTTTGTATTTTAGAAGAAATAAGATAAAAATATACTAAATATACAAATGATAAATATAAAATATTTTTATATATTATCTTTTATTAATAAAATCATGATAATAATAATAATAATAATAACAAGAACATAAATAATAATAAATAATAATAATAAATAAATACATAAAATCAAATAAAATCAAATAAAAATATAAAAAGTCAGGAGGGTGTGAAATGAGAAAGGGTGGTTTTGTAGAATAAATAGATTTTAAGGTTTAGGCCCAATATGGTTTTTGTAAGTCAGAAAAAAGAAAAAGAAAACAAAACAATGGATGGGCTACGTTGCAAAATAAATTAAGGGGTGAGACAGAATAAATGAAGCAAGGCCCAGTGGTGGAAGCCCAACACGCTGGCTGTGTGACAAAAAGGAACAAAAATGTTAGAAAATTAAAGCAAAAGGGCAGTGTCGGGGCTCGAACTCAGGCCCTTGGAAATAACGTGCGCGCTCTCTACCACTGGGATTCATATACATTCAGTGTCTTATATCAGACCATAAATATATATTACAAAACTAGTTTTAATGATAAACTTCATCTTCTTCCTCGCGCCAGCTAGAGCCTCTACAACTCAATCATTGCTCAACCATTTTCAAAAGTATGAACATCAAACTTGTTTGAAATTTCAAAGTTCATGAATTGGTAGTCATCAACAACTTGATAGGCCAAATGATCCGCTATCACACTTTCTTTGATGTCCTTTTGGGTAGTATATTGGATATCATATTCAGTCAAGATCATTTTCCATCTAGCTATTCGTCCGGAGAGGGTTGGTTTCTTGAAGATGTACTTGATATGGTTCATCTTAGAAATCAACAAAGTGGTATGATTCAACATATACTGTCTTAGCCGGTGAGTATCCCATGCCAGAGCGTAGCAAGTTTTCTCGAGCAGTGAATATCTTGTTTCACAGTCGGTAAACTTTTTGCTCAGGTAGTATATTGCATGCTCTTTTCGGCCAGACTCGTCATGGTTGCCCAACACACACCCTATTGAGTTCTCTAATACAGTCAAGTACATAATCAGAGGTCTTCCTTCAACTAGAGGCATCCGGATGGGAGGTTCTTATAAATATTCCTTGACCTTGTCAAAGGCTGCTTGACAGTCGTTGTTCCATCTGACTACTTGATCTTTCTTCAAGAGTTTGAAAATTGGCTCACAAGTAGCAGTCAAGTGAGATATGAATCGAGCAATGTAGTTGAGTCGACCTAAGAAACCCCTAACCACTTTCTCAGTACAGATAACTGGCATTTCTCGTATGGCTTTGACTTTTGTAAGGTACACCTCAATACCTTTTCCACTGACGACGAACCCTAAGAGTTTTCCAAATCTTACCCCGAAGGTGAATTTGTTAGGATTCAGCCTTAGCTTATATTTCTTCAATGTTTCAAACAACTTGTGAAGATGATCAAGATGTTGTTCTTCAATTTGTGACCTTGCAATCATATCATCAACGTACACTTCTATTTCAGGATTGATCATGTCATGGAATAGGGCTACCATAACTCGTTGATAGGTTGCCCATGTGTTCTTCAACCCGAAAGGCATGACCTTGTAACAAAAAGTGACCCACTGTGTAACAAAAGTGGTTTTCTCCATGTCTTCGGGAGCCATTTTGATTTGATTATAGCCAGAGAAGCCATCCATGAAGGAGAAGACTTTATGTTGAGCAGTGTTGTCGACCAAGACATCAATATGCGGTAGTGGGAAATCATCTTTGGGGCTTGCCCTATTCAAATCTCTATAGTCTATGCACATACGGACCTATTCATCCTTCTTTGATACAGGGACCACATTTTCCACCCATTGGGGATATGACATCACTGCTAGAAAACCTGCATTGAATTACTTCATTACCTCAGCTTTTATCTTTTCAGATATGTCTGGCCGCATACAACGAACTTTTTGCTTGACTGGAGGACAATCTTCCTTTGCTGGTAGACGATGAACCACAATGTCAGTATCAAGCCCCGACATATCTTCATATGACCAAGAAAACACCTCAACATAGTCATGCAACATCTGTATCAATATGTCTTTGACACCGTCTTCCAAGTTGGCGTCGATCTTGACCTCCTTCTTATCTGCCTCAGTACCCAGGTTGATCACTTCAACTGGCTCTTCATGCGGTTGAATGGCTTTTTCTTCTTGCATCATAAGTCTGGCTAATTCCCCAGGTATTTCACAATCTTCTTCGCCTTCGTCTTCGGCTTGGTATATTAGATGTTAAAAGTCATAGAGGGAAATTGGGGAATCATTGTCAACGAGATCCGGAGTGGATGAGGATCTAGAAATGTGTGTGTGAATGTAAAATACATGGTTATTTTGAATATGTAATAAAGTGAAATAAAGACAATGAGTACAAAATTTGAATGCAAAAGAGTCCAGTGTTTTTTCATTAAATGATCATATGACATATGAAAATAAACAAATCCTTAACAAATGGACCATGGTGCCCCGAGTATGGCACATGTCTTAAAGTCATTGTTTCAATAAAATTACAGACAAAGTTCTTAAATAAAACAATAAATGGTAATTACTTCTTATTGAAGGAGATGGGAATGAAATCAGTGGCATGCTAGTTGTTGAGTCCTTCACCGGCAGTTGGGTAGATCCAGTCATCAAAATCACAGTCGTTGTCAGAGTCTTCAAGATCATTCACTTCATGATTACTGATGCGAATGGGTGGTTTTCCTATGCGAGCATGTCTGACCTCCTTTTCAGCTTTGGCAATGAAACCCATATCACTTTTGTCTAATTTGAAAGGAATGTCAGGGAGTTCCCCCAAAATGGTACAACCTCTATTTTCAATCACAGCACGAGTGTCTTTGAGGGAAGCCGTCCTAGGAACATCCTTAACAACTTTTGTAACATCCGGAGTAGCTTTGGCAGCGGCGACTATGGGAGAGACCACTTCGAAGGCTTGGCAAGGAGTTTTTATGAACTCTCCGTCCATCTCAACATACTTAAATGAGTTTAGGTGGCTAACCATAAACTCTTCTTCACCACAGATAATAACGATCTTTCCGTTGACTGGATATTTAAATTTTTGATGGTGTAGAAGTCAATGCTCCTGCCCCATGTATCCAAGGGCGTCCGAGTAAGAAAGAGTATGCAGGACGGATGTCCATCACATAGAAAGTCGAGTTGAAAGTTTGAGAACCAACTTTTATGGGGAGGTCAACCTCTCCATGTACCATCCTCTTTGATCCATCGAAAACCCTTACCATTATGTCACTTGGCTTCAATACTAAACCCTCACAATCTAACCGATCTAGGGAACCCTTGGGTAAGACATTTAAAGAGGAACCAGTATCCACCAATACATGGGCTAGAGTGATTCCTTTTCATTCAATGGAGACATGCAAAGCCTTGTTGTGATTTCTTCCAGCTGGAGTTAAATCAGTATATCCGAGAATCCCAATCCATTATCGACAGTCAAACTTGCTACACAATTTTCAAACTGGTCGGTTGTAGTCTCTTGAGGAACATGAGCTTTCTTCAGAAATTTTATCAAGGCTTGAGCATGCACATCAGAAAAAAGTAATAGAGATAGCATAGAAATCTTAGAGGGGGTTTTCCCCAACTGCTCTACTATCTTATAATCACTTTTCCTTATAATCTTCAAAATCTCCTTCATCTCTTGGGTGGAGGGTTCCTTATTTGTAATGTCTTTGGCGGGCGCCTCCATCCTGGCAGGCTCAACCATCTTTTTTGTGCCCCTAGCATCAGTACTAGGTTTGTCAGCGGTAATGCGAATAGGTGTAATTGTGGTGGTTGGAGGTGAAATGTTATGAGAGAAGAGTCTCCCCGTCCTTGTCACCTTGCTAGAGCCAGGAATGTTGGTAATATCAGCAGTCTTGTCTTCATCAATCTAGGAGTCTTGTCTAATACCATGGTAGTATACTTCAGCGCCATAATTCCAGGGCACCACTTTATCAGAAGAATAAGAGACTGGCCTAGGAGTAGTAACTATTAATGGATCTATCTTCGGTTCATTGGTAATCCTAATAGGACCTTTTGAAGTGATCCTAATAGGCATGTTGGAGATAATGATGATGGATATGTCTTCAATTTCTTGAGGTATAACTTCGGTCAAACTTTTTATGGATGGAGTTCTTTTGAATAGAATCTCATGGTTGTCCATTAGGTGTTGGACACTTCTTTTCAGCCATTCACAGCCATTGATTTACACAACACAATAATAATAATCTTCAAGGCAACCAGGGAAAACCCCATCTTTCAACAAATTGTTTTTGACTAACTTTAGTGGAGTGGTTAAGTCATTAACAGAGGAAACAAAAGCAGTATCTTCAATAGCGTTGACACCTTTGCCATGGTTTGGCATAGGTGCAGTGATTACATTCGGAGTTGAAGGATGATCAAACTCAATGGTCTTATTGTCGATGAGATCTTGGATTTTTCATTTCAAAGCCCAACAATGATCAGTATCATGTCCGGGACTATTGGAGTGGTAAACATATTTGGTGTTCAGGTTATACTTTGGAGATGAAACATTGGGATTTGAAGGGGGATCACACAATGTTATCAAATTATCCTTCAACGGGTGTTGTAGGTCTTGAGATAGCGACATGTTGATCCTTGTAAATTGTCTTCTTGGAATATCAGGTCTTTGATGGTTGGTTTGTTGTGGTATTTGAGTAGAGGTTGGATTGGAGATTAGAACTACATTTACAGATTAACGGTGGTCCTTCTTGATATGGCCCCTTGACCCATACACGACATTAGTTTCTTTTTTACTGGTAAAAGGTTTATTCACAGTATTTGATGTAGAGGCTAAGGCCATAGGAATCTTTCCACTTTTAATACCGCTCTCGGCCCTTTCACCAATCAAGATTAACTTAGTGAAACCAAATGATGAGCTCCCAATTAACAAACTGAAAAATGGTCCAGTCAATTTTCCCATGAAGATATCTACCAACTCCCTATCAGCCAATGGTGGCTGCACCCTACCTGCCAGGTCTCTCCATTTTTGCGCATACTCTTTGAAACCTTCGTTGGAACCCATAATCATCCCTTGTAACTGCACCCTTGTTGGCACCAGATCGGCATTATACTGATATTGACGGTAGAAGGAAGTGGCCAAGTCCTCCCAGGTATTAATGTTGGAACCCTCTAACTAGTAAAACCACTCCAATTGAGTCCCGGATAGACTCTCTTGAAAGAAGTGCACCCACAACTTCTTATCAGTGGTATGCAGTTGAATTTTACGGACGTGAGATCTCAAGTGAAGCTTCGGGCACAAAATGTCATCGTACTTGGGAAAGATTAGAATATTGAATTTGTGGGGAATTTCCACCCCGTGAACCAAATATAAATCACCAAAATCTAGACCAGGCACAACTTGAACTTCCATAGCCTTCAATATATCCTCCAGTTGCTTATAATTGTCTTCAGCCGGTGGATATTGTTTGTCAAAAAATTCCTCGTCCTCAGAGACTGGATTATTACCACCCCTGGCACAAGTGCTCCTTGCGTCTTCATCCTGATTCTCATCCTCTTAAGAGGAGTCTTCTACCACTTGAACTTGTCAAACGGGGCCCTTGAATCTTTTCCCAATGTTGATCAAAGCCTTCTTCTTGGTCTTTTTCTTTGTATCCAGAAGTGACATCAGTTCCTGTTGTCCTTTGGCCAAGTTGAGAAAGGTTTCTTAAAATTGAGAACTTTGTGTCTGCAAGTCTTTCACAGTCTGCACGAGATCCATCTTACTGAAATAAATAGTAGAAAGATGAGGAAACCTGTGTCGGAAAAATTTCTTATGTTATGATGCATGTAATGTGAATGCAAATGTTTTCAAGGACCTTTAAGACTTAAATTTGTTTAAACAAAGAAGGAGCAAACATTAATTGTATTAATAAGTTCAAACAGTTTATAAAAAATGTCTCTTGGGCTTACAATGGAAGAAGCAAAAATAATACAAAATAAACTCCTAAAACAAAAAGGACTCAAGCTTCCCATGAGCGCATCCACTTTGGGGCAATGTAGGCATTCAAACTCCACTCTTCATGAAGTTGTCTCGTGAGCTCCAAAACCTTCTTCTCACTTGCACAGAACTGGGTTTCAAAGGTATCTCGCTCCCATTTGAGTTGAATCTAAGATCTTCGCAACTCTTCAAGAGAAGTAGGCATGTCAGGATGAAGAATAGTGTAGGGAATATCTCCTTCGGCAATAGGCTCCATGATGATAGGAAGGATGGCCTCATATAGCATCATGAGGTTTTGAGCACGAGCTTGCACCCACTTGAGATAGGGCTCTAATGGGATGGAGTTCTTATGCCCCAATGTCTTACTATCAACTTTGTTCAACATGCCCTAAGCTCGCACAAATCTTCGACGATAACCTTGGACATCACTCTCATAGTCAGATACAATTCCTTGGATAAGCACGTCATGAGGACCATCCCTCCTAGCATACCTAAACTATCACAAAGCTAAACAAGAATTATAAGTGATACCTCCCCTAATTCCAAGAAGAGGGACATTAGGGAATTCCCCACAATGGTCAATAATAGTAACATCCTCCAAAGATCAAAAACACCAATGAATATCTGAATATGAGAGTGACATCAAGCTTTTAGACCATCTCATGCCTTGCTCATTTTTCAAAATAGATCGAGGAAGATGCGAAATAAACCTCCTAGCTAACAAAGGAGTGCAAAACATAATAATTCCCCTTCTCTTCATAGTGCGAGTGTGAAGAGAGTGAAAAATGTCTCCAAGTAAGGTAGGCACCGGGTTACGATATAGAAAAAATTTGACCATATTCACATCTATGAGTTGGTCCGAGTTAGAAAATAGTACCATCCCATGGATTAGAAGAGCCAAAATCTCTTTAAAAGCTTGAAAATCCAAAGCATCCCAAAAGAGTTGGGCCTTCTCAAACAAAAACTTGGCTAGAAACCCCTTAACACCACTTCTTGTTTCCCAATTTGTCACAATTTCGGACCATTGCAAATGTAAAGCTCGAGCAATCTCCTCAGGTCTTGGGTCTTTCTCAATCCCGTGAAGGGTAATTGATCAAGAATAGGCACTCCCAAAAGGTGATAGAACTCCTCCATGGTAGGCCCTAATTCGTAATCAGGGAATGTAAAGCAATGATGCTTAGGGTCAAAGAATCGAAAGAGTACATGTACCATGCCCTCTTCAAAGTTTGAGGTAACCAGGTTGATGAGACGACCATACTTCTTGGTGAATGGAGAATCATTTGGAACTCTTGACGCTAACTCCTTGAGTTGAGGAGGCACTTTTACAAGGTTGATTCAGATATTATATCTTCGCATGGAAGCCATGTCCTACAAAACAGCACAAAGATAAATCCTAAATGTCCTTGAAATGGTTAGTGCAAAATACCATGGTATGAGGTCATGTTGTTATGTACCAGTAAACATATACACATAAAGAAAACAATCCCTTAGGTTTAGGCTTACATGAAGTTGATAGGTAAGTACCCTCTTGAAGTTTAGTTGGTTCAACTTGTACTAGAAAGTAATTGGGTTCTATGGAATCTCAATATTATTAATCTTTCTTCATTGGGCATTGTTTCAGCGCAAGCCTCTATTTTGACGACCGAAATATCCCAAAATTCCGACCTCGATGAGCGTAGTATCGAGTATCAACCAACTTCGGACTGCACCAAAGTCAGTTATCTCACTACTTCCTAATGGAAAAGTTGTTCAATTAAAGGTTATATGGTCAGTTAGTGCTTCATGACACCACACAGCGGCCTTGTATTCTCCTCGATTCGCCACAAGGGATACTGGTACCAAAAAATGTGTCACACTAACGTAGCTATTGTCTCAACCATATCAGTCTATGTCGTACAGTCTCCACAGTTTTTACTACATACCTAATAATGTTCCCAGATCTGGGTAGAGGGTCAATACAAAACCCAAACAAGAACCCAAAATGTAAAGCAAACAAGTCAAACAATGAAAGCATTTAAAAGTGATATAGTCTCTAAGGTAACCTCACTTTTAAGTATTTCCCTAGCAGAGTCGCCAGTTCTGTAATACAGTGGGAGAACTGACTTGGGTGTTTTGCATTTTATCATAATTGTTAAGGATAGAAAGAGTCTCCACCGACTTTTCTTTTATCCAATAAAGGAAAGGGTCAAAAGAATAGGAAAGACCTTTTGAGATTTTCTTGAGTTCAGGGGGTAGGTTATGAAAAGGGAAGGTGTTAACACCCTTTTCATCTGTAGTTATCTACGGGCTCTTAGTTGCTAGCTCACTTTGAAATTCTTTTTTTGAAATGTTTTTGTGATGTATTTGAAAGTATTTTTGAAAAGTGCCTTTGTTTAGGCGAACTCTGTAATGATTCTCGTCTCTTTAAGAATGCATACAAAGTGTTAACTTTTGAAAATATTTTCATGGGAGAGTGTTAGTGTGTTTTTGAGAGATGTTTTGAAGAGGGTTGTGGGCAAGCAACTACGAATGTTATACCTACTTAAAAAGTCTTAGTTCTTTTCCCCCTCCTTTAGATGTTTCTATCTTACCATTGATTGATAAGAAGTCCTACCATTGTATGTGAATGGACAGGCGTGGATCATCATATAGTCATATAAATAAACATTATAGGATACCTTAGCAATTTCTATAAGGTTCTAAGATCATTTATGAAGGCACCATTTGAAGGGTCATCGAGGGACTATGATCTTGTTTTTGATTGTTTTTTGCTAAAGTATCCCACCTTTGTGTAACATGACTATTTATTCTCAAGGCAACAAGTGAGGTTAATCCTAGAGGTGCAAGTGTGCAACGTATTTTGATTTCATGCATTTTATCTTTGGATTAGGGTTTTCTACTTGATTAATTTTAGTCTTGCCATACAAACACTAATTACTAGCATTTATGTTGAAAGCGATAAATTGCGAAAATGCAAAATTCTACGCTATTACATTATTTAGGGGTGAGGATACATATTTGCAAATGGGAGAGCAAGTAAATAAAAACCTAATTTACTATTACAACCATATTGACCTTGAATAAATAATGCACAAGAATGTGAGAAAATGTGCAAGTAGAGAAGAAATTATTTTTTCTTAAGTTTTTGTTATGATTTTTTTTATGAAAAGAGTTTAACTTAATTAAAGAAAGAAAATAATTTTCTAATTTAATTTAATTTTAACAAGAACCAAACCTAAATTAAATAAAAATATAAAATAAATTAAGTAAGAAAACAATTTTTTTAAGGTTTTTGTGAAAGGGTTTTAATTTAAATAAACAAACTAAAGTAAATAGAAAAATTTATTAAATTCCTAAATTCTAAATCATTTAAATAAAAATTAAAATGAAACCTAAGTCTAAGATGATTTAATTAAATTTAAGAAAAGAAATTAAATTTATTAGGAAAATATTTTTGGTCTTTTGTTTTTTAGAAGAAATAAGATAAAAATATACTAAATATACAAATGATAAATATAAAATGTCTTTATATATTATGTTTGATCAATAAAATCATGATAATAATAATAATAATATAAAAAATAATAAAAAATAAATACATAAAATAAAATAAAATAAAAATATAATAATTCAGAAGGGTGTGAAATGTGAAAGGGTGGTTTTGTAGAAAAAATAGATTTTAAGATTTAGGCCCAATGTGGTTCTTGTAAGTCAGAAAAAAGAAAAATAAAAAAAAACAATGAATGGCCTGTGTTGAAAAATAAATGAGGGGGTGAGACAAAATAAATGAATCAAGGCCCAGTGGTGGAAACCCAACATGTTGGTTGTGTGACAAAAAGGAACAAAAATGTTAGAAAATTAAAGCAAAAGGGAAGTGTCGGGGCTCGAACCCAGGCCCTTGGCAATAACGCGCACGCTCTCCACCACTAGGGTGGCTATACATCTGGTGTCTTATATCAAACCATAAATATATATATTACAAAACTAGTTCTAATGATAAACTTCATCTTCTTCCTCGCGCCAGCCAGAGCCTCTGCAACTCAATCATTTCTCAACCATTCTCAAAAGTATGAACATCAAACTTGTTAAAAATTTCACCATGATTTCATAAATGTAAATAACTTAAACAATGGCTCAAATATGAGCATGAATTTTGAATGGTACCAAATCTAACCTAATTTTTTCAGAAAGTTCAGGCTCAAAATTCTCACTACTCAAACAACATAAATGAATTCTAAGGACATGGTTAGTTTCAGGGCTATGATATCTACATTTTATCTTCACAAATGGAAACCAAATGATGCATGTATGAAGAGTTCAAAAGTCAGAAAACTCACCTTGAAAATGGAATTTGTGTTTTGAGTTTGAGCTTGTTTCAAGATGCTGCAATGATCAGGTTAGCTTCCTTGAGTCCCTAGGAAGCTAATGCAATACTTAGCTTGAGTTGAGAGTGGTTGAAATGGCCTGGAGAAGTCAAGTTGCAGACCACTATTTTTGGTTATGGAGGATGAATAAGATGATGTTACATTTTGAAAAGAGGGATTGGGATAACCTTTATATGTGTATTAGAAGCTTTGTGATGGATTAGAAATGAAAAGGCACGAGTGGATTTGAAGATTGGGTTTAACAGTAAAAAATGACAAGTTTTTGTGTTTGTGTTATAATTTCTGGTTTGAGGGAGAGTGAGGGTGCTTGAGGGCTTGTAGTTTAATTTTTAAAGTTGCAAAAGAGTGTCTTAACATATAGGAAAAAGGTTTGGATACTATTAGAAGTCAGAAGTACAAAATCACAGGTTTGTGGGTTTTTACTTGTTTTTGAAGCAGCACGGACAAACATGGTTTTAAGGAAAGTTAGGGTGGTTGAGCACTTTAAACATAATTCTTCTAAGCTTATAGACTTAGTCGGTGCAGAAGGAACAACTATAAAGCTCAAGGAGAGTGGACTTTGCGATTAAAGCTACTTTTCCAAAATGGAAGTATGAACTTTCTTCCATTAATGAGAATTTGGTTTGGATAATACTTGAATCAATTGGATAATGGCTCAATCAGTTGTATAAACCATTAATTATGGAGTGAAATACAAGTTTTATGCCTACAAAGCAAAGATCATACAACTTGGTTTGAGATTGATTATGTGTTCATCACAAAATTTCCTTGTAATTCAAGTTTGAAACTCTAACTTCCTCTCTTCAATTATCCTAGATCAAGAATGATCTCATTGAGTTATTGAACATTTTGGAAAGCTTTGAACATCCTCTCCAACCTTTATGTTTTTCATTTTTGAAGAATTCCATTGGAACTATGTGAAAAATTGCCATGAAGTTGGTACCAAAAATCTGTCTAACTAGGTCATATTTTCACTAAGTGTTTTTATACAAAGTGCATGAGTTTGTGAATCTATAACTCAAGATCCAAGCATTTATAGATTTGATAAGTAAATAAAATTTGTAGATCTCATCAAGATCTACAACTTTCATGTTGAAAATTTCTTTTGAATCATCTTGCATCTTGGTGAAAATTTGGCATGAAGTCATGAAAAAAATAAGACTAAAAAACACTTAAAAATTCTAAGTCTTGAAACGTTTGACTTTTTAAGATGAATTTTGACTTTATTGATGATCAAGTTTCATATTTTTGAATGTCTTGATGAAATGTGATCTTTGAAACTCAAATTTGATCAAAAAGTCAAAGTTTGACTTTTGGTGTATCAGTTGACTTTTCATCAGTCGACTGAATTTCTACTATCAATCAATTGATCTTGACAAATGTTTTGAGCCATGAAATTAGGTCAACATGTTTTGAGTCCTTGATATTGTTCTCCAAGCCATTGGATCATTTATTAGGTAAAAAACTCTTGATCAATCAAATACAATCAAAACCCTAATTTTGACCATTTTGCCCTTTTGGTGATTTGAACAATTTTCTAGGGGAATTGATCAAACTTGATCAATTGATGCATATGACTTCAAAATTTTGATATTGATTCAAAATCTTGAAGTTTGACTATAGGTTTACCACAGTTGACTTTTTACCCAATACAACTGATTTTAGGTCATCTGATCAATTGACTGGGCAATTTTGTGATTCAAGACTTGAAACTTGACATGAGCAATCTTGAGGGTCCATAATGATCCATTAAAGTCATTTGAAGCATTAGAAACCCAATTGTCCTTGTGCAAACTCAAACCCTAATTTGAGGTATCAGTGTGGAGGAGATGGCTTGACATAGTCAATACTTGTGCAAGCTTGAGCTTTTAAAGATCTTTGTGGGAAATGTCTTGAGAAAAGAGAGGGAAAAATTTGGGGTACAACGGGTACCAATATCAACAACACTATGTTCATGGAATCTGCACGCAGTTCAAGATTGAGCACCATAACTCTTCTCCGTATCGATAAAAAATGAATGGCGCAGTCGAAGCCGCCAATAAGAACATTAAGAAGATTGTGCAAAAAATGGTTGTGACCTGTAAATACTGGAAAAAGATTTTACCATTTGCTCTCCACGGCTATTGCACTTCATCTCGAACATCAACTGGGGCAACTCCATTCTCTCTGGTTTACGGTATGGAAGTCGTTCTACCCGTCGAAGTTCAGATTCCTTCTCTGAGAATTATGAAATATGCAGGCTTAGAAGAAGACGAGTGGATTCAGACTAAGTTAGATCAGTTGAATCTAATTAGAGAGAAGAGGCTTACGGCTGTCAGTCACGGTCAGATGTATCAGAAGCGTATGATCAAAGCATTCAATAAAAAGATTAAACATCAGGTATATCAGGTTGGTAACTTGGTAATAAAGCGCATCATTCTACCGCAAAGTGATCCTAGGGGCAAATGGACTCCCACCTACGAAGGGCCATTTGTATTCAAGAAGATATTTTCATGTGGTGCCATGATACTAACCACCATGGATGGTGAAGATTTCCCGCACCTGTAAACACAGACATAGTCAAAAAAAATACTACACATGAAAAAGTGACCTGCTAGGTTGACTGGCCTAGGCAAAAATAAGGGCATCCCGGAAAACCAAAAGGGTTCGGGAAAAAATTAGGGATATGAATATAAATAGATTGTATACCCGGCAAGTCGAAAACCTAAAAAGGCGGCTTAGGCAAAAAGGGGTATCTCGGTTGACTGAAAACCCGAAAGGGAGGTCCAGGAAAAAGTTAGGGAATAAAGCGTATGACTATGTCTCGTGGGATCACTCATAGCAAGCCTTGTTACTAACATCAGGTTCAAATGGTACATATCAATTCAATCAACTTCTTCCGACAACAAGGGATGAGATGCTCGAAGACATAGGGGCAATAGTATAGTTGAAACACGACGAGATTATTTTCACATAGCTATATGTTTTCACTTTGTAATCTTTCTTCATTTTCATGATGATTTCCTCTTACTAGGATTTCTGTCTCTTTGTACAAAATCACTTGTTTATAGGCAAACTATCAATACAAATAGCATTTCAAAAATTCAAATATTTTGTTTTTTCTGTTTTGTTTGCAAAAACATCCAATAAATAAATTGAGTGAACATATGCATATGAATATGATTACTGTTAATAAATATATGCATAAAAACATAAATAAGCATTTTCTCAAGACTCTAGGAGTTTGGATAATGTTCAAGTCGCATAAATCCTCATGGGATTATCCCTAGATTCATATTCGCAAGCTCATTTTCAACAAAGATACACTCCCCGCAAGGCTGAAATAACTTAATTCGCCAGCAGATTTCCCTAGCGGATAAGGGAATATGATCTTTCCCCAACAACAATGCTAACCAATGGAGTCCCAACCCTTTCCAGAGATTATGACGTCAACACAGTTCATAGGAATTCTCTTCCCCAGCCGAGATTATTCCTCTGAAACTTTAAAATCCCCTGCAGAATTCTTTTCTCCAACAGAGCTTACTTCCTTAGTAGGAGTATTCCTCAGCAAAGTGTCTCTCCAACTGGTTTAGGGTTTATTTCCCCAACAGGGTTTATTTCCCCAATAGAGTTTATTTCCCTAACAGAAAACACTCTCCCCAGCTTGATCCTATTTCTATGACTACTACAAATCACTGGCAAAATCCCTTTCTCCAGCAAAGGGTAGTCCAGGTTGCTATCCCTAGAAAGTTGCTACAGAATCTGAAATCGACCAGATATCGTTCAAACTTATCCTCTCCGGACGAGTAAGCGTCCATATCAGAAACTCGGTTAGACAATGCCTTGAAAGGTTATTTATCTCTTTTATCCCCAGTCAGGGTATATAAGAATTAATTCTCCACTAGAGCGATGAACGACCAATGATTTTGAACTCTTCTCCCAAAGCAGAAATCAATGTTCCCCAGCAGAGTTTCCAGAAACAGAGAGCAGGAGTCCCCAGCGGCAAAATTCTAGACAAGATTAAAGATTACACATATTATTCATCTCCAGGACCATTCAGGGATTTATTTTCCCCAGCTAGATATTATACAGAGCTACACTTCAACGACATTTCACATTCATCCATCATTTACAAACATCATAGAATATGCATACGAAATGCATATGGCATAATCTCATTTACTTTAAGAACATCATTAAGCAATTCATTTCATACATCATGATATTGCATACAGCTAACTCTTTATCCTTTAAGGTAAAGTATACCAACAGACAACATCATCAACAATTTTCAGACAGATCAAAGATTAACTCCCAAAATAGGACGGAGAAGTTATCTTTCTTTCTTTATGGTCAGATAAAGATCAATTCACGAAATAGGACGGGGAGGCTATCGTTATCACCAATGGTATGAACTCCCAAAACAGGACGGGTTTACCAACAAACGGATGGTAGATCAATTCCCAAAATACGATGGGGAAACTATCTTTCTTTCTTTATGGTCAGATAAAGATCAATTCCCAAAATAGGACGGGGAGACTATCTTTATCACCAACGATATGAACTCCCAAAACAGGACGGGTTTATCAATAAACTGATTGTAGATCAATTCCCGAAACAGGACGGGAGACTATCTACATGAACAGATCGAAGATTAACTCCTGAAAAAGGACGAGGAAACTATCTTTCTTTCTTTATGGTCAAATAAAGATCAATTCCTGAAACAGGACGGAGCGACTATCTTTATCACCAGCGGTATGAATTCCGGAAACAGGACAGGTTTACCAACAAACAGACTGTAGATCAATTCCTGGAATAGGATGGGGAGACTATCTACATGACAAACACTCCCATTCAGGATATTCATTCTTAAAATCACTTTTCTTCAAAAATTCGTTCTGAGAAGTAGCTCCTTTAGACAAGACCGAATAGGTTTATCCTGAAAAGCATTCCTCAGATGCAGTCAAGCGTATACTCCTTCTGATACATCTATCGAAATTTACTTTGGATGGAATCTATAATACCATATCCAAAGAATCTCCAAAACCTCTACAAATGGAATCTTTAAGCCTATTCTCGGTACAATCAACCAGCAGTGTTACTTCGTGCACATGCGAGTGCAAATTTCTGGGCACTTTAGTGTTCAATCATCTTCTACCTTCAAGTCACGAATGGAGGACATGCCAATCTAACTCTTCAGGTTTAAGAATATCGAACAGGGCCATCTTTTGTACCCCAAAATGTTCCCTCCCATTTTCTTCAAAGCATTCTTCTAAGGGTCTCAAGTATTCAAGGATACTCAAGGGTTGACCAGTAAAGCCTCCTCCTTAGCAAGGGGCCCACAATTAGGGTTTTGATTTTTTCAAGGAAGTTTGGGTTTCAAATGTCTCAAGTAGTTTCCATGGTTCCCCACAGGTCTTCAACAATGTGTATGTCAAGTTTTAAGTCTTGCATCACAAGTCTGCTCATTCAATTGCTCAGATGATTGAAAATCAACTGTATTGAGTAAAAAGTCAATTGTGGTCAACATGCAGTCAAACTTCAATATTTTTGGTCTACATAAACATTTTGAAGTGATATTCATAATTTGATCAAGGGTTGATCATGATTCCTCAAGGAAAGCCCTCAAATCATCAAAAGTCAAAAGTTTCCAAATTAGGGTTTCCTTATGAGAAGTCAATTGAACTTTGACCAAGCATAACTTTCACATTCTTCATAAACTTTTATTCAACCAAAGCCCATTTTGAATGCAATTAAATTCTCTACAACTTTTTATATGTATGCTCAAGTCCAAAAAATGCTTCATTTGAAAGATATGAGCCCATACATTATAGGACATTTCAAAAGTCAACAAAAAGATACTTTTTGTCAAGGCAACTTAGATCAAGATAAAGTCTCCAAATGCAAAATTGATAAAAAGAGAAATTGAAGAGGACATCTTTATATTCCCAAAAAGTAAAATATCACCTTAAAAAGTTTAAAATTGATAGAGTTATGACTAGTGCAAGTTGGGAAATTTTGAGGAAATGCATGAAATGCAAAGTGAGCAAACTTGAAATTTTGAACTAGTAGGCCTAACCTTTGATGTTCAAACATGTTTAAAATGTGTTAGAGGACCTCTAAATACATGCACATATTTTTTATTTTTTTTATTTCTTTGACTTGAATTTTTATTCATTTAAAAGCAATTAAATCAAATGAAATACAAAATAATTGGGCCAAGGCATATGGGCTTGCTTTTTTGGATCAGTTCAGGCCCAAGAACATTTGACCACCTTGCCAAATTGTGTAAAGCTCAAAAGGGCAAGAAAATTCTTAAAAATGGAAGCTTATAAACATGTTTGATTCTTGTCTAGCATAGCCATGATTGCATGGCATTTTTTCGTATTTGTTGCTTCTTTCCATTCCTTTATTTAAGCACAACAAGCCAGACCAACAAGGACACGGAATACTGACTGAAGATCCCTTAAAAAATCCATAAAAATTCAAAGAAAGTGCAATATTTGTATCCTAACTTCCAGTCGTTCTCAATTGAAACTAAGGCAAACAATCATTTTCCGAGGATCAAAAGAGTTGATCCAAATCCATAGCTACATCTCTCGAGTGCCAGAATGTAATATCCCAACCATACTGGTTGTCAAGATTGGTAAAATTCTAACTTTGGTTTTGTGTGTCTTCAATCATTGCTAACTTGATAAATCTATCCATGTGCATCATTATAATTTATTTGACGTATTACATGTGACGTTGGACGCAGGAATTATGTATCATCATGGTTAGGGCATCATAATCAGTTAAGTTTGAACCACCTGTTTCAGTCATTTTCAGGACAAACTAATATGCCCATTGGACTCGGATGGGACTAATTATCTAATTAGGGTTGTTAGTTTTCGTTTTTGATTGATTTTGACAGGTTTTCAAAAAATGTGTCGTCGGAGAAGATGACCTTCTCCTCCGCGTATGGTGGCCGGAGATAACAAGGGTCAAGTGGCATCTTGCCACTGGACCATCCAAAAATAGGGGTCCCCACTCAGGCCCACGCTTTCAATTGTTTGACCTTTGAGACTTGTTTTATGTTATAAACTAATTGAAGGGGTAAGAAAACACTTAGAAGGGGGGGGGGGGGTTGAATAAGTGACTTTTTTTGTGTTCAATACCAAGCTCAAACAATAATGGAATGACACAGTTATTTTTATCCTGGTTCGTTTGAACTCAAACTACTCCAGTCCACCCGCCAAGGTGATTTCTCCTTTCTCAACAAGGACTTAATCCACTATAATCAACTGATTACAATCACACAACAACTGTTGTGACTAACAATGCACAAGTAATCTTACAAGTGACTAACAACACTAAGACTTAAATCTAGTCCTAGTCTGCTTGAGAAATCTGACCAAACTTGGTCTCTCAAGGAACAAATACAGGAGTATAATCTTTACAGATAATTGAAATAGAGTTTGCTTCTAATCAAGCTATATCACAACTGTGATTTTTCACTTAGAATGTAATACACAAAATTGTATGAACTGTGAGTTTGTGAGCTTTTGGATCTTTCACGTAGTTTCTTGTTTGAACGTTGTTGTTGGCTTGCAATAAATGTCCTTCTGCTTATAGTAGGAATAATAAGACCGTTGCTGCCTTCAGAGGAAATGGAGAGCATTAAATGCTTTGCGTGTATCCTTGCAAAATTCCATTCTCCAAGAAACTAGTTGTAGGCACTTGAGTGCTTTCAGCCGTCTTTTCATTAATTAGCAAACGTCAGAATGTAAGAACGTGTTTCCTTTGCTTTGACAAGACAAGTTGATTTAGACGTTGTTTCAGTATTCGCTTTAAGTCAGAACATGCTTCATTCAACTTCTGGGCAGAGCGTTGCTTGCTAAGAACTTTGAACAACGCTTGCTTTCAAATTATCTTCTGAATCAAGGAGCCTGCTAGAAGTTAGAAGATACATTTAAAAAGTAAAGGTTCTTACCAGAGTCAGCAGATGCGTTTGAATAAAAGGTTCTTTTATCAAAGAACTTCTTCATAATCTTTGCTTAGTACTTTAGAATGTTTTTTGTTAGAACATTAACTAAGACATTCAAAACACATTCATTAGAGCATAAATTATCTTAAATATAATTTAGTTATCATCAAAACTCTTGAGATAAGTCAGAACTAATCTTGTTCTTTCAATCTCCCCCTTTTTGATGATGACAAAAAATTATTTTAGATAAAGAAAAGAAACAGATTAAGAGATAAGAATCTCCCCCTGAAATGAATATTTCTATGCATAAGACATCCTAAGATTATTTAGTCAGATTAATACACAGCCTTCTTGAATTTCTTCAGAACTTCTTCAAGAAGATAAATCTTAGCTGGAATATTCTTTCAGAGTTAAATGATACCTGCAAAAAAAATTCTTTTGCACAGAATGAATTCTTGCAAATTTGTTAGTATGTCTGAGACATAGTCCCATAACTGTTAAACAGTGATTAGTTCAAAATGCACATTTTCTCCCCCTTTTTGGCATAATCAAAAAGTGTAATAAATGAGAAATTTTGAAAGATTTCATAAAAAGTTAAAAATTGGTATCCAGAAGTACAAACAAAACAAAATAAGAGACAAAAAGAAACTAGGATTTCTTAGAGACAAGAGCCATCAGAAGATTCTTGATTTCAGAGGCAGATTCTCTTTGCATTGCCATCCAGTTCTTGAACTCTAGATTTGTTTGATATTGCTTATCCATGCGTTTATTCAAGACTTCATTCTCCCTCTTTAGCTCTTTCAGAGTGTCCATAATGAGTGAGGTAGGAGCAGTAGATGATGAAGCTTCAGTAGAAACAGGGTCAGAAGCAGCATCTGTTGAGTCAGACTTCACAAAGGTGGAGAGCAGAGTGCCCAGATCCATTGCAAGAGTTGGCACAGGTTCAGGTCCAGCCTTAACTGAAGGTTGATTCAATAGAACAATAGCCAGAGGATTTGAATCTTCAGAGGATTCTTCAGATTCATCTTCTGATATGTCCATCTTATCAGCTGGAGTATCAACAATCATTAGCGAAGACTTCTTATTCCAAGTGTCAGCAGCTTCTGTCTTAAAGGCATGCAGAAGTTTGGAAAAGTTATCCAGCACCTGAGAATGGCACAAATCCTGTAACTTTCGTGATTCAGCAACCAAGGTTCTTCTGAAGGTTTCCCATAGAAGATATGTTGCTGCTGTGTTCACACTTCTGGAGCAATCTTCTTTCAGTGGTTGTAACCATGCTTGAACATTTGTTATAAAATTCTGAAACAGAGTATTTACATCTGGCTGAACAGGTTTAGGGACAGCCACGGAAGGATCGTCCCCGACGAAGTCCTCTTATCCCCAGTGAAGTCTGTTAACACTCCCAACACAACAATGGTATTCCCAGCAAGTTATTATCAACAACTCAACAAGGTATCCTTCTCCCCGCAGAGTAACCCATTCGCCAAGTTCATTCCCCAACGGAGCCATCTTCTCCTACCAGTATACTTGCAACTATCATCCAGCGGAAGCAAAATCTGTTCTCCAACATCAGCCCAGGATATGACTTCCCGGCACCCGTCAAGGATTTATTTTCCTAAGACAAAAACATACATTCATAAACATCACACTTCCATACATTATAGCATGCATATACGCATCGTATCTTACAAATCTCATTTATGTTGAGAACATCATTGCTTGACCCATATCATGCATTGCATATGACTGACCTTTACCTTTCAGGAAAGATCCAGTTAAGTTCTCAAGCTACATTCCAAGACCTTGTCTGGTTCAGTTAAATCGACTCCCAAATATTTTCCTGGTTATTATCCAGTCAAAGGCCTTCTCTGGTCTAGTTAAATCGACTCCTAAAGGTTTTTCTTTTGAAGACTCAGTTGAAGACTCCAAAGACCTTGTCTGGTTCAGTTAAATCAACTCCAAAGATTTTCCTGGTTATTATCCAGTCAAAGGCCTTCTCTGGTCTAGTTAAACCAACTCCTAAAGGTTTTTCTTTTGAAGACTCAGTTGAAGACTCCAAGACCTTGTCTGGTTCAGTTAAATCGACTCCAAAGATTTTCCTGGTTATTATCCAGTCAAAGGCCTTCTCTGGTCTAGTTAAACCGACTCCTAAAGGTTTTTCTTTTGAAGACTCAGTTGAAGACTCCAAAGACCTTGTCTGGTTCAGTTAAATCGACTCCCAAAGATTTTCCTGGTTATTATCCAGTCAAAGGCCTTCTCTGGTCTAGTTAAACCGACTCCTAAAGGTTTTTCTTTTGAAGACTCAGTTGAAGACGCCAAGACCTTGTCTGGTTCAGTTAAATCGACTCCAAAGATTTTCCTGGTTATTATCCAGTCAAAGGCCTTCTCTGGTCTAGTTAAACCAACTCCTAAAGGTTTTTCTTTTGAAGACTCAGTTGAAGACTCCAAGACCTTGTCTGGTTCAGTTAAATCGACTCCAAAGATTTTCCTGGTTATTATCCAGTCAAAGGCCTTCTCTGGTCTAGTTAAACCAACTCCTAAAGGTTTCTCTTTTGAAGACTCAGTTGAAGACTCCAAGACCTAGACCGGTTCAGTTAAATCGACTCCCAAAGATTTCCCTGGTTATTATCCAGTCAAAGGCCTTTTCTGGTCTAGTTAAACCGACTCCTAAAGGTTTTTCTTTTGAAGACTCAGTTGAAGACTCCAAGACCTTGTCTGGTTCAGTTAAATCGACTCCAAAGATTTCTCTGTTTCTTATCCAGTAAAAGGCCTTCTCTGGTTCAGTCAGATCGACTCCAAAGATCTCCCTGTTTCTTATCCAGTTGAAGACATTCAAGACCTAGACCGATTCAGTTAAATCGACTCCAAAGATTTCTCTGTTTCTTATCCAGTCAAAGGCCTTCTCTGGTTCAGTCAGATCGACTCCAAAGATCTCCCTGTTTCTTATCCAGTTGAAGACATTCTAGACCTAGACCGGTTCAGTTAAATCGACTCCAAAGATTTCTCTGTTTCTTATCCAGTCAAAGGCCTTCTCTGGTTCAGTCAGATCGACTCCAAAGATCTTCTTGTTTCTTATCCAATTGAAGACATTCAAGACCTAGACCGGTTCAGTTAAATCGACTCCAAAGATTTCTCTGTTTCTTATCCAGTCAAAGGCCTTCTCTGGTTCAGTCAGATCGACTCCAAAGATCTCCCTGTTTCTTATCCAGTTGAAGACATTCAAGACCTAGACCAGTTCAGTTAAATCGACTCCAAAGATTTCTCTGTTTCTTATCCAGTCAAAGGCCTTCTCTGGTTCAGTCAGATCGACTCCAAAGATCTCCCTGTTTCTTATCCAGTTGAAGACATTCAAGACCTAGACCGGTTCAGTTAAATCGACTCCCAAGATTTCTCTGTTTCTTATCCAGTCAAAGGCCTTCTCTGGTTCAGTCAGATCGACTCCAAAGATCTCCCTGTTTCTTATCCAGTTGAAGACATTCAAGACCTAGACCGGTTCAGTTAAATCGACTCCAAAGATTTCTCTGTTTCTTATCCAGTCAAAGGCCTTCTCTGGTTCAGTCAGATCGACCCTAAGATCTCCCTGTTTCCTACCCAGTTGAAGACATTCAAGACCTAGACCGGTTCAGTTAATCGACCCTAAGGTTTTCTGTTTCTTATCCAGTCCAAGGCCTTCTCTAGTCCATCTAAATCGACCCCAAACAGATTTTCCTGATAAAGACTTAGTAGAAGACATCCCAAGATTTTCTCAACGATTGCTGTTAAGGTTAAAGTCATCCAAGGTTCTCTCACCGTTCCTGTTGAGGTAGTAACCATCCCTGGTTCATTCATCACCGTTTGAAGCTCCAGATCCAGCTCCTGTAACCAGTCAAGACACATCTACACAAAGAATTTGAAGACCAGCTCCCGTAACAGGTCAGGTAATCATTTTTCTTTTTTGCAGGTATGCGAGTTCTCGCTAAGGAAGCTCTTACGCGATCAACATCCAGATGGCATCTATAAGCCCATCCACCTTCCATCATATCTTAGCATGGCATCTATAAGCCCATCATCCCATCCATCAATCTCCAAATGGCATCTATAAGCCCATTCCACCATCACACTGCTACTATGTGAGCGCAAATTTCTGGGCACTCTAGTGTTTAATCATCTTCCACCTTCGGATTACGAAAGGCACGTCAGCCAATCTACATCCGCAGGTCTAAGAAGATTGAACAGGGGCAACTGTTGTACCCCAAAATTTTCCCTCCCATATTCTTCAAGAAATTGCCAAGTCAAGGTTCAATATCTCCCCAAGGGTTGCACAGTTCAAGGGCCTCCTAACAGTCAAAAATTAGGGTTTTGGTTCTGACAAAGAAAATGAAGTTTCCAAGGGTCCAATCAAGTCTCACATGCCTATAAACATGGTCAAGCATCCTCATACCAAGTTTCAAAACTTTCAGCACAAAATTGCACAGTCAAAAACCCTAATTGCACTACAGTCAACTGTAGGGGTAAAATGGTCATTTGACAGTCAAAAGTTCAAATTTTTGGTCAACATTTCATTTTGAAGCCACAAACATCATTTGATCAATGCTTGATCATGATTCTCAAAGCTTGGCTCAAAAATCATCAAAATGCAAAAGTTTCCATATTTGGACAGTTGAAAAAGTCAACTGTAAATTGACCAGGGCATAACTTCCACATGGATTATCAGAAAAATTCCATCCAAAGCTCATTTTGAAGATAAAGACATTTCCTACAACTCCTCTTCATATTTCAAGTCCAAGAAATGCTCTCACAAAAAGTTATCAATTTCAACATTATAGGTCATTTTCAAAAGTCAACAAAAAGGGACTTTAAGTCAAAGGCCATAACTTGAGATTGGTAAATCAAAATAACATGGGACCAAAGGCATTGGTTAGAGGACTCAAATACCTTTCCAAAATGTCCAAGAACATGAGCAAAGCTTAAAAATTGAGCAAGTTGTGCCTTGTGGAAGTTGGGAAATTTTTGGATATTTTGAAAAGTCAACATTGCTTCAAATGACCTAAAATTGCTAATGGGCCTCTTTTTCTTCCACAATTCATCATCCAAGGCATGTGCACGACCATTTGACCCAGAGGGAATTTTTTATCATTTTTATTTATTTATTTGGATTTTTAATTATTAATAATTCATTTAATTAAATTAAATAGGTGAAAAATACTAAACCTAATCTTTTGAATCTTTTTGTGCATAAAATAATCTCAAGATTTTGTGTATAATCAGATTTGGAAAGTATCTTGGTGATTGAACATGATTTGGACTAAGTTTGCATGAAAAAGATTGAAAACATAATGCCATAAAAATCAAATATTGATTCATCAATTCAAGGATTCTTTGATCAATATTCTTTGACCTAATCACTCACATACATATAAGGATGCAAACCCTCGTGCCCAAAGACTGGAAGCTGCGCCAGAAATCCCTAAACAAACTTGGAATTTTTCAAGAAAAACTCAAATCTGAAAACCATCTTCTACGTCAATTCAAGCCAAGAGACCTGTTCCATTACCTTCCTGAGGCTTCAAGGAAAGTTTTCCAATCAAAATCATTCATCCTAACACCAAGAAACGTGAGAACGATGGTGACCTGTACAGAAAATATTTCACTTTCTTGCATCACGATTCATGCATCTTTTATAATTTTTTATGTTTGATTTATGTTCAGTAGTTAATTCTAAAGCTAATTGTATGGTTTGATTATGTTTTCGTGCCAAAATAGGAGAGTCACCATTGATGCAGGTTAGGGTTTTGCAAGCTTTGAATTAGGCGTTTCTTAACGCTGTAAAATTGGAACATGAAACCTAGGCCATTCAATTCAGCGTGTTTGGACGGTTTAAAAACGCACCTCGCGCTCAATTTATGAGCCTCCACGGCCTAATCGTTATTTTCTGGAATGGCACATTTTGGAACGTTTAAAAAACCGTTGCTGATTCTTTTGTGTTTCAGGAAAAAACAAAAGCGAGGAAGGAGATGATTATGTGGCCAGCGTGGATTGGTCTGTTCAAATTTGCGCGCTAAAAAGTTCCCTAGCATTTGTTTTGTTTTATCATATTTATTTGTTATTTAATATACAAAGCGCGTTGGATAGCTCAGTGGTGAAGCGTGGCATTGATAATCTTCAGGACCTGGGTTCGAGCCCCAGGTCCTCACCCCTTTCATATTATTTTTCCTTTAATTGTTATCCCATGCAATTTCAATACAGGGAGTCTACCATGCTACTCACCATCCAGCTTGCCATGCGTGTGCCAAGATCAATCCAAGGGCCATCGTTGGAAGAACATCATGGACGTGAGTCAAAAGTGCTACACGCTGGCATAGAAGTCAACGAGGCCAAAGATGCTTGGGCCCAAATTGCTAAGCATAAACTCTCCACTTGGGGACAGCACCCCCCTCTAGTTTGTTTCTTTTACTTTTTTTATATTTTTCTTTTCTTTATTTTAATCAATTTCTTTTTAATTCTTTATAATTATTATTTTCATAATATATAAAAAACACAAAAAAATCAGAAAAGATAAAACAAATAAATATTTTTATTTAACTAATATTTTTGTAAATAAATTTCATTAAATGATTTTAGTTTTTTTTAATCTAGGATTCATCTTAATATTTTTGCAATAAAAAACCTAAAATTTATAGAATTAGGGTTTGTATCAATTTTTATCTTTTTTCTTTTCTTTCATAATAAGTAATTATTAAAATATTATTTATTTTTATAAATTAAAATTGCATGTAAATAATTAGGTTAATTTAGGCTTAACTTTAATATTTTTTTTCTTAATAACTAAAAAACAATTAGAATTAGGGTTAGCATTTTAAATTCAATTAATCTTTCTCATTAAAATTCATAAATCCAAAAAATACCAAAAATAACTTCCTTTCATTTTAATTTTAATTAATTTAATAGTTTAATTTAATTTCGTTAAAAAGGGTCCAACGCCCTCGTTTCCAATCTTATTTCAATTCGCGCGTATTTATTTCTTTTTCTTTTAATATTCATGTACTTCTCCCAAAGCCGTGTAATTTTATACTTTCTCGCACTTTAATTCTTTATTTTTCTGTCAAATCGGGTCCTGGAAATTTTGGCGATGTGGACCCGTGCCTCTTGTAATAGTTTAGAATTTTACCTTTCCGCAACTTTTTTTAACTGTTAATAAATGCATGCAAGAATGAATGACTAAAATAAAAACAAAACGTGTAGATCACCCATGACATGACAAAAGACAAAAATATCTGAAAACGACACACGAATCACACACCACCCTTAGGGTACGCCTCACTGTTGCCTTGCCTCGAAAGGTGATCGTCGAGTAGAGGATGTCTTAGTAAGTCCTCATGATCCGGGAACCTGGCATGAGGGTAGCTTCTAAGGTGTCTTCCTATTGCTCCGGTGATCACCATGTCCCGAACCTTCGAATTGACCCGAACACCTCCAACGGTGGTGCTACCTACCTCTCAATGGTGGGATGGCACTACTTTAAAGGACATTTACACAGACGAATTCCTTAGGGTAGGTAGACGACTCTAGATACTTGCTCTAATTTCAAAAAAAAATCAAAAATACTTTTCACACCGACACTTTTCAAAAAGCTTTCGAAAGCAACTTTTCAAACACTCTTGAGGACCGATACAAGAGTCGAACTGAAATTTTCAAAGAAACTTTTTTTAAAACCCACAGTTGAAAAGCAAACAAACCATTTTTGAAAACACAAATGAGCAAGTATCTAAGAGCCCATGGATAACCATGGATAGAAAGGGTGCTAACACCTTCCCTTTCTATAATCTACCTCCCGAACCGAGAGCAATCTCTTTAAGGAATTTTTCTGTGCTTTTGTCCTTTCCATTTGGAGAAAATAAAAGACGGTGGCGACTCTTGCTTCCGCGACATTTCACGAACCAGCGTTAAATAGTCAGTTCCAGATCCACCGATCACAGTACTGGCGACTCTGCTGGGGAATAACTTAAAGTGAGGTGTACCTTAGGGTTAGTTCATAACTGTGTTTTCAATTGCTTTCCTTGTTTGCTTTAAATTGTGGGACTGTCTTGGGAGTTCTATAGATCCTAACCCAGATCTGGGGATACCTTCTTAGAAAGTAGCAACAAGGCTGTGAGGGAACTGTGTGGGGTATACCGACATGGTTGAAACAGTCTGCTACATTGATGTGGCACTTTAGTGTGTACCGGTAACCCTTGAGTTCAGTCAAGGAGAGTACGGGGCCTCCGCGTGGTGTCGTGAAGCATCAACTGACCTTAGGAACCTTAATTGAACTATCTTGGCCTCTTTAGGGTAGTGAGATAACTGACTTTGGTGCAGTCCGAGGTTGGTTGATACTCGATACTACACTTAATTGAGGGTTGCTTTCCTGGAATATTTCGGTCGCCAGTTCAGTGGCTAAACCGAAACGATGAACAATGAAAGCAATCCAGTGATATTGGGACCCTTAGAACCCGGTTACTTCTAATAGGACAGGTTGAGCCCACCAACTTCAAGAGGGTAATACCCAGACCCCATGCTGGCCTAAACTCTAAGGGCTCTTTTGTGTGACTTGTGTGCCTTCGTACTTGACTATTTGCATGCTTGTTGTCTGACACCTGAGTTTCGTGCAGGTTTTGTTTGTAGTCCTTAATTAGGACTCGTAATAGGGTTTGCTAAGTTTCTTGCAGGTTTTGTTTATAGTGCTTAATAGGGACTCATAACAGGGTCTACTGAATATCTTGTAGGTTTTGGTTTGCAGTCCTTAATAAAGGCTCATAACAGGGTTTATCCATATTACCCCATGCATCATGACATCATACCATTGCATACATCCTAACCCATTTCAAGGATCTCAAAGGCTTGTGATGCAGGTCATGGTGAATCAACTATCCCAGCAAGGGGCAAAGAGGAGTAATTTTCCTATAGACAAAGTTGTCAGGGGCTATGACCCACTTGATATGGCGAGCTTTGACACTGGAAGAAGATTGCCCTAGCCAAGGATGTCAGGGGCTATGACCCACTGGATATGGTGAGCCTTTGACCCTTGAAGAAAGACTCTCAACAAATATGAAGTTTCTTTCAATCAAGTTACCGGATCCCAGCTCTAACAAATTTCTAGTTTACCCCGCGAGGTCCTTGAAAACATTACATGCATGTCATACCCATCATTGCATAACAGGTATCCTTGTTGCAGGGCACTTACCTTTCTCGCTTTTTATTTCAGCAATGGCTTCACAACAAGATAACCAGGACCTTCACGCTCAAGAGACTCAGTTCAGGGAAATCTTCCTAGGCCTATCCAAAGGGCAGGAAGAGTTGAGGACACTCCTCATGGGGAATCTGGCCAAGAAAGGTCCCGAAGATGACAAGGACGAACGGCTGAAACGCCTACAAGCTGAGGTAGATACATTTAAAACCCAAATGCTGGGGCAAAGGGCTCTCATCCAAGGTTTATCTCATGAGCAAGTAGAGTTGAGGACCACGATCAGTCAACTCCACCAAGGCAAATCCAACATGAAGCTACCAGTCCGAGTCAGGGACCAAGTCTTTGATCAGCTACCAAGAGGACAACAGTCTGGTATGGTGAAGAATGGACCTCCCCAAGTTGTTACTACTTCACAAACCCAGCATCAACGGGGTAATCGGCGTAAGCGATATACACCTGGAAGACATTTCTCTGAGACTGGTATACCATCATCTCTAATGCTGAAACGCTTGTTGGAGGTCAATCTGATTACTTTAAAGGGTCCTCCCCAGAATCCCGACACCTCTGCTCCTACTTACAACCCTGATGAAAGATGCGCCTACCATTCTGACAGTCCTGGACATGACACCGACGACTGTTGGAGCTTGAAGAACAAGATCCAGGACTTGATCGACGGAAGGGTGCTGGAGTTCATGTCGGGTGGCCAAATAAAAATCTTCTGCTAAGAATCTTCCATCTGAGATGACTAGTTCAAATTAAGAAGCTTTTGTTCATTAGAAATTTCAAGTTGTAATTTTCTTTTGATCGTTCAAACATTTACTCATGTTAAACATTGTTATTCCATTAATGCATCGCACATGTCTTTTTTGAAGTAATATATTCGTATTCACTATATGCAAATTATTTTCATATTTTTTCTGATGATCAACTCTCAATAATTCTAAGCCTCTTGAGGGAGGATGACGAAAACGATACCATAATCTACAGTGTGCTTTTGAACAGACCCCGCTGATGAGGTACAGGCATTGTTTCAATCCCTAAACACTGGAGTTATAAGGATGATAATCCCTCGTCAACCCCTCTGAGCCAAAGAAGTAGGAGTTTTTTTTCTTTTCGAAATTCAAAACCCTTCACCATAACCTGGGGCAGGGTAGTCTCTCAGTTGATCCAAGTGTATAACGAATGGCACCAAAGAGGTCCTTACAAAACGAAAGACAGTGATGGTTCCGAATAATCAATAAAGAAAGGTAGTCATTACCTCAAAAAATAAAAAACCCAATAAGTCAAAACCTATGAAGGAGACTTACAAAACTGGGGCATCCCGCTGACTGTAATTCCAAAAAGGAAACAGTTCAGGCAAAAAAATAAGGGATAAACAAAATCAAAAAGAAAGAGGTCCTACAAACCCTCAACAGAAAAGGAATGACTGCCTATTCAAAATAAGTTATCAATATCTGAACCATCATTGGAACATCAAGACAAAAACTCAAACAAGGTCTAACGTATGATCAACTGAGTTTAGGTTTGGAGAACATCACGAAGAGCGGGTGGGTACAAATAAAATTTGAGCCTTTATCCTTTGTTTCTTAAACCATGAACCAGGCCATGTTATAACCCTTAAAAGTCCTAGCTGAAGCATGGGTTAGTTCGAAAGCATACTGCGACGAAAAGTATCCTGACTCCTTAAGGCTTACGGTAAAGACGGAGTTGACGTCACGTTTTACAAACATTCACTCATTTTATGAAAAAGAATGCATTTTTCAAAATCTTCAAGACAGACATAAGCTTTGCATTTCTGATATAACTTTGTTTGCATATGACTATTTGTTTGAACAGCAGGGAAATTCGCACGATGAATACCTAGTGGACAAAAGCATTTCCAATCAAGGGGCATAGCATGATCAGTGTCCATCATCTGGGGCAATCCAATCAAGATTCGGAGAATCTCTCAAAGGCCAAATAGCCTGGGGCAAATCTCCGCCTGAGTCACCGGGGGCATCCTAGCAACGAATCTTGCCTGGTCAAACACCTTCTGGCGGCATGACAAAACACTTCTAACAGGGGCAACTCCCTACTTTCTGAGAACGGACATAGTCGAAAAAATACTACGCATAATCAAAGACCCGCTAGGTTGACACACCTAGGCAAAAATAAGGGCTTCCCGGCGAACCAAAAGGGTTCGGGCAAAATGAAGGGATGAAATGAAAAAATCTGTACACCCGGCAAGTCGAAAACCTGAAAAGGCGGCTTGGGCAAAAATGGGTATCTCGGTGGACTGAAAACCCGAAAGGGCGGTCCAGGCAAAAGTTAGGGATCAAAGCGTACGACTATGTCCTGTCATCTTGTCATCTGCCTACCTGAAGAAAGTTTGACCCTCAACAATTATCAGCATCCCACAGGTGCCTCCCCCATAGAAACAGGGGCAATAACGGGTGGTCTAAGCAATCTGATTGTTTCTGTCCTCCAAGGTATCAAGTTAGGTTCCGTGGAAGAACATAACCAATACATCTCAAAACTTCCCCCCAGAGAGTCCAATCTAGTTCCCCAGAAAGTTGGAATCCATCTCCCCAAGCAGTAAGCTTATCCCCAGTAGATTCTGGAAGCTTATCCTTGCAGCGCACGAACGCGTCCCCCGGTTTTATTCAAAGAGTTATTTCCTTACCAGGATATAATTGGGTTATCCTCAGCCAAAAGCCACGGAAGGATCGTCCCCGACGAAGTCCTCTTATCCCCAGCGAAGTCTGTTAACACTCCCAACACAACAATGGTATTCCCAGTAAGTTATTATCAACAACTCAACAAGGTATCCTTCTCCCCGCAGAGTAACCCATTCGCCAAGTTCATTCCCCAACAGAGCCATCTTCTCCTACCGGTATACTTGCAACTATCATCCAGCGGAAGCAAAATCTGTTCTCCAACATCAGCCCAGGATATGACTTCCCGGCACCCGTCAAGGATTTATTTTCCTAAGACAAAAACATACATTCATAAACATCACACTTCCATACATTATAGCATGCATATACGCATCGTATCTTACAAATCTCATTTATGTTGAGAACATCATTGCTTGACCCATATCATGCATTGCATATGACTGACCTTTACCTTTCAGGAAAGATCCAGTTAAGTTCTCAAGCTACATTCCAAGACCTTGTCTGGTTCAGTTAAATCGACTCCCAAAGATTTTCCTGGTTATTATCCAGTCAAAGGCCTTCTCTGGTCTAGTTAAACCGACTCCTAAAGGTTTTTCTTTTGAAGACTCAGTTGAAGACTCCAAAGACCTTGTATGGTTCAGTTAAATCGACTCCAAAGATTTTCCTGGTTATTATCCAGTCAAAGGCCTTCTCTGGTCTAGTTAAACCAACTCCTAAAGGTTTTTCTTTTGAAGACTCAGTTGAAGACTCCAAGACCTTGTCTGGTTCAGTTAAATCGACTCCAAAGATTTTCCTGGTTATTATCCAGTCAAAGGCCTTCTCTGGTCTAGTTAAACCGACTCCTAAAGGTTTTTCTTTTGAAGACTCAGTTGAAGACTCCAAAGACCTTGTCTGGTTCAGTTAAATCGACTCCCAAAGATTTTCCTGGTTATTATCCAGTCAAAGGCCTTCTCTGGTCTAGTTAAACCGACTCCTAAAGGTTTTTCTTTTGAAGACTCAGTTGAAGACGCCAAGACCTTGTCTGGTTCAGTTAAATCGACTCCTAAAGATTTCCCTGGTTATTATCCAGTCAAAGGCCTTCTCTGGTCTAGTTAAACCGACTCCTAAAGGTTTTTCTTTTGAAGACTCAGTTGAAGACTCCAAGACCTTGTCTGGTTCAGTTAAATCGACTCCAAAGATTTTCCTGGTTATTATCCAGTCAAAGGCCTTCTCTGGTCTAGTTAAACCGACTCCTAAAGGTTTTTCTTTTGAAGACTCAGTTGAAGACTCCAAGACCTTGTCTGGTTCAGTTAAATCGACTCCAAAGATTTTCCTGGTTATTATCCAGTCAAAGGCCTTCTCTGGTCTAGTTAAACCAACTCCTAAAGGTTTCTCTTTTGAAGACTCAGTTGAAGACTCCAAGACCTAGACCGGTTCAGTTAAATCGACTCCAAAGATTTCTCTGGTTATTATCCAGTCAAAGGCCTTCTCTGGTCTAGTTAAACCAACTCCTAAAGGTTTTTCTTTTGAAGACTCAGTTGAAGACTCCAAGACATTGTCTGGTTCAGTTAAATCGACTCCAAAGATTTTCCTGGTTATTATCCAATCAAAGGCCTTCTCTGGTCTAGTTAAACCAACTCCTAAAGGTTTTTCTTTTGAAGACTCATTTGAAGACTCCAAGACCTTGTCTGGTTCAGTTAAATCGACTCCAAAGATTTTCCTGGTTATTATCCAGTAAAAGGCCTTCTCTGGTCTAGTTAAACCGACTCCTAAAGGTTTTTCTTTTGAAGACTCAGTTGAAGACTCCAAGACCTTGTCTGGTTCAGTTAAATCGACTCCAAAGATTTTCCTGGTTATTATCCAGTCAAAGGCCTTCTCTGGTCTAGTTAAACCAACTCCTAAAGGTTTTTCTTTTGAAGACTCAGTTGAAGACTCCAAGACCTTGTCTGGTTCAGTTAAATAGACTCCAAAGATTTTCCTGGTTATTATCCAGTCAAAGGCCTTCTCTGGTCTAGTTAAACCAACTCCTAAAGGTTTCTCTTTTGAAGACTCAGTTGAAGACTCCAAGACCTAGACCGGTTCAGTTAAATCAACTCCCAAAGATTTCCCTGGTTATTATCCAGTCAAAGGCCTTCTCTGGTCTAGTTAAACCGACTCCTAAAGGTTTTTCTTTTGAAGACTCAGTTGAAGACTCCAAGACCTTGTCTGGTTCAGTTAAATCGACTCCAAAGATTTCTCTGTTTCTTATCCAGTCAAAGGCCTTCTCTGGTTCAGTCAGATCGACTCCAAAGATCTCCCTGTTTCTTATCCAGTTGAAGACATTCAAGACCTAGACCGGTTCAGTTAAATCGACTCCAAAGATTTCTCTGTTTCTTATCCAGTCAAAGGCCTTCTCTGGTTCAGTCAGATTGACTCCAAAGATCTCCATGTTTCTTATCCAGTTGAAGACATTCAAGACCTAGACCGGTTCAGTTAAATCGACTCCAAAGATTTCTCTGTTTCTTATCCAGTCAAAGGCCTTCTCTGGTTCAGTCAGATCGACTCCAAAGATCTCCTTGTTTCTTATCCAGTTGAAGACATTCAAGACCTAGACCGGTTCAGTTAAATCGACTCCAAAGATTTCTCTGTTACTTATCCAGTCAAAGGCCTTCTCTGGTTCAGTCAGATCGACTCCAAAGATCTCCCTGTTTCTTATCCAGTTGAAGACATTCAAGACCTAGACCGGTTCAGTTAAATCGACTCCCAAGATTTCTCTGTTTCTTATCCAGTCAAAGGCCTTCTCTGGTTCAGTCAGATCGACTCTAAAGATCTCCCTGTTTCTTATCCAGTTGAAGACATTCAATACCTAGACCGGTTCAGTTAAATCGACTCCAAAGATTTCTCTGTTTCTTATCCATTCAAAGGCCTTCTCTGGTTCAGTCAGATCGACCCTAAGATCTCCCTGTTTCTTACCCAGTTGAAGACATTCAAGACCTAGACCGGTTCAGTTAATCGACCATAAGGTTTTCTGTTTCTTATCCAGTCCAAGGCCTTCTCTAGTCCAGCTAAATCGACCCCAAACAGATTTTCCTGATAAAGACTTAGTAGAAGACATCCCAAGATTTTCTCAACGATTGCTGTTAAGGTTAAAGTCATCCAAGGTTCTCTCACCGTTCCTGTTGAGGTAGTAACCATCCCTGGTTCATTCATCACCGTTTAAAGCTCCAGATCCAGCTCCTGTAACCAGTCAAGACACATCTACACAAAGAATTTGAAGACCAGCTCCCGTAATAGGTCAGGTAATCATTTTTCTTTTTTGCAGGTATGCGAGTTCTCGCTAAGGAAGCTCTTACGCGATCAACATCCAGATGGCATCTATAAGCCCATCCACCTTCCATCATCTCTTATCATGGCATCTATAAGCCCATCATCCCATCCATCAATCTCCAAATGGCATCTATAAGCCCATTCCACCATCACACTGCTACTATGTGAGCGCAAATTTCTGGGCACTCTAGTGTTCAATCATCTTCCACCTTCGAGTTACGAAAGGCACGTCAGCCAATCTACATCCGCAGGTCTAAGAAGATTGAACAGGGGCAACTGTTGTACCCCAAAATTTGCCCTCCCATATTCTTCAAGAAATTGCCAAGTCAAGGTTCAATATCTCCCCAAGGGTTGCACAGTTCAAGGGCCTCCTAACAGTCAAAAATTAGGGTTTTGGTTCTGACAAAGAAAATGAAGTTTCCAAGGGTCCAATCAAGTCTCACATGCCTATAAACATGGTCAAGCATCCTCATACCAAGTTTCAAAACTTTCAGCACAAAATTGCACAGTCAAAAACCCTAATTGCACTACAATCAACTATAGGGGTAAAATGGTCATTTGACAGTCAAAAGTTCAAATTTTTGGTCAACATTTCATTTTGAAGCCACAAACATCATTTGATCAATGCTTGATCATGATTCTCAAAGCTTGGCTCAAAAATCATCAAAATGCAAAAGTTTCCATATTTGGACAGTTGAAAAAGTCAACTGTAAATTGACCAGGGCATAACTTCCACGTGGATTATCAGAAAAATTCCATCCAAAGCTCATTTTGAAGAGAAAGACATTTCCTACAACTCCTATTCATATTTCAAGTCCAAGAAATGCTCTCACAAAAAGTTATCAATTTCAACATTATAGGTCATTTTCAAAAGTCAACAAAAAGGGACTTTAAGTCAAAGGCCATAACTTGAGATTGGTAAATCAAAATGACATGGGACCAAACGCATTGGTTAGAGGACTCAAATACCTTTCCAAAATGTCCAATAACATGAGCAAAGCTTAAAAATTGTGCAAGTTGTGCCTTGTGGAAGTTGGGCAATTTTGGATATTTTGAAAAGTCAACATTGCTTCAAATGACCTAAAATTGCTAATGGGCCTCTTTTTCTTCCACAATTCATCATCCAAGGCATGTGCACGACCATTTGGCCCAGAGGGAAGTTTTTTATCATTTTTATTTATTTATTTGGATTTTTAATTATTAATAATTCATTTAATTAAATTAAATAGGTGAAAAATACTAAACCTAATCTTTTGAATCTTTTTGTGCATAAAATAATCTCAAGATTTTGTGTATAATCAGATTTGGAAAGTATCTTGGTGATTGAACATGATTTGGACTAAGTTTGCATGAAAAAGATTGAAAACATAATGCCATAAAAATCAAATATTGATTCATCAATTCAAGGATTCTTTGATCAATATTCTTTGACCTAATCACTCACATACATATAAGGATGCAAACCCTCGTGCCCAAAGACTGGAAGCTGCGCCAGAAATCCCTAAACAAACTTGGAATTTTTCAAGAAAAACTCAAATCTGAAAACCATCTTCTAGGTCGATTCAAGCCAAGAGACCTGTTCCATTACCTTCTTGAGGCTTCAAGGAAAGTTTTCCAATCAAAATCATTCATCCTAACACCAAGAAACGTGAGAACGATGGTGACCTGTACAAAAAATATTTCACTTTCTTGCATCACGATTCATGCATCTTTTATAATTTTTGATGTTTGATTTATGTTCAGTAGTTAATTCTAAAGCTAACTGTATGGTTTGATTATGTTTTCGTGCCAAAATAGGAGAGTCACCATTGATGCAGGTTAGGGTTTTGCAAGCTTTGAATTAGGTGTTTCTTAACGCTGTAAAATTGGAACATGAAACCTAGGCCATTCAACTCAGCGTGTTTGGACGGTCTAAAAACACACCTCACGCTCAATTTTTGAGCCTCCACGGCCTAATCGTTATTTTCTGGAATGGCACGTTTTGGAACATTTAAAAAACCGTTGCTGATTCTTTTGTGTTTCAGGAAAAAACAAAAGCGAGGAAGGAGATGATTATGTGGCCAGCGTGGATTGGTCTGTTCAAATTTGCGCGCTAAAAAGTTCCCTAGCATTTGTTTTGTTTTATCATATTTATTTGTTATTTGATATACAAAGCGCGTTGGATAGCTCAGTGGTGAAGCGTGGCATTGGTAATCTTCAGGACCTGGGTTCGAGCCCCAGGTCCTCACCCCTTTCATATTATTTTTCCTTTAATTGTTATCCCATGCAATTTCAATACAGGGAGTCTATCATGCTACTCACCATCCAGCTTGTCATGCGTGTGCCAAGATCAATCCAAGGGCCATCGTTGGAAGAACATCATGGACGTGAGTCAAAAGTGCTACACGCTGGCATAGAAGTCAACGAGGCCAAAGATGCTTGGGCCCAAATTGCTAAGCATAAACTCTCCACTTGGGGACAGCACCCCCCTCTAGTTTGTTTCTTTTACTTTTTTTTATATTTTTCTTTTCTTTATTTTAATCAATTTCTTTTTAATTCTTTATAATTATTATTTTCATAATATATAAAAAACACAAAAAAATCAGAAAAGATAAAACAAATAAATATTTTTATTTAACTAATATTTTTGTAAATAAATTTCATTAAATGATTTTAGTTTTTTTTAATCTAGGATTCATCTTAATATTTTTGCAATAAAAAACCTAAAATTTGTAGAATTAGGGTTTGTATCAATTTTTATCTTTTTTCTTTTCTTTCATAATAAGTAATTATTAAAATATTATTTATTTTTATAAATTAAAATTGCATGTAAATAATTAGGTTAATTTAGGCTTAACTTTAATATTTTTTTTCTTAATAACTAAAAAACAATTAGAATTAGGGTTAGCATTTTAAATTCAATTAATCTTTCTCATTAAAATTCATAAATCCAAAAAATAACTTCCTTTCATTTTAATTTTAATTAATTTAATAGTTTAATTTAATTTCGTTAAAAAGGGTCCAACGCCCTCGTTTCCAATCTTATTTCAATTCGCGCGTATTTATTTATTTTTCTTTTAATATTCATGTACTTCTCCCAAAGCCGTGTAATTTTATACTTTCTCGCACTTTAATTCTTTATTTTTCTGTCAAATCGGGTCCTGGAAATTTTGGCGATGTGGACCCGCGCCTCTTGTAATAGTTTAGAATTTTACCTTTCCGCAACTTTTTTTAACTGTTAATAAATGCATGCAAGAATGAATGACTAAAATAAAAACAAAACGTGTAGATCACCCATGACATGACAAAAGACAAAAATATCTGAAAACGACACACGAATCACACACCACCCTTAGGGTACGCCTCACTATTGCCTTGCCTCGAAAGGTGATCGTCGAGTAGAGGATGTCTTAGTAAGTCCTCATGATCCGGGAACCTGGCATGAGGGTAGCTTCTAAGGTGTCTTCCTATTGCTCCGGTGATCACCATGTCCCGAACCTTCGAATTGACCCGAACACCTCCAACGGTGGTGCTACCTACCTCTCAATGGTGGGATGGCACTACTTTAAAGGACAATTACACAGACGAATTCCTTAGGGTAGGTAGACGACTCTAGATACTTGCTCTAATTTCAAAAACAAATCAAAAATACTTTTCACACCGACACTTTTCAAAAAGCTTTCGAAAGCAACTTTTCAAACACTCTTGAGGACCGATACAAGAGTCGAACTGAAATTTTCAAAGAAACTTTTTTTAAAACCCACAGTTGGAAAGCAAACAAACCATTTTTGAAAACACAAATGAGCAAGTATCTAAGAGCCCATGGATAACCATGGATAGAAAGGGTGCTAACACCTTCCCTTTCTATAATCTACCTCCCGAACCGAGAGCAATATCTTTAAGGAATTTTTCTGTGCTTTTGTCCTTTCCATTTGGAGAAAATAAAAGATGGTGGCGACTCTTGCTTCCGCGACATTTCGCGAACCAGCGTTAAACAGTCAGTTCCAGATCCACCAATCATAGGGTTCAGATGGTAAGGTTAGATCAATGTCTACATTTAAGTCTCCTAAGGTTTGAGAGGGTTTAGCAGATGCAGATACATTTTCAGAATTATAAACAGGTATAGTTTCAGCATGATTACCTGTCTTCTTTTTCTTCTTCTGAGGAGTGTCAGAAGGTCCTTCTACAGCTTTTCTCTTCACAGATTCTTGGAGAACAACATCAGGAGCAGCTTGATTTCTTCCTTGAAGCCAAGCTGGATCAATAGGTGATCCTGTTTCTCTGCAGGTCTCAAGATAGTGTAAAACCATACGAGGATGCTCCCCTGAGTTGAACGTAGGAAAGTCAGCAATAGGAATTCTTCTCTTCTTCACAATAGTTGACAGACATGGAGAGGGTTCCACCAGCAGTTTGTCAATAATTTTCCTTTTCATCAAGTTCTTTCCAGTCATAGTCTTACCACAGATAGGTTCAAGCTCCCCCAAAAGATTTTCTTCTTTTAGGTGAGCAATCAGACCATTCTCAATCAGAATGTATGATAATAACCTCCCCATAGGAATCTGATTCCTCTTTGATTTGGGATTCTTCATCCTTTCAGCTTCTCTGGTTTCTTTGACATGGTTCCAGAGATGTTCAAAAAGCAAGTAGGGCAAATCAATTTTGACATTGGTTCCAAGGAAAAACAGCAAATATTGTTGATCAGCGTTGATGTAATCAGGAGAACTGGTTTCTTTCCTATGGTGAATACATCCATGAATAATCCTTGCCCAAATCTTATATTTGTCTTTCAAGTCCCTGACTTTGGAGGAACCTTGACCGTTGGTAAAAATCTTTGAATATACCCTAGACATCTCCATTCTTCCAGTGGGCATTCCTGTAACTCCAAGTCCTTTAAATCCCAGCAACCTTCTGATTTGATTTTCTGTAATGGATATTTCCTTGCCCATTACAAAGGAGAGAATAACCTTGGGAGTTGCAATAGCGTGAATCCAGAATTATTTCACCAAAAGTGGAAAGACTGGACCAATAAGACGATCAAAGTAGCTTTCCCAACCTTAAAACTTCACAGCAGGGAACAAGTCAAATCCATTCTCTCTGAGATTCTCAAAGTCTACCATTATCTCACTCAAAACTTCCAAACTTTCTACCGGAATGAGAGTTGTCCTTTCAGGTATAATGTATTGCTCATAGTGGGTAGAAGAAGAAGAAGCCATTGAAGTTCTTTAGAAAAGAGAAATTTACGAAAAGGGTTTTAAGAGAAAAGTACAGTAAAAAAAACTTGAGTTGAAAGAGACAGTAAAGAATGAAAAGGGTTTTTCAAAAAGTATTTATAGGCATTAATTTCAGAAAATAGGTTAAGAATTAAAATGAAAAGTATTTAAGACATAATTAAAATAAAGATTAAAACAAATTTAAAAATGAATCTCATCATTACTTGCATTTAATGATTTGCTAAAAATGAGGGAACACGTGAGATTATGGCTAATCATCAACAGTTACCTAGAACATCATCAGTAGCTTTTGCACGCTTGACCTTTCAAAATCACACCACGTGTTCATCTCCTGAAGGATGCATGTAACAGCTGTTTGTTGTAATGAATTTCTGAACTACACTTGGACATGAAGAGTTAGAATGTTTCATAAATTTTCATATAGCTTTTGTTACAACTTCTCTTCTAACTTCTGAAGAGTTGTTGATCAGAGCATTCATTTCAGAAAGTTCTGAAGTTAGTCACAGAAAATAAATATTATTTTATTCAGGACATAATTCCATACAAATATTTTTCAGAATGAAATTAAATTTATCTTCTGAAAGAGGTTTGGTAAAAATGTCAGCCCATTGATGGTCTGTTTTTACAAAAATCAAGTTTAATATTCCCTTTTGAATATAGTCCCTTATGAAATGATATTTAATTTCTATATGTTTGGCTTTAGAATGTAAGATTGGATTTTTAGAAAGACAAATAGCAGAAGTATTGTCACAGAAGATAGGAATCTTACTTTCATAAAGGTTGAAATCTTCTAGTTGACTTTTCATCCAAATCATCTGAGAGCTACATCCAGCAGCAGATATATATTCAGCTTCTGTGGTTTATAGAGAAATTGTTGATTGCTTCTTGCTGTACCATGAGATAAGATTGTCACCCAAAAACTGGCAGCTTCCAGAGGTGCTTTTTCTTTCAATTCTATCTCCAGCAAAGTCAGCATCACAATAACCTGCTAGTTTGTAATCTTGTGATCTTCTGTAACACAGACCAAGATTAGAAGTACCTTTCAGATACCTAAGAATTCTCTTAATAGCAGTTAAATGAGATTCTCTAGGATCTGATTGGAATCTAGCACACAAGCACACGCTAAATAATATATCAGGTCTAGATGCAGTCAGATAGAGAAGGGATCCAATCATACCTCTATAGAGCTTCTGATCTACTTTCATACTTACCTCATCTTTACCTAGAATGCAGGTTAGATGCATAGGTGTCTTGGCATCTTTGCTTTCTGACATTTGAAATTTCTTCAGAAGTTCTTTAACATACTTCGTCTGATGTATGAAAGTTCCTTCTGGAGTCTGGTTGATTTGAATTCCAAGAAAGAATTTCAATTCACCCATCATGCTCATTTCAAATTCTGCATGCATGGTCTTAGCAAATTCTTTTCCAAGGGAGATATTAGAGGTTCCAAAAATTATATCATCAACGTAAATTTGACAGATTAAAATATCATTTTTAAATGTTTTTCTGAAGAGAGTTGTGTCCACTTTCCCTCTGGTAAAATCTTTTTCTAATAGAAAATTACTCAGATGATCATACCAAGCTCTGGGAGCTTATTTTAAACCGTACAAAGACTTTTTCAAGTTAAAAACATGTTCTGGATGTTTTGAATTATTAAATCCAGGAGGTTGATGGACATATACTTCTTCTTCAATATAACCATTTAGAAATTCACTTTTAACATCCATTTGATACAATGAAATGTTATTTTGTACAGCAAAAGAAATTAATAATCTTATAGATTCTAACCTGGCGACTGGGGCAAAGGTTTCATTATAATCAATTCCTTCTTGTTGACTATAACCCTGTGCAACCAGTCGTGCTTTGTTTCTGATTACTTCTCCTTGTTCGTTCAATTTGTTTCTGAAGACCCATTTGGTTCCTATAACATTGAATCCTTTGGGTCTTGGAACTAGATTCCATACATCATTCTTGGAGAATTGATTTAGTTCTTCTTGCATTGCTAAGATCCAATCATTATCTTCCAGAGCTTCATCAATGGTAGTTGGCTCAATTAGAGAGACTAAACCAAACAAAGATTCTTCATTGATTCTGAGAGATGATCTTGTTCTGATGGGATCTTCTTTTCTTCCAATGATTACGTCTTCTTTGTGAGCTGAAGATATTCTAGGAAACCTTTTCTGTGTGGGTTGGTCAGAGATTCTGAGATTGTTTAGAGCATTGTCAAGAGGATGATCTGCTACGTCTTCTTTTGCTTCTGAACTTTCAGAGTTTGAGTGATGATCTTCTGTACCTATAGAAAAATCAATTTGCTTTGGCTGTTGTTGGCCAAGCTTATCATCAAACCTAACTTTGATTGATTCTTCAACAATCAGAGTTTGTGTTGTATACTCTATAGCCTTTTGAGCGTTCAGAGTATCCAAGCAGGAAACACTTTTGTGCTTTGGAATCAAACTTATTCATAGTTTCTTTGGTGTTTAGAATAAAACAAGTACATCCAAAAGGATGGAAATAAGAAATGTTGGGCTTTCTGTTTTTCCACAATTCATAGGGAGTCTTTTAAAGAATAGGTCTTATAGAGATTCTATTCTGAATGTAACACGTTGTATTCACAGCTTCTTCCCAAAAGTGCTTAGCCATATATGTTTCATTGATCATGGTTCTGGCCATCTCTTGTAATGTTCTATTCTTTCTTTCTACAACTCCATTTTGCTGGGGAGTTCTAGGACAATAAAAATTAAGAACAATACCATTTTCTTTAAAATACTTTTCAAAATAATAATTTTCAAATTCACCACCATGATCACTTTTAACTTTTGTGATTTTAAAATCTTTTTCATTTTGCACTTGAGTACAGAAGTCAATGAATACAGAATGTGACTCATCCTTGTGTTTTAAAAACTTTACCCATGTCCATCTGCTGAAGTCATCAATGATGACCAATCCATACTTCTTGCCTCTGATGGATGTTGTTTTAACTGCCCCAAACAGATCAATATGAAGTAACTCTAATGGCTTAGAGGAAGAGACAACATTTTTAGATTTAAAGGAAGGTTTTGAAATTTTTCCTTTTTGACATGCTTCGCACAGAGCATCTGAGTTGTACTTCATATTGGGAAGTCCTCTGACTAAATTTAATTTATTTAGTTGAGAGATTTTTCTAAGACTGACATGTCCCAATCTTATGTGCCATACCCATTGCTCATTGCTAACAGACAAAAGAAATTTGATGTTTTGAGATTTAAGATCTGATAAATCAATTTTGTAACTGTTGTTCTTTCTCTTGCCAGAAAAGAGGATTGATCCATCCTTTTGGCTTACAGTTTTACAGGAGTTTTGATTGAAGATAATGTCATAGCCATTGTCACTTAATTGACTTATGGACAATAGATTATGAGCTAATCCTTCTACTAATAAAACATTTGAGATAGAAGGAAGGTTACCGTTTCCTATGGTTCCAGAACCAATAATCTTACCTTTCTGATTACCTCCAAACTTCACATCTCCTCCAGGTTTAAGTTTCAGGCTTTGGAACATAGACCTTTTTCCCGTCATGTGTCGTGAGCACCCAGAGTCCAGGTACCATGATTGGTGTTTCAATTGAGCTGTTAAGGACATCTGCAACAAATATTATTTTATCCTTAGGTACCCATATCTTTTTGGGTCCTTTTGGGTTAGCATAAGAGTTTCCAGAATGTGATGTATATTTTATATCATGTGAGTGTCCAAACTTGAATTGCTTATTCAGAGGTTTGTAAGTGAAGGTCATTTTAGCAACAGGTTTTGGAATGTATGTCTCCTTCCCTTTGGGAGGTTCATATCCAATTCCTCCTTTGTCTTTCCCACTAACTCCATAGATCATTGAAGCCATTTTGCTTCTGTCTATGCCTTTAGCAAGAAAAGATTGAAAGCTATAGTCATATTCTTTCAGAATATCTTTTGAACTAGACACAGACTCTAAACTAAAATTCTTTTGAACAATTGGAATTTCCTTTTCAAGTTTAAGATTGTTTTCTAAAAGTTCAGATTTTTCTGTTTCAAGTTTCTTAAAATCAGATGCAATACTCTTCTTGAGTTTCTTGTATTTGATTTTGAGCTTACTATAGTTTTCCAGAAGTTCTGATAAACTATCAGCAAGTTCTTCTCTAGAAAATTCAGAAAATACCTCTCTTTGTTCTGACTCACAGTCTGAGTCATCTTCTGTGATAGCCATTAAAGCTAGGTTGCCATTTTCATTTTCAGAACCAGATTCATCTTCCGAAGAATCTGTGTCATCCCAGGTTGCCATCATTCCTTTCTTCTTTCCAAATCTCTTCTTTGGTCTTTCTTTTTGAAGCTTTGGACAATCACTTTTGAAGTGACCAGGTTCTTTGCATTCATAACAGATGATCTCTCTTCTGTTTGACTTTTTGTGTTCAGAAGATTCTGGTTTATCTTCTGACTTCTTGAAGTTCCTGAACTTCTTTTGTATGTGCTTCCACAGATGATTGATCCTTTTGAAGAGCAAAGATAGTTCGTCTTCTTCTGAAGCTGATTCTTCAGAGTTTTCTTCTTCAGCCTGAAAAGCGTTAGTATCAAATTTCTTAATTGATTTAAGGGCTAGAGACTTACCTTTCTTCTGAGGCTCATGCTCATCCAGTTTAATCTCATGACTTCTGAGAGCGCTTATGAGTTCCTCTAGAGATACATTGTTCAGATCTTTTGACACCTTGAAGGCAGTGACCATTGGTGCCCATCTTCTGGGTAAGCTTCTGAAGATCTTTTTCACATGATCTGCTTTGGTATACCCTTTGTTCAAAACTCTCAGACCAGCGATCAGAGTTTGAAACCTAGAGAACATTGCTTTTATAGACTCACTCTCTTAAACTTTGAAGGCTTCATACTTCTGAACTAAAGCCAGAGCTTTAGACTCCTTAACTTGAGCGTTTCCTTCATGAGTCATTTTGAGAGACTCAAACATATCATGTGTTGTATCTCTATTAGTGATTTTTTCATATTCTACTTTAGAGATAGCATTTAAAAAAATATTTCTAGCTCTGTGATGATTTTTAAAATCAGCTTTTTGTTGTCTATCCATATTTTTTCTATCCACTTTGTTTCCTTCAGAATCTGTAGGATGTTTGTAACCATCCAATACTATATCCCAAAGATCACTATCATGACCTAGAAAGAAACTTTCTAGTCTATCTTTCCCGTACTCAAAATCTTCTCCATCAAACACTGGAGGTCTGTTGTAACTATTATTGTTTTGTTCAGTGGCCATTGTGTTTTTTTCTGGATCTTTTCATGACACGGTTAAGTGTTGTGCTCAGAGTCAAGCTCTAATACCAATTGAAGGGGTAAGAAAACACTTAGAAGGGGGGGGGGGGGGGGGGGGGGGGTGAATAAGTGACTCTTTTTGTGTTCAATACCAAGCTCAAATAATAATGGAATAACACAGTTATTTTTAACCTGGTTCGTTTGAACTCAAACTACTCCAGTCCACCCGCCAAGGTGATTTCTCCTTTCTCAACAAGGAATTAATCCACTATAATCAACTGATTACAATCACACAATAACTGTTGTGACTAACAATGCACAAGTAATCTTACAAGTGACTAACAACACTAAGACTTAAATCTAGTCCTAGTCTTCTTGAGAAATCTGACCAAACTTGGTCTCTCAAGGAACAAATACAGGAGTATAATCTTTACAGATAATTGAAATAGAGTTTGCTTCTAATCAAGCTATATCACAACTGTGATTTTTCACTTAGAATGTAATACACAAAATTGTATGAATTGTGAGTTTGTGAGCTTTTGGATCTTTCACGTAGTTTCTTGTTTGAACGTTGTTGTTGGCTTGCAATAAATGTCCTTCTACTTATAGTAGGAATAATAAGACCGTTGCTGCCTTCAGAGGAAATGGAGAGCATTAAATGCTTTGCGTGTATCCTTGCAAAATTCCATTCTCCAAGAAACTATTTGTAGGAACTTGAGTGCTTTCAGCCGTCTTTGCATTAATTAGCAAACGTCAGAATGTAAGAACGTGTTTCCTTTGCTTTGACAAGAAAAGTTGATTTAGACGTTGTTTCAGTATTCGCTTTAAGTCAGAACATGCTTCATTCAACTTCTGGGAAGAGCGTTGCTTGCTAAGAACTTTGAACAGCCCTTGCTTTCAAGTTATCTTCTGAGTCAAGGAGCCTGCTAGAAGTTAGAAGATACATTTAAAAAGTAAAGGTTCTTACCAGAGTCAGCAGATGCGTTTGAATAAAAGGTTCTTTTATCAAAGAACTTCTTCATAATCTTTGCTTAGTACTTTAGAATGTTTTCTGTTAGAATATTAACTAAGACATTCAAAACACATTCATTAGAGCATAAATTATCTTAAATATAATTTAGTTATCATCAAAACTCTTGAGATAGGTCAGAACTGATCTTGTTCTTTCACTAATCGTTGCAATTATAGGAACAGATGAAACAGCCACCCCAGAGGTAGAAGCGAGCACTGTTAAGGTGTTAGTGTACCACGGCACGGGTTCGATCCTTGTCCCTAGTATTTACAGATCTGGTGGAAAGCAACCTCACCTTGTAACCTCACCTCATCACCATTGGATCTTCATAACTCTAGATCCAGCGTCTCAGATCGTCATGCCCACTTTGGACCCTTACTGGAGAACAACATTGGATCCTATTCAGGCTTGGGCTCATGATTTTAGGCCTAACGAATCTGCTTCCCTTGCACCCCCCCCCCCAGATTTACTTCCAGGCCCACCATATCCTTATTTTATTTTATTTCTATTTCTATTTTTTAAAATAATTAAACCTTTTTTCTAATTAAAATTAAAATTAACTTAGATCTAGGATTTTTATTTAATTAAAAAAATTAAATAATTAACTTTTCTTTCAATTAATTTAATTGAATTAATTAAATTAGTTTTTTTAGGTTTTATCATTAAATTATCCTCCATTAAAAATGATTTAGGGCTTTTATTTTAGGTATAATTTAATCCATTTTTTATCAATTTAAAAACAATTAGGTTAGATTAATCATCATCATTCTTTATCAATACAATTTTCCACATTTTCCCCGATTACAATCTTCGCACTTTTCTTAATTTCGCATTAATTTTTCATAACTATATAACTAATAAAGGTTGTAATAGCTTAAACTAGGGTTTACTGTTTCTTCCCCCCATTTTTATGGTTTTGTATCCCCCTTTTCCGAAGCATTGTAATAGCGTTGGAAATCTATTTTTTATCTTTACCTCTTTCCTTATAACTGCTAGATGTATGCTAATAGGCTTGTATGGCAAGACATAAAAACAAACGCTAGAAAACCTAATCTCAACACAAATTAACTGAAATCAAAAGCACCCTTCACACACGCACCTCTAGGGTGACTCCACTTGTTTCCTTTGGAAAACAATCATGTCCCTCGAACGTGGGACGCTTTAGAAAAGACACTCGGTTAAAAGATCGTAATCCCTCGATGACCCTTTGATACTGGCTCGGTAAACGATCTTAATCCCTTACGATAAATTGCTAAAGCGTCCTACGAGTTGCCTTTATGACTGTATGATGATTGTGCTTGTCCCTCAAACATCCAATGATAGGACTTCCTGCTAACTAATGATAAGACTTTTGAGTAGGTAGATAGTTCTTAGTCGCTTGCTCACAAACAAAAAAACATTTTTCACACAAAACACTTATTTTCTAAAAATATTTTCAAAATAAACATTTTGTATTCATTCTCAACGATACGAGAATCATTACGAAATCGCCGCGCTTAGGCATTTTCAAAATATTATCAAACACACAAAGCATTTTCAAAGTGAGCTAGCGATTAAGAGCCCGTAGATAACTACAGATTAAAAGGGTGCTAACACCTTCCATTTTCATAACCTACCCCCCGAACTCAGAAAAATTCTCAAAGGTCTTTCCTATTCTTTTCACCCTTTCCTTTATTAGATAAAATAAAAGTCGGTGGTGACTCTTGCTATCCGCAACATTTTTGATAAAACACAAAACCAAAAGTCAGTTCTCCCACCATATTACACCAACGTTCCTCCCAACCTCAAGAATCTCATCCATAGCATCAGAACCATTATTTAACATTCTTACAAATTTAGTCATATTGTCTAGTTTTGAATTTAGCAATACAACTTCCTCCTTCAAATCAGAAATAATGGATAAATGTTTTACTTCCTTAACCAATAGTTGAGCAATGACTCTCTTTTCCTCTTCTCCTGGTTGACATACTTCTTCATTTTTTATACACAACTCCCTGTATGAGGCAGCGAGTTCCTAAAAAGTAAGATCTTCATCCTCTGATTCTTCATCATAATCATAAACTACAGTCAAGGCATTCACTTGTTTCACTAATTTTGATTCATAATCGCTTTCAGAGTCTTCCTCAGACCATGACACATATAGACCTTTCTTCCACTTCTTGAGATAAGTGGAACACTCAGATTTTATGTGTCAAAATCCATCACATTCATAGCACCAAACTCCTTTTTCCTGATTTGGATTTTCTTAAATGTTGGACTTTCCTCCATGGTCCTAATTTTTGTTGATGTCGAATTACATGTTATGGGCATTTGACCTAGACTTCCTCAGCACTTTGTTGAATTGTCTTCCTAGTAACACAAGATCCTCATATACTCCTTCTAAGTTCAACTCACCATAATCCTCAGAGTCTTCAATACTAGATGCAAAGGCTATACTCTTCTTCTTTTCAAACCTTTCATTGATAGCAGATTCAAAGATCTTAAGGGAGCTTACAAGTTCATCCATAGTCATAATGCTTATATCATGGGATTCTTCAATGATAATCATATTCATGTCAAACCTCTTTGGAAGAGATCTGAGTATCTTCCTGATCAACTTATCCTCTGATATCTTCTCTCCCATGTCTTCTTAGTCATTAGTAGTGTCTAGAACAGTCATGTGAAAGTCCTGAATACTTTCATCCTCCTTCATTTTCAAGTTCTCAAATTTGTCGAGAGAAGTTGATGTTTTTCCATCTTTACCTTAGAATTTCCTTCATGGACCTTCCTTAAGGTCTCCCAAGCAACTTTAGCATGCTTACAATTCTTTATCAGCTTGAAAACATTTTTATCAACTCCATTGAATATGGAATTCAATGCGTTGGTGTTTTCTTGGGCTGATAACTCATTAGCATCATTCGAATCTTCTTCATACTTCAGCACATCAGTAACCTTACCATCTGTATCTACAAGCTTTGGTGGTTCCCATCCTTTGAAAACATTTTTCCAGGCCTTGTTGCCCACGGATTTTATGAACATTTCCATACGAGGTTTCCAACGGTCATAGTTGGTACCATCCAAAACATGTATTTTAACCATAATTCCACCATCCTTGTCCATTGCACCAGAAAGTAACTTCCTTGAATCTCACCCAGAGCCAGAGCATGATGCCGACTCTAATACCAATTGAAATTCTGGATGTTAGATCCAGGATGTCCGAAGAGATGTCTAGACACTAGACCCGACTTCAACACGCAACAATAGTGTATACAAACAAAACAAATAGTTATGACCATAAATAACACACAAATATGTTTACCAAGTTCGGTGACAACAACACCTTCTTTGGGGGATACCAAGCCAGGGACGAAATCAACTAGATAGTATTAATTTGTAGACCATATAGCAAACCCACCAGTTTACATTCTACGCACTTAATCAATACCCTTTTTCTTAACTTCTACCTAAGACACACCTAGGTATGAGGCCCTTCTCAAATCCCTCTTCAATCATACTCAGCGATTGGAGCTACTCTAAACACAGTACAGAACAAAAACAGGAAGTAACTTTTCCAATACACATAATCCTTAATGCATAAGAGCTTATGAGAACTGACACAAATACTCAATGCTTAAAATCTTATGAGCATCTGACACACAAACATCCAATGCTTAAAAGCTTATGGATGCTTGACAGAACTTACAACCCAAAAATAAGGATTCTAAAAACCCTAACAAAATAAACACGTAAGTTCCACATAAAACTAGGTATACACCATTCAATATATAACATTATTCTGGACTGGGTTGGGGTTCAAAAACGCAGCAGGAGACTGCACAAAGTCTGCAAAATCTTCTCCAAGAAAATAGGTCTCTAATCAATAGTTTTCTAAAATGTCTCCATATTTAGAAACTTTGTATATCTTCGAAAACCAACATAGAATCTAAAGTTTGTCAATCTTGGACGCCACATAAACTAACTAAATATTCCCTAAATATTCAGTAACTAACATATCAGCTGAACCATAATTGTTAGTTGTTGCAGACACGATGTCTTATCCTCCTAGTTGGGACATCTCATTCGACATGTTGAAAACTGCAAGTTGGAACATCTTGATCAACATGTTGCTGCCAAGTTGGTTTAACCAAAATGTATGCCAATCATAATTTCAGAGAAATAACACTAATGAATGATGTCCTATCTTTGAGGAGATAATCCTGCAGGGCCTGTATTTATCCAACTGGGATTTATGGAGCCCAAATCCAATTCATTGAAGATTATAAATAGAAGGCTTCAACCCTAGTTGTTTTTTATGAACTTACAATGTATTTTGATTAAGTTTTATATGCTTATTGTGATCCTCTTTATTATCATGTTGATAAAAGAGTAGGACTTTGTTTGTTGTAAGTTCTGTCAATCATTTCAAAGCTTGTAAGAAGTGAATGATTGTGTGTCTTTAAAGTGTGACTTCTGTGATTTTATAAGTGTTTAGAAATGTCCAGTAATTGGTTTGTGATTGGAAGGGATTTGAGAATGGTATCATACCTAGGTGAGTCTTAGATAGAAGTTAAGCAAGGGTAGTGAATAAGTGAGAAGTCTTAAATGGGGGAGTTTAGCTTAAAATTGATACTATTAATAGTTAACTTGATCCTTGACTTGGTAGCCCCCATAGTAGGTGTTGGTTTACACCGAACTGGGTTAACAACTCTGTGTGTTTTTTACTTTTTTCACTTTGATTATTGTTTATCTTGTCATTGCTTGCTTGTTCAGAACAAGGTGTCACGACATCTTTTAGGACATCTGTGATCTAAATACCAGAATTTGTGTTGCCTCTACATGGGTAACACGCAGGTGATCATGAATAGCTCGTAGAAGCGTAAGGATAACTTTAGAGTTATTTAGTGTGTTTCCCATTGAATAAAAAGGGTCTTGCTCTGATATATAATAGCAGGTTTTGGGAACGCTTGAGTTTTGAAGTTTGTTGTTTGTTTTAAAAACGCATCTCATGAGTTTTGTTATTGTTGAATTTTTTCATGTTAACCTTGGATAAGACCAAAAGGTCTTGATGTTTTGATGAAATAAATGAAGTTATGATTGTGACTAAAATTCTGGTGTGAAGTCTAAATTTAAATGTTGATGTTATTGAAGAAATAATTTTTATGATTTTTTTGAAATCCTGTGTTATGGAGCAGGATGTTTGTGTAAGATGTTTTTATGATGACGTGACACCCTCGTTGGTGCTTTGTGTTGACTTATTTATTAATTTATTTTTTAATTAACCTTGGGGTTTTAGAAGAGTGTTACACATGGAGATGCGATATATCATGATTGAGAGTTTGGAGAAATTTGGATCGTGTTTTCTTTGAAAAACAGAAAGAAGAGTAATTGAGTTTTTTTGTCTTAATTATTTCTCTATTTTGGGAAGGAAAATGGTTTAAGGATTTAAATTGGGAAATTAATTAAAATTAGTGAGAGTTAATTTTGTACTTTGAGTGATTAGAAGAACAAATGAGGAGTGGCTTCTTGATCCCTTGAGAAATCTCTAGGGTTTCCATATTTATCATGTGATCCGAATGGGCTTCTCTCTCCAGCACAAATGAATATTTAGATTCTTAACACTAAACGTTGTGTTTGCTTAAAGCCACCCCCAATGCCTCTTAAATAATTGGTCTTTTAAAGCCCTTTGTGGACCATCTGAATTACTTTATTGTACCTATTATTTTACTTACTTCAAGTCTAATTATTTTATTTTTTTTTATTTTTATCTTTTTGAATTGTTTTATTTTATTTTGATATTTTTTTATGATAATTAATTTTGTTAATTGTTTTTATTTAATTTAACTAATTTCAATTAATTAGTGTAACACGGTGGGAGAACTGACTTGTTTGTTTTGCGTTTGATTGCAAATGTTGCAGATAGCAAGAGTCGTCACCGGCTTTTCTTTTATCCAAAAGGAAAGGCTGAAAAGAACAGGAAAGACCTTTTAGAGATGTTTTCTTGAGTTCGGGGGGTAAATTATGAAAAGGGAAGGTATTAGCACCCTTTTCATCCGTAGTTATCTACGGGCTCTTAGTTACTTGCTAGATCATTTGATTTTGTTTGAAAATATGCTTTGTCTGGTGTTTAAAAGTATTTTGAAAAGGCGCCATCGTTTAGGCAAACTTTGAAATAATTCTCGTTCGTAAGAATGTATACAAAGTGTTGATCTTTTGAAAAATGTTTCAAGTTTTCAAGATGTTTTGAAAGTGTTGGTGTTTGTTTTGAAAATAGCAAGGATGCTTTTGGTTTGAAAATGAGCAAGCAAGTAGGAACATTCTACCTACTCAAAATTCTTTCTTGTTTATTTCCTCTTTCCTTTGACATTGTTATCTTACCATAGATTTGGTAAGAAACCTTATCTTTGGATGTAAAAGGGACGGACATGGGTCATCGTATAACCATGATTAGAAACGTTGTAAGATATCTTAGCATTTTCTTTAAGGGACTAAGATCATTTTTGAAAGGCAACTTTGATAGCGTCATCGAAGGACTATGATCTTGTATTTTTGATTTGCTTTTGCTAAGACACCCCACATGCATAATATGACCATTTCATAAGGCAACAAAGTGGATTTACCCTAAGGGTGTAAGTGTGCAAGTGTACTGATTTACATGCATTGTTTTGTCTTTGAATTAGGGTTTGCTAATTTGTTGGTTTTAATCTTTCCATACAAACCCTAATTTACTAGCATATATATATATAAAGCATTAAATTACGAAAAATAAAAATACTAAGCTATTACATCAATAGGGGAGGGGTGTACAAATTTACAAATGGGGAAACTAGAAGAAAATTAAATATAAATAATTATTACAACCATATTGAATATTGTACAAAATTGAAGACAAAATGCAAGAATGCAAAAATGGAAAAAGAAATGATTTTTATTTGGTTTTATGAAAGGTTTTAATCTTAACCTAATTAAAGAAAATGATTAAGTAAAATTAAATAAAATTAACTTAAACTAGTTAAGAAAATAAATTAACTTAGAAAATGGATTTTTAGGGTTTTTAAGAAAAAGGTTTTAAGAATGATATAAAAATACATAAAAATTAATTAATTAAAATAAACCTAAATTCTAAATTAATTTTAATTTACAAGAAAATAATATAATATAATAATTAAACCTAATCATCTAAATATTAAGAAAAGAAAGAAATTAAATTGCTAAGAAAATTGTTTGTGTTCTTTTTAATTTTATAAAGAAAAATAAAATATGAGTGCAAAAATGATAAAATAAATATTTTTTTGATTTTTCTATTAATAATAAAAAAAATATTTTGTAATAAAAATAACAATAAGAAAATATGAAAGTAAAATAAAAATAAAAATGAAAATGAAATAAAGAAATAAAATGGGACAGGGGGTATGAAATAAATTAGGGGGAAAGGTTCAGCAGAAATAAAGGCCCAAGGAGGAGAAGGCCCAGCACCTGTACAAACAAAAAAAAGGAGAGAAAAAACATAAAATATGACAAAAAATGGTAAAACGGACGCTGGGGCTCGAACCCAGGTCCAAGCGGTGACAGGCGCGCTTTAACCACTGGGGTGGTGATACATTCGTTAACATTGGTACAACAATAAATACATAACACGTATTTTTCCCTGACTGTACTTCATCTTCAACCTCCAGCCAAAGGATTTCAAACTTGCTCATTCCTCAACCATTTTCAAAAATGTAAACATGAAACCTGTGCATTTTTCCAACACGAATCCAACCATGTAACTAATTTAAGCTAACATTCAAAGATAAGGATGAATTTATGAAAGTACCAAATTCTGACCTAAACGTTTCAGCAAGTTCAAACTCAAAATTCTCCATGCTTAAGCAACATAAATGAAATCTACGGACATGTATAATTTCAGGGCAATGATATCTATATTCTATCTCCATAAATGCAAGCCTAACAATGCCTAAATAATGAGATAGAAGTTCTAGAAAAATACCTCAAAACTGGAAATCGTGAAATGAGTTTGAGCTTGTTTCAAGTGATGGTGATGATCAAGTTAGCTTCCTTGGACCTCTAGGAAGCTAATGCAATGGCTGGCTTGAGCTGAAGGTCCCTAGAATGGTCTAGAGAAGTCCAATTGTGATGCTCTATTTTTGAACTTGGAAATGGGTGAAGATGGTGTTACAGTCGTGTAAGAGGGATAGTGATGGCTTATGTATGATGTTTGGAAGATTTTGGAAGCAAAAGGCCATGAAACGCACGAGTAGTTTTTGATTTAGGGATTTCTGGCCAGAATATGCAACGATGGAAGTCTGAGATGAAGTTATGAGTTTTTGGTGAGTTTTGGAGCTTGTGTATTCGTGTCTTAGCTTGAAAACAACTTGTGCATAAGTAACGAAAAGGTTGTAGCACTTGAGAGGGTTAGAAGGGCAAGATATAGAGTTATGGCTATCTTACTTGATTTTGAAGAAAAGTGGAAATATAGTTTCAAGGTAAAGTACAAGCATGGGATGAATTTTTAGAGGCTTCAGACAAGTTTATTTTGGGTTATAAGTTACATGTGATTAGAATAAAACAAGTGCAAAGCTCAAGAACTGATTTTGTGCATAAAAGCTACTTTTCCAAAATGGCAATGTGCACTTTCTTCCCAAAATGCCATTAAGCATGGGAAATGCATTGAATGCTTAGATTAAAGCCTCTAACAGCTGTGCAAAACATTAATTATGGAGTGCCAAGCAAGTTTGAGGCCTGCAAAGCAAAGATTGTGCAGCCTAGAATGGATTTGCATTCTTGTTCATCATGAAATTCTGCCTTGTAAAAATACTTAAAACCCTAACTTATGACCTTCGATTCTCCTTGCTCAAAAATGATCTCAAGGAGTTCCTTGACATTTTGGAAAGCTTTTAATGTGATAAACAATCCCTCTTTGAATCACTTTTTCCAAGTGGAACTATGTGAGACTTGGCCCAAAAGTTAGGTCAAAATCCTGACCAAAATGCTCAAAATTTCACTAAGTGTTTTAGTTTCATGACCTTGATTTCATGGATTAATAACTTGAAATACAAGCATTTATAGGAAGAGTTGTGTAAATAAATTTTTTAGATATCATTAAGATCTACAACTTTCATGTTGAAAGTTTCCTTTGAATCATCTTGCATCATGGTGAAAAATTGGCTCAAAGTTGTGAAAAAATATGAAGTTTTCAACACCTAGAAAACTTTTTATGTTTGGAAATTTTGACTTTTCAAAATAAAATCTTGACTTTTTGATTTATTGATGAACAAGTTTCATATTTGACATGTTTTGATGAATTGTGATCTTTGGCACTTGATTTTGACCAAAAAGTCAAAGTTTGACTTTTTAGTGTATAGTTGACTTTGATCAGTTGACTGAAAATCAACTATCAATCAATTGATCTTGAGGGAAGTTTTGAGCCATAACATTAGGTCAAAATTATTCATTTGAAACCTTGATATCATGTCTCACACCAATTAACCATTTTCTAGGTCAAAAATCAGGAATTGCCATTTCTCAGTCAAAACCTTAATTTTGACCATTTTCCCTTTAGATGATCTGATCAAATTTCTTGAGGAATTGTGGTCCAAACTTAACCAAATGACATAAAGGAGTTCACAATGTTGACATGGATCAAAAATTGTGAAGTTTGACTATAAATTGACTACAGTTGACTTTTTCCCCAATACAACTGATTTTTAGGTCAACTGATCAATTGACTGAGCAAAAATGTGATCCAAGATTTGAAACTTGAGATGAGCAATATTGAGGGTCCATAATTATCCATGAAAGTCATATGAGGTATTAAAAGTTCAATTATCCTTGTCCAATATCAAACCCTAATTTTCAGTCATCAGAGCTTAAGGAGGTGTCTTGAGCTAATCAACCCTAGTGTAGTCTTAAACCAAAGGAGATCTTGTGAGAAAAAAACTTGATAAATGAGAGGGAAAATTTTGGGGTACAACAGCTGCCCCTGTTCAATCTTCTTAAACCTGAAGATTTAGATTGGCGGATCCGCCATTCGTGACTTAAAGGCGGAAGATGATTGAACACTAGAGTGCCCAGAAATTTGCTCTCGAAGGTGAATTATGAATGGGCTTATAGATGCCATTTGGAGGAATGATGGAGGTTCGACAGATATGGGCTTGTAGATGCCATCCAAAGATGATTGTTGACAGAAAATGGACTAAGTCTGAACTTGATTTCAAACTGGAAATGAATAAGAATAAATCTTTGGAGTGATTTATCTGAAACTAGTAGAAGTCTTGTATGTTGTTTGACTGGGAAGAATCAGAATAAATCTTGGAGCGATTTATCTGAACTAGAAGTGTTCCTTTGGAAAGTATCAGGATAAACCGTTGAGAGGTTTAAACTGAACCAAAAGAGGTTTTGCATATTCTTTAACTGGAGAGAATCAGAGTAGATCTTTGAGCGACTTATCTGAACCAGAGAAAGTGCCTACTAGGAAAGAATCTAAATAAATAGTTGAGAGATTTCTCTGAACTAGCAGGGATTTGGAGAAGAATTAGAATAAATCATTGAGAGATTTATCTGAACCAGAAATGTTCATTTGGAAAGTATCAGGATAAACCGTTGATTGATTTAAACTGAACCAAAAGAGGTCTTAAATATTCTTTAACTGAAGATAATCAGAGTAGATCTTTGAGAAATTTATCTGAACCAGAGAAAGTGCCTACTATGAAAGAATCATAATAAATCATTGAGAGTTTTATCTAAACCAGCAGGGATCTGGAGAAGAATCAGAATAAATCGTTGAGAGATTTATCTGAACCAGAGAAGACGTCCGCGGGAAAGAATCAGAATAAACCATTGAGAGATCTAAACTGAACCGGAAGGGATCTGGAGAAGAATTAGAATAAATCATTGAGAGATTTATTTGAACCAGATAAAGCGTCTGCAAGAAAGAATTAGAATAAACCGTTGAGAGATCTAAATTGAACTGGAGAAAGTGTCTGCGAGAAAGAATCAGAATAAACCACTGAGATATTTAAACTGAACCAACAGAGGTCTTGGATGAGTAACAGAATAATATTCATAAATGAATTGTATCTAAATCGTATCTGAGAGACGTACTGAATAAGAGTCAGAATGACATCCGTATCTAGATCGTATATGGACTGTATTTTGAATGAGTGACATAATGACATCCGAATATGGATCGTATCTGGATTGTATTTTGAAGAGAATCTGGAGTAAGTTTCAGAATGTCATCCATATCTAGATCGCATCTAAACTGTTTCTAGAAGAGAATCTGGAGTAAGTATCAGAATGTCAGCCGTATCTAGATCGCATCTAAACTGTTTCTAGAAGAGTGTATGGGAAGGAGCCCATGTAGGATTGCTTCAACTGATCGTGTAGATAATCATCCTGGCTTGTTTCAGGAATTAATCTTTAATTAGTTATCCTCAGATAGTTGGTCTGTCTTGTTTCAGGTATTAATATGGAACTTGTGAAGATTAATGATGATAGCCATCTGTTGATTTGATCTTTTCCTGGAAAGTTAAAGAGTTAGATGTATGCCATGTCATGATGTATGAAACGCATGGTGCAATGATGTTCTCAAAATAAATGAGATTGTGTCGTGTGCACTTGTCATATATGTAATATGATGTATGAAATATGAGATGTTTATTTGAATGTATCTTTTTCTGGGAAAATAAATCCTTGACAAATGCTGGGGAGTCATTAAATCCTGGACTTCTATTGAAGAGTAGGTGAGTCTTCAAACTTTGCTTAGAATATTTCCACCAAGGATTCATGTTGTTTGAGGAGAGCTCCGCTGAGGAATATTGAAAACTCTATGGAGAATGTTGATCCTTGCTTGGGGAAAAACAAAGTTCAGGAGTCTCAGTTGTTCATTGCTCTACTAGGGAGTCGAAGTTTAATTGATATCTGGTCGGGTCCAGGCTTCACAATAACTTGCTAGGGATTGTAGAGTAGTCTATCGGGGAAGAGGAGTTGTGGTCCTTTGATTTTTAGTAGTCGGAGAGGCAAACTTAAACTGGGGAATCTATAGTTTGTTGGGGAAATAAACCTTGTTGTTGGTCTGTTGGAGAGGTGTCTTCTTCACTGGGGAAAATCCTCTAGGGTTCTTGAGGTCGACTCAGCTGGTGAGAAGTTTTTAGAGATTGAAACTCTGGCTGGGAGTCATCCTATGAGAAGGATCTTGGAAAGATTTGTGACTTCCCCTAGTAGTAAGTTTTGTAGTAATGACAGAAAATATTTGCTTGGACACACATGACCCTTTATGTGGGAGCCTGTTTTCCCCCAAAGTTAAACTGGTGCAACTCGACGCTTTGGATTTTGATCACATTTCCGGTAGCCCTGAACTTCCTAGAGATATTTTCTAAGACTGTTGTGGAAGAAACCGAAGACCTGATACTGACACCATCTGATACTGCTGGCACAGACGAACAAATTGGTGGTACCCAAGATCTTTGGTCAAGTCTCAGAATTTTCTAAGAACTGTCATGGGAGGACCCGAAGACATGATATTGACACCATCTGATACTGACACCATCTGATACTGACACCATCTGATACTATTGGTACAAACAAACAATTTGATGGTACCGGAAGTCTTCATAGTGGATTTTATTCAAACCCAAGATCAACGTAACATTGCCCCTTGAGTGATACATATGGAGATTTACTCCTGGTTATTCAACAATTCTTTGAGAGATTCTTTGAATCTCCAATTGATTGCCCCTGATGCGTTGGACAATGTCCATGCTGTGCCTCTTGATTATGAGAGATTTGTCATTAAAAGCGTCTTTCCATTTGAAGTGATTTTGTTTGAGAGAGCTTTCATTTGTTGGATATCCATTGTGTGAATTTCTCCGTTGTCAAACAAATAGTCATATACAAACAGTGATATTCAAATAATGCAAAGTTTATGCTTGTCCTGAAATTTTGAAAAATGTGTTTTAGCAAGTAAAGTTTTGTTAGAAAATTCAAACTCAGGATTTAGGGTAAAGCCTTACAGGATTCAGGATACCTTTTGTAACAATATGCTTTCAGACTAACCCATGCTTCAATTAGGACTTTTGAAGGGTTGTAGCCTGGCTTGGTTCACGGTTTAAGAAACAAAGGATAAAGGCTCAAAGTGTTTTGTACCCAACGGCTCTTCGTAATGTTCTTCAATCCTAAACTCAGTTAATTGTATGTTTGAACTCCAATTGAGTCTGGAATAACGTTTTTGTGATGGTTCAGACAAGTTGCGTTTGTCGGAAGGCGGTCATTTTTGCAACATTTTTCATGTTGTTGAGGATTTGAGTGACCTCTTTCTTTTGATTTATTAATCTCGGTTTTTGTCTGATTGTTCTTGTTTTTGAGATTGCAGTCAGTAGGACGCCCCGGTTTTCTTTAAGTCTCCTTCGTAGGTTTTGACTTAGTGGGCGTTTCTTTTGAGAGATAATGACTTCCTATTTGATAGGGAACCAATCACCATCTTTTGGTTCAGAAGGAATGTTTTCGATGTCATTTGTTGTGTACTGAACGCGCGTTTGAACTAACTGAGAGACTACCCTACCCCAGGTTTTGATTAAAGGTTTCAATTTGTGTAAAAAAGAAAACTTCTACTACTTTGGCTCGAAGGGGTTGACTAGGGAATATCTTCCTTATAACTCCAGTGTTTAGGATTTGAAAGAAATGCATGTACATCATCGGCAAGGTCTGTTTAAAAGCATATTGTATGAGATTATGGCATTGTTTTCGTCATCCTCCCTCTAAAGGCTTGCAACTTTTTGAAACAAGAGTTGAATATCATAAAGGGAGTAAAAAGCATAGTTTAAATATAATGAAAACGAGTGGATTAAATCAAGACAAACATATGCAATGCATTAATGAAACAAAGTTTAACATAGATAAGTGTTTGAACAATGAAATAAATTAGAAATTGAAGATTCAAAATGAACAAAAGATTTCAACGATTAGTCATAGGAGCAGTGATCATGTTTTGAGTCTCCAGAGGGTCAAACTCAATCTCCTTGGCATCAATAATTTCTTGGACCTTGTTCTTCAGAGCTTAACAGTTGTATGTGTCGTGTCCCGGACTATCAGAGTGGTATGCACACCTTTCATTGGGATGATAGGTAAGAGCGGAAGTGTTGGGGTTCCGGAGAGGAGCCTTTAACGTTATCAGCTCTGCCTTTAACATGTGTTGCAGTGCTTGATCCAGTGACATGTTGATCTTAGTGAATTTTCTTTTAGGCACTACCCCCTTACGCTGATACCCCTGTCTTTGTTGAGCATGCGTAGGATTAGAGATCAGGATTGCTCCTACGTGTTAGTCATGATGAATCTTTTAACCATACACAGCATTGGACTCTTTCTTCCCATTGTATGGCTTTTTCTGAGCATCAGAAGGTGTAACTCCTCGGATCTTTCCACTTTTGACACCATCTTCTACTCTTTCACCAGTCAGTATTAGCTCGGTGAACCCGGCCGAGGAACTTTTTATTAGGTGTTTGAACAAAGGTCCTGTCAAAGTTCCCATGAAGATTTTAATCAGATCCCTGTCAGTTAAAGGGAGATGCACTCTACCAGCCAAATCTCTTCACTCTTGGGTGTATCCTTTGAAGCTCTCGTTGGAACCCATGGTCATGTTTTGAAATTACACACGAGTTGGTGCAAGATCAGCGTTGTACTGGTACTTCTTATAGAAAGCAACAGCTAAATCCTCCCAGGTGTGGATACGAGAACTCTCCAATTGATAGAACCATTCAAGTTGAGTCCCTACTAGGCTCTCTTGGAAGAAATGGATCCAAAGCTTCAGATCGGTTGTGTATGGTTGAATCTTGCGGACATAAGACTTTAGGTGCATCTTAGGGCAAGAGACTCCATCGTACAGGACAAAGGTATGGATTTTGAACTTTGGCGGGATGACCACTCCATAAACCAAACCCATGTCTCCTAAATCCAAGCCAGGTATCTGCTGAATTTCCATAGCAATGAGGCAATCCTCTAACTGTTTATACTTGTCATCAGCGGGAGGATATTGTTCCTCAGATTAGTTAGCTTTGACTTCATCAATCTCCAGACTATTTTCTTCTTCATGACTATCCCCCATATTGGATAGAGTCTAAAGATCTAGAGTTCCCTTGACTGGTCCTTTAAGTCTTCTTCCCAAGTTTAGGATGTCTTCTGACTTCTTGGACTTTTTCTTCTTATCTTTCAGAAAAAAGAGTCTTCAGGTCCTCTTGCCCCTTAGCCAACGCCAGGAACATTTGTTGGAATTGAGTGTTTTGAGCTTGGAGATCTTTTACCCTTTGTTCCATATCCATCTTACTGAAATAAACAGTAGGAAGATAAGGAGACCTGTATGGGAGAAACCTGTCATGATATGATGCATGATATATGGATGCATGTTTTCAAGGATATCGCGGGGTTAGTAGTCACTTACAGTTTTGATTGGAGAAATTTGTATCAATGGATGTATTTTCACGAGAATTAAGCTCACCATATCAAGTGGGTTGTATCCCTTGACTCAAGTTATTGTACTTGATCTTTGACGATGTTTGGTTAGAGGAAAATAAATCCTCTTGTCCCTTGATAGACGTTTGGTTCAACGTGACCCTGCATCATAGGCCCTTGAGATCCTTGAAACGGTTATTGAAAATGCTAGGGTATGATGTTATGTACAAGTATGCAAAGTAACCCAGTTTATATACTAATAAACATATACACACAAAGCAGACAAATCCTTAGGTCTAGGCTTGCATGGGGTTTATAGCTAAGTACCCTCTTGAAGCTGCATTGGTTCAACCTGTCCTATAAATAGGTATCGGGTTCCAAGGGATTTCAATATCACTAATTTTTCCCACAAGCTTCATTCGGTAGGCGATTGACTCACAACCAAACAAAAGTCAGGAGTCAAATCTCAATGAGTGTAGCACCGAGTATCAACCAATTTTCAGCTTTACACCGAAACCGTCTATCTCACTACTTCCTAATGGCCAAGTTGGTCAAGTAAGGTTCTAAGGTCTGTTAGTGCTTCATGACGCTGCTCAGTGGCCCCGTATTCTCCTCATTTCAACACAAGGGATACTGGTACCAACAAATGCGTCACACTAACATAGCTATTGCTTAGACCATGTCGGTATACCCCGTACAGTTTCCATAATCTATTACTACTTACCTAAAAGGTGCCCCAGATCTGGGTAGAGGATCAAAACAAACCCAAACAAGGAACCAATAATGTAAAGCAAGCAATTCAAACAATGAAAGCAGGTAAAGGTGATATAGCCCTAAGGTAACCCCACTTTTAAATATGTCCCCAGCAGAGTCACCAGTTCTGTAACACGGTGGGAGAATTGACTTGGTTATTTTTTGTTTGATCACAAATGTTGCGGATAGAAAGAGTCGCCACCGACTTTCTTTTATCCAAAAGGAAAGGCTGAAAAGAACAGGAAAGACCTTTTAGAGATGTTTTCTTGAGTTCGGGGGGTAGATTATGAAAAGGGAAGGTATTAGAACCCTTTTCATCTGTAGTTATCTAGGGGCTCTTAGTTACTTCCTAGATCACTTGCTTTTGTTAGAAAATGTGTTTTGTGTGGTTTTTGAAAGTATTTTGAAAAGGCGCCATCGTTTAGGAAAATTTTGTAATAATTCTCGTTCGTAAGAATGTATACAAAGTGTTGATCTTTTGAAAAATGTTTCAAGTTTGCAAGTTGTTTTGAAAGTGTTGGTGTTTTTTTTGAAAATAGCAAGGATGTTTTTGGTTTGAAAATGATCAAGCAACTAGGAACATTCTACCTACTCAAAAGTCTTTCTTGTTTATTTCCTCTTTCCTTGGACATTATTATCTTACCATTGATTTGGTAAGAAATCCTATCTTTGGATGTAAAAGGGACGGGCATGGGTCATCGTATAGCCATGATTAGCAACGTTGTAAGATATCTTAGCATTTTGTTTAAGGGACTAAGATCATTTTAGAAAGGCAACTTTGATAGCGTCATCGAGGGACTATGATCTTGTATTTTTTATTTGCTTTTGTTAAGACACCCCACATGCATAATATGGTCATTATCATAAGGCAACAAAGTGGATTTACCCTAAGGGTGTAAGTGTGCAAGGGTATTAATTACATGCATTGTTTTGTCTTTGAATTAGGGTTTGCTAATTTGTTGATTTTAATATTTCCATACAAACCCTAATTTACTAGCATTTATATATAAAGCATTAAATTGCGGAAAATAAAAATACTAAGATATTACACCAATAGGGGAGGGGTGTACAAATTTACAAATGGGGAAACTCGAAGAAAATTAAATCTAAATATTTATTACAACCATATTGAACATTGTAGAAAATTGAAGATAAAATGCAAGAATGCAAAAATGGAAAAAGAAATTATTTTTATTTGGTTTTATGAAAGGTTTTAATCTTAACCTAATTAAAGAAAATGATTAAGGAAAATTAAATAAAATTAACTTAAACTAGTTAAGAAAAGAAATTAACTTAAAAAAAGGATTTTTAGGGTTTTTAAGAAAAAGGTTTTAAGAATGATATAAATATACATAAAAATTAATTAAAATAAACCTAAATTCTAAATTAATTTTAATTTACAAGAAAATAATATAATATAATAATTAAACCTAATTATCTAAATATTAATAAAAAAAAGAAATTAAATCGTTAAGAAAATTGTTTGTGTTCTTTTTAATTTTATAAAGCGAAATAAAATATGAGGACAAAAATAATAAAATAAATATTTTTTGGATTTTTCTATTAATAATAAAAAAATATATTTAGTAATAAAAATAATAGTAAGAAAATATGAAAGTAAAATAAAAATAAAAATGAAAGTGAAAATAAAGAAATAAAATGGGACAGGGTGGTATGAAATATAATCAGAGGGGAAAGGTTCAGCAGAAATAAAGGCCCAAGGAGGAGGAGGCCCAGCACCTGTACAAACAAAAAAAAGGAGATAAAAAACAGAAAATATGACAAAAAATGGTAAAACTGACGTTGGGGCTCAAACCCAGGTCCAAGGGGTGACAGGCGCACGCTTTAACCACTAGGGTGGTGATACGTCCATTAATATTGGCGCCACAATAAATACATAACACATATTTTGCACTGATTGTACTTCATCTTCAACCACCAACCAAAGGATTGCAAACTTGCTCATTCCTCAACCATTTTAAAAAATGTAAACATGAAACTGGTGCGTTTTTCCAACATGAATCCAACCATGTAACTAATTTAAGCTAACATTCAAAGATAAGGATGAATTTATGAAAGTACCAAATTCTGACCTAAACGTTTCAGCAAGTTCAAACTCAAAATTCTCCATGCTTAAGCAACATAAATGAAATATATGGACATGTATAGTTTTAGGGCAATGATATCTACATTCTATCTTCACAAATGCAAGCCTAACAATGCCTAAATAATGAGATAGAAGTTCAAGAAAAATACCTCAAAACTGGAAATTGTGAAATGAGTTTGAGCTTGTTTCAAGTGATGGTGATGATCATGTTAGCTTCCTTGGACCTCTAGGAAGCTAATGCAATGGCTGGCTTGAGCTGAAGGTGGCTGGAATAGTCTGGAGAAGTCCAACTGTGATGCTATGTTTTTGAACTTGGAAATTGGTGAAGATGTTGTTACAGTCGTGTAACTAGGATAGGGATGGCTTATGTATGATGTTTGGAAGCTTTTGGAAGCAAAAGGCCAAGAAACGCACGAGTAGTTTTTGATATTGGGATTTCTAGCCAGAATATGCAACAATGGAAGTCTGAGATGCAGTTCTGAGTTTTTGGTGAATTTTGGAGCTTGTGTATTTGTGTCTTAGCTTGCAAACAACTTGTGCATAATTAAGGAAAAGGTTGTAGCACTTGAGAGGGTCAGAAGTGCAAGATATAGAGTTATGGCTATCTTACTTGATTTTGAAGAAAAGTGGAAATATAGTTTCAAGGCAAAGTACAAGCATGGGCTGAATTATTAGAGGCTTTAGACAAGTTTCTTTTGGGTTATAGGTTGTGTGTGACCAGAAGAAAACAAGTGCAAAGCTCAAGAACTGATTTTGTGCATAAAAGCTACTTTTCCAAAATGGCAATGTACACTTTCTTCCCAAAATGGAATTAAGCATGGGCAATGCATTGAATGCTTAGATTAAAGCCTCTAACAGCTGTGCAAAACATTAATTATGGAGTTCCATGCAAGTTTAAGGCCTGCAAAGCAAAGATTGTGCAGCCTAGCATGGATTTTCATTCTTGTTCATCATGAAATTCTGCCTTGTAAAACAACTTGAAACCCTAACTTCTGACCTTTGATTCTCCTTGCTCAAAAATGATCTCAAGGAGTTCTTTGACATTTTGGAAAGCTAGTAATGTGCTAAACAATACCTTTTTGAATCACTTTTCCAAAATCCAAATGGAACTATGTGATACTTGGCCTAAAAGTTAGGTCAAAATCCTGACCAAAATGCATAAAATTTCACTAAGTGTAAAAGTTTCATGACCATGATTTCATGGATTAATAACTTGAAATCCAAGAATTTCTAGGAAGAGTTGTGTAAAGAAATTTTTTAGATCTCATTTAGATCTACAACTTTCATGTTGAAAGTTTCCTTTGAATCATCTTGCATCGTGGTGAAAAATTGGCTCAAAGTTGTGAAAAAATATGAAGTTTTCAACCCAGAAAAATTTCTAAGTTTAGAAATTTTGACTTTTCAAAATAAAATCTTGACTTTTTAATTTTTTGATGAACAAGTTTCATATTTTGACATATTTTGATGAATTGTGATCTTTGACACTTGATTTTGACCAAAAAGTCAAAGTTTGACTTTTCAGTGTACAGTTGACTTTGATCAGTTGACTGAAAATCAACTATTAATCAATTGATCTTGAGGGAATTTTTGAGCCATACCATTAGGTAAAAATGATGCATTTGAAACCTTGAGATCATCTCTCAAACCAATTAACCATTTTCTAGGTCAAAAAAAAATCAGAAATTGCCCTTTCTCAGTCAAAACCCTAATTTGACCATTTTGCCCTTTTGATGATCTGATAAAATTTCTTGAGGAATTATGGTCCAAACTTGACCAAATGACATATATGAGTTCACAATGTTGATATGGATAAACAATTGTGAAGTTTGTCTTTAAATTGACCACAATTGACTTTTCCCCAATACAACTGATTTTTAGGTCAACAGATCAATTGACTGAGCAAAAATGTGATCCAAGACTTGAAACTTTACATGAGCAATCTTGAGGGTCCATAATGATACATGAAAGTCATATGAGGTATTAAATGTTCAATTATCCTTGTGCAATCTCAAACCCTAATTTTCAGTCATTAGAGCTTGAGGAGGTGTCTTAAGCTAATCAACCCTAGTGCAGTCTTGAACCAAAGGAGATCTTGTGAGAAAAAACTTGATAAATGAGAGGGAAAATTTTGGGGTACAATAATTAGTTTTATTAAATATTTTCAATTAGCTTAATTAATTTGTGTGTTAATCATTTAATTGTTTAGTTTCTTTTTCGTTATTTGATTTTACCTTGCACACACATATGAGCTTTTAAATTATTTATTTCACATAAAAATGATTAAAAAAAATATTAGATATTATTTTATTTTATTTTAGTGGATTATTTGATTGATTTATGCAATGCACCTTTGGAAAACTCCATTAAACGATTAAATTTGGTTTGGTCATTTAATGTCGAGTTAGATGTTAGGATTGGAACCTTAGTATGATAACTTTAGGATAGAATTTCCCCATTTAAAAATCAAATTTGGGCCATTGATGCATAATACTTGGTTGTCTTTTGGGTCTAATGAAGACCTTGATTTGACTTTGCTATGGCTTGAGTTCTTTGAATTCGTCTAATGTTTGGTTTTCATCTGATTATTATGCATGAGTTTTAAACTACAAGGGAAAGGGATTGTGTATGTTGGCCTCTGGTCAAGTGCTTGCCTCTTGTGTGTTTGATTTTTCGTGTTCCCATCTTTTCTTTGTTTTCATATTTGGTCCCTAAGCCCTAATTTTCAAACTTGCACATCTTTCAATAAAAACATTTACTTTCTCAAGTGCATTTTCAAACTTCCTTTTCTTAATAAAATCTAAGACACCTTAAGCATCTCAAACTCTTTTCATAAGATTAAAAAACACAAAACTCATTCAAAACTTTTGCCACTGTGGCTTTTGTTTTAAAACCTTTTTCTCAAGAGATTAGACATGAATCATTTCCATAGTTGAGTTGTAATTCTCCTATCCCTGTTAAATTGATTGAAATGATGGTGATTATTCTCCATTTGAGAGAGTTAGTGGCATACTTGTTGATTCTATATCCAAGTTGGATCCATTCTTTTAATGTGATGCAAATATCCATATTTCTCATGTGTGTGGTAGATTAGTTTATTATTCTCCTTAAGATGACAAATTGTCTCTTCTTCTAAAATCAATCAACAAACAAACTTTCAAACCTTTTTTTAGTAGAACTATGTGGTTCTGATTTTACCGTTGCACATTGGAGGTACGTAGGCACGAAGCTCATTGAAGTTTTGCCAAATTAAAAAACAATAAAAAACATTTCTTTTCTCATCCCTCCACTCTTTTTCCAAACAACAAATTTTATCCAAATACACAGATATTCAAAGAGGTTCCTGCAGAGTATCGTAGATGTTTAGAGTGTTAATACCTTCCCATTGTATAACCAACCCCCATACCAAGATCTTTGTTTTATTAGGTTTGTTTAAAAACGTATGTGGGTTTTATTCGCTCTTTTCCCATTCCATGGGAAATAATAAAGTACGGTGGAGACTTTCACCTTGCGAGTTAAGTCAATCAACGACTTAATCTAAAATTTTCACCGCTTCACAACTAAACAACACAAAGCCTTAAGCATCAATACCCACTATGAATACTAGATCTAAATATATTTCTATATTTTAGAATATAACATATTTTTATCTTAGTTCGAGTTTTGAACCATATATGTCTATAGCAATCTGAACCCATTAAGATAAAAGGAAAAACAAAGATAACATAAATATAGATTCAAGCATAGATTATAAAAAACACCATGATTAATGAAAATACATATGAACATGATATACTTACATACAATCCCAACAAAAGATGGTTTTAAATACTTACATAGAAAAATACAAAAAGAAGAGACAAAATGAACCAACACCAACCTTAATGTCTAAACAACAATGCAAATCTATCTCCGGATCTTCAAGATGCATTCTCTCTTGTTGATTTCTAAGCATCTAACGCTCTAAAATTAGTGTTTCACCCTAAAATATGGTGGAAACCATAAAAATGGTGAAGCCCCTTTCTCAAAATTGGGTCACCCCCTAAAAAAATATGATTTGAACTCTATTTATACAGTTTGACACCGCAGATCACACATAGCCCTGTTAGAGCCCACTAAGTGTGCTTCCACTTATTGCACCAAACCGCCTTATTCTCCACACCGCGCTTAGCCCTAAATTTAGGGCTTAGCCCGCTACCTTCTGTTAAGAAAAATCCAAGCATGCTTAGCTCGACCTGTAGCTCTTTATTTCCATTCAAAAATGGAATCTTGAAGCTTTATTTTCCTTTCAACGCTCAATGCTTCAATAATGTAAACACTCCTTCAAAATAAGGCAAAAATGATTAATCTATACAATATTTACATGATACAACTATAAAACTATTATTTTCACTAAAGTTGAGGTTTAAACATGAATATGTAATGAATTGAGTTAAAAGGAACCATAAAAATATACTAAATATTAACACAATTTGGCCCCTAACATCAGCGCCAACGTACTGGAAACATTTCTTAGGTATGATGAAATGCTACAAAAGACAATTCTAGAAATAGGTGGTGAACCAAGTGAAAAGAGGAAAAATTAAGTGTTGGAGCCTTAAAAATATGGGAAAATGAGATCCTGACTACCTGACGACCAGGTCGTCAGCTAACTGACGGTCGTCAATCAAATTAAAAAAAAACTAACGGGCAAGTCATCATGCTCCTGACGCCCATCAGAGTGTCAAGGCAGCGTTTGACAATCCTGTTTTGGTCGAACTTCCCATTTAATCTTTTTTTTTTTACAATTTTAAGGTTTTTAAATATCCACTCACACAAAATTATTCTGATTCTCTCACCTCTTCACCTTAAGACCCGAACCTCTCACCCTTATTTTTAAAAATTCATCTTCTTCATTTCTACCTCTCTAAAACTCCATTGAAGATCGACTTTAAACCTCGTTTCTTGCGCAAAACCAAAACCGTGACCACCAAAATACTCCCAATTTCCCTCCATAATAATATTCCACCAAAAAAACTCAAACTTTATCCCAAATCCGAATTTGGGTTTTTCCATCCACTCCCCCACCAACTCTGAATTTTTCACTATTTTCCATAGAAAAACCATCCAAAAATGCCTCTAACATATGAGGTTGATTACATGGGATTCAAGTTTAGCACAAGTGATGTTGGAGCAGAACAAAGGAACCGGTTCGACTACCTTTTTTGGTGTATGGTTATTCCCACTAGGTATGATGATGACCATTGTCTTAGATCATTGGGTATGTATATCAGTGTGTATTTTATGCTCAAAAAAATAGGTTCGATCTATTTCGTATATCTTAGGCATCCTACCTATGAGAGGCTCAAACTTGAGTTTCTCAGCTCGTACAATTATGTTCCACACCCTTTGAGAAACAACTTAATTTCCACTATTAGGTTCTCAATGTTTAACAAAGATTAGACTTTTTAGTCAGGACCAAATAGCCTCCATGTTGAAATTTCAGTGTGCAGCCAATATCCCTTGTGAGCTCCCCCAAGTGGGACCATTTACGCAAGAGTATGGTAACTTATGGTAGAGGCTGACCGGGGAATTTGCTTTTGATATGGAAGGGAATAATTATTAACACGTCCATGCCCCCGTGATTCGATACTTTGAAAATATTTTAGAAAACTTTATTTTAGGTCGCAGGGACAGTGGAAATGTGAATATGAAAGACCTTTTCTTCATAGATTGTGTGTTTAGGCATAGTCAGATTAATTCAATCGCATTTATTCTTTCTCACATTCATAATGTTGCTAAGTGTTGTACCCCAAAATTTTCCCTCTCATTTTTCAAGAATTTACTCACAAGATCTCCTTGGGCTCAAGACTGCACTAGAGTTTGATCAGCTCAAGACACCTCCTCAAACACTAATGACCAAGATTAGGGTTTGAGTTTGCACAAGGATTTTTGAATGTCCAATGTCCTATGTGACTTTCATGGATCATTATGGACCCCCAATATTACACATGTCAAGTTTCAATCCTTGGATCACATTTTTTATCAGTCAATTGAGCAGTTGACCTAAAATTAGTTGTATTGGGGAAAAAGTCAACCATGGCCAATTTACAGTCAAACTTAATAATTCTTGATCCACATCAATAGTTTAAACTCATATGTATCATTTGATCAAATTTGGACCACTCCTCAAGAAATTTGATCAAATCTCCAAAAGGGCAAAATGGTCAAAATTAGGATTTTGACTGAGAAAGGGCAATTTCTGATTTTTAACCTGGAAAATGGTCAATTGGTTTAAGGCATAATCTAAAGAGTCCAATTGTATCATTTTGACCTAATGGAATGGTTTAAAACATTTCAAGTCCATTGGATTGACAGATGAATTTTGCAGTCAACTGATCAAAAGTCAATTGTATGTTGAAAAGTCAAACTTTGACTTTTCGGTCAAATTCAAGTGCCAAAGATCATAATTCATCAAAACATGTCAAAATATGAAACTTATTCAACAAGAAATCAAAAAGTCAAGATTTCATTTTGAAAAGTCAAAATTTCTAAACTTAGAAAATTTTCTAAGTGTTGGAAATTTCATGTTTTTTCATAACTTTGAACAAACTTTTCACTATGATGCAAGATGATTCAAGAGGAATTCCAACATGAAAGTTGTATATCTCCATGAAATCTACAAATTTTATTTACACAACTCCTTCCAAAAATTCTTGGATCTCAAGTTATAATTTTATGAACATAAGGTCATGAAACTAAACACTTAGTGAAATTTTGCCCTAATTTGGTCAGGATTTTAACCTAACTTCATGGAACTTTTTCATATAGTTACAAGGGGAATGTTCAAAAGCAATTCAAATATGGGTTGTAGAGCACATTGCAAGATTTCCAAAATGTCAAATAACTCCTTGATATCATTCTTGAGGAGGGAGAATCGAAGAGATGAAATTAGGGTTTTGTCACTTGAATTACAAGTCATTTTTTATGAACACTTGAACCAAATCCATAGACATGCTGCATAATATCACTTTGCAAGCTTCTAACTTGAAATTCACTCCTTAATTAAATGTTCACCCAACATATGGAGCCATTTTCCAAGCATTTGAACCATTATCCAAGTTGCATTTCCATTAATGGCACAAAGTTAACATTGCCATTCTTGTAAAGCAAGCTTTTTGCATAAAGTCTATTCTAGAGCCTCTAACTTGTTCCCTCTGATCAAACTCCATCCACAAAGTTAGAAGCAAGCTTGCTTAAAGCATAACCACTATATGAACCAAGTACAAGGCACAGAAACTTGTTTTGTCAAAAAAATTCACATGTTGAGCTTAAACATGTAAATTTAAATTCTGATCAACTAGAGCACTCCAAACTTGTTGCTTATAAATAGAGTCACTATATTTGAGTTAAAGGATGAGTTTTTTACCCTGAAACACTCCCAAATTCCCTTTATCCAGAAATTGCACAAAAACTCCATTGATACACAGTTCTAACCTTAAACTTGTATCTCTCATTTCCCACGTGCATTTTCCCTCAAATTCATTCCTAAAGCTTCCTTACATCAAATACAACTCATCCCCATCCTTATTCTTGAAATGTAACACCATTTACCATAACCTCCATAACCAAAAAACAGAGTCTGCAACTTGACTTCTCTAGGCCATTTCAGCCACTCTCAACTCAAGTAAACCATTACATTAGCTTCCTAGGGACTTGAGGAAGCTAGCCTGATCATCACCACTGCCTGAAACAAGCTCAAATCCATTTCACGATTTCCAGTTTTGAGGTATTTTTCATGAACTTCTATCTTCATATTTAGGCTTTATTAGACTTGCATTTGTGAAGATAAAATGTAGACATCATTGCCCTGAAACTATACATGTCCATAGATTTCATTTATTTTGATTGAGCTAGGAGAATTTTGAGTTTGAACTTTCTGAAATGGTCAGAATTTGGTACTTTTAGAAATTCTCATTCATCTTTGATTTATAGCTTATGATTTTTATATGGTTGAATTCGTATGAAAAAATGGAGCAACTTTCATGTTTGCATATTTCATTTTTATTGAGAAATGAGCAAGTTACAGGAACCAAGGCTGGAGGTTGAAGATGAAGTTACATTCAGGACTTGATTTGTGTTATATGTTTATTATTTCACCAATGTTAACAGATGTACAGCCACCCCAGTGGCAAAGTTAGCGCGTGTATGTGTGGGAGGTCATGGGTTCAACACCCAACGCTACCTTTTCTCATTTTTTTAACGTTTTCTTTCTTTTTGCCAGCAATAATCAGCGCTTGGGCCTCCTTGGCTGGGCCTAACAAATTTTCTCCATTTTCGCCCCCTGTTTACTTTTGCATACTGATCCAAACTGTTGTACCCCAATTTTCCCCCCTAAGATTCCCCTACCATATCATGTCAACTTGATCATAACAAAATCACATTAGGGTTGGTTCTTCCTCTTTTTTAGATCTCCTATCTTTAAGTTTGATCTTGAGGAATCTCCAAGCACCTTAGTTGTGTATTTTGTATATGCATTGATAATTAACCTCTAACCAAAATACAAAAAAATATTTGTCTTTGCCTTTGCAAATTTGTGTTTTGTAGGTACCAAGTCGAAGCATCCAACAAATAAGGTTTTCCGGTATTATTTCCCTAAAAATCTCTTTTTTTTGCAAAGAAAAAATCAAAAAAATTTAGCATGCTTTGACACATACATGTTATGTTTCGACTCATGCAAGTTGATTTATTATGTATTCTGTCGAAGGCAGCTTGCATCGAACCATAGAAGCTTGTGTCGAAGGTAGCTTGCATCGACCCATAGAAGCTTGTGTCGAAGGCAGCTTGCATTGACCCATAGAAGCTTGTGTCGAAGGCAGCTTGCATCGACCCATAGAAGCTTGTGTTGAAGGCAGCTTGCATCGACCCATAGAAGCTTGTGTCGAAGGCAGCTTGCATTGACCTATAGAGGCTTGTTTTGACTCATGCAAGTTGTTTGATTCTGTGTTGTGTTGAAGTATCAGTATGCATCGACCCATAGAGGCATGTATCGACCCATCCTGCTTTGTATAACTAGCATGTGTCGACACATACATGTTATGTATCGACTCATCCTGCTTTGTATAACTAGCATGTGTCGACACATACATGTTATGTATCGACTCATCCTTATTTGTATAACTAGCATGTGTCGACACATGCACGTTATGTATCGACTTATCCTGTTGTGTATAACTAGCATGTGTCGACACATGCGTGTTATGTATCGACTCATGCAAATTGATGGATTCTGTAATGTTTTGAAATAGCAGCTTGTATCGACCCATAGAAGCTTGCGTCGACTCATGCTATGTTATACAACTAGCATGTGTCGACGCATACGACTCTTGTGTCGACTCATAACAGCAAAATACACGTGATTTTTGAAAAAGCCAGCAATTTCAAATCTGTCATCTTTTTGGCTCCAATTTTTCTGCATAATTAGAAAATTATATCATTAATTCAATTTTTGGCTCCAAGAATCAATTACAAAATTACCACTAATCCCAATCCTAAACTCTATAAATAGAGCCCTCATCTTATTCAAATTACAAGCTTTTGATAGCCAAAATCACTTTGCTAAAAAATCTCTCAATTCTCTCCATCTACCAAATTCACTCAAAGCTCCATTTTCAAAAAGTTAGTAAGCTTTGCATTGAAGCTTACTAATATTTGAGCTAAACCTTCATCCAAACCCTTTTTCTTCATCAATTCTCTACATCCAAGATTTGGTAATTGATTCTTGTTGTTGAATTGAAGGAAATTCTGGAAGTTGTTTGATAATTCTCTAATTCTACCTTTGGTAAGTTGGATCATCATCTTTCACAATATGATCTCTTGTGGATTTCTGGTTTTGATTCATTGAGCACTATTTTATGATTCCATTAGTGCTATTTTCTCATACTTTGATGGAATTTTCATGCTCAATTGGATCCATGATCATAAGGTGTTTGATGAAAAGTTGGAACAAGAATTTGATCCTTGAGATGCTGTTTTCGACTGATTTTAACAGCTTGCAATCAATTGTTGTAACATTGCAATAGTTTGTCACATAAAGTTGATTTGAAAAAAACTACACTGATGCAATTGGTAGCTGTCGAAGCACAATTGATTGTAACAGTGTCGAAAATACTTTTTCTGCCTTATTTTAGGGTTGTTTCGACTCAAATATTTTTCTACTCACTTCTTTGATTGTTGGTTTGGATTGCCATTTTAATTGTCCAATTTGTCTTTAAACTCAATGGACTTTGCGATGTAGATGAAGTTGGATAAATGTTCATCAATTCAAATCTACCAAAGAGTGAATTATTTAATTCATTTTTGGTGCTTTCGATTAATTATATGTTTAGTGCTTTAATCCATCTAGAGGAGTGGTTGAATTTAAAGATGAAAGAATTTTGAGATGGTGATCCAAATTAGCTTATCATTCCCCTCCCTCTTCATCTTATCCCTTTCTTTTTTAATTGTGCTACATGTTAAGGGATGGTGATCTCTATATCATTTATCCAAACATGAAGTACATAGATTGCTATTGACCGACCTCAAAATAGGTGCGACTTCTACATAAGTCCACTTACGATTGCTTAACATAACGCTAAATTTTGTCCCGATTCGAATAAATGATCATTCGTGGCCCGAACTTATGATTGTAAGCCCAAGTATGTTAATTTGATCTCTTTGATCCAATAACCTTGAGATTCATTGTGTGGAGGCTTTGTTTATACCAATCCTCTAATGGATCTACAACACCTTTGGTCAACGCGGATCACTTAAACATCATTGATCATTAAATATTACTTTTTTGAGGATTCCAAAATGGATGATATACTTGACAAAAAGCAAATGCAACTTGTTGTGTGGAGGCTTTAGTTCTACCAATCCTCTAATGAGTTCCAAATGCAAGTTTCAAGATGGTAATCCAACTAACTACTAATTTCTAACAATTGACTTTACTTTATGCTTTTATTTTTTATGCTTTATGTACCATTTAATTTAAGCATTTACATTTCATGCCTTTTTTTTTTATTTTTTGCTCACTTGAGCATTTATTCTTATTCCATTTTTATTTTGCTCACTTGAGCATTTACTTTTATGTCATTTTTTTATTTTGCTCACTTGAGCTTTTCTTTTCCTTTTAAAGACACCTAATAATCAACATGAACCATAAAAATCTTTAATGATACTTGGACTATTTGGTTACTATCCTTGGCATTATGGAGTATTGGACTTCTTGGACTTAGGATTAGAGACCTTGGCCTCTCTTGGAAACCCTGTGATCTTATCTGATTATTTTGTCTGGAGTTCTTGAGGTTTACCTCAAGACATTGGGTTGTTTGTTTGTTTTGTGTGCAGGTTATTATGATTACATACTCTGTTTGTAATCTGGAATTCACCCGTATACAACCGTTACTCTGCCCAATTTTTGCGAAGACTTAATACACTTGAAGTTTGGTTCTCTCAACATGTCTAGTATCTTTGCTTGCTTGGTTTCAATCCGAAGAATGGGAATTCTATATTGACTCATAATGTCAAGTATTGGCTTCTTGTTGGTTAGATGGTCCTTATCCTTAGCTTTTACCTTATGCTTTAGGATAGCCTCTTCTTCTCCTCCCATCTTCTTTAATTTCAAAAAAATCTTCTCTCTCCTTTTAAAAACTCTTCTTATTTCTAAACTTGAAACACTTTCATAATAAACTTGGACTTAGGTCCATGCATTTTCAAAATATTTTCATAAATAAATTCTAATCAATTTAATAATACCTTGACATTTTTGTGAGAAGACTAAAAGTCAATCAATCTCATTTCAAACCATTTTTGCCACTTTGGCTTTTTATTTTAAAACTTTTCTTAAAAGACTAGACTCTTGTCAATCCTTGTAGTGATGCAAACAACTATACTTCTACATTATGTAGTAAAGAGAGATATTTTCAACTTGGGTGTTGAGTGAGGCATTGTTGATTTTAAAATCCAAGCCATATCCTCCACTTTGAGATGATGCAAATTCTCCTTTCTCATGATTGTGGATAGTAAGTATGTTTTCCACACGGACAATGACGATGATGTCTTATCTCATAAAATTAACCAACACACTTGTGTTTCAAATTTTTAAAAGAGGAACTACGTGTACCCTGATCCCCTATTGCATGAAAGGTGGTACGTAGGCACTAAAGGTTCGCAACTGCGGCGGGTGCAAAAATCATAAAAATATTTCTTTTCTCACCTCCACCGTCCATTTTATATATAACACATTTTTATAGCCAAAATATACAGATTTTTCAAAGAGGTTCCTGTGGAGTACCGTAGATGTTTAGGGTGTTAATACCTTCCCTTTGCATAACCAACCCCCTTACCTTGAATCTTTCCCCCTTTTTTTTGGGTTATTCGCTCTTTTCCCATTCCTTTGGAAACAATAAAGCGCGGTGGCGATTTTTATTTTGATTTGTATAAAGTCTAGTCAATCCAATGGCTTAGTCTTGAACATTTCGACCGCTACAGAAAAATGGCGACTTCACTGGGGAAAGATTGACCTCTTGCTGGTCCATCCCTAAGTGGGTTGAGCCTATCTTTGTTTATATCTGTATATGTGTTATTGTGTTAATGTGTTATATTTTCTATATATGTTTGTCTGGATTTTCCTGGTTTATAGGGTGCTTGGTGATTACTCATAAGTCCTATACTCGGACTTGGGAAAACTTTAAGATAGGACGGGCGGTATAATCATGTTAACTTTGAGGGAGTAATCCCAAAAAAGGAGGCATGAGATCCCCCACTCAGTGGAGGCCCCTTTGACTGTAGTGTCATTTACCGAGTAATCGGGAAGATGTACTGCTTTCGACCTGGGAGCCTGCTGAAGCTGAGGACCGTAGATTACCTAACCCATCTTGGCCTTTTAGGTGTAGTGCGGAAGCTATGACGGAGTAATCCGGAAATAGTTGTCACGCGATACTATGCTCGGACGAGTCTTTCTTGAGAATATTACTAATTACCGAGTTAATCGGGAAGTTGGTAATATCCGAAGGAAAGATGTAGACTCTGGGAACCTCTTAGAACCTTATTCGGAAGGTGATAACTTTTTAGACCAATACCTTATGGGTAGTACCTTCGACCTCATGCTCGTGACGTTGAACCTATAAACACTATATATGTGATCTTGTGTGTGATTGTTACATCATGCATCCATGCACTCATAAGCATCTTTTGAAGAAAAGAATATTTCAAGGGATTTAAAGGTTGACTATTTGTGAATATCTCAGGTACTTTTAAACCATGGAATCTGGAAAGAGAAAGACCGGGAAATATAGTTTCAAGGATTCTAAGATAGATGATTTGATCAGTCTAATTCCTGAGATCGAGTGTTCTGCAGACTTTCGGAAGAAGTATGGATCCATTATTCCTCTCATGAAGCTGAAGATGAAGGAGGGTATTCTCTCAACTTTGGTCCAGTTCTATGATCTGGTGTATCACTGCTTTACTTTTCCCGATTATCAGTTGATTCCAACACTGGAAGAGTATTCCTATCTATTGGATTTACCTGTTACCGATCGTGTTCCTTTTACTGGTTTAGAGGGTGAGCCAAAACCACATGAGATTGTTGCTTTGATTCATCTGGGGAAGTATGAGGTGGAAGCCCATATGACTACCAAAGGAGGGATTAGAGGATTACCAGCTCAGTTCTTATTAGAGAAAGCTCGTTACTTTGCCAGGATGAAGAGTATGGTTGCTTTTGAGGCCATCTTTGCTTTACTCGCCTATGGATTATTCTTATTTCCTAATGTGGACAAGTTTGTCGACATTAACGCTATCAGGATTTTCATGATTGGAAACCCGGTTCCTACACTGTTAGTTGATTATTATTACTTTGTTCATCTTCGGAGTTCCTATCATGGAGGAATGATTATCTGTTGCACGCCTTTGTTGTACCGATGGTTTATCTCTCATATGCCTTAGTCTGATGCTTTTTGGGATGTCAAGAAAGAACCCCGTTGGGCTCCTAAGATCATGGCACTTACTCACTCGAATACTGATTGGTATCTGTTGTACCCCAAAATTTTCCCTCCCATATTCCTCAAGATTTGTCAAGAATAATCTTCAAATTACTCAAAATTGCTCAAGAGGTTGTACAGTCAAACCATCTCCTAAGCTAGCTGAAATTAGGGTTTTGGTTCTTTCAAGGAATTTGAGGTTTTCAATGGTTCAATCAAGTCTCATAGGCCTATATACATCCTCAAGCACCTACATGTCAAGTTTCAAGACTCACAGTGCCAATTTGCACAGTCAAAAGCTCCATTTGACCTACAGTCAACTACAAGGGAAAAATAGTCATTTTTGCAGTCAAAAGTCAGAATTTTTCGTCAACATCTTATTTTGAGTCCACAATCATCATTTGATCAAGTCTTGATCACGATTCCTCAAGAATATCTCAAAAATCATCAAGATGCAAAAAGTTACTATTTTTGGACAGTAGAAAAGTCAACTGTATCTTGACCAGGGCATAACTTTTTCATGGTTCATCAGAAAAATCCCATCCAATGCTCATTTTGAAGGGGATGTAATTTCCTACAATCCATCTTCAGACTCCAAATTCAAGAAATTCTCTCACAAAAAGTTATCAATTTCAACATTATAGGTCAAATTCAAAAGTCAACAAAAGTGCACTTTAAGTCAAAGGCCATAACTTGAGATTGGTACATCCAAATGACATGGGACCAAAGGCATTGGTTAGAGGACTTCAAGAGATTTCCAAAATGTCCAAGAACATGTTCATATGATCAAAATTGAGCAAGTTGTGCATTGTAGAAGTTGGGAAATTTTCATGAATTTGCAAAAGTCAACTTTGCTCAAAACACCTTATTTTTGCTAATGGGCCTCAAATCTCTTCTTGAAACTTCATCCATGGCCTATGCACGACCCATCAAGCTTAATTGAATTTATTTTCTTATTTTTATTGATTAACTGGATTTTTAATTAATATTAATTCATTTAATTAATTTAAATTGTAGGAAAATGCAAGATTTGATTTTTCAATCAATTTGTGAAGCAAATATGGTCAAGATAGGCTGGCAATTTCGTGCACAAAGTCAAAGATACAAAATATCCAAATTTGGCAACATTTTCCAATCATGAAAAATCAAAAATATTTGATTTTCAATCAAAGATCTAATAATCATTGCAATGGATTCTTGCTCAAGTTTTTGACCTAATTCGTTTCCTCTATATACATGCAAGCAAATCCTAACCTCATGGACATGAGAAAGCTGCAGAAAAAAGCCATAGCATATTGAAAGAATTCCAAGAAAATTGAAAACTGGTTTTTGTATTCTAGGGCGATTTAAGAGTTTTTATTGATTCCAATACATTGCAGGAGATCCCAGGAAGGTTTTGCGATCAAATTCAGACCTTAAAGCCCAAGAAATCACTGAAAACAGAATCACGGTTTGCACTTATTTTCCAAAATCGTATTGTCGAATTAATGCATATTTAACATGTTTTCTTGATTGTTTTGTGTTGCTAGGAACCATACGAAGCTAATGGTATCATTTAATTGAATTATAATGCACTAAATTACAAGATGCCATGAACGATTTCTAGGGTTCTTAAGCTTTGAAATTGGGGCTTTCTGAACCAGGAAAAATTAGAACTCATAAGGCACATGGTTGGAATCATGAGAACCAGACGAACCTAACCCACCTATCGTGAAATATTTATGCTTGTTGTAGCTCTAATCGTTATTTTTCCTCGCAGCATATTATGGGGGTTAAAAACCCCCGCATCTGATATTACTTTTACAAGGCAAACGGAGAAGATGACTAGGTGTTAGCCTCCCATTGGTTAATTTGAAAACACGCGCGTTTTTTCTTTTGTACAGCATATTTATATGTTTATTAATATACTGATTGTTTATTATCCTAATAATAACTAAAGCAGGTGGTTGGAGTGGTTGAGCGTATTAGCATATGAGCTTTGGGACCTGGGTTCGAATCCCAGGTCCCCCAAAATATTTATTCTCCTTTTTCTTCATATAATCACATGCAGGGTTCAAGAGGAAGTCCATCGTATACCTCACATTCCAGCGCGCCAAGTGGCCTCAAACTCAAATCCCATGGCCTAGATTGAAAGACTAGCATACTCCCCAGTCAACCAGCGCATAGACAATCTCAATGGTCAAACAGGCTAATGCATAATGGGCTTCAGAAATTGCTTTCTCACCACAGAATTGGGCCAACACCCCCCATGGGTTATTCTTTTTTCTCTTTTTATATTTTCTATTTAACTATTTTTATTATTAATTATTATTATTATTAGTTAATTAATCAAATTAATTTTTTTCATAATAAATTCAGAAAACTAAAATATAATATTTTTATTATTATTATTTATTAATTTCACCCTTTATTATTTTTGTAAATAAATACTAGCATCATTAATTTAGTTTAATTAGGGTTAATTTTAACTTTTTTTTTCAATAATTTAAAATCAACATAGAATTAGGGTTTTTTTTTTTACAATTTTAATCCTTTTGTTTTTATTTCCTTAAAACATTAAAAAACCAAAAAAATATTTCTTTTAATTAATTAATTAGTTTTAGGTTTAATTTAATTTAATGCAAAATAACAAAAACTCTTTCTTTCCCAAAAAAAGGGTCAAAACCCTAAGGACTTCTCCGATCCAATTTTCTCTCGCGCGTATGTTTGTTTTATTAATTTTTTATCCATATTTATGTAATTGCTCCGAGGATGTAATAGCTTTAATTAGGACTTTTTATCGCTTTCATTTAATTTCCGCAATTTACTTTTTCAAGGGTTTGCTTTTGGCGATGTAAATACCCGACGCCTTGTAATAGCGTAGATTTATTTTCTGCAACTATTAACTGTTAGATGTATGTTAATTAGGTTATGCATGACAAGACTTATCTCTGAAATTAAAATCAACCCGTAGCTCGCCATAACATGTGCAAAGATAACATAACTGAAACCTGACACACTCGCACATGCCACTCTTAGGGTACGCCTCACTTGGTTGCCTCGACGTGGTCATTGAGTATAGGGTGTCTTAGAGGTCGCCCTCCTGTCTAAAGATCAAAGTTGCCTCGAAACGGTTGCCTCGGATAAAAACGATCTAAGACATTAGGGTTACCGCTAAGGCGTCCTACTATTGCTTTGGTGACCACATGTCCCTATAATCAAATTGACCCAAAAACTTCAACGATGGTGCTACCTACTTCTCAATAGTGGGATAGTACTGTCTAAAGGACATTTACATAGCTTAATTTCTTTTGAGTAGGTAGAGGTTCTCAGGTACTTGCTCTTTCAAAACAAAAATACTTTTCGCACTTACACTTTTCAAACAAAAGTTTTCAAACAAACACTTCACACACTCTTGAGGACAGATACAAGAGTTAAATCGAAGTTTTCAAAACAAACTTTTTCAAAACCCACAGACACAAGAAAAGCAAAACATTTTTGAAAACATAGTGAGCAAGTACCTAAGAGCCCGTGGATAACCATGGATAGAAAGGGTGCTAACACCTTCCCTTTCTATAAACTACCTCCCGAACCGAGAAACATCTCGAAAAGGAATTTTGTTGTGCTTTTGTCCTTTCCTTGTTGGAGAAAATAAAAGACGGTGGCGACTCTTGCTTACCGCGACATTTCGCGAACCAGCATTCCAAAACAGTCAGTTCTATTTCCACCGATCACAGAACTGGCGACTCTGCTGGGGACTATTATAAGTGAGGTGTACCTTAGGATTAGATCACCATGTTTTCAATTGTATGCCTTGAATGCTTTAATATTGTGGGCTTGTATCGGAGTTTTATAGATCCTAACCCGGATCTGGGGATACCCTTTAGAAGTAGCAACAAACTGTGAGGGAACTGTGCGGGGTATACCGACATGGTTGAAGCAGTATCTACGTTGATGTGGCACTTTGGTGAGTACCGGTAACCCTTGAGTCAAGTCAAGGAGAGTACGGGGCCGCCGTGTGGTGTCGTGAAGCATGAACTGACCTTAGAACCTTACTTGACCATCCTGGCCTCTTTAGGGGTAGTGAGATGACCGACTTTGGTGCAGTCCGAAGTTGGTAGATACTCGATACTACACTCATTGAGGGTTGTTTTCTTGGAATATTTTGGTTGCCAGTTAAGTGGCTAAATCAAAACAATGAACATAGAAAAAAATCCAATAATATTGAGCTCCTTAGAACCCGGTTACTATTCATAGGATAGGTTTTGAGCCAACTAACTTTAAGAGGGTACTTACCTACGAACCCCATGCAAGCCTAAACCTAAGGACTTGTTTGCTTTGTGTGAATATGACTGTCTGTATATACAATTGATTACTTTTGAATCCATGTACATAACATCATAAAGCATCATATGCATCTGCTAACCATTTCAAGGGTTCGGATCTTCATCTTTGTTCTTGTTTGTAGGACATGGAGTCTCTCCGCAGGAAAACAATTCAGGTCAACCTTGTAAGGATCCCTCCTCAACTCAAGGAGCTTACATCTAGGATTCCCGAGAACTCTCTCTTTAGTGAAAAACATGGTAGACTCATCAGCTTGGTCAACACCAACATTGAAGAAGACATGATGAAAGTTCTCTTCCAATTCTTTGACCCCTTACACCACTGTTTTACATTCCCGGATTATCAATTGGTGCCTACTTTGGAGGAACTTTCTCAACTTCTGAGAATTCCTATTCTTAGTCAACTACCCTACAACGGTACGGAAAAGGAACTAAAACTCGAAGAGGTTGCTCAAGCATTACATCTGCAACCATCTGACATCAAGGGGCATTGGGAAATCAGAAGTGGTATCAAGGGATTCTTGGCAAAGTTCCTGTTTGAGAAGGCACAAGAATGTTGGAATTCTCTTGATCTACAAGCCTTTGAAGAGATTGTGGCACTCCTTGTCTATGGGTTGGTGTTGTTCCCAAATCCTGATCAACTTATAGATATAAATGCTGTCAAGATTTTTATGTCCAGTAATCCCATACCTACATTGCTTGGGGACATCCTCCACTCATTTTACACACTAACAATGAGGAAAAGAGGTGTTCTCATGTGTTGTACTCCTCTCCTAGCAAGGTGGTTTATTTCGCACCTTCCACAATCAGTTTTGAAGAACGAGCAGGGTTTAAGGTGGTCACAACGATTGATGACCCTCACACATTCTGATATACATTGGTGTTCTCGGTCTAGAGAAAATGTCACTATCATTGATCGTTGCGGAGAATTTCCTAATGTTCCTTTACTTGGAATTAGAGGAGGCATTACCTACAACCCCTGTCTGGCTTTGAGACAATTTGGATATGCTCGGAGGGATGGCCCTCATGACATGCTGATTCCTGACATAGTTTTTGACTTCGACAATGATGCGCAAGGACTTCGACAAAGATTCATCAGAGCTTGGATGATGCCTAACAAGGTAGATAGTAAGACACTGGGGCACAAGAACTCCATCCCCCTTGAGCCTTACCTCAAGTGGGTACGAACCCGCTCCCAGAAGCTTATGATGCCATATCCTCACATTCTCCCCGTGATCAAAGAGCCTGTTACGGAAGGAGAGGTTCCATACACCATTCTACATCCTGACATGCCAACATCATGGGAAGAAATGCAAAAGAGCTGGATCCAACTCAAGGAAGAACGAAATGCTTTTGAAGCCAGCTTACATGCCAGTGAGAAGAAGGTTCTGGAGCTCACCCTCCTACTTCACGAGGAAAAGACCCTCAACACTTACATTAAGTATTGTGTAATATTTCGCCCATGAGGCACTGATGTACTAAACAAATTACTTCTTAATATGACGTGTGTTCCTTTTTTTTGTCTACAACGAATTTGAATTTCCGAACCTTTGAATGCATTGCATAAATAACATACCATTCATCATATGCATCACAGGTACCCTTTTTACAGGTCACTTATCTTCTTCGCTGTTTATTTCAGCAATCATCATGTCTACTGAACCATCCACTGAACAAGCTATCAAGGCCCTCTAGGCCCAGAATGCCCAGTTCCAAGAGTTGGTTATGAGCCTAGCCAAGTGTCAACAGGAGTTGAAGACTCTGATTCTGAAGAAGAAGAAGAAGAGGACCATCTTATTCAACACTGGACGCAGATTTGGGAATGGATTACAGAATGAGGTTGAGCTGACTACTTCATCTGTAGGAAAAGACAGTCCCCAAGAGAGAAGGGTTCCTAGTCCCGTGGTCTCCGACAACGAGACGGATTATGATGAAGAGTAGTACCCTCCTGCTGAGGATAGGTACAAACAATTGGAGGACCGCTTAAGTGCTATGGAGATACAGAATGTGCCCGGGTTAGACTTTGGAGACCTAGGCTTATCCTCTGGGGTGGTGATTCCCCATAAGTTCAAGGCACCTGCTTTTGCCAAATACGACGGAAATTCCTGCCCAAAGTTGCACCTCCGGTCGTATGTAAGGAAGATCCAACCTTACACTCCTGACAAGAATTTGTGGATCCATTTCTTCCAGGATAGTCTTTCAGGGACTCAGCTCGAGTGGTTCTATCAGCTGGATGGAGCCAGTATCCGTAACTGGGAGGATTTGGCTACTGCGTTCTATAAGCAATACCAGTATAATTCCAACCTCGCTCCTACGCGTACCCAACTCCAGGGTATGTCACTAGGGACGGGTGAAGGATTTAAAGAGTATGCTCAAAAGTGGAGAGATCTTGCTGGAAGGGTGCAGCCACCTTTAACTGACCGTGAGCTTGTTGATATGTTCTTGGGGACCCTGTCTGGTCCGTTCTTCAACCATTTGATTGGAAATACTTCTGCCGGGTTTACAGACCTTATCTTGACTGGTGAGAGAATAGAAGCTGGTATCAAGTCTGGGAAGATACAGAAAGGTGCCTTCTTGAGCACTGAAAAGAATCCATTCAAGAAGGAATCCAGTGTTGTCTATGGTTCAAGGAGACAGAATAAACCAGAACGCCGCCAAGCTGTAAACGCGGTGGTTATTTCAAAACCTGCTGCTGCTCCTCATCATCACAACCAGCAAAGGGGGGAGAGACCTCGAAGGCAGTTTACTCGTCTCAGTATGACCCTGTCTCAGATATTGCCGCAACTACTGACAACCAATCTGGTGACTATAAAAGAAGCTCCGAAGGTTGTAAACACAACATCCCTAAAGTACAATCCTAACGCCCGCTGCACTTATCACTCTGACAGCCCGGGGCATACTACGGATTATTGTTGGGCTCTAAAGAATAAGGTTCAGGACCTAATTGATGCTAAAGAGATAGAGTTCGAGGCGCCCGAAAGGCCCAATGTTGTGATTGCTCCCATGCCCAAGCATGGAGTGAATGTTGTAGAGGAAGACCTGTTTGTAGCCTCTGTGGATGCTATTGTTACTCCGTTGTTGACTGTCAAGAGGAACCTGTTGCTAGCCGGTTTATTTCCGGGATGTAGTGAAGGTTGCCATCTGTGTTCCGTTTCACCTATTGGTTGTCCATCTTTGAAGACAGGTATCCAAAACCTGATGGATAATAAAGAAATCCTGTTTGAAAAGATTGTTGTCCCTGCCACCCCTACTGAAGAAGTTTCCATTGTTACTATTTTCAATAATTCTCCCAAATCTCCCTCAGGGAAGCCTGTCAAAATTACGCTTGTCCAGAAGATTGCACCCATAATCATCACCGTTCCGGGGCCTATTCCCTACACCTCTGACAAAGCTGTCCCATGGCACTATGGGGCAAATGTTTATGTGCTTGGAGTTAAACAAGAGTTTGATACTAGTACTGGCGTCAGCAACATCACCGGGCCTGCTAAAGTCACCCGCAGTGGTAGACTTTTCTCACCAGATATTGCGCCACCAACTATCCAAAGACCTATTGTCATCACACCTACAAGTGTGCCTATTTCTCTTCCTGACCAAGTTCTTATTTCTACCCCTGCTGCTGAGTCATCTGACGCTCGGGGCAAAGGGATCGCCACTGATATGCCTGCCCAGACGGAGGCACCAAAGACAACCACTGTTGAAGCTTCCAAACAGGAGATGGAAGAGATCCTTAAGATTATCAAGAAGAGTGATTTTAATGTAGTTGAGCAGCTGGGGCACACCCCATCTAAACTTTTTATTCTATCACTGTTGTTGTGTTCAGAGGCCCATGCCAAGGCCCTGATTACCTTCCTGAAGACGGCCCACGTGCCACAAGAGACATCTGCTGATCAATTTAACGATTGTGTGGCCAACTTAACTGCTGATAATGGTTTGGGCTTCTCCGACGCTGATCTGACCGCTAAAGGGAAGAACCATAACGATGCTTTGCATGTCTCCATTGAATGCAGGGGCACTACTCTTGCCCATGTATTGGTCGACACTAGTTCCTCATTGAACGTCTTGCCCAAGAAAGCTCTAGACAGGTTGGATTGCGAGGGTTTGGAGCTCAAGCCAAGTAACATTGTTGTCCGGGCCTTTGACGGGTCTAAAAGGATGGTGCATGGTGAGGTTGACATTCCAATCAGAGTTGGTTCTCAGGTCTTTGATTCTACATTCTATGTGATGGACATCCAGCCGTCCTATTCTTGTTTGCTGGGTCGTCCTTGGATCCATAAGGCTGGAGTTGTAACCTCCAAACTACATCAGAAGCTGAAATACCCGGTCAAAGGGAAGATTGTGACGGTTCAGGGGGAGGAAGAGTACATGGTCAGCCACCTCAACTCGTTCCGGTACATAGAGATGGATGGGGAGTTCATTGAGACCCAATTTCAACACTTTGAAGAGGTTCCTCAGACACTGGCATCAGCTGAAACTGTGATTGAAGATTCTCCTTTGAAGATGGCTTCTTTAAAGGATGCCCGGGCTGTTATTGAGAAGGGTGAGTGCGCAAACTGGGGCCGACTTCCTGATTTCACTCAGAAGACTGACAAGTTTGGTTTGGGTTTCACTGCAGAAGCTCAAAGGGCCGTTCGTAGGGCAAAGATTGGAAAACCTCCTGTGTTCATCAGCAACTCGGGAGTAAATGCCATTGAAGATGACGTGGAGGAATCTGAATTCGACAGCTGGATCTACCCTATGACCAACGGTGGACCAAGCAACTGGACGGCAAAAGACTTCATACCTATTACTTTTGTGACTCGGTAATGAACTCCTTTGTTTTGAATTTGTAACAGACAATAATTTGAAACTTTATGGCCCGGTGTCTTACCCGGGGCACCGTGGCTTCATTTATGAGGGCTTTTGTGTGTCATTTTCATATATCATTAATAAAAGCATTGGACGTTTTTTGCATTTCAAATCTTGTGCTCCTTGTCTTTCTTTATTATATATTGCAAAACAGCTATTTACACACACTCACGTATACAAGTCCTAATCCACTCTGGATCTCACTGGTAACGACTTTGCTACTGCCAGTTATGACTTCGAAAATCCGATCAACTTAGCCGAAGACGAAGGTGAAGATGATTGCGAAGTGCCTGGTGAGCTTGCAAGACTGCTACTCCAGGAAGAGAGGGCCATTCAGCCACATGAAGAGCCAGTGGAAACGGTAAATCTAGGTACTGAGACAGATAGAAAGGAAGTCAAGATCGGTGCCAATCTGGAGTCTAGTGTGAAACAGCGGTTGATTCAGATGTTGCATGACTATGTGGAAATCTTTGCCTGGTCTTACAAAGATATGCCGGGGTTGGATACCGACATTGTGGTTCATCACCTACCTACCAAGGAAGAATGCCCTCCGGTAAAATAGAAGGTTCGCCGTATGCGTCCAGAGATGTCCGAGAAAATCAAAGCTGAGGTTATGAAACAGTTTGACGCTGGTTTTCTAGCAGTGACTTCTTACCCTCAGTGGGTTGCCAATGTGGTTCCGGTACCAAAGAAAGATGGTAAGTTCCGAATGTATGTTGACTACAGGGATTTGAACAGGGAGAGCCCTAAGGATGACTTCCCTCTGCCTCACATCGACGTTCTGGTTGACAACACTGCTCAGCATAAGGTATTCTCCTTCATGGACGGCTTCTCCGGTTATAAACAAATCAAGATGGCTCCTGAAGACATGGAGAAGACCATCTTTGTTACTCAGTGGGGCACCTTTTGCTACAAGGTCATGCCTTTTGGGTTGAAAAATGTTGGGGCAACGTATCAGCGTGCCATGGTTGCTTTGTTTCATGATATGATCCATCAAGAGATTGAAGTATACGTCGACGATATGATTGCAAGGTCCCAAACTGAGGAGGAACACCTTGACCATCTACAGAAGCTGTTTGACCGGTTGAAGTTGTACAAGCTGAGATTAAACCCGAACAAGTGCACCTTCGGGGTGAGATCTGGAAAGCTACTAGGTTTCGTCGTGAGCGATAAAGGTATCCAAGTGGACCCTGCCAAAGTGAAAGTCATACAAGAGATGCCAGTTCCCAAGACAGAGAAGGAAGTCAGAGGTTTTCTAGGACGGTTGAACTACATTGCCCGATTCATCTCACATCTAACTGCTACCTGTGAACCAATCTTCAAGCTACTGAAGAAAGATCAAGTAGTACGTTGGAACGATGAATGTCAGGCCACTTTCGAAAGAATCAAAGAGTATCTCCAAGAGCCACCCATTCTTATGCCACCAGTTGAAGGGAGACCTCTAATCTTATACTTGACAGTACTGGACAACTCAATGGGGTGTGTGATGGGGCAGCATGACGAGTCTGGCCGAAAAGAGCATGTTATTTATTACCTTAGCAAAAAGTTTACCGACTGTAAGACCCGATACTCACTGCTCGAGAAAACTTGTTGCGCTTTGGTATGGGCTGCTCGTCGGCTGAGACAGTATATGTTGACTCACACTACTCTATTGATTTCAAAAATGGATCCGATCAAGTATATATTCGAAAAGCCTGCCTTGTCTGGAAGACTAGCAAGATGGCAGATGATCTTGATTGAATATGACATCCGGTACACGACTCAAAAAGCAATCAAGGGAAGTGTGTTGGCAGACCATATGGCACATCAAGCAGTGGATGATTACCAGTCGATGAACTTTGAATTTCCAGACGAGAATATCATGGTAGTGACTGATTGTGAAGTACCTGGACAGGATGAAGGACCTGAGGAAGGATCCCGATGGTCTATGCACTTTGACGGAGCCTCGAACGCTTTGGGTAATGGTATTGGCGTTGTGATCATATCTCCTAAGGGCTCTCATACTCCACTTACCGCCCGACTATGTTTCAACTGCACCAACAACATGGCGGAGTATGAAGCATGCATCATGGGTCTTCGAGCTGTAATTTACCTAAGGATCAAGTTTCTGAGTGTCTTCGGAGATTCCGCTCTAGTGATCAGTCAGATCAAAGGCGAGTGGGATACGAAACACCCAAATCTTATTCCTTACAAAGAGTATGTATTGATGTTGCTTCCCCATTTCGAGGAGATAACCTTTGAACACTTCCCTAGAGAGGAGAATCAGTTAGTGGATGCGCTAGCTACGATGTCTTCTATGTTCAAAGTCAAATGGGACAACGAGGCTCCCCGGATCATTATTTGGAAATTGGATGAACCTGCACATTGTTATGATCTTGAGACCGAAGAGGTAACAGAAAAGCCTTGGTATCATGAAGTAAAGAGGTATCTTGAAGCTCAAGAATACCCCGAGGGTGCATCCGTTAATGACAAGAAGTTTCTGAGAAGGTTCGCGGCAAAGTTTTTCCTCAGCAATGACATTCTGTACAAACGTAACCATGATTCAACCTTACTGCGTTGTGTGGATAAAACTGAAGCAGAAAGGATCATGGCAGAGCTGCATGAAGGTACCTTCGGAACGCATTCCAGTGGACATACCATGGCAAAGAAAATCCTTCGGGCAGGATATTACTGGTCCACAATGGAAGCCGACTGTTATCAGCATTCTCGGACATGTCACAAGTGCCAGATCTATGCTGATAAGGTGCACGTTCCTCCAGTTCCCTTGAACGTCTTGACAGCACCTTGGCCTTTTGCAATGTGGGGCATTGATATGATCGGCGAGATCAAACCTATGGCATCCAACGGGCATCGTTTCATCCTGGTGGCAATTTATTACTTTACGAAGTGGGTTGAGGCAGCTTCCTTTGCCACCGTAACCAAGAACGTCGTGGCACGGTTCATTCGGCATAACCTGATCTGTCGATACGGTGTACCAGAGAGGATCATTACGGATAATGGTACCAATCTTAACAACAAGATGATCACTGAGCTCTGCGAGCAATTCAAGATACAACACCACAACTCTTCTCCCTACCGGCCGAAGATGAATGAGGCTGTAGAAGCAGCTAACAAGAACATTAAGAAGATTGTGCAGAAGATGACAGTGACCTACAAAGATTGGCACGAGATGTTACCGTTTTCTCTTCATGGGTACCGTACCTCAGCACGGACGTCAACAGGGGCAACACCCTATTCCTTGGTATATGGCGTGGAGGCGATCCTGCCTATTGAAGTTCAGATACCCTCTCTCCGGATCATGAAGGATGCAGGTTTGAGCGAAGACGACTGGATCCAGACCCGGCTTGATCAACTAAACCTAATCGACGAAAAAATACTCACTGCTATTTGTCATGGTCAGACGTACCAAAAACGGATGATCAAGGCATTTAACAAGAAAGTCAGATGACAAGAGTATCAAGTCGGGGACCTGGTAATCAAGCGCATCATTCTACCGCAAGGTGATCCCAGGGGAAAATGGACCCCTACCTATGAAGGGCCATTTGTGGTTTAGAATATCTTCTCAGGAGGAGCAATGATTTTAACCACCATGGATGGTGACGACCTTCCTCACCCCGCCAATGCAGACATAGTAAAAAGATATTACGCATGATTAAAGACCCGCTAGGTTGACTGGCCTAGGAAAAAATAAGGGCTTCCCGACGAACCAAAAGGGTTCGGGTAAAAATAAGGGATAAAAATAAAAAAATCTGTACACCCGGCAAGTCGAAAACCTAAAAAGGCGGCTTGGGCAAAAATGGGTATCCCGGTGGACTGAAAACCCGAAAGGGCGGTCCAGGCAAAAGTTAGGGATAAGCGTAATACTAGGTCTCATTAGATCACCCTGCATCCAAACTTTGGTATCAACTATCAGGCTCAGACGACACCAATCAATCAGCTTCATCTCCAACTAAGCAGCAAAGTGATGAGACGCTTGAAGACATAAAGGCGATAGCAGAGTTGGAACCCAGTGGGATTTTTCACATAGCTGTTTTGTTTCCTTTTCACAAATTGTATAAACTCTATTTTGTTCGGCGGCATTCTCTTACTAGGACGTCAGCCTCTTGTACACAAAACACCTATTTACAGGCAAACTTCAAAATCAATACAAGTTCATTTTTTCAAACAAATCGCAAATTGTTTTTCCTTTATCTCTTTTGTTTTGCAAAGAACGTCCAATGTTCATTTTTGATATATGCATTTGACATTAATTGCTGATCATAAATATTTGCATGCGAAACAAAGGACTAATTACAAGTGACACCAGAAGTAGGGGCAATAAGAATTGTCTAAGCGATCTAGTTGCTTTGTCCACCAAGGTACCAGGGTAGGTTCAGCTAAAGAATATGACCAAGATACCTTCACTCCCCACAGAGTAAGACAAGATTCAGCAATACTCTCCCCAAGCAGAGTTGGCCTCCCATCAGCCCTAAAAAGGGCACAGTATCCCCAGCAAGTTAGCAATACTCTCCCTCAAGCAGAGTTGGTCTACCATCAGTCCTGAAAAGGTTGGGTATCCCCAGAAGATATTAATATTCCCTAGCAGAGTATACAGATATTCCTCAGCAAGCATCCCCGGTAGTCTTAATATTCCTCGACAGAATATAAGAATGTTCCCCGGCGGAATACAGGATACCCCCCAGTGGATTAATTTCCCAGCACAGTCTAAAAAAGTTTCCCTAATGGAGTTGAATCATCTTCCCCAGTAGATTCTGGAAGCTTGTCCCCTGCAGAGTATAAAGGTTATCCCCCACCAGAGTCTAACTGGGTTATCCTTAGCAAGTTGCAACTGAAAGACCCTCCTCAGCGAAGTTCTTTCTATCCCCCAGCGGAGTTCATCAAAATCCCCAACAGAGCTTATCAACGGAGTCCCCAGCGGAGTTATCGTTAAAATCTCAGCGAAGCATCTCTTCCCCACAGAGTAATTCCACAGAGTAATTCCACAGAGTAATTCCCCGCAGAGTAATCTCTTCACCAGGTTTATCCCCCAACAGAGTCATCTTCTCCCACCGGTTTATTCTTGCAATCATCTTCGTTCATCATCCCCAGCGGAAACGAAGAACTCTACTCTTCAACATCAGCCCAGGATTCAACAAACTCCCCGACATTTGTCAAGGATTTATTTTCCCAGACGAAAATACATTCATAAACATTTCACATTTCATACCTCCTGCTTACATACATGATAAAGTGCATACGACACAATCTCATTTATTTTTGAGAACATCATGACATCATGCATTTCATACATCACGACATTGCATACAACTAATGTTTTACCTTTTTTCAGGAAAAGGTCAATCAAAAGATGATTACCATCAACTTTTGCAGTTCCAGATCAACACCTGTAACTAGCCAGGAAATATCTATGAACAACTGATTGTAGATCTATACTTGAAACCAGACAGGAAAGTTATCTACATTGAAGAGATTGAAGATTAATACCTGAAACCAGACAGGAAAACTATCTTTCTTTCTCAGGTCAGAGATTAATACCTGAAACCAGCCAGGACAACTATCTCCTTGACCAACCTTTCTTAAGTTCCAGATCAACACCTGTAACAGGCCAGGAAATATCTGTGGACGACTGATTGTAGATTCGATACCTGTAACTAGCCAGGAAAGTTATCTACATGAAGAGATTGAAGATTAATACCTGTAGCAATCCAGGAAGACTATCTTTCTTTCTCAAGTCAGAGATTAATACTTGTAACCAGCCAGGACAACTATCTCATCTGCCAACCTTTTTCAAGTTCCAGATCAACACTTGTAACTAGCCAGGAAATATCTGTGGACGACGTATTATAGATTAATACCTGAAACCAGACAGGACAATTATCTACTCGACCATCATGAAGCAACCCTACACCGGTTCCTTCTCTTCCAAGATGCAGTTTTACACTGACTCATCATCAGGCAACACTACACCGGTTCCTTCTCTTCCAAGATGCAGTTTTGCACGGACTCATCATCAGGCAACCCTACACAGGTTCCTTCCTTCAACCTACCAAGTTACAATTCAACAAACAATCTCCAGATGGCATCTATAAGCCCATCCCCGACAAGATTTTGTCACATCTCCAGATGGAATCTATAAGCCCATCCTCCTATCCATCATCTCTCCAAATGGCATCTGTAAGCCCATTCCCGACATCACATTGCTGATACTCCACTATGCGAGTGCAAATTTCTGGGCACTTTAGTGTTCAATCATCTTCCACCTTTGGATCACGAAAGGCATGCGAGCCAATCTACATCCTTAGGTTTAAGAAGATTGAACAGGGGAAACTGTTGTACCCCAAAATTTTCCCTCCCATATTCCTCAAGATTTGTCAAGAATAATCTTCAAATTACTCAAAATTGCTCAAGAGGTTGTACAGTCAAACCATCTCCTAAGCCAGCTGAAATTAGGGTTTTGGTTCTTTCAAGGAATTTGAGGTTTTCAATGGTTCAATCAAGTCTCATAGGCCTATATACATCCTCAAGCACCTACATGTCAAGTTTTAAGACTCACAGTGCCAATTTGCACAGTCAAAAGCTCCATTTGACCTACAGTCAACTGCAAGGGCAAAATGGTCATTTTTGTAGTCAAAAGTCGGAATTTTTGGTCAACATCTTATTTTGAGTCCACAATCATAATTTGATCAAGTCTTGATCATGATTCCTCAAGAATATCTCAAAAATCATCAAGATGCAAAAAGTTACTATTTTTGGACAGTAGAAAAGTCAACTATATCTTGACCAGGGCATAACTTTTTCATGGTTCATCAGAAAAATCCCATCCAATGCTCATTTTTAAGGGGATGTAATTTCCTACAATCCATCTTCATACTCCAAATTCAAGAAATTCCCTCACAAAAAGTTATCAATTTCAACATTATAGGTCAAATTTAAAAGTCAACAAAAGTGCACTTTAAGTCAAAGGCCATAAATTGAGATTGGTAAATACAAATGATATGGGACCAAAGGCATTGGTTACAGGACTTCAAGAGATTTCCAAAATGTCCAAGAACATGTTCATATGATCAAAATTGAGCAAGTTGTGCATTGTAGAAGTTGGGAAATTTTCATGAATTTGCAAAAGTCAACTTTGCTCAAAACACCTTATTTTTGCTAATGGGCCTCAAATCTCTTCTTGAAACTTCATCCATGGCCTATGCACGACCCATCAAGCTTAATTGAATTTATTTTCTTATTTTTATTGATTAATTGGATTTTTAGTTAATATTAATTCATTTAATTAATTTAAATTGTAGGAAAATGCAAGATTTGATTTTTCAATCAATTTGTGAAGCAAATATGGTCAAGATAGGCTGGCAATTTCGTGCACAAAGTCAAAGATACAAAATATCCAAATTTGGCAACATTTTCCAATCATGAAAAATCAAAAATATTTGATTTTCAATCAAAGATCTAATCATCATTGCAATGGATTCTTGCTCAAGTTTTTGACCTAATTCGTTTCCTCTATATATATGCAAGAAAATCCCAACCTCATGGACGTGAGAAAGCTGCAGAAAAAAGCCATAGCATATTGAAAGAAGTCCAAGAAAATTGAAAACTGGTTTTTGTATTCTAGGGCGATTTAAGAGTTTTTATTGATTCCAATACATTGCATGAGATCCCAGGAAGGTTTTGCAATCAAATTCAGACCTTAAAGCCCAAGAAATCACTAAAAACAGAATCAGGGTTTGCACTTATTTTCCAAAATCGTATTGTCGAAATCATGCATATTTAACATGTTTTCTTGATTGTTTTGTGTTGCTAGGAACCATACGAAGCTAATGGTATCATTTAATTGAATTATAATTCACTAAATCACAAGATGCCATGAACGATTTCTAGGGTTCTTAAGCTTTGAAATTGGGGCTTTCTGAACCAGGAAAAATTAGAACTCATAAGGCACATGGTTGGAATCATGATAACCAGACGAACCTAACCCACCTATCGCGAAATATTTATGCTTGTTGTAGCTCTAATCGTTATTTTTCCTCGCAGCATATTGTGGGGGTTAAAAACCCCCGCTATCTGATATTACTTTTACAGGGCAAACGGAGAAGATGACTAGGTGTTAGCCTCCCATTGATTAATTTGAAAAGACACGCGTTTTTTCTTTTGTACAGCATATTTGTGTGTTTATTAATATATTTATTGTTTATTATCCTAATAACAACTAAAGCAGGTGGTTGGAGTGGTTGAGCGTATTAGCATATGAGCTTTGGGACCTGGGTTCGAATCCCAGGTCCCCCAAAATATTTATTCTCCTTTTTCTTCATATAATCACATGCAGGGTTCAAGAGGAAGTCCATCGTATACCTCACATTCCAGCGCGCCAAGTGGCCTCAAACTCAGATCCCATGGCCTAGATTGAAAGACTAGCATACTCCTCGGTCAACCAGCGCATAGACAATCTCAATGGTCAAACAGGCTAATGCATAATGGGCTTCAGAAATTGCTTTCTCACCACAGAATTGGGCCAACACCCCCCATGGGTTATTCTTTTTTCTCTTTTTATATTTTCTATTTAACTATTTTTATTATTAATTATTATTATTATTAGTTAATTAATCAAATTAATTTTTTTCATGATAAATTCAGAAAACTAAAATATAATATTTTTATTATTATTATTTATTTATTTCACCCTTTATTATTTTTGTAAATAAATACTAGCATCATTAATTTAGTTTAATTAGGGTTAATTTTAACTTTTTTTTCAATAATTTAAAATCAACATAGAACTAGGGTTTTTTTTTTACAATTTTAATCCTTTTGTTTTTATTTCCTTAAAACATTAAAAAACCAAAAAAATATTTCTTTTAATTAATTAATTAGTTTTAGGTTTAATTTAATTTAATGCAAAATAACAAAAACTCTTTCTTTCCCAAAAAAGGGTCAAAACCCTAAGGACTTCTCCGATCCAATTTTCTCTCGCGCGTATGTTTGTTTTATTAATTTTTTATCCATATTTATGTAATTGCTCCGAGGATGTAATAGCTTTAATTAGGACTTTTTATCGCTTTCATTTAATTTCCGCAATTTACTTTTTCAAGGGTTTGCTTTTGGCGATGTAAATACCCGACGCCTTGTAATAGCGTAGATTTATTTTCCGCAACTATTAACTGTTAGATGTATGTTAATTAGGTTATGCATGACAAGACTTATCTCTGAAATTAAAATCAACCCGTAGCTCGACATAACATGTGCAAAGATAAAATAACTGAAACCTGACACACTCACACATGCCACTCTTAGGGTACGCCTCACTTGGTTGCCTCGACGTGGTCATTGACTATAGGGTGTCTTAGAGGTCGCCCTCCTGTCTAAAGATCAAAGTTGCCTCAAAACGGTTGCCTCGGATAAAAACGATCTAAGACATTAGGGTTACCGCTAAGGCGTCCTATTATTGCTTTGGTGACCACATGTCCCTATAATCGAATTGACCCGAAAACTCCAACGACGGTGCTACCTACTTCTCAATAGTGGGATAGTACTGTCTAAAGGACATTTACACAGCTTAATTTCTTTTGAGTAGGTAGAGGTTCTCAGGTACTTGCTCTTTCAAAACAAAAATACTTTTCGCACTTACACTTTTCAAACAAAAGTTTTCAAACAAACACTTCACACACTCTTGAGGACAGATACAAGAGTTAAATCGAAGTTTTTAAAACAAACTTTTTCAAAACCCACAGGCACAAGAAAAGCAAAACATTTTTGAAAACATAGTGAGCAAGTACCTAAGAGCCCGTGGATAACCACGGATAGAAAGGGTGATAACACCTTCCCTTTCTATAATCTACCTCCCGAACCGAGAAACATCTCGAAAAGGAATTTTGTTGTGCTTTTGTCCTTTCCTTTTTGGAGAAAATAAAAGACGGTGGCGACTCTTGCTTACCGCGACATTTCGCGAACCAGCATTCCAAAATAGTCAATTCTATTTCCACCGATCAAAGTATCATCGAGCTTACCAGGATGTGGAGATTATTAACAGTTGTGGTAGTTTCCCCAATGTGCCTCTTCTTGGTACAAAGGGAGGAATTAACTATAACCCTGTTCTTGCACGGCGACAGCTTGGTTACCCGATGAGGGATAAACCGAATAGTATTCATTTGAGTAGTTTCTTTCTGAAGGAAGGAGAAGACCACAGGAAAGCTAGGGAGCAGATTGTGAAGGCCTGGCGTCACATTCATAAGAAGAGTAGGAAGGATTTGGGACCTAGAGGTGCTGTTTCTTTGGAGCCATATCTTCAGTGGGTCCGATCGAGAGCCATTCAGTTGAAGATGCCGTATACTCGGGAGACACCCATGCCTGATTTATTTGTGAAGACCATTTCTCCCTTATTAGATGATCTAGAAGAACAAGTTCCAAACTTTAGAGAGTTCCTACAGAGTAGACCTGAAGGAGAAAGATGGTTTGATCGAGATCCTTGAGAGTCGAGCAGTATAGTCTATAGAGAGGCAAGGGGATTTATTTTCTCCTAAGCCTCAAGCAGGTGTTGATTACTCACTTCCTGCTTCAAATGATTGGAAGGAGGTTGCCATCAGACATGTGGAAGAAAACCAGAGGTTGAGGGCTCAGATTGTCAGGCTTACAAGGAAGCGCCAGCGTACAGATTGATCTCCATTAGTTCCTCTTCTCAGGATTTTAGATTATATTTTCATCTTGTACTTGGGATCATTGAAACTTGTAATCCATTTTGAAGTTGTTATAATAAAAAAAATTAGTATTTCAAAAGCTTTATTACTTGGATGTTTGCAATATGTCTATAAACCATAAATCCCTTGAAATATTAAATGATAAAATAAAAATAAGCATATGCATTGCATATATTTCTTGCATTTGTTATGCATATCCAGGTGTCTTACCCAGCTTCTTTACTTCACTCGGCAAGCTGACTCATCACTACAACACTCGGGCTAATTTCAAAAAGAAGATGGACAACTTAGAACAGGAGAATCGCGAGCTGCGCGAAGAAGTTTCCGCTTTGAAGGCTGGCTTGGCCAACTTGACTACTCTGATGGAAGCTCTGGTGGTTGCTCAGAATCAGCCACCGAGTGTTCAACCTCAACCAACAAGGGAAAATGCTGAAGTTCCTACTATTCCTGTATTTGCTACTCCGGCTGTTGTTCAAAACCGTATGCCTCAGGATTATCCATGGGGAATGCCAGAGAATTTTGCACCTGAAGGTTTCAATCTTGGCCCTCAAGATGCTCCAGTGGTTCAAAATGTTGTTACTCCTGCACCTCCTGTGGTGCATACTGTTCCTGCTGCACCTCCTTCGGTGAATTTGGTTCCGTTTGTTAATGAAGATATGTGTCGTCCTTTCCCTCCGCCGAGTGAAGATTTGGGTCTTTATGACAGAATGGATGATTTCCAAGAACAATTTGATAGAATGCAAAGAGAGATGAAGGCTCTTAGGGGAAAAGATCTATTTGGGAAGAATGTGAATGAGCTGTGTTTGGTCCCGAATGTTAAAGTGCCTGCTAAGTTCAAGGTCTCAGAATTTGAGAAGTACAAGGGCAACACTTGCCCTCGTGCTCATTTGGTGATGTATGTAAGAAGAATGTCTACCCACACCGATGATCAGCGTTTGCTGTTCACTTTTTCCGGGATAGTCTGACCGGCGCAGCGTTGAAATGGTACATGAGTTTAGATAGCGCCAACATCCATACTTTTAATGATTTGGGAGAAGCATTCATTAAACAATACAAGTACAATATGGACATGGCGCCTGACCGTGACCAGCTTAGGGCCATGGTTCAGAAAGACAGAGAATCGTTCAAAGAGTATGCACAGAGATGGCGCAAAGTGGCTGCACAAGTGATTCATCCCATGGAGGAGAAAGAAATGACTAAGATTTTTCTGAAGACGCTAGGCGCTTTCTACTACGAAAGAATGGTAGCAAGTGCCCCCAAGTGATTTTACAGAGATGGTAGGAATGGGTGTCCGCCTAGAAGAGGTAGTAAGAGAAGGCCGTTTGACAAAGGGTGAAGGATCTGAAGGTGTGAAAAAGCCAGCTTATGGGTTTACAAAGAAGAATAAGGGGGATACAAATGTTGTTATGCAAGAGAGAAGGGTAAACGCTCCTAGAAAGAATTATCAGCGTCATCAGCAAGTCGCCTCAGTTACTCCTATTATGAATGTCGCACCGACTACTGTTGCTTATCAGAGACCGTCCCAGCAGGGGAATCAAGGGTATAATTAGAGAAGGGAGAACTATGATCCTATTCCCATGAGCTATGCAGAGATACTACCAGCATTGATTCAGAAGAAGTTGGTCCAGACACGACAACCTCCCGCCATACCATCACCATTGCTTTGGTATTACAAAGCAGACCAGACGTGTGCCTTTCATCAGGGAGCACCAGGGCATCGTGTTGAGAATTGTTATCCTTTGAGGACTGAAGTGCAAAGGTTGGTGAAGTCTAGAATTTTATCTTTCAAAGCTGTGGGACCTAATGTGAAAGACAATCCTCTACCCAAGCACAGGGGAGTGAATGATGTAAATAAGGTGGCCGGTTGTCCAGGCGACTTTCGAATTTTTAACATTAATCTGGTTAGAGGAGATTTGGTGAAGATGCACGCAGAGCTCTGTGAATTCAGTTATTATACGCATGACCATGCCGGTTGTGTTATTTGTAGTACAGATATACAGGGTTGCGAGAAGATAAAGGTTGATTTACAGGAGATGATGGATGAAGGTTTAATCCATATAATCAGGCCTACAGCGGAATATGAAGAGGAAGTGAATATGGTTTTTGGATGTCCGGGTGAATTCAAAAATTTTGATGTGGATCATTTGAATGAGGATCTCGTGCAGTTGCATGCTACCTTCTGTCGTACTGCTGGTCAGGTGGAACACCAATATGGATCTTGCATAGTTTGTTGTCGAAACGCCCGAGGATGTTCTATTGTGAGGGAAGGTGTTCAGTTTCTGTTAGACAATGGAACTATCAAGATCACAGGTCAGAGAGATGATTATCATGAGATTGATATGGTTGATGTTTATTTGATAGAAGAAGAGTCAGAGGAAGAGTATGCCTCCGCATATGAGTATTTCTCTTCAGACGAAGATTTATTTGTCGGAAATGACTTTTTGATGGCTGATTGTGTTGAGGAAGGGGTAAACATCATTGTACCTTGTTTTGGTGCACCCGCTCATCTTGAGGTGGAGTACCATAGCAAACCAGTTGTTACCCCATTGCTAATTAGTCTGTCAGGTCATGATCCCTATGAATCAGACAAGGTTGTGCCTTACAAATACAACGCTATAATCTTAGAAGACGGGATAGAGATTCCCATCCAGCCAATGCCAGATGTTGGAAATATAGCTGATAATAGCAGGGTGACCCGTAGCGGTCATGTGTTTGTGCCGGTTATTTGAAGAGATGTTGTTGCTGGAAAGAAAATTACTGAGAACGATGAGCCTAAGAAGGCTATAGGAGAGAATAGTGGAGCTACATTAGAGAAAGAAGTGGATGATATTTTGAAGATAATTAAGATGAGCGATTACAAAATTGTAGATCAGCTATTGCAGACTCCTTCCAAGATATCTATCCTAGCTTTATTAATGAATTCCTCTGCTCATAGAGAATCACTGATGAGGGTACTAGACCAAGCTTTTGTGGAGAATGACATGCCATTAGATCAATTCAGTTGCGTAATTGGAAACATTACATCATGTAACAATTTGAGTTTCTGCGATAATGAGTTACCAGATGAAGGGAAGAATCACAACCTGGCCCTCCACATATCTATGAACTGCAAGAATGATTTTCTGTCCAATGTGATAATTGATAACGGATCCGTGCTGAATGTTATACCGAGGAGTACCCTCATGAAGTTAAAGTATCAAGGAGCACCTATGCGCCCGAGTGGCATCATTGTGAAGGCTTTTGATGGGTCGAGGAAATCTGTCATCGGTGAAGTGGACTTGCCCATCCATATAGGACCACATTTGTTCTTGATAACCTTCCAGGTCATGGACATTATTCCCGCATATAGTTGTTTGCTAGGACGGCCATGGATACACGAAGCAGGGGCTGTCACTTCAACTCTACATCAGAAGTTAAAGTTTGTGCGCAAAGGGAAGGTGGTGATCATAAATGGGGAGCAGGCATTGTTGATATCCCATCTATCCTATTTTAGTATTGTATAAGCGGATGAGGCTACTATTGGAACCCAGTTCCAAGCCCTATCTATTGACAACATAAGGAGGAATGAGAATTTTGTGGTTTCACTGAAGGATGCGCAGCAGTTGTGCGCAATGGTCATAATGCAGTTTGGGGACAACTTGTGGATCCACCCGTGAACAAAAACAGAACTGGTTTGGGTTTCTCTTCGAAGAATGGCAAAGGCGAAAGTTTGAAGTCGAAGTCTTCTGTGAACAGTTATCATGATGTTTTCCGCAGCGGAGGCTACCTCTATCCAAATGGTTCTGGAATTAATGCTGTTGAAGAGGATGAAGTAGAGCAGGAAGTACCGAATTATGTGACGCATGGAGTCCGAGTTCAGAACTGGGTCACCATTGATGTTCCTTCTTGCATACATATTTCAAAGTAATTTGTTTTGTTAATCTGTTTCTTTCTTTTTAAAAGCTTTCACTCTGCCCAAGGTGAAAGTATTGTATGGGCTTATCTGTTTGCTTTGATTTTTAAGATCATTAATAAAAGTTGTCTTTGCTTCCAAAAATATGTCTTTATTTTCTGCTTTTTCTTAGGAAATGGTAATCAAATAAAAAACCCTTTCAAAATAAATAATAACTGAAAATTAATCTGCATGATCACTTGTTATATGTGTAAGTTTCTAAAAGCAATCATAAATCACATGTGCAGATTAATTAAAAAACCCGTTGAATATAATGACCCTGCACTTTCTCCCAACTTTGAATGTCTTGTGTTTGGGGCTGAAGAAGAAGATTATTATGAGATTCCAGAAGAGGTCTCATGGTTGCTTGAGCACGAGGAAAATACCATTCAGCCATATAAGGAGCCTTTGGAAGTGATTAATTTGGGTTCAGAAGAAGATCTGAAGGAAGTTAAGATTAGAGCATCGTTGCATCCGGATGTAAAAAGAGAGTTGATTGAGTTGTTGAAAGAGTATGTGGATATTTTTTCTTGGTCCTATCAAGATATGCCTGGTCTAGATACAGACATTGTCGAGCATCGTTTGTCATTGAAGCCAGAGTGTCCGCCAGTTAAATAAAAGTTGAGAAGAACCCACCCAGATATGGAAGTAAAGATCAAAGAGGAGGTCCTAAAACAGATTAATGCTGGTTTTCTTGTGACATCAGTGTATCCTTAATGGATTGCCAATATTTTCCCAGTGCTGAAAAAAGACGGAAAAGTCTGCATGTGCGTAGATTACAGAGGTCTAAATAAAGCTAGTCTGAAAGATGATTTTCCATTGCCTCACATTGACATGTTAGTGGACAGCACAACAAAATTCAAGGTATTCTCGTTCATGGACGGATTTTCCGGGTATAATAAAATAAGAATGGCTCTAGAGGACATGGAAAAAACAACGTTTATCACACCCTGGGGAACATTCTGTTACAGAGTGATGCCCTTCAGGTTGAAGAACGCTGGTGCAACGTACCAGAGGGCTATGACAACCCTATTCCATGATCTGATGCACAGGGAAATTGAAGTATATGTTGATGATATGATTGCAAAATCCCAAACTGAAGAAGGGCATATGAAAGATTTTTTGAAGTTGTTTCAGCATTTGAGGAAGTATCGTCTCTGCTTGAATCCAAATAAATGCACCTTCGGAGTTAGATCGGGGAAATTGTTGGGTATTATCGTTAGCCAGAAAGGACATGGCCTTTCTCTATGTGGGGTATAGACATGATCGGGATGATAGAACCCAAAGCTTCGAATGGACACCATTTCATCTTGGTAGCAATTGACTACTTTACCAAATGGGTAGAGGGTGCTTCTTATGCCAATGTTACCAAACAGGTGGTTGTGCGTTTCATCAAAAACAATCTTATATGCTGGTATGATGTGTCGAGTAGAATCATCATTGACAATGGCTCAAATTTTAACAACAAGATGATGACAGAACTGTGTGAAGAATTCAAGATTGTCCATCATAATTCGTCTCCATACAGGCCAAAGATGAATGGGGCTGTTGAAGCTGCTAACAAGAATATCAAGAGAATTGTCCAGAAAATGGTTGTTACTTATAAGGATTGGCATGAAATGCTCCCTTTTTCTCTGCATGGATATCGGACATCTGTCTGCACTTCAACAGGAGCAACCTCGTTCTCCCTGGTATATGGAATGGAAGTTGTACTCCTTATTGAGGTAAAGATTCCCTCGTTGCGTGTGATAATGGAAGCCAAGTTGACAGAGGTTGAATGGGTCCAGAACAGGTTTGACCAATTAAATTTAATTGAAGAGAAGAGAATGACAGCTTTATGCCATGGGTAGTTATATCAGAAAAGAATGAAGAAAGTATTTGATAAAAAGGTCAAACCTCGTTAATTCAGAGAAGGCGACCTCGTGCTCAGGAAGATCATGTCTTTTAACACTGATTCTAGGGGCAAGTGGACTCCCAATTTTGAAGGCCGGTATGTTGTCAAGAAAGCCTTCTCTGGTGGTGCATTAATTCTTGAAACTATGGATGGCGAGGAGTTCCCACGTCCCATGAATGTTGACGCAGTCACGAAATACTTCGCCTAAAGAAATAAAAGAACAGCTCGCTAAGTTGAAAACCCGAAAGGGCGGCTTAGGAAAAAAGGAGCGTCTCAGTAGGCTGAAAACCCGAAAGGGCGGTCTAGGCAAAAATTAGAGACATAAATAGAATAAATTTCCCGCTAAGTTGAAAACCCGCAAGGGCAGCTTAGGCAAAAGTTAGGTATTTTTATTGGCAAGTAACTACGTCAGACAAGACTTGATCGTTGAAGCAATAATTTTCTCGGATCCTCACCATACTTCAACAAAAGCTGTTGCTCAGGATTTCAAAATTTGTTAGGGGGAATGGTGGTCATTGTATCTCAATGTATCTTTTCCATTATATATTACCATTTCCCAAACTTTGTAATCATCCATGGAGTCTCGCCATTCGCAGACTACCATTCTATTAATGAAATTCGAGCTTTTGCCCAATTCTTTGTGTTCTTATTTTTATTTAGCTTGCAAAGACTCCATTTATTACTGATAATAATTTTTAAAGAAAAAGGATTAAAAAGAAAAATTGACTTTTCAGAAAAAAAGGGAGATCTTCACAATTCAATTTACTTTGGGATTTGTGATGAAACAATGACACCAAAAATGGAAATCCCAGGAATGAACAAACTTCGGTTGTTTTAAGAAGATTTACTTCCTTCATGAAGGTTTTTCTTAGGTCATCTTGTTGGTATGTGTGCAATCTTTGTGTGTTTCTCAGATAGTTAAAGACGATACCAGTGGATTCAAGGTATGATATTAGGTTTGTGATCCCATTATCTCCGGCCAAGTCTTGGTTCGCTTTTGATTTTGGGTTTGCATGGTCAGAAGCCTCTGTCCCAGATTCCCTAGCGAAGTTTTCCCTCATATGATGAAAGGAAGACTATACCAGGGCATCTTTTGTTGGAATAGGTTTGTATGATATGAAGACTCAATCCAATATTCTACAGTGAAGGCCTTGTTTATTTGATAGAAGTCCTTTCTCCCCAAAGAAGTTGGTGCAATAATTACTCTCGAAGAACACGTATCTCCGGTTTCCCCAGTGAAGAATGTATCTTGGTTTCCCCTCGATGATGTGGTTTTGACCTCCCCAATGAATTCAGCATGAAGTCCCCAGTAGATGTCTCGACGATGAAGCATTGTCTCCCTTAGTGAAGTCTGTATGATTTTCCTCCTTCAAAGTGGGTCTGAATTCCCCAGTGAGGTTGATTGTCTTGATGTCAGTCTGCTTTATTTGAGGCTGGTCTTGCAATTTCCAGTAGGTAGGTTGCTTTTGAAAAATTGGTTTCTCTGATAAAACCGGAAGAAAGATGTTTTATCCCGGTATCTGTTTGATTTAGCTACATCCGGATTATGTTTCTCCTCAGTGAAGTTAGGACAAGCAATAGGTTTGGTTTTCGCAGTTGCTTTTAGCTTTCTTGAATTGATCTTTCTGGTTGAAGTTTAGCCCAATGTTGTTGGTACCTGGCGCAGTTTTGTTTGTTTGTGCTGATTATGTATCCTTTTACCAGTATATGCACGATATCACTCATACATTCATACATGCATCATGCATTTGTACAAATCATTTTTTATTGACATTGTGTTCTAATCTTTCTGCAACGCTCCTTGCTTAGGTGGATTTGGTTTTCCCTCTTAAGTTTATTTCTCAAAGGATGTATCTTCGTTAGCCGTCTTGCTCCAGTTTGTTTCTAATTGGATTCGTGTTTGCATGACGATATTATTTACTTTGGATTTCTGAGAACTTTGAGTTTTGGTTTGTGCATTTATTTTGCACGAGAGACTTTTATCTCTTCAGTAGGAATAACGTGGCATTTTCCCAGGAATTCATATCTCTTTCCCCAGGAAGCCATATTTCTATCCCCAGGAAGCCATATTTCTATCCCCATAAAGTCATTTCTCTTTGCAATTCCCCTTGACAATAAGTGGAAGTCTCTTTATTTGAGACAAATTACGTATTACCCTTTCCAGGCAAAGTGCCTTGGTTAAAGAAGAAGTTGAGACCCGTTCTAGGTGAAACACCAGAATTTTGGAAAAACAAGATATATTTTCTTTCTACCTTCAGTGAACGTTGGTAGTACATCGGCAGTGAACGTCGGTGTTTCTTATCTTTTTGCTATCATCAGTGAACGTTGATAGTTCATCATCAGTGAACGACGATGGTATGATATATTCTCTTTCTACCTTCGGTGAACATTGGTAGTACATCGGCAGTGAACGTCGGTGTTTCTTATCTTTTTGCTATCTTCAGTGAACGTTGATAGTTCATCGTCAGTGAACGGCGATGGTATGATATTCTCTTTCTACCTTCAGTGAACGTTGGTAGTACATCGGCAGTGAACATCGGTGTTTCTTATCTTTTTGCTATCATCAGTGAATGTTGATAGTTCATCGTCAATTAACGGCGGTGGTATGATATATTTTCTCTCTACCTTCAGTGAATGTTGGTAGTACATCGGCAGTGAACGTCGGTGTTTCTTATCTTTTTGCTATCTTCACTGAATGTTGATAGTTCATCGTCAGTGAACAGCGGTGGTATGATATTCTCTTTCTACCTTCAGTGAACGTTGGTAGGACATCGGCAGTGAACGTCGGTGTTTCTTATCTTTTTGCTATCTTCAGTGAATGTTGATAGTTCATCATCAGTGAACGGCGGTGGTATGATATATTTTCTCTCTACCTTCAGTGAATGTTGGTAGTACATCGGCAGTGAACGTTGGTGTTTCTTATCTTTTTGCTATCATCAGTGAACGTTGATAGTTCATCGTCAGTGAACGGCGGTGGTATGATATATTTTATTTCTACCTTCAGTGAACGTTGGTAGTACATCGGCAGTGAACGTTGGTGTTTCTTATCTTTTTGCTATCATCGGTGAATGTTAATAGTTCATCGTCAGTGAACAGCGATGGTATGATATTCTCTTTCTACCTTCAGTGAACATTGGTAGGACATCGGCAGTGAACGTTGGTGTTTCTTATCTTTTTGCTATCTTTAGTGAATGTTGATAGTTCATCGTCAGTGAACAGTGGTGGTATGATATTCTCTTTCTACCTTCAGTGAACATTGGTAGTACATCGACAGTGAACGTCGGTGTTTCTTATCTTTTTGCAATCATCAGTGAACGTTGATAATTCATCGTCAGTGAACGGCGGTGGTATGATATTTTCTCTCTACCTTCAGTGAACATTGGTAGACATCGGCAGTAAACGTCGATGCTTGTTATCCTCCTCTCAGATTCAATTCTTTTGGTCCACCAGTGATTTATTTTCCTGGTGGGGTTGCTCCTTTGTTTCTTCATTTTTGTGGCATCCCCAGTGATACTTTGCGTCTCTTTTGTTCTGTTCATATGCATTCATAATCATAAGCATTGCATGGCATCTTAGAGACAAAAATAGGGCTTGTTTTATATTTAAGTATCTTCAATCGCGTCGACACGAAGATTTTTAACCTTCGTATCTCCGGATAGAAGACACCTAAATAAGGGCAGCTGTTGTACCCCAATTTTTTCCCCTAAGATTCCCCTATCATATCATGTCAACTTGATCATAACAAAATCACATTAGGGTTGGTTCTTCCTCTTTTTTCTATCTCATATCTTTAAGTTTGCTCTTGAGAAATCTCCAAGCACCTTAGTTGTGTATTTTGTATATGCATTGATAATTAACCTCTAACCAAAATACAAAAAAATATTTGTCTTTGCCTTTGCTAATTTGTGTTTTATAGGTACTAAGTCGAAGAATCCAACAAATAAGGTTTTCCAGTATTATTTCCCTAAAAATCTCTTTTTTTTACAAAGAAAAAATCAAAAAAATTTAGCATGTTTCGACACATACATGTTATGTATCGACTCATGCAAGTTGATTGATTCTATATTGTGTCGAAGGCAGCTTGCATCGACCCATAGAAGCTTGTGTCGAAGGAAGCTTGCATCGACCCGTAGAAGCTTGTGTCGAAGGCAGCTTGCATTGACCCATAGAAGCTTGTGTCGAAGGCAGCTTGCATCGACCCATAGAAGCTTGTGTCGAAGGCAGCTTGCATCGACCCATAGAAGCTTGTGTCGAAGGCAGCTTGCATTGACCCATAGAGGCTTGTTTAGACTCATGTAAGTTGTTTGATTCTGTGTTGTGTCGAAGTAGCAGCATGCATCGACCCATAGAGGCATGTATCGACCCATCCTGCTTTGTATAACTAGCATGTGTCGACACATACATGTTATGTATCGACTCATCCTGCTTTGTATAACTAGCATGTGTCGACACATACATGTTATGTATCGACTCATCCTGCTTTATATAACTAGCATGTGTCGACACATGCACGTTATGTATCGACTCATCCTGTTGTGTATAACTAGTATGTGTCGACACATGCGTGTTATGTATCGACTCATGCAAATTGATGGATTATGTATTGTTTTGAAATAGCAGCTTGTATCGACCCATAGAAGCTTGCGTTGACTCATGCTGTGTTATATAACTAGCATGTGTCAACGCATACGACTCTTGTGTCGACTCAAAACAGCAAAATACACGTGATTTTTGAAAAAGGCAGCAATTTCAAATCTGTCATCTTTTTGGCTCCAATTTTTCTGCATAATTTGAAAATTATATCATTAATTCAATTTTTGGCTCCAAGAATCAATTACCAAATTACCACTAATATCAATCCTAAACTCTATAAATAGAGCCCTCATCTCATTCAAATTATAAGCTTTTGATAGTCAAAATCACTTTGCTAAAAAATCTCTCAATTCTCTCCATCTACCAAATTCACTCAAAGCTCCATTTTTAAAAAGTTAGTAAGCTTTGCATTGAAGCTTACTAACCTTTGAGCTAAACCTTCATCCAAATTATTTTTCTTCATCAATTCTCTACATCCAAGCTTTGGTAATTAATTCTTGTTGTTGAATTGAAGCAAATTCTGGAAGTTGTTTGATAATTCTCTAATTCTACCTTTGGTAAGTTGGATCATCATATTTCACAATGTGATCTCTTGTGGATTTCTGGTTTTGATTCATTGAACACTGTTTAGTGATTCCATTAGTGCTATTTTCTCATAATTTGATGGAATTTTCATGCTCAATTGGATCCATGATCATAAGGTGTTTGATGAAAAGTTGGAACAAGAATTTGATCCTTGAGATGTTGTTTTCGACTGATTTTAACAGCTTGCAATCAATTGTTGTAACATTGCAATAGTTTGTCACAGAAAGTTGATTTGAAAAAAACTGCACTGATGCAATTGGTAGTTGTCGAAGCACAATTGATTGTAACAGTGTCGAAAATACTTTTTCTGCCTTATTTTGGGGTTGTTTCAACTCAAATATTTTTCTACTCACTTCTTTGATTGTTGGTTTGGATTGCAATTTTAAATGTCCAATTTGTCTACCTAAGAGTGAATTATTTAATTCATTTTTGGTGCTTTGGATTAATGATATGTTTAGTGCTTTAATCCATCTAGAGGAGTGGTTGAATTTAAAGATGAAAGAATTTTGAGATGGTGATCCAAATTAGCTTATCATTCCCCTCCCTCTTCATCTTATCCCTTTCTTTTTTAATTGTGCTACATGTTAAAGGATAGTGATCTCTATATCATTTATCCAAACATGAAGTACATAGATTGTTATTGACTGGACTCAAAATAGGTGCGACTTCTACATAAGTCCACTTACGATTGCTTAACATAGCGCTAAATTTTGTCCCGATTCGAATAAATGATCATTTGTGGCCCAAACTTATGATTGCAAGCCCAAGTATGTTAATTTGATCTCTTTGATCCAATAACCTTGAGATTCATTATGTGAAGGCTTTGGTTCTACCAATCCTCTAATGGATCTACAACATCTTTGGTCAACGCGAATCACTTAAGCATTGTTGATCATTAAATGTTACTTTTGAGGATTCCAAAGTGGATGATATACTTGACAAAAAGTAAATGCAACTTGTTGTGTGGAGGCTTTGGTTCTACCAATCCTCTAATGAGTTCCAAATGCAAGTTTCAAGATGGTCATCCAACTAACCACTAATTTCTAACAATTGACTTTACTTTATGCTTTTATTTTTTATGCTTTATGTACCATTTAATTTAAGCATTTACATTTCATGCCATTTTTTTATTTTTTGCTCACTTGAGCATTTATTCTTATGCCATTTTTATTTTGCTCACTTGAGCATTTACTTTTATGTCATTTTTTTATTTTGCTCACTTGAGCTTTTCTTTTCCTTTTAAAGACACCTAATAATCAACATGAACCATAAAAAACTTTAATGATACTTGGACTATTTGGTTACTATCCTTCGCATTATGGAGTATTGGACTTCTTGGACTTAAGATTAGAGACCTTGGCCTATCTTGGAAACCCTGTGATCTTATCTGATTATTTTGTCTGGAGTTCTTGAGGTTTACCTCAAGACATTAGGTTGTTTGTTTGTTTTGTTTGCAGGTTATTGTGATTACATACTCTGTTTGTAATCTGGAATTCACCCGTATACAGCCGTTACTCTGCCCAATTTTTGCGAAGAATTAATACACTTGAAGTTTGGTTCTCTCAAGAGGTCTAGTATTTTTGCTTGCTTGGTTTCAATCCGAAGAATGAGAATTCTATATTGACTCATAATGTCAAGTATTGGCTTATTTTTGGTTAGATGGTCCTTATTCTTAGCTTTTACCTTATGCTTTAGGATAGCCTCTTCTTCTCCTCCCATCTTCTTTAATTTCAAAAAAATCTTCTCCCTCCTTTTAAAAACTCTTCTTAATTCTAAACTCGAAACACTTTCATAATAAAATTGGACTTAGGTCCATGCATTTTCAAAATATTTTCATAAATAAATTCCAATCAATTTAATAATACCTTGACATTTTTGTGAGAAGACTAAAAGTCAATCAATCTCATTTCAAACCATTTTTGCCACTTTGGCTTTTTATTTTAAAACTTTTCTTAAAAGACTAGACTCTTGTCAATCCTTGTAGTGATGCAAACAACTATATTTCTATAATATGTAGTAAAGAGAGATATTTTCCACTTGGGTGTTGAGTGAGGCATTGTTGATTTTAAAATCCAAGCCATATCCTCCACTTTGAGATGATGCAAATTCTCCTTTCTCATGATTGTGGGTAGTAAGTATGTTTTCCACACAGATAATGACGATGATTTCTTATCTCATAAAATTAACCAACACACTTGTGTTTCAAATTTTTAAAAGAGGAACTACGTGTACCCTAATCCCCTATTGCACGAAAAGTGGTACGTAGGCACTAAAGGTTCACAACTGCGGCGGGTGCAAAAATCATAAAAATATTTCTTTTCTCACCTCCACCATCCATTTTATATATAACACATTTTTATAGCCAAAATATACAGATTTTTAAAAGAGGTTCCTGTGGAGTACCGTAGATGTTTAGGGTGCTAATACCTTCCCTTTGCATAACCAACCCTCTTACCTTGAATCTTTCCCCCTTTTTTTGGGTTATTCTCTATTTTCCCATTCCTTTGGAAATAATAAATCACGGTGGCGATTTTTATTTTGATTTGTATAAAGTCTAGTCAATCCAATGGCTTAGTCTTGAACATTTCTACCGCTACACAAACTTTATTTTTTTTATATTTAAATTTGATTTGTTTTCTTTTATATTTTATATTTTATTTTATTTTTCTTTATTAATTTTTTTATATTATTACTACTATTATTATTATTATTATTATTAAAAATCTAAAAACATTTTATTTATTATTTTCACACTTATATATTTTTATAAAAAAAAAACTAGAAAGAACAAAAACAATTTTCTTAATAAATTAATTTCACTTTCTTGATTAATATTTATATATTTAGGTTTAATTATTATATTATATTATTTTTTTGTAAATTAAAATTAATTTAGAACTTAGGTTTATTTTAATTAAACTTCCTATTATTTCTATTATTTAAAACATTTTCATAAAAAACCCTAAAAAATACTTTTCCTTAAATTAACTTATTTAGCTTAAATATTAATTTTTTTTTTTTTAGTTATTTTAATTTAATTAGGTCAAAACCTTTCATTACAAAACAAACAAAAATCATATTTCTTTACATTCATATTCTTGCATTTTTATCTTTATTTTTGTACATTTATTCAATTTCAATATGGTTGTAATGTTATTTAGGTTTAATTTCTTGCAATATTCCCCATTTGTAAATTTGTATACCCCCTCCCCTAAATGATGTAATAGCGTAGTAATTTTAAATTTCACAATTTATTGCTTTATACACAAAATGCTAGTAATTAGGGTTTTGTATGGAAAGACTAAAACCAATCAATTAGAAAACCCTAATTCAAGATAAAAACAAGTATGAAAACAATACACTTGCACACAAGTACCCCTAGGGTTATTCCACTTGGTTGCCTTATACAAAATAGTCATATTACGCATGTGAGGTATCTTAGCAAAAACAAGCAAATACAAGATCATAGTCCCTCGATGACGCTATCTAAGTTGCCTTTCAAATGATCTTAGTCCCTAAAAAAGAATGCTAAGATACCTTGCAACATTTCTAATCATGGTTATACGATAACCCACGTTCGTTCCGTTTACATCCAAAGATAGGGTTACTTACCAAATCAATGATAAGATAACAATGTCAAAGGAAAGAAAATGAACAAGAAAGACATTTGAGTAGGTAGAATGTTCCTAGTTACTTGCTCCATTTCAAAACAAAACATCCTTTATATTTTCAAAACAAACACCTACACTTTCAAAACATCTTACAAACTTGAAAACATTTTCAAAAGATCAACATCTTTGTATACATTCTTACGAACGAGAATCATTACAAAGATTACCTAAACAATGGCCTCTTTACAAAATGCTTTCAAAAACCACACAAAGCACAATTTCAAAAAAAAGCAAGTTATCTAGAAAGTAACTAAGAGCCCATGGATAACCATGGATGAAAAGGGTGCTAATACCTTACCTTTTCATAATCTACCCCCCGAACTCAAGAAATAATCTCAAAGGTCTTTCCTGTGCTTTTTCACCTTTCCTTTTGGATAAAAGAAAAGTTGGTGGCGACCCTTGCTAACCGCAACATTTGCGATCAAATGCAAAATCCTCAAGTCAGTTCTCCCACCGTATCAAAGAACTGGCGACTCTGCTGGGGAATATTCTAAAAGTGGGGTTACCTTGGGGTTAGATCACATTTACTTGCTTACATTGTTTGACTTGTATGCTTTACATTTTGGTTCTTTGTTTGGGTTTTGAATCCTCTACCCGGATTTGGGATACAATATAGGTAAGTAGCAATACATTATGGAAACTGTGCGGGGTATACTGACATGGTCTAATAAATAGCTATGTTAGTGAGACATATTTGTGGGTACTGGTAGCCTTTGAGTTAATCAAAGAGAATATGGGGCCGCTGAGTGATGTCATGAAGCATTAATGAACTTTTAGAACCTTTACTTGACTAACTTGGCCGGTAGGATGTAGTGAGATGACCAACTTTAGTGCAGTTCGAAGTTGGTAGATACTCGATACTACACTCATTGAGGTTTGGTTTCTTGGGATATTTCAGTCGCCATTAAAGTGGTTTGTGCTGAAACAATAACCAAGGAATCAAGCCAGTGATATTGAGCTCCTTAGAACCCGGTTACTATTACTAGGACAGGTTTGAGCCAACTAAACTTCAAGAGGGTACTTACCTATAAAACTTCATGCAAGCCTAAACCTAGGGACTTGTTTGTTTTGTTTGTATATACATACTTGTACATAACATCATGAAAATCATAACATCATACACATGCACTAACCATTTCAAGGATTTTGGGATTCATCTTTGTTCTTGTTTTGTAGGATATGCATTCTCTTCGCAGGAAAACTATTCAAGTAAACCTCGCAAGGATCCCTCCACAACTTAAGGAGCTAGCTTCAAGGATTACTGAAAACTCTCCATTCACCGAGAGACATGGTCGCCTACTCAACTTGGTCACCTCCAACACAGATGAGGACATGATGAAGGTTCTCTTTCAGTTCTTTGACCCTTTACACCATTGCTTCACATTTCCCGACTATCAACTTGTGCCTACTTTAGAAGAATTATCCCGACTCTTGAGAATTCCTATTCTCAATCAACTACCTTTAAGCGGTACGGAAAGAGACCCAAAGCCATAAGAGATATCTCAAGCTCTACACTTGCACTCATTTGATGTCACAACTCATTGGGAAACAAGGAGTGGTGTCAAGGGTTTCCTAACAAAGTTCTTGTTTGAGAAAGCCCAAAACTGTTGGAATTCCATGGATTTTCAAGCCTTTGAGGAAATTGTGGCTATCCTTATCTATGGGATGGTTTTGTTTCCAAATCCTGACCAACTCATAGATGTGAACACCATCAAAAATCTTCATATCCCGCAACCCGGTGCCTACATTGCTAGGAGACATCCTACACTCTTTTCACACTCGCATAATAAGGAAAAGAGGTGTCCTTATGTGTTGCACTCCTCTCTTGGCAAGATGGTTTATTTCACATCTTCCCTAATCTGTATTGAATAATGAGCAAGGCTCAAGGTGGTCATAAAGGTTGATGATGCTCAAACATTCAGACATTCATTGGTGCTCCCGATCCATAGAGAATGTTACTATTGTCGACCGTTGTGGAGAATTTCCTAATGTCCCCCTACTTGGCATTAGGGGAGGTATTACCTACAACCCCTTCTTATATTTAAGACAGTTTGGTTACGCCCGAAGGGATGGCCCGCACGAGATGCTGATTCAAGGATTGGTATTTGACTACGACAACGACGATCAATGTCTTCGCCAGAGATTTATCCGAGCTTGGAGGATGTTAAACAAGGTAGATAGCAAGACTTTGGGGCATAAAAATTCCATCCCTCTTGAGCCTTACCTCAAATGGGTACGAACTCGTGCTCAGAGTCTTATGATGCCTTATCCCTTTATTCTCCCGGTAATAATAGAGCCTATCATGGAAGGAGATGTTCCATACACTATCCTACATCCTGACATGCCCACCTCTCTTGAAGACCTACAAAGGGATTGGATACAACTCAAGGGGGAGAGAGATACTTTCGAATCCCAATTCTACGCAAGCGAGAAGAAGGTTTTAGAACTCACTAAGAAACTTCATGAGGAGAGGAACTTGAATGCCTACATTGCACCAAAGAGGATGCGTACTACCTTCTTATCTTAAAGTTTTTGTATTATTTTTCCCAAGAAGGAATTGATGTACTCAAGCTTTAATCTATTAATATAACATGTGTTTCCTTTTTGTCTAAAACAAATTTGAATCTTAAAATCCTTGAAATCATTGCATATGTATTTACCATTCATCATAACATAAGCAGGTTTCTTGCAACAAGTCTCCTCATCTCTCTACTGCTTATTTCAGTGAGATGGATCTCAAGCAAACAGTAAAGGACCTCCAAGCTCAGAATGCACAGTTTCAACAGTTGTTCTTAACCCTAGCCAAAGGACAAGAAGAGTTGAAGACCTTGCTGGTGGAAGAGAAGAAAAAGAAGACGAAGAAAATAACCAGAATTCTGAACATGGGAAGAAGATTCCAAGGGCAGACAAGAAGGGCCTTAGACTTTGCCATGACATCCGGTGAGAAAGACAACCAAGTTGGGAAGAGTAAAGAAAAATTTGTCCAGTCAAAAGAAGAAGAAGAATACTATTCCGAAGAACAATACCCTCCAGTTGATGACAAGTATAAGCATCTAGAAGAACGGTTGAATGCAATGGAAATCCAAAAAGTGTCTGGCTTGGACTTTAAGGAATTGGGGTTAGTGTCGGGGATTGTCATTCCTCCAAAACTCAAAGCACCTGTGTTCGCCAAATATGATGGAGTTTCATGCCCTAAAATGCATCTCTGGTCCTATGTGAGGAAAATCCAACCCCATGCCGCTGATAAAGATTTATGGGTACACTTCTTCCAAGACAGTCTGTCTGGAACTCAACTCGATTGGTTTTATCAGTTAGAAAGAGCCAATGTCCATAACTGGGAAGATCTTGCTGCACCCTTTTACAAACAATACCAATACAACGCTGATCTTGCGCCTACCCGTACTCAGCTCCAGAGTATGGCCATGGCTTCAAGTGAAGGCTTCAAGGACTATGCGCAAAAATGGAGAGACTTGGCCGGAAGAGTTCAACCTCCTCTATCTGAAAGATAATTAGTAGACATGTTTTTGGGAACCTTGTCTGGTCCCTTCTTCAATCACCTAATTGGGAGTTCATCGGCAGGTTTTACTGAACTAACATTGACCGGAGAAAGGATAGAAGCCGGAATAAAAAGTGGAAAGATTCAAAAAGATACACCCTCTACTGCTGTAAGGAAACCATTCATCGGAAAAAAGGAAGTGGTTGTTGTTTATCCTCAGAGAAATCAAGATAGGGCTGAACGTCGTCCAATGGTGGGGGCTGTTATGATTCCTAAACCTGCACCTGATCAGCAAAGAAATAACCAACCAAGGATGGAAAGACCAGTTAGACAATTCACTAGAATTAACATGACGCTATCTCAAGTATTACCACATCTGTTAAGATCCAATCTAGTGACCTTGAAAGAAGATCCAAAGAACCCTAACACAACATCTCCTCACTATCATTCTAATGCCCGTTGTGCATACCACTCTGAGAGGCCCAACCATGACACTAACAATTGTTGGGCTCTAAAGAACAAAGTACAAGACCTCCTTGAAGCCAAAGAGATTGAATTTGACGCGCCAGAAAAGCCCAATGTCATTTCTGCCCCTATGCCCAAACATGGCCATAATGCCCATGCTATTGAGGAAGATATGTTTGTTACTTCAGTTGATGAACTTATGACCCCACTCCTGACTATCAAAAAGAACTTATTGAATGCCAGTGTTTTCCCGGGCTGTAATGAAAGCTGTCATTTCTGTTTGTCCTAATCAACCAGTTGTCCTTTGTTGAAAGCAGACGTTCAATGCCTAATAGATAACAAGGAGATTTTGTTCGAAAAGACTTTTGTTCCACCTGTTTCTTATAATGATGTTTCCATTGTGACCATTTCCGACAATTCTTCCAAGGTCTCCACCAAAAGACCCGTTAGAATTACATCAGTTCCAAAAGTAGCTCCTTTGATAATTATAATGCCTGGACCAGTCCCGTATTTACCAGACAAAACCGTACCATGGAATTATGGAGGGGATGTCTACTACCACAGTATCAAGCAAGATTGGCCAGCTGCCAAAGATTCAAGTTCCGAGAAAGATAAATCTGATATCAGTAACATTGTCGGGACTAGCAAGATTACCCGAAGCAGAAGGATGTTCTCTCCAGAAATTGCTCCCCCAAAAGCAGTTTCTGGACCCGTAATCATTCCTGTTGTTGTTGCTCCTCCGAAGGCTATTCCCAGTCCCACAATCATCTCCACCAATACTCCAACTGACAAAGTTATTACGACTCCTATTATCACTCCTACTGACACTCCTGCTTCCAAGTTAACCGAGACTCAAGGAAAAGGTGTTTTGGTTGAGTCTATCAAGACGAAGACACAATCATTGGCTATCCCTGAGACCTCCCAGAAAGAGATGGAGGAAATCCTAAAGATCATAAAAAGAAGCGACTACGATGTAGTCGAGCAGCTGGGGAAAACTCCATCTAAAATTTCCATGCTAGCTTTACTAATATGTTCCGAGGTGCATGCAAAGGCCTTGGTAAAATTCTTGAAGACTGCTCATGTACTCCAAGAAACATCTGCCGACCAGTTCCAAGACTGCATAGCCAGCTTGACTGCATAGCCAGCTTGACTAGGTTTTTCAAATGCTGATTTAACCCCAAGAGGAAGGAAGCATAATGAGGCGTTGCATGTCTCAGTTGAATGTAGGGGCACAACCTTGGCTCATGTTTTGGTGGACAGTGGCTCATCCCTGAATGTATTGCCTAAAACATCTCTTGATAGGCTTGACTGTGAGGGATTGACATTAAAGCCAAGCAACATAGTAGTGAGGGCTTTTGATGGCTCGAAAAGAATGGTGCATGGGGAAGTGGATATCCCCATAAAGGTTGGAACCCAAACATTTGATTCAACTTTTTATGTAATGGATATTCGCCCTTCATACTCCTGCTTTCTAGGACGACCATGGATTCAAAATGTTGGCGTTGTCACTTCTACGTTGCACCAAATGCTAAAGTATCCGATTCAAGGGAAGATTATCACCATTCATGGAGAAGAAGAGTATATGATCAGCCATCTCAATTCCTTCAGATATGTAGAATTAGATGGTGAATTTATTGAAACTCCATTCCAGCACTTTGAAGAAGTCCCGCAAGATGTGGCAGTGACCAAGGTTGTCCCCAAGATCACAAGACCTCCACTCAGGATGTCATCTTTGAAGGATGCAAAGGTAGTGATAGAAGAAGGTGGGTGCACTATCTGGGGGTAACTCCCAGATATCCCATACAAGTCTGACAAGTTTGGCCTGGGTTTCACTTTAGGTGCTCAGAAGGTTGTACACCGCGCTCGTGTTGGAGGACCACCCTTGAAGATTAGCAACCATGAGGTCAACGCGGTAGAGGATGATGAAGATGGCTACAACCTAGAGGATTGGATCTTCCCAACTGTCAGTGGAGGGCTCAGCAATTGGGAGGCTTGAGATTTTGTTCCAATCACTTTTATCCCACAATAATTTGTGTTTACATTTTGTTGGATCTGTAATATTAAAACAATTCAAACTCTTAAAACCTTGTGTCTTACCCGAGGCACAATTGTCCATTTGTAAGGGTTATTATCTCATTTCCATATGACATCAATGAATCATGGACGTTTTTCATACAAACTTTGTGCTCATTGTTTTTCTTTTTTTACATTTTCATTTCTTTCAAAGATAGCTATACTCTTACACACACTCACACTCACAATGCAGGTTTACATCCATTCAGGATCCCATGGGTAACGATTCTGCTATGGCCTTCTGTGACTCCGAAGATCTAATCTACCAAGCCGAATACGAAGGTGAGGAAGATTGTGAAGTACCCGGGGAACTTGCCAGGTTACTACTACAAGAGGAGAGAACCATTCTGCCCCACGAGTAACACGTGGATACAATCAATCTAGGTACCGAGGAAGACAAGAGAAAAGTCAAGGTGGGTACCAATTTGGAACCCAGTGTCAAGGAGCGTCTGATTCAGTTGTTACACGAGTATGTTGAAGTCTTTGCCTGGTCATAGAAAGACATGCCAGGACTTGATGTAGATATTGTAGTACATCGTCTACCTACAAGAGAGGATTGTCCACCAGTAAAGCAAAAGGTCAGTCGAATGCGACCAAATACGTCAGAGAAGATTAAAGCAGAAGTCATGAAACAATTCAATGCTAGATTCTTGGTCGTCACCTCCTATCCATAATGGGTTGCCAATGTTGTCCCCGTGCCCAAAAAGGACGGCAAGGTACGAATGTGCGTGGACTACAAATATTTGAATAGGGAAAGCCCCAAGGATGATTTCACACTTCCCCACATTGATATCCTAGTTGACAATACTGCACAACACAATGTTTTTTTCCTTCATGGACGGTTTCTCAGGTTACAACCAAATCAAAATGGCGCCTGAGGACATGGAGAAGATAACCTTTGTCACACAATAGGGTACATTCTGCTACAAAGTGATGCCATTCGGAATGAAGAATGCTGGGGCAACCTATTAGCGCACCATGGTCGCTCTATTTCACGACATGATACATCATGAAATAGAGGTCTATATGGACGACATGATAGCTAGATCTCAAACTGAAGAAGAGCATCTTGATTATTTGCAGAAATTGTTTGAGAGGCTAAATAAATACAAGTTGAGGTTGAACCCAAATAAATGCACGTTTGGAGTAAGGTCCGGTAAGCTCCTAGGCTTTGTCGTCAGCAATAAAGGTATTAAAGTAGATCCTGCCAAAGTAAAAGCGATGCAAGAGATGCCTGCTCCTCATACTGAAAAGGAAGTCAAAGGATTCTTGGGACGTTTGAACTACATTGCCAGATTCATTTCTCACATGACAGCTACTTGTGAACCAATCTTCAAACTATTGAAGAAAGATCAAGTAGTCAAATGGAATGATGAATGCCAAACTACTTTCGACAAAATCAAAGACTACCTGCAAGAGCCTCCTGTTTTGATGCCACCAGTCGAGGGAAGACCATTGATTATGTATCTAACTGTTTTAGAGAAATCAATGGGGTATGTGTTGGGGCAGCATGACGAGTCTTGCCGAAAAGAGCACGCCATTTATTACCTGAGCAAAAAGTTTACCAACTGTGAAACAAGATATTCACTGCTCGAGAAAACTTACTGCGCTCTAGCATGGGCTGCTCGCCGGCTAAGACAGTATATGCTGGCCCATACTACCTTGTTGATATCTAAAATGGATTTGATAAAATACATCTTCGAGAAACCTGCTCTCTCTAGGAGAATAGAGAGATGGAAGATGATCTTAACAGAATATGACATATAGTATACTACCCAGAAAGCTATAAAGGGCAGTGTACTAGCTGATCACCTTGCTCACCAAGCTGTGGAAGACTACCAGTCCATGAAGTTCGAATTCCCAAATGAAGACATCATGATGGTCAACAACTGTGAAGAATTCAGGCCATATGACGGACCTGAGCAAGGATCCCGATGGACCATGGTTTTTGATGGGGCATCTAACGCGCTCGGAAATTGTATTGGTGCAATACGCATATCTCATGAAGGGTGTCATACTACATTTACTACAAGACTCTGCTTCAATTGTACGAATAACATGGCGGAATACGAAGCGTGCATCTTTGGTCTCAAAGCTGCCATAGACTTGGGGATCAAATCGTTGAATGTATTCGGAGATTTAGCTTTGGTTATCAGCCAAATCAAAGGGGAATGGGACACCAAACACTCTAACCTTATCCCTTACAAAGAACGTGTTTTGACATTGCTCCCATATTTTGAGTAGATTACCTTCGAGCACTTCCCGCAAGAAGAAAACCAGCTAGCAGACGCACTAGCCACAATGTCATCTATGTTTAAACTTAAATGGGATAACGAGGCTCCCCAAATACCAATTGAATGAAGGGATGAACCAGCACACTGTCACGAGATTAATACCGAAGAAGTAGTGGACCAGCCTTGGTTTCACGAAGTCAAGAGGTATCTCGAGACTCAAGCATATCCAGAAGGAGCTTCAATCAATGATAAGAAGTTCTTAAGGAGATTCTCTGCTAAATTCTTCCTCAGTAATGGCATTCTTTACAAACGCAACCATGACTCTGTGTTACTTCGATGCGTAGACAAGGTTGAAGTTGAAAGGATCATGGCTGAGTCGCATGAAGGCACTTTTGGAACCTATTCCAGTGGGCATACGATGGCAAAGAAAATCCTACGGGCAGGCTATTATTGGTCTACCATGGAAGCAGATTGCTATCAACACTCTCGAACCTGTCACAAGTGTCAGATTTATGCTGACAAAGTGCGCGTACCTCCGATTCCTCTGAATATCTTGACAACTCCTTGGCCCTTTGCTATGTGGGAAATTGATATGATTGGGGAAATCAAGCCAACAACCTCCAATGGACACCATTTCATCTTAGTGGCCATTGACTATTCTACAAAGCGGGTGGAGGCAGCTTCTTTCGCTTCCGTCACCAAGAATGTTGTAGCCTGGTTCATCAAGTAGAATCTCATTTTTCGTTACGATATCCCAGAGAGGATCATTACAAACAATGGTACAAACCTGAACAATACTATGATCACCTCCTTGTGCGAGCAATTCAAGATTCAACATTACAATTCTTCCCCTTACCAGCCAAAGACGAATGGTGTTGTCGAAGCCGCGAATAAGAATATTAAAAAGATCATACAAAAAATGACAGTCACATACAAAGACTGGAATGAGATGCTACCATTCGCTCTCCACAGATATTGTACCACAGCTCGCACATCAACCGGTGCAACACCATATTCTCTAGTTTACGGCATGGAAGTTGTCTTGCCTATTGAGATCCAGATCCCATCTTTGAGAATTATGAAGGATGCAGGGTTGAATGAAGATGATTGGATCCAGACTCGACTTAATCAACTAAACTTGATTGATGAGAAAAGGCTTACTGATGTCTGTCATGGTCAAATGTATCAAAAACGGATGATCAAGGATTTTAACAAAAAGGTCAGACGATAAGTATATCAAGTTGGAGATCTGGTGATCATGCACATCATACTAACGCAAGGTGATCCCAGGGGAAAATGGACTCCTAGATACGAAGGACCATTTTTAATCAAAAACATATTCTCTGGTGGCGCAATGATCTTGACCACCATGGATGGGGATGACCTGCCGCATCAAAAGATACTACACATAAGAGACCCGCTAGGTTGACACACCTAGGAAAAACAAGGGCATCCCGGTGAACCAAAAAGGTTCGGGGAAAAATTAGGGATAAAACAAAAAAATTTGAACACCCGGCAAGTTCAAAACCCGAAAGGGCGACTTGGGCAAAAAATGATTTCTCGGTGGACTGAAAACCCAAAAGGGAGGTCCAGGAAAAAGTTATAGAATTAAAACGTATGACTATGTCCCGTTGGATCACCTTACGGACAACCTTTGGCTTCAACTAACAAACTCATAGGTTCTGGTCAATTCAATCATCTTCGGACGAGGCAACAAATAGACAAGATGCTCGGAGATACGAAGGCTATATCAGAATGGGACCCCTACGAGATTATTGCACATAGCTATCTTTTCTTTGTATCAAAATTTTCATTTTTTACGACAGTATTCTCTTACCAGAATATTTGTCTCATTGTACAAAAATACTTACTCAAAGTCAATACAAAGACATCCCTTTGAAAGTGCAAAACTATCTGTTTTTTCTTTATTATTGTGTTTTGTTTACAAAAACGTCCAATGATTCATTTTTGAACATATGCATTTGAATATAATTACTGTTTATAAATAAACAAATAGAAAGACAATCATTGATGGCTTTAAGAGGTAGGGAAATCTCTCTATGCTATTTCCATAATCCTCCGCAGTGTGCAGTTCAATCCCCGGCGAAACAAAGCTTCCAGTTATTAAATTTCCAGTAGAAGTCGTCAAATTTCTCAGGATTCCCCAATAGGATTTTACAAGAAGTACACGGCATCTCCCTTACAATAGAGTCTATTCCTCCAGGCAGAAATTCATCAACACTTAGACTTCACAACATGAAGACTTATACTTCATATCCTCAGCAGTAGTCAGGGATTTATTTTCCCCAATCCAAAAACAATGTGGCAGATTAACTCGCATACGCCTACATTGCATCACAATCATAAACATTGATAATGTGAATGCATTATACCATGCATTTCATACAACATAACCTTATATATTAGCTCACATTTTACCCTTTTCAAGATAAGATTAATCGACATCTACCATTAACAATGTTCAAAGTTTTCAGATACAGTTCGGATACGCTCCAGACACGGATGCCATCCTGATACTCCTTTAGATTTAGCTTTCAGATACAGTTCAGATACGCTCCAGACACGGATGCCATCCTGATACTCATTCAGAATCAGCTTCCATATACAGTTCAGATACGCTCCAGACACGGACGCCGTCCTGAAACTCATTTACAGTTCAGATACGCTCCAAACACGGATGCCATCCTGAAACTCATTTATAGTTCAGATACACTCCAGACACGGATGCCATTCTGATATTCACTCATAGTCTCCTTCAGATACAATGCGGATACGCTCCAAACACGGATGCCATTCTGATACTCATTCGGTTTTCAACTTCCAGATACAGTTCAGATACGCTCCATATGCGGACGCCATTCTGATGCTAATTCAAAGTATCCTTCAGATACAATGTAGATACGCTCCAAACACGGATTTCATTCTGATATTCATTCAGATGTAATTCTCAAGATACAGTACAGATACGCTCCAGACACGGACGCCATTCTGATGCTCATTCTTTCAGCTTACAAATTACAATTCAACAATCACTCTTGGATGGAATCTACAAGCCCATATCCAACAACATTATAACACTTCTCCAAATGGTATCTTTAAGCCCATTCCCTCTACCATCACATCACCGAGTGCAAGTTTCTCGGCACTCTAGTGTCCAATCATCTTCCACCTTCGAGTCACGAATGGAAAAACATGCTAATCTAACTCTTCAGGCTTAAGAAGATTGAACAGGGGAAGTTGTTGTACCCAAAAAATTTCCCTCTCATTTTTCAAGAATTTACTCACAATATCTACTTGGGCTCAAGATTGCACTAGAGTTTGATCAGCTCAAGACACCTCCTCAAACACCGATGACCAAGATTAGGGTTTGAGTTTGCACAAGTATTTTTGAACGTCCAATGTCCCATGTGACTTTCATGGATCATTATGGACCCCCAAGATTACACATGTCAAGTTTCAAACCTTGGATCACATTTTTGATCAGTAAATTGAGCAGTTGACCTAAAAATCAGTTGTGTTGGGGAATAAGTCAACCATGACCAATTTACAGTCAAACTTCATATTTCTTGATCCACATTAACATTTTAAACTCATATGTATCATTTGATCAAATTTGGACCACAACTCCTCAATAAATTTGATCAAATCTCCAAAAGGGCAAAATGGTCAAAATTAGGGTTTTGATTGAGAAAGGGCAATTTCTGATTTTTGACCTGGAAAATGGTTAATTGGTTTAAGGCATGATCTCAAGAGTCCAATTTCATCATTTTTACCAAATGGCATGGTTCAAAACATTGCAATTCCATTGGATTGACAAATGAATTTTGCAGTCAACTGATCAAAAGTCAACTGTATGCTGAAAAGTCAAACTTTGACTTTTTGGTCAAATTCAAGTGCCAAAGATCATAATTCATAAAAACATATCAAAATATGAAACTTATTCATCAAGAAATCAAAAAGTCAAGATTTCATTTTGAAAAGTCAAAATTTCTAAACTTAGAAATTTTTCTAAGTGTTGGAAATTTCATGTTTTTTCATAACTTTGAACAAAATTTTCACCATGATGCAAGATGATTCAAGAGAAACTTACAACATGAAAGTTGTAGATCTCCATGAAATATACAACTTTTCTTTACACAACTCCTTCCAAAAATGCTTGGATCTCAAGTTATAATTTTATGAACATAGGGTCATGAAACTAAACACTTGGTAAAATTTTGCCCTAATTTGGTTAGGATTTTGACCTAACTTCATGGAAAATTTTCATATAGTTCCAAGGTGAATCTTCAAAATCAATTCAAATATGGTTTGTAGAGCATATTGCAATATTTCCAAAATTTCCAATAACTCCTTGAGATCATTCTTGAGGAGGGAGAATCGAAGAGATGAAATTAGGGTTTTGTCACTTGAATTACAAGTCATTTTTGATGAACACTTGAACCGAATCCATAGCCATGCTGCATAATCTCACTTCACAGGCTTCTAACTTGAAATTCACTCCTTAATTAAATGTTCACACAACATATGGAGCCATTGTCCAAGCATTTAAACCATTACCCAAGTTGCATTTCTATTAATGGCACAAAGTTAACATTGTCATTCTTGTAAAGCAAGTTTTTTGCATAAAGTCCATTCTTTAGCCTCTAACGTGTTCCCTCTGATCACACTCCATCCATAAAGTCAGAAGCAAGCTTGTTTAAAGCATAACCACTTTATGAACCATGTACAAGGCATGGAAACTTGTTTTGTAAAAAAAATCACATGTTGAACTTAAACGTGTAAATTTGAATTCTGATCAACTAGAGCACTCCAAACTTGTTGCTTATAAATAGAGTCACTATTTGTGAGCTAAAGGACGAGTTTTTTTACCCTGAAACACTCCCAAATTCCCTCTAGCCAGAAATTGCACAAAAAAACTCCATTGATACACAATTCTGACCTTAAACTTGTATCTCTCATTTCCCTCGTGCGTTTTCCCTCAAATTCATTCCTAAATATTCCTTACATCAAATACAACTCATCCCCATCCTTATTCCAGAACTGTAACACCATTTACCATAACCTCCATAACCAAAAAACATAGTCTGCAACTTGACTTCTCTAGGCCATTTCAGCCACTCTCAACTTAAGTAAACCATTACATTAGCTTCATAGGGACTTGAGGAAGCTAGCCTGATCATCACCACTACCTGAAACAAGCTCAAATCCATTTCACAATTTCCAGTTTTGAGGTATTTTTCTTGAACTTCTGTATTCATATTTAGGCATTATTAGGATTTCATTTATGAAGATAAAATGTAGACATCATTGTCCTGAAAGTATACATGTCCATAGATTTCATTTATTTTTATTGAGCTAGGAGAATTTTGAGTTTGAACTTTATGAAATATTTAGGTCGGAATTTGGTACTTTTAGAAATTCGTATTCATATTTGATTTATAGCTTATGATTTTTATATGGTTGAATTCGTATGAAAAAATGAAGCAACTTTCATGTTTGCATATTTCATTTTGTTGAGAAATGAGCAAGTTACAGGAACCATGGCTGGAGGTTGAAGATGAAGTTACATTCAGGACTTGATTTGTGTTATATGTTTATTATTTCACCAATGTTAACGGATGTACAGTCACCCTAGTGGCAAAGGTAGTGTGTGTATGTGTGGGAGGTCATGGGTTCAACATCCAGCGCTACCTTTTCTCATTTTTTTCAATATTTTCTTTCTTTTTGCCAGCAATAACCAGCGCTTGGGCCTCCTTGGCTGGGCCTAACAAATTTGCTCCATTTTTACCCTCTGCCTACTTTTGCATACTGACCAAAACTTTCTTTTTTTATATTTTAATTTGATTTATTTTCTTTATTATTTTTTATTTTATTTTATTTTTCTTTATTTTTTTATATTATTATACTACTATTATTATTATTATTATTATTAAAAATCCAAAAATATTTTATTTATTATTTTCACACTTATACATTTTTATAAAAAAAACTAGAAAGAACAAAAACAATTTTCTTAATCAATTAATTTTTATTTCTTGATTAACATTTAGATATTTAGGTTTAATTATTATATTATATTATTTTCTTGTAAATTAAAATTAATTTAGAACTTAGGTTTATTTTAATTAAATTTCCTATTATTTCTATTATTTAAAACCTTTTCATAAAAAACTCTAAAAAATATTTTTCCTTAAATTAACTTATTTAGCTTAAATATTAATTTTATTATTTTTTAGTTATTTTTATTTAATTAGGTCAAAACCCTTTCATTAAAAAAAATTATATTTCTTTACATTCATATTCTTGCATTTTTATCTTTATTTTTGTACATTTATTCAATTTCAATATGGTTGTAATGTTATTTAGGTTTAATTTCTTGCAATATTCCCTATTTGTAAATTTGTATACCCCTCCCCTAAATGATGTAATAGCGTAGTAATTTTAAATTTCGCAATTTATCGCTTTATATATAAAATGCTAGTAATTAGGGTTTTGTATGGAAAAACTAAAACCAATCAATTAGAAAACCATAATTCAAGATAAAAACAAGTATGAAAACAATACACTTGCACACAAGCACCCCTAGGGTTATTCCACTTGGTTGCCTTATACAAAATAGTCATATTACGCATGTGAGGTATCTTAACAAAAACAAGCAAATACAAGACCATAGTCCCTCGATGACGCTATCTAAGTTGTCTTTCAAATGATCTTAGTCCCTAAAAAAGAATGCTAAGATACCTTGCAACATTGCTAATCATGGTTATACGATGACCCACGCCCGTCCCGTTTACATCCAAAGATAGGGTTACTTACCAAATCAATGGTAAGATAACAAAGTCAAAGGAAAGAAAATGAACAAGAAAGACATTTGAGTAGGTAGAATGTTCCTAGTTACTTGCTCCATTTCAAAACAAAACATCCTTGATATTTTCAAAAAAAACACCTACACTTTCAAAACATCTCACAAACTTGAAAACATTTTCAAAAGATCAACATCTTTGTATACATTCTTATGAACGATAATCATTACAAAGATTGCCTAAACAATGGCCTCTTTACAAAATACTTTCAAAAACCACACAAAGCACAATTTCAAACAAAAGCAAGTGATCTAGCAAGTAACTAAGAGTCCATGGATAACCATGGATGAAAAGGGTGCTAATACCTTCCCTTTTCATAATCTACCTCACGAACTCAAGAAATAATCTCAAAGGTCTTTGCTGTGCTTTTTCACCTTTCCTTTTGGATAAAAGAAAAGTCGGTGGTGACTCTTGCTAACCGCAACATTTGCGATCAAACACAAAACCCTCAAGTCAGTTCTCCCACCATATCACACTAAGGCTAAGAGGTGAGATATTTTCATTTGAGGGTTGATTACCTCCATTGCATTTGTCATGGGTTTACATGCTAACATGTTGAGATTAAGAGTGTCATACTACCTGACCCTAGGCACATTGATGTGTGTGATGAGGCTAATTGGGTCTTCGACACCTATGATAGTGATGATGGGAACGCCAACCAACTTCCTACCAATGGAGGTGCTAACATTGATGTAGAGATGGATCAGAGATAGGGAGACTCTCTGATTCACCACCCAAGTGTCATTCCCATCAACCACCAAGAACACTCTATCCTATCAAACCCCTCCCCCATATATTTCATTTGCGTCTTCCTCTTCTTTTGTAGGTTGTGAGTATCACCATTATAGTAGTGTTGACTATGATCTCAACATGTTATGACATGAGGTTGTCGACTTACATACTGAGGAAAGTCATGGAACGACAAAGAGGTGGTACGCGATCAAATCTTATGTTCCATATAGGAAATGGAGACTCAACGAGACTATATGCTGCATCAGTTAACTCACCAACATATCCATCTGTTATTAATTTTTCCCCTAATTTGTTGACCCAAATTTTTTTTGAAAAGGTCTAGAATCCATGGATAGCTCTGAAAGTATATAGGTTCCAAAATAGGTGAGGATATGGTTGAGGAGATTTGGGAAATTTTTGCAAAGTCGGTATTGTCCCGACACCTCAAGCGTCCCAAATATGGAAATTGATTTGATTATCATTTGTGTTGTATCCTTAAGTTCTTGTTTCTTGGTAATCCTTGATATATATATATATATATATATATATATATATATATATATATATATATATATATATATATATATATATATATATATATATATATATATATATATATATATATATATATAGTCAACACCATTTATAATGACTCACTAAGTAGGTCGATCGATGAATATAAGTGAATGGTCATGTGCGTAATAAATGAAAATAAATAGGAGAGTTACGTTTTGACACAGTGGCATGATTCAAATTGGTTTGTATAGAAGGGAGGTTTTTAACCGCGAAAAACGGAATTATGTCTTTACAATATCCTTGGCGTGCCGCGCATGAGTAATTGTCTAACTATGTTTTCCTAGATCCTTTTGCATCTATTGCAGCATTTCACTATTTTATCATGCTGGCCAGCTTGGTCGAGGACAAGAAAGGGTTCAAGTGTAGGAGAGTTTCATAACTCTGAAATATATCGTGTTTTCAACTTGATTCACATGCATTTTAGTGTCATTTCATATTTATTTTTATAATATCATGTTGATATTTTATGCTTATTTCAGGTGTTTATCATATAGAGGCCTCCATGCAAGAAAATGGGAAAAACAATGAAAATGAGAAGAGAAATAGAGCTTACTACTTTCATGACAACTTGTCTCCTCTGTGTGATGGTCATCACCCCAGGAAGCCAAGGTCGTCACTAAAAAGTCAAAGAAAAATGAAGAAATAGTGTATGGGAAGCCTAACGACCAGATCGGCAGGAAGATGACAGTCGTCACCATATCCAACAAGATTATGATGATCTAGTCGGTAGGCAGATGACGATGTTACCACCCCCAACAGGATGACAATCACTCACCAAGCAGGTGACGATCGCCAAGGTCTCAGAAACAAGTTTTTTTAGCTCTTTTCAATTTCATTTTTTTCCAGTCTCTATTTTTACTCCACTAACTTTGCACGATTTTGTCAATTTCTAGCACAAATTTGAGCATATAAAAAGAATATTTTTTTAGTGGAGCAATGAGTATCTAAGCTTAATATTATTTTCTTAGGCAGAACAAGCACTTTTGTAAAAGCGGTTACTTTCTCACATCGAGGAATTATTGCAAGTTTTAGTCAGAATTTAGAGTTTTTTAGTTTGTATTTGAATGGTTGACATTATCATCTTGCCAACATAATTTTTCCAAAATTTAATTCAAGAAATTTTCTGCACCAATTTAAAGCACTTAATATATTACTATGTTTTATTCATTCAAGTTCCTTATTTTCCACTCCTTTTACCTTGTTCTACTTTACTGTTGTACTTGCATGTTTCTACTTTATATTATTATATTTGGTAAATTAAACATGAACATGAATATCACTTGCAGTATGTTTATTAAATTTAATAGTATGTCAGTCTAATTTTGTTGAGTTCGAAATGTGAGGACAATGTACTGATGATGCTAAAATTTAATCGTTAAAATTTATAATTAAGTGGAAATTTTTTCTGTCCTGAATATTATTTGTTATTATACTTTAAAGTTTATTGCAAAAGCATAAACATAGAGATACCTGCTTCGATTTGAAAGAACTACACATTTATCTGAATGTAGGAAAATTCAGTTTTTGGTTTCAAACACTGCAAAATCATTTTTTAGTTAATTAGGAAAAATTTAATATTCAAAAAGGAGATTATTTCTACATTCTTGTCTCTTGTTTCATAATTAATTCAAAACAGCTTATTTCCATTTCTTTGCAAACTAAAACACTTATTTGTCGCCTTATATGAACAAAGTAACAATAGAAGATGTTACTTGACATTGGTCTATGTGGGATCGATAACTCTTTATATTATGACTGCTATTTCCATGCACTTGCGAACCTATCAATTCTACCTTTCTATCCGCAACCATAGTTATTTTACCAATGTGAGATTGACTCTCTTCCTTTCAAGTATCTTTGGTTGCTAGTTGGATTAACCCTCACTTGGAATATCATTTTTGCTATCTTGTTGAGAAATATGCTTAACTCTTCAAAACATAGATATGTTAATTTATGAGGTAGAGTGGTTCTTCTCAATTATATGCTCAATGTTATCCTTGTTTTCTTCTTGTCATTTTTGAAGATGCCTCTAAAGGGTTAATTGGAAAGATGTGAGTGAACCTAAGAATAGAGGGGGATTAGAACTGAGAGACCACTAGTTGGTTAATCTTGTCATTTTGGAAAAGTGGAGTGATTATAAGAGACTAGGGCCTCAAGAGGGATATTCTTGTATGGAGCCCTAGTGGTTTACTCTCTTTTTAGTAGAAAGTTTTATCTCTTCTTGGGTATAATAAGGGAGAAAGGTCATATTGGTTTGTGGATGGTGTCTTTAGGAAAGTAGGGTCGGGGACCTAAACTTCCTTTTGGAAGGACCCTTGTTAGAGACCATTTCTCTAAAGATATAAGTTATCTAATTTATTTATGAATTATGTCTAGTCTGATGGTATGATGGGAGAGACAGGTTTGATAGTTAGTTAATAGAGTATTGATTTTGGTATTATATATGGCAGATAACTTTCTTTCTTAAAGAGTTACATGTCCTTGTGGAGTTTCTTTCGCTAGTTAGAGATATCACCCTTACATAGGATAAAGACAAGTGGGTTTGCAAGCAAGAAAGGGAAGGAAATTTCTCGGTGGCTTCCGCCTATCATGTTTAGAGGGATAATTTTTTTATTCCTTCAGTTCCTCTTCTGATAGTGAGTTATGAATCCCCCTTATTTGGACCAGTTGAGCTCCATCTAAGATCTTGGTTTTCTCTGGACAACTTTTGCACGATAGACTTTCGTCTAGAGAAAATCTTTCTAATACATGGGATATTTTTTATTCTAGTAGAATCACTTGTTCCTTTTATGGGTTTTCAGTTGATTTAGTCACCCATCTCTTAGTTACTTGTGATCTTGTCTTTTTGTGTGCTATGGAATCTTTAAGTGGTTGGAGTGGCATGTAGTAATTCCTAATGACCCAATGCGATTTTTTTAGTCTTTTATTTCTCTAGAGGACATGATTAAGTATAGGGGTGGTTATCTCTTGGTCGAGCTTGATGTGATTTGATCCATTTGAGAAGTGTGTAATGATATAATTTTTAAGAGAGTTACAAAATCAACAGAAGATATGGATGAAAATAGTATTTTTTTGGCCAAAAAATAGTTTGGGGTAGATCATTGATGAACTCTTGCATCTTTACTTAATGAGTTCACAACTTTATCCTCTACATCCCATTAGTGTGCAAGGTGATGAAGAATATAGAGAAAGAGAGAATTTATTTATTGCTCTACAATGACGACTACAAAAGCTAAAGGAAGATTATTTAGATGACAATTACTACTAGTCTATTTATACACACAAACTAGGGCCACATAGGAAACATACTAAAAATACTAAATTACCCTTCAATACCATCTCTTAATTTAGGATTTCTTAATAAAAAATTAACAACACCAATTCCATCCTTTAATTGGATAAATTGATCCGTCTTGATTGCCTTTGTTAGAACATCTTCCAGCTGCTTCCGGGGTGCTATAGTGCATAAATTCTAGTACTCTGTTTGGACTTGACTTCTTAGAAAATGATACTTTGTCTCAATATGCTTGCTTCTTCCATATAGCACTGGATTCTTGGCAAGATTGATTGCAGACTTGTTATCAATCATCGACTTCAGTGGCTTGTCTATCTTGATCTTTAGATCATGTGGTAAATTCAGAAGCCAAATAGCTCGACATGCAGTCACAACACCTACAATGTACTCAACTTCACACATTGATAGTGCAACAACAAATTACTTCTTGGAAAATATTAAGAAATATGACCTCTCAGAAACTTAAACAAGTATTCAAAAGTACTTCTTCTGTCAACTCTATCTCCACACCAATCAAAGTCTGAGTAATTCATAAGCACTTATATAGTATTTCTTCTAAAATGGAATGGTACTCCATACTTCAGATTTCCCTTGATATACCTCAGAATCCTGACAGCAGCTTGGTAATGGAACCATTTAGGTTTACTCATAAACCTACTAACCATTCCAACGGCATAATAAATATCAGTTCTAGTATTACACAAATACCTCAAAGAACCAACCAATTGTTTGAAGTTTGTAGCATCCACATCATTACCCTTATAATCATAATCTAATTTATGATTGGTTTCTGAAGGTGTGACAGCAACTTTACAATTCTACAGCTTAAATCTTTCAGAAGCTCAAGTTCATACTTTAGCTGGTGCAAAATGATACCCTTCTTAGAGTACATAATCCTCATCCTTAGAAAATATGCCATATTTCCCAAATCAGACATCTCAAAATCATTCATCAGCACCTCCTTGAACATGATTATATCTTTTGGGCAACTCCATATTAGCAATATGTCATTAACATAGAGACACACCAGAATCATATTTCCTCCAGAATGCTGCACATAAACTCCATATTCCATCTCACATTTCTGAAACCCTTTCTTTTTGAAAAATGAATCAATCTTCAAGTTCCAAGCTCTGGGCGGTTCCTTCAATCCATACAAGGCTTTATGAAACTTGTACATCATCTCTTCTTGATTCTTTTCACGGATTCAGAAGGTTATGACACATATACCTCTCCTTGTAACGGATCGTTAAGAAATTTTGAATTCACATCCAGACGCATTGAGGCTAATTCCTATTCGCGGCTAAAGTAATCACTAGTCTGATTGTTTCATGTCTATCTATAGGTGCAAACACCTCAAAGTAATCTAGCCAATATTTATGAAGAAAACCTCTAGCCACTAGCCTTGCTTTGTGCTTTCCAATTGATCCATCTGGTTTAGATTTTACCTTGAAAACCCATCTGACAATGATTGTTTTCTTCTCGTTTGGAAGGTTAATCAACTTCCAAGTCTTGTTTCTTTCTATCGTCTCAAGTTCTTCTTTCAGGGAATTCAACCATTCTTTCTTCTTGAGAGCTTCTTCAATACCCAATGTTTCAGAGTTTACTAACATGTCACACTAAATGACTTCTCCCCCAGAGTCTACTTCGGTGTCTCGCAACATGTCAAATTCTACAAATATTCTTGGGGTTTGTTTGATTCTTTGTGATCTCTGAACTCATTTTAAATCTTTTCCAAAACCTGGAACAATGTTAGCTTCTGAACCTCGTCCAGAACCACCACCTTCAAAAGTACCACCTTCAGAAACATGATGACCTCCAGAAGCTTTTCCTCAAGAAGCTACGTGTTCAGAGTCTTCCCTTCCAAAAACATGATCACCACCAGATTCTGGATCAACATCAAAATCTGGATCAGAATCAGATTCATCATCTGACTCATCTTTAGAGCCTCCAGAGTCATCTTTTGACTCGGCCTCTTCTATAGAACTTTCAAGTTCTGACTACTCTTCCGAACCTTCTGAAGTATCTTTAGAAGTTAACTCTAGTGTTGGCACTACACCAAAAATGGATTGAGACTTTCTTTAATCCCAAGCTTCTGGCTCTTTCATAATAACGTCTCTGCTGACTTCAACCTTATTAGTTTTTGGACAAGAAAGCTTGTACGCACCGTACTGTGGTACCCCAGTAGTAATATCACTTTGCTTCTATCATCCAACTTCTTCCTTTTATCATTTGGAACATGCTTATAGAAAATTGAACCAAAAAATTTTAGATGACTCACACTTTGCTTATCACCAGTCAATTTCTCCAAAGGAACAATTTCCTTCAGCTTCTTGGTAGGACATTTGTTGAGCATATATGTTGCAGTGGCAACAGGTTCTCCCCACAAGGTGTGAGGAAGCTTCTTCTCCTTCAACATGCTTCTCGTTATATCAAGAAAAGTAAGATTTATTCTTTAAGTAAGACCATTATGTTGAGGAGTATAATGAGCAGTAACCTCATGCTCAATTCCATTCTTCTAATAAAATTTCTGGAATTTTGTAGAGTTATACTCACCTCCACCATCCATTTTGAGAATTTTTAACTTCTGACCACTTTGTTTCTCAGCCTTCACCTTGAACTTATGGAACTCAGTAAACACCTCATGTTTAAACTTGATGAGTGCTACCCATGTCATTCTTGTGAACTCATCCACAAACGACACAAAATACTTGTTTTCTCCAAGTGAAGATTCTGGAAATGGTCCACACACATCAGAATGCACTACTCCCAAAGCATGCTTTGCTCTTGGGGCTACTTCTGATACAAATGGCAATTTGGGTTGCTTTCCTTTCATGCATACCTCACATGAATTCATAGGTTTCACAACCTTCGGAATGCCACACACGAGCTTCTTAGAAATCAGATGTCCTAAACTTTTGTAGTTCAAATGACTCAATCTCTTGTGCCACAACTTACTATCACCATATGCGTCTTCTGTATTAAGGCACTCTATTTTAGCTGTCTCCACATTCACCTTGAATGTTTTGTTGCTTCCCTGCTCAGGCTGCATAATCATCTTCTTTTTGGAATCATATAACTTCAAGAGATTGTCATTCATAACAACTGAGAAACCTTTTTCAATGAGTTGACCCACACTCATCAGATTACTCTTAATGCCAGGAATATACCAAGTGTCCTTGATCATAACAATCTTCCCATTATTCACTTTAACTTTGACATTTCCCATACCCTCTGCATTAAGGTACTTATAATCAGCACATCTGATCTTTGTCCTCCTTCTAGAGTCAAAATCTATGAGTAATTGTTTGTTTCCATTCAAGTGATTTGAGTAACTAGTGTCCATATACCACCAGTCTACCAAACACCTTCTATTAGACTTAGAAGTCATTAATAGCACAGGTTCATAATCAGAATCTCCTTTAACTATATTTGCTTCTTCTGATTTCCTTCCCTTGTTTGACCAACAATCTTTAGCAAAATAGCCAAACTGCTTGCAACAATAAGATTGAACTTTCTTCTTGTCGTACTTCTCATTTCCCTTCTGATATTTCTTCTCATAAAAAAATGGAGGTTTCTGACTTCTGAGACCTACCATGTCTTTTCTGCTTCAGGTCTTTCTTAACAAAAGAAGCTTTCAAAGTCTGCTCAACCTTCCTCTCATAAGTACTTTCAGTCAGACGCAACTCTTACGCCTCTAGATTGCTTTGCATCTCTTCTATTCTCATGGTGTCCAGATATTTAGAATGTTCAATTGCTAATGTAATCAAATTGAGCGGTAAGAGGCCTCAATATCTTCTCAATGATTACTCATGCAAAAAAGGTTTCTCCACAAGCTTTTATCTCGTTAGTGATCAGAATTATTATGGAGATGTACTCAAATAACTTCTCGTTGTCCTTCATGTTGAGATTCATATACTGCTTTCATAAAGACTGAAGTATCACCTTCTTCACTGATGCGTCACCACCGTAACACCTAACCAGAATGTCCCACGCAGTCTTTGTCGTCGTCCAATTCGAGATTTTCTCAAACACGTTCACATCCACACATTGGTGGATGTAGAACAATGTCTTCTTATCTTTCTTCCTCGGGTCACACTGAGCATTTCTCTATGCATCAGTTGCATTTTCTGGAAGTGCAACTGAAACATAATCATCATTGACGAGACAAGAACATCTTGAGCGTCAAACAACACATGCATCTGAATCATGCAACGGTTCCAGTTCTTGCCATCGAACACTGAAAGTTTGGTGTTCAGACTACCATTTCCGTTCATCTTCAACCTCGTGCAAGTCATTCAGATCTCACTAAACAGTGTTTCTCAATCCCACAAAATCAGAAAATGTGATTCTATTATGATTCGGTTCAAGATTCAACTTGAATTCAAGAACAAAATCAATCACACAACGCCGCACAATTTCACTCGTGTTTCCCATGTTTCCCCGTGGATCCGGACTAGAGCTCTAGATACCAATTATTAGTGCGCAAGATGATGAAGAACAGAAAGAATAAGAGAATATATTTATTGCTTTGCAATGACAATTACAAAAACTAAAAGAAAATTATTTAAATGACAACTACTACTAATCTATTTATACTCACAAACTAAGATCACATAAACAACATACTAATTATTTTTCAATACATTCACCTATAGCGGATCTGGTATTTTCCTTAGTTAAGAGGGATGTTATAAATTTTAGTTTTTTGGTTCTCTTTTGATGGAATCTAATTGGTTGATGGTAAATTTGGGGATTTGAGATATAACATGTTTGCATAGTGGTTTTTGTTAAGAGCTAGAGCTTTGTATCTACGAAGACCTCTTGATCGGTAGTTTTCATTGGGTTGTTTTTATTGTTTGTTTTCCTTCTTTTGTTGTTCTTTTACTCTTATGATTACACTTCTTGTGCTTTCACATATACATTTGTTGAATTTTGGAGATTATTCACCTCTTTTTAATTATACATTTCTATTTGCCATTAAAAAAAATATTAGATTTTGTTCATGATATGTTGTTTTAGACAAATTGAAGATGCTAATTACTAGTAGTAGTTTCTAGTCTAACTTTATGGAAGGAAACGGTGTGAAGTTTTTGATGGAAACTATAACTAGATATCGGTGTTTTAATTTCTCAACTTTATATTTATTCTCTTGAATCTAAAGTATCGATGTTGTTAATAATTAATATATTTGGTAAGAGTATAAATGAACAAATTGTTGGATTAATTATAGATTAATAATAATTAATTATTAAAAATTATTATTAATATTAATTAAGATATATTATTATTAAGAATTTATTGATGAATTTAATTGAATTATTATAAACTGTAATAAATTAAACCATTTAATTAAGTCCAATAAAAAATATGTATATATTGTAAATCGTTTAATTATTTAAATATCGTTTTATTAAACGATTATTTCGAAAATCTAAATGGTAATAAGAATAATAAAGCTCTCATACTCGCTCGTTTCAACTAATAATATCTTCAATTCTATAAAATATACCGTTTTTATTATATTAATTATTTTTTTATTTATAATATATTATAATTTGTATAATTCTATTGAATTAAATCTTCCACAAAAAGCTATTACATCATCAACTATCCGTTTATGTCAATGCTTTTAAGTATTACTAAGTCAAATTTCAATTGAATGAAACAAGCACTATATTATTCAACTAAACAAGCACTGTATTGGTCAACTAAAATTGTCCCATAATAATTGTCTTAGAAAAAATTGTTCTAAAAATAGTCATTTTATTTTAAATGTTTCACTAATTGTTTTTTTAATTAGTTAATATTATGTAAAAATTAAAACAGTTATATATTAAGATAAAATCAAAACTAAAGTTAACTATGAAAATATTCATTTCATTAATATAATATATTCATCAATCAAAACTATTATATTCATCGATTAATATTATAAACATTATATTTTAATTTTATATTTATGACAATAGAAATACATTTAACATTTATAATAAGATAAATTCGAAATTATATATTTTTTAGAAATTCTTATCTATCTATCACAAAAAGATGTAGGGAGAATTATCTAAAGAATAAATTATTTTATAAACCTCACAATTTTAAATAATTTAGTATATAAATAAATATGATAAAATTAATGACGTTATGTAATTAACTGTAGGTACTTTACTCAACTTTAAGAGATGTGTAGAGAAATTATCACCTATTTTTTTTAATCATATTTAATTTTTATTATAAAAAATGTTGATTTATAAGTTCAACTTCTTGTTTACAACTATACATTATAGAAATATACAAAAAGTAGTTAATAATGTTGACAGAAATTTAACCTTAAACCAACAACTCACACTGATTTTGTTCAACTAACAAATATAAGTTGAACAATCTATCCACCTTTATTATATTTATGAAATAATCGATAAAACAATATATGAAACAAATAAAAGAAACTGATGCAGTTTCAAAGAATTGAATCAATTTATTTACTGTTGTTAATTAGTGGGATAGGTATGTAAATGATATATATCTTGGGCCTTATAATTGTTACAAAGTGTTGCTTCTTTAAAAATATAAATGATTGTTGTGTTCAGGTAAGCTACTCACTCATCTGTTTCATTGTGTCGCATAAATGCAACTAACATGCAATATCCGATCGAGGAACCATATGCAGTAGAAACAAATTCTCTAAAATTACAATAAATATAAGGTAACATATAAACCTAAAATAAGTAAGGCCCTCATATCATTTCAGTTTAATAATATTAAATAAAGGATGTTGCTTGCTTTTACAATATTTATTATTAAGAAACAAAAAAACTAAAGTTGTTTGTCTTTTAAATTTATTTGATAACCTAACCATACTACTACAAAAAATTTTATTTTATTAACAAAATTTACTACGGTTGGTGGTTTGTGATAAACAAAAGGTATGATGTAAAGTGTGTTACTTTTTACTATAGATTAGTGCATGTGATAAAAAATTGAATAGCGCACAATATTTCATCACAATTAAACTTCTAACTATGGTGAAATGTCAGCTTACTTTTCATCATTGTTATAAATTTTAATTGTGATAAAAAGTCAGTTAGTTTATTTTTTCATCGTTTTGTCTAATTATATTGAGAACTTCTATCACAATCAATACTAAAAGTATTATATTTTATGACAATGTTTTCATGGAGAAAATAGTTCAGGGAGAAAATAAATTCAACATTAATTATTTTACTTTACACAATAACAATTAATATTGCTAAGTTGAATCTATTTTTTCTTTTTCTCTTTCAAGTTGGAGAAGAGAAGAATGAGTTATAAAACTCGTTAATTAAAGAAATGATGTTTTCGAGTTTCGTTTATGGAAGTGTAATGCGGTAGGAGAACTGACCTGAGTGTTTTGCGTTTTATCGTAAATGTTGCGGATATCAAGAGTCACCACCGACTTTTCTTTTATCCAATAAAAGAAGGGTGAAAATAACAGGAAATACCTTTTTGAGAATTTTCTTGAGTTCGGGGGGTAGGTTATGAAAAGGGAAGGTTTTAGCACCATTTTCATCCGTAGTTATCTACGGGCTGTTAATTGCTAGCTCACTTTGAAATGCTTTGTGTTTTGTGTATGTTTGAAAATATTTTGAAAACACCTTAGTTCGACAAACTTTGCAATGATTCTCGTATCGTTGATAATGTATACAAAGTGTTGATTTTGAAAATATTTATTGAAAAGGGAATATTTTGAAAGATGTTTTGAAGGTGCCAATGTAAGGCCATTTTGTAATGATTCTCGTATCGTTGAGACTGTATACAAAATGTTTCTTTTGAAGAATGTTTTAAAAGTGTGAGGTGTAAATTGGTTTGTTTGTGAGCAAGCAATTACGAACAATCTACCTACTCAAAAAATATTTGTTCTTTTCCTCCTCCTTTAGATAGTGCAACTTTCCCATTGATTGATAGAGAGCTTTATCATTGGATGTGAGGAACAAACGAGGGTCATCGTACAGTCATAGAAGACAACTTGTAAGATGTTTTAGCAATTTTGATAAGGGACTAAGATCATTTACCGAAGGCAATATTGAAGGGTCATCGATGGACTATGATCTTTTAATCGAGGGTCTTTTACTAAAATATCTCACGTTCGAAGGATATGACCGTTTTCATCTGAGTCAACAAGTGAGGTTACCCTAGAGGTGCATGTGTGCAAGGTGTTTTATTTTCATGTATTTTATCTTTAAATTAGGGTTTTTCTATGGTTGATTTTAGTCTTGTCATGCAAACCCTAATTACTAGCAATAATATGGAAACCGCTAAATTGTGGAATTTAAATGTCCTACACTATTACAGCGCTTTGGGAATGGGGGGTACAAGTTTGTGAATAGGGGGAGGAAAACAATAAAACCCTAATTACTATTATAAACCATTGAATATGAATTACAAAAATAATTATGCACAAAATATAGAGATGAAGAAGAAATTGCTTTTAGGGTTTTTGATGAAAAGGTTTAGAAATTAACCTAATTAAACTAATTAACTTTAATTACAAAAAAATTTAACTAATTATTTAATCAAAATCTAAAAATCTAAATTAATTGAAATAGAAAATAAAACTTAAGTCTAAATTTAAATTGTTTAGAAAATAATTTTTGTTAATGTTAATTAGAAAAAATATTCTACCATGCAAAAGAAATAATAAAATTTAATTTAACAAAATAAAATGCCTAAATTAAAATATTTTTAATTTAATGAAGAAAATATAATTTTTTGTGGTTTTTTGTTTAGGTAAAATTAATATATAAATGAAAATAAATAAAAATATAAAAGAGATGAAAATAGTTGGGTTGGGGGTTGAAAAATAAAAACGGAGGTCAAATTAGCAAAAAGAGTTAGGCCTAAGTTGTTTTTGTTTGAAATCGGAAAAATGATAAAATAAAAAGAAATGACGTGGGCCTGCGTTGCCTTTAGTAAAATGGTGGTGAGACTCAGCAAAAACAAAAACAGAATGAGGCCCAAACTCTGAGCCCAATACCTGTTTTGAGATCATGTTACTGGTTTATTGTGATGTATCATGGACCTACTCATGTGGTGCGTTGGATCTAGTTGCCCAATGATCAGATGGCGTGGAGGAGAGGAACATAATGCGCGCTCTTAGCTTGCTTGCACCTGATTAGTATGAAACAAATATGAAAATAACAAAATGTCCCACGTCTGGCTCGAACCTATGACCAGGCGTAGGAATGCCTTATACGCGCGCGCTCTGCCACTGGGTGGTTGTTACATCCGGTAGTAATGCAACTTGCACTAAATTTAAAATAAATTCAGTCCTAATTACAACTTCATCTTCTTCCTCGCGCCAACCTCCTTTGTTGCATTTTCAAATTTCTGATCTTGCTCATTTCTCAATCATTTTCAAAAGTATAAACATTAAACTTGCTCCATTTTTCATTACGAATTCAACCATATAAATAACGTAAACTATAAATCAAAGATGAACATTAATTTCTGTTGGTACCAAATAAAACCTAATTTTTTCCAGAAAGTTCAAACTCAAAATTCGCATCACTCAGGCAACATTAATGAAAACTAAAGGCATGGTTAGCTTCAGGGTTATGATGTCTACATTTTTTATTCACAAAGTAACCATTAATGATGCTTGTAGAGAGAGTTCAAAGTTGAGAAAACTTACCTCAGAACTTGAAATCATGTATGGAGTTTAAGCAAGCCTAGAAGTGTGGTGATGATCAGGATAGCTTCACTAGACTCCTAGGAAGGTAATACAACTCTTACTTTGTGCTGAAAGTGCCTGAATCGTGCTAGAGAAGTCAAGTTGCAGAGCTGAGTTTTTAAGTTTAGAAGATGATGAAGATGGAATTATAGTTGAGAAACAGGGATGAGGATGAGTTGTATGTGATGTATGGAAGCTTTGTTATATATTTGGAGAGGAAACGCACGAGTGGATTGTGAAATGGAAGGTCAAGGTTAGAAATGCCACAAAAATGGAGTTTGAGAGAAATTATGAGTTTGGGAGTGTTTGAGGGAGTTTAAATGCTTGTGCATTCGTGTTTGGCTTACAAAATAGTGCCTCTATTTATAGGAAATATGTTTGAAGGCTTGAAATAATCAGAAGCCAAAAATCACATGTTATGGCTATGTGACTGTTTTTGAAGCAAACTTGTTAACATTGTCCCAATGTGAAGTACAAAGCAATATAGAGTAGTGAGAGGCTTTAAACATGCTTATATGATCTTATATGTTGAGTGTTGTTCATAACAAACAAGTTAGAGGCTCAAGACAAGTTGACTTTGTGATTAAAGCAACTTTACAAGAATGACAATGTTACTTTGTGCTAAAAATGGATGAATCTCTTGGACAATGGATCACAAGCTTGGATCATAGCTCTAACAGTTGTGTAAACAATTAATTATGGAGTGATTTTCAATTTAGAAGCTTGTAAAGCAAGATTTATGCAACATGGCTTGAGATTTGATCAAGTGTTCATCATCAAAATGACCTAAAATTCAAGAATGGATGTCCAACTTCTTCTCTTTGATTCTCCTAGCTCAAGCATGATCTCTTCAAGTTCTTGGACATTTTGGAAAGCTTGAAATATTGTCTACAACCTTCATGTTGACTGTGATCGGTGGATCTGGAACTGACTGTTTTTAGCTGGTTTCGCGAAATGTCGCGGAAGCAAGAGTCGCCACCGTCTTTTATTTTCTCCAACATGGAAAGGACAAAAGCACAGCAAAATTCCTTATGAGATAATTTCTCGGTTCGGGAGGTAGATTTATAGAAAGGGAATGTGTTAGCACACTTTCTATCCATGGTTATCCATGGGCTCTTAGGTACTTGCTCATTTGTGTTTTCAAAATGTTTGTTTGCTTTTCAAAGTGTGAGTGGGTTTGAAAAAGTTTCGTTTAAAGTTTCAGATCGACTCTTGTATCAGTCCTCAAGAGTGTTTGAAAAATTGCTTTGAAAGCTTTTTGAAAGTGTCGGTGTGAAAAGAAGTTTTGATTTGTTTTTGAATTATAGCAAGTATCTACGAGTCATCCACCTACCCTAAGGAATTAGGCTGTGTAAATGTCCTTAAGGTAGTGCCATCCCACCATTGAGAGGTAGGTAGCACCACCGTTGGAGGTGTTCGGGTCAATTCGAGGGTTAGGGACAGTGTGGTCACCAGAGCAACAGTAGGACACCTTAGAAGCTACCCTTATGCCATTGATCCTTTTTTAATTCGAGGCAACCATTCCGAGGCAACTGGATCATGTCATGGACATAAGGACTTACTAAAACGTCCTATACTCGACGACCACGTTTCGAAGGTAAGACAACAGTGAGGCGTACCCTAAGAGTGGTGTGTGAATTTGTGTGTTATTTTCAGTTATGTTTTATCTTGTACATGCATTATGGTGATCTACGCTTTGATTTTATTTGGGCCATTCATTCTTTCATGCAAAATTTTAGCAGTTTTAAGGGTGCGGAAATTAAAGTACGGAAAATAAAATCCTACACTATTACAAGGCGCGGGTCTATACATCGCCAAATTAACAAAGACCCGTTTTGAATAAAATGCAGAAAATAAAGGAATTTCCTAATTACTATTACAAGGCTTGGGCAATTACATAATATTTGAAACAAAAATAAGGACAAACGCGAGAAAAGAAATTAGAATCGAATATGCGAGGGCGTTGGACCCTTTAAAGATTAAATGGAAATTAAAAAGGCTAATTAATTATTTAATAAAGAAAAGAAGTTATTTTTTGTTTTTTGGTATTTATGAAATAAAGAAAATTAATTAAAGTTTAAAAGTTAAATAAAACCCTAGTTCTAAGTATTTTTAATTATTAAAGAAAAAAAAGATTAAAGTTTTGACCTAATTTATACTAATTATTTAATGACATGTTTATTTACAAAATAATTAATAGTTAATAATAATAATAAGAAGAGGAAATTATTTATTAAGAAAAGAATAAAAATGCTAAAAACCTAATTTCTACATTTTTTAGTTATTTAAGAAAAACATTGAAATTTTAAAACCTAAATTACTAAATTGATTATTAAAAATTTATTTACAAAAATATAATAATGAATTAAATATTAATAATAATAAACATGTTTTTGATTTTTCTGTATTTTTATTTTATTATGAAAATTAATTTTGTGAATTAAAAGAAACAATTAAAATAATTAAAAGAAAAGAAAAGGAGAGGAAAAAAAATACAAACAATGGGGGGTCTGACCCAATTTAGGAGGTTTGTTGAAAGCAGTTTGGCCCACTGAATTCCAGGCCCTTTTGACTTTTTGTGGTTGCATATGGAATGGTTGACCAGCGTGCATGGTGGAGTCCACATTCTGGCCATTGGATTGATCCCCTGGGGCACTTGGCAGGCACAGGCGTTGGGCATATGGTACTCCTTTGAATGAGAGCTACGCTGGAACATGCTAATGAAAAAATTATGAAATATATAAGGGGACCTGGGAATCGAACCCAGGTCCCAATACCTGCAAGCCAGCGCATTAACCAACTCAACCAACGCGTTTATTTGTTAGTTAAATGGAACATGATTAATATATGTGAAAAAGCACTATTACACTGAACCAAAATAAAAAAACGCGCCATTATTTGAATACTCCAACCGCGTCTGGACACATCAGCGTCTTCTTCATCTTTTTGCCTGTAAACAAAAGCAAATAGCGGGGGTTTTAAACCCCCACTAAACATGAACGGGAAAAATAGCGATTAGCTCATAAGCAATTATAAAAATGGCGCGAGGGGTGGCTTTGCTTCGTTTGGAGGTCCTGATTCCATTGGCATAGGTTTGAATGGCCAATTTTTCCATATATGTAAAACCCCAAATCTGGAGCTTTGAAACCCTAAGAAACGTTCATGGTGGATTCTCATACAGGCATGGTTAGTTCAATTCAAAGATACCATTAGCTTCAGAATGTTCATATTAGTGTAAATCAACCATTAAAAGACATTAATAATGCATGAAAGTGCAAACACGAATATGAAAATTTTGATGAAAAGTGAGACTCGGTTATACCAATTCCTTGAGTATGGAAGGCTGGTTTTGATTGGAATGGTTTCCTGGATGTCTTAGCAAGCTTTTAGAATGCTTTTTGTGATACGGTGGGAGAACTGACTTGAGGTTTTGCGTTTGTTTTCGCAAATGTTTCGGTTGAGCAAGAGTCGCCACCAACTTTTTATTTTATCCTAAGGAAAGGTTTAAAAAGCACAGCAAAAACCTTTGAGATGTTTTCTTGGGTTCGGGGAGTAGATTATAGAAAGGGAAGGTATTAGCACCCTTTCTATCCATGGTTATCCATGGGCTCTTAGTTACTTGCTTAGATCACTTGCCTTTTATTTTCAATTGTTTGAAAGGGTGCTTGTGTGTGTGGGTTTGAAAATGTTTTTTGAAAAGAAGCCAATGTGGTGGCAACCTTTGTAATGATCCATGTTGGGATGTATACAAAGGTGTATATCTTTTGAAAAGGTTTTCAATGTTTTTTGAAAGTTGTTTTGAAAGTGTGTTTTTGAAAGTGTTGTGAGGTGTGGTTTTTAGAAAATAGGCAAGTGTTTTGTTTTGCAAGTTTGATTCAAGTAACTAAGAGGTCATCTACTCCTAAATTTCTCAAGGATTATTGCTATGTTTTAAACCTTTTAACAAGTTTGTTCCACCATTGCATTTGGTGGACAATCTCATGTTAGGATGTGAAAGGGACGGGCGCGGGTCATCGTTTAGACCATGATTGCAATGGTGCCAAGTATCTTTGGGCAATTTTCTTTAAGGGACTTGATCATTTGTTTAGGCAACATTTTGAAAGTGTTATCGAGGGACTATGATCATTTGATTTGTTTGTTTTGCCCAAAGAGACTTAACATGCAATATGGCCCAATTTTGAAAGGCAACAAGTGGAATTCCCTAGGGGGTGCTAGTGTGATTTGTGTGTTCATTTTCATGCTTGTTTGTCTTGAGATTAGGTCATAACTATTTTGTCGTTTTTTCTCATACAAACCCTAATTCTAACATGGTATAATTAGAAAGCAATAAAGTGCGAAAATAAATTTACTAAGCTATTACAAAACCAAATATGGGAAGGGGGGTACAAATGTTCAAATGGGGATTTTGACAAGGAATTTAAACCTAAAACTATTACATCAATATTAAAATATTTTACAAGATGATTAATTTGCATAGATTAAATAAAATAAGACAAATATGCAAGAATGCAAAAAAAAGATTTTTTATATGTATGAAAAAAAAGAATTATTTATGTGAAATAAAAAGGTATTATTTTTTGGAGTATTTTAATATTTAGGGCAAAACCCTAATTCTATTAAATAAAATGTATTATTATTTAATTGAATACAAGTATTTATTTATTATGCACAAAAATAAAAATAAAATGAAGTATATTTATAAAAAGTATTTTTTATGTCAAATATTAATAAAAATGAAAAAATATAGGTATTTTTGTATTTTAACCTAAATATGCTAATAAATAAATAAATATATATATATATATATATATATATATATATATATATATATATATATATATATATATATATATATATATATATATATATATATATATATATATATATATATATATATATATATATATATATATATATATATATATATATATATATATATATATATATATATATATATATATATATATATATATATATATGTATTAAGTTCTAAATATGTATTATATATAGAAATAATAATATTTAATATTTAATAAAAAAAGTATTTTTCTATAAAATATTTTCAGAAAGTAAAACAAAAATAAAAATGTATAGAAATGCATTTGCACTATTTTTTAGTATTTTAAACAAAATATATGTATTTATCTATTTATGTATAAACTAAAAGAAAACTAAATAAATGCCTAATAAAATCAAAAATGGTGAGAAAAAAATATTTTTATATTTTTAATGTCATGAGAAAAAATAAATAAGTCAATCAAAAAAAGAAAAAGTCAAAAAGTCAAAGAAATAAGCAAAATGGGCTCAGGGGGTTCAAAAGCAATTATGTGGTGCAAAAAGAAAAGTCAACACAGGCCCAGCCCATGAAGACCTTTCTTCAACCTCCAGCCTTCTGTTTGAACAAAACGCGCGCCACTTTCCTCCATTGCAAAGTCCTGATTCCTTGAGTTTTAGCAAAAACTTCCAACACCAAAACTGTTAAGCATCTTCCCACGAATTCACACATATAAAAAACATGTTTTAATTCTCAGAAATGAGAGAGAATTTCTTCTCTCCCAATTCTTAACCTAATTTTTGTTCAAAGTTCAGACATCAAATTCTTGCAACACACATAATATAAATAAAATCTAATTATATGGGCATGTTCAGGGCAATGATTATGACATCTTCTCTTCACAAACCTAAAGCTAACAATGCCTAATAAGAGAGATACGAATTCAAAAACTCACCTGTTCAGTTGAAGTTCTATCTGGCAATGGAGAAGCTCTCAGTGCAAGGTGATGATTGGAAAAGCTTCCTTGAGGTCCAGGGATGCTATTCCAATGTTTACTTTGTCTTGAAAGCCTTTGAATCGAGCTAGAGCACTTCACCTGCAAGTCAGAAATGTGAAAATGGTGGAACCAGTTAGAGGGATTACAGGTCGTGTTTTTGCTTTTGGTTAGCTTGCATAAATGTTAGGGAATGTATGTGAGCTGGTTTGGGCAAGAATGCTTGAAAGGATTGAGAGTTGGAACTCAATCTGCAGAGGTTGCTCTGTTTGAGCAGTTTCAAGGTGATTCTGAGTTTTTGGAGAGATTAGAGGTCAAAGGCTCGTGCAATAGCTTGGTTGAGATGTGTGTAATGTGTTTGATCAGTTTGTCTAAGTGTTTTTAGGCTGATGTAAGTTGGTACAAGTTATGCTACCTTACTTGAATTTGAAGCAAGCAATGGCCACTTGATCATTCTAGCCTGTACAGGCCCTCACACTATGCTGCATCTTTTAGTTTTGATCAGTGTGTTATGTCCATGAATCTTGTGTCCAAAGATATGCATTGTACCATTTGATTTGCAAACTTGACATAAAGTTCTACTTTTCACAAATGGAAATAATGCTTTTTCTAGTTTAGGGTTAATTCTCCATGTAATGTCCAAAGGCTTAGAATAACAACTTGGTTCAATGGATTAGCATTAAATTTATGAGTGTCAAAGGGTTTTAGGACCTGTAATGTAGCACAAACTATGCTGATTTGAAAATGGCCTAAGTTATGAACATGTTCATGAACCATTCAAAAGTGGATTTTTGCCATATTGTGAAATTCGATTCTCTCAAGTTGTGAGGTTGTTTGAGAAGTTCTTGGACATTTTGGAAAGCTTGGAATGTGTACTACAATCCATCTTTGAAATGCAAATTGAAATTCCAAGTGGAAGTGTATGGAAAATGGTCTTGAAGTTAGGTAGAAAACCTTGTCAAAAAGGTCAAATTTTCACTAAGTTATGAATGGTTTAGTGCCCTTATTCAAAAATTTATAACTTGAGATACAAGCCTCATTTGGGAAAACTTTGTGAATCAAAGTTGTAGATTATGCAACAAGCTATAACTTTCATGTTTTGACTTTTGTTTGAATCCAAATAAATCTTGGTGAAAAAGTGGGGCAAAGTTGGGAAACAATTAGGGTTTTCCATAACTTAGAAAAATTCTAAGTTATGAAAAATTCCATTTCAAACCCTAATTTGCATTTCTTGGTTTCTTGGTGAACAAGTTTCATGATTTGGCATGTTTTTGATGAAAAATGAATCTTGACTCTTGATTTTGACCAAAAAGTCAAAGTTTGACTTTTCAGTATACAGTCAAAATTGATCAATTGACTGGGAAATTCAACTGTCAATCTTGTGTACTTGGGATTTTTTGAGTTTGTTGAGCATGTCAAGATAATTCCATGGGGTCCTTGAGTCCATATGTGAGCTTGGTTTGCCACTGGCTAGGTCAAACAGTCAAAAATTGCCTTTGTGCAGTCAAAACCCTAAAAATGACCATTTTGCCCTTTTGATGATCTGATCAAATTTCTTGTGGAATTGTGATCCAAACTTGATCAAATGGTCCATATGAGTTCATAATGTTGATGTGGGTCAATTTTCATGAGATTTGACTGTCAATTGGCCACAGTTGACTTTTTCCCCAATACAGCTGATTTCTAGGTCAACTGTCCAATTGACTGGGTAAAACTTGGAATCAAGACTTGAAACTTGGTATGGATAAACTTGGGAGTCCAACATGAAGCATGAAAGTCATCTTAGGCATTTTAGGTCAAAACATCTTTGTTCAACCACAAACCCTAATTTGGGTTAACAGTGCAAGGAGAAGTCTTGAGCAGAGGAAACCCTAACTGGATCTTGATCTTCAAAGGTCTTGTGATGAGAAAATGTTGAGGAAATGGGAGGGAAAATTTTGGGGTACAACAGTTGCCCCTGTTCAATCTTCTTGAACCTGAAGAGTTAGATTGGCAAGTTTGCCTTTCGTGACTCGAGGGTAAAAGGAGATTGGACACTAGAGTGCCCGGAAATTTGCACTCGCATGTTGAAGTATCAGTAATGTGATGTTGGGAATGGGCTTATAGATGCCATTTGGAGAGGTGGTGGATAGGGAGATGGGCTTATAGATGCCATCTGGAAATGTGACGGAACTTTGTCGGGAATGGGCTTATAGATGCCATTTGGAAGTATTGATCGCATAAGAGATTCCTTAGCGAAAACTTGTGCATTTGAGAAAGACAGATGTTTTCCTGGCTTGTTACAGGTGTTTGATCTCCAGTCTCCTTATGTAGATATGCCCTGGCTAGATACAGGTATCGAATCTACAATCGGTTGTTCACAGATGTGCCCTGGCTGGGTACAGGAGTCGAATCTGGAAATAGTCGTCAAATAGATATGCCCTGGCTGGATACAGGAATCGAATCTTCGAACTCTTCAGACGTGCCCTGGCTAGATACAGGAATCGAGTCTGGAAATATGGTCAACAGATATTCCCTGGCTGGATACAGGAATCGAATATGGAAATATGGTCAACAGATATGCCCTGGCTGGATACAGGAATCGAATCTGGAAATATGGTCAACAGATATGCCCTGGCTGGATACAGGAATCGAATCTGGAAATATGGTCAACAGATATGCCCTGGCTGGATACAGGAATCAAATATGGAAATGTTGTAGTTGATAGATGTGCCCTGGCTGGATACAGGAATCGAATCTTTGAACTCTTCAGACGTGCCCTGGCTAGATACAGGAATCGAGTCTAGAAACTGATCACTCTCAGATGTGCCCTGGCTAGATACAGGTATCGAATCTGGAATTGTGATAGTTGAAGGTAGTTGTCTTTGGGATTGTCTTTTTCCCTGAAAAGGAAAAAACATAAGTTGTATGTAATGCCATGATGTATGATATGCATGATGTCATGATGTTCAACATGAGATAGTGTTGTATGCACCTTATCATGTATGTAAGCAAGATGTATGAAAATGTGAAATGTTTATGAATGTAATTCCGTCTTAGGAAAATAAATCCTTGACGAACGGCCGAAGAATTGCTCTGTGGCAGAGATACTTTGCTGAAGTTTTGATGAGAGGCCTGCTGAGGACTTCAATGATGGATTCCGCTGGGGATAATGACGATAAACTCCGCTGGGGAACGACAAAGATAAACTCCGCTGGGGAATAAAAAAGATAGACTCCTGCCGGGGATTGAAGGAACTTTGCCGAGGGCGATCTTCCGTGGCAATTAGCTGAGGATAACCCAGTTATAAGCCCTTGTGAGGAATAACTCTGAATAAAGCTCGGGAGAGACGTCCGTACTCTGCAGGGAACAAGTTTCCAGAATCTACTAGGGATGAGCTTTAAGACCTGCCGGGGAATGTTGCGCCTTTTCAGGATTGACAGGGAATCAACTCCGCTTGGGGAATGTATTGCTGAATCTTGTCTTACTCTGCGGGGCATTGAGATGATTTGGTCACATTCTTCAGTCGAATCTACCTGGGTACCTTGGCGGACAAAGCAACCAGACTGCATCAGACAACTCCACATTGCCCCTGTCTCTGATGTCACTTGTAATTAATCTCTTGTTTTATATGCAAATATTTATGAATCAGCAATTTAATGTCAAATGCATATATCAAAAATGAACATTGGACGTTCTTCGCAAAACAAAACAGAAAAAAGAAAAACAATGGCAATTTGTATGGACAAGTGAATTTGTATTGATTTGAACTTTGCCTGTGAATAGGCGTTTTTGGTACAAGAGGCTGACATCCTAGTAAGAGGACGCCGCCAAATAACATAGAATTTACAATTTTGAAAAGGAAACAAAACAGCTATGTGAACAATCCCACTGGGTTCCAACTCTGCTATCGCCTTTATGTCTCCGAGCGTCTCATCGCTTTGCTGCCTAGTTGAAGATGAAGCTGATTGGTCGATGCCGAAGTCTGAGCCAGATAGTTGATGCCGAATTCCGGATGCAAAGTGATCCAATGAGACCTAGTGTTACGCTTTATCCCTAACTTTGCCTGGACCGCCCTTTCGGGTTTTCAGCCCACCAGGATACCCATTTTTGCCCAAGCTGCCTTTTCAGGTTTTCGACTTGCCGGGTGTACAGATTTTTATTCATTTCATCCCTTATTTTTGCCCGAACCCTTTTGGTTCGCCGGGAAGCCCTTATTTTTGCCTAGGTATGTCAACCTAGCGGGTCTTTTATTTATGCGTAGTATTTTTTCACTATGTCTGCATTGGCGGGGTGAGGAAGGTCGTCACCATCCATGGTGGTTAGGATCATGGCTCCTCCTGAGAACACATGCTTAACCACAAATGGCCCTTCGTATGTAGGGGTCCATTTGCCCCGGGGATCACTTTGAGGAAGGATGATGCGTTTGATTACCAGGTCCCCAACTTGATACTCTTGTGGTTTGACTTTCTTGTTAAATGCCCTGATCATCCGTTTTTGATACGTCTGACCATGACAGATAGCAGTGAGTCTCTTTTCGTCAACCATGTTTAATTGATCAAGTCGCGTCTGGATCCAGTCATCTTCACTCAGATCTGCATCCTTCATTATTCGGAGAGAGGGTATCTGGACTTCAATTGGCAAGACTGCCTCCATGCCATAGACCAGGGAGAAAGGAGTTGCCCCGGTTGACGTCCTTGCTGAGGTACGGTACCCATGAAGAGCGAACGGTAACATCTCGTGCCAATCTTTATAGGTCACTGTCATCTTCTGCACAATTTTCTTGATATTTTTATTAGCTTCCTCCACAACCCCATTCATCTTCGGCCGGTAGGGAGAAGAATTGTGGTGCTGTATCTTGAATTGTTTACAGAGTTCAGTGATCATCGTGTTATTGAGATTGGTACCATTGTCCGTAATGATTCTTTCCGGGACGCCGTACCGACAGATCAGATTATGCCGGATGAAACGTGCCACGACACTCTTGGTTACTGTGGCGTAGGAAGCTGCCTCAACCCACTTTGTGAAATAATCGATCGCCACTAAGATGAAGCGGTGCCCATTGGATGCCGTCGGTCGGATCTCACCGATCATATCAATGCCCCACATTGCAAAATGCCAAGGTGCCGTCAGGACGTTCAGAGGAACCGGAGGGATATGCACCTTGTCAGCATAGATCTGGCATTTATGACAAGTTCGAGAGTGTTGGTAACAATCGGCTTCCATTGTGGACCAAAAATATCCTGCCCGAAGGATTTTCTTAGCCATGGTGTGTCCACTGGAATGTGTTCCAAATGTGCCTTCATGCAGTTCTATCATGATCTTCTCTGCTTCAGCCTTATCCACACAACGTAGCAGAGTCGAATCATGATTCCGTTTGTAGAGAATGCCATTGCTGAGGAAGAATTTTGCAGCAAACCTCCTCATGAACTTCTTGTCATTGACAGATGCGCCTTCAGGGTATTCCTGAGCTTCCAAGTACCTCTTCACCTCATGATACCAGGGTTTTTCAGTCACCTTTTCAGCCTCAAGCTCGCAGCAGTATGCCGGTTCATCCAACTTCCAGATAATGATCCGGGGAGCCTCATTGTCCCATTTAACTTTGAACATTGAAGACATCGTAGCTAGCGCGTCCGCTAGCTGATTCTCCTCTCTTGGGAAGTGCTCAAAAGTTATTTCTTCAAAGTGGGGAAGCAAGGTTGACACATACTCCTTGTAAGGAATAAGATTTGGGTGTTTCGTATCCCACTCGCCTTTGATCTGATTGATCACGAGAGCGGAATCTCCGAAGACACTCAGAAATTTGATCCTTAAGTCGATTGCAGCTTGTAGACCCATGATACATGCCTCATATTCTGCCATGTTGTTGGTGCAGTTGAAACACAATCGGGCGGTGAGTGGAGTATGTGTGCCTTTGGGAGATATGATTACAGCGCCGACGCCGTTACCCAAAGCATTGGGAGCTCCGTCAAAATGCATATACCATCGGGATCCTTCCTCAGGTCCTTCATCCGGTCCAGGTACTTCACAGTCAGTTACCACCATGATGTCTTTGTTCGGAAAATCAAAGTTCAATGATTGGTAGTCGTCCACAGGTTGGTGTGCCAAATGATCCGCCAGTACACTTCCTTTAATTGCTTTCTGAGTTGTATACTGGATGTCATATTATGTCAAGATCATTTGCCATCTCGCTATTCTTCCAGACAGAGCAGGCTTTTCAAATATGTACTTGATGGGATCCATCTTTGAAATCAGTAGAGTAGTGTGCGTCAGCATATACTGTCTCAGCCGGCGAGCAGCCCATACTAGAGCGCAGCAAGTTTTCTCAAGCAGTGAGTAACGAGACTCACAGTCGGTAAACTTTTTGCTCAAGTAATAAATAGCGTGCTCTTTTCGGCCAGACTCGTCATGCTGCCCCAGCACACACCCCATTGAATTGTCAAGTACTGTCAAGTATAATATCAGAGGTCTTCCTTCCACTGGTGGCATAAGAATGGGTGGCTCTTGGAGATATTCCTTTATCTTTTCAAAGGCGGCCTGACATTCATCGTTCCGGCGTACTACTTGATCTTTCTTCAGTAATTTGAAGATTGGCTCACAAGTAGCAGTCAGATGTGAGATGAATCGGGCAATGTAATTCAGTCGTCCCAGGAAACCTCTGACTTCTTTCTCTGTCTTTGGAGTCGGCATCTCTTGTATGGCTTTTACCTTGGCAGGGTCCACCTGAATACCTTTGTCACTTACAATGAAACCTAGCAACTTTCCGGATCTTACCCCAAAGGTGCATTTGTTGGGATTCAACCTCAGCTTGTATAACTTGAGTCGGTCAAACAACTTCCTCAGATGGTCAAGGTGCTCCTCCTCAGTTTGAGACCTTGCAATCATGTCATCAACGTATACCTCAATCTCATGATGGATCATATCATGAAATAAAGCAACCATGGCACGTTGATAGGTTTCCCCATCATTTTTCAATCCGAATGGCATGACCTTATAACAGAAGGTGCCCCACTGAGTCACAAAGGTAGTTTTTTCCATATCCTCCGGAGCCATGTTGATCTGATTATACCCTGAAAAACCATCCATGAAGGAGAAAACCTTGTGTTTAGCAGTATTGTCAACAAGAACGTCGATGTGAGGTAAGGGGAAGTCATCCTTGGGGCTTCCCTGTTCAAATCTCTATAGTCGACACACATCCTGACTTTACCATCCTTCTTCGGTACTGGCACCACGTTGGCGACCCATTGAGGATAAGAAGTTACTGCTAGAAACCCGGCATCGAATTGCTTCATAACTTCATCCTTGATCTTTTCAGACATCTCTGGGCGCATACGGCGGACCTTTTGCTTTACCGGAGGGCAATCTTCCTTGGTTGGCAGGTGGTGAACTACAATGTCGGCATCCAAACCAGGCATGTCTTCATAGGACCAAGCAAATATGTCCATGTAATCACGTAGCATCTGGATTAATCGTTGCTTCACGCTGAGCTCTAGATTAGCCCCAATCTTGACCTCTTTCCTATCTATCTCAGTACCCAGGTTAATCGTTTCTACCGGCTCTTCATGTGGTTGAATAGCCCTCTCTTCCTGGAGTAGCAGTCTTGCGAGTTCACCAGGCACTTCGCAATCATCTTCACCTTCGTCTTCGGCCAAGTTGATCGGATTCTCGAAGTCATAACTGGCGGTAGCAGAGCTGTTACCAGTGAGATCCAGAGTGGATTGAAACCTGTATAAGTGAGTGTGTGTAAATATAGCTGTTTTGCAATATATATAACACAGAAAGAAAAAGAGCACAAGATTTGAAATGCAACAAACGTCCAATGTTTTGATTGATGATATATGGAAATGTCATACAAAAAGCCCTCACAAATGGAGCTACGATGCCCCGGGTAGGACACCGAGCCAACAAAGTTTTAACATATTGTTTGTTACAAATTGGAAATCAAAAGAAATTAATTACTGCGTGACAAATGTGATAGGTGTAAAATCCTTTGTCGTCCAATTGCTTGGTCCGTCGCTGGTAGTCGGGTAGATCCAACTGTCGAACTCTGCTTCCTCTACATCCTCCTCAATAGCATTCACCCTTGGGTTGGAGATAAACACTGGAGCCTTTCTGATCTTTTCCTTGCGCACAGCCCTCTGAGCCTCTGCAGTAAAGCCCAGCCCAAACTTGTCGTTCTTTTGAGTGAAGTCAGGAAGCTGACCCCAGTTTGCATAATTTCCTTTCTCGATTACAGCTCGGGCATCCTTCAAGGACGCCATCTTCAACGGAAAATCTTCTTCAACTATTGCTTCAGCTGATGCCAACACTGGAGGTACTCCCTCAAAATGCTGAAAGGGGGTTTCAATAAACTCCCCGTCCATTTCGATATACCGGAATGAATTCAAGTGACTAACCATGTATTCCTCCTCACCCTGCACAGTAACAATCTTCCCTTTGACAGGGTATTTGAGCTTTTGGTGTAGAGTGGATGTTACTGCCCCAACTTTGTGAATCCAGGGTCGACCCAACAAGCAGGAGTAAGATGGACGAATATCCATTACATAGAACGTTGAGTTGAAAACTTGGGAACCCACACGAATAGGGATGTCTACTTCACCGTGCACCATCCTCTTAGAACCGTCGAAGGCTCTAACAATGATGTTACTAGGTTTCAACTCCAGGCCCTCACAATCTAAGCGATCCAATGCCTTCTTGGGCAAGACATTCAGGGAAGAGCCGGTATCCACTAACACGTGTGCGAGAGTAGTGCCCCTGCATTCTATGGAAACATGCAGGGCATCATTGTGATTTTTCCCTTTGGCGGTAAGGTCAGCATCCGAGAACCCTAAGCCATTGTCAGCCGTCAAATTAGCCACACGGTCGGTGAATTGATCCGCGGAGGTCTCTTGCGGCACATGGGCCGTTTTCAGAAATGAAATCAGGGCTTTTGCATGGGCCTCTGAGCATAGCAGTAATGACAGCATAAAGATTTTGGAGGGAGTATGCCCCAACTGTTCAACAACATTAAAGTCACTCTTTTTGATAATTTTAAGGATTTCCTCCATTTCTTGTTGGGAGGCTTCCACAGCAGTCTTCTTTTTTGGTGCCTCCGTCCTGGCAGGCGAATCGGTAGCAACTTCTTTGCCCCGAGTATCAGAGGACTCGGCGGCAGGAGTAGACACAGGAACTTGAACTGGAACATGCACACTTGCGGGTGTGATGGTGAGAGGTTTTCGGATAACTGGCGGTGCAATGTCAGGCGAGAAGAGCCTGCCACTGCGGGTAATCTTGGCGGGACCAGTGATGCTACTGATACTGGTATTGGTGTTGAACTCCTGCTTCACCCCAAGCACATACACGTCGGCTCCATAATGCCATGGGACCGCTTTATCAGACTCATATGGGAGAGGCCCCGGGACAGTAATAGTGATGGGTGAAACAGACATAATTTGGACTGGTTTCTTCACAGGAGCTTTGGCAGGGTTGTAAATTGTGACAACAGATATTTCTTCAATGGAAACAGACGGAACAGCAGTTTTCTTGAACAGAATTTCCTTGCTATCCATCAGGCTTTGGATGCCTGATTTCAGCAGTGGACAACCGGTAGGGATAACAGCACACATGAGGCAACCCTTACTACAACCCGGAAATAAACCGGCTAGTAGTAAGCTCCTCTTAACAGTCAAAAGAGGGGTAACAACTTCATTCACCGAAACAGCATACAACTCTTCCTCAATGGCATTTACTCTATGCTGGGGCATAGGAGCAGTTACAACATTCGGCCTCTCAGGCGCTTCAAACTGAATTTCCTTCGCGTCGATAAGATCTTGCACTTTGTTTCTCAAGGCCTAGCAATCATCAGTAGTGTGCCCGGGACTATCAGAATGATAAGCACACCGGGCATTTGGGTTATACTTAGGAGACACAGTGTTGACGACTTTAGGAGCTTCTTTGAGGGTCACCAAGTTGGTTGATAACAGTTGGGGTAAAATTTGAGATAAGGTCATACTCAGCCGAGTATACTGCCTCTTGGGCCTTTCACTTCTTTGTTGATTATACTGCTGAGGAGCAGCAATAGGTTTTGAAATGACCAAAGCATTGACGGCTTGGCGACTTTCGGGCTTGACTTGTCTTCTAGGACCATAGACGGCACTTGCTTCTTTCTTGAACGACCTTTTCTCAGTACTTGTGGAGGCAGCTTTTTGTATCTTTCCTGACCTAATGCCAGCTTCAATTCTTTCTCCCGTCAGAATCAAATCCGTAAACCCAGCGGAGGAGTTACCAACCAAATGATTGAAAAACGGACCAGACAAAGTCCCTAGGAACATATCAACCAGCTCACGATCAGTCAATGGAGGCTGCACCCTGCCAGCCAAATCCCTCCATTTTTGTGCATATTCTTTGAATCCTTCACCCGTTCCTAGAGACATACCCTGAAGTTGGGTGCGCGTAGGAGCGAGATCAGAATTGTATTGGTATTGTCTGTAGAATGCGGTTGCCAAATCTTCCCAGTCATATAACCAATGTCTTTGGTCCCATGTCATTTTGATTTACCAATCTCAAGTTATGGTCTTTGACTTAAAGTGCCTTTTTGTTGACTTTTGAAAATGACCTATAATGTTGAGATTGATAACTTTTTGTGAGAGCATTTCTTGGACTTGAAGTGTGAATATGAGTTGTAGGAAATGTCATTCTCTTCAAAATGAGCTTTGGATGGGATTTTTCTGATAAACCATGAAGAAGTTATGCCCTGGTCAATTTGCAGTTGACTTTTTCAACTGTCCAAAAATAGAAACTTTTGCACCTTGAGACTTTTTGAGCCATGCTTTGAGAATCATGATCATGAATTTATCAAATGATGTTTGTGGCTTCAAAATAAGATGTTGACCAAAAATTTTGACTTTTGACTGTCAAATGACCATTTTGCCCCTGCAGTTGACTGTGAAGCAATTAGGGTTTTTGACTGTGCAATTTGGTGCTGTGAGTCCTGAAACTTGGCATGTGGATGCTTGACAATGTTTATAGGCATGTGAGACTTGTTTGGACCCTTGGAAACTTCAATTTCTTTTCCAGCACCAAAACCCTAATTTTTGACTGTTAGGAGGTAACTGGACTGTGCAACCCTTGAGAGATTTTGAACCTTGATCTTGGCAAACCTTGAAGAATATGGGAGGGAAAATTTTGGGGTACAACATTGACCACTTTGGCTAAAGCGTAGGGGAGCTAGGTGAAAAATTGCCAAGAAGTTGGGACAAAAAATCTGCTTAACTTGCCAAAATATTCACCAAGTGTTTTATGAAAAATGTCATGACTTCATGAGCCTATATCTCCAAATTTAAGAATTTTTTTGGACATCAATCCTCTAATACAATTTTGTAGAGTTCATCAAGATCTACAACTTTCATGTTGAAAAATTTCCTTGAATCATCTTGCATCTTGGTGAAAATTGTCATGAAATATTGAAATTATCAAGGTTAAAAAATACTTAGAAATTTTCTAAGTATTGAAAACTTTGACTTTTTGTGGAATTTCTTGATTCTTGATGATCAAGTTTTATATTTTTGAGTATCTTGATAAATCTTGATCTTTGAAATTCATTGTTGATCAAAAAGTTAAAGTTTGACTTTTTGTGTATTAGTTGACTTTTCATCAGTTGATCCAAAATTCAACTATCAATCCATTGATCTTGAGAAATTTTTTGAGCCATGAAATCAGGTCAACATGTTGTGTTTGAGTCCTTGATATTATGCTTCAAGTCCTTAGTTCATGTACTAGGTCAAAAGTCAATGATCTGTCCATCTCAGTCAAAACCCTAATTTTGACAAATTTGCCCTTTTGATGATTTGAGTACTTTTCTTGAAGAATTATGATCAATCATTGATCAATTGATGAACACGACTTCAGAATGTTGATGTGGACCAAAAATATTGAAGTTTGACTGTATATTGACCATATTTGACTTTTTATCCAATACAACTGATTTTCAGTCATCTGAGCAATTTACTGAGCAAATTTGTAGTGCAAGACTTGAAACTTGGTATGAGCAATCTTGGAGACCTATAATGAACCATGAAAGTCATTTGAGGCATCAAAAGTTCAATTTTCCTTGAGAAAACTAAAACCCTAATTTGGAGGCGCGGTGTTTAGGAGGTGAGCTTATCTGATCCAACCCTTGAGCATTTGAGATCTTTTATGAGAAATGTCTTATGAATAGATAGGGGAAAGTTTGGGGTACAACAACTTCCCCTGTTCAATCTTCTTAAACATGAAGAGTTAGATTGGCTTATTCGCCATTTGTGACTTGAAGGTAGAAGATGATTGAACACTTAAGTACCCAGAAATTTGCACTCGCTTGTGCATGAAATAAGATTGTTTGTTGATTATGTCGGGAATGGGCTTAAAGATTCCATTTGGAGAGGTGATGGAAAATCGTAGGAGATGGACTTATAGATGCCATCCAGAGGTAATTGTTGATAGAAATATTAGAACGAGTCTACGGTCGATCGTATTTGAAAAAATATTAGAATAAATCTTTGGTCGATTTAATATGAACTAGAAAAGGTCTACCGAGAGAAGTATCAGAATAAATCTTTGGTCGATTTAATCTGAGTCAGCAGAGGTCTTTGAATCTTTAATTGAGAGAAGTATCAGAATAAATCTTTGGTCCTTTTACTCTGATCCAGAAAAAGGTCTACTGAGAGAAGTATTAGAATAAATCTTCGGGTGATTTAATTTGAGCCAGCATAAGTCTTTAAATCTTTAACTGAGAGAAGTATCGGAATAATTATTTGGTCAATTTAATCTGAGCCAGAAAAAGGTCTACTGAGAGAAGTATCAGAATAAATCTTTGGTTGATTTAATCTGGGCCAACAAATGTCTTTAAATATTTAACTAAGGGAAGTATCAGAATAAATCTTTGGTCGATTTAATCTGAGCCAGAAAAAGGTCTACTGAGAGAAGTATCCGAATAAATATTTGGTTGATTTAATCTGAGAAAGCAGATGTTTGAAAATCTTTAACTGGGAGAATTATTAGAATAAATCTTTGGTCAATTTACTATGAGCCAGAAAACGATCTACTGAGAGAAGTATCAGAATAAATCTTTGGTCGATTTAATCTAAGCCAGTAGATGTCTTTAAATATTTAATTGAGAGAAGTATCATAATAAATCTTTGGTCGATTTAATCTGAGCCAGAAAAAGGTCTACTGAGAGAAGTATCAGAATAAATCTTTGGTCGATTTAAAATGAGCTAGAAAATGTTTGAAAATCTTTAACTGAGAGAAGTATCCGAATAAATCTTTGGTCGGTTTAATCTGAGCCAAAAATAGTTCTACTGAGAGAAGTATTAGAATAAATCTTTGGTTGATTTAAACTGAGCCAGCAGATGTTTTGAAAATCTTTAACTGTGAGAAGTATCAGAATAAATCTTTGGTCGATTTAATTTGAGGCAAAAAAATATCTACTGAGAGAAGTATCAGAATAAATATTTGGTCAATTTAATCTAAGCCAGCAGATGTTTGAAGGGAGTATCCATCATACATATATTTGTCGTCATTGTTTTTTTTAGGGAGTGACCTACAATCTGTTTTGAGGATTTTAATGATATCGGTCAGTTGATTGATCTTTCCTGAAAAGGTAAAGGGTTAGTTGTATGCAATTTCATGATGTATGAAATTCCTTGTGTAATGATGTTCTCAAAATAAATGAGATTGCACTATATGTGTTTCGTATGCATATGCTATGATATATGAATGTGAAATGTTGTTGAAGTGTATATTTGTCTGGGAAAATAAATCCTTGACTATTGCTGGGGATTAAGAATAAGTGTATCTTCACTCTTGTCTCGAATGCTTTTGTTGGGTATTCCTGCTTACTTGTTTGAGGTAACTTTGCAGGGGATGTATTGATTTCTGTTTGGGGAGTAGAGTTTAGGAACAACCGTCTTTCGTTGCTCTACTGGGAAATTTATTTCTTTTATACCATGACTGGGGATAAAAGAGATGGTTAAACTTTTGACTCGTTTGGGGAAGATATTCTTATGTACCCTGACTGGGGATAAAAGATATGGACAATCTCGCGACTTGTCTGGGGAGGATAAAGTTAACTGGTATCTGGTCGGATTCCAAGCTTCGCAACAACTTTCTGGGGATAGTGATGTCTTTACTGGGGAGAAGAATTTTGTCACTGATTTGTAGTAGTCTGAGAAATAGACTCAAGCTGGGCAATTTGTAGATTGTTAGGGCAATAAACCCTGTTGGGGGAAATAAACCCTTTTTGATGGAGAAGTGCTCTACTGAGGAAACTAACTTGTTGGGAAATTGAATTTGCTAAAGAAAAAAACTTTGCAGGGTCTCTTTCTTGATTTTTAGAGGAACAACCTTAGCTGGGGAAAAGAATTTCCATGTATTGTACTGATTGGGACCCCGTGGGGAAATTTCACGGGGAGGAGATTATATTCCTTTATTTGTTAGAGTGGTCTGCCGGGGAGACCGCGGGGAATGTACCCTTATTTGTGAAGACTACTCCATGGGGGATAATTTCATAGAAGTGGCTCTTGTGACTTCACTGGGGATAACCTTATGAAAAGAACTATGTGGGGATTTACAGACAGCTTGAGTGTCATCCCAACTCCTAGAATTTTGAGTAAATGTTTATTCCTGTTCTTATGTATATATTTGTTAACAGTTAATCATGTTCATATGCATATGTTCATTCAATTTTAGTCATTGGACATTTTTGCAAACAAAACAAAAAGAACAAAAAGTTTGGATTTCAAAGTATATTTGTATTGATCATTTTTCTATAAGCAGGCGATTTTGTACAAAGAGACATAAATCCTAGTAAGAGGAAGTCATCGTGAAATGAAAAAGTACAAAGTGAAAACAAATATATATATATATATATATATATATATATATATATATATATATATATATATATATATATATATATATATATATATATATATATATATATATATATATATATATATATATATATATATATATATATATATATATATATATATATATAGCCATGTGGAAGTGATCTCATTGGGTTCCAAAATCTCCTATTGCCCCTATGTCTTCGAGCATCTCGTCCCTTGCCATTGGAAGAAGTTGATTGAACCATTTTGAACTTTTGACTTTGGTAATAAAGCTTGTGTGTAAGTGATCCAACGAGACATAGTCGTACGCTCTTAATCCCTAATTTTTTCCTGGACTGCCCTTTCGGGTTTTCAGTCCACCGGGATACCCTTTTTTGCCCAAGCCGCCTTTTCAGGTTTTCAACTTGCCGGATGTACAATCTTTTGTATATATCCCTTAATTTTTCCCGAACCTTTTTGGTTCGCCGGGGTGCCCTTATTTTTTCCAAGGTATGTCAACCTAGCTGGTCATTCTTATGCGTAGTATTTTTTGACTATGTTCGCATTCACAGAGTGCAGGAAATATTCGTCGTCTATAGTGGTTAGCATCATAGCTCCGCCCGAGAATACTTTCTTGACTACAAATGGCCCTTCGTAGGTGGGAGTCCATTTTCCCCTGGGATCACCTTGTGGTAGAATGATGCGCTTTATTACCAAGTCACCATCTTGGTATACCCGATGCTTGATCGTTTTGTTGAATGCCTTGATCTTACGTTTTTGATACATCTAACAATGACAAACAGTAGCCAGCCTCTTTTCGTCAAGCAAATTCAATTGATCCAACCTTGTCTGAATCCATTCGTCTTCGTCTAAGCCTGCTTCTTTCATAATCCTTAGAGAATGAATCTGAACTTCGACAGGCAAGACAACTTCCATGCTATAGACCAAAGAGAAAGTGGTTGCCCCAGTTGATGTTCGTCCCGAAGTATGGTATCCATGAAGAGAAAATGGTAGAATTTAATTCCAGCCTTTATTGGTCACAACCATCATTTGCACAATCTTCTTTATATTCTTGTTTGCAGCTTCCACTGCGCCATTCATCTTAGGTCTATATGGAGAAGAGTTGTGATGCTTAATCTTGGACTGTGTGCAGATTTCAGTGATCATGGCATTGTTAAGGTTGGTTCCATTGTCAGTGATCATCCTCTCAGGGATACCATACCGGAAGATGAGGTTGTGTTTGATGAACCAGGCCACTATGTTCTTGGTAACTGAGGCAAACAAAGTTGCTTCAACCCACTTGGTAAAGTAGTCAATGGCGACTAGAATGAAATGGTGTCCATTAGAGGCAGTAGGTTTTATTTCTCCAATCATATCGATGCCCCACATTGCAAATGTCCAAGAGAAGTCATGACATTCAAAGGTATTGGAGGCACATGGACTTTGTCAGCATAAATTTGGCCCTTATGGCAAGTCCTTGAGTGGTGTTGACAATCATTTTCTATAGTTGACCAAAAGTAACCAGCTCTCAGAATCTTCTTGGCCATAGTATGTTCGCTAGAATGAGTACCAAATATTCCTTCGTGCATGTCCTCCATAATCTTGTCTTCTTCCTTCTTGTCCATACAGCGGAGCAGAATTGAATCATGGTTGTGCTTGTATAAGATCTCATTGCTCAGGAAGAACGTGGTTGAGAACCTCCGCAGGAATTTCTTGTCGTTAAGTGACACCCCTTCAGGATACTCTTGAGCTTCGATATATCTTTTCACCTCATGAAACCAAGGCTTCTCCTCTACACCATCAGTGTCAATCTCATAACAGTGCGCTGGTTTGTCAAATCTTTCGACAATAATTAGAGGAGCTTCGTTGTCCCATCTAACCATGAACATAGAAGACATGGTAGCCAAAGCATTTGCAAACTGATTCTCTTCCCTCGAAATATGCTCAAAGGTAACCTCTTCAAAGTATGGGATCAAGGTTAGCACAAGCTTTTTGTAAGGGATAAGATTTGGATGTTTTATATCCCACTCTCCTTTAACTTAACTGATCACCAAAGCTAAGTCTCCATACACATTTAAGAATTTGATTCTCAAGTCAATAGCGGCTTTAAGACCCAGGATACACGCTTCATATTCGGCCATATTGTTGGTACAGTAGAGGCAAAGTCTGGCAGTAAAAGGCGTATGGAAACCTTCAGGGGAAATGATCACAACACCAATTATGTTACCCAGTGCATTGGAAGCTCCATCAAAAACCATAGTCCATCAGGATCCTTGCTCATGTCTTTCATACATTCCAGGCTTTTCACAATCCATAACCAGCATGATATTCTTGTTCGGGAATTCAAAGTTCATGGATTGGTAATAATCCACAGCTTGATGTGCCAAATGATCTTCCAACACACTTCCTTTGATTGCTTTTTGTGTAGTTTACTAGATGTCATACTCAGTTAAGATCATTTGCCATCGGGCTATCCTGCCGGAGAGATCTGGCTTCTCAAAGATGTACTTGAAGGGATCCATCTTAGAGATCAGTAGCATGGTATGAGTCAACATATACTGTCTTAGTCGGCGAGCAACCAATGCCAAAGTGCAACAAGTTTTCTCAAGTAGTGAATATCTTATTTCACAGTCGGTAAACTTTTTGTTAAGGTAGTATATTGCATGCTTTTTTTGACCAGACTCGTCATGTTGCCCCATCACACACCCCATTGAACTCTCTAACACGGTTAAGTACGTGATCAAAGGTCTTTCTTTGACTGGTGGCATCAGGATTGAAGGTTCTTGTAAGTACTCCTTAATTTTGTCAAAATCTACTTGACAGTCATCATTCCATCTTACCACTTGACCTTTCTTCAACAGCTTGAAGAGTGGTTCACAAGTAGCAGTCAGGTGAGAGATGAATCGGGCAATGTAATTCAGTCGTCCTAGAAAACCTCTAACCTCCTTCTCATTACGAGGAGTTGACATTTCTTGGATAGCTTTGACTTTTGCAGGATCAACTTCAATTCCTTTGCCACTGACGACGAAGCCTAAGAGCTTTCCAGACCTTACCCCAAAGATTCATTTGTTGGGGTTCAACCTCAGCTTGTATTTCTTCAATCTCTCAAACAACTTGTGAAGATGATCAAGGTTCTCTTCCTCGGTTTTGGATCTTGCTATAATGTCATCAACATAGACTTCTATCTTATGATGAATCATGTCATGAAATAGAGCCACCATATCCCGTTGATAAGTTGCGCCTACATTCTTCAGCCTAAAAGGCATGACCTTATAACAGATGCTACCCCACTGTGTAGCAAAAGTTATTTTCTTCATATCTTTAGGCGCCATTTTGATTTGGTTATAACCCGAGAAGCCATCCATGAAGAAGAACACCTTGTGTTGAGAAGTTTTATCAACTAAGACATCAATATATGGTAGTGGGAAGTCGTCTTTGGGGCTTGTCCGATTTAAATCCCTGTAGTCTACACACATACGGATCTTACCATCTTTCTTCAACACCGGAACAACATTTGTAACCCATTGGGGATACGACGTCACTGCCAAGAAACATGCATTGAACTATTTCATTACCTTAGCCTTGATCTTTTCAGACATGTCAGGACGCATGCGACAAACCTTTTGTTTGATCGGAGAACAACCCTCTTTCATTGGTAGATGATGAACCACGATATCAGTGTCGAGCCATGGCATGTCCTCGTGTGACCAAGCAAAGACCTCAACATATTCGTTCAACATTTGAACCAATCTTCTTTTGGCACTGTCTTCCAGGTTGGCGCCAATCTTGACTTCTTTCTTATCTGCCTTAGTACCTAAGTTTATCACATCGACTGGTTCTTTGTGCGGTTGGATGGCCTTTTCCTCTTGTATCAGGAGTCTGACGAGTTCTCCAAGTATATCACAATCTTCCTCCCCTTCGTATTTGGCTTGATATATTGGATTTTCGAAGTCATAAATGGAAATAGCAGAATTGTTGTCAATGAGATCCGAAGTGAATGTGGATCTGCAAATGTGTGTGTGTTCATGTAAGGTCACATGGCTATTTTGAAAATGCAGTAAAGTAAAAGAAAGACAAGGAGCACAAAATTTGAATGCAAAATCATCCAATGTTTTCATTAAATGAGCATATGATATATGAAATGACAAACCCTCAACAAATGGACCATTGTGCCCCGGGCAAGGCACATGGTTTAAAGTCATTGTTTTAAAGGAAATTATACAAACAAAGTTCTTAAAGCAATAAAAACAGGAAATAGAAATTAATCCTGGTTGAAGGAGATTGAGATGAAGTCTTTGGCCTTCCAGTTGTTGAGTCCACCATAAGAAGTCGGGAATATCCATTCGTCCAAGTCGCCATCACTGTCAATATCTTCTAGAGCATTGACTTCATTGTTGCTAATACGGAGAGGCGGTCCACCAACACGAACACGTCGAACCTCTTTCTGAGCCTTTGAAGTAAAACCCAATCCAAAATTGTCAGATTTGTAGGGGAAGTCAATAAGTTGTCCCTAGATAGTGCAATCTCCATCTTCTACAATAGCTCGAGCATCCTTCAAAGAGGCCATTCTTGGTGTATTCTTGACAATATTAGGAGCAACAAACACAACTTTAGCAACATCAATCATTGGAGGGATCACTTCAAATGCTTGACAAGGAGTTTCAATGAATTCTCCATCCATTTCAACATATTTGAAAGAAATCAAATGAATGACCATATATTCTTCCTCTCTATATGCTGTGACAATCTTCCCTCTCACACAGTACTTCCATATTTGATGTACTGTAGAGGTAACTGCACCTGCCCCATGAATCCATGGGCGTCCTAGCAAGCAAGAATAGGCTGGGCGGATATCCATTACATAAAATGTTGAATTGAAGACTTGAAATCCCACCTTGATCGGAAGATTAAACTCTTCATGGAACATTCTTTTCGAACCATCAAAGGCTCTCACCACAATATCGCTGGGTTTTAGCACCGGCCCTTCACAGTCCAATCTGTCCAAAGCACCTTTGGGTAAAACATTAAGGGAGGACCCAATATCTACTAATACATGTGCCGGAGTGGTGCCTTTGCATTCAATAGAAATATGGAGATATTTATTGTGATCCTTCCCCGTCGGAGTTAAATCTGCATCAGAAAATCCAAGCCATTATCAACAGTTAGGCTTGCAACAAAGTTCTCAAATTGATCAACAGTGGTTTCTTGAGGTACATGGGCATTTTTTAGGAACTTCAACAAAGCTTGGGCATGTGATTTGGAGCATAATAACAAGGACAATATGGATATATTTTACGGTATATGCCCTAGTTGTTCCACTATTTTGTAGTTACTTATTCATATGATCTTTAGAATTTCTTCCATCTCTTGTCTAGATGGGTCTTCAATTGTCACTTCTTTTGGTGGTGCTTCCATCTGGGTAGGCTCAATTACTTTCTCTTTACCTCAGGCATTAGTAGTTGGCTCAACAGTAGGAATGCAAATAGGTGTTGTTGTTGTTGTTGGAGGAGAGATCTCTGGAGAGAAGATCCTTCCTGCCCTAGTGACCTTACTAGTTTCGACAATGTTTGTAATTTCAGGCTCTTCATTTTCAGTAATACATAGATCTTGCTTGACACCATGATAATAAACTTATGCCGTATAATTCTAGGGCACAACTTTGTCAAATGAATAGGGTACTAGCCCCGGTGTATTGATCATCAAGGGAGCCACTCTTGGCTCAGCAGGAATCCTTATAGGGCCTTTAGAGGTGATCCTAATAGGGGTGTTGGAGATTGTGATTATGGAAACATCTTGAGGTAAACTTTTCATGGATGGAGTTTTCTCGAACAAAATTTCACGGCTATCAATCATGTGTTGAACACCTTTCTTCAGCCACATACAACCATTGGTTTGGGAAGCACAATGGAAAACAATTTCAAGGCAGTCAAGAAATAAATCGGCTCTCAGCATATTCTTCTTAATGGTCAACAATGGAGTAGTCAAATCATCGATGGTGGAGACAAAGGAGATATCAGGTCAATAGCATTGACACCTTTACCATGACTGGGCATGGGAGCAGTAATGACATTAGGGGTTTATGGAGGGCCAAACTCAATCACTTTTTTATCAATCAAATCTTGGATCATGCTCTTTAAGGCCGAACAATCATTGGTATCATTCCCATAGCTATTGGAATGATAGGCACATTTTGCATTCGGGTTGTATTTTGGAGATGGAGTAATGGGGTTTTGAGGAGGATTCCTCAGTGTTACCAAATATTCCTTCAACAGATGTTATAAAGCTTGTGAGAATGGCATGTTGATTCTAGTGAATTTCCTTCTTGGGACATCAGGCCTTTGTTGATTTTTTGATTGTTGTGGTCGTTGAACTGGGGTCGGGTTTGAAATCAATACAACTCCTACCGACTGATGACGATCATTCTTGACACAACTCCTTTGTCTATAAACAACATTAGTCTCTTTCTTCCCAATGAATGGTTTCTTCACAGTACTAGAGGATGCAGACATCTGAATCTTCCCGATTTTGATTCCACTTTCAACTTGTTCACCAGTCATAATCAACTCAGTAAACACTGACGAAGAACTCCCAATCAGTAAATTAAAGAATGGACCAGTCAAGGTGTCCATAAACATGTCCACTAATTCTCTATCAGTCAAAGGGGATTGCACCCTTCCAACCAGGTCCCTCCATTTTTTAGCATACTCCTTAAAGCCTTCATTTGAACCCATTGTCATATTTTGTAATTGCATGCAAGTTGGCGCAAGATCAGCATTGTGTTGGTATTGTCTGTAGAAGGTAGTAGCCAGATCCTCTCATGTGTGGATATTGGTCCCCTCAAGTTGATAGAACCACTCCAATTGTGTCCCAGATAAGCTTTCTTGGAAGAAGTGCACCCATAACTTCCTATCGGTGGTATGTGGTTGAATCTTGCGGACATAAGACCTTAGATGCATATTTGGACAGAAGATCCCATCGTATTTGGAAAAGACATGAACTTTAAATTTGTGGGGAATGACCACCCCAGGGACCAGACCTAAGTCTCCAAAGTCCAAACCATGCACTGTTTGGATCTCTACAGCCTTAAGTCGATCTTCCAGCTGCTTGTATTTCTCATCCTCCTGTGGATACTACTCTTCATAGTAGTCCTCGTCCTCAATAATCTCGTTATTTCCACCCCTATCTCAAGTGCTTCTAACTTCCTCTTATTAATTGTCTTCATCCTCAGAATAAGTCTCTTCTATTTGAGCCAGTCGAGCGGGCCCCTTGAACGTTCTTCCGATGTTGAGGATAACAGTTCTCTTATTGGCTTTTTTCTTGGTGGCAAGGAATGCCATCATCTCTTGCTGACCTTTATCTAGGTTGAGGAGAGTCTCTTTGAACTGTGTGTGTTGAGTTTGCAGATCTTTGACAGTTTTCTCTAGAGCCATCTTATACTGAAATAAATAATAAAGAGATGAGGAAACCTGTATCGGAAGACCTACTTATGATATGATGCATTCTATACGGATGCAATATTTTCAAGGATTTTAAGGAATTTAAAATTTGCTAGCCAAAAAGGAAACAAACACAACAATTGTATTAATAAATTCAAGATTACAACTTCCCCTTGGTCTTACAATGAAAAATCAAAAAGGGTGTCAAAAGACAATGAAATAGACTTCTAAAATAAAAGACTCAAATTTCCAATGGACGCTTCCTCTTTGGTGCGATGTATGCATTCAAGCTTTGCTCCTCGTGAAGTTTCCTTGTGAGCTCCAACACTTTCTTCTCGCTTGCGTAGAATCGAGCTTCAAAGGTGTCTCATTACCCCTTGAGTTGAATCCACAATCTCTGCAATTCCTCGAAGTCGGTAGGCATGTCAGGATGAATAATGTTATAAGGAATGTCCCCCCCCAGCAACAGGTTCCATAACTATTAGTAGGATAGCTGGATACGACATCATGAGACTTTGAGCGCGAGCTCGCACCCATTTGAGATAAGGCTCCAAAGGAATAGAGTTCTTATGCCCCAAAGTCTTACCATCAACCATGTTTACCATACCCCAAGCTCGTACAAACCTTTGACGACAACTTTGAACATCACTCTCATAGTCGAAAATAATACCTTGAATGAGTGCGTCGTGGGGACCAGTTTTTCGAGCATAGCCAAATTGTTGTAGATCCAGTGAAGGGTTTTAAGTAATACCTCCCCTAATGCCCAAGAGTGGAACATTAGGGAACTCCCCACAACGGTCAATGATAGTAATATCCTCTAGAGATCAGGAGCACCAATGGATATTTGTATAAGAAAGCGACATTATTCTTTGCGATCAATTCATACCTTATCCATTCTTCAAAACTGACCGAGGAAGGTGCAAAATAAACCACATAGACAGCAACAGAATGCAACACATAAGACCCCCTCTCTTCCTCATGGTGCAAGTGTGAAGAGTATGCAAAATGTCTCCGAGTAAAGTAGGCACAGGGTTACGAGAAAGGAAGATCTTGACAGCATTCACATCTATGAGTTGGTCTGGATTAGGGAACAGTACTAACCCACAGATTAGAAGAGCCAAGACTTCTTCAAAAGCTTGCAAATCCATAGTCTCCCAAAATATTCGAGCTTTCTCCAACAAAAACTTATCTAGAAAACCCTTGATTCCACTCCTTGTTTCCCAATTATCTACAATGTCAGACTTCTTCAAATGTAAGTCCTTGACAATAAATTCAAGTTTTGGAGTTTCCTCCAAACCACTGAATGGAATTTGATCAAGGGCCGGTACTCCTAACAGTTGAGAGAACTCTTCCATTGTAGACACCAATTGATAATTGGGAAAGGTGAAACAATGATGTTTAGGATCAAAGAATTGAAAGAGTACACACATCATTTCTTCTTTAAAGCTTGAGGTAACCAGATTGAGAAGTCGACCATATCTTTTGGTAAATGGAGTATTCTCAAGAACCCTTGATGCTAACTCTTGGAGTTGAAGAGGCACTTTCACAAAGCTGATTCAGATCGTATTTCTGCAAGTGGAAGCCATATCATACAAAATAGGACAAAGATAAATCCCTAGTTCCTTGAAATGGTTAGTGAAAATGCTATGTCATGATGTCATGATGTTTATGATGTTATAAACAAATAATCAAATACACACAAAGCACACAAAGCCTTAGGTTTAGGCTTGCATAAGATTTATAGGTAAGTACCCTCTTAAAGTTTTAGTTGGTTCAACATGTACTAAAAGAAAGTAACCAGGTTCTAAGGAATCTCAATATCATTGATTTTTCTTCATCGGGCATTGTTTCAGCACAAGTAACCTTTTTTCGCGACCAAATCATAACCCAGATCCGGGTATAGGATCTATACAAGAAATAAACCCAAGCATAACTCACAAATGTAAAGCAAACAAGGAAAACATGTAAAGAAAATAAAGGTGATCTAGCTCTTAAGGTAACCCCACTTTTAGTTTATATGTCCCCAACAGGGTTGCCAGTTGGATAATATGGTGGGAGAATTGACTTGGGTGTTTTGCGTTTTATTGCAAATGTTGTGGATAACAAGAGTCGCCATCGACTTTTCTTTTATCCAATAAAGGAAATGGGGAAAAGAACAAGAAATACCTTTTGAGAATTTTCTTAAGTTCGGGGGGTAGGTTATGAAAAGGGAAGGTTTTAGGACCCTTTTCATCCGTAGTTATCTACAGGCTCTTAATTTCTAGCTCACATATAAATGCTTTGCGTTTTGTATATGTTTGAAAATATTTCGAAAATGCCTTAGTTCGGCAAACTTTGCAATGATTCTAGTATCGTTGAGAATGTATACAAAGTTTTGGTTTTGAAAATATTTATTGAAAAGAGAATGTTTTGAAAGATGTTTTGAAGGTGCCAATGTAAGGCCATTTTATAATGATTCTTGTATCGTTGAGAATCTATACAAAATGTTTATTTTGAAGAATATTTTGAAAGTGTGAGATGTAAATGGTTTTTTTTGTGAGCAAGAAATTAAGAACAATCTACCTACTCAAAAAACCTTTGTTCTTTTCCTCCTCCTTTAGATAGTTCTACTTTTCCATTGATTGGTAGATAGCTTTATCATTGGATGTGAGGGACAGAAGAGGGTCATCGTACAATCATAAAAGGCAAATTGTAAGATGTTTTATCAATTATTCTAAGAGACTAAGATTATTTACCGAAGACAATGTTGAAGGGTCATTGAGGGACTATGATCTTTTAATCGAGGGTCTTTTACTAAAACATCTCACGTTCGAGGGACATGACTGTTTTCATCTGAGGCAATAAGTGTGGTTACCTAGAGGTGCATGTGTGCAAGGTGTTTTATTTTCATGTATTTTATCTTTGAATTAGGGTTTTTCTATGGTTGATTTTAGTCTTGTCATGCAAACCCTATTTACTAGTAAGAATATGGAAAGCGCTAAATTGCGGAATTTAAATATCCTACGCTATTACAATGCTTTAGAAATCGGAGGTACAAGTTTGTGAATATGGGGGGAAAGAAATAAAAACCTAATTACTATTATAAACCATTGAATATAAATTACAACAATAACTATGCACAAAATATAGAGATGAAGAAGAAATTACTTTTAGGGTTTTTTATGAAAAGGTTTAGAGATTAACCTAATTGAACTAATTAACTTTATTTACAAAAGGAGTTAACTAATTTTATAATCAAAATCTAAAAATCTAAATTAATTGAAATAGAAAATAAAACCTAAGTATAAATTTAAATTTTTTAGAAAATAATTGTTGTTAATGTTAATTAGAAAAATATTCTACCATGCAAAATAAATAATAAAATTTAATTTAACAAAATAAAATTTGATTCCTAAATTAAAATATTTTTAATTTAATGAAGAAAATATATTTTTTGGTGGTTTTTGGTTTAGGTAAAATAAATATATAAATGAAAATAAATAAAAATATAAAAGAAATGAAAATAGTTGGGCTGGGGGTTGAAAAATGAAAATGGGGGTCAAATGTAGCAAAAAGAGTTAGGCCCAAGATGTTTTTGTTTGAAATTAGAAAAATGATAAAATAAAAAGAAATAATGTGGGCCTGCGTTTCCTTTAGTAAAAGGGTGGTGAGACTCAGCAAAAACAAAAACAGAATGAGGCCCAAAATCTGAGTTCAGCGCCTGTTTTAATCTCATGTTACTCGTTTATTGTGATGTACCATGGACCTACTCACGTGGTGCGTTAGATCTACTCACCCAATGATCAGATGGTGTAGAAGAGAGGAACACAATGCACATTCTTAGCTTTCTTTCACCATATTAGTATGAAACAAACATGAAAATAACAAAATATCCCACGCCTGGCTCAAACCCATGACCAGGCGTAGGAATGTCTTATACGCGTGTGCTCTGCCACTGGGGTGGCTGTTACATTCGGTAGTAATGCAACTTGTACAAAATTTAAAATAAAACTAGTCCTAGTTACAACTTCATCTTCTTCCTTGCGTAAGCCTCCTGTGTTGTATTTTCAAATTTCTGATCTTGCTCATTTCTCAACCATTTGCAAAAGTATAAACATGAAACTTGCTCTATTTTTCAATACGAATTCAACCATGTAAAAAACTTATATAAATCAAAGATGAACATTAATTTCTGTTTGTACCAAATAAAATCTAATTTCTTCAGAAAGTTCAAACTCAAAATTCACATCACTCAGACAACATTAATGAAAACTAAATGCATGGTTAGCTTCAGGACTATGATGTCTATATTTTTTATTCACAAAGTAACCATTAATGATGCTTGTAGAGAGAGTTCAAAGTTGAGAAAACTTACCTCAAAACTGGAAATCGTGTATGGAGTTTGAGCAACCGTGGAAGTATGGTGATGATCTGGTTAACTTCACTAGACTCCTAGGAAGCTAATGCAACTCTTACTTTATGCTGAAAGTACCTGAATCATGCTGGAGGAGTCAAGTTGTAGAGCTGAGTTTTTGAGTTTGGAAGATGACGAAAATGGAGTTACAGTTGAGAATCAAGGATGGGGATGAGTTATATGTGATGTATGGAAGCTTTGTTATTGATTTAGAGAGGAAACACACGAGTCGATTGTGAGATGGAAGTTCAAGGTCAGAAATGCCATAAAAATGGAGTTTGAGAGTAATTATGAGTTTAGGAGTGTTTGAGGGGGTTTCAAGGCTTGTGAATTCGTGTTTAGATTGCAAAATGGTGCCTCTATTTATAGGCAAGAGGTTTGAAGGCTTGAAATAATCAAAATCAAGAAATCATATGTTATGGCTATGTGACTTGTTTTTGAAGAAAACATGAAAAACATTGTCCCAATGTGAAGTACAAAGGAATCTATAGTAGTGAGAGGCTTTAAACATGCTTATCTGATCTTGTATGATGAGTGTGTTCAGAACAAAAAAGTTAGAGGCTCAAGACAAGTTGACTTTGTGATTAAAGCAACTTTACAAGAATGGAAATGTTACTTTATGCCAGAAATGGATGAATCTCTTGGACAATGGCTCACATGATTGGATCATAGCTCTAACAGTTGTGTAAACAATTAATTATGGAGTGATTTTCAAGTTAGAAGCCTGCAAAGCAAGATTTATGTAGCACTGCTTGAGATTTGATCAAGTGTTCATCATCAAAATGACCTAAAATTCAAGAATATATGTCCAACTTCTTCTCTTCAATTCTCCTATCTCAAGCATGATATATTCAACTTATTTGACATTTAGGAAAGCTTGAAACATTGTCTACAACCTTCATGTTTACCAGTTTGGCTAAATAATATTGGAGCTAGGTGAAAAATTGCCAAGAAGTTGGGACAAAAAATCTGCTTAACTTGCCAAAGTTTTCACTAAGTGTTTTATGAAAAATGTCATGACTTCATGAGCCTATATCTCCAAATTTAAGCATTTTTTAGACATCAACCATATAATACAAAGTTGTAAAGTTCATCAAGATCTACAAGTTTCATGTTGAAATTTTTCCTTGAATCATCTTGCATCTTGGTGAAAAATTGTCATGAAATATTGAAATTATCAAGGTTAAAAAATACTTAGAAATTTTCTAAGTATTGAAAACTTTGACTTTTTGTGGACTTTCTTGACTTTCTTGATTCTTGATTATCAAGTTTGATATTTTTGAGTATCTTGATGAATCTTGATCTTTGAAATTAAATGTTGATCAAAAAGTCAAAGTTTGACTTTTTGTGTATTAGTTGATTTTTCATTAGTTGATCCAAAATTCAACTATCAATCCATTGATCTTGAGAAATAATTTGAGCCATGAAATTAGGTCAACATTTTGTGTTTGAGTCCTTGAGATTATGCTTCAAGTCATTAGGTCATGTACTAGGTCAAAAGTCAATGATCAGTCTATCTCAGTCAAAATCCTAATTTTGACAAATTTGCCCTTTTGATAATTTTAGTACTTTTCTTGAGAATTATGATCAATACTTGATCAATTAATGAACATGACTTCAAAATATTGACGTGGACCAAAAATCTCGAAGTTTGACTGTATATTGACCATAATTGACTTTTTACCTAATACAACTAAATTCCAGTCATCTGAGCAATTGACTAAGCAAATTTATAGTGCAAGACTTGAAACTTGGTATGAGAAATCTTGGAGACCTAAAATGAACCATGAAAGTCATTTGAGGCGTCAAAACTTCAATTGTCCTTGAGAAAACCAAAACCCTAATTTGTAGGCTCAGTGTTTAGGATGTGAGCTTATCTAATCCAACCCTTGAGAACCCTTGACCATTTGAGATCTCTTGTGAGAAATGTCTTGTGAATAGAGAGGGCAAATTTTTGGTGCAACAAGAAGGAATTATATTTTCGAGATTAGTTTCATGGAGAAATATAATTTTGTAAATGGAAGATAAAGGTTGGAGGCAGAAGATGAAGTTCGTCTTGTAAGTATTGAGTTCTCCTAAGAGGTGGGAGAATTAGGCCTTTAAAAATATCTGGTTTTAGAAACAAATTTTATTTATTTTTGGTTTGGTGAAAGAGTTAAGAAATGTGTTTCTTTCTATTCTGGTTATGATTTAAGATGAAAGTGATAAATATGGAAAAGTAAAGAACATAAGGATGTATCCCCGTTCCCCTTACAGTCCAAGAGTACGAGTCCCGTTTCAACACGAAAAATATTTCACTATTGTTAGATCTTTGTACAAACCCTATATCAAGACTTCTCCTACAATCTTCTAACAACAACACCACCAAGAACATTCTAGTTGAAATGAGAACAATCCTTTCACTTCCAACCTCTTGCTTCCAACAATCCTGAATAGCAAGGAACAAACCAAACAAGTAGAACAAGAAAATAATCTTTTACTTTCTACTCTCTTGTTTCCAACAAATTTGGACAACAAGAAATTTACAACAAAGTCTGAAAGATATTATATATATATATATATATATATATATATATATATATATATATATATATATATATATATATATATATATATATATATATATATATATATATATATATATATATATATATATATATATATATATATATATATATATATATATATCAATAACAATGATGCATCTTCTCTTTCAAACAAGCAATTTATAAAGATAATATAGTACTCAAGTGTTTATGAATGAGAGAGGAATTTTTCTGAAATGATATGAAGAACACATGCAGAAAAATTTTCAATAAAATTTGAAGTATCAAAACACTTGATTTTGAAAATAAATGAATATAATAATGTTAATTTCAATGGAAGAGGTGATTTTGAAATTTCATGTATTTATAAGTGCTTAACACCTCTGAAACATGAAAAAGTTTGAGACATTTTCATGAAAGTTTGCAATAGTTTAGAATAACAATGGTTCATGAAACAATATTAATTTTAATATTGTACAAGACTTATTAAGTCATTTAAAACATTCACTTGACTTAACAAGTTCGCAACATTTTTCAAATTTCAAATTTAAAAAAAATTGTTTCAGAACATTGTATACTGTGGCAGTTTTTGTGCTGTTACGGGGGATTAAAATGTCATAATTTACCAAAAACATAATGTTTGAAAATTTGTCTAAGTATTTGAACCAACCTTATGCAACATCTATTGATTTATCCAAGTAAATAAATTATATTTAAAATTGATTAAAAATGGTTCAAACATGAAAAAATTTATATTTGAAAGTGATTTAACATGGTTCAAACAATGAAAAATTTTATATTTGAAAGTGATTTAACATGGTTTAAACATGAAAAATAAATTTTCAAATGCATGACAATAAATATTTTGAACACTAAGAAATCAATATGATTTGCATGCTTGTACCTCTATTATAAATATCAATCAAGACCATAATGCTAGATTTTAAAAACATAAATCTTGAACACTTGATTCTATATTTTTACCTTAAAAGCTTGTTTCCATTATTTTTCCATTTATTTGATTATCACTTTGTCTTCATCAAAACAAAATAGATGGAGAGTCTTAACTTCACATGTCTAAGTTTTTCTAGAGAAAAATTGAATGAATGTAGTGAAGGTAGAGAAAACAAAAGAAATGGGGGGTTTGAATTGAGTTTTTAGAAACTTATTCCCCTTTAAAAACTATTTGATTAAACTATGAAAGAATATAGAATGCTAGAAATATAAAGAGAGACATTCAGTTATCCAGGTTCACCTCTAACTAGGCTACTATTGTCCATCCTCCTCAGGTGATTTTTCTTTCAACAAAGACTTAATCCACTATAAACAAATCTGATTACAACTGTCTACAATAAGTCTGGTCAACCTTGTTGAAAACCTCAACAAGTTCAACTGATCCTTATTGCCATTTCTGCAAAGGCTGCATCCAATGCCTTCTTGAGAATCCTGACTCAACTGAGTCTCTCAAAGAACATCACAATCATACATTCAATGATCTCCACATGATATAACGATCATTGACCCACCTAGAATCTGACCAATATGGTCTCCTAGAAAGGATTTCATCCACGATGACCGCAACCAAATTCCTCTTAAGAATCCTGACTCAACCGAGTCTCTCAAGGAAACACCAATTCTAAACATAATTGTTTTTTCTGGAGATTACATGAGTGCTTCTTATCAAGCAGATTACTCCTAATTTAAGTACATATTGTTTAACACAATTATGAGTAACAACTCTTGTGTTTAAACAACTTACATGAAGAATGATAAACTATAACATAATATGAGCAATAACTCTAGTTTTTTTACAATGATCTACATACATTAGAATCTTGTGGTGTTTTTTATTCTACATATTCTTCGTTGTCCGTGAAAGATTTTCTGCTGATATCAAAATCTTTTCTGATGTTGGATCTTGTAATTAAATAATGAGACAACACCATTTCAGATTAATAAATCATTGAATTCTTAAGCTTTGATTATTTGTTCTTGCAAGATTAATTTCAGTTGAGGAACGATAATGATCCCAAAGATACTTCTTTGTTGTAGAGTCAGAGTCTTTCAGATGTTTGAACATTGTCTTCATATATTCAAGCAACAACTTATCCGAGGAACAATTTCTTCTTTGAATGAAAGATTTTCTTATCCACTTCATCTTGATCTTATCTTGATCTTTGATAATTAGCTTTTCTGATTTGCATATCTGATGTTTGATTTCTGAAGCAATAGTTTTTATCAGTACCTCTTATTTTAATGTTTAGTTCCTTTCTTTCTAATCTCTTGAATTCTGATCTTTGGATTGAGCTGGAAGAAACAAATTATGTCAGCTACATCTTTGTTTCTAATCTTGAATTCTTTCTCTTGATGTATGAGAGTGGGGCTTTTCTAAGAACATACTTGTTTCCCTTTCTGACGAACATTCAACATTCCTTAAAACTGATGATGTTTCTTTATAAACGATCATAATATTTCTTCTATTGAGTGCAATGGTGTTTCTGATGATATTTGTCTTCTGAAGAATATTACTTCTTCTCAGTGGATTTGCTTGAGAAGGTATCATCCTTTGATCTTGTCTTCTTATGGACATTGTGATGTTGATTAGAATTTGTCGTACCCTAAATTTGTCCTATCTTTTACTTTTGTCTGGCTTGGACTTTGCACCCCTTTTGCATCATTTTTACTAAGTTGTTTTCATATCATGCATCTCAGGGAATAAGGCACTTTGGTTTAAAGCATTAGGGTTGTGCCATCCTTATGTTTAATTTTGTTTTGAATTTTCCTCATTAGGTTAAAGGCAAATTCATCTGGTTCTCAATTAGTGGATTGTAGAATGAAGTTCTGAGGTATCGTGAGTTTACTTCTTTGTCAAGTCACAAGGATATTATTCAAGGTCCTAGATTAGGGTTTCAATTATCTTCAACACTTCAATATTTTTCTTCATTAGTGTGTGTTGTACCTCAAAATTTTCCCTCTCATTTATCAGGATTTTTCTCACAAGATCTCTTTGACTCAAGACTGGATTAGGGTTTGACCAGCTCAAGACATCTCATCATGTACTGATAACCCAAAATTAGGGTTTGGGATTTCACAAGGATTTTTGGACTATCAATGCTTCATATGACTTTCAAGTACAATTATGGACCCCCAAGACTACTCATTCCAAGTTTCAAGCTTTGAATCACATTTTTTATCAGTCAATTGGACAGTTGACCTAAAAATCAGCTGTATTGGGGAAAAAGTCAACCATGGCCAATCTACAGTCAAACTTCATAATTTTTTATCCACAACAGCATTTGAGACTCATATGTATCATTTGATCAAGTTTGGACCACAATTCCTCAAGAAATTTAATCAAATCATCAAAAGGGCAAAATGTTCAAAATTAGGGTTTTGACTGAGAAAGGGTAATTTATGATTTTTGAACTATCAAATGATCAATTAGTTTGAATCATGATTTCAAGAGTTCAATTTCATCATCTTGACCTAATGACATGGTTCAAAACATTGCAAATCCATTGGATTGGCAAATGAATTTTTCAGTCAACTGATCAAAAGTCAACTGTATACTGAAAAGTCAAACTTTGACTTTTTGGTCAAATTCAAGTGCCAAAGACCATAATTCATCAAAACATTTCAAAATGTGAAACTTGTTCATCAAGAAATCAAAGATTGAAAATTTTGTTTTGAAATTTGAAATTTCTTAAGTTAGAAATTTTTCTAAGTATAGAAAATTTCTTATTTTTTCTCAACTTTAAGCCAAAATTTCACCATGATACAAGATGATTCAAAGAAAGTTCCCAACATGAAAGTTGTAGATCTCTATGAAATCTACAACTTTGCCTCACACAATTTCTCCTAAATATGCTTGGATCTCAAGATATAATTTTGTGAATACATGCTCATGAACTAAAATAACTTAGTGAAATTTTGCCCTAATTTAGGCAGGTTTTTGACCTAACTTCATGGAAACTTTTCACCTAGTTCTAAGAGGAATCTTGGAAAGCAATTCAAATATGAGTTATAGAGCACATTGCAAGCTTTCCAAAATATCCAAGAAATCCTTGAGATCATTCTTGAGTAGGGAGAATCGAAGAAATGAACTGCATACTAAGCCTCCAAAATTGCCATTTTTGACTTGTGAACTGAATCTTCCATTCCACTCGTGCGTTTTCAGGCCTTTTGCTTCCCTAAGCTTCCTTACCTTACAAGTGAACCATCCCACACCCTGAAACATCACTGTAACTCCATCTTCCCCATTGTTGAACTTCAAAAACAGAGTAACACAAGTGGACTTCTCCAGAGCATTCCAGCCACCCTCAAGACAAGCTAAGCATTGCATTAGCTTCCTAGAGGTTCAAGGAAGCTAACCTGATCATCACAGTATCCTAAAGCAAGCTCATTTCAAAAACACAATTTCCATTTTCAAGGTGAGTTTTCTAGTTTTCTAACTCTTGATACAAGCATAGTTAGCTTTCCATTTGTGAATATACAATGTAGACATCATTGCTACGAAGCTGTATATATCTATAGCTTGCATTTATTTGGCCTGAGTTGAGAGAATTTTGAGTTTGAAGTTTTTGAAAAAATTAGGTTAAGAATTAGGGCCAACAAAATTCCCTCTGATCTTGGACTTATAATTTTAGCTATGCACATGATTAGAATCGTGAGATAAAATGCTATAATGTTCCTGTTATCACTTTCCATTTTTGTTGAGAGATGGAAGAGTTACAGGGGGTCCGGCTGGCTAGAGGAAGAAGATGAAGTACAGAGCAAGGAAGCGTTTTATATTATGTATTTTTTATTTTCATTTGAACTAACGGATGTACAGCCACTCCAGTGGCAAGGTAGTGCGCAGAAATTGCTATAGGTCATGGGTTCGAGCCTTTGTGCCTGCCTTTTGCCTTTTTTCCATATTTTTTTCCATTTTTTGTTGTTTTTGCAGCGTGGGCTTCAGCACATTGGACCCAATGTTTTTGCTAACCTCCTGCCTCCTTTTTTCTTGCAGCACCCCTAGCCCAAATATTTTCATTTATTTATTTTATTTTGTTTTATTTCATTAAATATATTTTTCTTAAATATTAAAAATCATAAAAAAACATAAAAATGATAAAACATTACATTTTGTTTATTTTATTTTATTTTCTCATAAAAATATTTTTATTTAATTATACATTAACTATTTTTCTTAATAAACTTGTAAATTAAAAATAAAATAGGATTGAATATTTATTATTTTTTCTCACATTTATAAATATTTATTTTAATATGTAAAAAGACCAAAATACTTCATAAATACTATTTATTATTTTAAGACAAAAATACAAAAAAAAATACTTAAAGAAATTTATTTTCTTTTAACAAATTAAAATTAGGGTTAATCAAAATCTTTTCTAAAAAATGATTTTTCTTTCTTAATTAATTTAAGTTCAATTTTTGGTTTATTTATTAGCCTTAGATTAAAACTTTTTTCACATAAAAAACAAAAAAAAATCTTTTTCTTGCATTTATATATATCCTTGCATATTTAATTTGTCTTGTACATTATTTATTCCAATATTTTGTACAAATTCAATTTGGTTGTAATAGTTTAATTAGGTTTATATTATTGCAAATCACCATTCATAATTTGTATACCCCCCTCCCATAAAATGTTGTAATAGCGTAGTAATCTTTAAATTACGCAATTTATCGCTTTTTACATAACATGTTAGTAATTAGGGTTTGTATGGCAAGATAAAAACAATCAAATAGAAAACCCTAATCCAAGACAAAATCAAGCATGAAAATAATACACTTTCACACAAGCACCCTTAGGGTTACTCCACTTGGTTGCCTTATACAAAAATGGTCATATTACGCATGTGAGGTATCTTAGCAAAACAAACAAATTTACGATCATAGTCCCTCGATGACGCTATTCAAAATTGCCTTACAAAATGATCTTAGTCCCTCAAAAATTCTAAGATACTTTGCAACATTTCTAATCATGGTTATACGATGATCCACGCCCATCCCATTTACATCCAAAGATAGGGTTGCTTACCAAATCAATGGTAAGACAACAATATTAAAGGAAAAGAAAATTAACAAGAAAGATATTTGAGTAGGTAGATTAATTTTAGTTACTTGCTCCATTTCAAACAAATATCCTTGCTATTTTCAAAACAAACACACACATTTCCAAACATCTTACAAACATTGAAAACATTTTCAAAAAGACAAACATCTTTGTATACATTCTTATGAACGAGAATCATTACAAAGATTGCCTAAAAAATGGCCTCTTTTACAAAATACTTTCAAAACCACACAAAGCACAATTTCAAAACAAAAGCAAGTGATCTAGCAAGTAACTAAGAGCCCATGGAAAACCATGGATGAAAAGGGTGCTAATACCTTCCCTTTTCATAATCTACCACCAAAACTCAAGAAACAATCTCAAAGGTCTTTCATGTGCTTTTTCACCTTTCCTTTTGGATAAAAGAAAAGTCGGTGGCGACTCTTGCTAACTGCAACATTTGCGATCAAACACAAAACCTTCAAGTCAATTCTCCCACCGCACTACAGAACTGGCGAATCTGCTGGGGAAAATTATAAAAGTGGGGTTACCTTAGTTTTTGTACCCCAAAATGTTCCCTCTCATTTTATCAAGATTTTCCTCACAAGACTTCTTGGATTCAAGACCTGATTAGGGTTTGGTCAGCTCAAGACATCTCCTTGCACTAATAACCTGAAATTAAGGTTTGAGTTTTCACAAGGATTTCTGGACCATCAATGCTTCATGTGACTTTCATACACCATCTTGGACCCCTAAAATTGCTCATACCAAGTTTTAAGCCTTGAGTCACATTTTTGCCCAGTCAATTGGACAATTGACCTAAAAATCAGCTATATTGGGCAAAAAGTCAACCATTGCCAATTTATAGTCAAACTTCATAATCTTTTATCCACAACAACATTTTAGACTCCTATGTACCATTTGATCAAGTTTGGATCACAACTCCTCAATAAATTTGATCAGATCATCAAAAGGGGCAAAATGGTCAAAATTAGGGTTTTGACTGAGAAAGGGCAATTTCTAATTTTTAACCTAGCCAATGACCAATTGGGTTCAAGCATGATTTCAAGGACTCAATGGAATCATCTTGACTTAGTTACACATTTCAAAAGATCACAAGTTCATTGGATTGACAGATGAATTTTCCAGTCAAATGATCAAAAGTCATCTGTATATTGAAAAGTCAAACTTTGACGTTTTGGTCAAAATCAAGTGCCAAAGGTCATAATTCATCAAGATATGTCAAAATGTGAAACTTGTTGGCCAAGAAACCTAAAATTGCAAATTAGGGTTTTGATTTGAAATTTTTCATAACTTAGAATTTTTCTAAGTATGAAAAATTTCTTATTTTTTTCTAACTTTGCACAATTTTTTCACCATGATGCAATTGGATTCAAAGAAAACTTACAACATGAAAGTTGTAGTCCTCCATGAAATCTACAACTTTTATTCACAAAGTTTTCCCAAATAATGCTTGGATATCAAGTTATGATTTTGTGAATAGGGGTCAATAAACTAAATAACTTAGTGAAATTTTGCCCTAGTTTAGGCAGGTTTTTGACCTAACTTCATGGCAACTTTTCACCTAGTTCCAAGAGGTATCTCAAGTTGCATTTCAAAGATGGATTGTAGAGCATGTTTCAAGATTTCCAAAATGTCCAAGAACTCTCCAAGCATCCTCATGGCCAGCTAAGCATTGGAATAACTTGAGGGAACTTCAAGCAAGCTCACACGATCCTCAGGCCTCACTCAAAGTCCCCATATTGCCATATCTAAACTCAGCTGAACAAGGTATTTTTCAAATACCTATCTCCTTATTTAGGAATCCTTAAGTCACGATTTGTGAAGCAAAAATGTAGTCCTTAACTTGCTGAAGCTGTACATATACATACTTTCCATTTATATTAACTGGGCTAAGAGTATTTGATGGTTGAACATGCTGAAAAAATTAGGTCAGGAATTAGGGCCACTGAAATTCTCCCTGGTCTTTTAGAGTTAGGTCGTGAATTTTATATCACTGGAATCGTGAGATCATAAGCTACATTTTTTGTGTTATGAGTTTTTGATTTTATGCAAGCTAGAGCAAGTTACAGTTTGAACTCTGAAACGTGCGCAGGAAGCCAAGGACATGGATGAAGATGATGTGCTGGGCCTAGGCGCCTTTGGGCCTCTTGTTTTACTTCCCATACCCCCAATTTACTATTTGCACCCCCCTGACTTATCATTTTATATTTTTGTATTTTCTTGCATATTTTTATTTTTTGTGCTTACATTATTTTTTTTCTAATGATAAAAATACCCAAAAATATTTTCTTAATTTTTTAAATTTTTATTTTATTTTTTAACTTATTTTTTGCATAAAATATTGATTATTTTAAATAGAATAGGAATTATTTTCTTAAAATAAATAATAAACAAATTTAAAAATATCATACATTTTTATTTTTATTATTCATACACATAAAATAATATTTCCACATATATTTTATTTTTTAATATTTGTAAATAATTTTATATATTTTTCTTGTACATGTATAAAATAAATAATAAGAAACACATATTTTCTTTAATTAAAAACTAGGGTTCTTCACCCTTTCAAAAATAATATTATTATTTTTCTTTTTTTTAGGACTTAAATAATTTTATTTTTTTACATATATAAAATAAATACAAAAAACATTTTGCATCCATACATTTTATTGCATATTTAAAATTGTTTATTTATTTATTGTACAAGAATTCAATTGGGTTGTAATAATTTTGAGGATTTTATTTTGAGCAATATCCCCCATTCAAAAAACTTGTATCCCCCCTCCCATAATATTGTTGTAATAGCTTAGATTTACTTTACGCAATTTATCGCATTATATATATGTGTAGTAAAATTAGGGTTTGTATGATAAGACAACAAATCAAACAAATAGACATGACCTAATCCAAGACAAGACAAATGCATGTAAAATGACACACATTGCACACAAACACCCCTAGGGTTTCACCCACTTTGTTGCCTTAAAAATGGCCATGTTATGCATGCAAGGTATCTTGGCAAAATCAAACAAAACAAAAGATCATAGTCCCTCAATGACGCTATCAAAAAGGTTGCCTAAACAAATGATATTGGTCCCTCAAAATGCTAAAGATACTTGGAAATATTACTATCATGGTCATACGATGACCCACGCCCGTCCCGTTTAACATCCAAAGATAGGGTTGTCTACCAAAACAATGGTAAGTCAACAATGTCGAAGGAATACAAATGTACAAGAAAGACTTTTTGAGTAGGTAGAATGCTTCTAGTTACTTGATCAATTTGCAAACAATCCTTGCTATTTTCAAAACAAACACACACACACACATTTCAAAACATTTTCAAACAACTTTCAAAATATTGAAACATTTTTCAAAAGACAAACATCTTTGTATACATTCTTACGAACGAGAATCATTACAAAGATTGCCTAAACAAAGGCCTCTTTTCAAAATACTTTCAAAACCACACAAAGCACCATTTCAAACAATTGCAAAAGCAAAGCAAGTGATATAAACAAGCAAGTGATGTCACAACCCATTGGGAAACTAGAAGTGGTGTCAAAGGCTTCTTGGCAATGTTCTTGTTTGAGAAGGCCCAAAGCTGCTGGAATTCCTTGGACTTAAAAGCTTTTGAGGAGATTGTAGCTCTTCTCATCTATGGGATGGTCTTTTTCCCTAACCCTTACCAACTCATAGATGTGAGTGCTGTCAAAATCTTCATGGCTCGCAACCCGGTGCCTACATTTCTTGGATATATATTACACTCTTTTCACACTCGTACAATAAGGAAAAGAGGTGTTCTCATGTGTTACACTCCTCTACTGGCAAGATGGTTTATTTCTCATCTTCCCCAATTAGTCTTGAAGAATGAGCAAGGTTTGAGGTGGTCATAACGATTGATGACTCTTACACATTCAGATGTTCATTGGTGTTCTCGATCCAAAGAGAATGTTATCATCATCGACCGTTGTGGGGAATTCCCTAATGTCCCTCTACTTGGCATTAGGGGAGGAATCACCTACAACCCCTTCTTGGCTCTAAGACAGTTTGGTTATGCCCAAAGGGACGACCCACATGACATGCTAGTTCAAGGTTTAGTTTTCGACTTCGACAACGACGATCAAGGACTTCGACAAAGGATCATCTGAGCTTGGAGGATGCCCAACAAGGTAGACTGTAAGACCTTGGGACACAAGAATTCCATCCCCCTTGAGCCTTACCTTAAGTGGGTACGAACCCGCGCCCAAAGTATTATGATGCCTTATCCCTATATTCTCCCAATGATTATAGAGCCTGTTGAGGAAGGAGAGGTTCCATACACCCTCCTACATCCTGACATGACAACATCACTCGAAGATCTGCAAAAAAGTTGGATACAACTCAAGGGAGAACGCGATACTTTTGAAGCCCATTTCTATGCAAGCGAGAAGAAGGTTTTAGAACTCACTCGGTTACTTCACGAAGAGCAGACTCTCAACACCTACATTGCACCGAAGAGGATGTGCAACGTCTTTTTATCTTAGAATTTTGTACTATTTTTCCTTAGGGACATTGATGTAAACAAATTCTATTTTATTAATATAACGTTTGTTCCTTTTTGTTTAACACAAATTTGAATTTTCTAAATCCTTGAAAGCATTACATGAATACATATCATTCATCATGTGCATAAACAGGTCTTCACACCATGTTTCCTCATCTCTCTGCTGTTTATTTCAGCAAGATGGATATTGAATAAATGGTCAAAGACTTGCAAGCTCAGAATTCACAATTTCAACAGCTACTCCTGACCTTGGCTAAGGGGTAGGAGGAGCTCAAAACTCTGCTAGAGAAGGAAAAAGATAAAAAGAAGAAGAAGTGAGCTGGTGTAGTTCTTATGGGCAGAAGGTTTGAAGGACAAGCCAGACGAACCTTGGAATTTCCATCAACCTCTGAGGAAGGAGAGAGAAAAGGTAAAGAGACAGTAATGCCATCTGAATCTGAAGCTGAAGAAGAAGAGGAAGAGGAATACTCAGAACAACAGTACCCTCCGGCCGATGAAAAATACAAAAACTTGGAAGAGCGTCTAGCTGCTATGGAGATACAGAGAGTGCCCGAGCTGGACTTTGAAGAGTTAGGGTTGGTATCTGGAATAATAATCCCTCCTAAGTTTAAAGTACCTTTGTTTACCAAGTACGATGGGGTGTCTTGTCCCAAGATGCACCTAAGATCTTATGTCAGGAAAATTCAAGCACATTCAGCGGACAAAGATTTGTGGGTCCACTTTTTCCAGGACAGTTTGTCAGGAACGCAGCTGGATTGGTTCTACCAGTTGGAGAGGTCTGATGTGCATAATTGGGAAGATTTGGCAGCCGCCTTCTATAAACAGTATCAATACAACACTAACTTGGCACCAACCCGTACTCAACTCCAGAGTATGGCCATGGTGTCCAATGAGGGTTTCAAAGACTACGCCCAAAAATAAAGGGATTTGGCCGGAAGGGTGCAACCACCTTTATCTGAAAGAGAGCTAGTGGACATGTTCTTGGGGACTCTGTCAGGTCCTTTCTTTAATCACCTGATCGGGAGCTCCTCTACAGGTTTCACTGAGTTAATTCTAACTGGCGAGAGGGTGAAAGCCAGTATTAGAAGCTAGAAAATTCAAAAAGATGCGTCTACCTCTGCTGTTGCAAAAAAGCCCTTCACCATAAAGAAGGAGGTGTCTGATGTCTATGCACAGAGGAATCAGGGAAGAGCCGAACGACGACCAACAGTGGGGACCATTATGATTCAAAAGTCTGCATCAGACCAGCCGAGAAACAATCAACCGAGAAATGATCAGCCGAGGAATAACCAGCAAAGGGTGGAGAGGCCTGTAAGGCAATTCACCAAGATAAACATGACTCCTGCTCAAGGTCTACCACATCTCCTGAAGTTGAATCTAGCCATGCTAAAAGAGGCCCCTAAAAATTCCAATACTACATCTCCACACTACCATCCGAATTCCAGGTGTGCTTACCATTCAGAAAGTCCAGGGCACGACACCAACAACTGTTAGGCTCTGAAGAACAAGATTCAAGATCTGATCGACGCAAAGGAAGTTGAATTTGAAGCTCCCGAAAAACCGAATGTTATCTCTGCTCCAATGCCTAGGAATGGACATAATGCCAATGCTATGGAAGAAGATCTATTTGTTTCTACTGTGGATGAACTGTTAACTCCTCTCCTAACCATCAAGTTGAAGTTGCTGAAAGCTGGGGTGTTCCCAGGTTGTAACCAAGATTTCCATGCTTGCCTATCCTCCCCATTTGACTGTCCTCTATTGAAGAAAGAAATCCAATAATTGATTGATAACAAGGAAATTTTGTTTGAGGAAGCTCCCATTTCATCCATTCCAGTTCCAGAAGTTTCAATAATAACCATATACGCCAATCCTTCTAGGGTTCCTAAAAAACCCGTTAGGATTACATCTGCTCCTATGACTACTCCGTTGAAGATAACGATGCCCGGGCCAGGCCCATACAAATCCGATAAAATTGTACCATGGAACTATGATGGAGAAATCTACTACCATGGTGTCAAACAAATTGAACAGATTGCAGAAGAAGAAAGCTCCGAAGAGGATAATCCTGACATCAGTAACATTGCCGAAACAAGCAAAGTTACCCATAGTGGAAGAATCTTTTCTCCAGAGATTGCTCCTCCAACAACAGTCTTTGGACCCGTGGTCATTCCGAAGATAACCTCCTCACCAGTATTGTACCTACAAGTGTACTCGCTGACAATAACAATACAATCCCTATCCCTGTTTCCGCTGCTGAGACTAAAAGGAAAGAATGTTCAAGAGGAGACTGTCTTGACGAAGGCTCAGTCACTAGTCATTCTTGAGACATCCAAGAAGGAGATGGAAGAAATCCTGAGGATCATCAAGAAAAGTGATTATGATGTTGTTGAACAACTGGGGCAGACCCCCTCCAAAATCTCTATGTTATCCTTGCTGCTGTTCTCTGAGGCACATGCTAAAGCTTTGGTCAAGTTTTTGAAGACAACTCATGTGCCGCAAGAGACTTCGGCGGATCAATTCCAAGAGTGTGTAGCCAGTATGACAGCTGACAATGGCCTGGGTTTCTCTGATGCCGACTTGACCTCCAAAGGGAGAAAACATAATGACGCACTACATGTCTCGGTGGAGTGCAGGGGAACCACCCTAGCTCATGTTTTGGTTGATACTGGATCATCTCTAAATGTATTGCCAAAGAAAGCCTTGGATAGATTGGATTGTGAAGGCTTAACCATGAAACCCAGTAATATCATTGTAAGAGCATTTGACGGATCTAAAAGGATGGTCCATGGGGAGGTGGACATCCCGATCAAGGTGGGTACCCAGACGTTCAATTCAACATTCTACGTGATGGACATCCGTCCCTTCCACTCTTGCCTGTTGGGACGTCCCTGGATTCACAATTCCCGTGCGGTCACCTCGACTTTGCATCAGATGCTGAAATACCCAGTCCAAGGGAAAATCATAACTGTTCATGGTGAAGAGGAATACACGATTAGTCATCTAAATTCTTTCCGATATGTAGAATTGGATGGCGAATTCATTGAGACCCCTTTCCAAAACTTTGAAGAGGTTTCTCAGGAAATAGCAGCGACTAAAGTAGTATCTTCAACTCCAGTGATCACAAGACCTGTGCCTCAGATGTCTTCTCTAAAAGATGTAAGAGCAATAGTGGAATAAGGCGGATCCACTATCTGGGGGCAGCTACCAGACTTTCCTTTCAAATCAGACAAATTCGGCTTGGGATTCACTTCGACTGCTCAGAAAGCTGTTCGCCGCGCCTATGCCGGAGGGCCACCTGTGAAGATCAACCAACAAGGAGTTAATGCACTAGAGGACAGTGAAGAAGAGGGAAGCTTGGAAGACTGGATTTTTCCTACTATTGGCGGAGGATTGTGCAACTAGGAAGCAAAAGACTTTGTTCCGATTACTTTCATACCGCGGTAATTTATCTTTTACATTTCTGTCGGACTGTAATAATTCACAAACAATTCGTACTTTTTTCAACCTTGTGTCTTACCCGAGGCACATAGGTCCATTTGTAAGGGTTCTTATTTCACTTTAATATGTCATTTTAATGAATCATGGACGCCTTTCATATATAAACCTTTTTGTGCTCATTGTCTTTCTTTTACATTTTGTTGTTTTAAGATGGCTATGCCCTTACATACACCCACACTCACAAATGCAGTTAGCCTTCCACTCTGGAACCCATGGGTAACGATACTGCTATAGCCTTCAGTGACTCTGAAGATCTAGTCTACCAAGCCGAATACGAAGGTGAGGAAGATTGTGAGGTGTCAGGGGAATTGGCCAGACTTCTACAACAAGAGGAAAGAGCTATCCTGCCTCATGAAGAGATGTTGGATACAATCAACTTGGGTACTGAGAAAGACAGAAAGGAAATCAGAGTGGGGGCCAACCTAGAGCCAAGTGTCAAGGAGCGTTTAATTCAACTGTTACATGAATATGTTGAGATCTTTGCCTGGTCATACGAAGACATGCTGGGACTTGATACAGACATTGTGGTACACCGTCTACCCACAAGAGAAGATTGTCCACCAGTTAAGCAAAAAGTTCGCCGCATGAGACCTGACATGTTAGAGAAGATCAAAGCAGAAGTTATAAAGCAGTTCAATGCTGGATTTCTTGCTGTTACTTCCTATCCACAATGGGTTGGTAACATTGTTCCCGTTCCTAAAAAGGACGGCAAAGTGAGAATGTGCGTGGATTATAAAGATTTAAACAGGGCCAGCCCTAAAGATGACTTTCCACTTCCGCACATCGACATCCTGGTTGAAAACATAGCTCAACACAAAGTATTTTCTTTCATGTACGGATTCTCAGGCTATAACCAGATCAAAATGGCACCTGAGGACATGGAGAAAACTACTTTTGTTACACAGTGGGGTACGTTCTGCTACAAAGTGATGCCATTCGGGATGAAGAATGCTGGGGCAACCTATCAACGTGTCATGGTAGCTTTGTTTCATGATATGATACATCATGAGATAGAGGTCTACGTAGATGACATTATAACCCGATCACAAACTGAAGAAGAAAACCTTGATCATTTGCAAAATCTGATTGTCAGGTTGAAGGAGTACAAGCTAAGGTTAAACCCTAACAAGTGCACATTTGGAGTCCGGTCCGGTAAACTCTTGGGTTTCATTGTTAGCAACAAAGGCATCGAGGTTGATCCTGCCAAAGTCAAAGCTATACAAGAAATGCCTGCTCCTCGCACTGAGAAGGAGGTCAGAGGTTTCTTGGGACGCTTAAACTACATTGCTAGGTTCATTTCTCACCTAACATCTACTTGTGAACCAATCTTTAAGCTGTTGAAGAAAGATCAAGTAGTTAGATGGAATGATGACTGTAAAATTGCTTTCGATAAAATCAAGGAATATTTGCTAGAGCCTCCTATCTTGATGCCACCCGTCGAGGGAAGACCACTAATCATGTATCTGATTATCCCAGAGAACTCAATGGGGTGCGTACTGGGGCAGCATGATGAGTCTGGCCGAAAAGAGCATGCCATTTATTACCTTAACAAAAAGTTTACCGAATGTGAAACTAGATATTCATTGCTCGAGAAAACTTGTTGCGCTTTGGTATGGGCTGCTCGCCGGCTAAGGCAGTATATGTTAACTCATACCACTCTGTTGATATCTAAGATGGATCCGATAAAGTACATCTTTGAGAAGCCTTCTCTATCTGGAAGAATAGCTAGATGGCAGATGATCCTAACAGAATATGATATACAGTACACGACCCAAAAAGCTATAAAGGGAAGTGTGCTAGATGATCATCTAGCCCATCAGGCTGTCGAAGATTACCAATCCATGAAATTCGACTTCCCTGACGAAGACATCATGACATTGGACAACATTGAAGGTTTCAGACCATATGACGGACCTGAATAAGGATCCCGATGGACCCTGTACTTTGATGAGGCCTCCAATGCGCTTGGTAATGGTATCAGCGATGTTCTTATATCTCCAGAGGGTTGCCACACTCCTTTTACAGCCATATCTTGCTTCAACTGTACGAACAACATGGCAGAGTATGAAGCTTCCATCTTTGGACACAAGGCTGCCATAGACTTGGGAATCAAATCTTTAATTGTGTTTGGGGACTCAGCTTTGGTCATCAGTCAGATCAAAGGAGAGTGGGATACTAAGCATCCAAACCTCATCCCTTACAAAGAACATGTATTGACATTGTTACCACATTTCGAGCAGATTACCTTCGAGCACTTTCCACGAGAAGAAAATTAGCGAGTAGATGCTCTAGCTACAATGTCATCCATGTTTAAATTTAACTGGGATAATGAGGCTCCCCAAATCACCATTGAACGGATGGACGAACCTGCACACCGTCACGAGATTAATACCGAAGAAGTAGTGGACCAGCCTTGTTTCCATGAAGTCAAAAGGTATCTCAAGGCGCAAGAATACCCTGAAGAAGCTTCAGTCAATGACAAAAAGTTCTTAAGGAGGTTCTCAGCTAAGTTCTTCCTAAGTAATGGCATCCTGTACAAACGCGATCATGATTTTATTCTGCTCCGTTGTGTGGACAAGATTGAAGCTGAAAGGATTATGGCTGAATTGCATGAAGGTGCCTTTGGCACTCACTCTAGCGGGCATACGATGGCTAAGAAGATTCTAAGGGAAGGCTACTACTGATCTACCATGGAAGCTGACTGTTATCAACACTCCTGAACATGCCATAAATGTCAAATCTATGCGGAAAAGGTCCACATGCCTCCAGTTCCTCTAAATTTCTTAACAGTTCCTTGGCCCTTCGCTATGTGGGGAATCGACATGATTGGAGAGATCAAGCCTACAACATCTAATGGACACCGTTTCATTCTAGTGTCCATTGATTATTTCATAAAGTGGGTTGAAGCAGCTTCCTTCGCATCCGTTACTAAGAATGTTGTTGCCCGCTTCATCAAACAGAACCTTATTTGCCGGTACGGTATCCCCGAAAGGATCATCACTGATAACGGTACGAACCTTAACAATACTATGATCACCATCCTGTGCGAGCAGTTCAAGATTCAACATCACAATTCATCTCCCTATTGGCCAAAGATAAACGGTGTTGTCGAAGCTGCAAACAAAAATATCAAAAAGATTATACAGAAGATGACAGTCACCTACAAGGACTCACATGAGATGCTACCGTTTGCTCTCCAGGGGTACCGTACCACGACACGCACGTCAACTGGGGAAACACCCTATTCTTTAGTTTATGGCATGGAGGCTGTTTTACCTATTGAGGTTCAGATCCCCTCATTGAGAATCATGAAGGATACAGGTTTGAGTGAAGACTATTGAATTCGAACCCGACTTGATCAGTTAAACTTAATTGACGAAAAGAGACTTACTGCTGTTTGCCACGGTCAGATGTATCAAAAACGAATGATCAAAGATTTCAATAAGAAAGTCAGACGACAAGTGTCTCAAGTTGGAGATCTTGTGATCAAGCGCATTATCTTGCCACAAAGTGATCCCAGGGGCAAATGGAATCCTACCTACGAAGGACCATTTGTAATCAAGAACATCTTTTCTGGTGGGGCAATGATCTTAACCACCATGGACGGTGATGACCTGCCGCACCCTGCAAACGCAGACATAGTCAAAAGATACTACACATAAGAGATCCGGTAGGTTGACACACCTAGGCAAAACAAGGGCATCCCGGTGAATCAAAAACCCGAAAGGGAGATTCAGGAAAAAGTTAGGGATAAACAAAAAAAACCTGTACACCCGGAAAGTTGAAAACCCGAAAGGGCGACTTAGGCAAAAAGGGGTGTCCCGGTGGATCGAAAACCCGAAAGGGCGGTCCAGGCAAAAGTTAGGGAATTAAAGCGTATGACTATGTCTCGTCGGATCACTTTAAGAACAATCTCTTCACTGACAAACCTGGAGCTTCTGATCAATCCAATCATCTTCGAACGAAGCAACGAATGGATAAGATATTCGGAGTTACGAAGGCTATAGCAGAATGGGAACCCCATGGGATTTTTTTACACAATGCTATCTTTCTTTGTATAAAGTTTTTCTCATTTTTATGACACCATCCTCTTACTAGGATGTTTGTCTCCTTTGTACAAAATACTTATTCAAAGTAAATACAAAGATACCTCTTTAAAGTACACAAAACCATTTGTCTTTTTCTTTTTACACCTGTGTTTTATTTGCAAAAACGTCCAATGATTCATTAATGAACATATGCATTTGAACATAATTACTGTTTATAAATAAACAGGATGAAAAAGAATAATTACTGACAGGTTGAAAGGATAGGAAAACGTCTTTAGGATATTCCATGAGCAATCCTTACAATACATCACCTAGATCCCCAGCGGAGCTAAAATTTCAAACCCTTAATCCCCATCAGAGTTAAAACTTCAAACTCTCAGTCCCCAGCGGATCCAAAACTTTGAACCATAGATCCCCAGTGAAGCTGAAACCTTCATTCCCCAGCGGAGTCAAATTTCCAACTATCAATCCCCAGCGGAAACCATTCAGTTTATTCAAAATCCCCAGCAAGTTGTCTTGAAGTCTGAGAATCAACCAGATAACAATTAACTTTTGTCTCTCCCCAACCTAGTTTGATTCCCCAGTAGAGTGGCATACAACCCAAACTCCTGAACCTACTCCCTAGCAGTAAGCCTTCTTCCCCGCAGAGTCTTATTATTCCCCAGTGAGGTCGCCAAAATGAAGATTCTCATTCTTAATTCCCCACAGAAGTCATCAGAGTTTTCTCTATTCCCCAGCGGAGCAAGGTTTCCCATTGTGTAACCCCCAGTAGACATCAACAAAGTTCTCTGAATTTCAACAAGCAGATTTCTCAGGCAGTACATGGCATTACTTTTTCAACAGAATTTTTGTCAAATACTCCAACTTCAAGACATGAAGGATCCTTGTATCCCCAGGTAGGTCATCAAGAATTTTAATCCCCAACAGTCGCCAAGGATTTCTCATCCTCAGCAACCAAAGATTTTGAATCTCCAGCAGCGGCCAAGGATTTATTTTCCCCGGCAGCAGTCAATGATTTATTTTCCTCAGCAAAACAGCAAATCAACTTACATGTGCATACATTACGTCCATATATATCATAAACATTGATAAAACACATATATTGCATCATACATTGCATGCAACATAACTTTGTGTTTCAGCTAACATTTTACCCTTTTTTAGGATAAGATTAACAGCTATCATTAACAATATTCAAAGATTTCAGATACAGTAAAGATACACTCCAGACACGAAAGTCATTCTGTTACTCATTCAGATTTTCAAGTTCAGATACACTCCAGACACAAAAGTCATTCTGATACTTATTCAGATTTCAAGTCAAGATACAGTTCAGATACGCACCAGACACGGATGCCATCCTGATACTCATTCAGATTCAGCTTTCAGATCTCTTATTCAGATTCCAGTCCAGATACGCTCCAGATACGGTTTCCATTCTATCACTTATTCTGATTTTCCCCAGCTTAGATACGCTCCAGACACGGATGCCATTTTGTCGCCTATTCAGATTTCAGATTCTAGATACAGTACAGATACACTCTAGACACGGAAGTCATCCTGTTACTCATTCAGATTCAAATACAGTTACAGCTCAGATACACTCGAAACACGGACGCCATTCCATTGCTCATACAGACTCGGTCTCCAGATACAGTTCAGATACGTTCCAAATACGGACACCATTCTGATACTCATTCTTTTGACTTTCAACTTACAGTTCAACAAACATTCTTGGATGACATCTACAAGCCCATCTCCGACAAGATTCTATCACCTCTCCAAATGGCATCTCTAAGCCCATTCCCTCAACTACACTATTGACGAGTGCAAATTTACGGGCACTTTAGTGTCCAATCATCTTTTACCTTCGAGTCACAAACAGCAAAGCTCGCCAATCTAACTCTTCAGGTTCAAGAATATTAAACAGGGGCAGCTGTTGTACCCCAAAATTTTCCCTCTCATTTTATCAATATTTTCCTTACAAGACTTCTTGGATTCAAGACCTGATTAGGGTTTGGTCAGCTTAAGACATCTCCTTGCACTGATAACCTGAAATTAGGGTTTGAGTTTGCACAAGGATTTTTGGACCATAAATGCTTCATGTGACTTTCATACACCATCTTGGACCCCTAAGATTGCTCATACCAAGTTTCAAGCCTTGAGTCACATTTTTGCCTAGTCAATTGGACAGTTGACCTAAAAATCAGTTGTATTGGGGAAAAAGTCAACCATGGCCAATTTACAGTCAAACTTCATAATTTTTGATCCACAACAACATTTTAGACTCCTATGTACCATTTGATAAAGTTTGGATCACAACTCCTCATGAAATTTGATCAGATCATCAAAAGGGGCAAAATGGTCAAAATTAGGGTTTTGACTGAGGAAGGGCAATTTCTGATTTTTAACCTAGCCAATGACCAATTGGGTTCAAGCATGAATTCAAGGACTCAATGGAATAATATTGACCTAATTACACAGTTCAAAAGATCACAAGTTCATTGGATTGATATATGAATTTTCCAGTCAACTGATCAAAAGTCAACTGTACACTGAAAAGTCAAACTTTGACTTTTTGGTCAAAATCAAGTGCCAACGGTCATAATTCATCAAGATATGTCAAAATGTGAAACTTGTTGGCCAAGAAACCTAAAATTGCAAATTAGGGTTTTGATTTGAAATTTTTCATAACTTAGAATTTTTCTAAGTATGAAAATTTTCTAATTTGTTTTCTAAATTTGCACAATTTTTTCACCATGATGCAATTGGATTCAAAGAAAATTTCCAACATGAAAGTTGTAGTCTTCCGTGAAATCTACAACTTTTATTCACAAAGTTTTCCCAAATAATGCTTGTATATCAAGTTATGATTTTGTGAATAGGGGTCCATAAACTAAATAACTTAGTGAAATTTTGCCCTAGTTTAGGCAGGTTTTTGACCTAACTTCATGGAAACTTTTCACCTAGTTCCAAGAGGTATCTCAAGTTTCATTTCAAAGATGGATTGTATAGCATGTTTCAAGCTTTCCAAAATGTCCAATAAATCTCCAAGATCATTTGTGGTTAGGGAGAATCGAAGAAGAGAAAATGGCAATTTGTCACTTTTGTTCAAGTCATTTTTACAATGCACCAAGTTGCAAATCAGATCCTAGCATGCTTGTACCTTGCATTATAGGTCCTAATACCTTCTACACTCCATAATTAAATGCAAACTCATTGGATAATGGCTTTATTTTGAACTTTGGAGCATTGTACAAGAGTTTATTCCATTAATGGCATAAAGGGCACATTGCCATTTTCATAAAGCATGCTTTTGAAAACTTTACAATTCTTGAGCCATGGACCTGATATTTTGTTGCAAGCAATATCCACAAACATCAGGAAATGTTTACCAACTCTCATCAGCCCTAGAACTAGCAAGTACAACACTTTGGCATTGTCACTTCAACCTTTCTTCAAAAGCAAGAAAATTGGCAAAAGGGAACAGAACTTGCACATCTGTTAAAGGCAAGGCTTGGCATCATTCTAAACATATTCACAAACTTGTTACAAGCAGAAAAAACGAATACACAACATTCAAAACTCTCCCAAACAGAAAAACCACATTTCTGCCCAAAACAGGGCAGCTTCTGCAAAACACTAGCCACTCAATATTTGCTCGTGCGTTTTGCTTTGTAACACATCAAACATATTCCATACATCCTACCTAAGCTATCCAAGCCTTTGTCCTGGTTTTGTAAGCCCTATTTCAGACATCACCATTTTCATTTTGGAAGGTTGCAGGTTGACTTCTACAGGGAGTTTCAAGCATCCCCAAGGCCAACTAAGCATTGGAGTAGCTTGAGGGAACTTCAAGCAAGCTCACACGATCCTCAGGCCTCACTCAAAGTCCCCACATTGCCATATCCAAACTCAGCTGAACAAGGTATTTTTCAATCCCTATCTCCTTATTTAGGCATCCTTAAGTCACAATTTGTGAAGCAAAAATGTAGTCCATAACTTGTTGAAGTTGTACATATACATACTTTCCATTTATATTAACTGAGCTAAGAGTATTTGATGGTTGAACATGCTGAAAAAATTAGGTCAGGAATTAGGGCCACTGAAATTCTCCCCGGTCTTTTAGAGTTAGGTCATGAATTTTATATCACTGGAATCGTGAGATCATAAGCTACAATTTTTGTGTTATGAGTTTTTGATTTTATGCAAGCTAGAGCAAGTTACAGTTTAAACTCAGAAACGCGCGCAGGAAGCCAAGGACAGGGATGAAGATGATGTTCTGGGCCTAGGTGCCTTTGGGCCTCTTGTTTTACTTCCCATACCCCCAGTTTACTATTTGCACCCCCATGACTTATCATTTTATATTTTTGTATTTTCTTGCATATTTTTATTTTTTTTGCTTACATTATTTTTTTTCTAATGATAAAAATACCCAAAAATATTTTCTTAAATTTTTACATTTTTATTTTATTTTTTATCTTATTTTTTGCATAAAATATTGATTATTTTAAATAGAATAGGAATTATTTTCTTAAAATAAATAATAAACACATTTAAAAATATCATACATTTTTATTTTTATTATTCATACACATAAAATATTATTTCCACATATATTTTATTTTTTAATATTTGTAAATAATTTTATTTATTTTTCTTGTACATAAATGGATAAAATAAATAATAAGAAACACATATTTCCTTTTATCAAAAACTAGGGTTCTTCACCCTTTCAAAAAATAATATTATTATTTTTCTTATTTTTAGGACTTAAATAATTTTATTTTTTTACATATATAAAATAAATACAAAAAACATTTTGCGTCCATACATTTTATTGCATATTTAAAATTGTTTATTTATTTATTGTACAAGAATTCAATTGGGTTGTAATAATTTTTAGGGTTTTATTTTGAGCAATATCCCCCATTCAAAAAACTTGTATCCCCCCTCCCATAATATTGTGGTAATAGCTTAGATTTACTTTACACAATTTATTGCATTATATATATGTGTAGTAAAATTAGGGTCTGTATGATAAGACAAAAAACCAAACAAATAGACATGACCTAATCCAAGACAAGACAAATGCATGTAAAATGACACACATTGCACACAAACACCCCTAGGGTTTCACCCACTTTGTTGCCTTAAAAATGGCCATGGTATGCATGCAAGGTATCTTGGCAAAATCAAACAAAACAAAAGATCATAGTCCCTCGATGACGCTATCAAAAAGGTTTCCTAAACAAATGATCTTGGTCCCTCAAAATGCTAAAGATACTTGGCAACATTGCTATCATGGTCATACGATGACCCACGCCCGTCCCGTTTAACATCCAAAGATAGGGTTGTCTACCAAAACAATGGTAAGTCAACAATGTCAAAGGAATAAAAATGTACAAGAAAGACTTTTTGAGTAGGTAGAATGCTTTTAGTTACTTGATCAATTTTCAAACAATCCTTGCTATTTTCAAAACAAACACACACACACATTTCAAAACATTTTCAAACAACTTTCAAAATATTGAAACATTTTTCAAAAGACAAACATCTTTGTATACATTCTTACGAATGAGAATCATTACAAAGATTGCCTAAACAAAGGCCTCTTTTCAAAATACTTTCAAAACCACACAAAGCACCATTTCAAACAATTGCAAAAGCAAAGCAAGTGATCTAAACAAGTAACTAAGAGCCCATGGAAAACCATGGATGAAAAGGGTGCTAGCACCTTCCCTTTTCATAATCTACCCCTCGAACTCAAGAAAACATCTCAAAGGTCTTTCCTGTGCTTTTTTACCTTTCCTTTTGGATAAAATAAAAGTCGGTGGCGACTCTTGCTAAAGCGAAACATTTGCAAACACAAACGCAAAACCTCAAGTCAGTTCTCCCACCGTATCACATTAGGGATAAATCACATTTATTTGCTTACATTTTTTGACTTGTATGCTTTATATTATGGTTCTTTGTTTGGGTTTGAAATCCTCTACCCCGATTTGAGATACATTATAGGTAAATAGCAATACGTTATGGAAATTGTGTGGGCTATACTGACATGGTGTAAGCAATAGCTATGTTAGTGTGACATATTTGTTGGTACCGGTAGCCTTTAAGTTGATCAAAGAGAATACGGGGCCACTGAGTGATGTCATGAAGCACTAATGAACTTCTAGAACCTTTACTTGACTAACTTGGCCTTTAGGATGTAGTGAGATGACCGGCTTTGGTGCAGTCCAAAGTTGGTAGATACTCGATACTACACTCATTGAGGTTTGGTTTCTTGGGATATTTCGGCCGCCATTAAAGAGGCTTGAGCTGAAACAATGACCAAGGAAACAAAACAGTGATATTGAGCTCCTTAGAACCCGGTTACTATCACTAGGACATGTTTAAGCCAACTAAACTTCAAGAGGGTACTTACCTATAAAACTCCATGCAAGACTAAACTAAGGACTTGTTTGCTTTGTTTGTATATGCATACTTGTACATAACATCATGGACATCATGAACATCATATACATCCACTAACCATTTCAATGATTTTGGGATTCATCTTTGTTCTTGTTTTGTAGGATATGGATTTACTTCGCAGGAAAACTATTCAAGTCAACCTTGTAAGAATTCCTCCACAAATTAAGGAGATAGCTTCAAGGATTCCTGAGAAATATCCATTCACCAAAAGACATGGTCGTCTACTCAAGTTGGTCACCTCCAACACAGATGAGGATATGATGAAGGTTCTCTTTTAGTTATTTGATCCTTTGCACCATTGCTTCACATTTCCCGACTATCAACTTGTGCCTACTTTAGAAGAATTCTCCCAACTCCTGAGGATTACCATTCTCAATCAACTACCTTTCAACGGTACGGAAAGAGACCCAAATCTAGAAGAGATTTCTCAAGCTCTACACTTGCGCTGATCTGATGTCACAACTCATTGGGAAACTAGGAGTGGTGTCAAAGGCTTCTTAGCAAAGTTCCTTTTTGAGAAAGCCTAAAGTTGTTGGAATTCCTCAGACTTGCAAGCCTTTGAGGAAATTGTGGCTCTTCTTATCTATAGGATGGTCTTGTTTCCCAATCCTAACCAACTCATAGATGTGAGCACCGTCAAAATCTTTATGTCACGCAACCCGATGCCTACATTGCTAGGAGATATCCTACACTCTTTTCACACTCGCACAATGAGGAAAAGAGGTGTCCTTATGTGTTGCACCCCTCTCCTGGCAAGATGGTTTATTTCTCATCTTCCCCAAACAGTCTTAAATAATGAGCAAGGTTCAAAGTGGTCACAAAGGTTAATGACGCTCAAACATTCAGACATTCATTGGTGCTCCCGATCCAAAGAGAATGTTATCATTGTTGACCGTTTTGGTGAATTACCTAATGTCCCTCTACTTGGCATTAGGGGAGGCATCACCTATAACCCATACTTAGCCTTAAGACAATTTGGTTACGCCCGAAGGGATGGCCCGCACGAGATGTTGATTCAAGGTTTGGTATTCGACTACAACAACGACGATCAAGGTCTTCGCCAGAGATTCATCAGAGATTGGAGGATGCTAAACAAGGTGGATAGCAAGACTTTTGGGCACAAGAATTCCATCCCTCTTGATCCCTACCTCAAATGGGTACGAACTCGTGCTCAAAGTCTTATGATGCCTTATCCTTCCATCCTTCTGGTAATCATTGAGCCTGTTAAAGAGAGGGATATTCCATACACTATCCTACATCCTGACATGCCCACATATCTTGAAGACTTACAAAGGGATTGGATACAACTCAAAGGAGAGCGAGATACTTTCGAAGCCCAATTCTACGCCAGCGAGAAGAAGGTTTTGGAACTCACTAGGCTACTTCATGAGGAGCGGACTCTAAATGCCTACATTGCACCAAAGAGGATGCACACTACTTTTTTATCTTAGTGTTTTGTATTATTTTGTCCAAAGGGCATTGATGTACTCAAACTTTATCTTATTAATATAATGTGTGTTTCTTTTTGTCTAAAACGAACTTAAATCTTTGAAATCCTTGAAAACATTGCATATGCATATATCATTGATCATAACATAAACAGGTCTTTTGCAACAAGTTTCCTCATCTCTCTACTGTTTATTTCAGTAAGATGGATCTCAAACAAACAATGAAAGATCTCCAAGCTCAGAACACGCAATTTCAACAGTTGCTCATGACCTTATCCAAGGGGCAAGAAGAATTGAAGACTCTGCTAGCTGAAGAGAAGAAAAGAAAACAAAGAAGGTAAATGGAGTCTTGAACATGGGGAGAAGATTTCATGAGCAGACGAGAAGGACTTTGAATTTTGCAACAACATCCGGTGAAGGAGAGGGGAAAGGCAAGGAAACAGCGGTCCCGTCAGAATCTGAAGAGGAGGAAGAAGAGGACTACTCTGAGGAACAATATCCTCCAGTTGATGACAAGTATAGATATCTCGATTGGAAATACAAAAGGTGCCAGGCTTAGACTTTGAGGAATTGGGACTAGTGTCGGGGATTGTGATTCCTCCGAAATTCAAAGTGCCTATGTTCGTAAAATATGATGGGGTGTCATGCCCTTAGATGAATCTCCGATCATATGTGAGAAAGATCAAACCACACTCTGCTGACAAAGACTTGTGGGTGCATTTTTTCCAAGATAGTCTATCTGGAACACAACTCGACTGGTTTTACCAACTGGAAAGAGCCAACGTCCATAATTGGGAAGATCTTGCCGTAGCTTTCTACAAGCAATATCAATACAATGCTGATTTGGCGCCTACTCGTACTTAACTCCAGAGTATGGACATGGCTTCCAATGAAGGTTTCAAGGATTACGCACAGAAATGGAGAGATCTGGCTGGAAGAGTTCAACCCCCTCTGTCTGAAAGGGAATTGGTGTACATGTTCTTAGGCACCTTATCTGGCCCCTTCTTCAACCATTTAATTGGGAGCTCATCTGCAGGATTTACTGAACTAATATTAACCGGAGAGAGGATGGAAGCTGGTATAAAAAGTGGAAAGATTCAGAAGGATTCATCTTCTTCTATAGCTATGAGGAAGCCTTTTATCGAGAAGAAAGAGATAGCTGTTGTATATCCACAAAGAAACCAAGAGAGAGCCAAACGCCGACCAATGGTGGGGGCTGTTATGATTCTAAAGCCTACGTCTGATCAACAAAGAAGTAATCAACCTAGGGTGGAAAGGCTGGTCCGGAAATTCACCAGAATCAACATGACTCTGTCTCAAGTATTACCGCATCTTCTGAGATCCAATTTGGCAACCTTGAAAGAAGCTCCGAAAAACCCCAACACAACATCCCCTCATTATCACCCCAATTCCCGTTGCGCATATCACTCTGAAAGTCCTGGTCACCATACTAATAACTGTTGGGCCTTGAAGAACAAAATATAATACCTCATTGAAACAAAAGAAATTGAGTTTGATGCGCCCGAGAAGCCAAATGTCATTTCTACTCCTATGCCCAGACATGGTCACAATACCAATGCTATCGAAGAATATTTGTTTGGTACCACAATTGATGAACTCGTGACTCCACTTCCAACCATTAAGATAAACTTGTTGAAAGCCGGTGTGTTCCTGGTCTGTAGTAAGGACTGCCATCTCTGCTTATCCTCACCAACTGATTGCCCTTTGTTAAAAACAGGCTTTCAACACTTGATAGATAACAAAGAGATTCTGTTTGAAAGTACTCCTGTTTCACCTATTCCTGTTGAAGATGTTTCAATCATTATCATCTCCGCCAATTCTTCCAAGGTATCCACCAAAAGACCTGTTAGAATTACATCGGTTTCAAAAGCAACTCCTCTAATAATCACAATGCCTGGGCCAGTCCCATATGAATAAGACAAAACTGTGCCGTGGAATTACAGAGGGGACATTTATTACCATGGCATCAAACAAGATGGGTCGGCCGTCGAAGAGATAAACTCCAAAGAAGAAGATTCTGACATCAGCAATATTGCCGGAACTAGTAAAATTACCCAAAGAGGTAGGATCTTTTCTTCAGAAATTGCTCCCCCAAAAGCAGTTTCTGGACCCGTGATCATCCCTATGGCTGCTCCAAAGGTTACTTCCGTACCCATAATCATCTCTGCAAGTGCTCCTATTAACGAAGCCGTTACAACCCCTGTTGTCATTCCTACCAACACTCCTATTGCTGAAACTCGAGGAAAGAGTATTCAAGTGGAGCATGTCCGGACGAAGGCTCAATCACTGACTATCCCCGAGACATCCAAGAAAGAAATGAAGGAGATCTTAAAAATTATAAAGAGGAGCGACTACGATGTAGTTGAACAGTTGGGGAAAACTCCCTCCAAAATCTCCATGCTGGCATTACTACTGTGTTCCGAGGTACATTCGAAAGCCTTGGTGAAGTTCCTAAAAACAACCTATGTGCCTCAAGAGACGTCTGCTAATCAATTTTAAGACTGCATGGCCAGATTGACAACGGATTCATCTTTGAATGTTTTACCGAAAAAAGCTCTTGACAGACTTGACTACGAGGGATTGACGTTAAAACCAAGCAACATAGTAGTAAGAGCATTTGATGGCTCGAAGAGAATGGTGCACGGGGAAGTGGATATCCCCATAAAGGTTGGGACTCAAACTTTCAATTCAACCTTTTATGTAATGGACATCCTCCCTTCGTACTCTTGCCTGCTAGGTCGACCGTGGATCCATAATGCTGGCGCTGTCACCTCTACATTGCACCAGATGCTGAAGTATCTGGTTCAAGGAAAAATTATTATTCTCCATAGAGAGGAAGAATACATGATCAGCCATCTCAATTCCTTCATATATGTGGAATTGGATGGCGAATTCATTGAAACTCCATTTCAACACTTCAAAGAGGTCCCCCAAGAGGTAGCAGTGACCAGAACAGTGTCCCAGATTCCCAAGATTACAAGGCCTCCGCTCTGGATGTCATCTCTGAAGGATGCCAAAGCAGTAGTAGAGGAAGGTGGATGCACCATTTGGGGGTAACTTCTGGATATCCCGTACAAGTCTGACAAGTTTGGCCCAGGTTTCACTTCAAGTGCTCAAAAGGTTGTACGTTGTGCCCGTGCTAGAGGGCCACCCTTGAAGATTAGCAACCATGAGGTCAACGCGGTAGAAGATGGTGAAGATTATTGCAACCTGGAGGATTGGATCTTTCTGACTGTTAATGGAGGACTCAACAATTGGGAGGCTAGAGACTTCGTCCCAATAACTTTTATCCCACAATAATTTATCTTTACATTTTGTTGGATCTGTAACATTCAAAAACAATTCGCACTCTTAAAACTTTGTGTCTTGCCCGAGGCACAATGGTCCATTTGTAAGGGTTATTATTTCATCTTCATATGACATCAATGAATCATGGACGTTTTTTCGCATACAAACTTTTGTGCTCATTGTTTTTTTTTACATTTTATTTTCTTTTAAAGATAGTTATACCCTTACACACACCCACACTCGCAAATACAGGTATCCATCCATTCTGGATCCCATGGGTAACAATACTGATATGGCCTTTCATGACTTTGAGGATCTAATCTACCAAGCTGAAGACAAAGGTGAGGAAGATTGTGAATTACCAGGAGAACTTGCCAGACTGCTACAACAAGAAGAAATAACCATTCAGCCTCACGAGGAACCTATGGATACGATCAACCTGGGTACCTAGGAGGATAAAAAAGAGGTCAAGGTGGGTGCCAATCTGGAACCCAGTGTCAAGGAGCGTCTGGTTCAGTTGTTACACGATTATGTTGAAGTTTTTTCCTGGCCATATGAAGACATGCCAGGACTTGATACAGACATCATGGTACATCGTCTTCCTACAAGAGAAGATTGTCCATCAGTAAAACAAAAGGTTCGCCGTATGAGACCTGATATGTCAGAAAAGATTAAAGCAAAGGTCATGAAGCAATTCAATGCTGGATTATTGGTTGTCACCTCCTACCCTCAATGGGTTGCCAACATTGTTCCCGTACCTAAAAAAGACGGCAAAGTACGAATGTGTCTGGACTATAGAGATTTGAATAGGGCGAGCCCTAACGATGATTTTCCACTCCCCCACATTGATATCCTGGTTGACAATACGACACAACACAAAGTGTTTTCCTTCATGGATGGATTCTCAGGTTATAACCAAATCAAAATGGCACCTGAGGACATGGAGAAAACAACATTTGTCACACAGTGTGGCATATTCTGCTACAAGGTAATGCCTTTCGGATTGAAGAATGCTGGGGCAACCTATCAGCGCACCATGGTAGCTTTATTTCATGACATGATACATCATGAAATAGATGTCTACGTAGACGACATGATAGCCAGATCGCAAACAGAAGAAGAGCATCTCGATCACTTACAAAAGCTGTTTGAGAGACTGAAGAAGTACAAGCTGAGGTTGAAACCAAACAAGTGCACATTTGGAGTACGGTCCGGTAAACTCCTAGGCTTTGTCGTCAGTAACAAAGGTATTTAGGTCGATCCTGCCAAAGTTAAAGCAATACAAGAGATGCCTGATCCTCATACTGAGAAGGAAGTCAGAGGATTCTTAGGACGTTTGAACTATATTTCCAGATTCACTTCTCACCTAACAGCTACTTGTAAGCCAATCTTCGAACTATTGAAGAAAGATCAAGTAGTCAAATGGAATGATGAGTGCCAAGTTGCTTTTGACAAAATCAAAGAATACTTACAAGAACCTTCTGTATTGATGCCACCAGTCGAGGGAAGACCATTTATCATGTATCTGACTGTTTTAGAAAACTCGATGGGGTGTGTATTAGGGCAGCATGACGAGTTTGTCCAAAAAGAGCAGGCTATTTATTACTTGAGCAAAAAGTTTACCGACTGTGAAACCAGATATTCACTGCTCGAGAAAACTTGTTGTGCTCTGGCATGGGCTGCTCGCCGGCTAAGACAGTATATGTTGACTCATACTACCTTATTGATATCTAAGATGGATCCAATAAAATATATCTTCGAAAAGCCCGCTCTTTCTGGGAGAATAGCTAGATGGCAGATGATCCTGACAGAGTACGACATACAATATACTACCTAAAAGCTATAAAGGGCTGATCACCTTGCTCACAAAGCTGTAGAAGACTATCAGTCCATGAAGTTTGAATTCCCGGATGAAGACATCATGACATTAGACAACTGTGAAGAATTCAGGCCATATGAAGGACCTGAACAAGGATCCTGATGGACCCTGTTCTTTGATTGATCCTCTAATGCACTCAGCAATGGTATCAGTGTTGTACTCATATCTCCAGAGGGGTGTCATACTCCCTTTACTACCAGACTTTGCTTCAACTGTACAAACAACATGGTAGAATACGAAGCGTGCATCTTTGGTCTCAGAGCTGCCATAGACTTGGGAATCAAATCCTTATATGTATTTGGAGATCCAGCTTTGGTCATCAGTCAGATCAAAGTGGAATGGGACACCAAGCACCCAAACCTTATACCTTACAAAGAACATGTTTTGACATTGCTACCACATTTTGATAAGATTACCTTCGAGCATTTCCCGCGAGAAGGAAATCAGCTAGCAGACGCTCTAGCCACAATGTCATCTATGTTTAAACTTAATTGGGATAACGAGGCTCCCCAGATCACCATTGAACGAACAGATGAACCAGCACATTGTCACGAGATTAATACTGAAGAGGTAGTGAACCAACCTTGGTTTCATGAAGTCAAGAGGTATCTCGAGGCTCAAGAATATCCAGAAGGAGCTTCAATCAATGATAAGAAGTTCTTAAGGAGATTCTCGGCTAAATTCTTCCTTAGTAAGGGCATCCAGTACAAATGCAATCATGACTCCATTTTGCTTCGGTGCGTGGATAAGGTTGAAGCTGAAAAGATCATGGCTGAATTACATGAAGGTACTTTTGGCACCCACTCTAGTGGGCATACGATGGCGAAGAAAATCCTACGGGCAGGCTATTATTGGTCTACCATGGAAGCAGATTGCTATCAACACTCTCGAACCTGTCATAAGTGTCAAATTTATGCTGACAAGGTGCACGTACCTCCGGTTCCTCTGAATGTATTGATGACTCCTTGGCCCTTTGCTATGTGGGGAATTGATATGATTGGAGAAATCAAGCCAACAGCCTCCAATGGACATCTCTTCATCCTAGTGGCCATTGACTATTTTACAAAATGGGTGGAGGCAACTTCCTTCGCTTCCGTTACCAAGAATGTTGTTGCCCGCTTCATCAAGCAAAACCTTATTTGCCGGTATGGTATCCCAGAAAGGATCATCACTGACAATGGTACAAATCTCAATAATACTATGATCACCACATCATGCGAGCAATTCAAAATCCAGAATCACAATTCTTCTCCCTATCAGCCAAAGATTAATGGTGCTTTCGAAGCTGCAAATAAAAACATTAAGAAGATCATACAGAAAATGACAGTCACATATAAAGACTGGCATGAGATGTTACCATTCGCTCTCCACGGTTATCATACCATGGCTCGCACATCAACCGGGGCAACACCCTATTCTTTGGTTTACAGCATGGAGGTTGTCTTGCCTATTGAGGTTCAGATCCCCTTCCTGAGGATTATGAAGGATACAGGGTTGAACGAAGATGATTGGATCCAGACTCGACTTGATCAACTGAATTTGATTGATGAAAAGAGACTTAATACTGTTTGCCATGGTCAAATGTATCAAAAACGGATGATCAAGGCTTTCAACAAGAAAGTCAGACGCCAAGTGTATCAAGTTGGGGATCTAGTGATCAAATGTATCATCTTTCCACAAAATGATCCCAGGGGAAAATGGACTCCTACCCGGCAAGTTGAAAACCCGAAAGGGCGACTTGGGCAAAAAGGGGTTCCCTGGTGGATTGAAAACCCGAAAGGGCAGTCAAGGCAAAAGTTAGGGAATTAAAGCGTATGACTATGTCCCGTCGGATCACTTTAGGGACAACCTCTGGCTTCAACTGACAGATTCAACATTTCTGATCAATCTAGTCATCTTAGGACAAGGCACAAATAGACAAGATACTCGGAGATATGAAGGCTATAGCAGAATGGAAACCCCATGGGATTTTTATACAGGTAGGTATCTTTTCTTTGTATCAAATTTTTCTTGTTTTACGACAGCATTCTCTTACTAGAATGTTTGTCCCCTTTGTACAAAATATTTATTCAAAGTCAATACAAAATATCCCTTTGAAAGTGCAAAAAACTATTTGTCTTTTTTTTTACGCTTGTGTTTTGTTTACAAAAACGTCCAATGATTCGTTGTTGAACATATGCATTTGAACATGATTACTGTTTACAAATAAATAAAATGAGAAATACAAGTACTGATAGGTTGAAAGAATAGGAAAATGTCTCTAGACCATTCCATAGTTACTCCCCACAGAGTTTTCAATACTCCCCAGCGGAACAAAAATCTCAGCTACTCCCAGCGGAACAAAGCTTCCAGTTTGTCAATCCCCGGTAGAAATCATCCAAATTCTCCAGATTCCCAAAGCAGGTTGTTCAAGCAATTTCTGTGCATTACCCTCACAAAAAGATTTTACTTCTCTCAAAAGTTCATCAATACTTCAACTTCAAGACATGAAATTCACATATCCTCAGCGGCATTTAGGGATTTATTTTCCTCAATCAAACAACAATGCAGCAAATTAGTTCACATACACATACATTGCATCCATATATCATAAACATTGATAAAGCAAATACATTGCATCATACATTTCATGCAAACATAACTTTGTATTTTAGCTAACATTTTACCCTTTTCAGGATAAGATTAACAGCTACCATTAATAATATGCAATCCAGATACAGTACAGATACGCTTCAGACACGGACGCCATTCTGATACTCATTCAGATGCAACTTTCAGATACGGTACAGATACGCTCCAGACACGGACGCCATTCGGATACTCATTCAGATGCAACTTTCAGATACTATACAGATACGCTCCAGACACAGACTCTATTCTGATACTCATTCAGATGCAACTTTCAGATACAATTCAGATACGCTCTAGACACAGACGCCATTCTGATACTCATTCAGATGCAACTTTCAGATACACTTCAGATACGCTCTAGACACGGATGCCATTCAGATACTCTTTCAGATTCAACTTTCAGATACAGTCCACATACGCTCCAGACACGGATGCCATTCTGATACTTAGTCAAAATCAGCTCCCAGATACTGTTCGGGTACGCTCCAAACACGGACGCCATTCTGATACTCATTCTTTCAGCTTATAAATTACAATTCAACAAGCATTCTTGGATGGTATCTACAAGCCCATCTCCAACAAGATTCTATCACCTCTCCAAATGGCATATTTAAGCCCATTCCCTTAATCACACATCGTCGAGTGCAAATTTCCGGACACTCTAGTGTCCAATTATCTTTCACCTTCGAGTCACAAATGGCAAAACTCGCCAATCTAACTCTTCAGGTATAAGAAGATTGAGCAGGGCCAGCTGTTGTACCCCAAAATTTGCCCTCTCATTTATCAGGATTTTTCTCACAGGATCTCTTTGACTCAAGATTGGATTAGGGTTTGACCAGCTCAAGACATCTCATCATGTACTGATAACCGAAAATTAGGGTTTGGGATTGCACAAGGATTTTTGGACTATCAATGCTTCATATGACTTTCAAGGACAATTATGGACCCCTAAGATTACTCATTCCAAGTTTCAAGCTTTGAATCACATTTTTGATCAGTCAATTGGACAATTGACCTAAAAATCACCTGTATTGGGGAAAAAGTCAACCATGGCCAATCTACAGTCAAACTTCATAATTTTTTATCCACGTCAACATTTTAGACTCATATGTATCATTTGATCAAGTTTGGACCATAATTCCTCAAGATATTTAATCAAATCATCAAAAGGGCAAAATGGTCAAAATTAGGGTTTTGACTGAGAAATGGTAATTTCTGATTTTTGACCTAGCAAATGATCAATTGGTTTAAAGCATGATTTCAAGAGTTCAATTGCATCATCTTGACCTAATGACATGGTTCAAAACAATGCAAATCCATTGGATTGGCAAATGAATTTTTCAATTAACTGATCAAAAGTCAACTGTATACTGAAAAGTCAAACTTTGACTTTTTGGTCAAATTCAAGTGCCAAAGACCATAATTCATCAAAAAATTTCAAAATGTGAAACTTGTTCATCAAGAAATCAAAGATTGAAAATTTTGTTTTGAAATTTGAAATTTCTTAACTTAGAAATTTTTCTAAGTATAGAAAATTTCTTATTTTTTCTCAACTTTAAGCCAAATTTTCACCATGATACAAGATGATTCAAAGAAAGTTCCCAACATGAAAGTTGTAGATATCCATGAAATCTAAAACTTTACCTCACACAAATTCTCCTAAAGATGCTTGGATCTCAAGATATAATTTTGTGAATACATGCTCATGAACTAAAATAACTTAGTGAAATTTTACCCTAATTTAGGCAGGTTTTTGACCTAACTTCATGGCAACTTTTCACCTAGTTACAAGAGGAATCTTGGAAAGCAATTCAAATATGAGTTATAGAGCACATTGCAATATTTCCAAGATGTCAAAAAACTCCTTGAGATCATCTTGAGTAGGGAGAATCGAAGAAATGAAGTTGGAAATTTCTCACTTTGATTTCAAGCCATTTCATGAAGAAAAAAATTCAAATCCTCAAGCATGATGTACAATCTTCACTTTTCAGGCCTCAAACTCGTTTGTAACTCCACCATTAATGAATTGCACAAGGTTTCATGCCCTAAAGCCAAGCATTCAATGCTTTTTACATGAACATTTCCATTTTTGGCACAAAGGTGCCATTTCCATTTTGATAAAGCATAACTTTTGCAACTTTTCACTCCTTGAGCCTTGCACTTGTTTTCTCTGCACATAAGAAAAGCCACAACAAAGAGCAACTTGCCTGAAGCCTCTACCAAACCAGACCACGCCTGTACAACCCTTAGGGACTTGTCTCCTCACCTTGCTTCAAAAACAAGAAATGTAGCAAGACATGTGATCTTGTACTTCTGAGCAAGCATAAGTCCTCCAATATTTTGCTCTATATAAAGCCATCATTATGCAACTAAAACCACAAATTCCCAAGCCTTGAAACACCCTAGAATCAGAAATTGCATACCAAGCCTCCAAAATTTCCATTTCTGACTTGTGAACTGAATCTTCCATTCCACTCGTGCGTTTTCAGGCCTTTTGCTTCCCTAAGCTTCCTTACCTTACAAGTGAACCATCCCACACCCTGAAACATCACTGTAACTCCATCTTCCCCATTGTCGAACTTTAAAAATAGAGTAACACGGGTGGACTTATCCAGAGCATTCCAGCCACCCTCAAGACAAGCTAAGCATTGCATTAACTTCCTAGAGGTTCAAGGAAGCTAACCTGATCATCACAGCATCCTAAAGCAAGCTCATTTCCAAAACACGATTCCCATTTTCAAGGTGAGTTTTCTGTTTTTCTAACTCTTGATACAGGCATAGTTAGCTTTCCATTTGTGAATATACAATGTAGACATCATTGCTACGAAGCTGTACATATCCATAGCTTGCATTTGTTTGGCATGAGTTGAGAGAACTTTGAGTTTGAAGTTTCTGAAAAAATTAGGTTAAGAATTAGGGCCAACAAAATTCTCTCTGATCTTGGACTTATAGTTTTAGCTATGCACATGGTTAGAATCGTAAGATAAAATGCTATAATGTTCCTGTTATCACTTTCCATTTTTGTTGAGAGATGGAAGAGTTACAGGGGGTCCAGCTGGCTAGAGGAAGAAGATGAAGTACAGGGCAAGGAAGCATTTTATGTTATGTATTTTTATTTTCATTTGAACTAACGAATGTACAGCCACCCCAGTGGTAAGGCAGCGCGCAGAAATTGCCATATGTCATGGGTTCGAGCCTTGGCGCCTGCCTTTTGCATTTTTTTCATACTTTTTCCATTTTTTTGTTGTTTTTGCAGCGTGGGCTTCAGCAGATTGGGCCCAATGTTTTTGCTAACCTCCTGCCTCCTTTTTTCTTGCAGCACCCCTGGCCCAAATATTTTCATTTATTTATTTTATTTTGTTTTATTTCATTAAATATATTTTTCTTAAATATTAAAAATCATAAAAAACATAAAAATGATAAAACATTACATTTTGTTTATTATATTTTATTTTCTCATAAAAAATATTTTTATTTAATTATACATTAACTATTTTTCTTAATAAACTTGTAAATTAAAAATATAATAGGATTGAATATTTATTATTTTTTCTCACATTTATAAATATTTATTTTAATATGTAAAAAGACCAAAATACTTCATAAATACTATTTATTATTTTCAAGACAAAAATACAAAAAAAAAACTTAAAGAAATCTATTTTCTTTTAACAAATTAAAATTAGGGTTAATCAAAATCTTTTCTAAAAAATAATTTTTCTTTCCTAATTAATTTAAGTTCAATTTTTGGTTTATTCATTAGGCTTAGATTAAAACTTTTTTCACATGAAAAACAAAACAAAATCTTTTTCTTGCATTTATATATATCCTTGCATATTTAATTTGTCTTGTACATTATTTATTCCAATATTTTGTACAAATTCAATTTGGTTGTAATACTTTAATTAGGTTTACATTATTGCAAATCCCCATTCATAATTTATATACCCCTCCCATAAAATTTTGTAATAGCATAGTAATCTTTAAATTATGCAATTTATCGTTTTTACATAACATGTTAGTAATTAGGGTTTGTATGGCAAGATAAAAATAATCAAATAGAAAACCCTAATCCAAGACAAAATCAAGCTTGAAAATAACACACTTGCACACAAGCACCCTTAGGGTTACTCCACTTGGTTGCCTTATACAAAAATGGCCATATTACGCATGTGAGGTATCTTAGCAAAACAAACAAATATAAGATCATAGTCCCTCGATGACGCTATTCAAAATTGCCTTACAAAATAATCTTAGTCCCTAAAAAATGCTAAGATACTTTGCAACATTTCTAATCATGGTTATACAATGACCCACGCTCGTGCCATTTACATCCAAAGATAGGGTTGCTTACCAAATCAATGGTAAGACAACAATATCAAAGGAAAAGAAAATGAACAAGAAAGACATTTGAGTAGTTAGATTACTTTTAGTTACTTGCTCTATTTCAAATAAATATCCTTGCTATTTTCAAAACAAACACACACATTTCCAAATATCTTACAAACATTGAAAACATTTTCAAAAAGACAATCATCTTTGTATACATTCTTACGAACGAGAATCATTACAAAGATTGCCTAAACAATGGCCTATTTTACAAAATACTTTCAAAACCATACAAAGCACAATTTCAAAACAAAAGCAAGTGATCTAGCAAGTAACTAAGAGCCCATGAAAAACCATGGATCAAAAGGGTGCTAATACCTTCCCTTTTCATAATCTACCCCCCGAATCCAAGAAACAATCTCAAAGGTCTTTCCTGTGATTTTTCACCTTTCCTTTTGGATAAAAGAAAAGTCGGTGGCGACTCTTGCTAACCACAACATTTGCGATCAAACGCAAAACCTTCAAGTCAGTTCTCCCACCGCACCACAGTGTGCATCATCATGTTTGAGCCTATTAAATATTTCAAAATTGTGGTCAAGAGTTTGTGACTAATATTGAAAGTGTTCGTGCCATGAAATAAGAGATGATGTTGTGAACTCGTATGATAATCAAGGCATGTTTTTGTTGCTTCAGTTACAAGTTACTTATGGTTTGGATATCAAGGTTAAGGTTCTTATTGAGAGTGAAAGTTTGGTTTGGACATGATATAAAGATTGAGGATTGGAAGACACGTCACATGGTTTACTTGAAATATAAGTTACAAAGGTCATATGTGATTTCTTGAAGTTTAAGTTAGAAAAGCGAGGTGTATTATTCAAATCATTCAAGTAGGGAATTTCCAGTTTCAAACAAGATTCAAGAGTTGTCTAACTTCCATACAACAAAGTTCATCATTCATAAAGTTCAAAGAAATATCATTTATTACATTTTTGTGGGCAATTTACAAAGCGGGTTACAATTTGAGATACAAGTTACAAATGTTTTGTTTATAAAGAAAGAAAACATTTATTCTTCAAGTTCCTTTTGCTCCATCTTCAAGCAACTCGTCCTCACTCCTCTCCATGACTTTTTCTTCACCTTTCAACCATGCTTTGGCCATATAATTCTCATTTGATCATGAAACAAGAAAAAGGGAAAGAGTTAGTAAACATCAATAAGTTTAAATGAAATTCCAAACAAGAACTAATGGTTAAACGAGGATTTTTATTTCATCATTAGGGTTTGTATTCGGAATCAGAAATTTAAAAGGGGTTTTCAATCATAGGCTATCTTCTCCTATTTTTTCAAATCACAAAAAGTTTGGGTTTTTGGTTCCCAAAAGGGAAAATAAAGTTGAAACAATTTCATTGCAAAACAAATTCAACAAATAATACTGCCAACATTTGGTTTCACAAAAAAAATCTGCACATCAACAAATAACTGCTAAACAACAAAATAGTAGGCAGCAACTACACAAATAGAAATAGAAGCAATACAGCAACAACAACAACTGCAATCAAGAGCAGCAACACTGCTAAAACAGCAACACAACAGACTTGCAGCAAACAAAAACAAGCCAAAGCAGAAGCTAGAAAGTATATAAAAGCAAAGCAAAAACCAAACACAACAGTAATTCATAAAAATGCAGCAAGGTAGCAATAACTCACAAAGCCTTATGCATCATCATGTCCCTCAAAAAATACAAACCCTTCAGAATTATGTTGAGAAAAGCAGAGTAGCTTTACATCATAGAAAGACAAATAGGAAAAGAATAGGGTTTGGAAATATGTCACCTAACCAAAACTGCTGCAAAACAACCTGCATAACCTGCGCATAAGCCTGTCTAAAACCTGAGATAGTAAGCCACAAAACTCCAAACACATTAATCCAAATTCTACCCTCATGACCTGCATTAAATCTGCCCACAGCCTGCTGCAAAATAGTTAAAACACTTGCTATGTTGCTATGTTGTCCATACACCAAAATGAATAAAAATAGAACCTACATCTAAAAAGTTGGAACCAGCATACCGCAATAGTTCAAACTATCCATATTCCCCCTTAATTTCCACCTTTTATCTGCTATAAAAACAGTAGAGAATGGGCATAGAGAAAAAAGGAGAGAATTCAAGGAAAAGACCACTGCTTTCGCTTTCCAAAATCACTCTCCAAAACAATACAGAAAACAGGCAGAAAATATCACCACATACTCTCATCAACATAACTTTAATCTCCACCCTCAAGACCGAAACCTGGACACCATAATTTTTCATACCAGTCTTTTAAGGAAGAAGATTAAAGAAATTGAGGCAAAAGAGGGATCAGGCTAAGAGAAGAAGGAGTCACCTCAAGGATAATTATTTTCGAATAGCTTTCACATTGGTAACATTTTTCTTTCTTAATACTCTGTTGTTTTGTAGAATATAATTTCTTAAGTGTTGTTGTTGTACCCCAAAATTTACCCTCTTTTCATACACGCATATTATTGGTTTTATGGTTATGGAATAAAAGTATATTTATCAAGCCTCTTCAGGTTACAAGTGACACTTATTTGGCCAATGGATGTTCTCAGAGTATTTTCCGTGCTGAAGATCGGTTCGCCGTTTTGTAATGATTCGGGGTTCAAAGGTTTACAAGTCCAACTTGGCGCGTCATATTCAGGTGTTCTTTCGCCAAGATATCTCTAATAATGTATTCTCAAATTCAGGTTCAGCTCAAGAGTCAATTCTTTATAGAAGGTATCCGAATGTGTGAGTTTTCTCGAAGAAATATGGTGAAAAAGTTTGCTGAAAATACAGTTTTTACGCACTAAAAAATTCATAACTTGAAGATCGTGGCTTATTTTGAACCCGTTCCGGTGGATAAAATTCTGTCTTGACGTCATCTATATATTCATCTCTCACAGATGGAAGCCAATTTCGATCAGAAGGTCTTCAAAAATGTGGATTTATCAAGTATTTTCGTACAGAAAATGTGACAAGTTTATTTATGTCATGTTCAGAAAATCATAATTTGGTCGATTTTCATCGTATTGAACTGGTTCCGGCGGTAAAATTTCACAAATTGAGTTGACTACATTTTCACACGAGGTATCAAGTTCGAACGATATCCAAAATGCCTTCATTTTTTATCTAGAGTGCGCGTAACGCGCCGAAAATCCTGAATGTTGAATATTATTTCATCTGGGTCGAAACTTCGAAAATTCATAACTCGGTCAATTTTATCGGATCGGGCCCATCTTTTTACACAAGGTCACTGACTCAGAGATCTACAACTTTTCTTCCAAAGTTGAGACCGGGTTATGCTCTGATCAATACCAGTTTTTTATTGAAGAACGTGTCAGAGTCGACACTAGAGCCCAAAATAAGTTTGTCTGAGCCAAAACTTTAAAAACTCATAACTAATTCACAGTTTATCCGATTGAGCCCAATTTTTGACAAGAGTTAGTTCTCTATGTCGGCTACATTTTATTTTAACATTTCAACTTCAAAAATTGCACTTAATTTCCTGTGATTTAGCCTGGAACGTGACGGACTCAAGTGAACATTGGAGGCCCAATTGCACATTCAAAGCCCATATCTTTGCTCTAATTTCCATTATATAATCTCATTCTTTTCACACAAAGGGGAGGAAAAAAAACCTTTACCACAACCCTGTCAGAATATCAAATTCTTTCAAGAACCCTAAAACCTTGAAATCCTTATTACAAATCCCCATCTCACTACAAACAAGTCATCCTTGTTACAAATCCACATCTCACTACTATTCCAGTAAGGGTAAGGCTGGTTTGATCTCCATGATCAAAAGGGTGTAGAAGCATTCATACATGCCATATTAGTTTTAATATTACAAAATTTCATATATTTGCTTTATTTGTATTTCATGATATAGTAATTTATTTAATGTGTTCATGAGATTCAAAACTGCAGATTTAGACAGGATCCCATGCAGGATTATTACAAAATGCTGAGGGCAAAATAGAACAACCAATGCATGACTCATGCCAAGGCATGCATCCTGAGGAGGCTAAGGGCGTGGGTTCAACAACCACCCCTATTGGTTTTGGTTTTCTTCCTTTCTATTTATCCTTTTACCTATTTTTATTCTTTTTGTTTAAAATCTTTTTCATAAAACTTAACATTTTTCAGAAACCTTAGATTTTTCATAATAAACTCGAATAATTAATTTTAGGTTTTTTTAATTTTAGGTTTTTAATTAATTTTTGGGTCAACACCCACCCCAGGCAATATGTATAATTTTGCTTATTTTTAACCATGTGTGCCTCATTTCTTTCTCTTTAATATCTTCCTTAAAAACCCTAAATTCATATAAACTCTAATTTTATTTAAATCAAAAACCCTATTAATTGACAAACTTAACCTTTTTTACAAACCCTAATTAATTTAGGTTTTAATTTTTATTATTATTATTAACTCTTTTTTTATTAACTCTTTAATTTAATTAATTAACTTTTTTTTCTGCAAATTAGGAAAACAATTAGGTTTTAGGTTTCTTGGTAATTAACCTTTTTTTTAACAAATTAGGATTTGGTTTTTGTTTTAGTTAGTAACTGAATTTTTGGCTTTTTTTCATTTATTAATAAATTAAGTTAATTAACCTTTTTTTTAATTAAAATTAGTTAGAATTAGGTTTTTAATTAACTTAAAATTATTTTCTACAAAAAACACCAAAAACATTAACTTAGAATTTTAGGTTTTAATTTTTCCTTAATTTCTTTTTATTTATTTTTTTACATTTTAATTTCTAGGAAAATTGTATAGGTCGTATTATAAATGTAATAGCGCAAATTTATCTTTTCTCGTATTTTTTTCTCATTATGTAATTGCTTCCGGGATATAATAGTTTTTAGGATTTCTTTTCCGCACTTTTATTATTATGTAACTGCCCTAAAGCTCTGTAATAGCCTAGGTTTACACTTCCGCCTTTACCTTCTGCTACTATATTTTATGCAATGATTAGACTAATATGATTGTATGGAAAGACCGGTAAACTAATTGAATATAGCATAACCTAATTCAAAGATAATATATCTGAAAATAAACACTGCTGCACACTTGCACCCTTAGGGTATACCTCACTTGGTTGCCTCGGAAAACAATGGTCATGTCCCTCGAACGTAGGGATACCCTTAGCAAAGACCCTCGATTAAAATCATCATAAAGATCATAGTCCCTTAATGTCCCTCGAGTTGCCTACGAGAAATGATCTTGTCCCTCGATGTTTCCTACGAATATATGATGACAGTCCCTTCGAAATGCTAATGTATCCTTACATGTTGCCTTCAATGACCATTACGTCCCTTTCGATAGTCCCTCAAACATCCAACGACTAGGGTTACCTACTCACTAGTAGTAGGATAACCCGGTCTAAAGGATAGGAGGAAAAGAACGCCTTTTTTCGAGTAGGTAGATAATTGTTAGGTACTTGCTCAAAACAACAAATCTTTTACACCATACACTTTCAAACAAACTTTTCAAACTAAAGTTTTCAAAACACTTCGTAACACTCTTGAGGACAGAAACAAGGGTTAAAACGAAGTAAAACAAAACTTTTTAAAGCAAAGCACACACAAGCAATTTCAAAATGAGAAAGTACCTAAGAGCCTATGGAAAACCATGGATAGAAATGGTGCTAACACCTTCCCTTTCTATAATCTATCCCCCGTACTCAGAAACATCTCGAAAAAGGTTTTTTTTATTCTTTCTCTCTTTTCCTTTGATGGATAAAATAAAAGTCGGTGGAGACTCTTACTTACCGTACATTTGCGAATACAAAACGTAAACCAGTAAAAACAGTCGGTTCTGCCACCGTATTACAGAACTGGCGACTCTGCTGGGGAGTTATAAGTGGGGTATACCTTAGGATATTGGTCATTAAAATTTCTTCTCTTGATTGCTTTATTTGCTTTATTTTTGAGGGTTTTGTTTGGGGTTACTATAGATCCTATAACCGGATCTGGGGGCACTCATTAGGTAAGTAGCAATAGACTGTGAGGGAACTGTACAGCATAGACCAATACGGTTGAAGCAGTAGCTACATTGGTGTGGCACTTTGGTTGGTACCGGTATCCCTTGTGGTGAAACGAGGAGAATACGGGGCCGCTGCATGGTGTCGTGAAGCACTAACGAACCTTAGAACCTTAGTTGAACAACTGGGCCATTAGAAAGTAGCGAGATAGGCGGCCTCGGTGTAGAGCTGAGGATTGGTTGATACTCGATGCTACACTCATTGAGATCATACTTTCAAAATATTTCGGCCGCAAGAAAAGATTGCGTGAGCTGAAACCATGACCGATAAAGGATGATCAGTGATATTGAGATCCTCTAGAACCCGGTTACTTTTCTAGGACAGGTTTGAAACCAACTTAACTTCAAGAGGGTACTACCTTAAAACCCATGCAAGCCTAAACCTAAGGCTATTTGTGTGATTTGTGTGCTTTCAACTTGAACTACTTGCACAGTTTTATTATCTGACAACATGAATTCCTTGCAGGTTTTGTTTACAATCCTTATCCAATAACTTGGATTTCTTGCCGGGTTTACTTTCTTACATCACCTTGCACTTTTGCTTAAACGCATAACATACACATCATAACATCATGCCTTAACATTTCCTTAACCATTTCAAGGATCTCAAGGGTTTGTGATGCAGGTTATGGTAAATCAGATGTCTAGAAAGGGGAAAGGGGATCTATTTTCCTCTAGCCAATGTCGTATAGAGATCAAAACACGATAACTCGAGTCAGTGGCTATGACCCACTCGATATGGTGAGCTTGAATCTTGAAGAAGGACTCTCAATGACACGAAGTTTCTTCAATCAAGCTGCAATCAAATTCTAACAGTTTCTTGTTTACCCCGCGAGATCCTTGAAAACATTGTATACATATATCATACATATCATTGCATAACAGGTCTTCCAGTACAAGTCTCTCATGTTCTCGCTGTTTATTTCAGCAATGGCTCTCAAACAAGACAACAGAGATCTCCAAGCTCAAGATGCCCAGTTCAAGGAATTTCTCCTGAATCTATCCAAGGGGCAAGAAGACCTGAAAACACTCTTTACCGGGAATCTGACCAAGGAACATCCTGACAACAACAAGGAGGAACAATTGGAACAACTGCAAGCTGAGGTAGGTGAAATGAGAACCCAAATGCTGGGGAAAATGGCTCTTATCCAAGGCCTAGCCCGAAGGAAAGAAGAGCTGAAAGCCATTATCAACAAACTTCATTAAGATGGATACAACCGTATGAAGGAAGCAGCCGAGGCTGGGGAACAAGTCATTGATCAACCTCCAAGAAGACAAGAGTTTGGTTTGGTGAAGAGTGGACCTTTACAAATTGCTACTACCTCATGGGTCCAACAACAACCTCGCCAAAAACAACGGGTTAATCAGAGTAAGCCAGATACACCCAAGAGGAAGTTTACCAAACTCAACATGCCGCTGTCTCAAGCTTTAAAACACATGTTGAGGATGAATCTGGTTACATTGATAGGACCTCATCAGAATCCCAAGACTTCTTCGCCTAACTACAATCCTGATGCAAGGTGTGCATATCACTCCAACAGTCTGGGGTATGATACTGACGACTGTTGCAGGTTAAAATACAAAATTCAAGACCTGATTGATGAAGGAGAATTAGAATTCGCACAAGACGGTCAGGCTGAGTTCTTCTACCATCCCTCCAAGGAATACCATATGAAGTGACAAGTTCTCACAAGAAGACTTTTCGTTCATTAGAATTTTCAATGTGTAATTTTCTTTTGATTTGTTTGAACATTTATTCATATCAAACCACCTTATTTCATCAATGCATTGCACATGTTTGTCTTGAATCAATTCATTCGTATTCACTATTTCAAAAATGAGTTCTTATTTCCTTTTGTGATATTCAACTCTCGATTAAAAAAGTTGTAAGCCTTTAGAGGGAGGATGACAAAAATGATACCACAATCTCTATAGTATGCTTTTGAATAGACCCCGCTGAAGATGTACAGGCGTTGTTTCAAATCCCACACAGTGGAGTTATAAGGAAGATAATCCCTAGTCAACCCCTTTGAGCCAAAGAAGTAGGAGTTTTTATTTTCACACTAATTAAAACCCTTAATCATAACCTGGGGCAGGGTAGTTTTCTCAGTCAATTTAGACGTGCATTCAGTCGCAATCTTCTGCTTCGTATACAATGAATGGCATCAGAGACGTCCTTCCAAATCAAAAGACGATGATGGTTCCGCATAATCGTCAAGACAGGAAGTCATTATCTCTCAAAATAAAAGCCCGCTAAGTCAAAACCTATGAAGGAGACTTAAGAATAAAACTAGGGCATCCCGCTGACTGTAATCACAAAAGAAACAGTTTAGGCAAAAGACTGGGATAGTAAAACCAAAAAAGTGGTTACTACAAATCGTCGGCAAAAAAAAAAGATTACAAAATGACTGCCTTTTTCAAATAAACTTTCAGTATCTGAATCATCACCAGAACATCAAGGACAATATTCCAAGACTCAAACGGGATCTAAATGCATAATTAACTGAGTATAGGATCGAAGAACATCACGAAGAACGGGTGGGTACAAATAAATTTTAAGCCTTTATCCTTTGTTTCTTGAACCGTGAACCAGGCCACGTTATAACCCTTAAAAGTCCTAGCTGAAGCATGGGTTAGTTCGAAAGCATATTGTTACAAAAGGCATCTTGACTCCTATAAGGTTTGCTATAAATCCTAAGTTGACATCACACTTTTACAAAAAAAAAAACTTGGTTTACTAAAAAATGAATTTTCAAACTTCAAGACAGACATAAGCTTTGCATTCTTAAAATAATATTGTTTGCATATGACTATTTGTTCAACAAGAGAGAAATTCGCATAAAGAATATCTAGTGAACAAAAACCTTCTCAATAAAAAGGATCACCTCAAGTGGAAAAACACTTCCAACCAAGGGGCACGACATGATCATTGTCCATCATTTGGGGCAGTCAAGTCAAGATTCAAGGAATCTCTCAAAGATGTCAAATAGCCAGGGGCAGATCTCCATCTGAATCCCTTGGGGAATGGGGCATGAATTTCAGCAACGAATCCTTTACGATCAAACAAACATCTTCTGGTAGTGTGGCAACACTTACTACTATGGACAGTGTCAATTCTCCGTACCCGGTGAACATGGACATAGTCGGAAAATACTACGCATGAACAAAGACCCGCTAGGTTGACTGACCTAGGCAAAAATAAGGGCATCCCGGCGAACCAAAAGGGTTCGGGAAAAAATTAGGGATAAAAACAAAAAAGATATGTACACCCGGCAAGTCGAAAACTTGAAAAGGCGGGTTGAGCAAAAAAGGGTATCCCGGTGGACTGAAAACCCAAAAGGGCGGTCCAGGCAAAACTTATGGATTTGAAGCGTACGACTATGTCCCGACATCTTATCATTTTCTTATCAATAGAAGACTTATCATCCTGATCAGCATCCATAAAGCCTCCGTGGGTGCTTTCTCCAGCCGGTACATCGGCAGAAAAGTCCTTATGCGAAGTCATTGTCGTATCCTCAGTATACGACCATGTGACATCTACACTCCCCACAGAGTAGAGGGAACTAAAGCTTTGACATCAACTTCCCCAAACAGGAGCTACGTTCCCCGGCAAAGTTCCTTCAGAGAATCGACATCTTTATTCCCCGACTGAATTTCATAATCGCAAGCGGTTCGTAAAGTTATCTCCCAAGCAGAGTTTATTTCTTTGAATACAGAAGCTCAATCCCTAACAGAGTTTATTCCTCCAGCTACGGAAGTTCATCCCCCAACAGAGTTTATCTCTCCGAATCGATAAAATCTTCCAGCAAAGCATCTCCTCTCTCAAACAGAGTTATTCCCCCGCAGAGTTATTCTCAAGCAGAGTCTCTCCTCGGTAGAATATCCGTAAACAAGGGGCAAATCCCCAACATAGTCATCTCCGGTTCACCATCCCCAGCGGAAGTAGAAGAACCACTTTCTCTATGACGATCAGGAACTCAATTTCCGTTACTCTCCAGCAGCGGTCAGAGATTTATTTTCCCACTCGGATATGTCACAATAGCATTTCATGTTCATATATCATGATGTGCGCATACATATTGCATACAGCATAATCTCATTTATTTTGAGAACATCATCATACAATGCATTTCATGCATCATATACGATTAATCATGTACCTTTTCATGAAAGATGGCTATCATCAACAACTTCCAGCAAGTTCAAGATTAGCCCCTGAAACTAAACAGAGTAATTATCTGCACGATCAAATGCAGCTTTACCCGGGTTCGCCACGAAGCAATCATACACGGGTTTCTCCTAAATGCATCTTCACACGGGTTTATCCTGAAAGATCTTACACGGGTCCTTTCTCATACATTTCCGAATGAAGTTTTACACGAACTTATCCCAAAGTAACCCTACCCAGGTTCCTCCTAAAGCCCTACACGGACTCATCACGAGTAACCCTACCCAAGTTCCTTCTGAAGTTTTACACAAACTTATCCCAAAGTAACCTTACCGAGGTTCCTTCTGAAGTTTTACACGAACTTATCACAAAGTAACCTTACCCAGGTTCCCCCTAAAGGACTACACAGACTCATCACAAGTAACCTTACCCAGGTTCCTTCTGAAGTTTTACACGAACTTATCACAAAGTAACCTTACCCAGGTTCCTCTTGAAGTTTTACACAGACTTAGCCCAAAGTAACCTTACCCAGGTTCCTGCCGAAGTTTTACATGGACTTATCCCGAAGTAACCTTACCCAGGTTCCTGCCGAAGTTTTACACAGACTTATCCCGAGGTAACCCTACCCAAGTTATTCTTAAAGCCCTACACAGACTCATCACGAGCAACCTTACCCAAGTTCCTTCTGAAGTTTGACTCAGACTTATCCTGAAGCAACCTTACCTAGGTTCCTTCTTGGTTCAGATGCATTTTTACCCAAACTCCTCACAAAGCAACCTTACCCAGGTTCCTTCTCGGTTCAGATGCAGTTTTACCCAAACTCCTCATAAAGCAACCTTATCAAGGTTCCTTCTCACAGACCTACTATCCAGGCTTTCATTTCGAAGTAACCCTACTATCCAGGTTTCTTATCACAACCCTACTATCCAGGCTTTCATTTCGAAGTAACCCTACTATCCAGGTTCCTTCTCATAGCCCTACTATCCAGGCTTTCATTTCGAAGTAACCCTACTATCCAGGTTCCTTCTCACAGCTGTACTATCCAGGCTTTCATTTCAAAGTAACCCTACTATCCAGATTCCTTCTCACAGCCCTACTATCCAGGTTTTCATTTCGAAGTAACCCTACTATCCAGGTTCCTTCTCACAGCCCTACTATCTAGGCTTTCATTTCCAAGTAACCCTATTATCCAGGTTCCTTCTCACAACCCTACTATCCCGACTTTCATTTCGAAGTAACCCTACTATCCAGGTTCCTTCTCATAGCCCTACTACCCAAGCTTTCATTTCGAAGTAACCCTACTATCTAGGTTCCTTCTCACAGCCCTACTATCCAGGCTTTCATTTCGAAGTAACCATACTATCCAGGTTCCTTCTCATAACCTTACCATCCAGGTTTCTTTTCTCTTATCTCTAGACAGTAGTCCACAACACTGTAAGACTTGGACTTGATCAAACCCGTTTGGTTTCGCATTTCCCCAGTAAGTCGCGGTGTAGCCTGTACACTGACCAGATATGCAGTTCACCTCCAGAGTTAATTCCCCAGTAGAGTAACAGACAACTGAAGCTCCTAAAATTCTATTTCTCCCAAGACAGATACCAACATTCCTCAGCAGATTCCTCCTCAACGACAGGAACAAGAATTCCTCCATATTCGACGATTCTCCGTCATATCTTCCAGATGGCATCTTTAAGCCCGTCTCCAGTGACCTTCCGTCATCTCCTCCAAATGGCATATGTAAGCCCATTCCCGGCACTACCTACATAGTCAAGCATCATTACAGACGAGTGCAAATTTCTGGGCACTCTAGTGTTCAATCATCTTCCACCTTCAGATCACGAAAGGCAAACAAGACAATCTATATCTTCAAGTTTAAGAAGATTGAACAGGGGCAGCTGTTGTATCCCAAAATTTACCCTCTTTTCATACACGCATATTATTGGTTTTATGGTTATGGAATAAAGGTATATTATCTAGCTTCTTCAGGTTACAAGTGACGTTTATTTCGCCAATGGATATTCTCAGAGTATTTTCCGTGTTGAAGATCGGTTCGCCATTTTGCAATGATTCGGGGTTCAAAGGTTCACAAGTCCAACCTGGCGCGTCATATTCAGGTGTTCTTTCGCCAAGATATCTCTGATAACGTAATCACAAATTCAGGTTCGGCTCAAGAGTCAATTCTTTAAAGAAGGTCTCCGAATGTGTGAGTTTTCTTGAAGAAATATGGTGAAAAAGTGTGCTGAAAGTGCAGTTTTTACGCACTAAAAAATTCATAACTTGAAGATCGTGGCTTGTTTTGAACCCGTTCTGATGGCCAAAATTCTGTCTTGACGCCATCTACGTATTCATCTCTCACGGCTGGAAGCCAATTTCGATCAGAAGGTCTTCAAAAATGTAGATTTATCAAGTATTTTCGTACAGAAAATTTGTGACAGAAGTTTATTTGCGTCATGTTCAGAAAATCATAATTTGGTCGATTTTCATCGTATTGAGTTGGTTCTGGCGCCAAAATTTCACAAATTTAGTGGACTACATTTTCACAAGAGGTATTGAGTTCGAACGATATCCAAAAGGCCTTAGTTTCTTATCCAGAGTGCGCGTGATGCGCCAAAAATCCTGAATGTTGAATATTATTTCATCTGTGTCGAAACTTCGAAAATTCATAACTCGGTCAATTTTTATCGGACCGGGCCCATCTTTTTAAACAAGGTCACTAACTCAGATATCTACAACTTTTCTTCCAAAGTCGAGACCGGGTTATGCTCTGATCAATACCAGTTTTTTATTGAAGAACGTGTCAAAGTCGACACTGGAGCCCAAAATAAGTTTGTCTGAGCCAAAACATCAAAAATTCATAACTAATTCACCGTTTATCCGACTGAGCCCATTTTCAGACAGGAGTTAGTTCTCGATGTAGACTACATTTTGTTTTCACATTTCAACTTCAAAAATTGCACTTAAGTCCCTACGATTTAGCCTGGAACATGACGGACTCAAGTGAACATTGGAGGCCCAATTGCACATTCAAAGCCCATATCTTTGCTCTAATTTCCATTATATAATCTCATTCTTTTCACACAAAGGGGAGAAAAAAAACCTTTGCCATAAACCTGTCATAATATCAAATTCTTTCAAGAACCCTAAAACCTTGAAATCCTTATTACAAATCCCCATCTCACTACAAATAAGCCATCCTTGTTACAAATCCACATCTCACTACTTCTCCAGTAAGGGTAAGGCTGGTTTGATCTCCATGATCAAAAGGGTGTAGAAGCATTCATACATGCTATATCAGTTTTAATGTTACAAAATTTCATATATTTGCTTTATTTGTATTTCATGATATAGTAATTTATTTAATGTGTTCATGAGATTCAACATTGTAGATTTAGACAGGATCCCATGCAGGATTATTACAAAATGCTGAGGGCAAAACAAAACAACCAATGCATGACTCATGACAAGGCAGGCATCCTGAGGAGGCTAAGGGCGTGAGTTCAACAACCACCCCTATTGGTTTTGGTTTTCTTCCTTTCTATTTATCCTTTTACCTATTTTTATTTTTTAGAAACCTTAGATTTTTCATAATAAACTCGAATAATTAATTTTAGGTTTTTTTAATTTTAGGTTTTTAATTAATTTTTGGTTCAACACCCACCCCTGACAATATGTATAATTTTGCTTATTTTTATCCCTGTGTGCCTCATTTCTTTCTCTTTAATATCTTTCTTAAAAACCCTAAATTCATATAAACTCTAATTTTATTTAAATCAAAAATCCTATTAACTGGCAAACTTAACCTTTTTTACAAAACCTAATTAATTTAGGTTTTAAATTTTTTTTAATTATTATTAACTCTTTTTTTTATTAACTCTTTAATTTAATTAATTAACTTTTTTTTTTCTGCAAATTAGGAAAACAATTAGGTTTTAGGTTTTCTTTGTAATTAACCCTTTAATTAACCTTTTTTTTTAACAAATTAGGATTAGGTTTTTGTTTTAGTTAGTAACTGAATTTTTGGCTTTTTTTTTCATTTATTAATAAATTAAGTTAATTAACCTTTTTTATATTAAAATTAGTTAGAATTAGGTTTTTAATTAACTTAAAATTATTTTCTACAAAAAACACCAAAAACATTAACTTAGAATTTTAGGTTTTAATTTTTCCTTAATTTCTTTTTATTTATTCTTTTACATTTTAATTTCTAGGAAAATTGTATAGGTCGCATTATCAATGTAATAGCGTAGATTTATCTTTTCTCGCATTTTTTTCTCATTATGTAATTGCTTCCGGGATGTAATAGTTTTAGGATTTCTTTTCCACACTCTTTATTATTATGTAACTGCCCCAAAGCTCTGTAATAGCCTAGGTTTACACTTCCGCCTTTACCTTCTGCTACTATATTTTATGCAATGCTTAGACTAATAGGATTGTATGGAAAGACCAGTAAACTAATTGAATATAGCATAACCTAATTCAAAGATAATATATCTGAAAACAAACACTGCTGCACACTTGCACCCTTAGGGTATACCTCACTTGGTTGCCTCGGAAAACAATGGTCATGTCCCTCGAACATAGGGATACCCTTAGAAAAGACCCTCGGTTAAAATCATCATAAAGATCATAGTCCCTTAACGTCCCTCGAGTTTCCTACGAGAAATGATTTTGTCCCTCGATGCTGTCTACGAATATATGATGACAGTCCCTTCGAAATGTTAAGGTATCCTTACATGTTGCCTTCAATGACCATTACATCCCTTTCGATAGTCCCTCAAACATCCAACGACTAGGGTTACCTTCTCACTAATAGTAGGATAACATGGTCTAAAGGATAGGAGGAAAAGAACGCCTTTTTTCGAGTAGGTAGATAACTGTTAGGTACTTGCTCAAAACAACAAATCCTTTACACCATACACTTTCAAACAAACTTTTCAAACTAAAGTTTTCAAAACACTTCGTAAGACTTTAGAGGACAGAAACAAGGGTTAAAACGAAGTAAAACAAAACTTTTCAAAGAAAAGCACACACAAGCAATTTCAAAATGAGCAAGTACCTAAGAGCCCATGGAAAACCATGGATAGAAAGGGTGCTAACACCTTCCCTTTCTATAATCTACCCCTCGTACTCAGAAACATCTCGAAAAAGGTTTTTTCTGTTCTTTTTCCCTTTTCCTTTGATGGATAAAATAAAATTCGGTGGAGACTCGCTTACCGCACATTTGCGAATACAAAACGCAAACCAGTAAAAATAGTCGGTTCTGCCACCGTATCACAGTTGTCTACCCTATTGTCATCATGTAAGATATTGATGTGCACACTCTTGTTGTCATCAGTATACCCCCTACATTAAGAGTTGGTTATCTGTTATCTCATTAGGAAAGAAAGATACTTCGAATAAAAATCGTTTGAAAAGGAAAAAAACTAGGTATTATTTGCTTACCCTTGCATAGCACTACAAGTGAACTATTAGTATACGTAAGGTGAATTCCATCTGATATCAAAATGGAGAGAGAGAGACCAAGAGAACAAATAGAGAAGATTATACATGATAACCTGCAAAAAACCCTTCGACTTATGATGCTCGAACATTCTCCCTCTACCTCATTCTACTTATACGCATTACCTGCAAACCCTTGACAGACCATTCAAACCAACCTGTCAAACTAGACTGGCTCAACACCAACCTCACTGCAACCCACCATCAACACTCTCATGTGTAACGCCTGTTAATTTAATTAATTATTAAATTAATTACGGATTAATGGTTGAAAATACTGTTGAAATTGTTGAAGTTTTGAAATGTCGAGAAATGTTAATTTAAGTTGCTAAGTTGTCATTTGGTTGATATTTAATTGATTGGTTGATTAATATTTGCAATAGTATTATTATAAATATTAGAATAATATAAGGTTTATTAGTTGGGCTCATTATTTGGTTGTATGGAGTAATAGGTGGGGTGTGAAAGTAAGGCCCAATAAGAATATTAATAATTATAAGGTTACGCTAATTATAAGGAATTAGGTTAATTGAACAAGTCTTGGAGATTTGGTACGTGAGAAGCTACAAAGTTGCAGAGAAGAGGAAAAGGTTGGAAACTTTGGCAAGGCTTGGCTTGATCGAAGAATTATAGAGCGGTCTCCAATCCAAGGTAAGGGTGGGGTTCTGACTCTATAATAGGGTATATAATGAATAGTATGTGGGATTAGGTTTGTAAAATTGCTTCTGTTTGTGTTTAATTGTTGTAAGTGATACTGAGATGTGGTTGCTGTCAATGAATTGGTTGTGGAAAATTACTCTATGTTGACTAGGTATAATTTTTATGTTGTTGTGATATTGTGTTGTGTTATGGAATTTGATACCGTATTGGCTTCGTAGCGAATGGAGGAAATCAGGAAGAAAACAAAAGAAACAAACACATTGTGCCGAGTGACACAAGTGCGTGTATTGGGTGGCACTCTTGAGGATTGTGGGTTCCAAGGGGAACATGATATATGCCAAACAATATGGTTGTTGAGAAGGGAGTGTAGATCAGCACTATGTACATATGGGAGGGAGTTGTGCTGAGGGGCACACTTCATGTTCCTTGTCTTTTTGTTTTGTTTGTTGCTACACGAAGCCTTAATTGTTCTTGTTTTGTGGCCCATGTGTACTGTAGCATAGCGACACTTAGAACTAAATTAAGTAGAAGTGTTGTTGGTATCTAGTAGAGGTAATGTGTTAGTTGCAGAGGGTGTAATAATTAATTTAGCAGAGTAGAATATTAATAACAGATGCAATAATTTAGCAGAGAATTACCGGTAGAAGTAATTAGTAGAATAAGTTAGCAAAAGATCAATGTAGCAACTAATAGTAATTTATTAAGTGGATAACAGGTAGTGTATGTTGTTAATTTAGAGAAATATTAATTAAACGGAAATAGTCGAATTTTCCAAACAATTCGAGGAGTGTTTGTAGTATACTTTGGTTGATGCAGTGTATTGTATACTTTGCTGAAAAATATGAATTGTAGGTGGTATTGAATTGTTAGGCTTATGGCCAATGTTATTTTCTTGTTGATGTTGTTATCAAATTACTATTGTTGATATGACATTGTTGTTGTGACGTACTAAGTTGTAGGCTTATGCCAACATTGTGTTAATTGTTGTTGTTGAAATATCAAGTTGTAGGCATATGGCCAAAGTTGAATTGTGTTGAGTTGATGTTGAATTGTTGATTGATGTGTTAGGCTTATGGCTAATGTTTATTTATGTTAAGTTGTTGTGTTGTTGTGATTGTCTCTGTGAATTCTTGTTGATAATTGGAAGTTGTAGAGAATTTTAAATGATGATGAATTACCTCTATTTACTGGTAATAATGGTGATGTGGGCTTATGTCTTGCAATGAGTCATGATTATTGTGAGTATGTGATAATGCATTCATTGAGCCACATACATTTGCGTACTCTGTGATGGTCTGGATTGGCAAATTATGAAGAAGGTTTATGCCTTGTTGATGCCTCTATTTATTGGAAGATTTTTAAGATGTGAGTTCTACTCTATTTTTAAGATGGGAGTTCTGCACCGTTTTTAAGTTGGGAGTTCTGCTCCAATGGTACCACATGCATGTATGTTGTAATTAAGTTGCATTTGATGTTGCATCTTGAGTTGTGGTGAAGATAGATTATTGTTGCTTTATGTTGTTGACTTGTTGTGACAGGTATCATCTAAAAGTTGTGAATTAGTTGTTATGTCGTGTTGATGTTTTGTTGAGATTAAAGTTGTGAAGTGGTGATTTTATATGAACTGATCCTGATATATTAATTATCATACATTCTATTATATCGTTAGATATCTCACCCCTTCTATTTGAATGTTACCCTCTATTGGTAACGTGCAGGTTTTCGTACCTCAAATTTTCCCTACCTCTTTTTACTTTTATTCGGTTTTGAACTTTGCATCCCATTTGCATCATTTTTACTAAGTCATTTGGATATCCTGCATCTCATGGAATCCGGCGCCTTGGATTAAGGTATTATGGTTGTGTCGTCTTTATGTCTAATTTTGTTATGAAGTTCTCTTATCAGGTAAAAGGGAAATTCATCCGGTTCTCGATTAGTGGATCGTGGGGTGGATTCTTGAGGTATCATGGATTGCTTTCTTATCAAGTTACAAGGTTGTTTCTCACTCGAATCCATCAGAGCTGGGATTAGGGTTTATTTCCCTATTTGTTGGTCAAGATGCTAATGTTTTGGATCCATGGTTTTTGTGAATTGTTTCTTTCACCTGCCTCAAAGATAACTCGAAGTAAAGTACATTTGGTTAGGGGTTTCATGTTTAGTATCTCCACACACTTCAAGTTTTCTTTTTAAGATCTCTAATTCACTGAATCAGGAGTTTGAAGTTTAAAAGGATGAACATGGAATCTGGGTGTAAGAAATAAGGTTGGGGGGTTCATGACGATCAATGCGTGATTTTGTTGCTTAAGTTACAAGTTACTTGTGGTTTGGATATCAAAGTTAAAGTTCTTGTTGACAGTGCAAGTTTGGTTTAGGCGTGATATGAAGATTGAGGATTGAAAGATAAAGTGCATGGTTACTTGAGATACAGGTTACTAAAGTCATGTTTGATTTCTTAAATTCCAAGTTACGAAGTAAAGAATGTTATTCAAACCATTCAAGTTGGAATTTCCATTTTTTATCAAGATTCAAGAGTTGTTTAGTTTCCATTCAACAAATTCATCATTCAAAAAAATATATCATTCAAGTTTTGTGTTCATTACATTTTTGGGACAAGTTACAAAGCATGTTACAAATGTTGAAATACAAGCTACAATTGTTTTGTTTACAAAGAAAATGTTTCTTCTTCAATTTTCTTTTGCTTCATATTCAAGAAACTCGTCCACTCCTTGCTAGCCATGGTCTTCTCCTCGTCTTTAAACCATGCATTGGCCGTCCAATTCTCACATGGTCATGGAACAAGAAAAAGGAAAAAGTTAGAAAATAATCAACATGTGAAAAATTCAAGTAAGAATTATTTGTTAAACAATAAATCTCATCATTAGGATTTGCATTTGGAATCATAATTAAAAGGGTTTATTTTTTTATCATGGGCCATCTTCTCCTGTCTTGCAAATCACAAAGTTTGGACTTTGGTTCACAAAAAGGGAAAAAAGTAATTTGCAAATATTTTCTACTACAAAACAAAATTCAAATTGCAAACAATGCAAACGGTCACAGTAGCCTAAGATTACTATACTACAGCGCAACAAGCCAAACAAAGCAGCGCAATAACAAAGCTGCAAAGCAAGGCAGACAAGGCAAAATATAAAATAGGCAGCAACAAGCCAAACAAAGCAGCTGAAGCTGCTAACAAGAACATAAATAAGATCGTCCAGAAAATGGTTAGAACATACAAAGATTGGCATGAGATGTTGCCTTTTACCCTACATGGCTATCAAACTTCGGTGTGTACTTCTACTAGGGCAACTCCTTTTTCACTAGTTTATGGTATGGACGCGGTGCTCCCGGTCGAAGTGAAGATTCCTTCCTTAAGGGTTCTGATGGATACTAAACTTGATGAAGCTAAATGGATTCAAACGAGACTCGACCAACTCAATCTCATCGAAGAAAAGCGCCTAGCAGCCATTTGTCATAGTCAGTTATATCAACAGCGTCTCAAGAGAGCATTTGACAAGAAGATTCGGCCTCGAGAGTTCCACACAGGTGACTTGGTCTTAAGGAAGATTCCCCCAATCCACACTGATCCAAGAGGCAAGTGGACTCCCAACTATGAGGCACCATACATCGTGAAGAAAGCTTTCTCAGGAGATGCTCTAATCCTGACAAACATGGATGGGGAAGACGTTTCGCTTCCAGTTAATTCAGACTCAGTCAAAAAATACTACGCATAAAAGGACCTGCTAAGTCGAAAACCCAAAAGGGCGGCTTAGGAAAAAGTTAGGGCTAAAAAAATATAATAACCCGCTAAGTTGAAAACCCGAAAGGGCGGCTTAGGCAAAAATGGGTGTCCCGGTGGATTGAAAACTCGAAAGGGAGATCCAGGAAAAAATTAGGGACAAAAAGAGAGAGATTGCAGTCTGAAGACTCTTCATGCACACCCTCATTATACAGGATGGATAAATTCAGCTATTATCCTTTGGAAGCACGGCCTAGGATGACCCAAGATATGGGAACTATAACAATATCAATTTTAACAGAAGTTCGAGATTTTTTTATTACCATTTCACTCGTTGTATTTTGTATTTTTCTTTGCAACTTCCTAATTTAGGAGTTGTTTCCATGTACGAATGCCTATTCACAGGCCAAAATCATTAATAAAAAATTTCCCTTCCACCAAAAAGTTTTTGTCCTTTTTACTTTATTTTCGTATGCGGATTATGATTTAAATTCTTTGTTAAGCATTGCATCGAAAATAATAAGTCAATAATAATCACAAGATAAGATGAGAAACACTACATTACATGGATATGAAGGCATCCCAAGGGAAAGACATGGCGTTCAAGTGTTTGTTTTCTGTGCAGGTAGCTAGTTATGACGGTCACCTCGACCAAACATGGGCTATTTGATAAGATGCACGTCTCTTTTCAGTTATTCACAAGAATTCCAACATATAAAGAAAGTCAAATCAAGATACTTCTCCTCAGCAAGATTTAATCCCCAGTGAACTCGATAAGGCTAACTTAACTCTCAAATTTTTCAAGCACCAATCCATTTTAGATATCTCAAGACAAAGGGCAACAAACCCCATTGAGCCCCATGACTCGCATTTTGCATATAATAATCATTACTGCATATTACATTGCATCCTCAAACGCATAGCATATCCATGGATAATCATGCCACACTTCAAATTCATTTGAAGCATGAGTCAGATTTGGTACCTTGCTCGAAAGCCCCAAATCAATCCCAAATCAACAAAACTTCCACAAAAATATCATCCTCATAATTCCCAGTTAAACATCTGTTATTACACTACCGAATAAAATAAACCATGGTGTCAGTACATTGTACTCACCAACTCTCAATACTCTTGTTATCTTTTTTAGGGTCGCAGATCATTCGTAAATCTTACCATTGCGCTATCTTTTCTAAGGTCATCCATAGACCTTACCTTCACTTTATCTCCCTTAGGGTCGTAGGTCATCCGTAGACTTTACCCTCTCCTCATCTTTTAAGGTCGTAGGTCTTCCATAGATCCTACCTTTATTTTATCTCCCTTGGGGTCGTAGGTCATCCGTAGAATTTACCCTCTCCTCATCTTTTAAGGTCGTAGGTCGTCCATAGATCCTACCTTCATTGCATCTCTCTTAGGGTCGTAGGTCGTCCGTAGACGTTACCCTCTCCTCATCTTGTTTTTAGGGTCGTAGATCGTCTGTAGATATTACCATCGCGCTATATTTTCTAAGGTCGTGGGTCGTCCATAGATCTTACCTTCACTTTATCTCTCTTAGGGCCGTAGGTCGTCCGTAGACTTTACCCTCTCCTCATCTTGTTTTTAGGGTCGTAGATCGTCCGTAGATCTTACCATCACGCTATCTTTTCTAAGGTCGTCCATAGATCTTACCTTCACTTTATCTCTCTTAGGGTCGTAGGTCGTCTGTAGACTTTACCCTCTCCTCATCTTGTTTTTAAGGTCGTAGGCCGCTCGTAGGTCTTACCCTCGCATTATCTTTTCTAGGGTCGTAGGTCGCTCGCATGTCTTACCCTCATGTTATCTTTCTTGGGTCATAGATCATACGTCGATCTTTACCCATTGTCTTTACCTTTCTTTTGGGGTCGTAAATCTCACACGATAAATTCTCTGCTATCGTCAAATTCTACCCATCATCTTTAAGTTATTATGTTATTAGTAATTTGTGATACGGTGGCAGAACCGACTGTTTAATACTGGTTTGTGTTTTGCATTTTTTGTTCGTAAAATGTCGCGGTAAGCAAGAGTCGCCACCGACTTTTATTTCATCCAACAAAGGAAAAGGAAAAAGAACAGAAAAAACCTTTTTCGAGATGTTTCTGAGTACGGGGGGTAGATTATAGAAATGGAAGGTGTTAGCACCCTTTCCATCCATGGTTTTCCATGGGCTCTTAGGTACTTGCTCATTTTTAAATTGCTTGTGTGTGCTTTGTTTTGAAAAGTTTTGTTTTACTCTGTTTTAACCCTTGTTTCTGTCCTCAAGAGTGTTACGAGGTTGTTTTTGAAAACTTTGTTTGGAAAGTGTTTGTGTGAAAGTGTATGGTGTAAAAGATATGTCGTTTTGAGCAAGTACCTAACAATTATCTACCTACTCGAAAAAAGGCGTTCTTTTCCTCCTATCCTTTAGACCGTGTTATCCTACTATTAGTGAGTAGGTAACTCTAGTCATTGGATGTTTGAGGGACTATCGAAAGGGATGTAATGGTCATTGAAGGCAACATGTAAGGATACCTTAGCATTTCGAAGGGACTATCGTCATATATTCGTAGGCAACATCGAGGGACAAGATCATATACCATAGGAAACTTCGAGGGACATCAAGGGACCATGATCTTTATGATGATTTTAACCGAGGGTCTTTACTAAGGGTATCCCTACGTTCGAGGGATATGACCATTGTTTTCCGAGGAAACCAAGTGAGGTATACCCTAGGGGTGCAAGTGTGCAACAGTGTTTGTTTTCAGATATATTATCTTTGAATTAGGTTATGCTATGTTCAATTAGTTTACCGGTCTTTCCTTACAATCCTATTAGTCTAAGCATTGCATAAAATATAGTAGCAGAAGGTAAAGACGGAAGTGTAAACCTAGGCTATTACAGAGCTTTGTGGCAGTTACATAATAATGAAGAGTGCGGAAAAGAAATCCTAAAACTATTACATCCCGGAAGCAATTACATAATTAGAAAACAAATGCGAGAAAAGATAAATCTACGTTATTACATTGATAATGCGACCTATACAATTTTCCTAGAAATTAAAATGTAAAAAAATAAATAAAAAGAAATTAAGGAAAAATTAAAACCTAAAATTCTAAGTTAATGTTTTTGGTGTTTTTTGTAGAAAATAATTTTAAGTTAATTAAAAAACCTAATTCTAACTAATTTTAATTAAAAAAAAGTTAATTAACTTAATTTATTAATAAATGAAAAAAAGCCAAAAATTCAGCTACTAACTAAAACAAAAACCTAATCCTAATTTGTTTAAAAAAAAGGTCAATTAAAGAGTTAATTACAAAGAAAACCTAAAACCTAATTTTTTTCCTAATTTGCAGAAAAAAAGTTAATTAATTAAATTAAAGAGTTAATAAAAAAAGAGTTAATAATAATAATAAAAATTTAAAACCTAAATTAATTAGGGTTTGTAAAAAAGGTTAAGTTTGCCAATTAATAGGGTTTTTGATTTAAATAAAATTAGAGTTTATATGAATTTAGGGTTTTTAAGGAAGATATTAAAGAGAAAGAAATGAGACACACAGGGTTAAAAATAAGCAAAACTATACATATTTCCAGGGGTGGGTGGTGATCCAAAAATTAATTTAAAACCTAAAATTAATTATTCAAGTTTATTATGAAAAATTAAAGGTTTCTGAAAAATGTTAAGTTTTATGAAAAAAAATTTAAACAGAAAGAATAAAAATAGGTAAAAGGATAAATAGAAATGAAGAAAACCAAAACCAATAGGGGTGGTTGTTGAACCCATGTCCTTAGCCTCCTCAGGATGTCTGCCTTGCCATTATCCATGCATTGGTTATTCTGTTTTGCCCTCAGCGTTTTGTAATAATCCTGCATGGGATCCTGTCTAAATCTGCAATGTTGAATCTCATGAACACATTAAATAAGTTACTATATCATGAAATACAAATAAAGCAAATATATGAAATTTTATAATATTAAAATCGATATGGCATGTATGAATGATTATACCCTTTTGATCATGGAGATCAAACCAGCCTTACCCTTACTAGAGAAGTAGTGAGATATGGATTTGTAACAAGGATGACTTTTTTGTAGTGAGATGGAGGTTTGTAATAAGGATTTCAAGGTTTTAGGGTTCTTGAAAGAATTTGATATTTTGACAGGATTATGGAAAAAGTTTTTTTTCTTCTCTTGTTTGTGTAAAAAGAATGAGATTATATAATGGAAATTAGAGAAAAAAATGGGCTTTGAATGTGCAATTGGGCAAAGCAAGGATGCCAAGGCAAAATATAAAATAAGCAGCAAACTGCCAAGAAGAACAAATGCATTACAAATAAAGCCAAAACTGCAACACAAAAGCAGGCTACTAAAGCAGCCAACAGCAGCAATATAGTAGCCAACAGTAACAAGACTGGAAAATAACAGTAAAGCCAAAACCAAAAACAATAGCAGTAATTCACAAAATAATGCAAGTTAGCATTTGTTCATAGCCCTTATATCATTATTTCCCCCAAAATGCAAACCCTTCAGAATTTTCAAAAAGGCAAAACAGTTTGCATCATTGAAAGATAAAGAGGAAAAAGAACAGTTTCGAAAAGATACCACTTAACCCAAAAGTAGCCCAACAACACTGTGCAAGATCAGTCAATGCTGCAACCTTACTACACCAATCCACAACACAATAAAGTATGTTGCTGTTGGCTCCCAAATTCGACACTTGCTATATTTGGACTCTTTGACCAAACAACTGGAAATGAACTACACTAGGAGATGTAATTCAACGCATGAGATAAATTAAGGAAAGGATCCAAGGTATAATAAGAAAGCTTCGACCAAATGTTCATTCGACCGATGCAGATGTAGGTTGTTTGGACTGAAGGGAAATGTTCGCGCCTTGGCACATGGGACGAAGGCCATTTTTGAAATTTGAATTATTGGAGGGAAAGGTGGTTTTTATCAGCGTCTAAAGGAAGGAAACGTGGCAAAAGGCTATGGGTCGAGAGGCATGCAGGAGACACTTGTCTTCATCCTAGCGCAAAATGTCCCCTCGACGGTTACCTATTTTTAGTATAAATTAAGAAGTTTGTATAATTTTTAGTGTGTGCAACTTACAGTACAAAGTCTCTCAAATATTATCCAAGTAACTACTACGTGAGAAAGGATAAAAAGCAGAGCAATGTACGTTAGAAACACCTTTTTTACTTAATAAAAGTCTTTTCACTTTACTTTACCATTATCTTGCAAAGTTATCTTTTACTTATTTTTACTTCTTTTACTTGCATTTTTATGTTTTCATTTACTGTTCAACAATCTTAAACATCTCTCCCCTGGGTCGAACGTGCGTTCTTCCTTCTCACTCATTTTACATAAAGATTAGCATATGTTCTGGGATTAGTTTGGTCGATCCCGCAAGCAAACCAAAAACTTACCTTTTTTGGAGACCAGCGGTTGTTTACCAAAAACAACGGTAAACGAATTGGCACACCCGGTGGGACGTTGCTAATTGTCTATGTTATTGTGTTTTTTTTCTGTACAGTTATAACATTGCATGTTATTACGGAGTGGTAGAATAACCAACAAATATACTGTTAGGAAAGAAAGCGGAGAGAATAGTATGGCTAATGAGCCAAACCATGGAGAGATACCTCCACCGATCACAGGAACAACAGTTACTACTGTTGTCGAAGGGACTATCCCAACTTCTATCAGATCCATGCCAGCGTTAACCATGAATCAAACTGGACCCTTACATACATATATGGGTCCAAAAGGTCCTTCAGGAACACCCCCACCAAGGATGAACCTAGGGTCTCGATCAACTGTACCCCCAGGCTTTTCGACAACCTGGATGGGTCGAGAGCAGCCATATGGCATGCCAACTACTGAAATGGCTAGCCTTATGAATGATGCGTCTACTTTCTCAGAACCTTTGGTAAATGCTTCATCACCATTACAGGGATCTGGAGCCAGTATAAACCAATTTTTAGGAGGGTCATCTCATATGATACCTGAAGATGTGAAAAACACAAGAAGGGGGGTTGAATTGTAAAACTTAAATAAAAAACTTAGACAACACTGTATTTTTTATCCTGGTTCGTTTGATCTCAAACTACTCCAGTCCACCCGTCAAGGTGATTTCGCCTCTCTCCAACGAGGTCTTAATCCACTATATTCAATAGGATTACAACAGTCTACTTTAACAACTGTTAAATCCTTCTTGAGTATGAACACAACCCGATTTATCTCAAGGAAATCTCTTTACAAATAATTGAACAATAATGTGTTTAATGTTTTCTAATAAAACAGTATACCACAACTGTGATAATACACAAATTTAAGCTTATAATGAAATTGGATTTGCTAGAGCGTTTGAGTAAGCGTGATTGGAAAGCTTTTCAAATTATATGAGTGCGTGCGTGTAGATTAGCGTTTTCTTTTCTCACACAGACTTGTTTATATAGCCAAGGCAAAGATATGTTGTTGTCCATAAAGCACTTTCAATGATAATAACGTTATTTCCTTTTTGAGAAGATCTTGTCTTGAATAAAGCCGTTAGCAATTAATCTGTCTTGAATACATAGTAACGCTTCAGAGTCTTCTGCTTTAAACTTATGCTGACGCTTCTGAGTGTTGATGACTTGATACAGATCTTTGATCAGAGTCAGAGTGTTTTATGCGTAGATTCTGGTCATCAAGCTTCAGCGTATAATCTGGTAGCTTCAGCGTGTAGCACATGTTATTGATCTTCTGATGCTGACATATTACTGATCTTCTGATGCTGATTCCATCAGAACTTCTGTAAATACAAAACACAATTTTAAGCAGCATATTTGTTCTATATATATATATATATATATATATATATATATATATATATATATATATATATATATATATATATCTTTGAATTTATTTTATTCTTTGTATTTTGTTATCATCAAAACTTTAATCAAGGGTTGTAGAATCAAACTATGTTCTAACTATCTCCCCCTTTTTGATGATGACAAAAACCAGATTTTTTTCAATTGAAAATAAAGAATAAAAGGTATCAGAGCAAGGAAGAGAAAACTCCCCCTGAGTTGATGACTTCCCTTTAATTCCATGAGTCTTTGAGCATCAGTGCTTTATTGTCCTTTACTGTATCTTTCATCAGAATTTTGTACCTGTAAGCTTATCAGAAGAAAGAAATTTAACTAGATCAGAATGTTTGAGACTTATGTCTCAATAATCCGTTATTGAAAAATATCATTCTTTCTCCCCCTTTTTGTCAGTTATCAAAAAGACCAAATAATCAGAGCTAAAAATGCGTTTATATTAAAGACCAGAAGCAATGATAAGTTCAGAACAATGAAAAAAATATTATAGACAAACATGTTAAAAAAAACAAGGAAATTCTAAGAGGGAGGAGGAAGTCGTGTGACCAGAGCCTCCAAAATGCTCTTGATCTGGGTGTTTGTTTCCTGTTGCTGAGTTAACATGTTCGCTATTGCATCAATTTTGGTGTCCTGCTTATCCATTCTTTCCTGCATCAGCATATCAGATCTTTTCATATCTTCTAGAGTCTGCCTGTCAAGGGAGGAAGCTTGAGGATCTTCAGAAACAGGATGCTTCTTAGAGCTTTCTGGAATATCTTCTTCTTGACCCTGTTCTTCAGCAGGAATCATCTGTTCTTCAGCAGGTTGAACTTTGGATGCTGGACGCTGTTCAGACCAAGGAACAATGTCCAGATGGAGAACTTCTTCCTTAAGCAGCTTGCTCAGAACTGGACCTTCAATTTCTTTCAGCAGATTGCTGAAGTTCTGTTGAGCCTGTCCATAGCTCTGTTCTTGCAACTTAAAGGTTTCAGAGCATACCCATCTTCTGAACTTTTTCCAAAGGTAGTCTGATGCAGCAGAATCAACTAGTTCAAGACTCGCTTGTTTCAGAGAAGTGATCCACTTCTGTACTTTTGTTTCAAAGTTCAATATACTGGTACCAACATCTGGATGTTTTGGTTTTGGGATAGCAGTTTTATGGTTGATGGCAGCAAGACATTCAAAAACTGTTAAGTCAATGATAGTCTTGATGTTGTCTTCTGGATTGTTCTTTGGTGAGGGAGTGGGAGAGTCAGGAATTATGATTGGACTTGATGGGAATTTGGTGGAGTTAATTCTGGTGATGAGGGAAGTTGGGGAATATTCACAATGGTACCAAGGGGAAAACAAATAGCCAGAGGTTGTGTGATTCCAGGAATGGGAGTAGGATCATAATCAACAGTTTGTTCAGGTTGTGGAGAGGGTGGGTTAATTTCTGGTTGAGGAGATGAAGGTAGTGGGATTTCTGGTTCTGGAGAAAGGGGAATTTCTGGTTGAGCTTCTGTGTGGGTTTCAGGGTTTGGATTTTCCGGTATGGGAGCAGAAGTGTGTTGGTCTATATCAGATAGAACTTTTGCAAGTTCTTGTTTTGGTATGGCTTCAGTATTTGGATTTTGAGGTTGGGAGCGAGATCTTCTAAGAGTTAATGATTCAGAGGGATCAAAGTCAAGGTCAAAATCATCAAAAAATTGTGGTGTGGGGTTTTCAGATGGAGTGGAAATTGGGATAGATGTTGATACAGCAATTGAATCTAAAACAGTTACAAAAGAAGGATTACCTTTCTTTTTAGGAGTCTGCTGAGATGGTCCTTCTGCTTCAGCTTTCCTTTTCTTGGTCTTCTTCAGAACAACTTCTGGAGCCTTCTGCTGCAGATCCTGGATGTTCAGATTTGGTGTTGTACCATCAGCTTTACAAGCATCCAGATATCTCAGAATTATATCTGGTTTAGAGTCAATCTTTGAGAATAGAGAAAAGTCACCCAGAGGGAATCTTCTGTTGGAGATTGCAGCAAAAGGAGTGACGTTGGGTTCCTTCTTGATGTTCTCAATCAACTTCATTTTCTTCAGATTTTTGGCATTCAGCTGTTTGCCAACAGTAGCTTCCAGAGAGCTGATTTCCCGAGCCTCTGTCAGATGATCAATCAACTTATTCTCTGTAAGAATATCTGATATCAGTATTCCTACGGGTATCCAATCCCTTTTTGTGCTCTCCTCTTCTCTTGTTTCTTTGACACTTGTCCTGAGATGGTTGAACAACAAATGAGCCAAATTTATCTTGACCTTCTGAGAGATGAAATAGATCAGAAATTGCTGATCAATATTGATGTAATCAAGAGAGCTGGTAGGCTTCCTGTGGTTAATGCACCCCAAAATGATCTTGGCCCAAATTCTGTGTTGGTATTTTAAATCCCTTATCTTGTTCGAGGGAAGCCCCAGAGTGAAGATTTCCCTTGCAATTAGGGCAGCATCAGCACACCTTTCTGCCATGTCAATGTAACGAACACCACCACCAATGTAGCCTATTAAGCGTGCAATGAGGTCCTCAGTAATAATAATCTTCTTCCCCATAATGTAAGAAGTAACTTGATGGTTGGAAGAAGAAGCGTGAATCCAAAATTCCTTTACCAAAATAGGGAATGTTGGACCCACCAGTCTGTCAAAATATTTTTCCCAGCCTTGAGCTTTAACATCTTCAGAGAGATCAAACCCATTCTTCTGAAGACTGTTGAAATCCACTATCAATTCTGACAGAACCTCTAGATTTTTGATTGGAGTGAGAAGCGTTCTGTGGGGTTCTTCGAATTGTTCAGTGGAGTCTGATTTCTGAGAGCTTGAAGTAGGAATGCTGGAGGAAGCCATGTTCACACGAAGGTTTTTGTGAATAAAATGAAAGGATTTTTTGAGAAAGTATGTAAATTGAAATCAGTAAGTTTGAGAGAAAATGAAAGTGAAGGTAAAAGAGTGTAAATGGTGTGAAGTGTGTTTAAATAGATTTCTAAACAATTTTGAAAACATAAACGGCAAGAGAGAGAGAAATTAATAATGATTATTAGCATTTAATGATAGCTGATTTTAGGGGATTCAGAAAGATATTTGGAATGGTTACCCATGACATGTGTCTCAATGCATCCAATCAGCGCTTTTGCCTTTTCAGAAACGTGAACGCGTGTTTAGCCTCAGAAAATAGCTGATGACTGGATGACACTTATTTGCTTGAGTTAACAACACATTTCTATCCTTGAAATGAAACGCTCAGATCTTCATGGATAGATTCTGATACAATCTGTACTTCTAAAGATCTGAAGGAAGATTGATCAGTAGTTCACAGAAAAATAAACAAAGTTCTGAAGGTTAAGATATGGAATCAAAACAATTTTATTCTGGGCAGAGCTTCATGCTGAGATGTTTCAGAATGAAGTTGAACCTATCTTCAGAAAGAGGTTTTGTAAAGATATCAGCCCATTGATGGTCTGTGTTAATAAATTTTAAATTTAAAATCCCTTTCTGAATATAGTCCCTAATAAAATGATGTTTTATTTCTATATGCTTAGCCCTAGATTGTAAAATAGGATTTTTACTAAGACAAATAGTAGAAGTATTGTCATAGAGGATATGAATGTTACTCTCAAATATCTGGAAGTCCTCAAGTTGACTTTTCATCCAGAGCATTTGTGTGCTGCATCTAGCTGCTGCTATGTATTCAGCTTTTACTGTTGATAGAGCAATTGTGGATTGTCTTTTGCTGGAACATGAGATCAGATTTTCTCCTAGAAACTGGCAGCTTCCAGAAGTACTTTTATGTTCTACTCTGTCTCCAGTGAAATCAACATCACAGTAACCTACTAAGCTGTAATCACTTGATTTTCTATAAAACAAATGCAGATTAGTAGTACCTTTCAGATACTTGAAAATTCCCTTAACTGCTGTTAAGTGAGATTCTCTAGGATCTGTTTGGAATCTAGCACAAATGCAAACACTGAATAAAATGTCAGGCCTTGAAGCCGTCAGATATAGAAGAGAACCAATCATACCTCTGTAGACCTTCTGTTCTACCTTTTTAATTACTTCTTCTCTTTCCAGAATGCACGTGGGATGCATTGGAATCTTTGATGGCTTACATTCTGATAGATCAAATTTCTTCAGAAGTTCTCTGACATATTTGCTCTGATGAATGTAAGTTCCTTCTGGGGTTTGATTGATCTGAATACCCAAAAAGAATTTTAGTTCCCCCATTAGGCTCATCTCAAATTCTGCCTGCATACACTTCGCAAACTTTCTTCCTAGAGAGGGTTTAGTAAGACTGTTCCATGAACAATTTTACATGGGTCAAACCAAGATAAGTCTAAAAGAATTGGCTAGTGTAAAAAGAAGGTTCACTGAGCCAATTGATGAATACCTAAATAGATTTCGACTACTCAAAGCCAGATGCTTTACCCAAGTACCTGAGCATGAATTAGTTGAAATAGCAGCAGGTGGCCTGGATTATTCGATTAGGAAAAAGTTGGATACACAATACCTAAGAGACATAGCCCAACTTGCTGATAGGGTTCAACAAGTAGAACGCCTTAAGGCTGAAAAGGCCAAAAATACTAAAACTCTTAGACGAGAAAGGGTAGCTTATGTCGAAATGGATGATGATGATCCAGAGGCATACAGTGATCCTGTAGATATCGAAGAAGGCAAAATCGATCTAGCTGAATTAAAAAATGGACCACCATATGCTTGTAAATTGTTGGTGCCATCAAATGGAAAAAATCCTGTGGAACCTGAGAAAAGCAGTGATAAATTTCCTAAGAAAACTTATAGTTTCGACATATCCAAGTGTGACGAAATATTCGATCTATTAGTTAAAGATGGACAGATGATAGTTCCCCCAGGGGCCAAATTGCCTCCTTTAGAACAGAGAAAGAAAAGAGGTTTTTGTAAATATCATTATTTTTTAGGACATAAGACCTCACAGTGTTTCCTTTTCAGGGATCTCGTTCAACAGGCACTGAATGAAGGAAGGCTGAAATTTGCTGATAAACCAGCAATGAAAATCGACACCAACCCACTACAAGCAGAAGCTCATTATGTCGAACCAGTTGGCATTCATATGGTAGAAGTGTCTGAAGATTTCATCACCAAACCCATCTTCGGAAGTTTCACTGGGAACATCTCCAGGAAAACAACCGAAGGGGTGAGAAAGGCTACTGAAGGCCTGGATTCGAAAAAAGAAGTTGACCAAGCGTCAAACGAAAAGGCTGTTGTTGGCCTGAAATTGATCAAAGGAGTTACCGAAAGCTCCAGCAAAAGAACCATCACAGGTTCTTATTTGGATGCTGCAAAGGGTTCGACAAAAGCCTTGGAGACCAAAATGCAGAAGATGAACCTGACTGCCAAAAGCAACCTGCAGGTTAATATGGTCGAAGTCTCTGGAGCTAGAGTTTCAGAGGAAACCTTTCGACAAGAGGAGGTAAACAAAACTGCATTCCCAAAGGAGGATGAAAATTTGGCATATTTTTTGCATAGATGTCAAAAGAAGAAATAAGAGGTTATGATATGCCCCAGGTGTAGCTCTATTTTTGATAAAAAGGCCGCTGAACACATACAGGTGATGCGGGCTGTAAAAGCAAAACAGGGTACCAATGCCCAACAAAGAATGGGTCCAGAAATTCGATTTGACCCCAGAAGGGGACATCAACAAAGACCCATGACTCAAGAAAGGAGGCCACAAACTTTTTGGCCTCCAACTAATGTGCCTACTGATACCTGGCTAAACACCATGGGAAGAAAACGGCCAAATGAAGAAAAGTGGCAGACATTCGACGTACCTAGAGGTTCCTCTCTAGATTACAAAAAGGAATACCATGCCTCTGCATCGAACAAAATGACCCATGTGTCGAGCATCTATAAAGGAAAGAATCATATGTCTCGTTCACAATGGAGGAGGTTTCAAAGACGGCGAAAAGCTGAGAAAGAGGCGGCTGGGCCCCATCCAGAAGTTAGCACCAATGTGCAGAAAAGACAAAGGAAACCTCTGGAGAGAAATCCTATGCCCTGGGAGGAAGAGTGTGGGTCGAATAATGATGACTCCGACTCTAGTGACAGTTTGGACATCATGGTGAATGTCATATCTGTGCTGCCCAAAGAATATAACTGAGAGGTCGAAGTCGAAGAGACTGACCTAATGGTTGAACAAGAACTGGCTAGACATAAGCCAGTATGTTATTATATAATGAACAATGGATGGGTGGAAGAACAAAACGCATTCTTTGAACCCCCAACTGAGGCAATGAAGAGCCATCTGAAACCACTGTTCATTAGAGCTAAAGTTGGGGAGGTAACCATAAACAAAATTCTGGTTGATTGTGGGGCAACCATTAATATCATACCACAATTTATGCTGGAAAAGTTAGGCAAAGTAGACGCCGACATAAAGCCACACAACATGGTCTTATCCAACTATGAAGGGGGCATTGGCACCACAATGGGTGTCATTCAAATCGACCTCAAGGTGGGCTCAATCCTTCGACCCACCATGTTCATGGTTATTTCAGCAAAGCCCAACTACAATCTACTCCTTGGTCGAGAGTGGATACATGGCATTGGAGCAGTGCCATCTTCGATGCACCAAAGGGTCATAATATGGGGCCCATATGGCATTGTCGAGAACATTGAAGCAGACCAGAGTTACTACCTGGGTGAAATAAATAGTGTCGGAAATAATGATTTCGACAGGAATTTGGCTCATATAGGGCCTTATAACCCACCAGAGTTTGATTTAACTCCAACTCCAAATGCGTTCTGCTCTCTATACCTGCACTCTGATTATGGTTTCCAGTGGGATAGAGAAGATTTATCCAACATAGACTTTGGAGGAATCAGCGATATATGGCCAACAGGCTGGGGCAGCGAATTTGATAATGATGAATGAGTCATCAACTCTCCAAAAGATTTCGGCCTATGTGGCCGAAAGGAGAATGATAGCGGCTTTAGAGGATGAAGTTAAATATGTGGCTTCCAAGGCCAATGAACAGGTTATGTCTAAGACAAGACCTGGGAAAGACTTCGATCCTGAGCCTCCCGACTTGGGAACGGAAGACTTTGTAGACCAGAGGTTAGACGCCATTTATGACGACGAACCTCTTGGTTTCGAAAAGGACCCGCTGGCACACAATGTCAGAATGTTGGCCCAAGATCCTCTAGAAGAGGTAAATCTAGGCGAAGGTCCTGTGAACATGCCCACATACATAAGCGCAAAGATGGATCCAGGACTCGAGGTTGAAATGATTGAATTACTGAAAGAGTTCAAGGATTGCTTCGCGTGGGACTATGATGAGATGCCTGGTCTCGGCAGAGGATTGGTCGAGCTGCAGTTACCAATAAAGCCTGGAAAGAAACCCATCAAGAAGACGCCAAGACGGTTTGCACCAGAGATTTTATCAAAAATCAAAACGGAAGTCGAAAGGCTGCTGAGGTGCAAGTTCATTAGAACAACCAGGTATGTCGAATGGATTGCAAATATTGTACCTGTTATAAAGAAAAATGGTACCTTGAGGGTGTGCATTGATTTCAGAGATCTCAATGCTGCGACCCCCAAAGACGAATATCCAATGCCAGTGGTGGAAATGCTTGTGGATTCTGCCGCTAGGTTCGAATACATGAGTATGCTGGATGGCTACTCTGGATACAATCAAATCTTCATTGCTGAAGAAGATGTATCGAAGACGGCCTTTTGTTTCCCTGGGGCTTTAGGCATCTATGAATGGGTAGTGATGCCTTTTGGCCTAAAAAATGCAGGGGCAACGTATCAAAGAGCCATGAATTAGATCTTCCATGACTTTATTGACACTTTCATGCAAATTTATATTGATGATATTGTTGTCAAATCTATTTTAGTGAAGGCTCATATGGGCCATCTTCGATAATCCTTTGAGAGGATGAGACAGTATGGCTTGAAGATGAATCCTCTGAAATGTGCTTTTGGTGTAATAGCGGGAGATTTCTTAGGTTTTGTGGTCCACAAGAAAGGTATCGAGATAAATAAAAATAAGACCAAAGCTATCTTGCAAGACAAAGCACCAACTAACAAAAAGGAATTGCAATCCCTACTTGGGAAAATAAATTTCCTAAGGAGATTTATATCCAACCTTAGTGGGAAAACGCACGCCTTTTCACCATTACTTCGACTCAACAAAGGAGGATTTGAATGGAAGGAAGAACATCAAGAGGCCTTCGACAAAATCAAAGAGTACCTCACTAAACCACCTATTCTGGTGCCTCCTTGTTGAAGTAGAAGTATGAGGCTGTACATAGTTGCGTCAGATAAGACTTTAGGGAGCATGCTTGCTTAGGAGGACGAAAGCCCCAATATACTACCTCAGTAGAGTTTTAAATGATGCAGAAACTAGATATAACGAAGTTGAAAAACTGTGTTTATGTCTATATTTTTCATGTACAAAACTTAAGCAATATATAAAGCCAGTTAATATTTATGTCTCGTCTCATTTTGACGTTTTCAAGTATATGTTGTCAAGACCCATTCTGCATAGTAGAGTTGGCAAGTGGGCACTTGCATTGACTGAATATTCATTAAATTTCATGCCTCTTAAAGCTATAAAAGGCCAAGTGGTTGCAGACTTTATAGTCGACCACTCTGTACAAGAAAGATCACTAAATTATTTGGAGATCGAACCATGGAAACTCTACTTCAATGGATCTCGTTACAAAGATGGAGTCGGAGTCAGAGTCCTTATTATTTCTCCCAATAAAATTCCAACAACATTTAAGTACAAAATAGATGGAGATTGTTCGAATAATGAGGCTGAATATGAAGCATTATTATAGGCCTTGAAATTTTGTTGGAATTGGGGGCAACTCGAGTAGAAATAATGGGAGATTCGGAGTTAGTCCTAAAACAAATTACGAAAGAATATAAATGCATAAAAGAAAACCTTATTATTTATTTCGTAATAGCCAGACGGTTGTTAAAAAATTTTGAGGCCGTTAACATTCGACACATACCCAGATTAGAAAATCAAGCAGCCAACGATTTGGCACAAATTGCTTCTGGGTATAAAGTTTCGAAAGAGAGGCTGAAACAGGAAGTGGAAGTTAGAGGGAGAGTAACTTCCACCAAATTATTTCCATCAGACTTGAAGACCACAAAGTTGGGGTATACTGATCAGGAGAATTTTGAAATATCGTTCATAAAAAATCTAACAGAGCAGGATTGGAGAAAGTCTGTAGTGGATTATTTACAAAATCCAGCAGCTTCGACAGAACGAAAGACAAAGTACAGAGCACTGAGTTATGTGTTGATGGGAAACAAACTATTTAAGAAAATTCCAAAAGGTGTACTCTTGAAATTCTTAAGTGAAACAGAGGCGTATGTGGCCCTTTCTACCACACACGCTGGGGCATGTGGAGCACACCAAGTAGGCCAAAAAATGAAATGGTTATTGTTTCGACAAGGCTTATATTGGCCTATTATGCTAAAAGATTGTGTTGAGTTTGACAAAGGATGCCAAGAATGCCAAAAACATACAGGCATTCAACATGTGCCAGCAAATGAGCTTCACTCAATTGTGAAACCTTGGCCTTTTAGAGGATGGGCTTTGGATCTCATTGGAGAGATTCGACCAGCGTCTTCTAAAGGTCAGAAGTATATATTGGTGGGCATTGATTATTTTACTAAATGGATCGAAGTGATTCCTTTAATCAATGTAGACCAAGAGAATGTCATTGAATTCAATCAAAAGCACATCATTTACAGGTTTGGGATCCCTGAGACAATAACTACAGACCAGGGATCAATCTTCACTGGTCAAAAAATGAAAGATTTCGCTGCAGAAGTGGGGTTTAAACTATTGACGTCTACGCCTTATTATGCACAAGCTAATGGTCAGGTCGAAGCAGCAAACAAAGTGGTGATCAGTTTAATAAAGAAACATGTAGGAAAGAAACCTAGAAACTAGCACAAAACACTAGATCAAGTCCTGTGGGCATGTCGAACGTGTCCCAAAGAAGCTACAGGGACAACACCATTTCGCCTAACCTATGGTCATGATGCGGTGTTACCAGTGGAAATCCACTTGCAAGCGACGAGGATTCAAATACATCACGAGATCCCTTCCAAAGTCTATTGGAACATGATGTTGGATGAGCTAGTAGACTTAGACGAAGAAAGGTTGAAAGCTTTAGACCTTTTGAGACTACAAAAGAAGCGAGTCGAGAAATCCTACAATCAAAGGGTAAAATCCAAGACATTTCAGCCTAAAAATCTAGTTTGGAAAGTAATAGTCCCAATGGATCGGAAGGATCGAAGCTTGGGAAAATGGTCCCCTAAGTGGGAAGGGCCTTTTAAGATTGTGCAGGCTTTCTCAGGTGGAGCCTATGAGATCGAAGAGTTAAGTGGAGATCGAAGACTCTTGAAGGTAAATGGTAAGTACTTAAAAACGTATAGACCTACGCTTCAAGAGATAAAAATAAATAATATATAATCACTAATTATAAAGAATGCCAAAATGGAAACTTGAATGATTTTCATTAAAGAGGCCAAAATGGCTTTGAAATTGTTACAGAAAGTGATTACATAATAAAGAGGAACAAGATTCAGAAGGGAAGATTAGCTTTAATCTGGAGGTACTTGATCCGTTGCAACTCGAGCCTTCGATCACAGAGAGCTTTTGATTAGTGAAGGGTTTCGAGCTTGGCATCCAGAGATTGAGCTCGATCAACATATCTTAATCCTTCAGCCAATTCTTCTTGGCTTTCTAACCCAGTGTTCACAGCAAGAAGCTCCTCTTTCTTTTTGTCGTTGGCAGTGAGTTTTGCTTCCAACTCTGCAATCTGTGCTCTCAACTGAACACTGTTTTGATCAATTTCCTCGACTTCCTTTTGCCTAGCCTCCTGAGCCTTTGACAAGTCCTTTACTCTAGAAGTGGATTCAGTGGCAGCATGCCAGGAAGCAGCCACTTGGCCATTGGCTTCCTCAATATCAAGATTAATGAGTCTTTGACGATTGAAGTCTGCTGATACTTGCTCGACAATAGAAAGTAAATCCAGGATTACACTGGCTACATCTGGAGGGGCAACAAGAAGATCGATAGCTTTCAAGATAGTCTTCAGATAGGAAGGCGCTGCTGGTTCCCCCTCTAAAGTTAACATCAAATCTCTTTTAAATATTTATGCTTTTAACCTTTTGAAGAGCTTCGTTGAGAGGGGAAGTCGAGGTACTGCCAGATGCAGTCGAGGTACTGCCAGATGTAGTCGAGGCGCTACGGTCAGAGGAGCTCTCTTGACCCTCCAAGATTGAAGTCAAATAACCTAACGGATCTTATTGCTTCAGTAAAGCCAAATCCTTTTTGGTTCTGGACCCCGTCGAAGGGATGCTTGCGTTGGCTGCAATAACCACGTTAGGTACTTGAGTAGGAATCGCCTCAGTACCTGGAGGATTTTGGTTTCCTTCAGCAAGAGCTTCGTCCCCCTCAGCTTCTGGAATCTCCCCATGTTCCCTCTCTGTCTCAACTTCGACCATAGGAATCCTAACCTCCTCTTGATTTCCTTCAGCTTCTTCTTCATCAGCCTCTTCTATGGTTTCATGCTGGGGTTCAGAAGTCTGATTCACCTCGTCAGCTGAACTCACGAAAGAGTCTTTTGCTGAAGAAGGTCTGTAGGTAGGAATCCCGTCACTATTCAAGCAAGTGGTCGAGTCCTAGACATGAGTAGTATTTCGTGTCAAAGTGCCAGCAGTGTCCTAAAAAATAGAAAGAGTTTGTTGCTTTTAAAAGCGTCACAAAGTAAGAGAGAGTGAGAAGTACATAACAAGCAGTCGAGGTAGATACCTGTACTGGAATTTCAGCACCAGGACTAGAATTGTCACTTTCACTAGGATTATTTAATCTGGCGATCATCTCCTGTTCAGTGGGTTCATTGATGATGACAAGAGGTAGCCTCCCCGCCGTAGTTTCAATCCTGATTTTTGGACGGGTTTCGACAGCAGGAGTTGGTTTTTTCAATCTTCGTCTCTACAAAGGAACAGGTGGAGACTCCTCTTCCTCATCGCTAGAGATTTGGATCTCTTGAACCTTCCGATTTTTGGGGGTTGATTTCTAAGCATATAGAAAACCAAGTCGAGAAGATCAATAACTACGTCAGATAAAACTAAGGGTAAAAAAGGAAAGGTAAGTACCTTAGGAGAGGGATTGATGGCAGAGTCTCCCCCTTTTGTACTCTCAGTGGTTTTCTTCGAGGCAACCCGCTTGACAGCTAAACGAAAGGCAAAACAGATATGGTTAGTTAGGAGTTGATAAAACAAATCTAAAACAAAGGGATGGAAAAAGGAATACCTTTTTTGACTCTATCGAGAACCAGCTTGAATGCCTCACGCAGATGGTGGGCGAAGTCCTTCTCGTCGAAGAACTCTTCCTCATAATAATGTCTCCACCGCGTCTCATAAATGGTAGATTTCAGAAAATGAAGGTTAAAATTGAACAGGGTCGGTGTAGTTTGACCAGAATACCTACCAATATGCTTGGTAGCGGCATCCTCTGAGTAATCTACATTATAAAAGAGTAGCAGTTTCTCTCGAGGGTATATAGGCGAAGGAAGCGATTGAGCAATGCCAAACTGTCAAGAGACAAGATTGGGTTGATAGGCAATCAAGCTCAATTGGTTCTTCGAGCTCTTAAATCTTAAAGGCATGATCCTAGGGCGGAGAAACGCTTCCCACATGCTCACAAACTCATCAACCACGTCATCTTCTTCTGAAGGATATGGTCTAGTAAACCATTCTGGGCCAACTTTTTGACTGGCAAAAGGAGCCATAGTCGAATCAAAGCTTTTTCGCTCCACAAACATCATTACGAAGCTTGTAAAGGCTTTTTGAAACTGTTAGCCTTCATCAGTGGGAGTTAGCAATGCCAACCTGGTGCCTTCGACTCTCCTGTTTGAAATTTCAGGAGCTTCTTCATTGATCTTGTTCTTTTGAGGGAGGAAGGATTCGAAGGTGGCGTTAAGCCACAATTGCAGAAGCCAGAAGGGACCAGATAGCAGCAAACTTCCTCTGTCTCCCAGAACCTTAAGTTGAGTCACACCATTACTGATGGACTCATATAAGTTGGCTAGAATCAATTCGGCCAAGCAAAGAGGGTATTTGTGATGGAGCTGTGTTGCAAGCGTCAACATCTTTTTCGTCATCTGTAGTGATTTAGTGCAGAAAACGAATCGAGACATCCACATGGCCAAGAAGGCTATGTGTTCCACCTCCGACACAGTATTTGAAGCCTTGTCATGAAATTGGTTTAGGAAAGTGGTATAAGTAGGTTTGGTAGCAGCAAACCCAATGGGATCCTCAGACAGGTCTTCAGGGTCGAAATAGTCACCAGTGGGTCGAAGACCAGTAATGGCAGCTATGTCGAACAAGGTAGGGGTCACCATCCCACAAGGAAGATGAAAGGTGAAATGTGCACTGTCCCAAAAGTACAATGAGGATACCAGCATAAGGGGGTAATAAGGTAACCCTGTCTTCGACAGCATCACTAAGTCATAGATGCCCATCTCCTTCCAGATAGAAGCTTTCACCCTCTCAATTTTATTCAGCCAGTCGGGGTATTCAGAAGAAAGGTTAGGGCTTGATCGAAAGATGTGATTCCCTTTATTCATGAACTGGAGGTTGATATCATCAGCCGTTTGAGGATGTTGCTGGTTAGCCGGTGTAGCATCTTTAGCATCTGCCCTAGGTTTTTTGGCACAACCTATGGGTTTAAGCCTTGGATGTGTAGGGAAAAGGCACTGTTTTTTAAGGGATTTTCAGCACATGAAGATAATGGGCCGGACAGAGCATACATCTTTCTGCCATATCTGACGAGAATAAGGAGTTGAGAATCATAGGCTTCTCGCCCTTCTCCCATAGGTTCAACAACGTACCTGTTAGTCGAGGAAGAAGTAGGGTTGATAGAAAAAATCTCTGGTGGTTTCTGAACCTCATTGGCATTCTTTGGTTGTGGATTGTTTGGGGCATTAGAGAGAAAGGCCATTGGTAAATACTTGAGAGAAAGAGCGAAGGTGACAATACAGTGTTGTGAGAATGCAAGGAGTTTGGAAAGGCTGAGAATGATAAAAGTTCTAAATATAGAAGTTTGGAAGTATTTATAGCCTTTAGAAGTGGGAAATGTCTCGTCAAAAGCATTTAATGTTTTGCAGGTAGTGGGGCACGTGGCGAGGCAGGAAACGATTACCGTGCAGGCGTTGGGAAATGTTGGGACATGCTTGCCTAGATTATAGGAACGAGGCTATCATGGCAAGCGTGGTAACGACAGTTTTGAAGAGACATTTTGGAAAAAAAGTAATGATGGTTTTATCAAATATAGTAGCTGTTGGAAGGAGAAAGGTACACGTCAAAGCCTGGTGGACAACTGGTAAGACAGGTGTCGAATGGGAAGTTCAAAGAATGGCTATTTCTTTGGGTGTCGAAATAGACATTCTTGGGGGGCAATTTGTTGGCTCCCAAATTCGACATTTGCTATATTTGGACTCTTTGACCAAACAATTGGAAATGAACTACACCAGAGATGTAATTCGACGCATGAGATAAATTAAGGATAGGATCCAAGGTATATTAAGAAAGCTTCGACCAAATGTCCATTCGACCGAGGCAGATGTAGGTTGTTTCGACTGAAGGGAAGTGTTCGCGCCTTGGCACATGGGATGAAGGCCATTTTTGAAATTTGAATTATTGGAGGGAAAGGTGGTTTTTATCAGCGCCTAAAGGAAGGAAACGTGGCAAAAGGCTATGGGTCGAGAGGCATGCAGGAGACACTTGTCTTCATCCTAGCGCAGAATGTCCCCTCGACGATTACCTATTTTTAGTATAAATTAAGAAGTTTGTATAATTTTTAGTGTGTGCAAAGTATCTCAAATATTATCCAAGTAACTACTGCGTGAGAAAGGATAAAAAGCAGAGCAATGTACGTTAGAAACACCTTTTTTACTTAATAAAAGTCTTTTCACTTTACTTTACCATTATCTTGCAAAGTTATCTTTTACTTCTTTTTACTTCTTTTACTTGCATTTTTATGTTTTCATTTACTGTTCAACAATCTTAAACATCTCTCCCCTGGGTCGAACGTGCGTTCTTCCTTCTCACTCATTTTACATAAAGATTAGCATATGTTCTGGGATTAGTTTGGTCGATCCCGTAAGCAAACCAAAAACTTACCTTTTTTGGAGACCAGCGGTTGTTTACCAAAAACAACGATAAACAGCTGCCCTGCATCAAACTTGCACTAAAATGGCAAAGAAAATAGAACTGCAGCAAGAAAGTGTTAAAACCACATCCAAATATGTTCAAAACCTCAACCAATTTCTCCCCCACTTTTCCACGTTTGTTTCATTATAAGAAGGGCCATTTGTTACATTGAAAAGGGGGATTTTTGAGAGAACACAACCAGCATAAAAACCGAGAGGGGGAACACGTTTTGAAAAAGAGTGATTTTATACAGCCACGAAGAAAAGCAAGAAAAACACATCCAACAAAAGGTGTGAGAGAACACACAACCAGCATAAAAAATCGAAAGAGAGTAATTTTACCAAGCCAAAAAACCAGAAAGAAGAGAGATTACTAGCTATACATACAGCCAGCCAAACCCCTACACAAAGATGATCTCACTCTCCATATTTCCTTTTTGTCAAACCTTACCAGTACAACAATAGCTAGCTGCCCTTATCATAACCACAATTTCACATAAACTGAAACGACATACAAGCAGTCAACAAACCTTCAATAGAAGAAGAACCTCGTTCATATTCAAAATGGCCAAGAATCAGAATTTCAGCAAAGGGAGAAGGAACTAAAGTGCGCACCTCTAGTTTTTCTTGTTAACTTTATCATCGGCAGCCGAATCATTGGGCTAGCTCCAAGTAAGTTCTTTTATTTTCAAGTGTGTGATTAGGGGTTTTTCTATGGTTGTTGTCAATTTACTTGTTTTCTGTTTGAGTCTTGAACCAAGGTTGTGAGAGAGTGTTAGGCCATCGTCGTTGGTATACGAGAGAGTAAGAACCTGTGAGAAAGTCATAAGAAGTAATAGAAAGAACAAAAGTTGTTAAAACTTTAAAACAGAGCTATAAAAAAGGATGCACAAGAAAACTTCACAAAAAAACTCTGATAGATTCACAAAAAAAAAGCCATTGAAAACACAGAAAATTCACCACAGCCACATAGAAAAAAACTCAGAATAAAACTCAGAATAAAAAAAAAACTCTCTCACCTCTGTGCGTTATTCTCTCCCTAAAATCTATGCAACCGTCATCAATATTCATCCTCCCCATCATCATCAACAATATTCATTCTACTATTTCATCAATAACCTTCAAATATCTTCATTGGCATCAACAACCTTCCACACTCTATGCATCCATCAAAACTGCAAAAAATGAAAACAACAAAATCGTTCATCAATCACAATAATAACAATCAATGTGTTCAAGCCACAACAAAATGAAAATGCATCCAAAAGGAGAAGCTCGAAGTCGTAACTGAGATGAAGGTGCTAAGAAAGAACACGCGAGAACAGTGAAGATGAAGGTGAATGCTTGAAGCATAAACGGAAGTGAAGGCGATAACCTTGAGACCGCGACTAAAACACAGTAGAATTCAAAGCAATTGAAGCAGAGATGAGATAGTGAGAAGAGCGACGATGCTTGGAACACGAAGGAAGAGGTGGTGGCAGGTGAATTGATCGCGACGATGTTGTACGGTGTTCGATCGAAGAAGGAAGAGATGAGAGTGGATGTGATGATGTGCGCCGCCATTGATAAGAAGAAGGACGGTGAAGTAGGCGGACCTCCGCTGTAACTTGAAGGAGGGAGTTTGTGTTTGAGAAGTTGAATGGTCGTACTTGTGAACCCTAAGATGCTAAACGCCTTGTATAAAGAAAAACAACATTGTGAACCTCTATTAAATGGGTCGGACCACGTACACTTTGCCTAAGCCCATTTTTTTAACCACATTGAAGGCTTATCCAAAGAAAAAAAATAAATCCTTCATGGATCAAGATTTGTTGGGACCTTGATGTTTATCTTAATTCTCAAGCCCAATCTGAAATTTCTCACCATGATAATTATGTTTGCACCCGCCATTTTTGCTCTAGTCTTAGTTCTATTTTCTTAGTTTTATTTGTTTTTCCAAATAGTTTAGCTAGTAAAATTAATTAAACAGTCATGCCTTTTTTTATTAGATAATTTTTTTAATTAGTTTAACTTTTAAATTAATATTAGTAACTTTGTGAATTCTAATTCTGTTTTACTTTAGTTAACATTTTTTATCTTGTTTAATCATATTTCTTTACTTGACAAAAATCCCAAAAAAACATTTGTTATGTATTTTTGTTACTTTTGTTTTGTTCGGTTGACTTGATTAATTCTTTATAACATGTTCTCTTAAGTGATTACATGAAGCATTTAAATTCATTTTGACTGTTTTTGTGTTGAATTAGACTTTAGAATCAACCTAGGCATGATGACTAATTAGGTTAGAAATTTCCCTTTCGAACATTCAAATTTAGGTCCCTTTGTACATAACAATATTAGGGTAGACTTCCCCTTTTACTTTTCTTTTGTAATTAAAATTAAAACTTAACATTCACAAATCAAAATTCCAAAAACATTTAATCACTACTTGAATTTATTTTAAAACTCGCAAAACACTCAACAAATCAAAACTTCCCCAAAAGGGCATGTTATCTCCATTCTACCGCGATACCGGTCGTGCCTCTTTCCAGAACGCGTGCGTTAATGTTGCCCATTAAAAAACATAAACAAATAAACCATTTTCTAGAGGAACTACGGTGTTATGATTCCTTCATTGGATACGTAGGCAAAGGGTCGCGAAACCCTAACGAACGCAATAATAAAAATACATTCATCTCCCCCTTAAGCAAGTATAGTTTTAGATAAACACGTTGTGATCGGTGGGAATGAGAACTGACTGTTTTTGGAATGCTGGTTCGCGTTTTGCATTTGTTTTCGCAAAATGTCGCGGTGAGCAAGAGTCGCCACCGTCTTTTATTTTATCCAACAAGGAAAGGACAAAAGCACAGAAAAATTCCTTTTTGAGATATTTCTCGGGTTCGGGAGGTAGATTATAGAAAGGGAATGTGTTAGCACCCTTTCTATCTGTGGCTATCCACGGGCTCTTAGGTACTTGCTCATTGTGTTTTCAAAATTTGCTTTTCTTTGTGTTTGTGGGTTTGAAAGATTTTTTTGTTTTGAAATGGGTGTAAGTGTGAAAAGTTTTTGTTTTTGAAAGAGCAAGTATCTAAGAACCATCTACCTACTCGAAAAAGGAATTAATCTGTGCTAATTTCCTTTAGACAATGCTATCCCACTATTGAGGAGTAGGTAGCACCGTCGTTGGAGGTTAAGGGTCAATTCGATTAAGGGACGTGTGGTCACTAAAGCAATGTTAGGACGCCTTAGCGGTAACCCTAATGTTTTAGATCATTTTATCCGAGGCAACCGTTTCGAGGCAACTTATGATCTTTGGACAAGAGGGAGACCTCTAAAACTTCCTATACTCAATGACCACATTCGAAGGCAACCAAGTGAGGTGTATCCTAAGAGTGGCATGTGCAAGTGTGTTAGTTCGGTTAATTTTATCTGTACATGTCATGGGTGAGCTATGTTGATTTTAAGTTCATACATTTGATCTTGTCATGCATTCCCTATTATCAAACATCTAACAATTAATAGTTTCGGAATTTAAATTGCGGAAATTTAATCTAAACTATTACAAGGCGTCGGGTATTTACATCGCCAAAAACAAAACCTTTAATTTAAATTGTGGAAAGTAAAATAAAGCGATAAATAATTAAAGTCCTAATTAACAGCTATTACATAACGGAAGAAATTACAATATTGGATAAAACGATACGCGTGCGAGAAATTAAATCGGGCGAGTTTTTAGGGTTTTGACCCTTTTTTGAAAGAAAGCATGTTTTTTTTTAATTTAGAATGACATTAAATTAGGTCAAAATTAATTAATTAATTAATTAAAATATTTTTGGGTTTTTGAATATTTAAAGGAATAAAATAAATTAATTAAAGTTAGTAAAACCTAATTCTACATTAATTTTAATTTATTGCAAAAATGTTAAAATTATACTTAATTAAAACTAAGTCAATTAAATTATTATTTATTTATAAAAATAAAAGTGATGAATTAATTTAATAAAATAAAACATATTTTTGTGATTTCTGATTTTATGAGGAAAAATTAATTGGTTAGTGTAAATAATAATAATAATTAATAAAGCAATTAAATAAAAAAAAGAAATATGAAAAGAAAAGAAATAAACCAAATGGTGGGTTTGGGCCCAAAATCAGGAGGTGGATCTGGAAATTGTTTGGCCCATTTGTAGCAAGCCTCAATGACTTTTCTAGATCCCACGTGACACGTTGACTTGGGAGTATGGTGAGTCTTCAATCATGGCCCTTAGATTTGGCCTGCAGGCCATCTGGCGCTTGAGATCTAGAGGTCCATGGTAAGCCATAATTGATGAAGCACGCTGCATCGCCTGTAAGAAAAATGCAAACAAATATATTGGCCGACTTGGGATTCGAACCCAGGTCCCATTGGACTATGCACGCCTTCCACTACCACTCAACCAATATGTTCAATTTGTTATTACAATAGATAAATAATATTATAAAAAGAAAACGAATAATATACTGGAAATTAAAAACGCGCGAGATTTGGTTTGAATGGGCCAATCAGACATGAACACGTCTTCATCTTCTCCAATGGCCCTGGTTTTTTTCCTGCGGATTTGAGTCCGTAGTAAAATCCCTAGCTTCCTTCTAAAATCATCTGTAGGCCATGGAAATGAGTTTTAAGAACATCATCATGCTCGTCTCTTTCCACTGATCTTATTTATGCCAATGGTTTGTTCCAATTTTCCCTGAAATCAAAATGCCTAAAAAACAAGAAACAAAACCCTAGCTTCGGGCATGGTTGTACAGGCTACCAAAACAAAATCAAATAATGTAGAAACATTCTAAATGGAACGATAAACACAAATATGCAGAGATTTTGGCAAAAGAATGCAAGAATCAGAGGATATGAATTCGTGTACAAGGCTATGTTCAGGACGACTTACAGCGCGATTCAAGTTGTTTCAAGGCTTGGTTTTGATCCGAATAGCTTAAGTGGATGGAAAACAAGAACACCACATTGAGTTTTGGCCTTGCAAACGCCTCTAGGATGGTTTTCACTTTCTCACTTTTCAAGCTTTTTTTCAAGTTTATTTTTGTGATTTGGGCAGCTTTCTGGTTCTGTTCTCGTGTGCTTCATGTTGTATATAGAAACAATTAGGTTAAATATTGGGCTTCAATCCATGTGAATTGATGATTTGAGATATGATATGATTCCTCCATTAAAGGCTTTCAAGTTCTTTCCAAATCCAAGATTTTATGCATGATATGGCTTGGCACGAATTTGATTGGGTTTATCATGATAATTGAAAGCTGTAATGATCAAAAAGATATCAAGCTATTAAGATTTGGATTTTATTTTGATTTAAATTGATTAAAAATGAATTAAATCAATAAAAATCAAATAAAATAGAAAAATTAATAATTGGTCATGCAATTGAATATAGGACACGTGTGTGGTGTGACAAGATCAAATCAAGTGGAAAAAAGTGGACCCTTTTGTCAAAAATTGGAGTTTTGAGGATAGTTGACTTTTGGCACTTTTGGAAAAATGCCCAACTTCAACAATGCACAACTTCTTCAATTTTGAACTTTTGGAAGTGTTATTTTACTTTTTAGAAACCTTGAGATGTCCTCTAACCAACCCTTTTGGTCTCATCTCATTTTGATATTCCATGCTCAAGTTATAAGCTTTGGCAAAAAAGGTGTTTTTGTTGACTTTTAAAAATGACCTATAATGTCCAAATTTGTAACTTTTTGTGACAACACTTCTTGATATTGGGGTGTGAATATGGATTGTAGGAAATTGCATCCTCTTCAAAATGAGCTTTGGATGGTTCATTTCTCATAAAGTATGATAACGTTATGCTTGGTCAAAGTTGAGTTGACTTTTCCTACAAAACCCTAATTTAGCAACTTTTGAATCTTGATGAATCTTGAGCAATCCTTGATGAATCATGATCAACCCTTGATAAAATGATGAATTATCCTTCAAAATGAGAATGTTGACAAAAAATCTTGAGGTTTGACTGTTTGTAGGTCACAGTTGACTTTTGCCCTAACACAGTCGATTTTTAGACCTCTTGAGCAATTGACTGACCAAACTTCCTCTGCAAGGCTTGAGATTTGACATGGATGAACTTGAGAACATATTAGGACATTGGGGAACAATTGAGATCATTTTGATGTAAATACCTTGATGAAACACAAAACCCTAATTATGAATTGACTGCCTTAGGAGATGATTTGACTGTCCAATTCTTGAGCTATCTTGAGAAACTTGGGAGTTATTCTTGAAATGTATTGGGAAATATGGGAGGGCAAATTTTGGGGTACAACAGTTGCCCCTGTTCAATTTTCTTAAACCTGAGGATATAGATTGGCTTTCGAGCCTTTCGTGATCCGAAGGTGGAAGATAATTGAACACTAGAGTGCCCAGAAATTTGCACTCGCATGGTGTAGTATCAGCATCGTGATGTCGGGAATGGGCTTACAGATGCCATTTAGAGATTGTTGGCAGGAGGATGGGCTTACAGATGCCATCTGTAGGAGTTTCAATCGCATAAGAGATTCCTTAGCAAGAACTTGCATACCTGTTGTTGTAGAAGAGTCCACTAGGGAAGCCTAACTTTTGTTGAGATTGAGGAACTTGCCTGTACTTCAACTGAGAGAATGCCTCGGCTGAGTCTTAAGAACCTGTCCATAATTCAATTAGGGGGAAACATCTTCATCAAGATCTAGGAACTGTTTGGTCTTCAACGTAGTATACCGTTGAAATTAGAGAACTCGTCCACACTATGACGGAGGAAAACATCAAGATCTAGGAACTGACTAGTGCTCAACATAGTATACCGTTGAGGTTATAGCACTCGTCCACACTATGACATAGGGAAACATCTTCATCAAGATCTAGGAACTGTCTGGTCTTCAACGTAGTATACCGTTGAAATTAGAGAACTCGTCCACACTATGACGGAGGAAAACATCAAGATCTAGGAACTGACTAGTGTTCAACGTAGTATACCGTTGAGGTTATAGCACTCGTCCACACTATGACATAGGGAAACCTCTTCATCAAGATCTAGGAACTGTCGGGTCTTCAACGTAGTATACCGTTGAAATTAGAGAACTCGTCCACACTATGACGGAGGAAAACATCAAGATCTAGGAACCAACTAGTGCTCAACGTAGTATACCATTGAGGTTATAGTACTCTTCCACACTATGACGTAGGGAAACATCTTCATCAAGATCTAGGAACTGTCTGGTCTTCAACGTAGTATACCGTTGAAATTAGAGAACTCGTCCACACTATGACGGAGGAAAACATCAAGATCTAGGAACTGACTAGTGCTCAACGTAGTATACCGTTGAGGTTATAGTACTCGTCCACACTATGATGTAGGGAAACATCTTCATCAAGATCTAGGAACTGTCTGGTCTTCAACGTAGTATACCATTGAAATTATAGAACTCGTCCACACTATGACGGAGGAAAACATTAATATCTAGGAACAGACTAGTGCTCAACGTAGTATACCGTTGAGGTTATCGCACTCGTCCACACTATGACGCAGGGAAACATCTTCATCAAGATCTAGGAACTGTCTGGTCTTCAACGTAGTATACCGTTGAAATTAGAGAACTCTTCCACACTATGACGGAGGAAAACATCAAGATCTAGGAACTGACTATTGCTCAACGTAGTATACCGTTGAGGTTATAGCACTTGTCCATACTATGACGTAGGGAAACTGTCGAGATTGAGAACCTTATCTGAAATTCAACCGAGGATAATTCAATTGATATTTAAGAAATGGTCAGGTCTTCGACGTAACTGAGAACTTTAATTGTATCTTTCCTGAAAGGTAAAGGTTAGTCATATGCAATGCATGATATGGATTAGGCAATGATGTTCTCAAAATAAATGAGATTGTATTCGTATGATGCGTATATGCATGTATCATGATGTATGAAAATGTGATGTTTTAGCTGGGGAAAATAAATCCCGGAGCTGCTGGAGAATAGAGTTGAGTTCTTCGTTTCCGCTGGGGATGATGTACGAAGGTGATTGTGAGAATAAACCTGCAGGAGAAAAGAACTCCATTGGGGAATAAACTGATGAAGAGATTACTCCAAGGGGAATTACTCTGTGGGGGAGAGATGTTCTGCTGAGGATTTTAACGATAAACTCTGCTGGGGATTCCGCTGATAAGCTCCGCTGGGGATTTCAATGATAAATTCCGCTGGGGATGGATTACCGTTGCTGGTGATATTGAATCTGTTGAGGATTGAACTCCTGTTTGGGGAAAGAAAGAACTTCGCTGGGGGATGATCTTTCGGTTGCAACTTGCTGGGGATAACCCCTGTTTAGACTTTTGTGGGGATAACCCTCGGAGTTTGGCTGGGAATAATCCTTTGAACCTGGCTGGGGAGATTTATTTTTGTACTCCGTTGGGGGTAAATTTCCAGAGTCTACTGGGGATGATGCTTCATCTCTGTTGGGGAAGCTTTTTTAGACTGTGCTGGGAAAATATTGACTCCACTGGGGTATCTTGCATACTGCCGGGGAACATTCTTATACTCTGTTGAGGAATATTAAGACTGTCGGGGATACTCTTATGCCTGCTGGGGAATATCTTTATACTCCGTGGGGAATATTAAGATCTTCTGGGGATACCAAACCTTTCTAGCGCTGATGGTGGATGAACTCTACTTGGGGAGAGTATTGCTGATTTGTTCATAGTTACAAGTCCCAGCTGGGAGAGCTACTATTATTGTCTTACTCTGCGGGGAGTGAAGGTATCTTAGCCATATTCTTCAGCTGAACCTACCTTGGTACCTGGTGGACAAAGCGACTACACAGTTCGGACAATTCTTATTGCCCCTGCTTCTGATATTACCAGTAATTCATCTTTTGTTTCGCATGTAAATATGTATGAGCAGCAATTAATGTCAAATGCATATATCAAAAATGAACATTGGAAGTTCTTTGCAAAACAAAACAGATAAAGGAAAAAACAGTTTGAAATTTCTTTGAAGATGAATTTGTATTGATTTGAAGTTTGGCCTGTAAATAGGCGTTTTTATACAAGAGGCTGACATCCTAGTAAGAGAACGCCGCCGAACAAATAGAAATTTACACAATTTGTTAAAAGAAAACAAAATAGCTATGTGAATGATCCCACTAGGTTCCAACTCTGCTATTGCCTTTATGTCCTCGGACATCTCATCACTTTGCTACTAGTTGAAGATGAATCAGATTGATTGGTGTCGTCCGAGCTTGATAGTCGATACCGAAGTATGGATGCAAGGTGATCCAATGAGACATAGTGTTATGCTTTGCTCCCTAATTTTTTCCAGGACTGCCCTTTCGGGTTTTCAATCCACCGGGATACCCTTTTTTTTCCCAAGCCGCCTTTTCAGGTTTTCGACTTATCGGGTGTACAAATTTTTTTTATTTTCATCCCTTATTTTTGCCCGAACCCTTTTGGTTCGCCGGGAAGCCCTTATTTTTGCCTAGGCCAGTCAACCTAGCGGGTCTTTGATTATGCATAGTATCTTTTCACTATGTCTGCATTGACGGGGTGAGGAAGGTCGTCACCGTCCATGGTGGTTAGAATCATAGCTCCTCCTGAGAAAATGTTCTTAACCACAAATGGCCCTTCGTAAGTAGGGGTCCACTTGCCCCTGGGATCACCTTGAGGTAGGATAATGCGCTTGATTACCAGATCCCCAACTTGATACTCTTGTCGTCTGACTTTCTTGTTAAATGCCTTGATCATCCGCTTTTGGTACATCTGACCATGGCAAATAGCAGTAAGTCTCTTTTTGATGATTAAGTTCAACTGATCAAGCCGGGTCTAAATCCAGTCATCTTCACTCAAACCTGCATCCTTCATGATTCGAAGAGAGGGTATCTGAACTTCAATAGGCAAGACTGCCTCCATGCCATAAACCAAGGAATAGGGTGTTGCCCCTGTTGACGTCCGTGCTGAGGTACGGTACCCATGAAGAGCAAATGGTAACATCTCGTGCCAGTCTTTGTATGTTACTGTCATCTTCTGTATGATCTTCTTAATGTTTTTATTAGCCGCTTCTACAGCCCCATTCATCTTCGGCCGGTAGGGAGAAGAGTTGTGATGCTGTATCTTGAATTGCTCGTAGAGCTCAGTGATCATTTTGTTATTGAGATTGGTACCATTGTCCGTAATGATCCTCTCTGGTACACCGTATCGACAGATCAGATTGTGCCGAATAAATCGTGCAACAACGTTCTTGGTTACAGTAGCAAAGGAAGCTGCTTCAACCCACTTCCTAAAGTAATCAATTGCTACCAGGATGAAACGATGCCCGTTGGATGCCGTAGGTCTGATCTCTCCGATCATATCAATTCCCCACATTGCAAAAGGCCACGGAGCCGTTAAGACGTTCAGAGGAACTAGAGGTATGTGCACCTTGTCAGCATAAACCTGGCACTTGTGACATGTCCGAGAATGCTGATAATAGTCAGCTTCCATTGTGGACCAATAGTATCTTGCCCGAAGGATTTTCTTTGCCATGGTATGTCCACTGGAATGAGTTCCGAAAGTACCTTCATGTAATTCTGCCATGATCTTTTCTGCTTCATTCTTATCCACACAACGTAGTAAGGTCGAATCATGGTTACACTTGTAAAGAATGCCATTGCTTATGAAGAACTTTTCCGCGAACCTCCTCAGAAACTTTTTGACATTAACAGATGCACCCTCGGGATACTCCTGAGCTTCAAGATACCTTTTCACCTCATGATACCAGGGTTTTTATGTTACCTCTTCAGTCTCAATATCACAGCAATGTGAAGGTTCGTCCAATCTTTCAATAATGATCCGGGGAGCTTTGTTGTCCCAATTGACTTTGAACATAGAAGACATCGTAGCCAACATGTCCGCTAGCTGATTCTCCTCTCTAGGGAAATGTTCAAAGGTTATCTCCTCGAAATGGGGAAGCAACGTCAATACATACTCCTTGTAAGGAATAAGGTTTGGGTGTTTCGTATCCCAATCGCCTTTGATCTGACTGATCACGAGAGCGGAATCTCTGAAGACACTCAGAAACTTAATCCTTAGGTCAATTGCTGCTCGAAGACCCATAATGCATGCTTCATACTCCGACATATTGTTGGTGCAGTTGAAACATAGTCGGGCGGTAAACGGAGTATGACAGCCTTTAGGAGATATGATCACGGCGCCAATTCCATTACCCAAAGCATTTGAAGCTCCATCGAAGTACATAGACCATCGGGATCCTTCCTCAAGTCCTTCATTCGGTCCAGGTGTCTCACAATCAGTTACCAACATGATATTCTCGTCCAGAAATTCAAAGTTCATAGACTGGTAATCATCCACTGCCTGATGTGCCAAATGGTCTGCCAGCACACTTCCCTTGATTTCCTTTTGAGTCGTATACTGGATGTCATACTCAGTTTAGATCATCTGCCATCTTGCTATTCTTCCGGACAAGGCAGGTTTTTCGAAGATATACTTGATTGGATCCATCTTTGATATCAACAGAGTAGTGTGAGTCAACATATACTGTCTCAGCCGGCGAGCAGCCCATACCAAAGCGCAGCAAGTTTTCTCGAGCAGTGAGTATCGGGTCTCACAGTCGGTAAACGTTTTGCTAAGGTAATAAATAGCATACTCTTTTCGGCCAGACTCATCACGCTGACCCAGCACACACCCCATTGAGTTGTCAAGTACTGTCAAGTATAAGATCAGAGGTCTCCCTTCAACTGGTGGCATCAGAATAGGTGGCTCTTGGAGATACTCTTTAATCCTTTCGAAAGCGGCCTGGCATTCATTGTTCCAACATACTACTTGATCTTTCTTCAGCAGCTTGAAGATTGGCTCACAAGTAGCAGTTAGGTGCGAGATGAATCGGGCAATATAATTCAGTCGTCCTAGAAAGCCTCTGACTTCTTTCTCTGTTCTGGGAGCTGGCATCTCATGTATGGCTTTCACTTTTTCCGGATCCACTTGAATACCTTTGTCGCTTACGAAGAAACCCAATAGCTTACCAGATCTCACTCCGAAGGTGCACTTGTTCGGGTTTAACCTTAGCTTGTACAACTTCAGCCTGTCAAACAGCTTCTGCAGATGGTCAAGGTGTTCCTCCTCAGTCTGAGACCTTTCAATCATATCGTCGACGTATACTTCAATCTCATGATGGATCATGTCATGAAACAAAGCAACCAGGGCACGCTGATATGTTGCCCCAGCATTCTTCAGTCCAAAAGGCATGACCTTGTAGCAAAAGGTACCCCACTGAGTAACAAAAGTTGTCTTCTCCATGTCTTCGGGAGCCATTTTAATCTGGTTATAACCGGAGAAGCCATCCATGAAGGAGAAGACCTTGTACTGAGCAGTGTTGTCAACCAGGAGGTCGATATGAGGCAGAGGGAAATCATCCTTGGGGCTTGCCCTGTTCAGATCCCTATAGTCAACACACATCCGAACCTTTCCATCCTTCTTCGGTACAGGAACTACGTTGGCAACCCACTGAGGGTAAGAAGTAATTGCTAGAAAACCAGCGTCGAACTGTTTCATAACTTCAACCTTGATCTTCTCAGACATCTCTGGGCGCATACGGCGAACCTTCTGTTTCACTGGAGGACAGTCTTCCTTGGTAGGCAGGCGATGAACCACAATATCAGTATCCAACCTAGGCATATCTTCGTAAGACCAGGCAAAGATCTCAATGTAGTCATGCAGCATCTGAATCAACCGTTGTTTCACACTAAGCTCCAGATTGGCACCAACCTTGACTTCCTTCTTGTCTGTCTCGGTACCCAGATTCACTGTTTCCACTGGCTCTTCATGCGGTTGAATGGCCCTTTCTTCCTGGAGTAACAGTCTTGCAAGTTCAACAGGCACTTCACATCATCTTCACCTTCGTCTTCAGCTAAGTTGATCGGATTTTCGAAGTCATAACCGGCAGTAGTAGAGTCGTTACCAGTAGGATCCAGAGTGGATGTGGACCTGTATATGTGAGTGTGTGTAAAATAGTTGTTTTTGCAATATATAAAGAAAAACAAGGAGCGCAAAATTTGAAATGCAAGAAAACGTCCAATGCTTTTATTAATGATATATGAAGATGACACACATAAAGCCCTCACAAATGAAGCCACGGTGCCTCGGGTAAGACACCAGGCCATAAAGTTTAAAACATTGTCTGTTACATATTCAAAACAAAAAGTTTCATTACTGGATGATAACAGAAACGGGCTTAGAATCCTTCGCTATCCAGTTGCTTAATCCACCATTGGAATTCAGGTAGATCCAACTGTCGATATCAAACTCTTCATCATTGTCATCCCTGATAGCATTCACCCATGCATCTTGTGTAGGCTTCTCTGGTGCTCCGAACTCAATCTCCTTCGCATCGATCAAATTCTGTACCTTGTTCTTCAAAACCCAACAATCATCTGTATTATGCCCCGGGCTATCAGAGTGAAAAGCACAGCGGTAATTAGGGTTATACCTTGGTGATGTGGTATTTGGATTCTTCAGGGCTTCCTTTAGAACCACCAGATTAGTCTTCAACAACTGTGGCAGAATCTGAGATAAGGTCATGCTGAGACGGGTGAATTGCCTTCGAGGTCTCTCATCCTTTTGTTGATTGTTGTTCTGTGGAGCACCAACAGGTTTTGAAATAACAACCGCATTCACAGCTTGGCGGCGTTCAGGTCTATTCTGGTTTCTTGAACTGTAGACAACACTGGACTCTTTCTTGAATGGCTTCTTCTCGGTGCTTGACGAGGCACCCTTCTGTATCTTACCAGCCTTAATACCAGCTTCTATCCTTTCATCGGTCAAAATAAGCTCTGTAAACCCAAACGAAGAGCTTCCAATTAGATGGTTGAAAAATGGACCAGACTGGGTCCCCAAAAACATGTCTACAAGTTCCCGATCAACTAAGGGTGGTTGTACTCTTCCGGTGAGGTCTCTCCACTTTTGAGAATAATCTTTGAATCCTTCACCTGTTCCCATTGACATACCCTGGAGTTGGGTACGCGTAGGAGCGAGGTCGAAGTTGTACTGATACTGCCTGTAGAATGCAGTAGCCAAATCTTCCCAACTGCGGATACTGGCTCCGTCCAACTGATAGAACCACTCAAGCTGAGTCCCTGAGAGACTGTCTTGGAAGAAGTGGATCCATAGGTTCTTATCAGCTGTATCCGGCTGAATCTTCCTCACATATGACCGGAGGTGCAGCTTCGAACAAGAAACTCCGTCATACTTAGCAAAGGTTGGTGCCTTGAATTTGTGGGGAATGACTACCCCAGATGATAGACCTAGATCACCGAAGTCCAGACCGGGCACTTTTTGAACCTCCATAGCACTCAACCGGTCTTCCAGTTGCTTGTATCTATCCTTGACAGGAGGATATTGTTCTTCATCATAGTCCGTCTCGTTGTCGGAGACCACAGGGCTAGGAGCCCTCCTTTCTTGTGGACTATCTTTCCCTCCAGATGAGGTGGTCAGGTCAACTTCATTCTGTAGCCTGTTTCCAAACCTGTGCCCTGTGTTGAACAGGATGGTCCTCTTCTTCTTCTTCTTCTTCTTCTTCTCTTTCAGAATCAGGGTCTTCATGTCTTGCTGACCCTTAGCTAGACTCATGAACAACTCTTGAAATTGGGTATTCTGGGCCTGGAGGGCCTTGATAGCTTGCTCAGTTGAAGGTTCAGCAGACATGATGAGTGAGCGCTGAAATAAACAACGAAGAAGATAAGAGACTTGTAACGGGTACCTGTTTATGAAGTGCATGGGATGAAATGCGTATGACATGATTTCAAAGATAATCGAGAGATTCAAATTTGTAAACAAGAAATGAAACACACTTTATTAGATAAACTTTGAAATTCAAATTGTTCAATTGATGCCATTAAGGCGTTACATGAAAAGAAATATTGAAAAGTAAAAATAAAACTGGAAAGGAAATCATCAAAGGCCTATCAATTCTCCCATGGTCTCTTCTTATCAGTGCAGACATAGTCATTGAGAATCTACTCGTTCTCCAACTGCCTAGTCAGCTTCTGGATCTTTTGCTCTTGCTCATTGAACTTCTCTCGGTAAGAATCTCGTTCATCCCTCAGCTACATCCAAGACCTTTTCAGTGCCCCAATGTCAGTGGGCATATAAGGATGGAGGATGGTTGGAAGAACCCCTTCTTCGTTAGCAATTTCAAGAGTGACAGGCCGGACGGCTTCATATGGCATACCCAGCTTTTGGGCATGGATACGGACCCATCTGAGATATGGCTCCATTAGGAGTGAAGTCTTTGGACCTAACTCATGTGGATCAGATTGGTGAACTTTGTCCCAAGCCCTTATGAATCTACGATGTTGCTCGTCGCTATCCCCCTGAAAATCAAAGATGATATGAGGCATTAGCAGCTCGTGAGGTCCTTCTCTTCTGGCTCTTCCAAATTGACAGAGAGCTAAGCATGGGTTGTAAGAAATTCCTCCATGGGTTCCTATCAATGGAACATTAGGATATTCTCCATAGCGATCAATGATAGTCACCTCATCCATACCCTTGAGAGTCCAGATAATGTCGTTATGAGAGAGAGAGACATCACCCTATAAGCCCAGCCCATTCCTTCTTTGTTCTTCAGCACTGACTTGGGGAGGTGCGAAATAAACCACCTCGACAATAAAGGAGCACAGCACATCAAGGTTCCCCGCTTTCGGGCAGTACGAGCATAGAGATGATGAAGAATGTCACCCAAGAGAGTGGGTACAGGGTTCTGAGAGATGAAGATCTTTATGGCATTCACATCAACAAAAGTGTTAGGATTCGGAAACAGTACCAAGCCATATATCAGGAGAGCCAGAATATCCTCAAATGCCTTAAAGTCTAAGCTATCCCTGAAGTAGTTAGCCTTGCCAACCAAGAACTTAGTCAGAAAACCCTTAGCTCCACTTCTAATCTCCCAATAAGACATTACTTCCTCTTTGGTGAAATGAAGGGTTGCAGCAATCTCTTCGAGCCTAAGGGTCTTCTCCCAACCAGTAAACAGGGTCTGCTCCATAACAGACATACCGAGCAGCTCAGAGAACTCTTCTAGGGTAGGAACCAGCTGGTAGTCTTGGAAAGTAAAGCAATGGTACAACGGATCATAGAACTGGACTAGGAGACTCATCATTTGCTCGTCCAATTTGGAGGTGACCAAAATGAGAAGAGAACCATGCCACCTGATGAAGGAAGTAGTGTCAGGCATCTTGGCAACCAACTCTTTAAGCAAGGTATGGACTTGGACAAAGTTGATCCGGATGGTATTCTTACGCATGGGCATCATGATGACCTACAAAACAGAACAAAGATGAATCCCTCCTGTCTTTGAAATAGGTTAGTTCATATGCAAGATGTATGCAATGTTATGATGTCATGATGTCATGATAGTAAGCACACCACAAGTATCCACAAAAAGAAAACATGGTAAAGGCACACAAGTCACACAAAAGAGACCTTGGATTTCAGGCTGGAAAGGAGCTTAGGTACTACCCTCTTTCAGTTCAGTTGGTTTAAACCTATCCTAAAAATAGTAACCGGGTTCTAGAGGATCTCAATATCACTGACTACCCTCGATCGGTCATAATTCTAGTTTAGCAACCTTTTCTTACGGCCGGAATCATCGCGAGAGTTTAGTCTCAATGAGTGTAGCATACTGCTACTGTTCTATGGCCAAGTTGGTCAATTTAAAGGTTCTAAGGTCAATTGATGCTTAATGACCCCTTAGAAGACCCATATTCTCCTCGTTCCAACACAAGGGATATCGTTACAGACTAAAGTGCCACACCAACGTAGCTACTGCTTCAACCGTGTCAGTCTACGCCGAACAGTTCCCTCACAATTTATTGCTACTTACCTAAAGGGTATCCCCAGATTCAGGTTAAGATCTATATAACTCTGATACAAGCCCACAAAGATAAATCATGCAAAGCAAACAATTGAAAACACAATGATCTAATCCTAAGGTACACCTCACTTATATTTAACTCCCCAACAGAGTCGCCAGTTTTGTGATCGGTGGGAATGAGAACTGACTGTTTTTGGAATGCTGGTTCGCGTTTTGCGTTTATTTTCGCAAAATGTCACGGTGAGCAAGAGTCGCCACCGTCTTTTATTTTATCCAACAAGGAAAGGACAAAAGCACAGAAAAATTCCTTTTTGAGAAATTTCTCAGGTTCGGGAGGTAGATTATAGAAAGGGAAGGTGTTAGCACCCTTTCTATCCATGGTTATCCACGGGCTCTTAGGTACTTGCTCATTGTTTTCAAAATTTGCTTTTCTTTGTGTTTGTGGGTTTGAAAGAGTTTTTTATTTTGAAAGGGGCGTAAGTGTGAAAATTTTTTGTTTTTGAAAGAGCAAGTATCTAATAACCATCTACCTACTCGAAAAAGGAATTAATCTATGCTAATGTCCTTTAGACAATGCTATCCTACTATTGAGGAGTAGGTAGCACCGCCGTTGGAGTTTAAGGGTCAATTCTATTAAGGGACGTGTGGTCACTAAAGCAATATTAGGACGCCTTAGCGGTAACCCTAATGTCTTAGATCATTTTATCCGAGGCAACCGTTTCGAGGCAACTTATGATCTTTAGACAAGAGGGAGACCTCTAAAACTTCCTATACTCAATGACCACATTCGAAGGAAACCAAGTGAGGTGTACCCTAAGAGTGGCATGTGCAAGTGTGTTAGTTCGGTTAATTTTATCTGTACATGTCATGGGTGAGCTATGTTGATTTTAAGTTCATACATTTGATCTTGTCATGCATTCCCTATTATCAAACATCTAACAATTAATAGTTGCGGAATTTAAATTGCGAAAATTAAATCTAAACTATTACAAGGCGTCAGGTATTTACATCGCCAAAAACAAACCCTTTAATTTAAATTGTGTAAAGTAAAATAAAGAGATAAATAATTAAAGTCCTAATTAACAGATATTACATACCGGAAGCAATTACAATATTGGATAAAACGATACGCGTGCGAGAAATTAAATCGGGCGAGTTTTTAGGGTTTTGACCCTTTTTTGAAAGAAAGAATTTTTTTTAAATTTAGAATGACATTAAATTAGGTCAAAATTAATTAATTAATTAATTAAAATATTTTTGGGTTTTTGAATATTTAAAGGAATAAAATAAATTAATTAAAGTTAGTAAAACCTAATTCTACATTAATTTTAATTTATTGCAAAAATGTTAAAATTATACCTAATTAAAACTAAGTCAATTAAATTATTATTTATTTATAAAAATAAAAAGTGATGAATTAATTTAATAAAATAAAACATATTTTTGTGATTTCTGATTTTTTGAGGAAAAATTAATTGGTAAGTGTAAATAATAATAATAATAATAATTAATAAAACAATTAAATAAAAAAAGAAATATGAAAAGAAAAGAAATAAACCAAATGGGGGGTTTGGGCCCAAAATCAGGAGGTGGATCTGGAAATTGTTTGGCCCATTTGCAGCAAGCCTTAATGACTTTTCTGGATCCCACGTGACACGTTGACTGGGAAGTATGGTGAGCATTCAATCCTGGCCCTTAGATTTGGCCTGCAGGCCATCTGGCGCTTGAGATCTAGAGGTCCATGGTAAGCCATAATTGATGAAGCACGCTGGATCGCCTGTAAGAAAAATGCAAACAAATATATTGGGGGACCTGAGATTCGAACCCAGGTCCCATTGGACTGTGCACGCCTTCCACTATCGCTCAGCCAATATGTTCAATTTGTTATTACAATAGATAAATAATATTATAAAAAGAAAACGAATAATATACTGTAAATTAAAAACGCGCGAGATTTGGTTTGAATGGGCCAATCAGACATGAACATGTCTTCATCTTCTCCAATGGCCCTGGTTTTTTTCCCGCGGATTTGAGTTCGCAGCAAAATCCCTAGCTGCCTTCTAAAATCATCTGTAGGCCATGGAAACGACTTTTAAGAACATCATCATGCTCGTCTCTTTCCACTGATCTCATTTATGCCCATGGTTTGTTCTAATTTTCCCTGAAATCAAAACGCCTAAAAAACAAGAAACAAAACCCTAGCTTCGGGCATGGCTGTACAGGCTACCAAAACAAAATCAAATAATGTAGAAACGTTCTAAATGGAACGATAAACACAAATATGCAGAGATTTTGGCAAAAGAATGCAAGAATCAGAGGATATGAATTCGTGTACAGGTTATGTTCAGGATGACTTACAGCGCGATTCAAGTTGTTTCAAGGCTTGGTTTTGATCCCAATAGCTTGAGTGGATGGAAAACAAGAACACCACGTTGAGTTTTGGCCCTGCAAACGCCTCTAGGATGGTTTTCAGTTTCTCACTTTTCAAGCTTTTTTCCAAGTTTGGGTTTGTGATTTGGGCAGCTTTCTGGTCCTGTTCTCATGTGCTTCATGTTGTATATGTATCATAGAAACAATTAGGTTAAATCTTGGGCTTCAATCCATGTGAATTGATGATTTGAGATATGATATGATTCCTCCATTAAAGGCTTTCAAGTTCTTTCCAAATCCAAGATTTTATGCATGATATGGCTTGGCACGAATTTGATTGGGTGTATCGTGATAATTGAAAGCTGTAATGATCAAAAAGATATCAAGCTATTAAGGTTTGGATTTTATTTTGATTTAAATTGATTAAAAATGAATTAAATCAATAAAAATCAAATAAAATAGAAAAAATAATAATTGGTCATGAAGTTGAAGATAGGACACTTGTGTAGTGTGACAAGATCAAATCAAGTAGAAAAAAGTGGGCCCTTTTGTCAAAAATTGGAGTTTTGAGGATAGTTGACTTTTGGCACTTTTGGAAAAATGCCCAACTTCAACAATGCATAACTTCTTCAATTTTGAACATTTGGAATTGTTCTTGGACTTTTTATAAACATTTAGATGTCCTCTAACCAACCCTTTTGGTCTCATCTAGTTTTGATATTCCATTCTCAAGTTATAAGCTTTGGAAAAAAAGGTGTTTTTGTTGACTTTAAAAAATGACCTATAATGTCCAAATTTATAACTTTTTGTGAGAGCACTTCTTGATCTTGGGGTGTGAATATGGATTGTATGAAATTGCATCCTCTTAAAAATGATATTTGTATGGGTCATTTCTCATAAATTATGAGAAAGTTATGCTTGGTCAAAGTTGAGTTGACTTTTCCTACAAAACCCTAATTTAGCAACTTTTGAATCTTGATGAATCTTGAGCAATCCTTGATGAATCATGATCAACCCTTGATAAAATGATTAATTATCCTTAAAAATGAGAATGTTGACAAAAAATCTTGAGGTTTGACTATTTGTAGGTCACAATTGACTTTTGCCCTAGCACAATCGATTTTTGGACCTCTTGAGCAATTGACTGACCAAACTTCCTCTACAAGGCTTGAAATTTGACATGGATGAACTTGAGAACATATTAGGAAATTGAGGAACACTTGAGGTCATTTGGATGTAAATACCTTGATGCAACACAAAACCCTAATTATGAATTGACTGCCTTAGGAGATGATTTGACTGTCTAATTCTTGAGCTATCTTGAGCAACTTGGGAGTTATTCTTGAAATGTCTTGGGAAATATGGGAGGGAAAAGTTTGGGGTACAACACACGCACTTAAAGATAAACAAACAAAATGGATCCCGTTGAGCACAACGGATGTGAGGGGTGCTAATACCTTCCTTAGGGATATATAAAGTTAGGTGGCAGATCTGTCTTTTCTGCCAGTAGCTTCAGAGGTAATCAAGAAGAATAGTTGTTACCTTCGTCCATTCAAGTCGGTGTTGTCGCTCTGATATGTATCACTTGATGTTTAGTTGTTAATATTTATTTCAGTTTCTGAATTTTTAAGTTGATTACATGAAATAATTGTTGTCTTGATGTTGTTTTAGTTGAATAAAAGATGTTAAGTGAATTATAGGTTAGTACGTATATTCCGCTGCTTATCAATAAGATGTTGTTTGATTTTAAAGAATAAATCAGGTTGTTATTGGTTCATCCAAGTTAAGTGTTATGTATCTATTCTATATGCGATTAAATAGAGGTTGATTTTCAGTTATAAATGTAGCATCCTATTTATGTTGAACTCTGATTTTATTATTATCGACCGGGTAGAATTGGGGTGTTACATTAGTGGTATCAGAGCAAGTTGGTCCGTCCGACCAAGTTTTCTAATTTTGCTTGTTCCTTAGTACGCAACAATTGTGTGAAACATTGTTGGTACTTGTTTGCTTTTCCAGATGACTGTATGCAGGAGATGGTTTGAAGATAAGTGGGGGAGAAGCTTTGCTTATTGGATATTTTTTGGGTGTAAGATGTTAGTTCAATATGCTGCTAATGGCGATAGTGCAAGTAGTGTTGAAATTTTGTTGTTTCCCAAATCCAAAGATGACATGGATTAAAGATTTTGTTTGTTAATTGAGTTGGAGCGTCTTGAGGGAGGATGATCAGACATTTTTAATGTTTACTTCTCGAAGGATGAGGAGCAATGTAACGGTTGTTGATATGCGAGTAGAGTGTAAATCCCTGATGCTTCTGAAGGTGGTTGTTAAGTAACAAGGATAATTTTTAGAAGATGGAATTTAGAAGTTGCGATGTTTCAGTGCTACTCGTGGACTGTGAAGTTTTCGGTTTGAGTAGCCCTTGTATAAGATGTTGACGGTTGAACAGTGATAGAGTGACAGATTATTGTATACCTTGTCGTGGGATCCTTGTAAGTGATTGTAAAAGTTGTTGAAGTTGTTGGAATGTTTTGAATCGCGAGTCAGAGTCAGAAATGCGAGGAGATGAGTATGATTTCAAGGATGGTAAATGTTGGTACTGGTATAAAGAAATTTTGTTCTGATGTTATCGTAAGGTGTGTAATAGTATGTCGTTGCATGACGTCGGTGTTCGCATTTTCAGATAACTTTGAAAATTCATACCTTGTGTTCTGAGTATCGGATTGGTGTTCCGTTTAAACCTATGAGGAGATAGAAATATATCCTACCCTATGGAAGTGTTTTTAAAATACGATAGATGCATTCCTATATGGGGAGACTCTGAAGTCGGTTATGGAAATAGAGGCTTTTGGGGATAAGTGATTATTATCGTAGTTGTTCAAGACGAGGTTAAGCATAATATGTTGTTGGCGAATAAGTTGAGAAATGAGATGTTCTACGTTAAAAAATAATGTGAAAGTATTGGAGAAGTGCATAGAGATGCAGCTTATGATGATTAATAATGATTATATTGAATAAGTGCTTTTAAAGGAAGATGCTTTTAAGAGGAATTAGAGTCGTGCTTATGATGCCAAGGTAGTGGCATGTGTAAAAGAAGAATTAAAGAGGTTTTAACCCCAAAATAGTGTGGAACAGTGTTATTGAGATTTCAATTAAATATAAGACAACGAATATGGTTGGAGTTGTTGGAAGATTATAATTTTGGTTTGAATTATCATCCAGGTAAAGCAAATGTTGTGGCGGATGCTTTAAGCCAAAGGACTTTGCACCTGTCGGTTATGATGGTTAAAGGGTTGGAATTAATTGAACATTTCAGAGATATGAGTTTAGTTTGCAAGGTGGCACCAAAGAGTGTTATGTTAGGAATGTTGGAAATTATCAATGATTTGCTAGACAGTATCAAAGAAGCTCAAAAGTTATATGTGGAATTGGTAAATTTGGTGGTTGGACTCGATCAGTCTGAGAATGATGATTTCAAGTGAGATGCATAGGGTGTGTTGAGATTCAGTAATCGAATTTGTATTCCTGATGATGTGGAGATAAAGAAAGTAATTCTTGAGTTGGAGAATACTTAACCTTCGAGTAAGGATAAGTGAGTGTAGTATGGACCATGTGATATGTTGAGAGTTGGTGTCTCATCGACAAAATCGAATGAGAGGGAAATTGTGGAAGTATTTGTAAACCTAATTGGAAGTTATTGGATTATGGTGCTTGAGGCAACTTGAGTACAAGTTCTAAAGGAACACTATTATAGTTTGGTAATGATGGTTTATACTCCATTATGGTTTTCGACTATCTATTGACAAATTGAGGATCTGATCACCCTTAATCTCTTGTTGATAGTAGACGAGATCGTGTTGGATGGTATAGACTTGCCTTACTATTTTAATGGTGTGTGAAGTGATTGATGTTATATCATGATGATAGTCGCTCACCAATTTGTGTGAAGCAATAGAGGAATTGCTAGGAAAGAGTTGAGACCTATTGAACAATTTAGAGTGGCGAGTTATATGCGAATTAAGGTCGCAAAGTGAAAGATTGAGAATATCAAGTGAACAATGGTTTTATGGTGGGTATTGAGAAAAGTCTAAAACTAGATTGAAACTTACGAGCTAGATAGTTGACAAAATTTTTAACGAGGACAATGACTTAAGGTGGATTATCAGAGTTGCGCAGTTGAAGCCAAATGTGGCACAATTATTATGCGTGTACGACTCGTTAGAAGTTAAGGATTAAAACATCAGAAGCCTATGGGAATAGTGTGTCTTAACCTACATGATTGATTTGGTGGATTGTTGATATAGAGATATTGTGCCAGGGCACTATGTTTACTAGTAAATATTTGCGGATTTTATAAGGATATTAATGTGGTAGTTGGTTGATGATGAGTTGTGTGTATAATTGTTGAGTTATACAATTAAGTTGATGTTGTAATGATTTTGTTATCATTATTGAGATGTTATTTTTGATTTCCGTAAGTAAAGAATGATACTTAATAATATGACGAAGTTGATCATGTTGGCCGTGTTGATGTCACTATAAGAGTGATACGATGATGTGAATATATTTGTTGATAATTGTGGATAATTGACGTACACACACACACACACACACACACACACACACACACACACACACATACACACACACACACACACACATACACACACACACATATATATATATATATATATATATATATATATATATATATATATATATATATATGGGAATGAAATTGTGTATGTGTTTTGGTGTTGAAAACGGTTGTTAAGATGATATTGCGATAATGTATATCCAAGTATAAGTGTGTTATAGTTAATGCTACTTTAAATGTTGATGAGTCAGATTATGGTGGAGTAGTTAAGATGATAGTACCGATCATGTCGTGAAGTGTTGAATGATTGTCATGTGTGTAATAAATTTAAATCGTGTTGAGTTACTGAGTTATCAGAAAAGTAGTGGTCGAAGTGTTGACAAACACAACTTGGAAATCAACGAGTTGGATGCGAAAATCATACTAAGAGTTGTAGTATCGAAGATATTTTCGAGGACGAAAATATTCTAGGTGGGGGAGAGTTGTAACGCCCGTTAATTTAATTAATTAAACGGATTAATGGTTGAAAATGTTGGTTGAATTGGTTAAGTTGCGGAATGTCGAGAAGTGTTGATTTAAGTTGCTAAGTTATCATTTGGTTGATACTTAATTAATTGGTTGATTAATATTAGCAATAATATTAGAATAATATAAGGTTTATTAGTTAGGCTCATTATTTGGTTGTATGGAGTAATAGGTGGGGTGTGAAAGTGAGGCCCAATAAGAATATTAATAATTATAAGGTTAAGCTAATTATAAGGAATTAGGTTAATTGAACAAGTCTTAAAGATTTGGTACGTGAGAAGCTGCAAAGTTGCAGAGAAGAAGCAAAGGTTGGGAAATTTGGCAAGGCTTGGCTCGATCGAAGAATTATAGAGTGGTCTTCAATCCAAGGTAAGGGTGAGGTTCTGACTCTATAATAGGGTATATGATGAATAGTATATGGGACTGAGTTTGTAAAATTGCTTATGTTTGTGTTTAATTGTTGTAACTGATATTAAGATGTGGCTGCTGTCAACGAATAGGTTGTGGAAAATTACTCTATGTTGATTGGGTATAATTTTTATGTTGTTGTGATATTGTGTTGTGTTTTTGAATTTGCTACTGTATTGGTTTCGTAGCGGACAGAGGAAATCAGGAAGAAAACAAAAGAAACAAACACATTGTGCCGAGTGGCACTCCTGAGGATTGTGGGTGCCAAGGGGCACAGGATACATGCCAAACGGCATGGTTATTGAGAAAGGAGTGTCGATCGGCACTATATACATATGGGAGGGAGTTGTGTCGAGGGGCACACTCCATGTTCCTTGTCTTTTTGTTTTGTTTGTTGGTACATGAAGCCTTAACTGTTCTTGTTTTGTGGCCCGTGTGTACTGTAGCATAGTGGCACTTAGAACTAAATTAAGTAACAATGTTGTTGGTATCTAGTAGAGGTAATGTGTTAGTTTCAGAGTTGGTAATAATTAATTTAGCTGAGTAGTATATTAATAACAGATGTAATAATTTAGCAGAGAATTACCAGTAGAAGTAATTAGTAGAATAAATTGGCAGAAGATCAATGTAGTAACTAATAGTAATTTATTAAGTGCATAGCAGGCATTGTATGTTGGTAATTTAGCGAAATATTAATTAATCGGAAATAGTCTAATTGTCCGAACAATTCGCGGAGTGTTTGTAGTATAGTTTGGTTGATGTGGTGTATTGTATACTTTGCTGAAAAATATGAATTGTAGGTGGTATTGAATTGTTAGGCTTATGGATGATGTTGTTTTCTTTTTGATATTGTTGTCAAATTACTATTGTTGATATGATGTTGTTGTTGTGACATACTAAGTTGTAGGCTTATGCGAACGTTTTGTTAATTGTTGTTGTTGAAATATCAAGTTGTAGGCCTATGGCCAAAGTTGAATTATGTTGAGCTGATGTTGAATTGTTGATTGATGTGTTTGGCTTATGGCTAATGTTGATTTATGTTGAGTTGTTGTGTTTTTGTGATTGTCTCTGAATTCTTGTTGATAATGCGAAGTTGCAGAGAATTTTAAATGATGATGAATTACCTCCATTTATTGGTAATAATGGTGATGTGGGCTTATGCCTTGCGATGAATGATGATTATTGTGAGTATGTGATAGTGCATTCATTGAGTCACATACATTTTCATATCTGTGATGATCTGGATTGGCAAATTGAAAAGAAGGCTTATGCGTTGTTGATGCCTTTATTTATTGACAGATTTTTAAGATGGGAGTTTTGCTACGTTTTTAAGATGGGAGTTCTGCTCCGTTTTTAAGTTAGGAGTTCTACTCCAATGGTACCACATGCATGTGCATTATAATTGAGTCGCATTTGATGTTGCATCTTGAGTTATGGTGAATATAGATTGTTGTTGCTTTATGTTGTTGACTTGTTATGACAGGTATCATCTAAAAGCTGTGAATTAGTCGTTATGTCGTGTTGATGTTTTGTTGAGATTAAAGTTGCTTGAAAGTTGTGAAGTGGTGATTTTATATGAACTGATCCTGATATATTAATTATCATACATTCTATTATATCTTTATATATCTCACCCCGTTTGTTTGAATTTTGCCCTCTGTTGGTAACTTGTAGGTAACCAAGAAGAATAGTTGTTACCTTCGTCCATTCGAGTCGGTGTTGTCGCTCTGATACGTAGCACTCGGGGGGATGAACGCTTGATGTTTAGTTGTTAATACTTATTTCAGTTGCTAAATTTTTAAGTTGATTACATGAAATAATTGTTGTCTTGAAGTTGTTTTAGTTGAATAAAAGATGTTAAGTGAGTTGGAGTTAAGTATGTATATTCCGCTGCTTATCAATAAGATGTTATTTGATTTTAAAGAATAAATCAGATTGTTATTGGTTCATCCAAATTAAGTGTTATGTATCTGTTCTATATGCGATTAAATGGAGGTTGATTTTAAGTTATAAATGTAGCATCCTATTTATGTTGAACTCTGATTTTATTATCATCCGCCAGGTAGAATTGGGGTGTTACATCATGCACCAAAACAACTCCTCATCCTTCAACAACCTTCATTCATCATAACCTGCATTTGAAATCGTGTAACAATATACAAGTGATAATGTAACATAATTCATAAGAGATAAGGAGAGAGATACATAACCCATTCATGGCGAGGATGGGGATGCCGATGTGGAAGCCTTACGGTGCTTGAATGAAGCATACTCTCTTTCATTGCTTACACCGAACCCAAAGTTATCCGGAATCTCTCCCTCAAACCATTTTCCCCAAAATTGCAATCGGACCTACTCCTCCTCGACAGCTACGATGCTAAACAGATTTGGCATCAAATTACTCTCTCTTCACATCCGCTTTTTTCCAATCTTCGTCACCGGTTGAATCATGGTTGGATGAAGCTGGTGAAGACGAGGATGATTTTAAAGAAACTGAATCAAATAAGATGAGATTGAAATGGAAAGTGAGATCAAGACGAACTCGAATCGTGGTTGATCAAAGAAATAGCGAGAACAGCGCCGAAAACGTGAGAGAGAATAAAGAGTCTCTATTTAGAAATACTTGAGAAAACCATAGACATTCAACCCTAATTTCACGATTTCTTTTCCTTTTCCAATTTCTTTTTGTTATACTTTTGTTAATTCAATAGTAATAATTAAGAAAAATCAAATAAGTCTGAAGTTAAATCAACTTGGATTTGGGCCAAGCTACATGCTCCTTAAGCCCAACATTTTTTTTGCATGTTTATTCTATAAAAAACTTATTATGGACTCTTGTTTGGCAAGCCTTTGGGCCTAGCTTTTTTCTTCCCTTTACATCTCTGACTTCTGAGTACACCCCCCCCCCCCCCGGGACATATAAATTTTTTGTTTTGTTAATTGTTTTGATTTGTTTTTTTACATATTTTTACATTATAAAAATGAAAAATAAATATTAGAATAAATTTTGAATTCTTTTAGTTTTGGTTTGATAATTATGTGATATTGCCATGATCCTTTAGGAAGGTCCATGAGGCGATTAATCTTCTTTGATCGCTTTATGTCAAATTAGGCCTTAGGATTAAACCCATGCATGACAACATTTGGATTTCTTAGTCTCCCTCTTAACCTTTTTCTTCTGTAATTAAAACTCATCATTCATAAATCAAAAATCCAAAAACTTTTAATCATTACTTGAATTCATTCTAAAACTCGCAAAACACTCAACCAATCAAAACTTCCCCCAAGGGGAATGTTATCTCTGTTCTACAGCGATACAGGTCGTGCCTATTGCTAGAATGCGTGCGTTAACGTCATCCATTAAAAAACGCCAACAAACTAACATTTTCTAGAAGAACTACAGTGTTCATATTCCTTCACTGAATACGTAGGCAAAGGGTCGCGAAACCCTCACAAATGCACTAATAAAAAACCTTTTTTACCCTTAAGAAAGTATTGTTATAAATAAACACACCCTTAGAAGCAAACAAACAAAATGGATCCCATTGAGTACAATGGATGGGAGGGGTGCTAATACCTTCCCCTCGCATAACCGACTCCCTTACCCTTTCTCTTGGTTGCAAGAACTTCTTATCCATCCTCTTGTGCTTTTCTCGATATTTCCCCTTCCTTCGGGATAAATAATGTTCGGTGGCGGCTCCTTATTTTTTGCCGGTAGCTTCAGCTGGCGACTCTACTAGGGACTATTCTTTTGCGAGTCTCTCCTAGTTTTGTTTATTTGTCTCTTTGGGTTTTTATTTATTTTCTTTATTTTTCTTTACTATTTTATTTCTTTATTGCTTTATTATATTCTTTTGTATATATTGCATTATATTGTTGCTGCTCACATATTCTGGATATGAGGCTTCTTTTGTGACGTTGGGTTGGGTGATTACATTTGATAAGTCCTATACTCGGACTTGGGTTACACTTAGGATTAGGACGGGTGGTATAGTCATGCTAACTTTGAGGGAGTAGTCCCGAAGAAGGAGGCATGAAAATCCCCAACTCAACGGAGGCCCCCTTGAAAGTAGTGATGTTTACTGATTAATTAGGAAGACATTGTTGCTTTCGACATGGGAACTCGAGAAGTTGAGAGTCGTAGAACCATCAAACCATCCTAGCATTTTTAGGTGTAGTGCGGAGACTATAACAGAGTAATCCAGAAGTAGTTGTCACGCGATACTGCACTCGGACGAGTTTTTTCTGCGAATATTACCGATTACTGAGTAATTAGGACATCGGTAATATCAAAAGGAAGAGCCTAGACTCTGAGGTTTCCCTAGAACCTTGGTCGGCAGGTGATAAACCCATAGTACATACCTTATGGGTTGTTACTTTGACTCCATGCATGTGACGTCTAACTTTTGATCTTGTTACTTTCAGTTTATGCAAAGGACTACACATCAGTTATCTAGAATATGTGGAGCTGAAAATTCATGTCATAAAATACCATGACATCATTCCATCATGTATATATGTCTCATATCTAAGGAATTCCAAAGACAAGTGTTGTACCCCAAAATTTGCCCTCCCATATTCTTCAAGAAATTGCAAGTCAAGCTTCAAAATTCTCCAAGGGTTGCACAGTGCAAGAGCCTCCTAAGCAGTCAAAATTAGGGTTTTTGTTCTGATCAAGAAAAAGAAGTTTCCAAAGGTCCAATCAAGTCCCACATGCCTACAAATATGGTCAAGTATCCTCATATCAAGTTTCAAGACTTCCAGCACAAAATTGCACAGTCAAAACCCTAATTGCCTTACAGTCAACTGCAGGGGCAAAATGGTCATTTGGCAGTCAAAAGTTCAAATTTTTGGTCAACATCTAATTTTTAAGCCACAAACATCATTTGATCAATGCTTGATCATGATTCTCAAAGCTTGGCTCAAAAATCATCAAGATGCAAAAGTTTCCTTATTTGGACAGTTGAAAAAGTCAACTATAAATTGACCAGGGCATAACTTTCACATGGATTATCAGAAAAATTCCATCCAAAGCTCATTTTGAAGAGAAAGACATTTCCTACAACTCATATTCATACTTCAAGTCCAAAAAATTCTCTCACAAAAAGTTATCAATTTCAACATTATAGGTCATTTTCAAAAGTCAACAAAAAGGGACTTTAAGTCAAAGGCCATAACTTGAGATTGGTAAATCAAAATGACATGGGACCAAAGACATTGGTTAGAGGACTCAAAGACCTTTCCAAAATGTCCAAGAACATTACCAAAGCTTAAAAATTGAGCAAGTTATGCCTTGTGGAAGTTGGGAAATGTTTGGATATTTTGAAAAGTCAACATTGATTCAAATGACCTAAAAATGCTAATGGGCCCATTTTTCTTCCACAATTCATCATCCCAAGCATGTGCACGACCATTAGGCCCAAAAGGAAGTTTTTCTCCATTTTTATTTATTTATTTGGATTTTTTTATCATTAATAATTCATTTAATTAAATAAAATACATGAAAAATACAAAACTAATGAAATAAAATCTTTTTGTGCAGAAATTATTCTCATTGGACACTCAAATTCGTGCATGACCCATTAAGGGAAGGATTGGATATGATTTGGTACAAAATAGCATGGAAAAAGATTGAAAAAGATCTTGAAGAAAATCAAATCTCATAAACCATCAATGCATGGATTTTGATCAGAATTCTTGACCTAATTCACTCTTACATAAGCATAGAACACAACCCTAATGAAGAGGACCACGCAGCTGCTCAAAAATCTGGAAAGCAAAACTTGAAATTTGTCAAAAAATTCCAATTCTGAAAACACTTTTGCAGGGTGATTCAAGGCATAATAGTTGTTCAAACATCTTCCTGGAGGATCACAGGACGATTTCCAATCAAAATCATCCATCAAAACATCAGGAATTGGTAACGCGAACAGGACCTGTACCAAAAAATTTTCATACTCTTGCATCTCAATTCATGCGCTTTTTGCACTTTTTAACATGTGATTTACATTCCTTATGCAATTCTGATGCTAACCATGTGGTTTAATTTTGTTTTCATGCCTTATATGGAGATTTGCCATTAGAGGCATTTAGGGTTTTCAGGTTTTCAAATTAGGCATTTTCTATCCCTGTAAAATTGAGACACATCAATGCCATGAACAAAACCAGCTCGCTTAGACGAAAATAATGGCATACTCGCGCTGAATTTATATGCCAAGGGGACCTAATCGCTATTATTCAAAGAAGCATGTTTTGAGGGGGTTCAAAACCCCCGTTAAATGTTTGTTAATTTGTTTCAGGAAATCACCAACGAAGAGGACGATGAGGTGGAAGGCGCTGGTTGGGTCATTCAAATTCTGCGCGCGTTTTTAAGCTACTGACCAATTTTCTTTTATAATATTTATTAGTTATTATATATTAAACGCGTATGGGTTGATTCAGTGGCAAGCATAGTTGCTGGTAAAGTACATGACCTGGGTTCGAGCCCCAGGTCTTCACCCTTTCCATATATTTTTCCAATTAACAATCACATGCAGGTTCAATGTTGTTGTTCCATGATACACCTTCAAAATCCAACGTCCACGCGTCCAGCTTCATCAATCCAAAGGCATAGATTTGGAGAACACAATGCACCCTAGTCAACGCGTGTACACGCGTCCTGAAAAGTCAAAGAGGCCAGCAATTTAATTGGGCCAGGTTTCTAAAAGACTAACCTCCTGTTTGGGGTCTGAACCCCCTAGGTTTGCCAAAATCTATACTTTCTTTATTTTTTTATTATTTTTCTATTTCCTTTTAAATTATTGTTTTTAATTAATTAATTATTTTCATAAAAAAACCAAAACATAAAAAAATCAGAAAGAAGGAAAAAAATATAATAAATATTTTATTTTAGTATTTTCATAAATAAATTTGCATGTAAATTAATTAGTTTTAAATTAGGGTTTAATTTAATATTTTCATAATAAAAATCTAAAAAAACATAGAATTAGGGTTTAATTAATTTTTTATTCTTTTTTCTTTTATTCCATGATAATTAAATATTAGATATATTTTATAATTAAATTTGCATGTAAATTAATTAGGGTTAATATTAGGTTTTAATCTTCTTTTCTTAATAAATTAAAAATAAATAGAATTAGGGTTAGCGTTTAATTTCAATCAATTCTTTTTTCACTAAAATACTAAAAAACACCAAAAATGATTCCTTTTTCTTTTTTAATTAATTAATGTCACCATTTAAGTTAATTTTGCAAAAAGGGTCCAATGCCCTCGTTTTTAATTCTTATTAATTCGCATATTTATTTTATTTCGTTTAAATATTTATGTATCTCTCCCGAAGCCATGTAATTAATTTCTCGCACTTTTAATTCTTTATTTACTTTATTTATTTATTTTCTGTCAAATCGGGTCCTGGAAATTTTGGCGATGTGGACCCGCGCCGTTTGTAATAGCTTAGAATCTTTTACTTTTCGCAATTTTTAACTGTTAATCAAGGCATGAAAGAATGTATGGACAAAAAATAAAAACAAACGCTAGATCACCAAGATAAATGCAAATGAACATGACACACAAATCGCACACACCACCCCTAGGGTACGCCTCACTGTTGCCTTGCCTCGAAAGGTGATCGTCGAGTAGAGGATGTCTTAGTAAGTCCTCATGATCCGGGAACCTGGCATGAGGGTAGCTTCTAAGGTGTCTTCCCATTGCTCTGGTGATCACCATGTCCCTAAACTCGAATTGACCCGAACACCTCCAACGGTGGTGCTACCTATCTCTCAATGGTGGGATGGCACTACTTTAAAGGACATTTACACAGACGAATTCCTTAGGGTAGGTAGGTTCTCGTAGATACTTGCTCTAAATTTCAAAATAAATCAAAAATACTTTTCACACTGACACCTTTTCAAAAGCTTTCGAAAGCAACTTTTCAAACACTCTTGAGGACTAATACAAGAGTCGAACTGAAATTTTCAAAGAAACTTTTTAAAACCCACAGTTGAAAAGCGAACAAACCATTTTTGAAAACACAATGAGCAAGTATCTAAGAGCCCATGGATAACCATGGATAGAAAGGGTGCTAACACCTTCCCTTTCTATAACCTACCTCCCGAACCGAGAGCAATCTCTTTAAGGAATTTTTCTGTGCTTTTGTCCTTTCCATTTGGAGAAAATAAAAGACGGTGGCGACTCTTGCTTCCGCGACATTTCGCGAACCAGCGTTAAACAGTCAGTTCCAGATCCACCGATCACAGAACTGGCGACTCTGCTGGGGACTCTTATAAAAAGTGAGGTGTACCTTAGGGTTAGTTCATAACTGTGTTTTCAATTGTTTTCCTTGTGTGCTTTAAATTGTGGGACTGTCTTGGGAGTTCTATAGATCCTAACCCGGATCTGGGGGATACCTTCTTAGAAAGTAGCAACAAGGCTGTGAGGGAACTGTGCGGGGTATACCGACATGGTTGAAACAGTCTGCTACGTTGATGTGGCACTTTGGTGTGTACCGGTAACCCTTGAGTTCAGTCAAGGAGAGTACGGGGCCTCCGCGTGGTGCCGTGAAGCATCAACAGACCTTAGGAACCTTAATTGAACTATCTTGGCCTCTTTAGGGTAGTGAGATAACTGACTTTGGTGCAGTCCGAGGTTGGTTGATACTCGATACTACACTCAATTTAGGGTTGCTTTCCTGGAATATTTCGGTCGCCAGTTCAGTGGCTAAATCGAAACGATGAACAATGAAACAATCCCGTGATATTGGGAACCTTAGAACCCGGTTACTTTGATAGGACAGGTTAAACCCACCAACTTCAAGAGGGTACTACCCAGACCCCATGCTGGCCTTAAACCCTAAGGGCTTGTCTTGTGTGCCTTGTGTGCCTTACATGTTTGTCTTTGTAAATATTTGTGGTGTGTTTAAGCATAGCATCATGACATCATCCAGCATCATATGCATTGACTAACCATTTCAGGGGTTCGAATTTTCATCTTTGTTCTTGTTTTGTAGGACATGGAAACTGTTCGTAGAAAGACAATTCAAGTCAGTCTTGTAAGGATCCCTCCTCAGCTTAAGGAGCTTATATCCAGGATTCCCGAGAACTCTTCATTCAGTGAAAGACATGGAAGTCTCATCAGCTTGGTCAATACCAACATTGAGGAAGACATGATCAAGGTCCTGTTCCAATTCTTTGACCCTCTGCATCATTGTTTCACCTTCTTGGACTATCAGTTGGTACCTACATTGGAGGAGTTCTCCCGGCTCCTGAAGATCCCTATCCTTGATCAGCTACCCTTCAACGGTACGGAAAAGGAACCTAAGCTTGAAGAGATTGCTAAAGCCTTGCACCTACAGTCATCTGACCTCAAGGAACATTGGGAAGTTAGAAGTGGTATCAAAGGGTTCTTAGCCAGGTTTCTGTTTGAAAAGGCCCATGAATGTTGGAACTCCCTGGACTTGCAAGCTTTTGAAGAAGTTGTGGCCCTCCTTGTCTATGGTTTGGTGTTGTTCCCTAATCCAGATCAGCTTATAGACATCAGTGCTGTCCAGATCTTTATGTCCAGGAATCCTATACCTACGTTGTTGGGGGACATCCTTCACTCATGTTACACTCGAACCATGAGAAAAAGAGGTGTCCTTATGTGTTGCACTCCTCTCCTGGGAAGGTGGTTTATTTCGCACCTTCCACAATCAGTCCTGAAGAATGAGCGGGGTTTGAGATGGTCACAACGGTTGATGACTCTTACACGTGCGGATATACATTGGTGCCCTAGGTCCAGAGAAGATGTCACTATCATTGATCATTGCGGGGAGTACCCTAATGTTCCTTTACTTGGAATCAGAGGAGGTATTACTTACAACCCATGCCTGGCTTGGAGACAGTTTGGTTATGCTCGGAGGGATGGTCCCCATGACATGTTAATTCCTGACATAGTTTTTGACTTCGACAATGATACTCAAGGACTTCGCCAGAGATTTATCAGAGCTTGGAGGATGCCAAGTAGGATAGACAGCAAGACACTGGGGCACATGAACTCCATCCCATTGGAACCTTATCTCAAGTGGGTACGAGCCCGCTCCCAGAAGTTAGTGATGCCTTATCCTCATATGCTCCCTGTGATCAAAGAACCAGTCTTGGAAGGAGAAGTGTCCTACACTATTCAGCACCCTGATATGCCCACATCCTGGGAAGAGATGCAGAAGAGCTGGATCCAGCTTAAGGAAGAACGGAATTCTCTTGAGACTAGTCTACATGCCAGTGAAAAGAAGGTCTTGGAGCTCACCCGCCTGTTGCATGAGGAGAGGAATCTCAACACTTACATAGCTCCAAAGAGGATGCGTAGTGTATTTTGGGATTGATGTGCTTTTGTATTATTTTGCCCATGAGGCTTTGATGTATTAAACAATGATTTCCTTAATGATAACGTGTTTTCTTTTTGTCTACAACAAATTTGAACTTTCGAACCCTTGAATGCATTGCATAAACACATATCATTCATCATGTGCATAGCATGTTTTTCCTCTTTTCAGGTTGCTTACAGTTCTTCGCTGTTTATTTCAGCATCATGAATCCTGACTCGTCATCAACTGAGACATCCATCAAAGCTCTTCAGGCGCAGAATGCGCAATTCCAGGAATTAATCAAGGGTTTGGCTCAGGGCCAAGAAGAGCTGAAGGCTCTGCTCCTGAAGAAGGAGAAGAAGAAGAAGAGAAAGACTGTTATGTTCAGCTCGGGCCGAAGGTTTGGTAACACTTTGCAGCATGAAGAGGCTGGTTCTTCTGTTGGCAAGGGTACTCCTCAAGAGGCAAGGGTTCCTAGTCCGGTAGTCTCCGACAACGAGACTGATTTTGATGAAGAGCAGTACCCTCCTACAGAAGACAGATACAAGCAACTGGAGGATAGGCTGAATGCTATGGAAATACAACAGGTACCTGGGCTGGATTTTGGAGATCTGGGTTTTTCAACTGGTGTAGTCATTCCTCGGAAGTTCAAAGCACCATCTTTTACTAAATATGACGGGGCGTCTTGTCCCAAGCTACATCTCAGGTCCTATGTTCGGAAAATTCAACCGTACTCCGCGGATAAGAATTTGTGGATCCACTTCTTCCAGGAGAGTCTTTCAGGGACTCATCTCGAATGGTTCTATCAGCTGGATGAGACCAAGGTTCGTAACTGGGAGGAGTTGGCTACTGCTTTCTACAAGCAATATCAATATAATGTCGACCTTGCCCCTACACGTACCCAACTCCAGCGTATGTCGTTAGGTTCAAGTGAAGGTTTTAAAGAGTACGCTCAGAAGTGGAGAGACCTGGCTGGCAGGGTGCAGCCACCGTTGACTGATCGGGAATTGGTAGACATGTTCTTGGGGACCCTATCTGGGCCGTTTTTCAACCATCTTATCGGGAATTCGTCTACAGGATTCACTGATTTGATTCTGACTGGAGAGAGAATCGAGGCTGGGTTGAAGTCTGGAAAGATTCCGAAGGGTGCATCGTCTAGTTCTGAGAAGAAACCCTTCAAGAAGGAGGCTAGTGCTGTGTATGGCTCCCGGAGATCAGAAAGATTTGAGCGCCGCCAATCTGTCAGTGCGGTAACGATTGCCAAGCCTGCTGCCGCTCCTCGGCCAACCAATCCTCAAAGGGCTGAAAGACCCCGGAGAGAGTTCACCCGCTTAAATATGACCTTGTCGCAGATCTTACCACAGTTGCTCTCAACCAATTTAGTGACTGTCAGAGAGGCTCCGAAGTTCCCAAATACTGCATCTCATAAGTACAACCCGAATGCTCATTGTGCTTACCATTCAGATAGCCCAGGGCATTCTACTGATGACTGTTGGGCATTAAGAAGTAAGGTGCAAGACCTTATCGACGCGAAGGAGATACAGTTCGAAGCGCCTGAGAGGCCGAATGTAGTTACTGCTCCTATGCCTCAGCATGGGGTAAATGCTGTTGACGAAGATGTTTATGCTGTTTCTGTGGATGATCTAGCCACTCCTCTGAAGACTGTCAAGAAGAACCTGCTGCTGGCCGGTTTATTTCCGGGTTGCAGTGAGGGTTTCCTGTTCTGTGCTGTGTCCCTATCTGGTTGTCCCTTGCTGAAGTTAGGCATCCAAAGCCTAATGGATAGCAAGGAGATTCTGTTTAAGAAGTCTGTTGTTCAGTTGGTTCCGGTAGAAGAAGTTTATATGGTTACCATCTTCAATAATCTAATCCAGGTTCCCCCGAAGAAACCTGTTCAAATCATGACCGTTGCACCTGTGGTTATCACTGTTCCGGGGCCTCTTCCCTATGTATCTGACAAAGCTGTCCCCTGGCACTACGGGGCAGACGTATATGTGAACGGGATTAAACAAGAATTCAACGCTGGCGCCAACATCTGTGATATCACTGACCCAGCCAAAGTCACCCGCAGTGGCAGGCTCTTCTCGCCTGACATTGCACCTCCTGCCGCTCGAAGACCACTTCTTATAACTCCTACAAGTGTACCTGTTCCTGTTGCTGATCAAGTTGTTTCTCCTGCTGCCGAGTCATCCAATGCTCGGGGCAGAGGAATTGAAGTTGAGCATGCCCAGATGGAGGCACCTATACCCGTAACTGCTGAAGCCTCCCAACAAGAGATGGAGGAAATCTTGAAAATTATAAAGAAGAGTGACTTTAATGTTGTGGAACAGCTGGGGCACACGCCTTCTAAAATCTCCATGCTCTCTTTATTGCTGTGCTCCGAGGCCCATGCTAAGGCCTTAATCTCATTCCTCAAGACGGCCCATGTGCCACATGAGACATATGCAGTCCAGTTCACTGATTGCGTAGCAAATCTGACAGCAGACAATGGCTTGGGTTTCTCAGACGCTGACCTGACCGCGAAGGGAAGAGACCACAATGATGCCCTGCATGTCTCTATCGAATGCAGGGGCACTACTCTGGCACATGTATTGGTGGATACTGGTTCTTCTTTGAATGTGCTGCCCAAGAAGGCTTTGGACCGTTTAGATTGTGAAGGCTTGGAATTGAAACCCAGCAATATCATCATCAGGGCCTTTGATGGTTCAAAAAGGATGGTTCATGGAGAGGTTGACATTCCGATTCGTGTGGGTTCTCAGGTGTTTGACTCTACTTTTTATGTGATGGATATCCGTCCATCGTACTCTTGTCTACTTGGTCGACCTTGGATATATAAGGTTGGGGCAATGACCTCTACCTTGCACCAGAAGCTGAAGTACCCCGTCAGAGGGAAGATCGTCACTGTGCAGGGAGAGGAGGAGTATATGGTAAGCCACCTGAACTCCTTCAGATACATTGAGATGGACGGGGAGTTTATTGAAATCCCCTTTCAGCATTTCGAGGAGGTGCTTCCAATTGCAGCAGCAACAAAAACAGCAGCAGAAGAAATTTTTCCTTTGAAGATGGCTTCCCTGAAGGATGCCCGGGCTGTGGTTCAGAAAGGTGAAGGTGCTAACTGGGGCAGGCTTCCAGACTTTACACAGAAGACTGACAAATTCGGGCTGGGTTTTACCGCAGAGGGTCAGAAAGCTATGCGGAAAGCGAAGACCGGAAGACCTCCTGTGTTCATTACAAATCCAGGAGTGAATGCTGTTGGGGAAGACAACGAAGTGGACGAAGCTGAATTCAATAGCTGGATCTACCCGACGACCGAAGGCGGATTGAACAATTGGATTGCCAAAGACCATACTCCTGTTACCTTTGTGACGCAGTAATAAATTTCTTTATTTCGTTATTTTGTAATAAACAATAAATAAACTCTATGGCCCGGTGTCTTACCCGAGGCACCGTGGTTTCATTTGTGAGGGCATATAAATTGTCATTTCATATATCATGAATGAAAATCTTGGACGTTTTCTCGCATTGCAAATCTTATGCTCCTTTTCTGTCTTTCTTTCCTTTACATATATTTCAAAACAGCTGTATTTACACACACACTCACTCATACAGGTTTCAATCCACTCTGGATCTCACTGATAACGACTCTGCTACTGCCAATTATGACTTCGAAAATCCGATCAACTTAGCCGAAGACGAAGGTGAAGATGATTGTGAAGTGCCTGGCGAGCTTGCAAGACTGTTGCTTCAGGAAGAGAGGGCAATTCAACCCCATGAAGAGCCAGTGGAAACAATAAACTTGGGTACTGAAGAAGACAGGAAAGAGGTAAAGATTGGTGCCAACCTAGAGCTCAGCGTGAAGCAACGGTTGACTCAAATGCTGCATGATTATATGGAGATATTTGCCTGGTCCTACGAAGACATGCCCGGGTTGGATACCGATATTGTGGTACATCACTTGCCTACTAAGGAAGACTGCCCTCCGGTTAAACAAAAGGTCCGCCGTATGCGTCCAGAGATGTCTGAGAAGATTAAAGCCGAGGTCATGAAACAGTTTGACGCTGGGTTCCTTGCTGTAACTTCTTACCCTCAGTGGGTTGCTAATGTGGTGCCGGTACCAAAGAAAGATGGGAAGGTCAGAATGTGTGTTGACTACAGGGATCTGAACAGGGCCAGCCCCAAGGATGACTTCCCCTTACCTCACATTGATGTCCTTGTTGATAATACAGCTCAGCACAAGGTGTTCTCTTTCATGGATGGCTTTTCAGGTTACAATCAGATTAAGATGGCACCTGAAGACATGGAAAAGACTACATTTGTTACTCAGTGGGGCACCTTCTGCTACAAGGTCATGCCATTCGGGTTAAAGAACGCTGGGGCAACCTACCAACGTGCCATGGTTGCTTTATTTCATGACATGATCCATCATGAGATAGAAGTGTATGTTGACGACATGATCGCAAGGTCCCAGACTGAGGAAGAGCACCTAGATCATCTGCAGAAGTTGTTTGACCGGTTGAAACTATACAAGCTGAGGTTGAACCCGAACAAGTGCACCTTCGGGGTAAGATCTGGGAAGTTGCTAGGCTTCGTGGTCAGTGATAAGGGAATTCAAGTGGACCCTGCTAAGGTCAAAGCTATTTAAGAGATGCCAGTCCCTAAGACAGAGAAGGAAGTCAGAGGCTTTTTAGGACGCCTGAATTACATTGCTCGCTTCATCTCACACCTGACTGCTACCTGTGAGCCAATCTTCAAGCTGCTGAAGAAAGATCAGGTAGTACGTTGGAATGATGAATGTCAGGCCGCTTTTGACAGAATCAAAGAGTATCTCCAAGAACCACCTATCCTTATGCCACCGGTTGAAGGGAGACCTCTGATACTATATCTAACAGTGCTTGACAACTCAATGGGGTGTGTGCTGGGGCAGCATGACGAGTCTGGCCGAAAAGAGCATGCCATTTATTACCTTAGCAAAAAGTTTACCGACTGTGAGACCCGATACTCACTGCTTGAGAAAACTTGCTGCGCTTTGGTATGGGCTGCTCGCCGGCTGAGACAGTATATGCTGACTCACACTACCTTGTTGATCTCAAAGATGGATCCTATAAAATACATATTCGAAAAGCCTGCTCTGTCTGGGAGAATTGCAAGATGGCAAATGATCTTGACGGAATACGACATTCAATATACAACCTAGAAAGCCGTCAAGGGAAGTGTATTGGCAGACCACTTGGCACATCAGGCCGTAGATGACTATCAGTCAATGAACTTTGAGTTTCCGGATGAAAGCATCATGATTGTGACTGATTGTGAAGTACCTGGACCGGATGAAGGACCTGAACCGGGATCCCGATGGTCTATGAACTTTTACGGGGCCTCCAACGCTTTGGGAAATGGTATCGGCGCCATAATCATATCACCTCAAGGCACTCATACTCCGCTCACTGCCCGACTATGTTTCAACTGTACCAACAACATGGCGGAGTATGAGGCGTGCATCATGGGTCTTCAAGCTGCGATCGACTTAAGGATCAAGTTTCTGAGTGTCTTCGGAGATTCCGCTCTTGTGATCAATCAGATCAAAGGAGAGTGGGATACGAAACATCCGAATCTCATCCCTTACAGAGAATGTGTGTTGACCCTGATCCCCCACTTCACAGAGATAACTTTTGAGCGCTTTCCAAGAGAAGAGAATCAGTTGGCGGACGTGTTAGCTACAATGTCTTCTATGTTCAAGGTCAAATGGGATAACGAGGCTCCCCAAATCATCATCTGGAAACTGGACGAACCGGCATACTGTTGCGATCTCGAGACTGAATTGGTAACTGAGAAGCCTTGGTACCATGAAATAAAAAGATATTTGGAAGCTCAGGAATACCCTGAAGGTGCCTCTATCAATGATAAGAAGTTCTTGAGGAGGTTCGCAGCGAAGTTCTTCCTTAGCAACGGCATCTTGTACAAGCAAAACCATGATTCCACCTTACTGCGTTGTGTGGATAAGACTGAAGCAGAAAGGATCATGGAAGAGCTACATGAAGGGATCTTTGGTACACACTCCAGTGGACATATTATGGCTAAGAAGATCCTACGGGCAGGATATTACTGGTCCACCATGGAAGCTGACTGTTACCAATATTCTAGGACCTGCCATAAGTGCCAGATTTATGCAGACAAGGTGCATGTTCCTCTGGTTCCTCTGAATGTTCTGACTGCGCCCTGGCCGTTTGCAATGTGGGGCATAGACATGATCGGTGAGATTAAACCTACGACATCCAATGGGCATCGCTTCATCCTAGTGGCGATTGATTATTTTACAAAGTGGGTCGAAGCAGCATCCTACGCTACGGTAACCAAGACGGTGGTAGCACGGTTCATTCGGCATAATCTGATCTGTCGATACGGCGTCCCTGAGAGAATTATTACAGACAACGGTACCAATCTGAATAACAAGATGATCGCTGAGCTCTGCGAGCAGTTCAAGATACAGCACCACAATTCTTCTCCTTACAGACCGAAGATGAATGGGGCTGTAGAAGCAGCAAATAAGAATATCAAGAAAATCGTGCAGAAGATGACAGTGACCTATAAAGATTGGCACGAGATGTTACCGTTCTCTCTACATGGGTACCGTACCTCAGCTAGGACGTCAACCGGGGCAACTCCTTTCTCTTTGGTTTATGGTATGGAGGCAGTCTTACCGATCGAAGTACAAATACCCTCTCTCCGGATAATGAAGGATGCAAATCTGAACGAAGATGATTGGATCTAGACACGACTTGATCAGCTCAACCTTATTGATGAAAAGAGACTTGCTGCTATCTGCCACGGTCAGACGTATCAGAAACGGATGATCAGGGCATTTAACAAAAAGGTCAGACCATAGGAATATCAAGTTGGGGATCTGGTAATCAAGCGAATCATCCTTCCTCAGAGTGATCCAAGGGGCAAATGGACCCCCACATACGAAGGGCCATTTGTGGTCAAGCATGTGTTCTCAGGAGGAGCAATGATATTGACCAATATGGATGGTGACGACCTTCCTCACCCCGCCAATGCAGACATAGTAAAAAGATACTACGCATGAAAAAAAGACCCGCTAGGCTGACATGCCTAGGAAAAAATTAGGGCTTCCCGTCGAACCAAAAGGGTTCGGGCAAAATGAAGGGATGAAAATGAAAAAAATCTGTACACCCGGTAAGTCGAAAACCTGAAAAGGCGGCTTGGGAAAAAAAGGGTATCCCGGTGGACTGAAAACCCGAAAGGGCGGTCCAGGCAAAAATTAGGGATCAAAGCGTAATACTATGTCTCATTGGATCACCTTGCATCCAGAATCCGGTATCTATATCAAGTTCAGACGGCATCGATCAGTCAGCTTCACCTTCAACCAAGGTCATCAAGTGATGAGACGCTCAGAGTTATAAAGGCAATAGCAGAGTTGAAACCCAGTGGGATCATTCATTTCACACAGCTGTTTTATTTTCTTTTGTACAAAATTTGTATAAACTCTTTTGTTCGGCGGCGTTCTCTTACTAGGACGTCAGCCTCTTGTACACAAACGCCTATTTTCAGGCCTTTCAAAAATTAATACAAATATACTTTTCAGTTAAAAGTGCCAATTGTTTTTCTTTTTCTGTTTTGTTTTGCGAAGAACGTCCAAGGTTCAATTTGTGATATATGCATTGACAATAATTTTCTAACTCATAAATATTTGCATGCGAAACAAAGGATTAATTACAGGTAACATTAGAAACAGGGGCAGTAGAAGAGTTGTCTAAGCAATCTAATTGTTCCATCCTCCAAGGTACCAAGGTAGGTTCAGCTAAAGAACATAACCAGATATCCTAATTCCCCAGAGAGTAAGCAGCCAGTACACTCTTCTTCAAGCAAAGTTATCAGACCTTAAGGAAAGTTGAGTATCCTCCAGTAGATCTCAATACTTCCCCAGCAACATACATACTCATAACAAGCATCCCCGGCAGTCTTGGTCTAAAGATTGTTCCCCGGCGGTACATCAAATATTCAAAGGAGTCATTTCCCGATGCAGCTCAAAACTTCCCCAGGAGAGTCCAATCCAGTTCCCCAGGAAGGTTGGAATTCATCTCCCCAAGCAATAAGCTTATCCCCAGTAGATTCTGGAAGCTTATCCCTCGCAGAGCACGAACGCGTCGTCCGGCTTTATTCAAAGAGTTATTTCCTTAACAGGATATAACTGGGTTATCCTCAGCCAAAAGCCACGGAAAGAGCGTCCTCGACGAAATTCTCTTACCCCCAGCGAAGTCTATCAACACTTCCAATACAACAAGGGTATCCTCAGCAAATTACTATCAACACTCAACAAAGTATCTCTCTCCCCACAGAGTATTGCTCCCCAGCAAGGTCCCCACAGAGTATTTTTCTCCCTGCAGAATCTTCCATTCGCCAAGTTTATTCCCCAACGGAGTAATCTTCTCCCACCGGTATTCTTGCAACTATCATCCCCAGCGGAAGCGAAATCTATTCTTCAACATCAGCCCAGGAGTGACTTCCCGGCACCCGTCAAGGATTTACTTTCCTAGACGAAAGCATACATAAACATCACATACATCATTATAGCATGCATGTACGCATCATATCATACAAATCTCATTTATGTTGAGAACATCATTGCTTGATCCATGTCATGCATTGCATATGACTGACCTTTACCTTTCAGGAAAGATTCAGCTAAGTTATCCATCATATTTCAAGACCTAGACCGGTTCAGTTAATCGACTCCGAAGATTTCTTATCCAGTCCAAGGCCTTCTCTACTCCAGCTAAATCGACTCCCAATAGATTTTTCTGATGAAGACTCAGTAGAAGTTATCAGGTTTTTCTCAGACGTCCGCTTTTGAGATTATAATTTCCTATGGTTCTCTCCCTGACGGTGCGTGAGATGATAATTCCATCCCCGGTTTTTCTCAGACGTCCGCTTTTGAGATTATAATTTCCTATGGTTCTCTCCCCGACGGTGCGTGAGATGATAATTCCATCCCAGGTTTTTCTCAGACGTCCGCTTTTGAGATTATAATTTCCTATGGTTCTCTCCCCGACGGTGCGTGAGATGATAATTCCATCCTAGGTTTTTCTCAGACGTCCGCTTTTGAGATTATAATTTCCTATGGTTCTCTCCCCGACGGTGCGTGAGATGATAATTCCATCCCAGGTTTTTCTCAAACGTCCGCTTTTGAGATTATAATTTCCTATGGTTCTCTCCCCGACGGTGCGTGAGATGATAATTCCATCCCAGGTTTTTCTCAGACGTCCGCTTTTGAGATTATAATTTCCTATGGTTCTCTCCCCGACGGTGCGTGAGATGATAATTCCATTCCAGGTTCTTCTCAAACGTCCTCTTTTGAGATTATAATGGCCTATTGGTTCTCTTCCCGATACTGCAAAGATGGTAATTCCCACCAAAATTTTTTCAACGAGCGTTGTTGAAGTTAAAGTCACCCAAGGTTCTCTCACCGTTCATGCTGAGGTAGTAACCATCCCTGGTTCATTCATCATCTTGTGAAGCTCCAGACTCAACTCCTGTAACCAATCAGGACATATCTATACCAAGCATCTGAAAACCAGCTCCTGCAACGTGTCAGGTACTCTTTTTTCTTTTGCAGGTATGCAAGTTCTCGCTAAGGAATCTCTTATGCGATTGACATCCAGATGGCATCTATAAGCCCATCATCCTATTCATCAACCACTGAATGGCATCTATAAGCCCATTCCATCATCACACTGCTACTATGTGAGCGCAAATTTCTGGGCACTCTAGTGTTCAATCATCTTCCACCCTCGGATTACGAAAGGCACGTCAGCCAATCTGCATCCTCAGGTCTAAGAAGATTGAACAGGGGCAACTGTTGTACCCCAAAATTTTCCCTCCCATATTCTTCAAGAAATTGCAAGTCAAGCTTCAAAATTCTCCAAGGGTTGCACAGTGCAAGAGCCTCCTAAGCAATCAAAATTAGGGTTTTTGTTCTGATCAAGAAAAAGAAGTTTCCAAAGGTCCAATCAAGTCCCACATGCCTACAAATATGGTCAAGTATCCTCATATCAAGTTTCAAGACTTCCAGCACAAAATTGCACAGTCAAAACCCTAATTGCCTTACAGTCAACTGCAGGGGCAAAATGGTCATTTGGCAGTCAAAAGTTCAAATTTTGGTCAACATCTCATTTTGAAGCCACAAACATCATTTGATCAATGCTTGATCATGATTCTCAAAGCTTTGCTCAAAAATCATCAAGATGCAAAAGTTTCCTTATTTGGACAGTTGAAAAAGTCAACTGTAAATTGACCAGGGCATAACTTTCACATGGATTATCAGAAAAATTCCATCCAAAGCTCATTTTTAAGAGAAAGACATTTCCTACAACTCATCTTCATACTTCAAGTCCAAAAAATGCTCTCACAAAAAGTTATCAATTTCAACATTATAGGTCATTTTCAAAAGTCAACAAAAAGGGACTTTAAGTCAAAGGCCATAACTTGAGATTGGTAAATCAAAATGACATGGGACCAAAGACATTGGTTAGAGGACTCAAAGACCTTTCCAAAATGTCAAAGAACATGAGCAAAGCTTAAACATTGAGCAAGTTATGCCTTGTGGAAGTTGGGAAATATTTGGATATTTTGAAAAGTCAACATTGATTCAAATGACCTAAAAATGCTAATGGGCCCATTTTTCTTCCACAATTCATCATCCCAAGCATGTGCACGACCATTAGGCCCAAAGGGAAGTTTTTCTCCATTTTTATTTATTTATTTGGATTTTTTTATCATTAATAATTCATTTAATTAAATAAAATACATGAAAAATACAAAACTAATGAAATAAAATCTTTTTGTGCAGAAATTATTCTCATTGGACACTCAAATTCGTGCATGACCAATTAAGGGAAGGATTGGATATGATTTGGTACAAAATAGTATGGAAAAAGATTGAAAAAGATCTTGAAGAAAATCAAATCTCATAAACCATCAATGCATGGATTTTGATCAGAATTCTTGACCTAATTCACTCTTACATAAGCATAGAACACAACCCTAATGAAGAGGACCACGCAGCTTCTCAAAAATCTGGAAAGCAAAACTTGAAATTTGTCAAAAAATTCTAATTCTTAAAACACTTTTGCAGGGTGATTCAAGGCATAATAGTTGTTCAAACATCTTCCTGGAGGATCACAGAACGATTTCCAATCAAAATCATCCATCAAAACATCAGGAATTGGTAACACGAACAGGACCTGTACCGAAAAAATTTCATACTCTTGCATCTCAATTCATGCGCTTTTTGCACTTTTTAACATGTGATTTACATTCCTTATGCAATTCTGATGCTAACCATGTGGTTTAATTTTGTTTTCATGCCTTATATGGAGATTTGCCATTAGAGGCATTTAGGGTTTTCAGGTTTTCAAATTAGGCATTTTCTATCCCTGTAAAATTGAGACACATCAATGCCATGAACAAAACCAGCTCGCTTAGACGAAAATAATGGCATACTCGCGCTGAATTTATATGCCAAGGGGACCTAATCGCTATTATTCAAAGAAGCATGTTTTGAGGGGGTTCAAAACCCCCGTTAAATGTTTGTTAATTTGTTTCAGGAAATCACCAACGAAGAGGACGATGAGGTGGAAGGCGCTGGTTGGGTCATTCAAATTCTGCGCGCGTTTTTAAGCTACTGACCAATTTTCTTTTATAATATTTATTAGTTATTATATATTAAACGCGTATGGGTTGATTCAGTGGCAAGCATAGTTGTTGGTAAAGTACATGACCTGGGTTCGAGCCCCAGGTCTTCACCCTTTCCATATATTTTTCCAATTAACAATCACATGCAGGTTCAATGTTGTTGTTCCATGATACACCTTCAAAATCCAACGTCCACGCGTCCAGCTTCATCAATCCAAAGGCATAGATTTGGAGAACACAATGCACCCTAGTCAACGCGTGTACACGCGTCCTGAAAAGTCAAAGAGGCCAGCAATTTAATTGGGCCAGGTTTCTAAAAGACTAACCTCCTGTTTGGGGTCTGAACCCCCTAGGTTTGCCAAAATCTATACTTTCTTTATTTTTTTATTATTTTTCTATTTCCTTTTAAATTATTGTTTTTAATTAATTAATTATTTTCATAAAAAAACCAAAACATAAAAAAATCAGAAAGAAGGAAAAAAATATAATAAATATTTTATTTTAGTATTTTCATAAATAAATTTGCATGTAAATTAATTAGTTTTAAATTAGGGTTTAATTTAATATTTTCATAATAAAAATCTAAAAAAACATAGAATTAGGGTTTAATTAATTTTTTATTCTTTTTTCTTTTATTCCATGATAATTAAATATTAGATATATTTTATAATTAAATTTGCATGTAAATTAATTAGGGTTAATATTAGGTTTTAATCTTCTTTTCTTAATAAATTAAAAATAAATAGAATTAGGGTTAGCGTTTAATTTCAATCAATTCTTTTTTCACTAAAATACTAAAAAACACCAAAAACGATTCCTTTTTCTTTTTTAATTAATTAATGTCACCATTTAAGTTAATTTTGCAAAAAGGGTCCAATGCCCTCGTTTTTAATTCTTATTAATTCGCATATTTATTTTATTTCGTTTAAATATTTATGTATCTCTCCCGAAGCCATGTAATTAATTTCTCGCACTTTTAATTCTTTATTTACTTTATTTATTTATTTTCTGTCAAATCGGGTCCTGGAAATTTTGGCGATGTGGACCCGCGCCGTTTGTAATAGCTTAGAATCTTTTACTTTTCGCAATTTTTAACTGTTAATCAAGGCATGAAAGAATGTATTGACAAAAAATAAAAACAAACGCTAGATCACCAAGATAAATGCAAATGAACATGACACACAAATCGCACACACCACCCCTAGGGTACGCCTCACTTTTGCCTTGCCTCGAAAGGTGATCGTCGAGTAGAGGATGTCTTAGTAAGTCCTCATGATCCGGGAACCTGGCATGAGGGTAGCTTCTAAGGTGTCTTCCCATTGCTCTGGTGATCACCATGTCCCTAAACTCGAATTGACCCGAACACCTCCAACGGTGGTGCTACCTACCTCTCAATGGTGGGATGGCACTACTTTAAAGGACATTTACACAGACGAATTCCTTAGGGTAGGTAGGTTCTCGTAGATACTTGCTCTAAATTTCAAAATAAATCAAAAATACTTTTCACACTGACACCTTTTCAAAAGCTTTCGAAAGCAACTTTTCAAACACTCTTGAGGGTTGATACAAGAGTCGAACTGAAATTTTCAAAGAAACTTTTTAAAACCCACAGTTGAAAAGCGAACAAACCATTTTTGAAAACACAATGAGCAAGTATCTAAGAGCCCATGGATAACCATGGATAGAAAGGGTGCTAACACCTTCCCTTTCTATAACCTACCTCCCGAACCGAGAGCAATCTCTTTAAGGAATTTTTTTGTGCTTTTGTCCTTTCCATTTGGAGAAAATAAAAGACGGTGGCGACTCTTGCTTCCGCGACATTTCGCGAACCAGCGTTAAACAGTCAGTTCCAGATCCACCGATCACAACAAGTATCGTTGGTCGAGCTTTTCAATAATGAAAACAAGTTTTTTTTTAAAAAGGGATAGACGAGTCTTTGGATTTCCTCGGAAATGAAGATGAAATATCTATTCATACTATCATGCATTCATTATTCACAACAAAAACTTATTGGGGTCCCTTTTCCACCAGACTTCAGTAAACAACAAAGACAACTTCTCCACATCCCTATCGTACCATAAGCAACCAACAAAGACTTATGGATCTTTTTAAAGAGAATCAGAATGCTCTCCGCCGAGATATGGACACCATGGGTACTTGCATGGATCAGATTATGGAAACCCTTCATGTTGTTATCAAGGGTCAAGAAGAGCTACATCAAAGTGTGGCCAAGCTTGCTACTGCTGCTCCCTCCATTTCTGCTAATGGGAGGAATGATAATGCAAATGTTGAGACCCCTACTAGAGCTCCTCGGAATGATGTTGATGATCATCATGACGTCATTGATCTTGATGAACCCAGGTGAATCTTGCCGTGGGAGTTGCTGAAACTGCAAAGATGTACCATGCTCTTGAAGAGCGTCTCAGAGCCATAAAGGGTATAAAGACTTATGGATTCAATATTGTTGCAATGTGTCTCATGCCTGGGGTAGTTACCCCTCCAAATTTCAAGGTTCCTGATTTTGACAAATACAAAGGCACCTCCTGTCCAGGGACTCATCTTCGTTCCTACTATCGCAAGATGGCAACCTATGCTGAAAATGAATTGTTACTCATGCACTTCTTTTAAGATAGCTTGACTGGGGCACTGTTGGACTGGTATATGAAACTAGAAAGAACTCATGTCAGTACTTATGGAGAGCTTGTTGACGCCTTTTTGAAACATTATCACTATAATACTGCCATGTCTCCTAGTCGCACTCATCTTCAAGGGATGATACAAAAATCTGAAGAGTCGTTCAAAGAGTACGCTCAAAGGTGGCATGAATTGGTTGCAAGGGTCCAACCTCCTCTCTTAGATCATGAATTGATCGATTTTTTATGGGTACTTTATGAGGTCCTTATCTCCAACACATGCTCAGCAGTACCTCTACTTCTTTCTCTGATATGGTCATTATTGGAGAACATGTTGAAACTTGTATTAAGGCTGGAATGATCCAAGGTGTCCCTAACAATACCAACAACAATATTGGCATTGGTAGGAAGCCATTTTCTGGTTTCTTCAAGAAGAAAGAGGGTGAGACTAGTGTTGTCACCATCAACCAAGGAAAAGCTCATGCATATCCTCAAGCTCGATTTCCTTATTTTACAACACCCGCTGTTGTTCCTAATCAATTTGTTCCTCAAGTGTATACTGCTTCAACTCCAGCACCCTGGATGGCCCAACAACGGCCTTTCACTCCTCAACCACAGTATCTTCCACAACAACAATTTGCACCACCTCCAACTTATCAACAACAGAATCAGTTACCTCAAGGCCCGAGAGCTCCATAAAGACAAAGAGTGCCTGAAATAAGATTTGATCCCATTCTTATGTCATATGCTCAGCTTCTCCCCTAGTTACTTGCCAATCAGTTAGTTCAACTACGTGAACTTATTCCACCACCTAATCCTATCCCTAGGGGGTATAACATTAATGCTCATTTTGAGTTTCATTCTGGATCCCCAGGCCACACGATTGAGAATTGTAGAGCATTTAAATGTAAAGTTCAAGACCTCCTTGATGCAAAGGCCATCAATTTCAACCCTATTGGTCCCAATACTCAGAATAATCCCATGCCTCCTCACCCAGGGGAAGCGGTCAATGCTATTGAAGAAAGTAGTGAACCGACTCTAGTAACCAAGGTTGACGAGATCAATATATCATTAGGAACTATTAGAGAACATTTTTTTAGAGCATGAGGTGCTGCAAGAACTCCATGATTTTTTCTTAACATGGTCCTCTAAACCTGAAGAGTGTACTAGTTTGAAGATGACTATCCAACAACTAATGGATGAAGGTGTCCTATAGATAGAGAAGATATTTCAAGAAGAAGAACTTGATGTCTTGGAAATTCCTTATTATCCGAGAAGCATCTCAGTAACACCAGGTACCCTATTGACAATTCAGGCTCCTGTTACCCTATTAATGATTCAAGCTCCCGCTTTCCCCGCAACAACTCCAACTCCATGTTACTCAAGACATTTCGGTGGCCGAGTTTGAAGGGATCATAACCAATATTGTTGTGGGAAATTGTTTGGGTTTTTGTGATGATGAGCTCCCAATTGAAGGCAGGGCTCACAATAAAGTTCTGCATGTTTCCATGAAGTGTTTGGATACGGTTTTATCTCGAGTTTTGGTAGATACGGGTTTTTCACTCAATGTGATGCCTAAGGCTACTCTGTTTAAGCTGAACATGGATGAGGTAATGATGAGGCCTTCCACCCTAAGTGTTCGAGCATTTGATGGTTCAAGGAGATTTGTGAAGGGAGAAGTGTGCTTTCCTGTCAAGATTAGTCCCCATACTTTCTATCTGTCATTTTATGTTATGGACATTCATCCATCCTATACTTGCCTTTTGGGTCGCCCATGGATGCATGTAGCAGGAGATGTAACATCTACTTTTCACCAACGACTAAAGTTCAATGTAGACGACAAAGTTGTTGTCGTTTGTGGAGAAGAGGATGTAGTGATTAACAATCTGAAAACCTATCGATATATGGAAGTGGAATGTGAGGTACAGGAGTTTCCCTTTCAAGCTTTTAAGATTGTTACTGTTGACAAGTTCCCTATCATGGAAGGTTAGAAGTCTGAAGCACCCATGGCCTCTTTGAAGGATTCCAAAGCCCTCATAGAAGCTAGGTCTCCCCATGATGGTTGGGGAAAATTGATCGAAGTACCTGAGAAGAAAGATCGCTATGGTCTTGGGCATCATCCATTTTCCTCCATGCAAGCTAGTTTGGTTCCCCTAAAAGGAAAGCAGGTTCCCCGAATTTCTGAAGTGTTCATCAGTGCTGGTATAAGAAAAGAAGGAAAAATGCTCTTGACTGATGATGAAGGTGACAATGAAGATGTTTCCAGATTTATCTATCAGATTGCTCCAGGCCAGGAGCTCAAGACTTGGACTGCCATAGACATCCCTGAAGTCGTTTTCCTTGATGTGTAATTTTATGTTTCCATTAGGTCATATGTCCTGCCCAAGGCATAATGAAAACTTGTATAAGGGGCCCCTTATGTTTCAATCTCCATTTAAAATTGAATGGAAAATCGCACTTTCGCATACAATTTTGTTCCCTGTCTTTTCTTTTACTTTTACTTTTTCAAAATAAAAAATGGCAATACTTTTCCTTTCATATTCTAAATATTTTCTTGCATTTTCTAAAATAAAACATAAAATCATCAATCATTCTGATCTGTCTCGAACTCCATCGAAAATGATAGTGTTATGGTTCCTTATATCCTTGAGAATTTAGTTAACCATGGTGACGAAGATAGTCGGGAAGATTGTGAAGTCCCTGAAGAACTAGCCAGACTCTTGAGACAGGAAGAGAAGGTCATCCAGCCATATCAGGAAGAAATAGAAGTCATCAATCTCGGTACTGAAGAGGTAAAGAGAGAAGTCAAGATAGGTGCTACTTTGAAAAGTGAAGAAAAGAATGGGTTGATTGAGTTTCTTCAAGAGTATGCTGACATCTTCGCCTGGTCGTATGAAGACGTGCATGGTTTAGATACTGATATAGTGATGCACAGATTGCCACTCAAGCTAGGATGTCCTCCTATAATGAAAAAGCTGAGAAGGACCAGACACAACATGGCTTTGAAGATCAAAGAAGAAGTTTAGAAACAGCTTGATGCAGGCTTCCTATCCGTGATAAATTATTCGCCTCTGATTGCTAACATTGTGCCTATACCTAAGAAAGATGGTAAGGTACGTATGTGTGTTAACTACCGAGACTTGAATAGAGCAAGCCCAAAGGATGATTTCCCGTTACCTCATATTGATGTATTGGTTGATAATACTTCTCAGTCCTCAGTGTTCTCCTTCATGGATGGATTCTCGGGTTACAATCAAATAAATATAGCTCCTATAGACATGGATAAAACAACTTTCATAACTCCTTTGGGTACCTTTTGCTATAGGGTCATTCATTTTGGTCTCAAAAATGCTGGTGCAACATATCAACATGCTATGGTGACTCTCTTTCACGACATGATTCATAAAGATATTGAGGTGTATGTGGATGATTGTTGTACCCCAATTTTTTCCCCTAAGATCCCTTCATCATACCATGTTGATCCAATCACAACAAGATCACATTAGGGATTTTGGTTCTCCTCCCTATCTTTAGCTTTTCTCTTTGAGGAATCACCAAGCACCTTAACTTGTTTTCTTTTGTGATCATGAATGTTTTGTCTTGATTTTATTTTTAATTAATAAAATGCAATGTTGGTTTGCCTTACTTGTTAATAATGTAGATAAAGGCAGTGTGGCTTAGCAAGTTGATCCATGGGTTCATGATTTTATTTCCATGCCCTAGTCAATAAAGCTTGAGAAGTTCAAATATCATCATTAAATTTATGTTAGAAGAAATGGCATGGCAAGGTTTATCTTGGTTCACCACATTTCAAAGTTATCATGATTTATTCAAAGGTATAAGGGGTTGATTGAAGAAGTTGTCATGTTTGGACAAGGCTTTGTTCCCATTGGTCACAAGTGCATATTTCTATCAATTCTCAAGATATGGAAGTGGTTTTTGTGGCTATGAGTTCTCATTATTATCCTCAACAACTTCCATTTACAAAACAAAAGTGCTAGTACAAGAAGGTTCAAAACTGTCAAAGCTCCTCAAAGCATTTTCTTGATCTAGGAGCTAGGGTTTTAAACTTTAAAGAAGTATATCTTGCTCATCTTTTGTTATTTTTGTGTAATTTTAAATAAATCCTTCTCTTCAAAGGGTTATTAACAAATCACTTCAAAAGTTTCAAGGATTTTTCATGTGGAAGAAGCTTGAAGATGAAGAAAGATTACAAGTCTTCCAGATGAACCCTTAATTTTCTATGTGTGACTTCAAATGATCATAACTTGGTAAATTGTTATCACCTTAAGCCCACTCTTTTTCCATAATGATCTTGAGGATGTGAAATTTGTGCCTTATTTTATGTGGAAAGTGAGAAAATGTATAGAAGATGCCCTAAGGATACAAAATATTATAGGTCATTTCATGATTTTTTGCCAACTTCAACAATTCATAACTCTCTCAATTTTTGGAGATTTTGAATGGTTTAGGTTTCAAAATGTCATTCAAGAGGTCTATTTCATGCCAACTTTTTTGGTCAAGAGCAAATTCCAAGTGGAAAGCCATGTTTGGATGCAAAACATTATAGGTCACTTTTGAAGAAAAATTTGAAATATTTCTAAGTATGGAAAGTCAGCCTTTTTTCCACAACTTTAACTCAATGCAACTTTAAGCTCAAGCATCCATTTGATTCCATTCTTTTTCCATTGAAAAGATTTTAATCTTATCTTTCTAAAGCATCAAGAATCATGCCTTAAGACCCCTTGAGCTGAGAATGCCATTGGATTGAACTTGGTAACTTGGAAATGAAGTTTCTTCATAAGTCAGAATTTGAAATTCATGTTTTGGGCTCTAAACATCAAATTAGCACGCGCTTGTGATCTAAACATGTTTAACCAAGTTGCCAAAGTGGTTTAGAGCCTTAAAACGCAAGGATTGGATGAGTTTTGATGCAAATCAGATCACACTTTTCTCGTGCATCAGGTTCACACGATTTCCATCCAAACTTCATCATTTCACACGCTTGAACATTCCATTTGATTCCCTATAAATAAAGGGTCATCTCCCATTCATTTCCTCAAGCTTTTAGAGTCAAATACACTCTGTCAAAACCTCACACGACCTTTAAATTTTTGAAATCAGTTTCTGAGATTCAAGCCTTTTCTTTCAAAATTCTTTGCACATTCATTTTCCTTAAGCATCATACAAAATCTCCAGCATTTAAACCAAGCAAAACGAGCTATAATTCAAGCTACAAAATTCCAGTTTCAGAGCTTCTTTCTTGAACTTCGAAAAGGTAGAATTCTCCACCATTTGGATCCAAATAAAGCACTAACATGTTCTACTCCTTCTCCTGATTCTTGTGCTTCTTACAATTTTTAAATCCATTCAAAATTGAGAGAGAAATCTCAAATTGAAGGTGCTCGCTATTTTCTGGGGTTTTGATTCATATCTCTTTGTATACCTTATATAAATTTGGCGCGATGGTGGTGTTAGGATCGTCTTAAAGAGATGAATCCAATGATACTAGTCTGGGATCCTAATTTTTCCATTTGAAAGATCTCACAAAATCTCCATTGCAGGTTGGCTGGAGGTTAAAGACGATGACATGTCTCGTCTTAGCCATTGATAGTGTGCCAAACGTTTTAATTTCATTGGTTGCCCTTTTTCTGATCCTATACGTATCTTACTAAGGTCCATATCAAGCACAGCGCATCTGGTCCATTGGATTAGCTTACTAACATGTTTTGACTATGATCTGATGGTCCATATCTTTTTGGTTTTATTTTATTTTCTGATTTTATATTTTAGTTGATTTAATTTTCAAAAACTCATAACTCTTTTATTTTTTATCCAAAAATTATGAAAAATTCACAAAAATACTTTGAATTACTTCTTATCTCATGACTATTTTTCCACATTTTTATTTTGACATTTGATATTTTTTATATTTTTTGCATTGTTTGCTATGTTTTAATTACTTTAAAAATACTTTCTGACATTTTTTTTAATTCTAAAAATTTCATAAATATCACTTTACATATTTCTGACCTTTTTGAAAATTTTATGGAATTTTATTTTGATGTTTACTATTTTTGATCTATTTCCTATTTGTTTGAACAATTTTAATTAGTTTTAAAATAGTTTCTGACTTTTTAAAAATTGCAAAAAAATTTATAAAAAATATTTGAGTCCTTTTCTGATTTTTCCATGTTCTTACTTAATATTTCTTGATTAATTTGAGTATAGTTGATATTTTTCTCTTTTATTTCTATTTTTACAAAACATTTTAAAACCTTTTTTAATGTATATATTAAATGAAATATTATTTTTGTGATTATTTTCTGGATGATCTTGGGTTGAATTTTAGATCATGAACTTTGTTAACATCATTGGAACCATGGTGTTGAGTTTAACTCCATAAAAATGGATGAATGATTTTAATAATATTTTAATTAAAATTTAATTCAAATGTGGTTTGTATATTCTTCCCCACCCCTCTTCATCTCGTCCCTTTCTTATTGCACTAAGTGTTATTGAACATGATCTCTATATCATGTCTCAAAATAAATGGTGCATAGATTACTATTGACCGGCCTCAAAATAGGTGCGACTTCTATATAAGTCCACTTACAATTGCTTAACATAGCGCTAAATTTTGTCCCAATTCGAATAAATGATCATTCGTGGCCCAAACCTATGTTTGTAATCCCAAGTATATTAATTTGATCTCTTTGATCCAATAACCTTGAGATTCATTGTGTGGAGGCTCTGGTTCTAACAATCCTCTAATGGATCTACAACACTTTTGGTCAACGCGGATCACTTAAGCATCGTTGATCATTAAATGGTACTTTTGAGAACTCCAAATGGGTGATATACTTGACAAAAAGCAAATGCAACTTGTTGTGTGGAGGCTTTGGTTCTACCAATCCTCTAATGAGTTCCAAATGCAAGTTTCAAGATGGTCATCCAACTAACCACTAATTATTAAATTGTTTTACTTCATACTTTTATTTTTATGCTTTATGTACCATTTACTTTAAAGCATTACATTTCATGCCACTTTTATTTTGCTCACTTGAGCATTTATATTCTTGTTATTTTTATTTTTCTCACTTGAGCTTTTTCTTTTTTAAGACACCTAGTAATCAACATGAACCATAAAAATCTTTAATGATACTTGGACTATTTGGTTACTATCCTTGGCATTATGGAGTATTGAACTTCTTGGACTTAGGGTTAGAAACTTTGGCCTATGTTGGAGACCTTATGACCTTAATTGATATTTTGTCTGGATTTATTGAGATTTACCTAAGGACATTGGGTTTTTTGTTTGTTTTGTGTGCAGGTTATTGTGATTACATTCTTTGTTTGTAATATGGAATTCACCCGTATACAGCCGTTACTCTGCCCAATTTTTGTGAAGACTTAATACACTTAAAGTTTGATTCTCTCAAGAGGTCTAGTATCTTTGCTTTCTTGGTTCCAATCCAAAGAATAGAAATTCTATCTTGACTCATAATGTCAAGTATTGGCTTCTTGTTGGTTAGATGGTTCTTATCCCTAGCTTTTATCTTATGCTTTAGGATAGTCTCTTCTTTTCCTCCCATCTTCTTTAATTTCAAAAATCTTCTTCCTCATTTTAAAAACTCTTCTTGTTTTGAAGATTGATCCACTTTCATAATAAACTTGGACTTAGTTCCATGCATCTTCAAAATCATTTTCACAAATAAACTTCAATCAACTTAATAATACCTTGACATTTTTTTGTGAGAAAACTAAAAGTCAATCAATCTCATTTCAAACCTTTTTGCCACTTTGGCTTTTATTTTTAAAACTTTTTCTCAAAAGATTGGACTCTTGTCAATCCTTGTAGTGATGCAAACAACTATACTTCTACAATATGTAGTGAAGAGAGATATTTTCCACTTAGGTGTTGAGTGAGACATTGTTGATTTTAAAATCCAAGTCGTATCCTTCACTTGGAGATGATGTAAATTCTCCTTTCTCATGATTGTGGGTAGTAAGTATGTTTTCCACACGGACAATGACGATGATGTCTCATCTCATGAAATTAACCAACACATTTGTGTTTTAAAATTTTTAAAGAGGAACTACGTGTACCCTTATCCCCTATTGCACAGAAGGTGGTATGTAGGCACTAAAGATTCGCAACCGCGGGGGTGAAAAAATCATTAAAAAAATATGTTTCTTTTCTCACCTCCACCATCTATTTACGTACAACATTTTATAGCCAAAATATACAGATTTTTCAAAAAGGTTCCTGCGGAGTACCGTAGATGTTTAGGGTGCTAATACCTTCCCTTTGCATAACCAACCCCCTTACCTAGAATCTTTCCCCCTCTTTTAGGTTATTCTCTCTTTTCCCATTCCGTTGGAAATAATAAAGCGCGATGGTGATTTTATTTCAATATGTATAAGTCTAGTCAATCCAATGGCTTAGTCTTAAACATTTCTACCGCTACAGAAAAAAATGGCGACTTCACTGGGGAAATATAGACCTCTTGCTGGTCCATTCCTAAGTGGGTTAAACATATCTTTGTTTATATTTGTATATGTGATATTGGTGTTTATGTGTTATATTATTTGTTATATATATGTTTTCCTAGATTTTCCTGATTTTCAGGGTGCTTGGTGATTACTTATAAGTCCTATACCCGGACTTGGGAAAACGTTAAGATAGGACGGACGGTATAGTCATGTTAACTTTGAGGGAGTAATCCCAAAAAAGGAGGCATGATATCCCCCACTCAGTGGAGGCCCCTTTGACTGTAGTGTCATTTATCGAGTAATCGGGAAGAGGTACTGCTTTCGACCTGGGAGCCTACTGAAGCTGAGGACCATAGAATACCTAACATATCTTGGCCTTTTAGGTGTAGTGAAGAAGCTATGACAGAGTAATCTAGAAATAGTTGTCACGCGATACTATGCTCGGACGAGTTTTTCTTGAGAATATTACTAATTACTGAGTTAATCGGGAAGTTGGTAATATCCGAAGGAAGGATGTAGACTCTGGGAACCTCTAGAACCTTGTTCGGAAGGTGATAACCTTTAGACCATACCTTATGGGTAGTACCTTCGACCTCATGCTCGTGATGTTGAACCTATGAACCCTATGTTTGTGATCTTGTGTGTGATTGTTGCATCATGCATCCGTGCACTCATAAGCATCTTTTGAAGGAATTTCATTTCAAGGGACTTAAAAGTTGACCATTTGTGAATATCTCAGGTACCTTTTAACCATGGATCCTAGAAAAAGAAAGAACGGAAAATACAGTTTCAAAGATCCCAAGATAGAAGAGTTGATTAGTCTAATTCCCGAGATTGAGTGTTCTGCAGATTTTCGAAAGAAGTATGGATCCATCATTCCTCTCATGAAGCTTAGGATGAATGAGGGTATTCCCTCGACATTGGTCCAGTTCTATGATCCGATGCAGCATTGCTTTACTTTCCCAGACTATCACTTGATGCCTACACTAGAGCAGTATTCTTATCTGTTAGATTTACCTGTTACCGATCGTGTTCCTTTTACTGGTTTGGAGGGTGAGCCAAAATCAAATGAGATTGCTGTTTTGATTCATCTAGGGAAGTTTAAGGTTGAAGCCCATATGACTACTAAAGGAGGGATTAGAGGATTACCAACTCAGTTCTTATTGGAGAAAACTCGTTACTTTGCCAGGATGAAGAGTATCGTCGCTTTTGAGGCCATCTTTGCTCTACTTGCTTACAGGTTGTTCTTGTTTCCTAATATAGACAAGTTTGTTGACATCAATGCTATCAGGATCTTCATGATTGGAAACCCAGTTCCTACATTGTTGGGTGACTCTTATTACTCTATTCATCTTTGGAATTCTTATCATGGGGGGATGATTATCTGTTGCACGCCTCTATTGTACCGGTGGTTTATTTCTCATATGCATCAGTATGATGCTTTCTGGGATGTCAGGAAGGAACCCCGTTGGGCTCCTAAGATCAGGGCACTTACTCACTCGGATATTGATTAGTATCATCGAGCTTACCAGGATGTAGAGATTGTCGACAGATTGTGGTAGTTTCCCCAATGTACCTCTTCTTGGTACAAATGGAGGAATTAACTACAACCTTGTTCTTACACGATGACAGCTTGGTTATCCGATGAGGGATAAACCAAACAATATTCATTTGAGTAGTTTCTTCTTGAAGGAGGGAGAATACCATAAGGAATCTAGGGAGCAGATTGTGAAGGCCTGGCGTCACATTCATAGGAAGAGTAGGAAAGACTTGGGACCTAGGGGTCTGTTTCTTTGGAGCCTTATCTTCAGTGGGTCCAAATGAGAGCTATTCAGTTGAAAATGTTGTATTCCCAAGAAACTCCTATGCCTGATTTGTTTGTAAAGAACACTCCTCCCCTATTGGATTATGTGGAAGAGCTACAACTTGCTTTGGTCAGGATGCAGCAGGAAAAGGATGCTTGGAAGAATAAGTGCCAAACTTTAGAGATTTCCTATAGAGAGGACTTGAAGGATAAAGGAGACTTGATTGAGATTCTTGAGAGTCGGGCTGTAGAGACCATGGAGAGGCAAGGGGATTTATTATCTCCTAAACCTCAGTCATATGCTAGTTGCTCACTTTAGGATTCAGATGATTGGAAGGAGGTTGCCACCAGATATGCGGAAGAAAACCAGAGGTTGAAGGCTTAGATTTCCAGGCTTACAGGGAAGCGCCAGTGTATAGAGTGATCTCCATCAACTTTACTTCTTAGGGTTTTAGACTTTATTTCCATCTTGTACTTGGGATTATTGAAACTTGTGATCCATTTTTAAAGTTATTATAATAAAAAATTTCAGTATTTCAAATGTGTTATTACTTTGATATTTATAATGTGTCTATAAATCTTTAAGTCCCTTGAAATATTAATAAAAAAATAAATCATGTGCATTTCATATCATGCAACATATTTCACATATTTCTTGCATTTGTTATGCATATCCAGGTGTCTTACCAAGTTTCTTCACTTCGTTCAGCAAGTTGTCTCACCACTACAACACTCGAGCTAATTTCAGAAGAAAGATGGACAACTTAGAACAAGAGAATCTCGAGCTGCACGAGGAAGTTTTTGCTTTGAAGGCCGGCATGGCCAATCTTACTACTCTGATGGAATCTTTGGTAGCTGCTCAGAATCAGCCACCGAGTGTTTAACCTCAATAAGCAAGGGTTACTAGTGAAGCTCCGACTGTTCCTGTGTCTGCTACTCCAACTATTATTCAGAATCGCATGCCTCAAGGTTATCCATGGGGAATGCCTGAGAATTTTGTACCTGAAGGTTTCAATCTTGGTCCTCAAGATGCTCTAGTTGTTCAGACTACTGTTACTCCTACACCTCCTGTGGCGCATGTTGCTCCCGCTGCGCCTCCTTCTGTAAATGTGGTCCCATTTTCTAATGATGATACGTGTTGTCCTTTTCCTCCACCAAGTGAATACTTGGGTCTCTATGATAGAATGGATGATTTTCAAGAGAAGTTTGAAAAGATGCATAGGGAGATGAAGTCCCTCATGGGAAAGGAATTGTTCGGGTAGAATGTGAATGATTTGTGCTTGGTCCCGAATGTTAGGATACCTGTGAAGTTTAAGGTCCCGAAATTCGAGAAGTACAAGGGTAACACTTGTCCTCGTTCTCATCTTGTGATGTATGTAAGAAGAATTTATACCCATACTGATGATGAGCGTCTGCTGATTCACTTTTTTAGGATAGTTTGAATGGTGCTGCACTGAAGTGGTATATGAGTTTGGATAGTGTCAATATCCATACTTTCAATGACTTGGGAGAAGCATTTATCAGAAAATACAAATACAACATGCACATGGCGCCTGACCGTGATCAACTTAGGGCCATGGTCCAGAAGGACAGGGAACCATTCAAAGAATATGCACAGAGATGGCGCGAGGTAGCCGCCCAAGTGATTCCTCCCATGGAAGAGAAGGAGATGACTAAGATTTTCTTGAAGACTCTGGGTGCTTTCTACTATGAAAGGATGGTAGCGAGTGTGCCAAGTGACTTTACTGAAATGGTAGGCATGGGTATCCGCTTAGAAGAGGCTGTAATAGAGGGCCGTCTAACGAAGGGAGAAAGTTCTGGAAATACGAAGAAGCCATCCTATGGTTTTTCCAAAAAGAAGGAAGGAGATACAAACACTGTCATACAAGAAAGGAGAGTTAATACTCCTAGAATAAATTATCAGCGTCATCAGCAAGTCTCCTCAGTTACTCCAGTTGTTGGTGTGGCTCCAACTACCGTTTCTTATCAGAGACCATCCCAGCAGGGGAATCAAGGGTATAATCAGAGAAGGGAGAGTTATGATCCTATCCCTATGAGCTATACATAATTACTCCCAGCGTTAATTCAGAAGAAGTTGGTTCAGACTCGACCACCTCCCATTGTACCATCACAATTTCCTTGGTATTACAAGGAAGACCAAACATGTGCTTTTCATCAGGGAGCACCAGGGCATAATGTTGAGAACTGCTATCCTTTGAAGACTGAGGTACAGAAATTGGCGAAGTCCGGTATTCTATCTTTCAAGGATGTGGGCCTTAATGTGAAAGAAAATCCTATGCCCAAGCACAGAGGAGCAAATGTTGTGAATATGGTGGTCGGTTCTCCAGGAGACTTCCGGATTTTTGATATTAATCTGGTTAGAGGAGATTTGGTGATAATGCATGTAGACCTCTGTGAATTTAGCTACTATACGCTCGACCATGTCGGTTGTGTTGTTTTCAGTACAGACATACAAGGTTATGACAAGATAAAGGCTAATTTGCAAGAGATGATGGATGAGGGCCTCATCCACATAATAAGGCCTAGGGCAGAGTATGAAGAGGAAGTAAACATGGTTTCTAGATGTTCTGGAGAGTTCATAATCTTTGATGTGGAATATATGAATGAGGATCTTGTACAATTGCATGCTACTTTCTGCCACATGGCTGGTCAGGTGGAACATCAGTGTGGATCTTGCCGAATTTGCTACCGAGACTCCCGAGGATGTTCAATTGTTAGGAATGGTATTCAGTTATTATTAGAAAATGGAACTATCAAGGTTACATGTCAAATGGATGATTACCATGAAGTTGATATGATTGAGGTTTGTTTGGATAAAGAAGAGTTGGATGATGAGTATGCCTCTGCAGATGAGTTCTTCTCCTCAGATGAAGATATGTTTTCCAGAGATGACTATGTAATGATTGATTATGTTGAAGAGGGAGTAAATATTATTGTGCCTTGTTTCGGTGTGCCTACCCATTTTGAAGTTGAATATCATAGCAAGCCAGCTATTACTCCATTGGTAATTAGTTTGTCGGGTCATGTCTCCTACAAGTCAGATAAGGTTGTACCCTATAAATATGATGCTATAATTTTAGAGGATGGTATGGAAATTCCCATCCAACCAATGCCTAATGTTGGAAATATTGCTGAGACTAGCAGAGTGACCCGCAGTGGTCGTGTATTTGCACCATTTTTTCATGGAGTTGTTAGCGCTGGAAAGAAAGTTGTGGAAAGTGTTGAACCCAAGAAGGCTTCGGGTGAATCTAGTGGAGCTACGCTAGAAAAAGAAGTGGATGATATTCTGAAGATAATCAAGATGAGTGACTACAGAATTGTAGATCAGCTACTGCAGACTCCTTCAAAAATATCTATCTTGGCTTTATTAATGAACTCCTCTGCTTAAATAGAATCTTTGATGAGGGTATTGGATCAAGCTTTTATGGAAAGTGATATGCCTATAGACCAATTCACCAGTGTAGTAGGGAACATTACACCATGTAATAACCTGATTTTCTGCGATGATGAATTGCCCATGAAGGAAGGAATCACAACCTGGCCTTTCACATCTCTATGAACTACAAGAATGATTCATTATCCAATGTAATGATTGATAATGGATCTGCATTGAACATTATACCGAGGAGCACTCTTATGAAGTTGAAATATCAAGGAATGCCCATGCGCCCAAGTGGAATTATTGTTAAAGCGTTTAATCGGATCAAGGAAATATGTAATTGGTAAAGTGGACTTGCCTATTCATATAGGCCCACATTTATTTCAGATTACTTTCTAGGTCATGGATATTGTACCCGCTTATAGCTGCTTGTTAGGACAGCCATGGATACATGAGGCAGGGGCTATCACTTCGACTTTACACTAGAAGCTGAAGTTTATACGTGAAGGAAAAGTGTTAATTATAAATGGAGAATAGACATTATTAATATCTCATTTGTCCTCTTTCAGCATTGTGGAGGCGAATGAAGTTGTTGTTGGAACACAGTTCCAAGCTTTATCCATTGATAACATAAGAGGAAATGAGAATTCTGTGGTTTCGCTTAGGGATGCGCAACAGGTTATGCGTGATGGCCATAGTGAAGTTTTGGGATAGATTGTGGATCCACCGGTAAAAAAGAATAGATTTGGTTTAGGATTATTTTCAAAGAATGATAAAGGCAAGGACATGCATCAGAAGTCTACTGCAGGCAAGTATGAAGACATTTTTCGTAGCGGGGGTTATCTTCATCCAACTATTTTTGGGATTAATGCCATTGTGGAAGATGAAGCAGAGTCAGAAATGTCAAACTATGTGCACACGGAGTTAGGGTTCAGAACTGGATCACCATTGGTGTTCCATCTTGCATACATGTTTCAAAGTAATTTGTCTGTGTTAATCTTTTTGAAAAGCTTTCACTCTGCCCAATGTGAAAGTATTAATATTGTACGGGATTATCGGTTTTCTGCGATTTTTAAATCGATAATAAAAGTTGTCTTTGTTTCCCAAATTGTGTCTTTATTTTCTACTTTTTCTTGGAAAATCGTAATTAGAAAAAACCTCTCATAATAAATAATAACTGAAATTCAATCTACATGATCACTTGTTATATGTGTCAGTTTCTAAAAGCAATCATAAATCATATGTGCAGATTAATTAAAAATCTCGTTGAATACAATGACCCTGCACCCTCTTCCAACTTTGAATGTCTTATGTATGGGGCCAAAGAAGAAGATTATGATGAGATTCTAGAAGAGGTTTCACAGTTGCTTAAGCGCGAGGAGAATGCCATTCAGCCATATAAAGAGACATTGGAAGTGATCAATTTGGGTTCAGAAGAAGATCTGAAAGAAGTCAAGATTGAAGCATTTCTGCATCCTGAGGTAAAGAGCAGGTTGGTTGAGATGTTGAATGAGTATGTGGATATTTTGTCTTGGTCTTATCAAGATATTCCTGGTTTATATACAGATATTGTAGAGCATCGTTTTTCGCTGAAGCCAGAGTGCCCGCCAATCAAATTGAAGTTGCGAAGAACTCACCCAGATATGGCAGTGAAGATCAAAGAGGAAGTTCTAAAGCAGATTAATGCTAGTTTTCTTGTGACATCAGTGTACCCTCAGTGGATTGCCAATATTGTTCCAGTACCTAAGAAAGAAAGAAAAGTTCGCATGTGCGTAGATTATAGAGATCTAAATAAAGCTAGTCCAAAAGATGATTTTTCATTGCCACACATTGATATGTTAGTGGATAGCACAACAAAATTCAAATTTTTCTCGTTCATGGACAGATTTTTCGGGTATAATCAAATAAGGATGGAATTTGAGGAGATGGAAAAAACAACGTTTATCACACCCTGGGGAACATTCCATTATAGAGTGATGCCCTTTGGGTTGAAGAATGCTGGTGCAACGTACCAGAGGGCTATGAAAACCTTATTCCATGATCTGATGCACAAGGAAATTGAGGTATATGTTAATGATATGATTCCTAAATCCCAAACTGAAGAAGGGCATGTAGAAGATTTTTGAAGTTGCTTCAACGTTTGAGGAAGTATCGTCTCTACTTGAATCCAAATAAATGTACCATCGGTGTTCGATAAGGGAAATTATTGGGTTTCATTGTTATCCAGAAAGGGATTGAAGTTGAACCTGATAAAGTCAAAGAAATTCAAGAGATGCCAGCGCCGAGAACTGAAAAGAAAGTCACGGGGTTCCTCAGGCGTTTGAATTATATCTCCAGATTCATTTCTCACATGACTACAACGTGTGAACCGATCTTTAAGTTGTTAAAGAAAGATGAAGATTATGTGTGGACAGATGACTGCCAAAGGGAATTTGAAAGTATTAAAGAATATCTGCTTGAACCTCCTATCTTGCTCCCTCCTGTTGAAGGAAGACTGTTGATTATGTATATGACAGTGTTAGATAATTCCATGGGCTGTATTCTGGGACAACAAGATCAAACATGAAAGAAAGAGTGCGCCATTTATTATCTTAGTAAAAAGTTTACTGATTGTGAATCACAGTATTCCATGCGTGAAAAGACGTATTGTGCTCTGGCATGGGCGGCAAAACATTTACGGCAGTATATGTTGAATCACTCTACTTCGTTGATCTCCAAAATGGATCCAATCAAGTACATTTTTTAAAAGCCTGCTCTTACTGGGAGAATTGCCCGCTGGAAGATGCTGTTATATGAATATGACATTGAATACCGCACTCAAAAATCTATTAAAAGTAGCGTGTTGGCAGACTACCTTGCTCACCAACCAATTGATGATTATCCTCTAGGGAATGTTGGTTTCTGGAGTTCTCCTTCTTGAGGAAACTCTGTGGGGAATAGAGTATAGGAACTTCAGTTGCCCATTACTCTACTGGGGAAGATATCTCTTGATTGGAGAGATGAAAGTTTGTTGGTTTCTGGTCAAAATCCAGGCTTCATAGTAACTTGTTAAGGATAACAAAAGTTGATTGTTATCTGGTCGTATTCCAGGCTTCACAACAATCTACTGGGGAACATGAAATTAAACTATCATCTCGTTGTACCCCAGGCTTCACAGTAACTCAAACTGTTATCTGGTCGGAATCCAGGCTTTAGTGACTTGAATTGTTATCTGGTCGTGTCCAGGCTTCAATGATTTAGAGAGATTAAGTTGTTATTTGGTTGGATCCAGGCTTCAATTTGAACTTGAGGTATACTATTATCTGGTAGAGTCCAGGCTTCATAGTAATTGACAGAGTAAGCTACTATCTAGTCGGACTTTAAGCTTCACAGTAAATTAAAATTAAACTGTTATCTGGTCTTACTCCAGAATTCACAGTAACTTAAACTATTATCCGGTCGAAATCCAGGCTTCACAGTAATTGAAGAAGTGAACTACTATCTGGTCGGATTCCAGGCTTTGTAGCAACTTAAACTATTATCTGGTTGAAATCCAGGTTTCACATTAGCTTGATGGGGATAATGGAATTAATTGTTACCTGAAGATAGTTTTCCTGTCTGGTTATGTAGATAGTTTTCCTGTCTGGTTTCAGGCGTTAACCTACAAATCAATTGTTCACAGATAGTTCTCATGGATTTTTACAGGTATTAATCTTCAATCTCTTTATGTAGATGGATATCCTAGCTTTTTATAGGTATTAATCCATAGTCGTTCGTCCATAGATAGTTCCCCTGGCCTGTTACAGCTATTAATCTGGAACTTGAAAATTGATGGTCATTGAGATAGTTCTCCTGGCTTGTTACAAGTATTAATCTCTGACCCGAGAAAGAAAGATAGTTTTCCTAGCTTGTTACAAGTATCAATCTCCAATCCCCTTATGTAGATAGTTCTCCTGGCTTGTTACAGGTATTAATCTTCAATCTCTTTATGTAGATGGTTCTCCTGGCTTGTTACAGGTATTAATCTCTGACCTGAGAAAGAAATATAGTTTTCCTGGCTTGTTACAGCTATTAATCTTCAACCCCCTTATGTAGATAGTTCTCCTGGCTTGTTAAAGTTATTAATCCACATTCGGTCGTCCACATATAGTTCTCCTGGCTTATTACAGGTATTAATCCAGAACTTGTTTTTGTTGGTCACATGGATAGTTCCCCATCTGATTTCGAGCATTAATTTGTGGCCTGCTGTATTTTCTGGTAAATTCGTCTTGCTTCGGGAGTTCATACCACTTGGTCATGTAGATAGTTTCCCCATCTGGTTTCGGGCATTAATCTTTGACCTGCTGTAACAGTTGATAGTGTTTATTTGTCTGCTAATTTAAACTGAAAAGGTAAAATCAGTTTCATGTGATGTCATGATGTATGAATTGCATGATGATTTCAAAATAAATGAGATTGTGATATATGTATTTGTATGCATATTCCATGATGTATGAACATGTAATGCTGTTGCGAAGTATCTTTGTCTAGGAAAATAAATCCCCGAATGCTGCTGAAGAGCACCAGGAAGCTGAACCCCAAATTACTGTTGGTGAGTGAAGAAAGTGATTCTTCAATTTCCGCTGGGGATAATGAATGGAGATAGTTTTGCTGGCGATTCCCTTTTTCTGCCGGGGATCTTCGGCTTTTGCTTGAGAATGATTTTGCCGAGGGGAAGAGTTTCGTTGGAAGATTTCACCAATTCGGAGAAATAAACTCCGCTGGGGGATGAACTTCTGTAGCTAGAGAAATAAACTCTATTGGGGATAAGGCTTTATAAACTACTTGAGATTTATAAAACTCTATTGCGGAAGGTGAAATCCATAAACTGCTTGGGGATTTTGTTGAAATCCTGTTGGGGAATCTTGAGAAGCTTGACGACTTCACTGGGGAATTTTTCTTAGATATCAGAGAAGTAGTTGGAGATTCTTGCTCTACCGGGGATATGAGAACACCTGACATCATTAGGCTGCATGCTGGGAATATGGAAGTGACCTTGTAGTAGAATGCCCCTGTCTCGGTATCTGTTGGAGAAAATATTTGTCGGGGATTTTTGTAGATGTTGATCAGGGAGTATTCTACTGATAGACAAATGACAAGATGAAGGGACATAATCATGCATTTTAATCCCTAACTTTTGCCTGGACTGACCTTTCAGTTTTTCAGTCCACCGGGATACCCTTTTTTGCCCAAGCCGCCTTTTCAGGTTTTCGACTTACCGGGTGTACAAATTTTTCATATGTATATCCCTAATTTTTGCCCTAACCTTTGGTTCACCGGGACGCCCTTATTTTCCCCTAGGCTAGTCGACCTAGCAGGTCTTTGTTCATGCGTAGTATTTTCCGAATATGTCTGTGTTCACCGGGTGTAGAGAATTGTCATTGTCCATAGTAGTAAGTGTTATCACACTGCCAGAAGATGTTTGTTTGATCGTACATGATTTGTTGCTGGAATTCATGTCCAACGGCCCAAGTGATTCAGATGGAGATTTTCCCCTGGCTATTTGGCATTTTTGAGATTCCTTGAACCTTGACTTGACTGACCCAGATAACCTAGACACCATGCTATGCCCCTTGATTATGAACGGCCTATTACTGGAATGTCTTTCCATCTGAGGTGATTCTGTCCATTGAGAGGATTTTTGTTTATTGAATATTCAGTGTGCGAATTTCTCTGTTGTTGAACAGATAGTCATATGCAAACAATGGTATTTTAATAATGCAAAGCTTATGTCTGTCTTGAAGTTTGAAAATTCATTTTTTTTATAAAACAAACAAATTTTGTAAGAATGTGATATCAGCTCAGGATTTATAGCAAACCTTACAGGAGTCAGGATACCTTTTGTAACAGTATGCTTTCGAACTAACCCATGCTTTAGCTAGGACTTTTAAGGGTTATAACGTGGCCTGGTTCATGGTTCAAGAAACAAAGGATAAAGGCTCAAATTTTATTTGTACCCAACCTGCTCTTCGTGATGTTCTTCAGTTCTATACTCAGTTAATTGCGCGTTTAGATCCCAATTGAGTCTAGAATCTTTGCTCTGATACTTGGTGATGGTTCACAAATTGAACGTTTGTTTGAGAAGGCAGTCATTTTTATAACCTTTTCTTTTTGTTGTGTATTTGTAGCGACCTCTTTTTTTTATTATCCCTGCTTTTGCCTGAACCATTTCTTTTGTGATTACAGTCAGCGGGATGCCCCCGTTTTTTTCTTAAGTCTCCTTCATAGGTTTTGCTTTAGTGGGCTTTTATTTTGAGAGATAATGATTTCCCATCTTGAAGATTATGTGGAACCATCACCATCTTTTGGAGGGTATCTTCTACATTATTTGTCGTGTACGAAGGATGAGCTTGCAACTGAATGCACCTCTAAATTAATTGAGAAAGCTACCCTGCCCCAGGTTATGATTAAGGGTTTTAATTTGTGTGAAAAGAAAAAACTCCTACTTCTTAGGCTCAAAGGAGTTGGCTAGGGATTATCTTCCTTATAACTCCATTGTTTAGGATTTGAAACAACACTTGTACATCATCAGCGGGGTCTGTTCAAAAGCATACTGTAGAGATTGTGGTATCATTTTCGCCATCCTCCCTCTAGAGGCTTACAGCTTCTGATTGAGAGTTAAATATCACAAAAAGGAAGTAAAAACACTATTTGAATACAGTGAATACGAATGAATTGATTCAAGACAAACACATGCAATGCATTGAAAAAATAACAAAGTTTAACATGAAATAAATGTTCGAACAATCAAAAGAAATTGCAAATTGAAAATTATAGATGAACAAAAAGCATCTTTGTTTTTTCTTGTCACTTCAGATGGTGTGCCTTGGAGGGATGACAAAAAAATTCCAGTTGACCATCTTGTGCGAATTCTAGTTCTCCTTCATCAATCAAGTCTTGAATTTTGTATTTCAACGTCCAACCGCTATCAGTGTCATGCCCCAGACTGTTGGAGTGATATGCACACATTGCATCAGGATTGTAAGTAGGAGCGGAAGTATTAGGATTCCGAAGAGGATCCTTCAATATGGCCAAATTCAACTTCAACATGTGTTGCAAGACTTCGGACATTGGTATGTTGAGTTTGGTATATTTCCTAGTGAATGAATCCTGCTTACACCGATTACCCTGTCGTTGTTGGTGAGGTTGTGGTTGGGCTCGTGATGTAGCAGCAATTTGGAAAGGTCCATTCTCCACCAAGCTAAATTCTTGTCTCATCAGGGGTTGATTAATAACTTGATCCCCAACCTCGACTGTTTTCTTCATACGATTGCATTCATCTTGATGAAGCTTGCTAACGAGGGCTCTCAGCTCTTCTTGTCCCCGGGCTAGGCTTTGGATAAGAGCCATTTGACTGATCATCTGGGTTCTCATACTTTCCATCTCAGCTTGCAGTTGTTCAACCTGGTCATCCTTGTTGTTGTCGGGATTTTTCTTGGTTAGATTCCCAGTAAGGAGTGCTTTCAATTCTTCCTGCCCCTTGGATAGGTTTAGTAACATTTCCATGAACCGATCCTCTTGAGTTTGGAGATCTATGTTGTCTTGCTTGAGAGCCATTTTCCTTACTGAAATAAACAACGAGAACATGAGAGACTTGTACTGGAAGACCTTTTATGTACTGACATGCATGATGTGTAAATGTTTTCAAGGATCTCGCGGGGTAAACAGAAAAAGATGTTAGGAGTTGACGGCAGCTTTGATTGAAGAACTTCGTATCGTTGAAGGTTCTTCTACAAGAGTCAAGCTCACCATGTCGAGTGGGTCATAGCCCCCTGACTCAAGTTGTCGTGTTTTGATCTTCTGACGGCATTATCTAAAGGAAAATAAATCCCCTTGCCCCTTGCTAGACGTCTGCTTTATCATAACCTGCATCACAGGCCCTTGAGATCCTTGAAATGGTTAAGGAAATGCTATGGTATGATGCTTATGATGTGTATGCTATGCGTCAAGCAAAAATGCAGGGTGATGAAGACGAGTGAGTCTTAGAAGTCCAGGTTACTGGATAATGACTGTAAACAAATCCTGTAGGGAAATCAAGTTGTTAGATAATGAAATAAAACCCTGCAAGTAGTTCAATTTAAAAGCAAACAAGTCACACAAGCAGCCTTAGGTTTAGGCTTGCATGGGGTTTGTAGGTAAGTACCCTCTTGAAGTTTAGGTTGCTCAACATGTCCTATTAATAGTAACCGGGTTCTAAGGAGTCTCATATCACTAGCCTTTCTTTTAGGCATTGTTCTAGCTCAAGCACCGAAGTATTGCGGCCAGAATATCCCAAAAGTCCAATCTCAATGAGTGTAGCATCGAGTATCAACCAATCTTCGGTCGGAACCAAAGTCGGCCATCTCACTACTTTCTAATGGCTTAGGATGAGTCAATTAAAGGTTCTAAAGGTCAGTTAGCGCTTAATGACACTAAGGAAGCCTAATGTTATCCCTGGTTGACTCAAGAAACATTAGTACAAACCAAAGTATCACGCTAATGTAGCTATCACTTCCTCCATATCGGTCTACACCGTACAACTTCCATGATTTATTGCTACTTACCTAATAAGGTGCCCCAGATCCGGGTGTAGGATCTATAGCAACCCAAACGAATCCCTCAAAAGTAAAGCAAACAAAGCATACAAAAGCAGTTAAATAATGAACTAACTCTAAGGTAACCCCACTTTTTATTATAATCCCCAACATAGTCGCTAGTTTTGTGATATGGTGGCAGAACCGACTGTTATATATTGGTTTTGCGTTTGTGTTTGCAAATGTTGCAGTAAGCAAGAGTCGCTGCCAAATTTTCTTTTATCCAACTTAAGGAAAGGGTAAAAAGAACAGAAAAAGACCTTTCGAGATTTTCTGAGTAAGGGGGTATATTATGGAAAGGGAAGGTATTAGCACCCTTTCCATCTGTAGTTTTCTACGGGCTCTTAGTTGCTTGCTAGTTCACTTTGATTTTGTTTGAAAATGTGCTTGTGGTGTGGGTTTGAAAATATTTTGAAAACGTCTTTGTAATGATTCTCGTTTCTATAAGAATGCGTACAAAGTTTTGGTTTAGAAAATAGTTTAAAGAAGTGTTTGCGGAAGATGTTTTTAAAAGTGATTTTGAAAAGTGCCTTTGTAATGATTCTCATCTCTATAAGAATGCGTACAAAGGGCTTTGACTTTTCAAAATGCCATTATGTCTGCGAGCGTCTCATAACTTTGCTTCTTGTCTGAAGCTCATTAGATTGATGGGTTACGTTTGAGTTTGACAGTCGATACTGAGGTCTAATCGCAAGGTGATCCAATGGGACATAGTGATACGCTTTACATCCCTAACTTTTGCCTGGACTGCCCTTTCGGGTTTTCAGTCCACCAGGATACCCTTTTTTGCCCAAGCCGCCTTTCAGGTTTTCGACTTGCCGGGTGTATGGATTTTTTTATTTTTATTCCTTATTTTTGCCTGAACCCTTTTGGTTCGCCGGGAAGCCCTTATTTTTTCCTAGGCCAATCATCCTAGCGGGTCTTTTATTATGCATAGTATCTTTTCACTATGTCCGTATTGACAGGGTTAGGAAGGTCGTCACCGTCCATCGTGGTTAGAATCATGGCTCCACCTGAGAAAATGTTTTTAATTACAAATGGCCCTTCGTAAGTGGGAGTCCATTTGCCCCTGGGATCACCTTGTGGCAGTATGATGTGCTTGATCACTAGATCCCCGACTTGATACTCTTGGCGTCTGACTTTTATGTTGAAAGCCTTGATTATCCATTTTTGATACGTTTGACCATGACAAACAACAGTAAGTCTCTTCTTATCGATCAAATTCAGTTGATCAAGTCGAGTTTGGATCCAGTCGTCTTCGTACAAACCCGCATCTTTCAATATCCTTAGAGAAGGAATCTAGACCTCAATGGGTAGGACTTCCTCCATGCCATATACCAGAGAGTAGGGGTTGCCCCTGTCGATGTCCGTGCTGAGGTACGGTACCCATGAAGATTGAATGGTAGCATCTCATGCCAGTCTTTGTAGGTCACTGTCATCTTTTGTATAATCTTCTTGATGTTCTTGTTAGCCGCTTCAATAGCGCCATTCATCTTCGGCTGGTAGGGAGAAGAGTTATGATGTTGTATCTTGAATTGCTTACAGAGTTCGGTGATCATCGTATTATTGAGATTCGTACCATTTTCTGTGATGATTCTTTCTGGCACACCATACCGACAAATCAGGTTATTCCTGATAAATTGCGCCACCACGTTCTTGGTCACAGTAGCAAAAAAGGCAGCTTCAACCCACTTTTTGAAGTAATCAATAGCTACCAGGATGAAGCGATGCCCATTGGAAGCGGTAGGCCTAATTTCTCCTATCATGTCAACTCCCCACATTACAAAGGGTCACGGAGCTGTCAAGACATTCAAAGGAACCGGAGGCACATGCACCTTATCAGCATAGATTTGGCACTTATGACAGGTTCGGGAATGTTGATAACAATCTGCTTCCATAGTGGACCAGTAATATCCTTCCCGTAGGATCTTTTTAGCCATGGAATGTCCACTGGAATGGGTTCCAAAGTTACCTTCATGTAGATCGGTCATAATCCTCTCTGCTTCGCTCTTGTCTACACACCGCAGTAAGGTAGAGTCATGGTTGTGCTTGTAGAGGATTCCATTACTGAGGAAAAATTTCACAGCGAACCTTCTCAGAAACTTCTTATGGTTGACGGATGCCCCTTCGGGGTACTCTTGAGTCTCAAGATACCTTTTGACTTCGTGAAACCAAGGCTCATCTGCTACCTCTTCAGTATCAATCTTGCTGCAGTGTGCTGGTTCATCCAACTTCTCAATGGTGATCCGGGGAGCTTCGTTGTCCCACCTGACTTTGAACATAGAAGGCATGGTAGCTAGCACGTCCGCTAATTGATTCTCCTCTCGTGGGAAATGTTCAAAGGTTACCTTCTCAAAAATGTAGGAGTAATGTTAGTACATGCTCTTTGTATGGGATGAGATTTGGATGTTTCGTATCCCATTCGCCTTTGATCTGACTTATCACTAAAGCTGAATCCCCGAAGACATTTAAGAACTTGATCCTGAGGTCGATAGCAGCTTTGAGACCCATGATACAGGCTTCATACTCCGCCATATTGTTAGTGCAGTTAAAACATAGTCGGGAAGTGAAAGGAGTGTGACAGCCCTCAGGAGATATGATTACAGCGCCAATGCCATTACCGAGTGCGTTCGAAGCTCCGTCAAAAACCATAGTCCATTGGGATCCCTCCTCGGGTCCTTCATCTGGTCCAGGTTCTTCGTAACCAGTCACTAGCATGATATTCTCGTCCGGGAACTCAAAATTCATGGACTAGTAGTCATCCACGACCTGATGATCCAAATGACCAGCCAATACACTTCCCTTGATTGCATTCTGGGTTATATATTGTATATCGTATTCAGTTAAGATCATTTGCCATCTCGCTATTCTTCCGGAGAGAGCGGCCTTCTCGAAGATGTATTTGATTGGATCCATCTTAGATATCAACAAAGTAGTGTGGGTCAACATATACTGTCTTAGCCGGCGAGCAGCCCATGCCAAAGCGCAACAAGTTTTCTCAAGCAGTGAGTATCTTGTCTCACAGTCGGTAAACTTTTTGCTAAGATAGTATATTGCATGCTCTTTTCGACCAGACTCGTCATGCTGCCCCAGCACAAACCCCATTGAATTGTCTAGCACTGTTAAGTACAATATCAAAGGTCTTCCTTCAACCGGAGGCATCAGAATTGGCGGTTCTTGAAGGTATTCCTTGATTCTTTCGAAAGCAGTCTAGAATTCGTCATTCCACTTTACCACTTAATCTTTCTTCAGAAGCTTGAAGATGGGCTCACAAGTAGCAGTTAGATGTGAGATGAACCTGGAGATATAATTTAGGCGTCCCAAGAAACCTCTAACCTCCTTCTGTATGCGGGGAGCCGACATCTCTTGTATGGCCTTTTCCTTTGCGGGGTCTACCTGAATACCCTTGTCACTGATGATGAACCCCAGAAGTTTACCAGACCTTAACTCGAAGGTGCACTTGTTCGGATTTAGCCTCAGCTTGTATGTCTTCAACCTGTCAAACATCTTTTGTAGATGCTCAAGGTGTTCTTCCTCGGTTTGGGATCTGGCTATCATGTCATAAACATAAACCTCTATCTCAGGGTGAATTGTATCATGGAACAAAGCGACCATGGCTCGCTGATAAGTTGCCCCAGCATTCTTCAACCCAAAAGGCATCACCTTGTAACAGAAAGTGCCCCACTGTGTGACGAAGGTTGTCTTCTCCATGTCTTCAGGAGCCATCTTGATATGGTTATAGCCAGAGAAACCATCCATGAAGGAGAAAATTTTGTGTTGTGCGGTGTTGTCAACCAGAATATCAATGTGAGGAAGCGGGAAGGCATCCTTGGGGCTTTCCCTGTTCAGGTCTCTTTAGTCTACACACATACGTACCTTACCGTCCTTTTTTGGCACCGGAACGACATTAGCAACCCACTGTGGATAGGAGGTGATAGCCAAGAACCCAGCGTTGAACTATTTCATAACCTCTGCTTTGACCTTCTCTGACATTTCAGGGTGCATACGCCGGACCTTCTATTTAACCGGAGGACAATCCTCTTTAGTCGGTAGTCGGTGTACCACGATGTCAGTGTCTAAACTAGGCATGTCTTCATATGACCAGTCGAAGATCTCAACATAGTCGTGCAACATCTATATCAACCGTTGTTTGATCTTAGCTTCTAGATTTGCGCCGATCTTGACTTCTTTTTTGTCCACCTCCGTGCCCAATTTTATCGTCTCAACTGGCTCTTCATGAGGCTATATAGCCCTCTCTTCCTTTTGCAACAGTCTAGCCATGTCTCTAGGAACTTCACAATCGTCCTCACCTTCGTTCTCGGCTTGGTTGATCGTATTTTCGAAATCATAACTGGCAGTAGCAGAATTGTTATCAATGGGATCCATAGTGGATATGGATATGTAGTTTGATACGTGAGTGTGTGTAAGAGCATAACTGTATTGATGAAGTAAAAACAGAAAAGAAAAATAGAGAATGCAAAATTTGTATGCAAGGAACATCCACTGCTTTATTGATGACATATGAAATGACATATAATAACCCTCGTAGATGGAACCATTGTGCCTCGGGTAGGGCACGAGGCCAAAACGTTAAAAATTGTTCATTACAAATTCAGAACACAAGTAATACAATTACTGCGGAATAAAAGAAGCTGGTATAAAATCTCTATCCATCCAGTTACTCGGTCCACCATTAGTAGTCGGGTAGATCCAGCTGTCAATGTCAGAGTCTTCCTCACTGTCTTCAATAGCACTGACCCCACGATTGCTGATGCATAGGGGAGGTCCTTCAGCCCGAGCGCGTCGAACAGCCCTTTGAGCCCCTAAAGTAAAGCCCAAACCAAATTTGTCAGTTTTGTGAGTAAAATCAGGGAGCTTTCCCCAATTGGTACACCTACCTTCTTAGAATACTGCTCTGACGTCCTTGAGAGAAGCCATCTTCAAAGGAGGTTTGGTGCTTGTGGTAGTCTCGGTTGACGCTAAAATCTGGGGAACCTCTTCAAAGTTTTGACAAGGAGTCTCTATGAATTCCTCGTCCATATCTACATACCTGAAGGAGTTCAGGTGACTCACCATATACTCCTCTTTGCCATGCACAGTGACAATCTTCCCCTTTACCAGATATTTCATCATTTGATGCAGTGTAGAAGTAACAGCCCCAGCTTCATGGATCCAAGGACGACCCAAAAAATAGGAGTATGATGGCCTGATGTCCATCATGTAGAAGGTGAACTCAAACGTCTGAGAGCCTACCTTGACAGGGATGTCCACCTCCCCATGCACCATTCTCTTCGACCCGTCAAAAGCCCTTACCACAATGTTACTGGGCTTTAGGGTCAAGCCTTCACAATCTAGTCGATCGAGAGCCTTCTTAGGCAGAACATTCAGTGAAGGCCCAGTATCCACCAGCATATGAGCCATAGTGGTGCCCCTGCATTCGATCGAGACATGCAAAGCATCATTATGCTTCCTCCCTTTCGGTGTCAAGTCGGCATCTGAAAAACCCATCCCATTGTCAGCAGTCAAGCTGGCCACACAGTCTTTGAATTGATCAGCTGAGGTTTCTTGCGGAACATGCGCAGTCTTGAGGAATGCAATCAAAGCCTTCGCATGGGCCTCGGAACATAACAACAAAGACAACATTGATATCTTTGAAGGGGTCTACCCCAGCTGCTCGACCACATTGTAGTCGCTCTTTTTGATTATTTTTAAGATTTCCTCTATCTCTTGCTTAGAGGATTCCATAACGACTTTTCTAGATACCTTCGTCTGGGTAGGCTCACCTACAGTTTCTTTGCCTCGAGTCCCAGATGACTCATCGACATGGGTAACAAATGGAGTAAGAACGGGAGTAGTAGCTGAAGTATTAGCAGGAACAACAGATGGAATAACAACATGCTTATTGACATTATTTAGGGAAATCTCGAGAGAGAAAATCCTTCCACTTATGGTAATCTTGTTGGTCCTAACAATGTTACTGATATCAGGATCAGCCTCTATATTCTTCAAATCCTGTTTAACGCCATGATAGTAAATCTCCGCACCATAATGTCAAGGGACAACTTTGTCTGAGGCGTATGGGACAGGACCAGGACAAGTGATTATTAACTGGGCGACTCTCGGAGCGGGTGTAATCCTAACAGGTCTTCTCGAGAAGGCCTTGGAAGGATTGGCGGAAATGGTTATAATAGCAATATCTTCATACAGAATAGTTGGAATCAAAGTCTTTTCGAACAAAATTTATCTATTGTCCATCAGGCGTTGGACACCTGTTTTTAGCAAATAGCAACCGGAAGGTAGAGATGAACACATGTGGCAACCTTCGCCACCACCCGGAAACAAACTGGCCAACAACAAATTCTTCTTAACAATCATAAGAGGAGTAGACACTTCATCAACTGAGGTCACGAACAGATCGGTATCAACGGTGTTAACTCTATGGTTGTGCTTAGGCATGGGAGTAGTTATGAAATTGGGCTTCTCCGGAGCATCGAACTCAATCTCCTTGGCTTCAATCAGATCTTGTACTTTATTTCTTAGAGCCCAACCGACATTTGTATCGTGACCAGGACTCTCAGAATGATAGGCGCACCGAGCATTTGGATTGTACCGAGGAGATGTGGTATTAGGATTCTTGGGAGCCTCTTTCAAGGTTTCCAAGTTGTATCTTAGCAGATGGGGTAGAATCTCAGTCAATGTCATGTTAATCCGAGTAAACTACCTTTGTGGTCTTTCTACCCTTTGTTGTATGTTTCATTGTGGGGTAACCGCATGCCTAGGTATCATCACAGCGCCTACTGTTGAACGGTAGTCAGTTCGGCATTGACCTCTTGGGCTATAAACGGCACTGACCTCCTTCTTAGCCGTGAAGGGCTTCTTTGTTAAACTTGACGAGGTATCTTTCTATATTTTACCACTCCGGATCCCAGCTTCTACCCTCGCTCTAGTTAATATCAGCTCAGTAAAACCAGTCGATGAGCTACCGATCAAATGGTTGAAGAATGGGACAGTGTCCCAAGAAACATGTCGACCAACTCCCTATCAGATAAAAGGGGTTGGACTCTTCCAGCCAAATCTCATCACTTCTGCGCATAGTCCTTAAATCCTTCACCTGCACCCATGGACATGCTCTGAAGTTGAGTACAGGTAGGGGCAAGGTCGACGTTGTATTGATACTGCTTATAAAAAGTAGCGGCCAAATCCTCCCAGTTTTGGACATTGGTTCCCTACAATTGGTAGAACCATTCAAGCTGAGTACCTGACAGACTGTCTTGAAAGAAGTGAACCCACAAATTCCTATCAGCAGTGTGAGGCTGGATCTTCCTCACATAGGAACGGAGATGAAGCTTGGGACAAGACACCCCATCATACTTTGCGAAAACCATAGCTTTAAATTTTTGTGGGATGACTACCCCTGGCACCAATCCCAACTCTTCAAAATCCAGCCCTGGTATTCTCTAGATCTCCATAGCGCTTAACCGATCCTCTAACTTCTTGTACCCATCCTCAGTGGGAGGATACTGCTCATCATTATAGTCTGTATCATTGTCAGAGACTACAGGACTAGGGTTCTCCTCCCTTGTTTCTCTCTCTTAATTTTCCCCTTCTTTGGACGAGGAGGTCAGATCGACTGGATGTTTAGCGGCCCCCTGAATCTTCTGCCCATATTGAGGGCACTAGCAAGCCTCTTCTTCTTCTTCTTCTTCTTCTTCTCTTTCAGGATGAGGGCCTTCAGATCCTCCTGCCCTTTCGCCAGAGTTATGAACATCTGTTGAAATTGGGTATTTTGTGCCTGAAGATCTTTGATGCTTTGTTCAGAAGACATTTTCGCTGAAATAAACAGCGAAGGAGATAAGAAACCTGTAATGGTACCTGCTTATGCAATGTTATGGATGATATGCGTATGCAATGATTTCAAGGAAATTAGAGATTCAAATTTTCTTTAGACAAAAAGGAAACACACGTTATATTAATAAATCAAAGCTTGAGTACATCATGCCTCTTTGGGCTTACAAAGAAATACAAAAACTCTAAGATAAAAAGGTTGTACGCATCCTCTTTGGTGCGATGCAGGCATTTATAGTCTGCTCCTCATGAAGTTGTTTGGTGAGCTCCAGATTCTTCTTCTGGATGGCGTAGAATTGGGCCTCGAAAGTGTCTTGTTCCTCCTTAAGTTGTATCCAATCCCTTTGTAAGTCTTCAAGAGAGGTGGGCATGTCAGGATGCAGGATAGTGTATGGAAGATCTCCTTCTACAACAGGCTCTATAATTACCGGGAGAATGGAGGGGTAAGGCATCATAAGTCTTTGAGCACGAGCTCGTACCCATTTTAGGTAAGGCTCAAGAGGGATGGAATTCTTGTGCCCCAATGTCTTGCTATATACCTTGTTCAACATCCTCCAGGCTCGGATAAACCTCTAGCGATGACCTTGATTTTCACTCTCGTAGTCAAATACTAACCCTTAAATCAGCATCTCATGGGGACCATCCCTTCGGGCATAACTAAATTGTCTTAAAGCTAAGAAGGGGTTATAGGTGATACCTCACATAATACCAAGTAAGGAGACATTAGGGAATTCTCCATAATGATCCACGATGATAACATTCTATATAGATCGGGAACACCAATGGATGTCTGAATGTTTGAGCGTCATCAACATTTGTGACCACCTTGAGCCTTGTTCGTTCTTCAATACAGATTGGGGAAGATGCGAAGTAAACCATCTTGGCAAGAGAGGGGTGCAACACATAAGGATACCTCTTTTCCTCATAGTGCGAGTGTGAAAAGAATGTAGGATGTCTCCTAGCAAAGTAGGCACCGGGTTACGAGACATGAAGATTTTGACGGCGTTCACATCTATGAGTTGGTCAGGGTTTGGAAACAAAACCATCCCATAGATGAGGAGAGCCAAAATTTCCACAAAAGCTTTCAAATCCAAAGAATTCCAACAATTTTGGGCTTTCTCAAACAAGAACTTTGCTAGGAAACCCTTGACACCACTCCTTGTCTCCCAATTAGTTGTGATATCAGATGGTTTCAAGTGTAGAGCTTGAGCCATCTCTTAGGGCTTTGGATCTCTTTCCGTACCGTTGAAAGGTAGTTGATTGAGAATGGGAATCCTCAAGAGTTGGGAGAATTCTTCTAAAGTTAGCACAAGTTGATAATCGGGAAATGTGAAGCAATGGTGTAGAGGATCAAAGAATTGGAAGAGCACCTTTATCATATCTTCATCAATTTTGGAGGTAACCAAGTTTAGGAGGCGACCATGTCTTTCGGTAAATGGAGAATTCTCAGGAATCCTTGATGCTAACTCTTTGAGTTGAGGAGGAATCCTTATGAGATTGACTTGAATGGTTTTCCTGTGAATAGAATCCATGTCCTACAAAACAGAAACAAAAATAAATCCCAAAAATCCTTGAAATGGTTAGTGAGTATGAGAATGATGTTATGATGTTCATGATGTTATGTACAAATATATATATATATATATATATATATATATATATATATATATATATATATATATATATATATATATATATATATATATATATATATATATATATATATATATATATATATATATATATATATATATATATATATATATATATATATATATATATATATATATATATATATATATATATATATATATATATATATATAAACAAAGCAAACAAATCCTTAGGTTTAGGCTTGCATGGGGTTTCATAGGTAAGTACCCTCTCGAAGTTTAGTTGGCTTAAACCTGTCCTAGCAATAGTAACCGGGGTCTAAGGAACTCAATATCACTCGTTTGTTTCTTTGGTCATTGTTTCAGCGCAAGCCTCTTTAATGACGACCGAAATATCCCAAAAAACCAAACTTCAATGAGTGTAGTATCGAGTATCTACCAACTTCAGAATGCACCAAAGCTGATCATCTCACTACGTCCTAATGGCCAAGTAGGTTATGTAAAGGTTCTAAAAGTCGATTAGTGCTTCATGACATCACTCAGCGGCCCCGTATTCTCCTTGACTACTCAAGGTCTACCGGTACCCACAAATATGTCACACTAATGTAGCTATTGCTTAGACCGTGTCGGTATACCCCGCACAGTTTCCATAACGTATTGCTACTTACCTATAAGGTATCCCAAATCCGGGTAGAGGATTAAAACCTAAACAAAGAACCATAATGTAAAGCATACAAGTCAAACAATGAAAGCAAGTAAATGTGATCTAGCCCTAAGGTAACCCCACTTTAAGAATTTCCCCAGCAGAGTCGTCAGTTCTGTAACGCGGCGGGAGAAATGACTCGGGTCGTTTTCGTTTGATCACAATTGTGCGGATAGCAAGAGTCGCTACCAACTTTTCTTTTATCCAAAAGGAAAGGCTGAAAAGAACAGGAAAGACCTTTAGAGATGTTCTCTTGAGTTCGGGGGGTAGATTATGAAAAGGGAAGGTGTTAGCACCCTTTTCATCCATGTTTTTCCATGGGCTCTTAGTTGCTTGCTAGATCACTTGCTTTGTTTGAAAATTATGCTTTTGTGTTGTGAGTTTTGAAAGTATTTTGAAAATGTCTTTGTAATGGTTCTCGTCTCTATAAGAACGCGTACAAAGTGTTTGTTTCGAAAATACTTCAAAGATATGTTTGTGGAGTGTGTGTTTTGAAAGTGTTCTTTGGAAGATGTTTTTGCAATGGTTCTCGTCTCTATAAGAACGTATACAAAAAGCTTTTGTCTTTTGAAAAATTGTTAATGTGAAAGCGTTGGTGTAAAATGTTTGGTTGTAAGCAAGCGAGCAACTAGGAGCGAATCTACCTACCCAAAAGGTCTTAGATGTTATTTTCCTCCTTTAGATGTTGCTATCTTACCATTGATTTCGTAAGAAGCCCCATCGTTGGATATGAAGGGACAGACGCGGGTCAATCATACAGTCATAGAAGGCAACTTGTGAGACACTTTATTAATTTTCGTAAGGGACTAGATCGTTTTACCGAAGGCAACATCGAGGGTCATCGAGGAACTACGATCTTTTTTATCGGAGGGTCTTTGCTAAAGCGTCCCATATTTGAGGGACATGACTGTGTTTCTGAGGCAACAGACGAGGTTACCCTAGAGGTGCGCGTGTGAAAATGTGTGTTTGATTCAAGTTATTTTGTCTTTGAAATTAGGTTATCTAACGATTGATTTTGAATCTTGTCATGCACGCCTAATTACTATACAGTATAACGAAAACAGTAAATTACGGGAATTAAAATTCTATGCTATTACAGAGCTTTCGGGAATGGGGGTACAAATTTACAAATGGGGATGGATTAATACAATTAAATGTCCAAATAGACAAACAATACAACTAAATCGAGTCGAGAAATTAATCGAAATTATAACAGATTTATGAAGTAAAAATTAATTAACAAAGTATAAAATTCTAAGTATTTTGTTTGAAAAGTTTGAAAAAAAAGAAAAAATAGAAGAAAAAAAATCTATTTCTATTAATTATCTAAAAAAGATTAAATTAAAAGTATGTATTTTATTTTTTAGGGTTTTGTTATTAAGAAAATAAATAAACAAATTAAGACTAAAGTACAAAAATTAATTAGTAAAATTAATTTACAAAATATTGAACTAAATAAAATAAATAAATTAGTTTTGAAAGTATATTTTATTTAATCAAAATATTAAAGGCTAAATAAAATCTAAACTAAATTAAAAATTACTACATCAATTATAAGAAGAGGTGTGGAACAGAAAACTGAAGGTGCTGTCAAGAATTTCGTATGGGCTTTTGATTAAAAGCCCAAACCCCTTTTTTTATGACCTTTGTATAACAATGAAAGGAGAAAAATGACAAAAGGATGGAAAAAATATGAACAAAACGTCTCAGGGGGTCTCAAACCCGGGACCTCTATATCACACAAACGCATGCTAACCACTGCACCAATTGACCCTTTGTTTACTTGAGTACTTCTATTAACACAAAAGGAAAAATTTAAGAAATGGGCTGGGCCAAATCGAACAGGCCCAAACCCGGTTTTACTAGAGGGAATGGAGTTTGTGAAACCCTAAAAGCAAGAAACAGAATGAGGCAGTGCCTCCTTTCTGGAAATGTGAAACAACACTCTTCATTTTTCTTTCTGTATTCTCACTCTCTTCTCTCAACTCACACCCCTTCGTTGATTTTCAATGATCAACAAAGACTTGTTCCCTACTCGCGGTTCCGCTCACCAAGTCATCAAACTCCAACCAACTCTCTAACCGGAAATCCCGCAGTGTTCTCGTTTCGTTAACCCTAGAAATCTGTTTTCAAAAGAAAACCCTCGGCCCTCACTCACGGGAAAGATAAGAGAAACAACGACAATAAGCATCAATGACAACGCATCATGTAAGCGAATGATAACAACATGTTTATAATAAAAGAAGGAGACTTACCGGTTCTAGCGATTCGCGGTTCTGTCCAAAGCTTTGACTTAGGTGAACTTGAATTCCTTTCCCCTTTTTGTCAAATTTGTGAACTATTATTGTTGGTTAAACTTGCTCACTGTTGTTTCTTCTGATCTGTGCGTTTCAGGGGCTTTTGTTTTTGTATTGAATTAGAGGATTTACGGTAGCTGGTATTCAGTGTGGGAATGGATAACAGTTGCTTATGGGTTCTGTTCTATCTTTTGATTGGTTTTTTTTAGCTAACAGGTCTCTTGGTATCCTTGCTCTGGTTTTGTTTGGATATTGCTGGCTTGGTTTGTATCTTTGCTGGTTTGGTTTTTGCTTTGTATATTGTTGGTTTTTCTAGTGTGGTTTTTTTGTTCCCCAACTGTTAGCTTGATGGTTGTGTTATATGAGGTTCAGATTGAAGTTTGCCGTTGGGCTGTGGTTTGTATGTATCAGTCCCCCTTTTCCTCTGTGTTATTCTATACTTTATAATGGAATCAATGATGTTTTAGGGGGAAAAAGAATGATAAGTTTGAACTGTTATGATATACTGTTTTGATCCTTCTTGATGTAGGTTGATGTTTTGCCATTTTAGTGCAACTCTTGGACTATTTATGATGCAAGGAAACAGCAGGTTTAGGGATTGCCTATTTTGATGTCATGTGTAGACTATATGATGCAGGTTTGGACAGGGCTGACTTGGTACAGTTTTGCAGGCTGTTTGGACTGTTGTATGCTTAGGTGATATCCTTTCCTCTCTCATCTCAATGATGTAAAGCAAACTTGCTTTTATTTCAAAATTTCTGAAGGGTTTGTATGATTTGAGGAAAATGGTAATGTGTTTGGTTTGATGAGAAAGTTAACTTGTTGTTTTGTCTTGTTCCATTTTGTTTTACTCATTGTTGCTTTCTCCTGTCATCTTGGCAGCCTATGCTGCCTTGCTTGCTATGTTTTGTTTGTTTTCATATCGTTGTTGCTTGCTGCACTTATTTTTACTTTGTGCTGCTTGTATAGCAGCCTGTTGTTGCTGTTACATTAGCTGTTGTTTGGCATCCTTGCCCCGTTTCTATGCTTGCTTTGTTTGCTTTGTTTGCTGGTTTTGCAGCCTATTCTTGCTACTATATTTACAGCAGCATGCCTTTGTTTTGTTTGCTTGCACATTTGTTTTTCCTTCTTGTGAACCAAGGTCCAACCCTGTGATTTGCAATAATGAGAGGAGAGGGATTATGATAAAACAAAACAACTTAAATTTTGATTCCTATATACAAACCCTAGTGATGAAATTTCTCTTTTAACAAATACTCTTTTGCTTGAATTCTTGCTAACTTACTTTTTTTCTTATTTCATGAACATGAGAATTGGACGGCGAACGCGAAGTTGAGAGATGAAAAGGCCATGGCTAACAAAGAGTGTGGATGAGTTTCTTGAAGAGGAAGCAACAGAAAATTGAAGAAGAAACATTTAATTCTTTTCTTTGCTTTGTAAACAAAAATTGTAACTTGTCCCAAAAATGTAATGAACACATAACTTGAGTGAATTTTATGAATTAGGAATTTATCGTATGGAAATCATTCTTGAATCTTGATGAAAATGAAATTCCATACTTGCATGATTTGAACATGTATCTTGCTTCATAACTTGAAATTCAAGAAAATCCAACACCCTTGTAATTTGTATTTCAAATGAAACCATGCGCCTTATCTTTTAAACTTCCAATCAAATTCTTGAACAAAACAATGTTTAAGCATTCAATTCCACTTGGTTTACTCGAACTCAAAACAATTGGTTATCTAAATGACAGTCTTAACCTTCACCTCTTGTCCAAATCAAATTTGCACTCAAAATGAACTCGCACGCCGTGCTCGATTAGAACAGAACTTCATTTCCAAACAAACATGCTTTAAGAACATTCACCAATCTTGTAGAACTAATTTTCTTTGATAAACATCAAACCCTAATCGTTGACTTACTGCCTAGGAAGAGAATCTGTCTGATCAAACTTCTGAGCCAAATTGAGTATTCGAGAAGACCTAGGGTAGTATCTTGAATAAAAAATGGAAGGGAAAATTTTGGGGTACAATAGGAGGCTTAGGCAAAAGTTGGGGCTAAAAAAAGAAAAAAAAGAATAACCCGCTAAGTCGAAAACCCGAAAGGGCAGCTTAGGCAAAAATGGGTATCCCGGTGGATTGAAAACCCGAAAGGGAAATCCAGGCAAAAATTAGGGACAAAAATCGAGAGACTACAGTCTGAAGACTCTTCACGAATAAAAAATACACCCTCCTAACATTGGATGGATCGATTAAACTATTATCTTTCGAAAGCTCAGCACTAGGACGATCCAGGATATGGGAACTATAGTAATATCGGTTTTAATGGAAGTTCGAGATTTTCTTATTGCCATTTTACTCGTTGTATTTTGTCTTTTCTTCGAAACTTCCTCATTTAGGAGTTGTCTCCATGTATGAATGCCTATTCACAGGCCAAACTCATTAATAAAATTTGCCCCTTCCACCAAAAAGTCTTTGTTATATCCTTTTACTTTATTTTTCGTATGCGATTTATGATTTAAATTCTTTGTTAAGCATTGCATTGAAAACAATAAGGAAATAATAATCACAAGCTGAGATGAGAAACACGACATTACATGGATATGAAGGCATCCCAGGGGAACGCCATGATGTTCAAGTGTTTGTTTTTCTATGCAGGTAGCAAGTCATAACAATCACCTCGACCAAGCTTTCATCCTCGTTACCTCCTTACAGACGACTGAGCACCCGATTCTCCAACATCGAGAAACTTGGGGCATTTGATTAAACCCATGTTTCTACTCAGTCATCCACAAGAATAATCATCACTGCATATTACATTGCATCATCAAACGCATATCATACCCATGGATCATCATGCCACACTTCAAAATGCATACGAAGCATGAGCCAAATTTGGTACCTTGCCCGAAAGCCCCAGATCAATCCCAAATCAACAAAACATCCCCACAAAGAACATCATCCTCATAATTCCCAATTATTATTTGTCATTACACTACCAACCAAAATTCATGGTACATTGTACTCCCCAACTCTTAATACTCGTGTTATCCTTTTAAGGTCGTAGGTCGCTCGTAGATCTTACCTTCGCATTATCTTTTCTTAGGGTTGTAGGTCGTCCGTAGATCTTACCCTCATGTTATCTTTTTTAAGTTCGTAGACCGTCTGTAGATCTTACCTTCCTGTTATCTTATCTTGGGTCGTAGGTTGTCCGTAGATCTTACCCTCACATTATCTTTTCTAGGGTCGTAGGCCATCCGTAGATCTTACCCTCATGTTATCTTTTCTAGGAGCGTAGGTTGTCCGCAGATCTTACCCTTGTATCATCTTTTCTAGGGTCCTAGGTCAGTCGTAGATCGTCCGGAGATCTTACCTTTGCATCATCTTATCTTGGGTCGTAGGTTTTCCGCAGATCTTACCCTTAAGTGATCTTTATAGGGTCGTGGGTCATCCGTAGATATCACTCTCATGTTATCATTTTTAAAGTCGTAGGTCGTCCGTAGATCTTACCTTCGCATTATTATTGTTAAGGTTGTAGATCATCCGTAGATCTTACCTTCACTTTATCCTATCTTGGGTTGTATGTCATCCGTAGATCTTACCCCCGCGCTATCTTTTCTTGGGTCGTAGGTCGTCTGTAGATCTTACCCTCGTGTCATCTTTTCTTGGGTCGTATGCCGCACACCGGTCTTACCCTTGTGATATCCTTTCTCTTGAGTCGTCAATCATACGTCAATTTGTACCCGTTGTCTTTACTTTCCTTCTTAGGTCATGAATCCCCCGCGATAGACTCTCGGCTATCATCAAGTTCTACCCATCGTCTTTAAGATATCATTTTGTTAAAAATCCTGCTTTCAGTCACCACGACATCGTCAATCATATCTTCTCAGTCACTTTAACACCCACTTCCATGAGGACCTTGTATCGGCACTGTTACCCCAATACGAGCTATCATTATTCAACCCCATTTATCCATCATGACCAGTTCACCAGAAAAAAGATTTTTCTTTCCCCATCCGGCATCACAAATAAATAACACTTACACCATCTCTCCAGGACAAATTTCAGGTCCTGGTATTTAATCATCTTCCACCTTGAAATTTCGAAAGGCTGACGTCAATCTAATCTTCAGGTTTAGGATGATTAAATAGGGGTAGTTGTTGTACCCAATATTTTCCCTACCTTTTACTTTTGTCTGGATCGGAATTTGCACCCCATTTGCACCATTTTCACTAATTTGTTTGCATATCATGCATCTCAGGGAATCAGGCACTTTTGTTTTGAAGTTTCCTCATCAGGTTAAAGGAAAATTCATCTGGTTCTTGATTAGTGGATTGTGAAATGAAGTTATGAGGTATTGTGGGTTTCCTTCTTCGTCAAGTCACAGGGATATTCTTCAAGGTCCTGGATTAGGGTTTCGATTATCTTCAACACTTCGAGATTTTTCTTCATCAGTGTGCATCGTCATGTTTGAGCCTATTAAATATTTCAAAATTGTGGTCAAGAGTTTGTGACTAATATTGCAAGTGTTCGAGCCATGAAATAATAGATGATGTTGTGAACTCGTATGATAATCAAGGCAAGTTTTTGTTGCTTCAGTTACAAATTACTTTTGGTTTGGATATCAAGGTTAAGGTTCTTATTGAGAGTGAAAGTTTGGTTTGGACATGATATGAAGATTGAGGATTAGAAGACAAGGCACATGGTTTACTTAAAATACAAGTTACAAAGGTCATCTATGATTTCTTGAAGTTCAAGTTACAAAAGTGAGGTGTATCATTCAAATAATTCAAGTAGGGAATTTCCAATTTCGAACAAGATTCAATAGTTGTCTAACTTCCATACAACAAAGTTCATCATTCATAAAGTTCAAAGAAATATCATTCATTACATTTTTGTGGGCAATTTACAAAGCGGGTTACAATTTGAGATACAAGTTACAAATGTTTTGTTTACAAAGAAAGAAAATATTGGTCCCTCAAGTTCCTTTTGCTTCATCTTCAAGCAACTCGTCCTCACTCCTCGCCATGACTTTTTCTTCACCTTTCAACCATGCTTTTGCCATCCAATTCTCATTTGATCTTGAAACAAGAAAAAGGGAAATAATGAGCAAACATCAATAAGTTTAAATGAAATTCCAAACAAGAACTAATGGTTAAAAGAGGATTTTTATTTCATCATTAGGGTTTGTATTCAGAATCAGAAATTTAAAAGAGGTTTTCAATCATAGGCTATCTTCTCCTATTTTTGCAAATCACAAAAAGTTTGGGTTTTTGGTTCACAAAAGGGAAAAGAAATTTGAAACAATTTCATTGCAAAAAAAAATCAACAAATAATACTACCAACATTTGGTTTCACAAAAAAATCTGCACATCAACAGCTAACTTCTAAATAACAAAACAGTAGGCAGCAGCTACACAAACAGAAACAACAGCAATATAGCAACAACAGCAGCTACGATCAAGAGCAATAACACTGCCAAAACAGCAACGCAACAAACTTGCAGCAACAGGAACCAGCTAAAGCAGTAGGTAGAAAGTATATAACAGTTGTTGTACCCCAAAATATTCCCTCTCATTTCTCAAGGAATAACCCTGGATCCTCAAGTTTGCTTCCATCCAATTCCAAGCCTTGAACTGCAATTTTTCAAGAAAGTCATCCGCAAGGGCAAAATGGTCATTTGTATGCTGAAAGGTCAAACTTTGACTTTTGGATCAAAACCAAGTTTCAAGAATCATATTTCATTAAGACATGTTGAAATATGAAGTTTGTTTCATCTAAAAATTCAAAAGTCAAATTTACTTTGGAAAAGTCAAATTTCTAAATGCTTGGAATTTTTTCTAAATGTTTAAGAAATATGGCAAGCTCAGAACTTCTGATCAGGTTATAACCATGATGCAAGCTGATTCTTGATCAACTTCTGACATAAGAGTTTTAGATCTCAACAAGATCTGAAACATTGCAGAACAGAACTTCTCCTAGAAATGCTGGGATTTCAAGTCATAACTTCTCAAAGACACGTCCATGAAACTGAAACACTCAGCAAATTTTGGACAATCTCAAGACAGAGTTTGGTCAGAACTTCTGGGCTAGTTTTCACAAATGTTCAGTCAGAGCTTGCAAGGGCAGTTCAAAGAAGGTTTAAAAAGTGTGTTACAAACTTCCTAGAAAGTCTGGGAACTCCTTTAGAACATTTTGGAACCAGAAGATACAAAGATCAGAGGTTGGATATTACGCTGAAGCTGAACTTCTTATCCAGAACTAAGCCATGGTGTAGAATCTCACATTGCAGGATTTCTGGTTGTGATAAGTCTCATCATCATTTAATGCTCACAACCACCTTCTGAGTCTTTATCCAAAGGATTTTCACCACGTGTACCTCTACTGTCTTGGGATGGCAAACGTTGGTACTAGGCCCATGCTTTTCTTTAGCTTTTCCTTAAATCCTGCTGACAACTCCATCTTAAGCATGGCTAAAGGCTGCTAACCAATAGCTAATTCAGCCTACGCCTGCATCCCATAATTGCACCAAACTAGCATACGAAGACTGTGATCAAAAGGCAAGGATACATGATAACAAAAAAGCTAAAATCCCATTAGTTTTCCCCCCAAAATCACAACAGATTCACCTATAAATACTTTGCTCCATCACACGTTCAAGGGGTGTTTTTTTGGGGGACATGCTGGCTTTTGGAGAGAGATTGGAAAAAAGAGAGAAAAGGAAATTGTGAAACCTTCATAAAAATCCAGATTTCTCAAACACAAAAACAAACCTTTGTTCTTCCCTTTGAATCAACGAACTTGGCATTTCCTCTTCCATTACTCTTGCTGATTCCAGAACACCCAAAGGCAGCAACTCAAAGCTCCAAGCTCACACTCCAGATTCAAGGTAAGTCTTTTTGACCTTGCATTTTTCATTCAGAATATCATTAATATGTAAATATCACAATTAATGTTGTTCATATCATTGCATAAGTAAAAAAACTGTGGATCAGAGTTTCTTGGTTAGGGCTAGACTTAGATTTAGGATTAGAACTTCTATAAACTGTTGTGCTGTTATCCTTCTGATTTGTTGTCTAATAAGAACTGAATAAGTTATTGACGTGCTAATTAATATGAGAAAAGAGTTAAAATGTAACCTAGAACTTTTGATTTTCACATGCTGATAACACACAGAACTTCTATGATTCGCTCATTGATTAACACACACTGAACCTCTTATTCTTACATGCTGATAACGCACTGAACTGCTGATGTTCACTCACTGGCTTAACACAATACAAAACTTCTGTTGATTCACTCATTGTTCTAACACAGCACAGAACTTCTGAGTTCTCCTTACATGTCAAATACACTGAATTTCTGAGGTTTACTCATTGTTTTAGTGTAATACAGAACTTCTGACTTGTGGCTCACTGTCTGAATACCACCTAGAACTTTTGTGTTTCCCCTCTAATGTTCCTTGCAGGACCTCAGAGTTTACCAATTCAGAACTTTTGTTGCCCACTGACGCTTCCTGCTGAGTCACAGCGCGCCTGGTTTCAGAACTTCTGATTCCGTTTGTTTTGCTTGTAGCAGCATGCTGGTCCTACATCTCATTTATTTTCCTTTTTATCACTTTCAACATTAAAACTCTTTTCATCAATATAAAAAGGACATAAAAATATTTTCTTTCATTAATTGATTTATTTCCTTTTCTTTATTAAGACAAAAACCATTCTCTAAATAAGTCTATTTTTTTCTTATATTGTACATTTCAATATGGTTGTAATAGTAACTTAGGATTTAATTTTACTTGCAACCCCCATTCATAAATATGTACCCCCACCCCTATTGATTGTAATAGTGTAGAATTTTTACTTTCCGCATTTTTATTGCTCTCATATGTAGTTAGTAATTAGGGTGTGTATGGCAAGATGTGAAAATCAACAAATAGATCACCCTAATCAAGACTAAAATGCATGCAATCAAATACACTTGCACACTAGCATCCCTAGGGTAATCTCACTTGTTGCCTATCGGAAATTAGTCATGTCCCTCGAATATGGGACGTTTTAGCAAAGACCCTTCGATAAAAGATCATAGTCCCTCGATAACCCTCGATGTTGCCTTCGGTAAACGATCTAGTCCCTAAAACGACATTGCTAAAACGTCACATGGGTTTCCTTCTATGACTATACAAACGTCCCAACGCCCATCCCTTCACATCCAACGATGGGGCTTCTTACCAAATCAAAGGTAAGATAGCAACATCTAAAGGAGGAGGAAAAGAACATCTAAGACCTTTTGAGTAGGTAGGTTCGCTCTTAGTTACTCGCTTGCTCACAACAAAAACATTTTATACACCAACACTTTCATTTTGAAACATTTTCGAAAGACAACACTTTGTACGCGTTCTTATAGAGACGAGAACCATTACAAAGACACCTTTTTAAAATCACTTTCAAAAACACATCTCACAAACACCTCTTTGTACTATTTTCGAAACAAACACTTTGTATGCGTTCTTACGAAGTTCCATTTTCAAAAATACTTTCAAAAACCACACCACAAGCACATTCAAACAAAAGCAAGTGATTTAGCGAGTAACTAAGAGCCCATGGAAAACCATGAATGAAAAGGGTGCTAATACCTTCCCTTTTCATAATCTACCCCCCGAACTCAAGAAACAATCTCAAAGGTCTTTCCTGTGATTTTTCACCTTTCCTTTTGGATAAAAGAAAAGTCGATGGCGACTCTTGCTAACCGCAACATTTACGATCAAACACAAAACCTTCAAGTCAGTTCTTCCACCGTATCACAGAACTGGCGACTCTGCTGGGAAAAACTTAAAAAGTGGGGTTACCTTAGGATTAGATTACATTTACTTGCTTCCTTTGTTTGATTTGTATGCTTCACATTTTGATTCCTTGTTTGGGTTTGTTTTAAATCCTACACCCGAATTTGGGGACACCTTTTAGGTAAGTAGCAATAGACTGCGAGGGAACTGTGTGGCGTATACCGACACGGTTGAAGCAGTAGCTACGTTGATGTGGCACATTGGTTGGTACCGGTAACCCTTGAGTCGAATCAAGGAGAGTACGGGGCCGCAGTGTGGTGCCGTGAAGCATCAACTGACCTTAGAACCTTACTTGACCAACTTGGCCATTAGGAAGTAGTGAGATAGCCGGTTTCGGTGTAAAGCTGAAAATTTGTTCATACTCGATGCTACACTCATTGAGAATTGACTCCTGAGTTTTGTTTGGTTGCGAGTCAATTGCCTATCGAATGAAGCTTGTGGGAAAGGTCAGTGATATTGGGATCCCTTAGAACCCAGTTACTATTAACTAGGACAGGTTGAGCCAACTAAACTTCAAGAGGGTACTCAACTACAAACTCCATACAAGCCTAAGCCTAAGGACTTGTCTACTTTGTGTGAATATGATTATTTGTATATAAACTTGCTTACCTCGCATATTTGTACATAAAATCATACCATAGCATTTTCAATAGTTGTTTCAAGGATCTCGAGGGCCTACGATGCAGGGTCACGTTGAACCAGACGTCTACCAAAGGGAAGGAGGATTTATTTTCCTCTAACCGAACACCGTCAAAAATCAAGTCCAACAAACCAGAGTTAAAGGCTACAACCCACTTGACATGGTGAGCTTAATTCTCGTGGAAGGACATCCACTGATACAAAGTTCTCCAACTGTAAGTGACTACTAACCCCGCGAGATCCTTGAAAACACGCATCCACATATCATGCATCATATCATGACAGGTTTCCCCCATACAGGCTTCCTTATCTTCCTGTTGTTTAGTTCAGTAAGATGGATATGGAACAAACGGTGAAAGATCTCCAAGCTCAAAACGCTCAATTCCAACAAATGTTCATGGATATGGCTAAGGGGTAAGAAGACCTGAAAGATCTCCTTCTCAAAGACAAGAGGAAGAAGTCCAAGAAGTCAGTAGGCGTCCTGAACTTGGGAAGAAGACTTAGAGGACCGGTCAAGAGAGCTTTAGATCTCTCAACTCCATCCAACGTGGGGGATAGTCATGAGGAAAATAACAGTCGGGGGATTGATACAGTCGAGGCTGACTACTCTGAGGAACAATATCCTCCCGCTGATGACAAGTACAAACAGCTGGAGGATCGCCTCAGTGCTTTGACGATTCAACAGATACCCAGCTTGGATTTAGGAGACATGGGTTTGGTTTCTAGAGCGGTCATCCCCCCAAAGTTCAAAATCCCTACCTTTGTCTTGTACGATGGAGTCTCCTGCCCTAAGATGCACTTAAACTCTTATGTCCACAAGATTTAACCATACACAACTGATCTAAAGCTTTGGATCCATTTCTTCCAAGAAAGCCTAGTATGGACTCAACTCGAATGGTTCTATCAATTGGAGAGTTCTCGCATCCACACCTGGGAGGATTTAGCTGCTGCTTTCTATAAGCAGTACCAGTACAATGCTGATCTTGCACCAACTCGTGTGCAATTGCAGAACATGACCATGGGTTCCAACGAGAGCTTCAAAGGGTATGCCCAAAAGTGGAGAGACCTGGCTGGTAGGGTGCAGCCCTCTTTAACTGACAGGGAGCTAATTGACATCTTCATGGGAATGTTGACAAGACCTTTCTTCAAACACCTGATTGGAAGTTCCTCAGCGGGTTCACCGAGCTAATACTGACTGGCGAAAGGGTCGAAGCTGGCATCAAAAGTGGAAAGATCCAAGGAGCTACACCTTCTGATGCTCAAAAAAATCCATACAATGGGAAGAAAGAGTCCAATGTTGTGTATGGTCAAAAGAGTCGTCATGATCAACATATAGGGGCAATCCTGATCTCTAATCCCGCACCTGTTCAACAAAGATAGAGCAATAGGCATAGGGTAAGATATCAAGAAAGGCAGTACACTAACATCAACATGCCTTTGTCTCAAGCGTTACAACATTTGTTGAAGTGGAAGTTGATCATGCTAAAGGATCCTCCTCAGAATCCCAGCATAGCCTCCCCGAGGTACAATCCAAATGCAAGATGTGCGTACCACTCCAACAGTCCTGGACGTGACACCAACAGTTGTTGGGTGTTGAAAAATAAAATTCAAGATCTGATTGATGAAGGAACGCTAGAATTTGCACCAGATGGTCAACTGGAATTCTTCTACCATCCCTCAAAGGCTCACCACCTAAAGTGACAAGTTCAGACAAAGAGGCTTCTGTTTCATTTGAATTTTCAGTTGTAATTCCTTTTGTCATTTAAACAATTACCTATTAATGTCAAACTTTATTTCATTAATACATTGCATATGTTTGTCTTGAATTCATCCATTCGTTTTCACTATATTTAAACTATGCTGTCTACTTTCTTTATGACATTTAACTCTTGCTAAAAGTTACAAGCCTTTAGAGGGAGGATGACGAAAACAATGCCATAATCTCATATAGTATGCTTTTTGGACAGACCTTGCTGATGATGTACAGACGTTTCTTTCAAATCCTAAACACTAGAGTTATAAGAAAGATAATCCCTAGTCAACCCCTTCAGCCAAAGAAGTAGAAGTTTTTCTTTTTTACACAAATTGAAACCTTTAGATCAAAACATGGGGCAGGGTAGTCTCTCAGTTAATTCAAACGCGCGTTTATCCGCAAACTCTCATCTTGTAATACAACGAATGACATCAAAAAAAAATTCCTCTGGGATCAAAAGACAGTGATGGTTCCCTACCAAATAGACAGTCATTATCTCTTAAAAGAAAAGCCCACTAAGTCAAAACCTACAAAGAAGACTTAAGAAAACTAGGGCATCCCGCTGATTGTAATCTCAAAACAAGAACAGTCAGGAAAAAATCAGGGATAACAAATCAAAAAGAGGTCACTACAAATCCTCAGCAACATGAAAAAGGTTTCAAAAAAAATGATTGCCTTCCGACAAACTTAACATGTCTGAACCATCACCAAAATGTCATTCCAGACTCAATTGGAGTTCAAATGCACAATCAACTGAGCTTAGGACTGAAGAACGTCACGAAGAGTGGGTGGGTACAAACACACTTTGAGCCTTTATCCTTTGTTTCTTAAACCGTGAACCAAGCCACGCTACAACCCTTCAAAAGTCCTAATTAAAGCATGGGTTAGTTCGAAAGCATACTGTTACAAAAGGTATCCTGACTCCTGTAAGGCTTTACTCAAAATCAAGAGTTGAATTACAAACTTCTTTACCTGCTAAAAACACATTTTTCAAAACTTCAAGACAAGCATAAATTTTGCATTACTTGAATATCACTATTTGCATATGGCTTTTTGTTTGACAGCGGAGAAATTCACAATGAATATCCAGTGAAAGAAAGCTCTCTCAATAAACAAAATCAATTCAAGAAAGATGACACTTCCATTGTCAAAACTACTATCAATAGGGGGACATGACATGTCACTATCCCGCACACCTGGGGCAGTACAGTCAAGATTCCAAGAAATATCTCAAGAAGTACAGAATAACCAGGGGAAGGTCTCCATCTCCGTCACTTGGGGCGTTGAACATCAATCTCAGCAAAGGGTTACGTACAATCAAACATTTTTGGCAATACCACAAACATTTGCTGCTAGGGGAAATGACAAGTCTCCCCAAAGTCCTTCTCATAGGATAATTTCCCAGCAAGAGTTTAATCTCTGAAAACCTTTCCCCAGTCGAGACAACCTCAAGAATCCTCGAGGACTTTCCCCAACGAAGCCATCACCTCTCTAGAAGACCGGCAACAGGGTTTATTTCCCCAACAAACGGTAGGATTCCCCAGCTTGAGGGGGCCTCCCCGACTACTACAAATCAAAGGACCGCAACTCCACTTCCCCAATAGACTACTCTACAATCCCCAGCAAGTTACTGTGAAACTAGGACCCGGCCATATATCAGTTCAACTTCGACTCCCCAGCAGAGAAACGGACGACTAAGACTCATGAACTCTTTTTCCCCAAGAAGGAATCAACACTCTATACAGAGCTTTCAACATCTCCCAGCGAAGTTCTCCTCAAACAAAAAATAGGAATCCCCGGTGGAAACATTCTCAGCAAAGTTTGAAGACACACTTACATCTCAATAACATTCATAGCATATGCATACAAAATACATATAACACAAATCTCATTTATTTTGAGAACATCATTACACAATGAATACATAACGACATTGCATACAACTAACTCTTTGCCATTTTAGGAAAGATCAATCAACAGATAAGGGTCATCTTCCTTTTGAGGTAGTAATCGTCCAAGATTCCTTCATCATTCTGTTGAGGTAGTAATCGTCCAAGATTCCTTCATCACCCCACTGAGGTAGTAATCATCCAAGATTCCTTCATCATCTGTTGAGGTAGTAATCGTCCAATATTCCTTCATCATCCTGCTAAGATAGTAATCATCCAAGATTCCTTCATCTTTCTGATGAGGTAGTAATCGTCCAAGATTTCTTCATCATCCGTTGAGGTAGTAATCATTTCAGATTCCTTCATCATCCGCTGAGGTAGTAATCATCCAAGATTCCTTCATCATCCGTTGAGGTAGTAATCATTTCAAATTGCTTCATCATCCGCTGAGGTAGTAATTGTCCAAGATTCCTTCATCATCCGTTGAGGTAGTAATCGTTCAAGATTCCTTCATCATCCTGTTAAGGTAATAATCGTCCAAGATTCCTTCATCATCCTGCTGAGGTAGTAATCGTCCAAGATTCCTTCATCATTTGTTGAGGTAGTAATCATCCAAGATTCCTTCATCATCCGTTGAGGTGGTAATCATTCAAGATTACTTCATCATCCTGTTGAGGTAGTAATCGTCCAAGATTCCTTCATTTATCAGTTGAGGTAGTAATCATTCAAGATTCCTTCATCATCCTGCTGAGGTAGAAATCGTCCAAGATTCCTTCATCATCATGCTGAGTAGTAATCGTCCAAGATTCCTTCATCTTCCTGCTGAGGTAGTAATCGTCCAAGATTCCTTCATCATCCATTGAGGTATTAATCATTTCAGATTCCTTCATCATCCGCTGAGGTAGTAATCGTCCAAGATTCCTTCATCATCCGTTGAGGTAGTAATCATTCAAGATTCCTTCATCATCCTGCTGAGGTAGTAATCGTCTAAGATTCCTTCATCATTCTGTTGAGGTAGTAATCGTCCAAGATTCCTTCATCACCTTGCTGAGGTAGTAATCATCTAAGATTCCTTCATCGTTCGCTGAGGTAGTAATCGTCCAAGATTCCTTCATCATCCTACTGAGGTAGTAATCTTCCAAGATTCCTTCATTTATCAGTTGAGGTAGTATCGTTCAAGATTCCTTCATCATCCTGCTGAGGTAGTAATCGTCCAAGATTCCTTCATCATCCATTGAGGTAGTAATCGTCCAAGATCCCTTCATCATCCTGCTGAGGTAGTAATCGTCGAAGATTCCTTCATCTTCCTGCTGAGGTAGTAATCATCCAAGATTCCTTCATCATCCGTTGAGGTAGTAATCATTTCAGATTCCTTCATCATCTACTGAGGTAATAATCGTCCAAGATTCCTTCATCATCCTGCTGAGGTAGTAATCGTCCAAGATTCCTTCATCTTCATGCTGAGGTAGTAATCGTCCAAGATTCCTTCATCATCCGTTGAGGTAGTAATCATTTCAGATTCCTTCATCATCCGCTGAGGTAGTAATCGTCCAAGATTCCTTCGTCATCCGTTGAGGTAGTAATTGTTCAAGATTCCTTCATCATCCTGCTGAGGTAGTAAACCTCTAAGATTCCTTCATCATTCTGCTGAGGTAGTAATCATCCAAGATTCCTTATCACCCTGCTGAGGTAGTAATCATCTAAGATTCCTTCATCATTCGTTGAGGTAGTAATCATTTCAGATTCCTTCATCATCCGCTGAGGTAGTAATCATCCAAGATTCCTTCATTATCCTGCTGAGCTTTCAGATACAGTTCAGATATGCTCCAGACACGGATGCCATTCTGATACTCATTCAGACTCAGCTTCTAAATATAGCTCAGATACGCTCCAGACACGGACGCCATTCTGATGCTCATTCTTTCAACTTACCAATTACAATTCAACAATCAATTTTAGGTGGCATCTTTAAGCCCATCCCAACAACTATCCATTACCTCTCCAAATGGCATCTTTAAGCCCATTCCCTACATAATCAACTAACACATCTTCGAGTGCAGATTTTCTGGGCACTCTAGTGTTCAATCATCTTCCACCTTCAAGTCACGAATGGCTGATTTACCAATCTAACTCTTCAGGTGTAAGAAGATTAAACAGGGGCAGCTGTTGTACCCCCAAAATTTTCCCTCTCATTTCTCAAGGAATCACCCTGGATCCTCAAGTTTGCTTCCATCCAATTCCAAGCCTTGAACTGAAATTTTTAAAGAGAGTCATCCGCAAGGGAAAAATGGTCATTTGCGTGCTGAAAGGTCAAACTTTGACTTTTGTGTCAAAACCAAGTTTCAAGAATCATATTTCATCAAGACATGTTGAAATATGAAGTTTGTTTCATCTAAAATTCAAAAGTAAAATTTCTAAATGCTTGGAATTTTTTCTAAATGTTTAAGAAATATGGCAAGCTCAGAACTTTTGATCAAGTTATCACCATGATGCAAGCTGATTCTGGATCAACTTCTGACACAAGAGTTTTAGATCTCAACAAGATCTAAAACATTGTAGAACATAACTTCTCCTAGAAATGATGGGATTTCAAGTCATAACTTCTCAAAGACACGTCCATGAAACTGAAACACTCAGCAAATTCTGGACACTCTCAAGACAGAGTTTGGTCAGAACTTTTGGGCCAGTTTTCTCAAAGGTTCAGTCAGAGCTTGCAAGGGCAGTTCAAAGAAGGTTTACAAAGCGTGTTACAAACTTCCTGGAAAGTCTGGGAACTCCTTCAGAACATGCTGGAACCAGAAGATACAAAGATCATAGGTTGGATGTTGTTGTACCCCAAAATTTTCCCTCCCATATTTATCAAGACATTGCAAGGAAAATCTCCAAGTGGATCAAGATTGCTCAAGAGTTGGACAGTCAAGACATCTCCTAAGGCAGTCAATTCAAAATTAGGGTTTTGTGTTGCATCAAGGTCCTTACATCCAAATTACCTCAAGTTCTTCCCAATGTCCTAATATGTTATCAAGATCATCCGTGTCAAATTTCAAGCCTTGCAGAGGAAGTTTGGTCAGTCAATTGCTCAAGAGGTCCAAAAATCGACTATGCTAGGGCAAAAGTCAATTGTGACCTATAAACAGTCAAACCTCAAGATTTTTTGTCAACATTCTCATTTTGAAGGATAATTCATCATTTTATCAATGGTTGATCATGATTCATCAAGGATTGCTCAAGATTCATCAAGATTCAAAAGTTGCTAAATTAGGGTTTTGTATGAAAAGTCAACTAAACTTTGACCAAGCATAATTTTCTCATACTTTATTAGAAATGACCCATCCAAATCTAATTTTGAAGAAGATTAAATTTCATACAATCCATCTTCACACCCCAAGATCATGAAATGCTCTCACAAAAAGTTACAAATTTGGACATTATAGGTCATTTTTGAAAGTCAACAAAAACACCTTTTTTGCCAAAGCTTATAACTTGAGCATGGAATATTAAACTGAGATGAGACCAAAAGGGTTGGTTATACGACATCTCAAGGTTTCTAAAAAGTCCAAGAACACTTCCAAAAGTTCAAAATTGAAGAAGTTATACATTGTTGAAGTTGGGCATTTTTCCAAAATTGTTAAAAGTCAACTATCCCCAAAACTTCAAATTTTGTCAAATGGGCCCACTTTTTTTCACTTGATTTGATCTTGTCACATTACACACGTGTCCTAGCTTCAGCCTCATGTCCATTTATTAATTTTTCTATTTTATTTGATTTTTATTGAATTAATTCATTTTAAATCAATTTAAATCCAAACAAAATCTAAAAATTGATCACTTGGTATCTTTTTGATTGATACAGGCTTTAATTTTCATCATGGACATGATCAAATTCTAATCAGCCATTCCATGTGCAAAGAAATTCTTTTTGTACAAAATTGGAAAGATTTCAATGGAGGATCAAACCATATCTCCAAGCATTGATTTACAAAGATTCAAGTCCAAATTTTTAACCTAATTAATTCTATGTTACTTATACAAGGGAAAGGCACACGAATCAGAACCTAGAGGCTGCATAAACATCAAAACCAAACTTGAAAAAAACTTGAAAAAAGCTTGAATCTGAAAACGTGCTTAGAGGCAGTTTCAGCATAAAATCTCCATGCTATCCTCTTGCTGGACATCCATTGAGTGAGAAGCAATCAAAAGCAAGCTCCTAGACCCTCTGAATCGCGCTGTAAGTCTCCTGAAAAACGCCCCTGTACTCGAAATTGTATCCTCTTATTCTTGCACTTTTTGACAAATCATTGACATATTCATGCTTATCGTTCCATTTAGAAACTTTCTGCATCATTTGATTGTGTTTTCATGAGCCATAGCCATATACCCGAACCTAGGGTTTTGGAAGCTTGTTTTTGGGCGTTTTCTTTGCAGGAAAAATTGGAACCAATAATGGACATAGACGTGTTCAGGAGGAAGAGACGATCATATCCATGGTCTTGGTTTGCATTTTTATGGCTTAGAATGAATTTTAGGATGCAGCTACGCATTTAGATGCGGATGTAAATCCGCATGAAAAAAGAACCAGGTCTCAATGGAGAAGACGAAGACGTGCCCTCTTCCCATTGCACCATTCAAGCTTTCGCGCTTTTTATTTTTTTGTTCAGGCATATTAACTTGTTTCCAATATAATAATTGCTATCTATTCCACTAACAATTAAGTGCAGTGGTTGAGTTGGTAAGGGTGCTAGTACAAAATCCAATGGGACCTGGGTTCGAATCCCAGGTCCCCCAAATGCATTTGTTTTATTTTTCAACAGGTAATTCCATGCATTATCCAAGGCGCAACACATCATACACCATCACCTAGACGCTTGCCAGATGGCCCTAGGCCAGATCTGGTGGTCAGGAATGAAAGTCCACCATATGCTATAGTCAACAGGCACACGTGGGATCCAGAAAAGTCATGCAGGCTTGCTTGCATTGGGCCACAAACTTGCCAATCTTACCCCCTGATCTGGGCTCAAACCCCTTGAGTATTGCTAATTCTTTTTTTTATTTCATTTATTTATATTGTTTATTTAATTATTTTCACTATTATTTTTAACTAACCAATCACATCCTTTTTCTCATAAAATCGAAAAAAAAACAAAAATATATTTTATTTATTAAAATTAAATTCAGTATTTTATTTTGTAAATAAATATCAATTAATTAACTTAGTTTTAATTAGGTATATAATTTCAATATCTTTTGCAAATAATTAAAATTAATTTAGATTATTAGGTTTTACTAACTTTGGCCAAATTTATTTTATTTCTTTAAATATCCAAAAAAAATCCCAAAATACTTTAATTAATTAATTAGTTTACTAATTTAATTATTAACTTAGATCTAATTTCCTTTTAATCCAAAAATAACAAAAAAATACTTTCTTTCGAAAAAGGTTCAAAACCCTAAAAACTCGTCCGATTTAATTTCTCGCACACGGTCCGTTTATGATATTGATGTAATTGTTTCCAGAAATGTAATAGTTTTAATAGGACTTTAATTTATTTTATCGCTTTATTTTACTTTCCGCATTTTAAATTCAAGGGTTGTTTTTGGCGATGTAAATACCTGACGCCTTGTAATAGTTAGATTTAATTTCCGCAATATAATTTCCGCAACTTATAAACTGTTAGATGTTTGATAATAGGGAATGCATGACAAGATAGAAACTTTAACCTAAAATCAACATAGATAAACCATGACATGTACAAAGACAAATTAACTGAACATAACACACTCGCACATGCGCACTCTTAGGCTACACCTCACTTGGTTGCCTTCGAACGTGGTCATTCTGTATAGGTTGTTTTAGAGGTCGCCCTCTCGTCCAAAGATCATAGTTGCCTCGAAATGGTTGCCTCGGATAAAATGATCTAAGACATTAGGGTTACTGCTAAAGCGTCCTAACATTGCTTTAGTGACCACACGTCCCTTAATCGAATTGACCCTTAAACTCCAACGATGGTGCTACCTACTCCTAAATAGTAGGATAGCATTGTCTAAAGGACATTAGCACAGATTGATTTCTTTTTCGAGTAGGTAGATGGTTCTTAAGTACTTGCTCTTTCTAAAACAAAACAAAACTTTTCGCACTTACACCTTTCAAACAAAAAACTCTTTCAAACCCATAAACACAAAGAAAAGCAAATTTTGAAAACACAATGAGCAAGTACCTAAGAGCCTGTGGATAACCACGGATAGAAAGGGTGCTAACACCTTCCCTTTCTATAATCTACCTCCCGGACCCGAGAAACATCTCGAAAAAAGAATTTTTCTGTGCTTTTTTCCTTTCCTTGTTGGATAAAATAAAAGACGATGGTGACTCTTGCTTACCGCGACATTTTGCAAAAATAAACGCAAAACGCGAACCAGCATTCCAAAACAGTCAGTTCTTTCCCACCGTATCACAGATGTTACGTTGAAGCTAAACTTCTGATCCAGAACTAAGCCATGGTGTAGAATCTCACATTGCAGGATTTCTGGTTGTGATAAGTCTCATCATCATTTAATGCTCACAACCACTTTCTGAGTCTTTATCCAAAGGATTTTCACCACGTGTACCTCTATTGTCTTGGGATAGAAAACGCTGGTACTAGGCCCATGCTTTGCTTTTGCTTTTCCTTAAATCCTGCTGACAACTCCAGCTTAAGCATGGCTAAAGGCTGCTAACCAACAGCTAATTCAGCCTACGCCTGCATCCCATAATTGCACCAAACTAGCATACAGAGTCTGTGATCAAAAGGCAAGGGAACATGATACCAAAAAAGCTAAAATCCTATTTGTTTTCCCCCCAAAATCACAACAGATTAACCTATAAATACTTTGCTCCATCACACGTTCAAGGGGTGTTTTTTTGGGGAGAGGCTGGCTTTTAGAGAGAGATTGGAAAAAATAGAGAAAAGGAAGTTGTGAAACCTTCATAAAAATCTAGATTTCTCAAACATAAAAACAAACCTTTGTTCTTCTCTTTTGAATCAAAGAACTTGGCATTTCCTCTTCCGTTACTCTTGCTGATTCCAAAACACCCAAAGGCAGCAACTCAAAGCTCCAACCCACACTCCAGATTCAAGGTAAGTCTTCTGACCTTGCATTTTTCATTTAGAACATCATTAATATGTAAATATCACAATTAATGTTGTACATATCATTGCGTAAGTAAAAAAACTGTGGATCAGAGTTTCTTGATTAGGGCTAGACTCAGATTAAGGATTAGAACTTCTATAAAATGTTGTGCTGTTATACTTCTGATTTGTTGTCTAATAAGAATTGAATAAGTTGTTGACATGCTGATTATATGAGAAAAGAGTTGAAATGTAACATAGAACTTCTGATTTTCACATGCTGGTAACACAGAGAACTTCTATGATTCGCTCATTGATTAACACACATTGAACCTCTGATTCTTACATGCTAATAACGCATTGAACTGCTGATGTTCACTCATTGGCTTAGCACAATACAAAACTTCTGATGATTCACTCACTGTTCTAACAAAGCACAGAACTTCTGAGTTCTCCTCACATGTCAAATATACTGAATTTCTGAAGTTTGCTCACTGTTTTAGTGTAATACAGAACTTCTGACTTGTGGCTCACTGTCTGAATACCACCCAGAACTTTTGTGTTTCCCCTCTAACGTTCCTTGCAGGACCTCGGAGTTTACCAATTCAGAACTTCTGTTGCCCACTGACGCTTCCTGCTGAGTCACAGCGCGCCTGGTTTCAGAACTTCTGATTCCGTTTGTTTTGCTTGTAGCAGCATGCTGGTCCTATATCTCATTTATTTTCCTTTTTATCACTTTCAACATTAAAACTCTTTTCATCAATATAAAAAAGACATAAAAATATTTTCTTTCATTAATTGATTTATTTCCTTTTCTTTATTAATACAAAAAACATTCCCTAAGCAAGTCTATTTCTTTCTTATATTGTACATTTCAATATGGTTATAATAGTAACTTAGGATTTAATTTTACTTGCAACCCCCATTCATAAATATGTACCCCCACCCCTATTGATTGTAATATCGTAGAATTTTTACTTTCCGTATTTTTATTGCTCTCATATGTTGTTAGTAATTAGGGTGTGTATGGAAAGATGTGAAAATAAACAAATAGATCACCCTAATCAAGACTAAAATGCATGCAATCAAATACACTTGCACACTAGCACCCCTATGGTAATCTCACTTGGTGCCTATCGGAAATTAGTCATGTCCCTCGAATATGGGACGTTTTAGCAAAGACCCTTCAATAAAAGATCGTAGGAAGCAAAAATCAAGCACTACAACAATTCATAAGAACGCAGGAAGCTAGCAATAACTCACAAAGCCTTATGCATCATCATGTCCCTCAAAAAATACAAACCCTTCAAAACTATGTTGAGAAAAGAAGAGTATATTTATATCATAGAAAGACAAAGAGGAAAAGAATAGGGTTTGGAATGATGTCACCAAACCAAAACTGCTGCAAAACAGCTGCAAAACAGCCTGCATAACCTACGCATAAGCATGTCCAAAACCTGAGATAGTGAGCCACAAAAACTCCAAACACATTAGTCCAAATTCTTCCCTCATGACCTGAATTAGATATGCCCACAGCCTTCTGCAAATAGTCAAAACACTTGTTATGCTGCTATGATGTCCATACACCAAAATGACTAAAAACAGAACCTGCATCTAAAAAGTTGGAACCAACATACCAAAATAGTTTAAACTATCCAAATTTCCTCCCCCTCAATTTCCACCTTTTATCTACTATAAAAACAATAGAGAATGGGCATAAAGAAAAAAAAAGATAGAACTCAAGGAAAAGACCATTGCTTTCACTTTCTAAAATAACTCTCCAAAACAATACAGAAAACAGGTAGAAAATATCACCACATACTCTCATCAACATAACTTTAATCTCCACCCTCAAGACTGAAACCTGGACACCATAATTGTTCATACCAGTCTTTTAAGGAAGAAGAGTAAAGAAATTGAGGCAAAAGCGGGAGCAGGCGAAGAGAAGAAGGAGTTACCTCAAGGATTCTTATTTTCTAATAGCTTTCGCATTGGTAACATTTTTCTTTCTTAATACTCTGCTATTTTGTTGAATATAATTTCTTAAGTGTTGTCTGCCCTGTTTTCATCATGTAAGATATTCATGTGCACACTCTTGTTGTCATATGTATACCCCTGCACTAAGAGTTGGTTATATGTCAGTTCATTAGGAAAGAAAGATACTTCAAATAAAAATCATTTGAAAAGGAAAACTCCTAGGTATTATTTTCTTACCCTTGTGTAGTATTACGAGTGAACTATTAGTATACATAAGGTGAATTCCAACTGATATCAAAATAGAGAGAGAGACCAAGAGAACCAATAGAGAAGATTATACATGATAACCTTCAAAAAACCCTTCGACTTATGTTGCTCGAACAGTCTCCCTCTACCTCACTCTACTTACACATATTACCTGCAAACCCTTAACAGACCATTCAAACCAACCTGTCAAACTAGACTGACTCAACACCAACCTCACTGCAGCCCACCATCAACACCCTCATGCACCAAAACAACCCCTCATCATTCAACAACCTTCATTCATTATAACCTGCATTTGAAATCGCGTAACAAGATCCAAGCGATAATGTAACATAATTCAGAAGAGATAAGGAGAGAGATACATAACCCATTCATGACGAGGATGGGGATGCCGGCGTGGAAGCCTTACGGCACTTGAATGAAGCAAACTCTCCTCCATTGCTTTCACTGAATCCAAAGCTATCCGGAATCTCTCCCTCAAACTTTTTTCCCCAAAATCCCACCAGACCTACTCCTCCTCGACGGCTACGATGCTGAACAGATTTGGCGTCAAATTGCTCTCCTGTCGCAGCTACTTTTGTCCACTCTTTATCGTCGGCAGAGTCATGTTTGGATGAAGCTGATGAAGATAAGGATGATTTTTAAGAAACCTAATCGAAGAAGATGAAGCTCGAGCGGATATTGCAATGGAAAGTGAGACTAAGACGAACTTGAATCGTGGTTGATCAAAGAAATATCGAGAACAGCGCCGGAAACGTGACAGAGAAGGGAGAGTCTCTATTTAGAAATACTTGAGAAAACCATATCCATTCAACCCTAATTTCACAATTTATTTTCCTTTTCAAATTTCTTTTTGTTATACTTTTGTTAATTCAATAATAATATTTAAGAAAAATCAAATAAATCTGAAGTGAAATCAACTTGGAACTGGGCCAAGCTACAAGCTCCTTAAGCCCAACATTTTTTTGCATGTTTGTTCTATAAAAAAATGATTATGTACTCTTGTTTGTCAAGCCATTGGGCCTAGATTTTTGTTGCCCTTTACATCCCTGACTTCTGAGTACCCCCCCCCCCCCCCCCCCTCCCCGGGACATATAAAATTTTTGTTTTGTTAATTGTTTTGATTTGTTTTTTTTACATTATAAAAATGAAAATTAAATATTAGAATAAATTTTGAATTCTTTAAGTTTTGGTTTGATAATTACGTGATATTTACATGATCCTTTAGGAAGTTCCATGAGACAATTAATCTTCTTTGGTCGCTTTATGTCGAATTAAACCTTAGGATTGAACCCATGCATGACAACATTAGAATTTCTTAGTCTCCCTCTTAATCTTTTTATTTTGTAATTAAAACTCATCATTCACAAATCAAAAATCCAAAAACATTTAATCATTACTTGAATTCATTCTAAAACTCGCAAAACACTCAACCAATCAAAACTTCCCCCAAGGGGCATGTTATCTCTATTCTACAGCGATACAGGCTGTGCATATTGCTAGAATGCGTGCGTTAATGTCGCTCACTAAAAAACACCAACAAACCAACATTTTCTAGAAGAACTACGGTGTTCTGATTCCTTCACTGGATACGTAGGCAAAGGGTCACGAAACCCTCACGAACGCACTAATAAAAAACCTTTTTCTTCCTTAAGAAAGTATAGTTATAGATAAACACACCCTTAGAAGAAAACAAACAAAATGGATCTTGTTGAGTAAAATGGATGTGTGGTGTGGTAATACCTTCCCCTTGCATAACCGACTCCCTTACCCTTTCTCTTGGTCGCAAGACCATCTTATCCATCCTCTTATGGTTTTCTCGATATTTCCCCTTCCTTCAGAAGAAATAAAGTTCGGTGGCGGCTCTGTCTTTTTTGCCGGTAGCTTCAGAATTGATTCCAAAAAATCTTTCTTTCTTTCATAATTTCTTCTAATGGCATACTTCTGATGTTGAGTTGAAGTGTGTATTGCATGAACTTTGTGAGTCTTCAAAAATGTGAGCAGCAACTCTTCTGATGAACGGGTCTTGTCTTCTGATGTGGAAGTAAAAGCTTTCTCTTCATGTGTTCAGAGTCTTGACTTTGTCTTTAGAATAGTAAGCAATAACTTTTCTAATGAACTAGTCTTGTTCTCTGACCTTTGCGTTTGAAGCCTGTTTCTTGTTTCCTCTTTGATTTCTGATCTTGAAGCAACAACTTATCTAAAACTCTTTCTTCCTGGAAACTCATTGAGATTCTTTTCTTATTGAACATTTAACATTCAGTACAACGATTGATGTTACATTAGAAATAGAACTCAATGGTTCTTCTTCAGAGGGTATAAGGTGATTCTGATGATATCTTGATTAAGACTATCCAAAATTTTGATATATGCAAACTCAATGAAACCATTAGAACAAAAAATGTTCTTCATAAAATATATGCATTGTTATAACCAAAACTCATATTTAAACACATATCCAAATATTGTTATAATAATCTCCCCCATTTTAATGATGGCAAAACCATGTATTTTGATGGAACAATTTTACAGGGTTAAAACGTAAACAAAATAATAATAAAAAATTAAAAAAACTCCCCTGGGATAAACAATCTCTCCCTGAATCATAAGCTTATGATCTTTTAGGCTTAAGAGCATTGTTATCCTTTCTGAATTTAATTAATAATCATTGAGTTAACCGTTAATCTTATCATATTATCCATGCTTTCTCAGAACATTTGAAACAATGGTCGTTCTTTATAAAAATTGATTTATCAGAGTGAATGCAATGTTTCATTCGCAATGTTCTTGTACGAATCATGCACATTCTAAGTAATTTTTCCGTTTGTATTATGTTAGAATGTCATGTAAATCACGGGATTTAAAGAATTTATATTAAACAAAATCATTATTATTCTTATAATTTCATGTAAATCATGGGGTTTAGAGAATTGATGTTAATCAAAATAATTATTATTCTTATTATTCTTTCTCCCCTTTTTTTTCATAATCAAAAAGATATAAGAAATGTTTGAGTTAAGTCTTAGAATCATCTAATTCTAAGATAAAACATCCAAAGGTTAGCAACACTTAAACATCCAATTTCATTCATTCACAAAAAAATACAGACATAGAACAACAAATAAATAGAACATTAGAGAGACATTCAACAAATACAACAATTAACTCCTACCAGACAAACAAGAAAACAACAAATAACAAACATTAATCAAAAGATAATATTAGAAAGAAGGAAAATTAGAAAGACATAACATAATCAATGCTTATTTGAACCACTGATCATCAAACGTTTCACACACTTCTTCTTTCTAAGCATCATTAGGACCATCATGTATCCTACGAATAACTTTAACTAACTCATCTTGTACAAACACTTCTTATAAGATTCTTCCATAGGGAATAAAGGACTTGCTCAAAGTTCTAGATGATTTGATAGATTCCTTAAGATTATTGAATATGACTTGAGGAAGATTAATCAGAATCCGATTGAGCATATATAAAATTAGGATCTTATCATCATTTGTCAAGAAATTTTTGTTAGTGCCATGAGGAAAAATATTTGTCAAGATGAAACAAAACCAGTCTTTGGCAATAGGAATAAGTTTCTCAGGGTTTTTAGACACGACTAGTAATTATACCCATTCAAGAACAATTTATTTTTTCAGCAATGCATGCAGCAGTGAAAGAAACATAATAACCATAGATATCTGAAGAAATTGAGATACCATCGAGACTTATAGAAGCATTTTTCGAAAAGGATTTTGCAAGGTTTGGATAAATGGGTCCTTTTAGTAAGGAAAGATAGTGATTCCAATTTTGAAAGTGAATTCCTAGATGGAAATCATGGCCAGCACCAAAAAGTTTTAGATGTCTTTCATTAATGACTTCCAAAAGATCATCATTGCCATGAAAGGTTCTAGGGGTCAGAGTGAGGGACATTTTGATCTTGAATTTTGGTGATTTATGGAGTGGGAGATGAATAGGAGATGAAAATATCAAGGGTATAAATATGAAGAGAAGACGTCAATAACGGAAGAAATGATTTCCTAACGTAAGGTAATTAGACTTGGAAGACTCAATAATAAATGAATGAGGGAAGACAAATACAACTTCCAAGACACTTTGTGAAGAGTAAATACCAGAAGACAAAAGAAACATGAAAATAGACATTTCGTGCTTATCAAGGTCTCTTAGAGAATAAAAGTGTCTAAGTATTTTTCTTGAATAAGAACTAATAAAAATTTGTTGATGTCTTATCTTGGTGTGAAACGCAATTTTCAATATGTCATAAGAAGGTGGAGGTAAAAACATTTATTAAGTAAAAGCTATCTTATATTTCACTCTTTATCAAGTTATTAAATAAGTCATAAATATAAGAAGCTTTTGGAAGAAAATTCATGAAACTAATTCTATAACATGTATTGTAAAAAAAATTATCGATAAAGAAAACACATTTTTTTATTAAGAGGAAACAAAATACAACCACAAGGCATAAAAGGAAAATCAGTAAACAGCTACAAAAAATACATCTTCCACGGACTCAAACACCTACTAGCTAAACCCTAAAAACTTCACATATTCCCTCTTCAAGAGCATCGTGAGGTCCATTATGATGAACTACTCCAATAATACCAGCTTTGGAGAAGAGTGCAGAGAGAACTCTTCCAAAAGGAATAAAGGACTCGTGATGATTTCTAGAGGAAACAATTGACTCCTTAAGATAATTGAAGATGGTTTGAGGAAAGTTGCCTATAACATTATTTACAAGGAAGTATATTAGAACTCTGTCCTCATAGGCTAAGAAGTTCAAGTTTACTCCTCTAAGCTGAAACCAAACAGTGGCAATTGGAGTAAGATTTCTTGGATTGTTTGGTTCATATCTTTCAGAGGTATCATGAATGGTACTAAGTCTTTCTACAAAGGAGTAAGTGTGTTAAAAAGCTTCAATAGTGGTTCGGGTTAGAGTACACCTAATTGCATCCATAATAGTTATTGGAGTGATGGTTATGGGGTTACCGAAAATAGTCAAGGAAAGAGATGCACCATCAATAGAAGCATATATCCAAAACTATTTAATCAGTTATGGGTAAATGGGCCCATGTAGCAAAGCAATATAGTGGGGCCACCCTTGCACACTGATACTTTATATAAGACTAAGATCATCATTGCCCAGTCTAGGAGTACAGGGACGAAGTTCAAAGATAACTTCAAGTAGTTTCTCAAAACCATGAAAGGTTTTTGAAACCATTCTTAGGAGGTTAAGAGAATTGGTGAGTAAAAAGATGAGTGACAGATAAGGAACCAAGTGAGACTTTAAATAGATGAGAAGAAAATGTGACTAACTGGTTAAAGGATATGAGTAGACAATAAGAGATTTAGAAACTAACACCATAATAAATGAAAACTGGTGAGAAAGGATGTAATGACGAGTTTCAAGACGAAACACTTAGATTAAGAAAACATGTAGCATGCTAACACTCCTTATTTCAAATGAGGTAGTTTATCAAAAACAGTATAACATTAATTACATGACAGGATTTTTCAGATACCCGAGATATAAGGTCTTCTTTTTAGGGATAAATATTTTTAAAAGAGATTTTATTCTTCATTCATAGCTAACATATTTTAGATGATGTTAAAAAATAAGAAAGATCTGACTGATTAAGAATATGATTATGTCTTCAAATATCCTTGGGTTCTGATAACTCATTTGTACGTTACACCTGTTTCTGATCCATTTGGTGAACTTCTTTTAATGCCTTGGATATCAAATTCTTTTTGAAGAGTCCTGTCATAACCTTTTCTAACTTTGTACATATCCCTTGAAGTACACCTTTATAAGTGATCAAAAAAAATTTCATAATTTCATTTCTTCATACTTCTGGAGTATAAATCTTGTTTTGATAATATCCTTCGCCGTCTGAGTTAATCTTCTTCAGAAACATAGGCTTGATTTATCCTCTTCTGATCTTTTCGAAACTAACTCAGCTCAAGTTTATGATTAACTTTTCGAAACTCCTTCTGCTGATGTTGATGTTGTAATGACATGCTTGTCTTGAAAGATATTCTTCTTGAATTTGCCCTTCTATTGAGAATATCTTCAGATGTATCTTGTTATTCATATTTCTGAAATGCTTTTTATAACCTTGATGGTTCTTCTAATAACACTAAATATTTGAAATTGACGCCATATCTTTTATTTCAATTTATAGCATTCATAGTTTTTTTATTACTTAATCTCTCTACACGGTTAAGTGTTTGATTCAAAAAATCAATAACAGAACTAGGCTCTGATACCAATTAAAGGTAGAGAAAACATAAGAAATGGGGGGTTTGAACTGGGTTTTTAAAAACTTATTCCCCTTTAAAAACTATTTGATTGAACTATGTAAAAATATAGAATGCTAGAAATAAAAAGAAACACATTCAGTTATCTAGGTTCACCTCTAACAAGGTTACTCCTGTCCACCCTCCTCAAGTGATTTTTTCTTCAACAAAGACTTAATCCACTATAACCAAATTTGATCACAGTAGTCCATAATAAGTCTGATTAACCTTGTTGACAACCCCAACAAGTTCAGCTGATCCTTAATTCTATTTCTGCAAAGACCGCATCCTATGCCTTCTTGAGAATCCTGACTCAACCGAGTCTCTCAAGGAATATCATAATGATACTTTCAATGATCTCCATGATATATAATGATCATTGACCCCTCCTAGAATTCGACCAACATGGTCTCTTAGAAAGGATTTTATCCACAATAACCGCAACCAAAGTCTTCTTGAGAATCCTGACTCAACTGAGTCTCTCAAGGAACCACCAATTATAAATAGAATTATTTTTGTGGAGATTAAATGAGTGGTTCTTATCAAACATATTATTCTAATTTAAGTACATTGTGTTTAACATAATTCTGAACAACAACTCTTATGTTTAAACAACTTACAAGAAGAATAATAAACTATAACCCAATGTGAGCTACAACTCTTGTGTTTTTACATTGATCTACATAGATTAGAATCTTGTAGTGTTTCTTCTTCTTCATCTTATTTATTGAGCAAGTTATGAGCAACAATTCCTTACTTCTTCATAATTCTGTCAAGATATATTTCATAAGAATTTGAGTGGTATTTTATACAATTATTCATCTTCATATTCTTTCTTTCTTGAGCAAGATATGAGGAACAACAACTTGCTTCTTCATTTATCATTTTAACGTTTTAAGATATTTTCTATTTAGCGTAACAATGTTATATGGACTTCGACATTGTCATCTTTATCAATTCAAATTTGAAGCTTTAGTCTTCTTATATAGCCTTCGGATAAAAGAGTCGTTGTAAGGATAAAGAAGTATTTTCTCCTTCCAACGGTTGATTACCAATGAATATATTAAAGTGAGGTTTGGAATAGTACAAAACATCACTTTCCTATACCTGTTGCTTGCAGTAGTTTGCGTAAGACGTGGGAGACAACTTCTTTGAATAGTACAACCAATATCATGATAGTCGAATTTGTGGTGTATTGTATTCTTATTGACTAAGTTTCATGATCTTTATCTTCTGATGATGTAATTTTAATTCTGAAGTATTTAAGCCTGGAAGAGATCAATCATTTGTCTTCGTTCGTATGATGAATGACTAATAAGTAGTTCATAAACTACTTTGCTGTTGTAGTGCAGGAACACCATATTATTCAGAATTAAATCTTGTCTTCAGATTTATGGGAAACAACCTATCTGAAACACGAAGCTTTTTTTTCTGATCTAGAACTAGTCTTGAAGGCATATTTCTTTTATGATCTGAGAGACAGATATTGAGCTGAGAACATGTTTCATTTCAGACTCTTTCAATAGTGAATTCTTGTTTTCAGAATAATTTGAAACAACCTATCTAAGAATCAAGTCTTATCGTTGTCCATGAAAGCTTTTTTGATGATATCAAAAGCCTTTCTGATGTTGGATCTTGTAATAAGATAAAGAGACAATAACCTTTCTGATTAACAAGTCTTTGAATTCTTGAACTTTGATTTTTTGTTCTTGCTGGATTAATTTCGATTGAGGAATGATAATGATCCCGAAGATACTTCTTTGTTGTATATTCAAAGTCTTTCAGTTGTTTGAACATTGTCTTCATATATTCAAGCAACAACTTATTTGAGGAACAATTTATTCTTTGAATGAAAGCTTTTCTAGTCCACTTCATCTTGATCTTGTCTTGATCTTTGAAAATCAACTTTTCTGAGTTGGACATCTGATGTTTGATTTCTGAAGCAACAACTTATATCAGTACATATGATTTTAACGTTAAGTTCCTTTCTTTACGATCTCTTGAATTTTGATCTTTGGGTTGAGCAGGAAGAAACAACTTATGTTAGCTACATCTTTGTTTCTGATCTTAAATTCTTTCTCTTGATGTCTTAGAGTAGAACATTCCTAATAACATACTTATTTCCCTTTCTGATGAACATTTAGAATTCCTTAGAACTAATTACGTTTCTTTAGAAATGATCACAATATTTCTTTTGTTGAGTGCAGTTGTGTTTCTGATGATATTTGTCTTCTGCCAAATATTACTTCTTTTGAGTGATTGGCTTGAGAAGATGTTATCCATTGATTTTGTATTCTAATGGACTTTGTGATGTTGATTAGAATTGATTCCAAAATATCTTTCTTTCTTTCATCCTTTCTTCTGATGAAATACTTCTGATGTTGAGTTGAAGTTCATATTCCATGAACTTTACGAGTCTAGAGAAATGTGAGCAACAACTCTTCTGATGAACATGTCTTGTCTTCTGATGTGGAAGTAGAAGCTTTATCTTCATCTATTCAAAGTCTATACTTTTTCTTTAGAATTATAAGCATCAGATTTTCTAATGAACTAGTCTTGTCTTCTGACCTTTGTGTTTGAAGCTTATTTCTTGTTTCCTCTTTGATTTCTGATCCTGAAGCAACAACTTATCAGAAACTCCTTCTTCTTGAACTCATTTAGATTCTTTTCTTGTCGAACATTCATCATTCCATAGAACTACTGATATTACATTAGAAACAGAACTCAATGGTTCTTCTTCTGAATGTATAAGGTGATTATGATGATATCTTGATTAAGACTCTCTAGAGTTTTAATATTTGCACATTCAATGAAACCATTAGAACTAAAATTGTTCTTCATAAAATATATGCATTGTTATCTTCAAAACTCAGATTCAAACACAAATTCAAATCTTGTTCTAATAATCTCTCCCATTTTTGATGATGACAAAACCATGTATTTTGATGGAATAATTTTACAAGGTTAAGTCATAAACAAAATAATATAAGAATTTAGAAAAAGTCCCTATGAGTTGGAAACTCCCCCTGGGATAAACAATCTCCCCCTGAATCATAAGGTTATGATCTTTTAGAGCTTAAGAGTATTGTTTTCCTTTCTGAATCTGATTAATCATCATTGATTTAACCTTTAAGCCTATCTAATTATCCATGCTTTCTCATAAAATTAGAAACAATGGTCGTTCTTTATCAGAGTGAATGCAATGTTTCATATGCAATGTTCTTGTAGCAATCATGCACATTCTAAGTAATTTTGCAGTTTGTATCATGTTAGAATGTCATGTAAATAATGGGATTTAGAGAAGTGATACTAATAAAAATAATTCTTATTCTTAGAATTTCATGTAAATCATGGGGTTTAGAGAATTGATATTAATCAAAATCATTATTATTCTTTTTATTCCTTCTCCCCCTTTTTGTCATAATCAAAAAGATATAAGAAATGTTTGATTTAAGTCTTAGGATTATCTAATTCTAAGATAAAACATCCAAAGGTTAGCAACACTTATACATCTAATTTCATTCATTCACAAAAAAGTACAGACATAGAACAACAAATAAAATATAAATTCAGAGAGACCTTCAAAAATATAATAATTAACTCCTAACTGACAAACAAGAAAACATCAGATAACAAACATTAATCAAAATACAACATTAGAAAGAAGGAAAATTAGAAATACATAACATAATCAATGCTTATTTTAACCACTTATCATCAAATGTTTCACACATTTCTTCTTTCAAAGCATCACTAGGACAGACACATATCCTACGAGTAACTCTCACTAACTTATCTTGTACAAACACTTCTGATAAGATTCTTCCATAGGGAATAAAGGACTTGCTCAAAATTCTAGATAATTGGATAGATTACTTAATATGATTGAATATGATCTGAAGAAGATTAATCGAAATACGATTGAGAAAACAGAAAGTTAGGATCTTATCATCATTTGTCAAGAAATTTTTGTTAGTACCACGAGGACAAATATTTGTCAAGATGAAACAAAACCAGTCTTTGGAAATAGGCAGAAGTTTCTCAGGGTTTGTAGAATCAAAACCAGAAGATACATCAAAGGTGAAGATAACTTTAGTATCAAGAATTCTACTAATACAATACTAGTAATGATATGCATTCAAGGATAATTTGTTGCTTCAGCAATGCATGCAACAGTGAAAGAAACATAATAACTATAGATATCTGAAGAAATTGAGATGCCATCTAGATTGACAGAAGAACTTCTCCAAAAGGCTTTTATAAGGTTTGGATATATGGGTTCTTTTAGTAAGTAAAGATAGTGATTCCAATTTTGAAAGTTAAGGCCTAGATAGAAATCTCGGCCAACACCAAAAAGTTTTGGATGTCTTTCATTAATGACTTCCAAAAGATCATATTTCCATGAAAGGTTCTAGGGGTCAGAGTGAGAGACATTTTGATCTAGAATTTTGGTGTATTATGGTGTGAGAGGTGAATATGAAATAAAAATAGCAAGTGTATAAATAGGAAGAGAAGGCGTGAATAATAGAAGAAATGATTTCCTTACGTAAGGTAATCACACTTTGGAGACTCAATAATAAATGAGTGAGGTAAGACATATACAATTTCCACGACACTTTATAAAGAGTAAATACCAGAAGACAAAAGAAACATGAAAATATTTATTATGTGATTATCAAGGTCTCTTAGCAAATAAAAGTGTCTCGGTATTTTTCTTGAATAAGAACCAATAAAATTTTGTTGATGTCTTATCTTGGTGTGAAACGCAATTTGCAGTATGTCATAAGAAGATGGAGGTAAAAACATTTATTAAGTAAAAGCTATATTATATTTCAGTATTTGTCATGTTATCAAATAGGTCATAAATATAAGAATCTTTTGGAAGAAACTTCATGAAACTGATTATATAACATGTATTGTAAAAAAAATTATCGATAAAAAAACACAATTTTTTATTAAGAGGAAACGAAATACAACCACAAGGGATAAAAGGAAAACCAATAAAAAAATACAAACAAGACATCATCCACAGACTTAAACACCTACTAGCTAAACTCTAAAAACTTCACACCTTTCCTCTTCAAGAACATCGTCGGGTCCATTATGACGAACTGCTTCAAGAATTCAAGCTTTGGAGAAGAGTGCAGAGAGAACTCTTTCAAAAGGAATAAAAGACCAATGATGATTTCTGGAGGAAATAATTAAGTCCTTAAGATAGTTGAAGATGGTTTGAGGCAAGTTACTCTAACTTTATTTTCAATGAAGTATATTAGAACTTTGTCCTCATAGGCTAAAAAGTTCAGGTTTACTCCTATAGGACGAAAATTGGTCAGCAAGAGCTGAAACCAAACAGTGGCAATTGGAATAATATTTCTTGGATTGTTTGGTTCATATCTTTCAGAGATATCATGAATGGTACTAAGTATTTCTACAAAGGAGTACGTGTGTTGAAAAGCTTCAATAGTGGTTCCGGTTAGAGTACACCCAATTTCATCATCAATAGTTGTTGGAGTGATGGTGATAGGGTTACCGAAAATAGTCGAGGAAATAAATGCACCATCAATAGAAGCATATAGCCAAAACTCTTTGATCAGGTATGGGTAAATGGGCCCATGCAGCATAGCAATATAGTAGGTCACCCTTGCACACTGATACTTTGTATAAGACTATGATCATCACTGGTTAGTCTAGGAATACAGGGATGAAGTTCACAAATAACTTCAAGTAGTTCCTCAAAATCATGAAAGGTTTTTGAAGCCATTTTCAGGAGGGTAAGAAACTTGGTGAGTAAAAAGATGAGTGACAGATAAGGAACCAAGTGAGACTTTAAATAGATGAGAGGAAAATGTGACTAATTGGTTAAATGATATGAGTAGACAACAAGAGGTTTAGAAACTGAAACCATAATAAATGAAAACTTGTGAGAAAGGATGTAATGAAGAGTTTCAAAACAAAACACTTAGATTAAGAAAAGATGTAGCGTGTTAACACTCCTTATTTCCAATGAGGCAGTTTATCAAAAAAAATATAACATTAATTACTTGACAAGATTTTTCAGATACTCGAGATGTAAGATTTTATTTTTAGGGATAAAGATTTTAAAAGAGATTTTATTCTTCATTTATAGCGAACATATTTGAGATGATGTTAAAAAATAGGATTTCTAACTAAACATTTAATTTAGATTAAGAATTTTTTTTATTAATAACCAAGTATTAAAATAATATTTCGCAAATAACCATGTTTCAGATGAATCCCCAAAGGAGGAGCCATCTGAAATGGCGCATGCACCTATATTTTTAAGGGAGGCGCCATCTCACTTGGCGCCTATGTGCTTAGGGCATGCCCTAAGCCAAGTGAGATGGCGCCTAGGTGTATTTTTAGGGCAAAAAAAATTTTTTTTTTCCGGTGCATTGCGTGTTGGACAGAGATCAACAAAATGGACTTTTTATTCAAAAACAAAATAATTACATCCAACTGTATTACATTAAAATAACAGTAAAAAAACAGATTAAAAAAATGGATACAAAAATACTGGGAAAAAAAAAGATACATCAGTGATCCCCCGGAACCCGGTAATGACCCCCGGTTCTGCATCCCCGTCCTCGCCTTTCTCGTGCTGGGTGTCATCGCGTTTCCTGCTGCGGCAAGGTCGATGGCCCAGCGAAGTCAATGCGGTCCGAATCCATAAAATCAATCAGATCTCCATATCTAGAAGATCCGCTCTGGTACAGTCGGTTACCCATACCCTCAAAGTTTGGTCGTGTTGGCGGTGGGTGGGGTTCCATGGTTGGTCTGTAGCATTGGTTGTCTGAGTACGGGGGGTAGAAAGGAAATGGATCTTGGGGTGTTTGGTATTGAGGATGTTGGGTGGTTTGGTGATATTGCGGGTGATGGTAGGTTGGGTCGGCTTGTTCGTAATCTTCCGACATTCCCATATCAGGGCTAAGGCTGGATGTTAAGGGCGCCATATTGGGATATGTGGAAGACTAAAATTGTGTGTGGGGTATGTGGGTGTGCTGGTATTGGGGTTGGTATTGTGGTTGGGTTTGAGGCATATCGGGGTATTGGTAGTTTGGTGGTGATTGTGGTTGGTTGTGCGACATTTGATTGTAGTTGTGTTGTGGTGGGGAATATGGTTGGGTGTTTGTGGGTCTGTTTCTTCTTGGGGGTTGGTGGGAGGTTGATGGGTTTTGGGTTTGTTGATGGGGAATCGAGGGTTGTGCCCATTGTGTGCGTGGGTCAACCAAGTACCTTGGATGAGACACGTGCATTTCTGGGTTACTAACCGACCTGTACCACGACAAATATTGATCTGTGTGTCGCATATTACCTTGAGTAAGGAAAATCGGGAATTGCAAGACATAGCGGTGACTCCTCTGCCACATCTTACACCATTCCGGAGCAAAGTCTTTCCAGTTGGTAAGACCCCACTGGGCGTCGACCCTTTTAAGATGCCATGGGGACAAACAAGTTGGATCACTTGGTATCTCTTGATGCATTCCGAACTGCATCTTCACACGGTCGATGTGGTGCATCTCCACAATGTTGAACCGAATGATTGCAGTCTTCGCGGTCCAAGTTGTTGCATCCTCCGGGTTTGGAACATGGCCCAAACCCAAATATGGTCTCCAGACGAACTGCGATAGAATGTAAATCAGGTTAATGCAAAAGTAATGTATAAATAATTTAGTTGAACAAAAGTTAAAAGCTACGACGTACGTCATCCGGGCCTAAGTGATCCAATAGGTTGCGGTAGAGTGTGACATTGAATCTTGGATTATTGCCATAATCCATACCCCTCACGCAGTACCTAAAGGAAATGAGAAACATTTTATTCTTAGCATATATTTTGGGAAGAGCAGAATAGTTATAAATGCTATAACTTGATGACTTACTTTGTTGCGTACGGGAAACCGAAAGTGTTGTTGTTGACGGGGTTTAAGGACTCCATCCTCCACCAACCCCAGGCTTGTAGTAAAAAAGCGCACCCATAAAATGTACATTTTTCCTTGACTGTGTTTTTGCACAAGGAACTGTATAGGTGGGCTAATACTGCAGAACCCCAACTATATTTTCTTGTTTTTTCAAAATTTGTTAGTAAATGTAAGTACATAAAATTTACACTATTTCCCGTACTTTCGGGAAATAAAAATGTACCAAAAAGTATCATAAGATACGTTCTGGCTTTTACTACCCTGTCATTCTCTAAGGAATTTTCATTTAATTCCAAACTTGCATAATGACGTTTCAGCTCAGTGAGTAGTATTCCCTGCCCTCTTGCACCACCACCTTCTACCATATCCCTACCCAACAGTTCTTCACACTGAGAGTTGGGTTGTTGAACCGACCCGCTCATGGCCTTACCGTCGACAGGGAGACCTAGTAGCATGTACACATCCTCTAGCGTGATGGTACATTCACCTATTGGTAGGTGAAATGTATGGGTCTCCGGTCTCCACCTTTCCAACATTGCAAGAATGAACTTCGAGTCAATGGTGCAGTTTGAGATCTTTATGACATGTCCAAAACCTGCGTATTCCAGATATGGGACGATAAATGGGTCGGGAGCCAGGTAGTTGTGCAAACGGATTCTGAATCTTTTTGTGTCCTGAGTTCATAATTTAACAGGTGTAAGATTAATTAAGATGAACAACGCGTTATTTGAAGTATGAAAAATGCATAACCAAAGAAGAAACTTACAAATGCAGCAATGTTTTCCCTTGTGCCTCTGTGAGTATCGCCCATTGTTAGAAGAGCCATTGTTTAAAATGCTTGAGAGTATGAAAGACTTAGGAAGCGATAGAGAGTATGATAGACTTATGAAATATTTCGTAGCAGAGAGTGAGACTTGTGTGGGTGTGAGAGATGTATGATATGGTATGTATTTATAGGAAAATAAGTTTGATATAGTGGTTGCTTGTGCTTGCATGCCTACGAAGTGTCACATTTGCATGCTTAGGGGGTTACACATATGCATGCATGCATGTACAAAAAATGAAAGGTGTCACTCTTGCAGGCTAGGTGGCAGCCCATGCATGTATCACGATTGGACAGTAAGGGAGGCGCCATTGGACTTGGCGAAAGAGTACAAAAATGAATGGTGTCGCCACCCCAATTGGCGAATAAGAGGTGTCCTTTGTTACAGCCTAGGCTCAGGCTATGTGACAGCCTTTGGGATTCCTTTCATTATTGCATGTAAGCCCATTGGAGTTGATGGGAGGAGTCTTACAAAATAAATGTATATGTGCATAATAGGGCCAGGCTAGGTGGCAGCCTATGGGGTTACATAAGCCCATGCATGTATCACGATTGGACAGTAAGGGAGGCGCCATTGGACTTGGCGAAAGAGTACAAAAATGAATGGTGTCGCCACCCCAATTGGCGAATAAGAGGTGTCCTTTGTTACAGCCTAGGCTCAGGCTACGTGACAGCCTTTGGGATTCCTTTCATTATTGCATGTAAGCCCATTGGAGTTGATGGGAGGAGTCTTACAAAATAAATGTATATATGCAGAATAGGGCCAGGCTAGGTGGCAGCCTATGGGGTTACATAAGCCCATGCATGTATCACGATTGGACAGTAAGGGAGGCGTCATTGGACTTGGTGAAAGAGTACAAAAATGAATGGTGTCGCCACCCCAATTGGCGAATAAGAGGTGTCCTTTGTTACAGCCTAGGCTCAGGCTACGTGACAGCCTTGGGGGATTCCTTTCATTATTGCATGTAAGCCCATTGGAGTTGATGGGAGGAGTCTTACAAAATACATGTATATGTGCAGAATAGGGCCAGGCTAGGTCGCAGCCTATGGGGTTTCATTATTGCATGTAATATTATTGGCAGCCTTGGGGGGTTGCATCCTTACTTAATTGAAATTTTTAGCCTTACGTTTATCATAACATTGATTCACATAATCTGTCAAATCTTCCAACCTTCAAACGTTCTTACAACCAAACCTTCAATCCTGCAAACAATCAAACATTCCAACCTTCGAAACAGTCATCAAATTCATACATTCCAACCTTCAAACATTACATCATTCATACCTTCATACAATCAATAAACCTCAAACATTCCAACCTTCAAACCTTCAAACAATTCTACGCAATGGCCTCTTCACCATAATTTGTCGTCAAAGCACATTTCAACGGTGAGACATACATTTGTCCCACGGCTGGGTTTTTGTTTAGAGACACAGACAACATTCAATTTCTCTTAAACGGGAAATCCAATTTCTCGTACTTCAAAAAAAGATTGGAGGCCAAACTTGAACGAGGCCCGGTGTCCCAGATATTTTATCAGAATCCAGTTTTATTTGGAAACAACCAAGTAATTTTTTATAAGGTTGAAGTTCAAGATGACGAGGATCTCCAGAATATGATTTCCAGCCATGTCTATTTTGGATACGAATCTATTGAGTTGTACGTTTTGCTTCAAGAGCCTCAGGTGACACAGGAGGTTGATCCTTTGGAGAATGAACAAGATGAGGTAGATGCAGTTGATGATGAAGAAGAAGATAACGAGTTAGAGTTTGATGAAATGGTGAACGATGATTCTGACGATGATGGCATCCCTAGTATTCCTACAGACAAAATCTACACACCACCTCCTCACATGACAAACTTCAACATGGGCGGAGATGAACCTTCTACTGACTTATTTTTCAAACCGTATATGCAGTCGGATGAAAATTTAAAAGAGAAGGACAAGTTTCGTAACAGAGAGGAATGGATCAGGACCATTAAAAAATTTCACATGCTCAACTCGGTTGATTTTAAGGTGGATCGTGTCAACCCGGAAAGGTACAAGATCAAGTGTGTCCACCCTGACTGTATGTTCAAGCTGACCGCATCATACAGATTAAGGGGTGACTGCTGGGTCATAAGTTCCATGACTACCCACACTTTTGTAAGTTCCACTCAATCACAGGACCACCGAAAACTCAACTATGATCTAACCTGTCAAGAAATCCTACCCCTGGTCAGCAACGACCCATCTTTGAAGGTGAAAACAATCATCTCCCACATCACCACGGTTTTTAACTACACTCCGCCTTACCGTAAGGCGTGGTTAGCAAAGACTAAGGCGATTGAAATGGTGTACGGAAACTTGGAGGAGTCATACCGAGAACTTCCCCGCTACCTGAATGCACTCAAGACGTATTCTCCAGGTAGTGTTTACGTTCTGGAAACATTGCCAGCGTACGCCCAAGATGGTAGTCTACTGCATGGCAACGGAATATTCAGTCGCGTGTTTTGGGAATTTAAACCATGCATCACAGGGTTTGCATCATGCAAACCAATTTTACAAATTGATGGGACTTGGTTGTATAGGAAGTACAAAGGCACGCTATTGATGGCAGTTGCACAAGATGGCAACAACAACATTTTCCCCGTTGCGTTTGCCCTTGTCGAGGGGGAGACCGGTGGTGCTTGGAGCTTTTTCCTGAAAAATCTTCGGACACACGTGGCTCCTCAACCAGATCTCTATTTGATCTCGGACAGACATGCCTCCATTTAAACTGCCTACAATAATCTAGCAAATGGTTGGCATGACCCTCCTTCTACGCATGTCTATTGCGTTAGGCATATCGTCCAGAATTTCTCGAGGGAGGTCAAGGACAAAACATTGAGGAAAGTGGTTATGAATGCGGGATATGCATTGACACAACCCACATTCAAATATTACCGCAACGAGATCCGTTTGTCTAATCCGGAAGCCGGTAGGTGGATCGACAATATTCCGGTGGAAAAATGGACTAGGTCATACGACAATGGCCAAAGATAGGGGCATATGACAACGAATCTTATTGAATCAATGAATGGGGTATTCAAGGGCATACGAAACCTCCCAATCACTGCCTTGGTAAAATCTACGTATTTTAGGATGGCTGTGTTATTTGCCAAAAGAGGTGAAATGTGGAATGCGGTGTTGAAATCTGGACAACTATGGAGTGAAAGCTCCATGAAATACATTAAGGCTGAAAGTGCTAAAGCCAACACTCACATGGTTATACGGTTTGACCGACACAGCCACAACTTCATTGTGAAAGAGACAATCGACCACAATGAAGGCCTGCCAAGACAAGAATACAGGGTCATTTTACCTTCTCAATGGTGCGATTGTGGCAGGTTTCAAGCATTTTGTATGCCTTGCTCTCATGTCATTGCCGCTTATGCTCATACCCATCAAGACGTGCTTCAACTGCTGTCAAACGTTTACAAATCTGAAACGTTGCTCACTGTTTACAACAACAACTTTCCTTTGGTGGAAAAACCAGATTATTGGCCTGAATACAACGGCGATATAGTTTGGCACAATGACCAAATGCGAAGGAACAAGAAGGGTCGTCCCAAAAGTAGGTGCATCACAACAAAAATGGACGATCTTGACAGGTTGGAAAGAAAGTGTGGTTTATGCCGTCAGGTCGAACACAATCGCAAAAACTGTCCGAATTGGGCGTCTGGCTCGACCACATAAATATTGTAATACATAAAATCTTTTCATAATTGTGTTGTAAACATTTGGGTTTTCCGTTAACAGATTTTGCTACAATTAATAAAACGCGTACAACAATAATTAACGATATTCAATCTAGGAAATTACAACTGTTAACACAATTTCATCTGACCCATGCATCATCAGCATTACATCACTGTCTGTTTTGACTTCCTCCAACCACACATTAGGTCTTCCTATCGCATGTGAGGTTGTTGTTCGTTTTCGCCTGGATCCTTCGAATTTTTTCCCCCTCCGCAATGTCTCCATCTAGCCACCGCATCAACTCCCGCTTCAGACGCTCCATGGAGTGAATGTGCCAGAATTTCATTTTCATCGCAGGTTTCGTGGCGGAGAATATAACGTAACCATCTCTGCTAAAAATCATAGGCGACGTCATGACGCAAATAACGGAGTACAAAATAAAAATACAGTGCGAGAAAGTGTGAGAAATTTCGGAGAAACAGACGAATTATTTATAAAACAGCATTTTGCCCTAGTTTTGCCCTAGGAGCCAAGTGAGATGGCGCCTCCTCTCACTTTTAAGGAGCATGCGCCATCTCACTTGGCTAAAAGCCAAGGGAGGCTCCAAGTGAGATGGCGCCTAGGGCAAAACCCTAGGTGGAGGCGCCAAGTGAGATGGCTCCTCCTTTGGGGAGTCATCTGAAACATGGTTATTTGCGTAATTTTTTCCGAAACCCGGTTATTTGCGAAATATTATTTTAATACATGGTTATTAATAAAAAAAATTCTCAGATTAAAACATATAAATGAGAAGAGTTAGAAAGATCTGGTCGATTAAGAAGATGATTATGCCTTCTAAACTCCTCGGGTCTGATAACTCATCTATGTGTTGCACTTTTTTTTGATCCATTTGATGAAATTCTTTAAATGCCTTGCTTATAAGATTCTTTCTGAAGAGACTTGTCATAACATTTTCTAACTTTGTACACATCCCTTGAAGTACACCTTTATAAGTGATCAAAACATTTTTCACAACGTCATTTATTCATACTAATGGAGTATGAATCTTGTTCTAATAATAATATTCATCATCTGAATTAATCTTCTTTAGAAACACAGTCTCTATTTATCTCCTTCTAATATTTTTTAAACTAACTTTGCTCAGGTTTCTGAGTAACTTTTCGAAACTTCTCCTATCGATGTTGTTGTTGTAATGACGTGCTTGTCTTGGAAAACATTCTTCTTGAATATTCCTTTCTATTGAAAATATCTTCAGATGAATCTTGTTCTTCATATTTCTGAAATTCTTTTCGGATCCCTGATGCTTCTTCTGATAACACTGAATAATTGAAATTGATCCCACATCTTTCATTTTAATTTATAACATTCATAGTTTTTATCTTCATGGATCTCTTTACATGGTTAAGTGTTTGATTCCAAAAATCAATAACAGAACCAAGCTATGATACCAATTGAAGGTAGAGAAAACACAAGAAAGGGGGTTAGAATTGGGTTTTTAGAAACTTATTCCCCTTTAAAAACTATTTGATTGAACTATGAAAGAATATAGAATGCTATAAATATGAAGAGACACATCCAGTTATCCAGGTTCACCTATAACTAGGCTACTCCTGTCCACCCTCAAAGGTGATTTTGCCTACAACAAAGACTTAATCCACTATAACCAAATGTGATTACAACAATTCACAATAAGTCTGATCAACCTTACTAATAACTCCAACAAGTTCAACTGATCCTTATTTCCATTTCTGCAAAGACCGCGGCCAATTCCTTATTGAGAATCTTGACTCAACTGAGTTTCTCAAGGAACATCATACTGATAAGTTCAGTGATCTCCACGAGATATAACGATCATTGACCCAACTAGAATCCGACCAACATGGTCTCCTAAAAAGGATTTCATCCATAATGACCGTAGCCAAAGTCTTCTTGAGAATCCTGACTTAACTGAGTGTCTCAAGGAACCACTAATTCTAAACATAATTGATTTTCTAGAGATTACTCGAATGCTTCTTATCAAGAAGATTACTCCTAATTTAAGTACATATTGTTTAACACAATTTTGAGCAACAACTCTTGCGTTTAAACAACTTACATGAAGAATGATAAACTATATAACACAATCTGAGCAACAACTCTTGTGTTTTTACATTGATCTACATATATTAAAATCTTATAGTGTTTCTTCTTCTTATTATTATTATTCTTATTTGTTGAGCAAGTTATGAACAATAACTCCTTCCTTCTTCATAATTCTTCCAAGATGCATTTGATAAGAATTTGAGTAGAATCTTGAAGAATTATCCATCTTCATCTTCTTTCTTTCTTGAGCAAGATATGAGCAACAACTCCTTTCTTCTTCATTTCTCTCTTTAACGTTGTAATAAATTTTCTATTGAGATTAACAACGTTATATGGACTTTGAAATTGTCGTCTTCATCAATTTAAATTTGAAGCTTTAGTCTTCTTATATAGCCTTCATATAAAAGAGTCGTTGTAAGGATAGAGAAGTCGTTTCTCCTTCCAACAGTTGATTCCCAATGGATATATTCAAGAGAGGTTTGGAACAGTATAAAACATCACTTTCCTATACCTGCTGCTTGGAGTAGTTAGCCTAAGACGTAGGAGAAAACTTCTTTGAATAGTACAACCAATATCATGATAGTGGAACCTGTGGTGTACTGTATTCTTCTTGTCTAAGTTTCTTGATCTTTATCTTCTGATGATGTACTTCCGATTATGTAGTATTTATGTTTGGAAGAGATCAATCACTTTTCTTCATTCTTATAATGAATGATTGATGAGTAGTTCGGAAACTACTTTGTTGTTGTAGCGCTGGAACACCAAATTATTCAAAATCAAATCTTGTCTTTAGAATTATGGGCATCAACCTATCTGAAACATGGAGCTTTTCTTCTGATCTAGAACTAGTCTTGAAGACATATTTCTTTTCCGATCTGAGAGATGAAGATTGAGTTTGGAATATGTTTCATTTCAGATTCTTTCAATAGAGGATTCTTATTTTCAGAATGATATACAACAACCTATTTGAGAAATAAGTCTCATCATTGTCTGTGAAAGCTTTTCTGATGATATCAAAAGCTTTTCTGATGTTGGATCTTGCAATCAGATAATGAGAAAACAACCTTTCTGATTAACAAGTCTTTAAATTCACGAGCTTTGATTCTTTGTGATTGCTGGTTTGATTTCGGTTGAAGAATGATAATGATCTAGAAGATGCTTCTTTGTTCTAGAGTCAGAGTCTTTCAGATGTTTGAACATTATCTTCAAATATTCAAGCAACATCTTATCTGAGGAAAAATTTCTTCTTTGAATGAAATCTTTTCTTCTCCACTTCATCTGTATCTTGTCTTGATCTTTGATAATCAGCTTTTCAGAGTTGCATATCTGATTTTTGATTTCTGAAGCAACAACTTATATCAATACATCTGACTTTAATGTTGAGTTCCTTTCTTTCTTATCTCTTTAATTTTGATCTTTGGATTGAGCTGGAAGCAATAGCTTATGTCAGCTACATCTTTGTTTTTTATCTTGAATTATTTCTCTTAATGTCATAGAGTGGTGCTTTCCTGAGAACATACTTAATTCCCTTTCTGATGAACATTCAACATTCCTTAGAACTGCTCATGTTTCTTTATAAATGATCACAATATTTCTTCTGTTGAGTGCAATGGTGTTTTTGATGATATTTGTCTTCTGACGAATATTGCTTCTTTCGAGTGGATTGGCTTGAGAAGACATCATCCTTTGATCTTGTCTTCTAATGGACTTTGTGATGTTGATTAGAATCGAGTCCAAAATATCTTTATTTATTTCATCCTTTCTTCTGATGGAATACTTTTGATGTTGAGTTGAAGTGTGTATTCCATAAACTTTATGAGTCTTCAAAAATATGAGCAACAACTCTTCAGATGAACAAGTCTTGTCTTCTAATGTGAAAGTTGAAGCTTTCTCTTCATGTGTTCAGAGTCTTGACTTTGTCTTTAGAATTATAAGCAACAACTTTTCTAATGAACTAATCTTGTCTTCTGCCTTTGTGTTTGAAGTTCGTTTCTTGTTTCCTCTTTGATTTTTGATCGTGAAGCCATAACTTATCAGCATCTCTTTCTTCTCGGAAACTCATTGAGATTCTTTTATTGTCGAATATTCAACATTCCATAGAACTACTAATGTTACATTATAAACAGAACTCAACGGTTCTTCTTCTGAGTGTATAAGGTAATTCTGGTGATATCTTGATTAAGACTATTTAGAATTTTGATACTTGCACACTCAATGAAAACATTAGAACAAAAATTGTTCTTCATAAAATATATGCATTATTATCATCAAAACTCAAAGATTTAAACACAGATCCAAATCATAATTTAACACGTAGAGCAATATATATCTTGGAAAAAAAAATTGAGTGACATTTTCACCACAACTGAAATTCCCAACCATGGGAAATCTAATTTATTTTTAATTTAAAAATAAAAAAATAGGAAGACATCATTTTTCACTACAATTGTAATTTCAACAGTGGTGAAAAACAACTTAAAAATAAATAAAAAACAAAATTCGTGTTGTTGAGATTTGAACTCGTGACTAGGCGACACTTTTCACCACAGTTGGAATTCTAATTATGGTGAGAAGTTGCTTAAAATAAATAAATAAATCAAAATTTTTACTGTTGGTATTCAGTTCCATGACCAGACGTTGCTTTTCACCACTGTTGGAATTCTAATTGTGGCAAAAAGTGGCTTAAAATGAAAATCAAAGAAATGTGCCTAATTGATTATAATCTACTATGTTGAATACTTTGATCGAGGTGAAATTCCGTTAAAAAATCTACATTCTGTAGTAGTGATATTTTTTTAATTAAAATTCAATCAAACTTTTATTTAATTTCAAAACAAATTTAGATATAAAATTATGTGATATTGTTTTTTAAAGAACATGATGTTGGTTGAAAACATGTGATGTCACATGCAAGTATACTTGTAAGTGTTAAGTAGCAAGTGATAGAACAATAAGGATGTTGAAATCACAGAGAGTGGAAAGTAACTTAATGATTTTGTAAAAACTATCTTTTGTAAATGAGCATGAGCAAGAAGAAAATAGTTTATGTTTGTCAAAGATTCAGTTTAGTAGCAAAAAATATCAAAAACAGTTTAAATAAATTGAGTTCATTAATAGAGAGCATGTTTAACAATGATCCATTAATATAACTTTCCATTTATGTGTACATGACGTGTTATGTCGTACCATGAAAGGTCAGAAGGTGATCTTATGGTGTATATCTACAACATCATAAACATATACATTAAAGCAAGGGGAAAATTTTTAAGTCTCTCTTGTAACCTTAATGCATGTCTGGTTTTATTCTAAATGTCCTTAACAATTGTAGCTCTTTACCTCTAAAGTATCTAATTTAGTGAATATCTCTATTCTACTATTTTCAATCACTTTTATCATGAGATCCACTTGTTATTGAATCTCTCACAATAACAAGCTTGTATATTTTCTTAATTTGACCAGTCAAAGAACAACATTTGTAATAGTTTAACACATGATAAAACAAAGCATTAACAACACATCATTTAGCATAAAAGAATAATTTATATTAACTTCACATTGCTCAACATAAAAGGTTTTAGCTCATGATGAGCTTAGTACATACAACAACACTGGTTTCTAAGCTAAACATTCTTAAACACACGGTGAAATAGAAATAACAACCTAAGAGTAATTCTTCGTTTTCTTGCAATGGTTAGTCACCAAGAGACGACTTCTATCACGCCAGATATTGGTAGCATACACTTAAGGTGACGAGAAGAAAAATCTTCACTTTGGTCAGCTCATTTCCTTTATTGGTTTTCTATAAGTGTTTTTATCTCTAAAATGTTGAACAAATTCATTTTCTTTAAGATATCCTTTTATAACCACTTCCAACTAGAGTGTGTGCACAGTCTTGCTTGGATTATGGGCTTGATGATATTTATGCAATTAGGCCCAAGGAAAACAACATAATTCCCTAAATTTAGTCAAATTCTTACCAAGGTAAGACTAGGTACAGATAACATGTGGGGGACAATGTGAAATGTGGAAGATTAGTGATAAATACAATTATGCGGTGCTGTCCTTTGTAGCTGTGAGGCATTATACTGGATGTATTATGGTACATAATTTTGTCTTCTAGCGCCTAGCTCTTATCCATTTGCACAATCAATTATATCACTCTTCAAATTGAATATTGTTGCAACGTGTGCCCTAAGAATGTGATTGATGTTTCTCTTTTGTCTCAACTGACTCCAACTTTCACCATTAAGTTGGGTGATAGACGCTAATCCAGATTTTCGTGACAGACCTCATCATTAGGTAACTCTACACAAGCAACAAACTCATAAAACTATAAAAATAGAGCACATATTGTGCCCTTTATAGACTTCTCTAAAATAGAAAAATGCAATTAATTAAACTATTGAATAATGAAAATAAAAAGATAGATTCAAGTATTAAGTTTTGTAATAACTCATAAAATGTGAGTTATTTCATCCCCAAACTTGAATCATTACCTATTCTCAGGTGATGCAACATATAACATCTGAAAAAAGTCATTTCTCTTCACCTCCTAGTCTAACTGTTCAATTTTTATTTAACTTAGAATTTATCTCAGAGGATTGCCTTCAAAATTTGGCACAACTCAGTCTTGCTACTATTCAGCTTTGTTTGTGTGTGTGTGTGTGTGTGTGTGTGTGTGTGTGTGTGTGTGTGTGTGTGCGTGTGTGTGTGTGTGCGTGTGTGTGTGTGTGTGTGTGTGTGTGTTTATTTATGCTACATATCATGCCAAACTATTCAATTAAGATAGTCAACTAAATCCTAGTTTTGTTATCTTATCCAATGCTCTAAGAAATCATTTTTTTCAGTTTCAAAATCGAGGATTGACTATTTTGATCTTGATTCTTAACTCATTTGAGATTGAGGCTTTCACATGCTTTATTATTATTATTATTATTATTATTATTATTATTATTAATAAGTCTTGCAAGACTCTCCATATTTTCACCCGAAGAGATCTCACTTGTAATGAGTTAAACCTGTTACTAATGGCGAAGACATCCATTGTTCCTCCAGTTTCAGGCACATTAACTTCTTCCTCCAGTTTTGGGAACATGAACTTATTCGAAGTGCTCATTGGCTTACTTCATTCTTTTTACACACTTTTGTGTATTTATTTATACATGCTCCATGGGATTAATCTTAAGAAATAACATTGTCCTCCCTTAAACTAAATCCTACAATGTATCTTATTCCATACTATAAGATAATTCAAACTTCTTGAGAGACTAACTACTTTTCTGCATACTTCTGGTGCAATAAGGGTTATAAAAAACATAAGTAAGTGCATTGATTTGTTATCACGACCTTGTTTCCAACATTGTCAGTAGTTCAGTCAGAATCTTTCTAAGTATTTTGAAATTCTATTACTATATGGATGACGTTAGATATTTTACATTATTATTTTTTTAACATAAAAAACTAACATTAATATTAAAACTGTTAGTGCGTGAGGCACTTTTAGTGAGGAGAGAAAGAGAGAATAATAAAGGAAATAAGGATTTGTATTATTCAAGTGTACAAATAATGATACACACTATGACTATTTATATACAACCCTAATTGAACTTGGGCTAACACAACTTAGATTATATTAAATATTAAATCTAATCAAATCTAATCTAATCTAATTTAATATTTCAACACACCCCCATAATCCAAGTTGTTGAACATCCTCAAAAATAGTCAATCTGAATTATTCCTAATTTCTTTCTCAAATTCAGGAATCTATCGATCTTCAATCCTTTGGTGAAAATGTTGGCCAACTGTGCTTCACTCGAGCAATGCCCAACTTCAAGTTTACCTTGATTTACTTTTTCCCTCAAGAAGTGAAACCTTGCTTCAATATGTTTACTTCTTCCATGCAGAACTGGATTCTTCGCCAGATTTATGGCTGACTTGTTGACGATTTGCAATACTAGAGGTTTCTTTACTTCGACAGTAATTTCTTCAAGTACAGTTTTGATCCAACTTGCTTGACATGCAGCATAAGATCCTGCTATATATTCAGCTTCACACGATGACAACGCCACCACGGGTTGCTTCTTCGAACACCATGTGATTGGGGCACCAAATACTTGAAAGAAATATCCAGTTGTGCTTCTTCGATCTTCCTTATCTTGTGCTACAACCTGAACATAGACACCATACTCTGATTTTCATTTGACAAATCCCAATTCAACTAAGTATGAGTCGATCTTCTTGTTCCATGCCCTAGGTGTCTGCTTGAGGCCATAGAGCCCTTTGTGCAATCTATATACTTTATTCGCTTCCTTCTGAATCACAAACCCAGGAGGTTGTGTGACATAAACTTCTTCATCTAAAGGACCATTCAAAAATGTTGATTTCACATCTAGATGGAATGTTGACCAACCTTGGTTGCATGCCAATGCTACTACTATTCGAACAGTCTCTAATCTTGCTATTGGAGAAAATACTTCAGAGTAGTCAAGTCTTGCTCTTTGAAGAAAACCTCGAGCTACTAATCTTGCTTTATGTTTTGCTATTGACCCATTTTCATTGTGTTTCAACTTGAACAACCACTTTACTTCGATAAATTTCATATGTGTTGGCAATTTGAATAACTCCCATGTGTTGTTTCTTTCGATTGCTATAACTCTTCGACCATAGCTAACTTCCATTTGGAAATCTTCAAAGCTTCGCTATAGTTGATTGGTTCAGCACCTGCAAGTAAAGCAAAATGAACTAATTCTCCATCTGGTGTGATTTCGTCATCATCCACCACTTCATAATCATGAAGTCTTGTTGGAAGAATTCTATTTCTTTGAGGTCTTTGGCTTGTTTCAGCCACAACCTCTTCGACTTCGACTATGACGGGAGTGTCAGCAACCGTTTCTTCTTTGACTTCGACTGGATTCTCAACAATTCCTTCGACCTGTACTTCATTAGTTTCTTCTTCAAAATCAAAGTTCATTAATGATTTGTTAATTGAATTTCTAGAATTCCAATCCCAGGCAGAATTTTCATTAATCACAATATCTCGACTCAACACAATCTTCTCATTAACTGGATGGAATAGTCTGTATGCACCAGTTTTATGATATACTACCAGAATCATAAGTTCACTCTTGTCATCAAGCTTCCTTCTCCTTACATCAGGAACATACTTGTAACACATAGAGCCAAACACCTTCAAGTGACTTACTGATGGTCGTTTGTCACTCCACACTTCTTCAGGAACCTTATTCTTTAATATCTTAGTAGGACACCTATTCAAAATATAAACTGCAGTCGAAACAGCTTCTCCCCATAAATATTTTGGCAAATTCTTTTGCTTCAGCATGCATCTTGCCATATCTAATATGGTTCTATTTCTTCTTTCAGCAATTCCATTATATTGAGGTGTGTAAGGAGCAGTTACCTCATGATCAACACCATGTTCTACACAGAAATCTTCAAATATCTTGGATGTGTATTCGCCACCTCCATATGTTTGCGGAACTTTTATCTTCTTCTCACTCTGGTTTTTGACAAGTATCTTAAATCTCTTAAAGATTTCGAATACTTTGTCCTTTCGTTTGATCACATAGATCCACAGCTTTCAACTAAACTCATCGACAAATGAAACAAAATATCTATTTCCGCCAATTATATGTTCTTCAAATGGACAACATACATCTGAATGCACCACTTCGAGAATGCAGGATGATCTCATTGACATAGTCGAAACGAAAGAATTTCTGGATTGGTTTCCCACTAAACAACCTTCACAAAGTTTTTCAGGCATCTAAAGGCTTGGAATACTAGTAACCATATCTTGAGTAATCAGTTGATTAAGTGATCAAAAATTCAAATGTCCAAACCTCAAGTGCCACAACCAACTATCCTTGTGGTCAACAACAGTTTTCAAACATTGAAATTCTATCGAACTGATCATAGTCTTAAATGTCCTATTCTTCGACAATGGAGATTTTAAGACCAAATTGTTCTTTGTGTCGAACAATTTCAAAACTCCATCTTTCATGACAATTGAGAAACCTTTTTTGACTAGTTGTCCAACACTTAGCAAGTTGCATTTCATTCCAGGTACATAGAGCACATCTTTGATCATAGTTTTCCCTCCATTACTCATTTGAAAGACTATGTTGCCAGTACTTTCTGCTTGCAACGAACTATTATCACCAAGTTTTACCTTGCTCTTCTTTGACTCATCAAAATCTGCCAACCACTCCTTTCAACCAGTCATGTGGTTCGAGCAGCCTGAGTCGAGAAACCAGAAATTAGATTCAACATGGTTATCTCCAACTGCATCCATAACCATCATACCACCATCAGAATCATCTAAATCTTGGCATGCGATTTTCTCTCCTTTGTCCCTGCCTTTCGATCCCTTGTCTTTTTTGTACCAATAATTCTTGGCCAAGTGTCCCCACTTTTCACAATTATAACACTGCACACCTTTCTTATCTTCTTTGTCCTTTCGATAGTTTCCTCTTCCCCTTTTCGAGGATTCAGAAGATATATCTTCGACCTTATTCTTAGGGGATTCCACCAAGACTTCTTGCAATGAGTCTTGTCGAACTTGCCTTTGAATTTGTTAGAACCACCATCTTTTTTCCATGATTGAGCTTGCAGTACCTGTATCGAGTCCTGAACTCCTTTCCTTTCGATAATCCTCATCTCATGCGCCTCCAACGAACCAACCAAATCTTCCACTTTAGTGGTTTCAAGATTGTTGGATTCTTGAATAGCTATGATAACATTATCAAAGTGAGAGGTCAACATTCTCATTACCTTCTCAACTATCATCTTATCAGTAATGGTTTCACCATAACCCTTCATGAGATGGACGAGTTTTTGAACCTTCGACACATATTCTGCAACTTTTTCATCTTCTCCCATCGACAACAACTCATATTGTCGACGCAAGGTTTGTAATTTGACAACCTTGACTTTCTCACCTCCTTTGAAATACTTTACCAGAATATCCCATGCCTCCTTCGCTGTTTCAGCATGAGAGATTCTGTTGAAGTTAGCAGCATCGACAGCCGTTTGAATGCAATAAGAAGCCTTGCAATCTTTCTTCTTGACTTTGTTGTGGGTTTTTTTCTATTCGTCAGTTGTATTTTCAGCCAATGCAGGAGCACCGTCGGTAACAACTTCTAGGGTTTCATGGAAGCCAAACAAGGATTGCATCTGTTTTTTCCATCGGATCCAATTTTTTCCGTTAAGCATTGGAAGAGAATTTAGAATGCCCATATCACTAGCCATCTTCACAGTGGTTGATTTACTTGCCCTAGAAAAAAGATCTCTGATGTGAAATTATTGAAAAACTTGAACAAGAACAATAACCGAAAGCTCTGATACCAATTTGTTAGTGCGTGGGGCACTTTTAGTAAGGAGAGAAAGAGATAATGATAAAGGAAATAAGGATTTGTATTATTAAAGTGTACAAATAATGATACACACTATGACTATTTATATACAACCCTAATTGGGCTTAGGCTAACACAACTTGGATTATGTTAAATAGTAAATCTAATCAAATCTAATCTAATATAATTTAATATTTCAACAAAAACAACATTAACACAAACATACATTTTGCATTCATTAATCAAAAATGGAAATGACATAAATCAAAATTGAAGTAGTTGAAATGATACTAGCAGCCTAAAAGTAACAGATGATAATGGGTTGATAGGTTTTAGAAAAAAAAAGGTCATGAAGGAAGCTACCACGCCCATAAACATAGAGTAAGGACAGGGTTTGTCATTTGGTGAGTACTGGCTCATTATGAATCGTCAACCTAGAGAGTAAGAAGGAAACACATGTTAGACTCTAAGCATGTTTCTCTTCTTCTTCTTTTTCCTCATTCTGCTTCTTCTTCTTCTTATTTTCTTCATCTTTCTTATCTTTTTCTCCTTTAGCTTCCTTCACCTTCTTTGAACTCTTACTGACAGATTCTGTCATGACTATGATAGCATGTACTTTTTTTCTTAGAACTCTTTTTCATGGGGGTCTTGGCCTTAACTGGATTTTTCTTATTAGTTGGGGTTGGGTTGTTTGTTTTCTCTAGAGTCTTCTGCTTTCATGGGCTGCAAACTTTGGCACAACATGACTCTTCTATTGATCCTTAACATGTTCAGATTCAGAATCAAACTCTTGTGAGTCCTCGGCAGCAACATTGTCCTCCTTCTCAATTTTATCCTCTTCATTTTCAATATTGTCCTCATCTTTTTCTTCTTTATTTTCCCCATTGGGTTGGTCTTCCTCTAACACTTGATCTTCATCATCTTCTTGTTCATCTGCATTAGTTTGTTCTTCTTTCAAAACATTTTCATTTTCAGCGTGTACATTCTTCTTCAGATCTTCGTTGTCCTTGGTAACTTATTTGATTAGATCATTCAGTGTTGTATCATCAGTATCTTACGAGTCTTCTTCTTCAGCTGGTTGGTTAATGTCAAACTTCTTTATTGGGTTTTCCTCCTCTGGTATTTGCTTCACTGGGGTCCTTGCCTTCTTTGTGTTCTTGGCATTTTTGGGATTTTTCTTTGGTCTATCAGGTATGTCTTCTCCTGACACACTGGAGCTTGACTCTGGATGGGTCTGGAAGGACACCTTCTTATTACCCTTCTAATTTACAGATCTTCTTCATATTTTTCATTCCTTTTGGAATTTTTCTCTTGGTTATCCTTTTCCTCTACATTAATCATCTCCCCCAAGATATGCTCTGGGAATGTCGGTGGCCTATTCATGATAGTTAGAACATAGTTTGGTTCTACATCTTTATAATAGTTTTTATGATAACAAATACATGATATATACATAAAGACCAAATATGCTCTCTAATAATTTAAAAAAATATGCAGAAAAGTTCTGATAAAGAAGCATAGAAGTTGGCGAACAAAATTACACTAAGAAGATCAGATAATAATTTTTGTACAACTATTGAAATGTCACGCTCGGAGAAGTTCTAAGGCTAAAACTTCTGAAGCACCAAAGTTGTACGCTAAAACTATGATGAAGCAAAACTCTGATGATCTAAAGTACCAATGTTAATATTCTTATTTTGATCAGTTTTTATGGAAGCAAGTTCTGATGCGTCACAATTCAATTGTTGCAAATCAAAGTTTAACAGCTGGTACCAGACAAGATCTATATTTTTAGAAAGTACATTAACAACATTTTATCAACCTTCCAAAATCGTCTTCTCATGTCTCATATGCTTCGCCTATATAAAGGAGTCTTGAAGAGTAATCAAATCAACTCTTGCACATACAAAGAAGTATTTCACAAGTTTTCTCTTATATATTCATTGTGCTTTAACTTTGTGTATAAATAACAGTTGTGATATAGTTTTTTCTTCTTCTAGAAACACTAGTATACACATTTTTATTCATATTTTGTAATACCTTCAGAAATCAAGTTGTGGTTTAGTCTCAAGAAGACATTGATGGTAGTCTTTATGATTGTGTAATCAAAGTTTTGATTAGTGGATTAAGACCTCATTTGAGAGAGGAGAAATCACCTTGGCAGATGGACTGGAGTAGTTTAAGTTCAAATGAACTAGGATAACCAAACGTGTCATATTGTTTTATTTTTTTTAAAACCCAATTCAAACCCCCTTTCTTGTGTTTTTCTATCCTTCAATTGGAATCAGAGCTCCTGGTTCTGGGTGTTAACACTTAACCGTGTCAGAAAAAGATCATAGCAAGAAAAACACTATGGTGGGACCAGCTCAAAATAACAGCAATGATAACTATGATGAGAAAGACAGAATCAGTGGCAAACCTCCAGTCATTGATGGTGAAAACTTTGATTGCTGGAAAGACAAAATTAAAATTTTTTTCCTAGCTCATGACGTTGTCTTCTAGGATATAGTAAATGATGGCTACACTCATCCAGTTGATGAAAGGGGTCAGAAGATCGATAGAAAGAAAACGACATATCAATAAAAGAAAGAATTTAGATATCATCACAAGGCCATAACAATCCTCTTGAGTGTCCTCTCGTACACCGAGTATGAGAAGATCACGAACAGAGACTCAACTAAGAACATGTTTGACTCCATGAGAATGACGTATGAAGGCAACACTCAAGTCAAAGGGAGCAAATATCTTGCACTCATTCATAAGTATAAGACCTTTAAAATTGAATAATATGAAACAGTTGAGACAATGTTCTCAAGGTTTTAAATTCTAGTGGTTGGGTTAAAAGTTCTGGAAAAAGGGTACTCAACACTAGATGATGTAAAGAAAATCATTATAAGCTTACCCAAGAAATGGAGACCCATGGTCACAGCCTTATAACTTGCCAAAGATCTGAACCAAATATCTCATGAAGAACTCATCAGCTCTTTGAGAAGTCACAAGATAGAACTAGAAGAAGATGAGCCTCAGAAGAAAGGTAAGTCTCTTTCCCTTAAATCTAATAAAAAATATGAAACTAAAGCTTTTCAGGAAGAAGAAGAAGAAGAAAACTCTGGTGGATACTCGTCAGAGGAAGACAAACTATCTCTTCTCTCCAGAAGAGTCCATTAGCTATGGAAGCACAGACAGAGGAAAATCATAAACCCCAAAAGAGAAGGCAATCACTCTGAATCATCCTCTGGATACATAAAATCTAACAACAAAGATGTTTTATGGTACGAATGCAAAGAGCCAGGTTACTACAAAAGCGACTGCCCAAATCTTCATAAAGAAAAGCCTAAGAAAAATTTCTCTAAAGAAAAGAAGAAAATTCTTATGGCAACATGGGATGACTCGGAATCTTCTGAAGCTGAAACAGAATCAGAAGATGAACGAGCCAATATAGCTTTAGTGGCCAACATATCAGAAGACACTGATAAATCAGAATCTGAAACAGATTCAGAAGAGGTATTTTCAAAATTCTCTAGATCTCAATTAGAAGAAAGTCTGTCTGAAATTCTTGAAAGATGCCAGCAACTTCAAGTCAAATACAAGAACCAGAAACACGTTCTTGTATCTGAAACTGAAGAAACTAGGAAACAAAAAACTGAAAACTTTGGGCTAAAAGAAATTAATTCTAAACATAAAAATGAATTACAAAAATATCAGAATGAATCTGTTTCATAAGTTTCAAATAGTTCTAATAACATCATAAAATAATATGATCACATATTTCTACAATTTCTAGCTAGAAACATAGATAGAAGCAAGATGGCCTCAATAATCTATGGAGTTAGCAGAAACGGAAGAAAAGGTGTAGGATATGTGAAACCAAAAGGAGAAGAACCATATCCACAAAAGAAAGTTCATGATATGATCATAAAATACACACCCTTAAACTCACACTTCACATATGGATACACACATGATATAAAATATACTAGTAAATCTTACTCTGCAAACTCTCTTGAAAAACCAAAATTCAATCAGAATTTTGGAAAATATAACAAACAAGGACCCAGAAAGATATGGGTACCTAAGGATAAAATCATCTATGTTGCAAATATATTTAACAACAAGGTTGAAACACCAGTCTTGGTACCTGGACTCTGGATGCTCTCGACACACGACGAGAAGAAAGCATATGTTCCAAAGTAGGGAACTTAAGTCTGTAGGATACGTAGGTTTCAGAGGAAATCAGAAAGGAAAGATTATTGGCTCTAGAACCATTGGCAACTGTACACTTCACTATATAACTATGTTCTGTTAGTAGATGGATTAATGCATAACTTGTTATCCATAAGTCAATTAAGTGATAACGGTTATGATATACTCTTTAATTAAAAGTTCTATAAAGCAGTTAGTCAGAAAGATGGAACAATCCTGTTTAATGGTAAGAGAAAGAATTACATTTATAAAATAAAACTTTCTGAACTAAAAAGTAACAATGTAAAATGCCTTATGCCTGTTAACGATGAGCAATTGGTCTGGCACATAATATTGGGGAATGCTAGTATGAGAAGAATATCTCAGATTAACAAACTCAATTTGGTCAGAGGACTTCCTAACTTGAAGTTTAGCTTAGATGCTATGTGTGAAGCATGTCAAAATAACAAGTTTGCACAACCCCATTTCAAATTATAAAAAAAAAATTCTATCTCTAAACCATTAGAACTTCTGCATATAGATATGTTTGGACCAGTGAAAACTGCATCCATCGGCGGCAAGAAGTATGGATTAGTGATCGTAGATGACTATAGCATATGGACATGGGTAAAGTTCTTAATACATGAGGATGAGTTACACTATGTGTTCTATACTTTCTCTAAACAAGTTCAAAATGAAAAGAGTTTAGAATTGTAAAAGTCAGATGTGATAATGGTGGGGAATTCAAAAACAAAAGTTTTGAATTTTTTATAATGAAAATGGCATTTCTTATGATTTCTTGTCCTAGAACTCCTCAACAAAACGAAGTTGTAGAACGAAAGAATATAACTTTACAAGAAATGGCCAAAACCATGATCAACGAGACTAACATTGCTAAACATTTCTAGGCAAAAGTAGTTAACACAATGTGTTATATACATAATAGAATCTCAATAAGACCTATTCTGGAAAAGACTCCATATGAACTGTGGAAGAAGAGAAAGCCCAACATCTCTTATTTCCGTCCATTTGGATGTACCTGTTTCATATTGAACACCAAAGATCATCTGAACATGTTTGATTCTAAGGCACAAAAGTGTTTCATGTTAGGATACTCTGAATGTTCAAAAGGTTATAGAGTATATAACACAGAAACACAAATTATGGAAGAATCTATTAGTGTCAGATTTGATGATAATCTTGCCTCTCAAAAGTCAAAGCAATGTGAATATTTTGCAGATATAAAAGTTCAAACTACAGGTACTAAAGACAGATATTCAGAAAATAAAAGTTTAGAACATCAACCTAATATAGAAGAAGACATCACAAATATTACAATGAATTTTGAAGAACCCATCCAAAAAAGACAATCCAGAAGTAGCTTAGCGTATCCTTAAAACATGATTCTGGAAAAAGAAAGATGATCCAATCAAAACAAGATCTACATTAAGAAATACTAAAGAGTCTCTCATGGGATTAGTGTCTCTGATCGAACCTACTTCTATAGACGAAGCACTTCTAGACAATAATTGGATTCTTGCAATGTAGGAAGAACTAAATCAATTTACCAGAAACGATGTATGGGATCTAGTGCCTAAACCAAAAGGCTTCAACATCATTAGAACTAAATGAGTCTTCAGAAACAAGCTAAGTGAACAAGGAGAAGTTTTCAGAAACAAAGCACGACTGGTTGCACAAGGTTATAGTCAACAAGAAGGGATAAATTATATAGAAACCTTTGTTCCAGTCGCCAAGTTAGAATCTATCAAACTCTTAATTTCATTTGCTGTAAATAATGACATCACTCTTTATCAGATGGATGTCAAAAGTGCCTTTTTAAATGGTTACATTGATGAAGAAGTTTATGTGCACCAACCCTCTGGTTTTGAAAATACAAAACATCCAAAATATGTTTATAAACATAAGAAATCGTTATATGGTCTAAAACAAGCTCCCAGAGCTTGGTATGAAAGACTAAGTAACTTTCTCTTAGAAAATGATTTTATCAGAGGGAAGATGGACACAACTCTATTCTGTAAACCATTTAAAAATGACATTCTGGTTTGTCAAATTTACGTAGATGATATAATTTTTGGATCTACTAAAGTCTCATTGGGGAAAGAATTTGCTAAGACTATACAGGCAGAATTTGAAATGGGCTTGATGGGTGAACTCAAGCTCTTTCTGGGAATTCAAATCAATCAAACTCTATAAGGAACCTATATACATCAAAATAAGTATGTTAAAGAAATTCTTAAGAAATTTGATATGTCAAAAAGTAAGCCATCCAAAACTCATATTCACCCTACATGCATTCTAGAGAAGGAAGAGGTAAGTAAGAAAGTAGAACAGAAGCTCTACAGAGGTATGATTGGTTCTCTCTTATATTTAATAGCTTCAAGACCTGATATTCTATATAGCATTTGTCTTTGTGCCAGATTCCAATCAGATCCTAGAGAATCTCACTTAAAACTAGTCAAGCAAATTTTCAAATATTTGAAAGGTACTACTAATCTTGGTCTTTGTTATAGAAAATCCAGAGAATATAAATTAGTAGGGTACTATGATGTTGACTTTGTTGGAGATAGAATAGAAAGAAAAATTACTTCTGGAAGTTACCAATTTCTCGGAGATAACCTAATCTCATGGTCCAGCAAAAGACAATCCATTATTGCACTATCAATTGTTGAGGCTGAATATATAGCTGCAGGTGGATGTAGTACTCATATGTTGTGGATGAAGAGTTAACTTGAAGATTTTCTTATTTATGAGAGTCTGAAATGGTTGAGTTGATGCATTAAGGCGCGAGTCACATCGGTAACTGTTCAAAAAATATTCTCACCACCCCCTTTTTAAGAAATCATTAATGTTGTTAATATTTTTGTATATTTTATTAATTGAAATTAATTTCATGTTTTTTTCTCCGTTGGCTATTTATATCTCACTTTCACCAATTCACTTTCACACCTTCACTCTCACTCACCCTAGTTTTTTTTTTTGAACTTGCTCGTTTCCATTTTGTGTGCTCTCAAACCCTAAGTTTGTGAACAATGGCTTCTTCTCAACAACAACACAAGTCTCAAGATTCTCAAATTAACATTTCTGGTTCATCCTCTACTCCAAATGAAAAAAGGTATGTTGAACCTTCAAGAACTCTCCTCACTCCATTTGATTATCTTGAAGTTCTCTAAGAAATCATAGTTGATTTTAAAGCATGAAAGAAAATGGGTTTGACCATACCCCTGATGTTGAGTTTCAAGGGTGGACAATATATTTTGTTCGTTTAATTGGTCCAATTTTTCCTAAACTGGTTAAAGAATTTTGGATTCATGCTTCTGCATTAAATCATCTAGTAACTTCTTATGTAATGGGAAAGAAGATCGTCATCACCGAAGATCTCATTGGAAAGCTCACTAGTCACGATGGAAGAGGTATAAGATGCAATGAAATGGCAGAAAAAGGTTCTGACCTAACCATTATATCCAAAGAAATCTTTTCTTCTGGATAACCATCAAACAAGATCAAAGATCTAAAGGACTATCTCAGAATTTGGTCTAGAATAATTATGGGGTGCATCAATTACAGAAAACTAACTAGTTCTCCGGACTACATCAATATTGATCAATAGTACCTACTGTACTTCATTGCAACTAAAGCCAAAGTACACCTCCCTCATATTCTATTCAATCATCTGAAGACCAGTGTTAAGGAAACAAGGGAAGAAGAAAGAAACAAAAGAGATTAGATTCTGTTAGGAAGGCTTATCTCAGATATTCTGACAGAGAATAAACCGATAGAACATCTAAGTGAGGCTCAACAAGCAAGTGTTTTGGAACCATGTGCTGGAAAGACTCTCAACACCGAGAACCTTAAGAAAATGAATATTATAGAAACCATTAAGAAGGATCCCACACTTACTGCGAAGGAATTCATCACCACCAGAAGAGTCCCTCTGAAGGATTTTCCTCTCTTCCCTCAAACAGACTCATCTCCAGAAATTATCCTCAGATATCTGGAAGCCTGTAAAAGTGATGGAATAATTCCAGATGTAAATATCCTTGATCGCAGGCAAAAACCTCTGGAAGTTTCTACCAGAACGACAAGAAAAAGGAAAACAGCTAGAGAAGGAACTTCTTAGAAAATCCCAAAGCTGCTAAAAAGAAAGGTAACTCTTTTTTTGTTTCTATTATCGAATCAGTTTTCTTATCAACATCTGAAACCTCCTCATCTCCAAAACCTGCTGAAAATCCCTCACCTCAAACCATTCATAACTTTGACATAGAAATTGATACCTCAATACCCATTAACCATCCTCTAACTAATCCGCCCTCTACCTAATTTGTTCAAACTCAGCCAAAACTTGCACAAGTTCTTTCTGATATTAATCAATTTGATCCATTTTTTGAAGCTCCCCGAACCAAAAATCTAAATACTGCCTCTAAACAAATGCCAAAAACCACATCAGCCATTCCAGGCATCACCGTCCCACTCAACACCTCTCAGCCACCAAATATCTCCAACATAACATCACAAGACTTCTCCCTTCCAGATATTCCATCTCCTTATAATTCAACACCACTTAACTCTTCTATAATACTTTACAACTCTCACACTCCCACTGAATACTCAGAAGATCCTCTTAGGACCATAATTGATCTAGAAGCCCGGGACAATCTTGTCACAACTTCTCAGAAAATATCCATTCCAAAACCAACACCAAAACTATCTAAATCAAATGTTGGTAAATCTCTGCTGGTTTTTGAAATAGAAATACAAGAATGGGTTAAATCCTTGAAGTAAGCTTACATGGATAATCTTAACTCAGCTGCTTCTGATTCTCTATGGACTCAGTTCAGGAAATGGTTTAATACTGAATCTCTAAAGATGAAGGAACTGAGTTATGAAATTGCTCAAGAACTTTTGCGATCACCTGAAAATCTTCAAGGATCAAGTTCTACGTCACTGGGTAAGGAAACCCCTTCTTCTTCTAGACAGAACTTCTTGGGAAGCCTCACAGGAATCAAAATTTAATGAACCATCTCCTGAACCTCAACCTCTTCCTCTGGTTTATTTTAAAGACAAAGGAAAGTCAGTTAAAGAATCTCCTGAGAAATAATTTATTGCAGTAACTTATAAGAATGTGGCTTCTTCTATTGAAACAACTTCCTCTTCTCTTGTGTTGAAAACTCTGGATGAGTTAAAGAAAGAGAATGCAACTGTTAAGGAAAGACTGAACAAACATGATGAAATGAACAAGGAAATTAAGGGCATGCTAGGGAAGCAAGAATAATCAAACAATCATATCAAAAGTCTATTGGAAGCCTTGTTCACACGACTTCCACTTCCTCTACAACCTTAGTTCTGATCTTTTGCTTGTTTCTACTATGTTTTTTCTTATTTAAAAACTTATGTTCATTTGCTTCTATCTATTTTAATATTTGTTGAATGCATAATCCATTTTGTTCTCTTTACATGTTTTTATTGCTTTTTGATTAATGACAAAAAGGGTGAGAACGTAAGACAATTTGAATATAACAGTACTGAGACTTAGTCTCAATCATTTTGAATATGATAACCTTTGTTTCATTGTTTGGAAAGAAAACAGGAAAAGTGTCTCTTGAAAGTAACTTTTGTCACATGGATTTATCAGAACTTCCATCACAAGCTCTGATCAAACATCTCCAGGAAAATATCTATTTTTCTTTATTTGAGTACTCAACTCAGGGGGAGACCATAACTCTTTATGTTCTTACGTGATTTATCAAAATATACAAGTTTTTGTCATCATCAAAAAGGGGGAGATTGTTAGAACATAGTTTGGTTCTACATCTTTGTAATAGTTTTGATGATAACAAATACATGATATATAGATAAAGAACAAATATTCTCTCTAATAATTTAATAAAATATGCAGAGAAGTTATGATAAATAAGCATAGAAGTTGGCGAACAAAATTACACTAAGAAGATCTAATAATAATTTTTGTATAACTATTGAAATATCATGCTCAAAGAAGTTCTAATGCTAAAACTTCTGAAGCACCAAAGTTATACGGTAAACTCTGATGAAGCAAAACTCTGATGATCTAAAGTCTCAATGTTAATATTCTTATTCTGATCAGTTTTTAAAGAAGCAAGTTCTTATACATTACAATTCAATCATTGCAAATCAAAGTGTAACGGCTGGTACCAGACAAGATTTATATTTTTGGAAAGTGTGTTAACAATATTTTATCAACCTTCCAAAATCATCTTCTCATGTCTCATATGCTTCACCTAAATAAAGGTGTCTTGAAGAGTGAACAAATCAACTCTTGCACATACAACAAAATATTTTCACAAGCTCTATCTTATATATTCATTGTGATTTAACTTTGTGTATAAATCACAATTGTGATATCGTTTTTCTAGAAACATTATTGTACACATTTTGGTTCATATTTTGTAATGCCTTGAGAAACCAAGTTGTGATTTAGTCTTAAGAAGGTATTGACGGTAGTCTTTGTGATTGTGTAATCAAAGTTTTGATTAGTGGATTAAGACCTTGTTTGAGAGAGGAGAAATCACCTTGGCGGGTGGACTCGAGTAGTTTGAGTTCAAACGATCTAGGATAACCAAACGTGTCATACTGTTTTATTTTTTGAAAACTCCAATTCAAACCCATTTTCTTGTGTTTTTTTGTCCTTCAATGATTACCCCCTTGTGAAAGAAGTATATCTTCCTATTCCACACATGTTGGTCCCTAATAATCTTGAAGAACTCATATTGCTCCTTCTCTATTTGAAGCAGAACTCCCCATAAAAGCTTGTCTATCTCAAAATAAGTATTTCCCTCTACCGTCTCCTGGAATGCCTGTTATTTCCTTTTCTTTCGTTTTGGATCCAATAGGGTTTGGATTGCTGCCCTATAAAATCACCATAAAAATTATACTTTCGAGCACCAAAAGTGTAGTATGATCATGTCCAATCAATCATCTCCCTTCAAATTTTCCAAAATACAACTCTTTTGAAGTATATGTTCTTGTTTTGAAAAGTGTAGCACGATCATGTCCAAAATACAACTCTTTTGAATATTTGAAAATTCAAAAAAATATTGATTGGAAGAGGTTGTTTTTTATTTTGAAATATCAGTATTTATATGTTCATAGCACCTCTTTGAAATAGCATAAGTTTATGTAAATTAATCATGAATAATTGCCAAGATTAAGTGAAAAGATTCCATGAAATGGTGTTATAAAAAGGTATGTTCAAAGTTGCTGATTTTCAAAAATGTTCAGCGAGAAACCGATTTCACCCTTGATGCAAATCGATTCCACAGGTTCTAACATCCATAAATTTCAAATATTTTCAGTGAGCAATCGATTGCACAAACATGCAAATCGATTGCACTTTAAAACAGTAGCATTTTTAACCAGGGAGAAATCGATTGCACTAAGAAACAGAAGCAAAACAACTGAAAATGTAAGTCATGCAATCGATTGCATCAATATGTAAATCGATTGCACAAATGTAAAAATGGATTTTTTGCTTAGAAAACTTGAGAAAAAATTTGGACAAGTTTAAAAACTTCTTTTGATCTTTGAGAATCTAAGACTTAAGTTCATAGCAAGAATTATTATTATACCGTATGAAATTTGTCAAGAGCTTGAACCAAATACTTTTATCCATTGATGCTTTAGCTTGATCAACATCTTTGCCTTCTTTCCATTATGGTTTATCTTCATCAAAACAAAGTTCATTGAGAGGCTTGATATTACATTCTCCCCCTTTTTGTTGATGACAAACAATCTTTCTTGAAGCTTTGTTATTTCTGGAAAGAGACTTCTCCCCCTAAGATGTATAACTCCCCCTTTGTATGAGAAGCTTTGTAATCATTTGGATTTGCTCATCTTGAAGGATTCTTTGTACCTTAAAAGTTGAAGACAAGGAAATACACAAGCATAAAGTATAACATCCTTCTCCCCCTTTGACATTATTAAAAAGAAGGGAAATATGCATAAAAGATGGACAATATATATATATATATATATATATATATATATATATATATATATATATATAATAATGCAAATTTAAACAATAATGTTTAATAAACAAAACATAGTCACAAGAGAAAACAAATACATAATGATAAACACAATAAAAGTTAATAGTAAATGAACAGAATTCATGGTTTGTTCATGTCGGGGTTGTTATAGAAAAATGGTCCTTGATTGGGAAATTATTGTTGAAGTGGAGGACCGGTATATTGTGGAGGAGGGACATATGGGTGGTTGGGATCATATGGAGGTATGTGGAGATGAGAGTAAAGGTAAGAAAACTGTTGATTCACATCTGTGCGAAAATTATTGATTCGGGTCGTTGTGGAGTCATTGATAGCATTCCATTGGTTATTGATGTTGGTGTTGAGTGTAGAAAATTGTTGAGTCATGAAGTTAATTACATCTTGATTACTTGGACCAACAGGAGCAGGTGGAAGAGGTACACCTTCACCACCTTCATCATCTTGATCGTTTCCTTCATCACCAACCATATCTTCACCAATGTACATTATAGTTTTTGATGTCGGATTGTAATGAACACCCATTCTTGAATCAACATTTTTTATTGAAATCTTACGCAGATTTGCATCCATTTCAACTTTTTCAAAACCATCAACATCAATTCCATAATGCTCAATAATAAGAGTAATAAAATAAGCATATGGCAGGAATTTTGATTTTGCATCAAACATTAGCATATGAGTCATGATAAGACGAGCCCAATTGAGACTTATTCCTCTTTTTCAAGCGTACAACAGTTGCATCTCAAGATCTGTCACAGTGCAGTGATTTCCAGCCTACGAAAATATGATGTATACCATAAAATAGTGAAACAGCCTATCATCGATATAAAAATTACCTGCACTCCAAGAGTCTCTTGAGGGAACAACACCGCCTAGACCTCGAATCCTTTTTGCATAGAATTCTACTTCATTTAACCTTCTGACACTATAGTAAAAATTCTTCTTATTGTAGTCGTTCCAATCTTCATCTTCCGGGACATAAAGAGTACTCCTGGTATAAGGAATGTTTAAGATACCTCCAAGAATTTCAGGGGTTAGGGAAATTCTTGTATCCAAAACATATGTGACAAACTTTCCTTTATAAGTTTCCAAGTTGTTGAAGAATGTCCGCACCAAATCCGGATAATAGTATCCATATGACGAAATGATTGGTTCCAAATCATAGGATGCTAAATCATTTTGAAATGTAAAGCATTCTTGAGGAAAGGGTGATAACATACCATATTTTGGTGTTGAGACAATTTTCCATGTAAAATACTTTGTGAACCTCTCTTCTCGTTGTTGTGTGAGAGTTTGAATGAGTGGATTTTCCATAGATGAGGATCCAGCTTTCTTCCATTTCTCTTGAGCTGACAATTTTCTCTTTTGTCTAGATGCCATGAGGAAGGTGATTTTTGAAATTTTGGTTTGGTAGGTTTGAACATGTCACAATACTTTGGAGGTTTTGAGAAGAGGATATGTGGTGAGATGAATTTGGAAAGAAGGTTGTGTTATAGGATAGGATTTGTGAGTAGAGATTTATAAGTGGGGGTTTAATGTATACAAAGTTGTTTAATTGGTCAATAATGGAGGTGATATTGGGAATAGGAGATGGTAGGAATTCTGACCAACATTAAAACATGTCATAAAGTTAAATTACAGTAGGTGCAATCGATTTACGCACATATGCAATTAATTTGCACACTAAACAGAAACAACAGAAAACTGAAACAAACAGCGTGCAATTGATTTGCACTATGGTGCAATCGATTTGCACTGAAACAGAAAGGTCAGAAAATAAAAACATACAGTGGGCAATCAATTTACACAATGGTGTAATCAATTGCATCAACCAAAAATGACCAAAAACACATTTTTCTTGAATTTAAACAATTCTTAAACATGAATTTTTCACATATAAACATGAATATCATTTTTGAAAGCATTAAGAAAGGATAGAATGCACCTTAGACGTCATGTTCATCCAAAATACCAAGTTCTCGTCGAATTTTGTAAAACGATTCTCTTGCCAAAGGTTTTGTGAAGATATCGGCAAGTTGATTATGAGTATCTACAAATGTGACTTTGACATCTCCTTGAATTACATGATCACTTCTTATGGAGGCAATTTTTAAATACTTATCATTTTGAATTTGCTTAGCATACTTCTTGAAAGTCTTGAATGCATCACTTTTCTGCACTCCGAAACTTCTTGTTCTTGATGGACCAAATAAGTCCATATGCAACAATTGTAGTGGCCTTGTAGTAAACACCACATTCTTAGATTTGAAAGTTGATTTTGTTTGTTTCCATTTTTGACATGCATCACAAAGTCTATCTTTGACAAAATTTCTCTTAGGCAACCCAATGACAAGATCATGCTTGATTAGTTTATTCAAGTGTTCCATGTGAATATGAGCAATTCTTTTGTGCCAAAGCCATGAATCATCGTTGTTCGTCATGAGACATTTTACCTTCAAAGATGGATCATCAAGGAAAATCATAAATAATATTATTAATTATTTTACCTTTAACTATAACCTCATGTGTGACTTCGTCTTCTAGCAAGCATTCATCTTTGGTAAACTTTATCTTGGAGTCTTTGTCACAAAGTTGGATAAAACTAAGAAGATTGTGCTTTAGTCCTTCAACATAAAGAACATCTTCAATGGATGTGAAAGGTGGAGCACCGACTTTGCCTTTGCCAAGAATTCTTCCCTTATTATTGTCTCCATAAGTGACAAAACCCTTGGCCTTTAGCAGAAAATTAGTTTGTGTCTCCCGTCATATGCTTTGAACAACCACTATCAAGATACTATAGATTGCATGTGGTCTTCAAGTATACCTACAAAACAAATTAGGTTTTATTAGGTACCCAAGTTGCTTTGTGTCCTTCATAATTAGTACCTTTCTTTACCCACACATAATTCCCACTTGCCACACTAAAATTTATAACATAGCAAGCATTATGTGTATGGCCTTTAATACCACAATAAAAACAAGTAGGTTCAAAGTTACTTCTATATCTAGAAGGATGAGATTTCTTCTTAGGAATTTTTTTTTTTAGGATAATGATGAACCACTTTAGGTTTGTTCACTTTCTCTTTGGATGATTGATCACTAGCCTTAACAAAGATAGTTTTATTAGAACTTGGTTTTGAAAACTTTGAATATCCAAGTCCACTTTTATCATTGGAATATGTTTGTTGGATAAGAATATCTTCCAATCCAATTTTACCTTTTTCATATCTCTCAATAACTCTTTTTAATTGGACAATTTGGAAAGAGAGTGATTCATAATTTTTTAATACAAAATTCTGCTTTTGCTCACTAAAATTTTGTTTTTCATCTTTGAGATCTTTTTCCATAGACTCACATTTTTCTTCTAAAGATGAAATTTGTTTCTTTTGAGATGAAATAGTTTCGTACAAAATTTTGCATTCATTTAATAGTTCATCTATAGCACCTTGTGCATCATTATCAAAGAGAGAAAATTCATTACTAACCTTGTCATCTTCACTATCGGAATGGTGTGAAGCCATCAATGCTAGATTTTCACTTTCATCACTATTGGAATCGGACGAAGAACTTATCTCATTATCCTCCCATGCAACATAGGCCTTTTTGTTCTTAAATTTCTTTTTTCCTTTGTAGCCACCTTTCTTGGAGAGTTTCGGACAATCCGGCTTTATATGATCTTGCTTACCACATTTATAACATGTGACTTCTTGTATTGATGTAGAAGCTTCCTTTTTCTTGAATTGTTTATTTCTTTTTGCATAAGAAAAGGATTTATCATTTCTACCAAAGAACTTACCAAGCCTTTTAACAAGAAGCATGAAATTTTCATCTTCTTCCAGATTGTATTCCTTTTCAACTTCCTTGGAATCAATCTTTAAAGCAATATTCTTGGATTTCTTCTCTTGGTTTTCATGCTTTTCAAGTCTTCTGAGTTCCGTTTCATATTCTTGAGGTTTTTCAAACAACGTTGCGGACGTTATTGTAGAAAGACTTTTCTTTTCAGAAATTGCCATTACTTTTGGTTGTCATTCCCTAGTTAAAGATCTAAGCACCTCCAGATTTAGTTCATCATTAGTTAAAGTCTTACCAAGAGCACTTAGATGATTTTTCAAGTGCACGAATCTTTTCTGCAAGTCAAGGATGGACTCTTCGGGCTGCATTCGAAATAACTCGTATTCTTGACTTAAAGTATTTAATCTTGATCATTTAAATTCAACGGTTCCTTCATGAGTTTGTACCAAGGTATCCCATATTTATTTTTCCATTTTGCATACAGAGACACAAAAGAATTCATCCATGCTAAGTGCATCTTGGAGAAGGTTAATTTTCTTTTTTATCATAGAGGACCTTTTTTTATCATCTTCATCCCATACAGTTTTAGGCTTTGATGAACCAACACCGTTGATCACGGTTATAGGAATAAATGGACCATTTTTGACGGCATCCCATATTTCTTCTCCTTGTGCTTCTAGATGTGCCTTCATACGTATTTTCCAGAAATCAAAATATTCACCATAGAATAGAGGAGGCTTGTTGTTACTACCACCATCTATAAAAACAGGATTTTGATTTGCGGAAGCCATACTGGATCTCTAGGAACTGGTTACCTAAAACCTGCTTTGATGCCAATTGTAAGTACGAAGTGCGCTTAAGAGGGGGGGGGGGGGGGGTGAATTAGGTACTTTAAATTTTTTTCTGGTTTTAGTGATGATGGATATTATTTTTCTGGTTTATGGTGAGTTTATGAAAGAGTAAAGTGTAGAAAAATAAAGAGGCACAAGCGATATATCCTGGTTCCCCTTACAGTCCGAGAGTACTCAAGTCCCCTTTCAACATGAAAAAGATTTCCTTATAGTTGGCAAACTTAAACAAGAACTACCAAAACCAAGAAAAATCCTCTTGGACCAAGAACAATCCTCTTGGATTTTCACTATGTCAACAATGAGAACAATCCTCTCAAGGTGACCTTATTTATTTCCAACAATCCTGGAAAACAAAAACCACTAATCTTATTTCCAACAATCCTGAAAAATAAGAAAGTGTACAACAATATTTTGATTGAGTGAGTTTGTAGAGCAATAATCATTTTTGAGTGATTTTATCAATAAATTGATTTTCTCTTCCAATAATAATGATATACAATGACTCAAGACTTAGATTGCTCAAAGTTTTCTGTTATACAAGATATAAAAATATGCAGAAAACTTTTTGAATGAAAGTGAAAAAGACTTGAGTTGAATATTTGAAAATTCAGAAAAATATTGATTGGAAGAGGTTGTTTTTTATTTTGAAATATCAGTATTTATATGTTCATAGCACCTCTTTGAAACAACATAAGTTTATGTAAATTAATCATGGACAATTGCCAAGATTAAGTGAAAAGATTTCATGAAATGGTATTATGAAAAGGTATGTTCAAAGCTGTTGATTTTCAAAAACGTTCAGCGAGTAATCGATTGCACCCTTGATGCAAATTGATTGCACGGATTCTAACTGCCAGAAATTTCAAATATTTTCAGTGAGCAATCGATTATACAAACATTCAAATCCATTTCACTTTAAAATAGTAGCATTTTTAACCAGAGAGAAATCGATTGCACTAAAAAACAGAAGCAAAACAGCTGAAAATGTAAGTCATGCAATCGATTGCATCAATATGTAAATCGATTACACAGATGTAAAAATAGATTTTTTGCTTAGAAAACTTGAGAAAAAGGTTGGACAAGTCTAAAAACTTCTTTTGATCATTGAGCATCTAAGACTTAAGTTCATAGCAAGAATTGTTATTATACCTTATGAAATTTGCCAAGAGCTTGAACCAAAGACTTTTATCCATTGATTCTTTAGCTTGATATACATCTTTGCCTTCTTGTCTTTATGGTTTGTGTTTATCAAAACAAAGTTCATTGAGAGGTTTGATATTATAATTTATTGTTGAAATAAATGATGGAATCTAATTTTGATGAAGATGAAAATTGCTTAGGATTTTTTTAAGAGAATGGCGATGAAATGAGCCGGATTTATAAGAAAATGAAAAGTTAGAATCTAGGTCTATGAAATTGATCATGCAAAAGACGAAACAGAATGAAACAATGAACTCTGGGACGAAAGAATATGTAAGTATTCTGATCCTTTTGACGATTATCATCTCGAAACTCCGAATTGTATTAGATCTATTTGGAACAAGCTTCAAACCCACGACATTTCAATCGGTAAAATTGTGTTACAATGTCTTTCTTATTTTCGTTATTTATTTATGTTATCTTCCATGTTCTTGACGAATTTTGTTTTTGTTTTTGAATTTATCGTAATTCAGTTGTGTAATTTTGGATGCTAAAGAAGCTGAAGGAAAGCATTTACTATCAGTACATTTTATAAAGCATGTGAATCAAATTAATGGCCGGTTTATTTTAGCTTTAAAAAATTAGATTTTTTTATTATTTTTAAATATAGATTTTCCAAAACCGTTTTTTTAAATATTAGAATTTTTTTCTATATTCATTTTTTCTAAATTGAAAAACTAATTTTGACATCCTATAACATAAACATACATTATTGAAGACCAATACATAGTCAAAATTGTAATTTTTAAAAAAAAATTATATTTCAAAAATGATTTTTATAAAAATCTATTTGAAATAGCTTCAAAATTAAATGATTTTTTAAAATTTTGATATCTAAAAATAGTTTTAATAAAAAGATGAAATATCTAAAATTATATTTTAAGAAAAACTATTCAAACCAAATTTTCAATTGAAACTTTTATGAAAAGTTTCTTTATAAATATTTTTACACAAAATTATGTAATATTACAAAAATCATTTTTAAAAAAAATAAGAAGGCTCTATGAAGATCAGCTCTAAAAGTTTTAATTGGAGAATAACATTGCGGCCAAACTTAATTCTATATATTTCAACGAAGATTTAACAGTAGCTGCTTATCTTGCTACTGGCTCCACTATTGAGGTTTTAATCAGTTATTTTCTTTATAAAATAGATAATAATGTGAATATTCAATTAATTTTCTGTTTTCAATTTTTTTAATGTTATTGTCCTTGCTCATGTTTATTTCCATGACTGCATGCATATTGAATTTTGATAGAGACTTAGGTGAAGAAGTTGGGCTTGACTTTGGGCCTAAGCCAAAAGTGTGGAGGGTTTATACTAGAAGACGTGGCAAAGGAATAAAGGAATAATTATAGGAGTTGTTACTATAATTAATCCTATAATTAATGAGTTTGTTACTATAAAATAGGGAAGGAAGAGAGAGAATAATTAGTTAAGTTTATGACTATAAAATAGGGAGGAAATAAGGTATCTAGGTATTCTATTTTTTGATTTGAGAATCGCCGTCTTGGTGAGGGAAGCACTGCGTGCTTAGGGGCTGATAGATATTCTCTATCAGTTTGTTATTTTCATCACCGTTACTTTGTAATTGTTCGTCCGTAATAATACAATTACAACATTCTTTTACTATTCTATTCATATATTCATTGTTCACTCATATATTCATATAAGAACCCATCAATTGGTCCGACCTACCGGATTCGAAACGCACCCGTGACGGAGATTGTTCATGACAAGGATGGGTGACAGAATTGAAGCTTTGGAAACACAGATGGAGAGTGTGACAACAACGTTGCAAGGGCTGGCTCTACAAATGCAACAACACGCTCAGCAGATGCAACAACAAAGCTTGATTTTAACCGAATTGAGCAAGCAGATAGGTCAGAAGGGAGTGACTCAGGAGGATGACACCTCTGTTGGTAATTCATCACAGAGCGTGTCTCGCCTTTCCGGGAAGAAGGTGAAGCTTCCGGTGTTTGAAGGTGAGGACCCTGTTGCGTGGATTACGCGCGCGGAGATTTACTTTGATGTGCAAAACACTCCGGATGAGATGCGTGTGAAGCTGTCCCGTTTGAGCATGGAGGGTTCAACAATACATTGGTTTAACTTGTTACTGGAAACAGAGGATGACCTCTCTTGGAAAAAACTAAAGAAGGCCTTAATTGCGCGCTATGGCGGGCGACGCTTAGAAAACCCGTTTGAAGAATTGTCCACGCTACGTCAAACCGGAAACGTGGAGGAGTTTGTGGAAGCTTTTGAGCTTCTATCGTCACAAGTGGGTCGATTACCAGAGGAATAATATTTGGGTTATTTCATGAGTGGTTTAAAACCACAGATCAGAAGGCGAGTTCGAACGTTGAATCCTATTACTAGGATGCAAATGATGAGGATGGCTAAAGATGTTGAAGGTGAACTGAAAGAAGAAGATGACGATGGGGAACGGCATTATGGGAAGAAGAAGGTTGTTTATGATTCTGGGGGCCGAAGGGATTGGGCTGGATCCTCACCCAAATATCGTAATGGGTCAAATTCTAACCCTAAAGATATGACCCGATCAACTAATACGGGTTGGTCCAACCCGACTCAAAAAACGGGTTCGGTGGGTTCCATGCAAAATTCCTCCTCATCGTTGCATTCAACAGGAAAGAAAATGGAAAACGATCGTCGCGCTAATTTTTCTGAGCGATGGAAAGGGGTTCGAAGCGTGCACAGTGATGAGATGGAGGAGAGAAGAGCTAAAGGATTATGTTTCAAGTGTGGCGGGAAGTATCACCCTACTCTTCACAAATGCCCTGAAAGATCAATAAGGGTTTTGATTTTGGGAGACGGCGAGAGTCTAAACGAGGAAGGCGAGATCGTATCCATGGAGGCTCAGAATTCTGAGAGCGAAGAGGAAGAGGAAGCAGAGTGTAAGTTCATTGGGGTGTTGGGAAGCATGGGTGAGTATCGAACTATGAAAATTGAAGGTAAATTAGGGGATGTTGATGTGGTTGTTTTAGTGGATAGTGGAGCTAGCCACAATTTTATTTCTCCTAAAATCACTGCTGCTTTAGGCTTGCAAGTCACTCCTATGGCTGCAAAGAGCATTAAGTTGGGAGATGGACATAGGGTGTTTTCTCAAGGGGTGTGTGAAGGAGTTAGTATAAATCTGGGTCCAATGGTGACAATGGTAGATGCGTTGGTTTTGGATTTAGGGGAGCTGGATGTAGTGCTGGGAGTTTCATGGTTGAGTACTCTAGGGAAGGTGGTGATGGATTGGAAGGCTCTCTCTATGCAATTTTGGCATAAAGATGAGCTAGTAATGTTACAAGGGCAGGGAGGGAAACAAGAACAGCAAGGTTTCCTCAACAATTTCTTGGAAGATAGACATGAGAGAAGGGGTGAAGTGTGGAGTTGGTCAAAAGGTGAAAAGAAGTTAGATGGTGCAGAAAAAAAATCAAGAAGAGCTGAAAACTATGTTGAGTAAATTTCAGAGCATATTCCAAGAATACATAAGGCTTCCTCCCAAGAGGTCTCAAGTGCATCAAATCAAGTTGTTCTCAGATCATAACCCTGTTAATCTGAGGCCATATAGGTACCCACATCATCAAAAAGAAGAAATTGAAAGGCAAGTGTCCGAATTACTGGAAGCAGGTGTGATTCATCCTAGTATGAGCGTGTTTTCAAGCCCTGTTATCTTGGTTAAGAAGAAAGATGGAAGTTGGAGGATGTGTGTGGACTATAGAGCTCTCAACAAGGCTACAATACCAGATAAGTACCCTATTCCCATAGTAGAAGAACTGCTTGATGAGTTATTTGGAGCCACGATTTTTTCTAAAATTGATTTAAAATCTGGTTATCATCAAATTAGAGTAGCAGATGAGGACATCCACAAAACTGCTTTTAGAACTCATAATGGACATTATGAATACTTAGTAATGCCAGTTGGGTTGATGAACGCCCCAGCAACATTTCAGGCCACTATGAATGACATTTTCAGACCATTTTTGAGGAAATTCGTATTAGTTTTCTTTGATGATATCCTAATCTATAGTAAGAATATGTCTGATCATGAGAACCATCTAAAGCAAGTGCTGACTGTTTTAATGTCCAATTGTTTTGTTTCTAATCAATCTAAGTGCAAGTTTGGTTGCCAACAAATAGACTACTTAGGACACATAATTTCTGGCGCAGGGGTGTCAGTAGACCCTGAGAAGATTAGATGTATAGTGGATTGGCCTGAACCCAAAAATGTAAAAGGGGTACATGGATTTTTGGGTCTTACTGGATATTACAAAAAGTTCATCAGGGATTATGGCAAATTGGCCAAACCTTTGACGGAAATGACAAAGAAAGATAATTTTAAGTGGGGTCCAGAAGCCTCTGCGGCTTTCAGCCAACTGAAGACAATCATGACCACCACTCCTGTATTAGCTCTGCCTAATTTTTCCCTACCCTTTGAAGTGGAATGTGATGCAGCCGGAAGGGGTATCGGGGCAGTTTTGATGCAAAACAGGCAGCCTGTAGCTTTTTTCAGCAAGGCTTTGTCTGATGGCAATTTATCAAAATCTGTGTATGAAAAAGAGCTTATGGCATTAGTATTATCTATACAGCACTGGAGACATTATCTCTTGGGGAAGCAATTCACTGTGTTTACTGATCACAAAAGCTTGAAACACTTCCTTCAACAAAGAATTTCCTCACCAGATCAACAATGTTGGTTAGCTAAGTTGCTTGGGTACCAATTTGAAGTCAAATATAAGCCAGGAGGTGAGAATAAAGCTGCTGATGCTTTATCCAGATGTTATGGGGATATGGAAATGAATTCTATAGTCTCTTACCCAAAATGGTTGGAGGGTCAGAAATTGTTACAAGAAGTTCAACAGGATCTAGGAATTCAGAAGATCATTGCTGAATTGATGGCCTCACCAGATGCTAGGCCAGGTTATACTGTGCAACAGGGTACCTTATTTTATCATGGCAGGTTGGTCTTGTCCCCAAACTCTCCGTCAATCCCATTGTTGTTACAAGAATTTCACAGCACACCTACAGGAGGTCATTCTGGGTACCTCAGAACCTATAGAAGGTTGGCTGAGAATTTATATTGGGTGGGAATGCAAAGACAGGTCAGAGATTTTTTGAGAGCTTGTGACATATGCCATAGACAAAAGTATGCAGCTACTACCCCAGGTGGTCTCCTACAGCCTCTTCCTATTCCCAATGCCATTTGGGAGGATTTGTCCTTAGACTTTATCACTGGCCTTCCAAAATCTAAGGGTTATGCAGCTGTACTTGTGGTAGTGAACAGACTATCTAAGTACAGTCACTTTATCCTTCTAAAACACCCCTACACTGCCAAGTCCATAGCAGAGTTATTTGTGAAGGAGATTGTCAGGCTCCATGGTATTCCTACTTCTATTATCAGTGATAGAGACCCTTTGTTTGTGAGTCATTTTTGGATGGAATTGTTCAAGTTACAAGGTACCAAATTAAAGATGAGCTCTGCCTACCACCCAGAAACTGATGGACAAACCGAGGTGTTAAATAGATGCTTGGAGAGTTATCTAAGGTGTTTTGCATCGGAACAGCCGAAGTCCTGGTCTCACTGGCTTCCCTGGGCAGAATATTGGTATAACACTACTTTTCATGTTTCTATTAGGAAGACACCTTTTGAAGTGGTGTATGGAAGACTACCTCCCAGCTTGTTAAGATTTTTAAGCAACGAGACAAAGGTAGCTGCTGTGGCTTTGGAGTTAAGTGAAAGGTATGAGGCTTTGAATCAGCTTAAGAGTCATTTGTTGCGTGCTCAACAACAAATGAAGAAGTATGCAGATACAAAGAGAAGAGATGTACAATTTGATGTCGATGAATGGGTGTTTTTGAAGCTTAGACCTCACAGACAGCAGTCAGTGATCAAGAGGATTAATCAAAAGCTAGCTGCTCGTTATTATGGTCCTTTCAAAATTGTGGACAAGGTGGGAGTTGTAGCATACAAGTTGCAATTACCTGACACTTCTAGAATTCATCCAGTTTTTCATGTTTCATTGCTAAAAAAGGCTATAGGTGACTATCAGGCTCAAGGGGCACTACCTACAGAATTAGAGGTCGCACTTGATGATGACTTTTATCCAGAAAAGGTGTTAGGCTCTAGAATTAATGTGCTGAGAGGTGTTTCTATTCCTCAAAGTTTAATTCAATGGAAGAACAAACATGTTGATGATGTCACATGGGAAGACAATGCTTATCTTAAGGGGCAGTTTCCAAATTTTAGCCTTGAGGACAAGGCTGTTGTGAAGGACCGAGGTGTTGATAGAGACTTAGGTGAAGAAGTTGGGCTTGACTTTGGGCCTAAGCCAAAAGTGTGGAGGGTTTATACTAGAAGACGTGGCAAAGGAATAAAGGAATAATTATAGGAGTTGTTACTATAATTAATCCTATAATTAATGAGTTTATTACTATAAAATAGGGAAGGAAGAGAGAGAATAATTAGTTAAGTTTATGACTATAAAATAGGGAGGAAATAAGGTATCTAGGTATTCTATTTTTTGATTTGAGAATCACCGTCTTGGTGAGGGAAGCACTGCGTGCTTAGGGGCTGATAGATATTCTATATCAGTTTTTTATTTTCATCACCGTTACTTTGTAATTGTTCGTCCGTAATAATACAATTACAACATTCTTTTACTATTCTATTCATATATTCATTGTTCACTCATATATTCATATAAGAACCCATCAATTGGTCCGACCTACCGGATTCGAAACGCACCCGTGACGGAGATTGTTCATGACAAGGATGGGTGACAGAATTGAAGCTTTGGAAACACAGATGGAGAGTGTGACAACAACGTTGCAAGGGCTGGCTCTACAAATGCAACAACACGCTCAGCAGATGCAACAACAAAGCTTGATTTTAACCGAATTGAGCAAGCAGATAGGTCAGAAGGGAGTGACTCAGGAGGATGACACCTCTGTTGGTAATTCATCACAGAGCGTGTCTCGCCTTTCCGGGAAGAAGGTGAAGCTTCCGGTGTTTGAAGGTGAGGACCCTGTTGCGTGGATTACGCGCGCGGAGATTTACTTTGATGTGCAAAACACTCCGGATGAGATGCGTGTGAAGCTGTCCCGTTTGAGCATGGAGGGTTCAACAATACATTGGTTTAACTTGTTACTGGAAACAGAGGATGACCTCTCTTGGAAAAAACTAAAGAAGGCCTTAATTGCGCGCTATGGCGGGCGACGCTTAGAAAACCCGTTTGAAGAATTGTCCACGCTACGTCAAACCGGAAACGTGGAGGAGTTTGTGGAAGCTTTTGAGCTTCTATCGTCACAAGTGGGTCGATTACCAGAGGAATAATATTTGGGTTATTTCATGAGTGGTTTAAAACCACAGATCAGAAGGCGAGTTCGAACGTTGAATCCTATTACTAGGATGCAAATGATGAGGATGGCTAAAGATGTTGAAGGTGAACTGAAAGAAGAAGATGACGATGGGGAACGGCATTATGGGAAGAAGAAGGTTGTTTATGATTCTGGGGGCCGAAGGGATTGGGCTGGATCCTCACCCAAATATCGTAATGGGTCAAATTCTAACCCTAAAGATATGACCCGATCAACTAATACGGGTTGGTCCAACCCGACTCAAAAAACGGGTTCGGTGGGTTCCATGCAAAATTCCTCCTCATCGTTGCATTCAACAGGAAAGAAAATGGAAAACGATCGTCGCGCTAATTTTTCTGAGCGATGGAAAGGGGTTCGAAGCGTGCACAGTGATGAGATGGAGGAGAGAAGAGCTAAAGGATTATGTTTCAAGTGTGGCGGGAAGTATCACCCTACTCTTCACAAATGCCCTGAAAGATCAATAAGGGTTTTGATTTTGGGAGACGGCGAGAGTCTAAACGAGGAAGGCGAGATCGTATCCATGGAGGCTCAGAATTCTGAGAGCGAAGAGGAAGAGGAAGCAGAGTGTAAGTTCATTGGGGTGTTGGGAAGCATGGGTGAGTATCGAACTATGAAAATTGAAGGTAAATTAGGGGATGTTGATGTGGTTGTTTTAGTGGATAGTGGAGCTAGCCACAATTTTATTTCTCCTAAAATCACTGCTGCTTTAGGCTTGCAAGTCACTCCTATGGCTGCAAAGAGCATTAAGTTGGGAGATGGACATAGGGTGTTTTCTCAAGGGGTGTGTGAAGGAGTTAGTATAAATCTGGGTCCAATGGTGACAATGGTAGATGCGTTGGTTTTGGATTTAGGGGAGCTGGATGTAGTGCTGGGAGTTTCATGGTTGAGTACTCTAGGGAAGGTGGTGATGGATTGGAAGGCTCTCTCTATGCAATTTTGGCATAAAGATGAGCTAGTAATGTTACAAGGGCAGGGAGGGAAACAAGAACAGCAAGGTTTCCTCAACAATTTCTTGGAAGATAGACATGAGAGAAGGGGTGAAGTGTGGAGTTGGTCAAAAGGTGAAAAGAAGTTAGATGGTGCAGAAAAAAAATCAAGAAGAGCTGAAAACTATGTTGAGTAAATTTCAGAGCATATTCCAAGAATACATAAGGCTTCCTCCCAAGAGGTCTCAAGTGCATCAAATCAAGTTGTTCTCAGATCATAACCCTGTTAATCTGAGGCCATATAGGTACCCACATCATCAAAAAGAAGAAATTGAAAGGCAAGTGTCCGAATTACTGGAAGCAGGTGTGATTCATCCTAGTATGAGCGTGTTTTCAAGCCCTGTTATCTTGGTTAAGAAGAAAGATGGAAGTTGGAGGATGTGTGTGGACTATAGAGCTCTCAACAAGGCTACAATACCAGATAAGTACCCTATTCCCATAGTAGAAGAACTGCTTGATGAGTTATTTGGAGCCACGATTTTTTCTAAAATTGATTTAAAATCTGGTTATCATCAAATTAGAGTAGCAGATGAGGACATCCACAAAACTGCTTTTAGAACTCATAATGGACATTATGAATACTTAGTAATGCCAGTTGGGTTGATGAACGCCCCAGCAACATTTCAGGCCACTATGAATGACATTTTCAGACCATTTTTGAGGAAATTCGTATTAGTTTTCTTTGATGATATCCTAATCTATAGTAAGAATATGTCTGATCATGAGAACCATCTAAAGCAAGTGCTGACTGTTTTAATGTCCAATTGTTTTGTTTCTAATCAATCTAAGTGCAAGTTTGGTTGCCAACAAATAGACTACTTAGGACACATAATTTCTGGCGCAGGGGTGTCAGTAGACCCTGAGAAGATTAGATGTATAGTGGATTGGCCTGAACCCAAAAATGTAAAAGGGGTACATGGATTTTTGGGTCTTACTGGATATTACAAAAAGTTCATCAGGGATTATGGCAAATTGGCCAAACCTTTGACGGAAATGACAAAGAAAGATAATTTTAAGTGGGGTCCAGAAGCCTCTGCGGCTTTCAGCCAACTGAAGACAATCATGACCACCACTCCTGTATTAGCTCTGCCTAATTTTTCCCTACCCTTTGAAGTGGAATGTGATGCAGCCGGAAGGGGTATCGGGGCAGTTTTGATGCAAAACAGGCAGCCTGTAGCTTTTTTCAGCAAGGCTTTGTCTGATGGCAATTTATCAAAATCTGTGTATGAAAAAGAGCTTATGGCATTAGTATTATCTATACAGCACTGGAGACATTATCTCTTGGGGAAGCAATTCACTGTGTTTACTGATCACAAAAGCTTGAAACACTTCCTTCAACAAAGAATTTCCTCACCAGATCAACAATGTTGGTTAGCTAAGTTGCTTGGGTACCAATTTGAAGTCAAATATAAGCCAGGAGGTGAGAATAAAGCTGCTGATGCTTTATCCAGATGTTATGGGGATATGGAAATGAATTCTATAGTCTCTTACCCAAAATGGTTGGAGGGTCAGAAATTGTTACAAGAAGTTCAACAGGATCTAGGAATTCAGAAGATCATTGCTGAATTGATGGCCTCACCAGATGCTAGGCCAGGTTATACTGTGCAACAGGGTACCTTATTTTATCATGGCAGGTTGGTCTTGTCCCCAAACTCTCCGTCAATCCCATTGTTGTTACAAGAATTTCACAGCACACCTACAGGAGGTCATTCTGGGTACCTCAGAACCTATAGAAGGTTGGCTGAGAATTTATATTGGGTGGGAATGCAAAGACAGGTCAGAGATTTTTTGAGAGCTTGTGACATATGCCATAGACAAAAGTATGCAGCTACTACCCCAGGTGGTCTCCTACAGCCTCTTCCTATTCCCAATGCCATTTGGGAGGATTTGTCCTTAGACTTTATCACTGGCCTTCCAAAATCTAAGGGTTATGCAGCTGTACTTGTGGTAGTGAACAGACTATCTAAGTACAGTCACTTTATCCTTCTAAAACACCCCTACACTGCCAAGTCCATAGCAGAGTTATTTGTGAAGGAGATTGTCAGGCTCCATGGTATTCCTACTTCTATTATCAGTGATAGAGACCCTTTGTTTGTGAGTCATTTTTGGATGGAATTGTTCAAGTTACAAGGTACCAAATTAAAGATGAGCTCTGCCTACCACCCAGAAACTGATGGACAAACCGAGGTGTTAAATAGATGCTTGGAGAGTTATCTAAGGTGTTTTGCATCGGAACAGCCGAAGTCCTGGTCTCACTGGCTTCCCTGGGCAGAATATTGGTATAACACTACTTTTCATGTTTCTATTAGGAAGACACCTTTTGAAGTGGTGTATGGAAGACTACCTCCCAGCTTGTTAAGATTTTTAAGCAACGAGACAAAGGTAGCTGCTGTGGCTTTGGAGTTAAGTGAAAGGTATGAGGCTTTGAATCAGCTTAAGAGTCATTTGTTGCGTGCTCAACAACAAATGAAGAAGTATGCAGATACAAAGAGAAGAGATGTACAATTTGATGTCGATGAATGGGTGTTTTTGAAGCTTAGACCTCACAGACAGCAGTCAGTGATCAAGAGGATTAATCAAAAGCTAGCTGCTCGTTATTATGGTCCTTTCAAAATTGTGGACAAGGTGGGAGTTGTAGCATACAAGTTGCAATTACCTGACACTTCTAGAATTCATCCAGTTTTTCATGTTTCATTGCTAAAAAAGGCTATAGGTGACTATCAGGCTCAAGGGGCACTACCTACAGAATTAGAGGTCGCACTTGATGATGACTTTTATCCAGAAAAGGTGTTAGGCTCTAGAATTAATGTGCTGAGAGGTGTTTCTATTCCTCAAAGTTTAATTCAATGGAAGAACAAACATGTTGATGATGTCACATGGGAAGACAATGCTTATCTTAAGGGGCAGTTTCCAAATTTTAGCCTTGAGGACAAGGCTGTTGTGAAGGACCGAGGTGTTGATAGAGACTTAGGTGAAGAAGTTGGGCTTGACTTTGGGCCTAAGCCAAAAGTGTGGAGGGTTTATACTAGAAGACGTGGCAAAGGAATAAAGGAATAATTATAGGAGTTGTTACTATAATTAATCCTATAATTAATGAGTTTATTACTATAAAATAGGGAAGGAAGAGAGAGAATAATTAGTTAAGTTTATGACTATAAAATAGGGAGGAAATAAGGTATCTAGGTATTCTATTTTTTGATTTGAGAATCACCGTCTTGGTGAGGGAAGCACTGCGTGCTTAGGGGCTGATAGATATTCTATATCAGTTTTTTATTTTCATCACCGTTACTTTGTAATTGTTCGTCCGTAATAATACAATTACAACATTCTTTTACTATTCTATTCATATATTCATTGTTCACTCATATATTCATATAAGAACCCATCAAATTTCATAGACTGTTTACATTTTTGCATGCACACGAATGAATTGATTGGTGGAAATTCATCTCATGGATTGTTAGACTTTTACACTGGAAGCAAATTATTTTGAGAAACTCACCACCTAAACCCTCTCTCTCCACCACGGTATGCTTCTTCCCATTGATCATTTAAAATTTGTTTTTGACATGATTATTATTGATAATTCTCAGCTTTAGAAGTCCTTACGGTGATTAATTACTTTTGGTTATACGCTTCTGAAGTCCTAGGTAAGTAGTTGTTAGTGTGGAGATTGATTTATAGTTTCTCTTTTAAGTTGATGATGTCTCTTCCTTTGTAATGTTCACATATTGTTGTAGCAACAAAGACAGTGAACAGTGGACAGGTTATATTCTTTCATTTGGTTAAGTTTGTATTGTTAAGGTGTGGTTTTGATTTTCTTAGTTGCTAATGGTAAGGTGGCGGGTGTATATGTATTTGTTGGCGGTATTCTAGAGGTGGTATGTGAAAAATTATAGTGTTGCAGGATTCTGCAGAGAAAACTACTTTTCGTCACTTTTTGTACTATACTTCTACTGGTGGATGACCATTGAAAAACTCTGCTCTTGTTTTTTTTTTAATTCACCAAACACTTCTTACTTTTAATCTTAGCATTACAAAGCCTTTATATAGGCTTGAATGAAACTGATAGAGAATACAAATAGGTTGCTAATCAAGATGAGGACTCTTTGGTTCTCTCAATTTTAATGATACAACTCTACCATAAATCTAAATAAAGACAATCATTATAATGTGATGGTTACAATTCTCTCATAATGCTTCCTAAAGATAGTGGTGGTTACAACACATTAATTTTAACACTCCCCCTTAATATGTTGCTCTTTAACTCCCATTGCTTCTCTAAGTTGTTGAAATCTTCCTCTTGGTAGTGCTTTAGTAAAAATGTCTGCAAGCTGCTCTTGTGAATTGCAGAACACTAACTGCACATCACCATCTTCGATCACACTTCGAATGAAGTGGTGCTTTATATTAATATGTCTTGTTCGACTGTGAAAAACTGGATTCTTCGCCATGGCTATTGATGATTTATTGTCACAGTGAAGCATCAGACTTTCTTCTTGCTTTTCTCCGATATCTTCAAGTATTCTTCTCAACCATAATGATTGTTGTGTAGCCAAACCAGCTGCCAAATATTCTGCTTCAGCTGAAGATTGCGCTACAGTATCTTGTTTCTTCGAACACCAAGAAATTACTCCTGAACCCAGGCTGAACACATAACCGGAAGTGCTTTTCATGTCATCAACACTTCCAGCCCAATCACTGTCACAGTAGCCTTTAACTTCGAGTTTAAAATTCTTTTCAAACCTGATTCCATGTTCCATGGTTCCCATGACATACCTTAGAACTCATTTTGCTGCCCCAAGATGTAAGTGACTCGGTTTACTCATAAACCTTGAGAGTAAACTAGCAGAAAACATTAAATCGAGCCTTGAAGCTGTAAGATAAAACAAGCTTCCAACCAAACTTCTATATATACTTGCATCTACTAATCTTCCACCATCTTCCTTCTTTAATTTTTCATTCACCAATAAAGGAATATCAACAGGTTTGCAGCCATTCATGCCAAACTTTTCAAAATATTTTCAGCATATCTCTTTTGACAAATAAAAACTCCATATTCATCTTGATAAACCTCAATACCAAGAAAATGATACAGCAAGCCAAGATCACTCATCTCATATTTTTTCATCATTTCTATTTTAAAATTTTCAACTATTTTCTTGTTGTTACCCGTATACACCAAATCATCAACATAAAGGGAAACAAGAAGGATATCTGTTAGAATAAAGTTTGAATCTACTACCCTATGTTTAAGTTTTGATGATAACAAAATGAAAAGATATATTATTTATATGATTCATGTATGAACTATTTGCTACCTAAAAATATTACGTTCTGCTTTGCAGAAACTCTGATAGGTATCAGCAAGAGCACACTTAATCAGCATCAGAATATTGGTTCTTGACATCAGCATCAGAAGTTGCTATATCAGAATACCAGAATCAGAAGATTAACTCACGTGTATGCTGAAGCTTGATGAACAGAATTGCGCTCAACACTCTGATAAAGAAAACAACAGTTCATCAGCAGTTAAGCAGAGTCGGAATGAGCCAAGCCAGAACATGCATTAAGTAAGCAACGGTACTGTGCATTGAAAGCAAATTATTACCAACGGCCTCATTCCAGACAAGATCTGCTTGATAAGGAAAGTTTGTTATTAGCATTGAATCAAGAATATTGCTCCAACGTTCAACAATCTCAGTGCTATATAAACAAGACTATGAAGATTGAATTGGCTAATGCTCTCCAACATTTCACACGCCTAAAAGCTAATCATAATCTTCCTTCTCTCAGTTTGCTAAACGCTACATATCTCCTTACTCAATCATTGTTTAGCAATCTAGTTTCATAAGCTTAAGTTGTGTATACATCACAGTTGTGATACAGTTTTGTAGAAAACATTCACACACCTAGATTTATCTTCTTTGTAAGAAAGTGTTTCCTTGACAAACTGGGTTGTGGTTTGCATCAAGAAGGCTTTAGCAGTTGTTAAAGCAGTTTGTAATATTCAGTTGAATATAGTGGATTAAGACCTCGTTGGAGAGAGGTGAAATCACCCTGACGGGTGGACTGGAGTAGTTTGAGATCAAACGAACCAGGATAAAAATATCTTGTTCATTGCATTGATTTTCAGTTTTACAATTCAACCCCCCCCCCTTCTTGTGTTTTTCACTTCTTCAATTGGTATCAGAGCGCCTGGTTCTGATCTAAAACACTTAACCGTGTCAGTACAAGATCCAGCGTCAGAAAAACACAATGGCAGGAAACTATTCTCACACCAGCAATGACAACCATGAGGACAGAGACAGATTCAGCGGCAAACCTCCAGTCTTTGATGGAGAAAACTTTGATTACTGGAAAGACAGAATTGAAAGCTTCTTTCTGGCACATGATGCTGATCTGTGGGATATGGTAACAGATGGATACATGCACCCTGTGAATGCAAGCGGTCAAAAGATTGATAGAAAAGCAATGTCTGACCAACAAAAGCGTGACTTCAAGAATCACCACAAGGCCAGAACCATCCTTCTCAGTGCCATCTCTTATACTGAATATGAAAAGATCTCCAACAGAGACACAACAAAGAACATTTTTGACTCACTCAGAATGACGCATGAGGGCAACGTTCAGGTCAAAGAAACTAAAGCTCTGGCGCTCATTCAGAAGTATGAGGCGTTCAAAATGGAAGAATCTGAATCCATTGAAACTATGTTCTCAAGATTCCAGATTCTGGTAGCTGGTCTCAAGGTTCTGGACAAAGGATACTCTACTGCTGACCATGTCAAGAAAATCATCAGAAGTTTACCCAAGCAGTGGAGACCAATGGTTACAGCTCTGAAGCTAGCAAAAGATCTCAACAAAATCACTCTGGAGGAACTTATCAGCTCCCTCAGAAGTCATGAGATAGAGCTAGAAGCTGACGAGCCTCAGAAGCAAGGTAAGCCTTTAGCATTAAAATCTAACAAAAAATCTGAGTCTAAAGTTTTGCAGGCAGTTGAAGAAACATCTGATGGATTCTCATCAGAAGAAGACGAACTCTCCCTCCTCTCTAGAAGAGTAAATCAACTGTGGAAGTAGAGGCAAAGCAAGTTCAGGAATCCCAGAAGATCTGATCAGAACGAGTCCTCTTCCAGATACAGAAGGACAGATTCTTCCTCTGGATACAGAAGATCTGAAGGCTCCTCAAGTAGCAAAAAGCCAAACACCAAGGACATCATCTGCTATGAGTGCAATGAGCAAGGACACTACAAGAGTGACTGCCCAAAGCTTCAGAGGGAAAAGCCCAAAAAGAAGTTTGGAAGAGAAAAGAAGAAAAGTCTCATGGCTACATGGGATGACTCTGACTCGTCTGAAGCTGACTCAGAATCAGATGATGAGAGGGCAAACATAGCTCTCATGGCTAACATTTCAGAAGATAGTGAAGCTTCTGAATCAGACTCTGAATCAGACACTGAAGAGGTATTTCCTAACTTTGCTGTTAATTTTACCAAGGCTGAACTTGCTGAAAGCCTTAATGAAATCCTAGAAAGGTATCAGCAAATTAGAGTTAAATTCAGAGACCTGAAAAGGAATCTTGAATCTGACTCTAATAAGACTGAGAGTCTCAAATTGGAGAATTCTGAGCTGAGGAATAAGATTTCAAAATTAGAAAACACTTTAAAAAACTCTCAGAAGGAACCAATTTCTGAAACTCCCAGCAACGCTGATGAGATCATCAAGGAGTATGATCACAGTTTCCAGAAGTTCCTTGCTAAAAGCATAGATAGAAGCAAAATGGCTTCAATGATCTATGGAGTTAGCAGAAACGGAAGGAAAGGAATAGGATACCAAGGTAAGGTTCCTACACCAAAGAATGTCATGGACTTAACCATTAAACACACTCCTCTGAATTCACATTTTGTGTATGGTCACACACATGATATTAAATACACTAGCAGTAAGTACTCTGTGAAACCAAAATTCAACCAGAGTTTTGGTAAAACTAACAAATCAGGACCCAAGAAAATCTGGGTACCTAAGGATAAAATAATACATGTTGCAGATATCTTTAGCAGCAAGTCAGAAACACCAGTCATGGTACCTGGACTCTGGCTGCTCGCGACACATGACGGGAAGAAGGCATATGTTCCAAAGCCTGGAACTTAAGCCTGGAGGCCACGTTGGCTTTGGAGGCAATCAGAGGGGAAAGATAATTGGCTCTGGAACTGTAGGTAATGGAAATCTTCCCTCTATTAATAATGTTCTGCTAGTAGATGGATTAATGCATAATCTGTTATCCATAAGTCAATTAAGTGATAACGGTTATGATATAATCTTTAATCAAAAATCATGTAAAGCTGTTAGTCAGAAAGATGGGACTATCCTGTTTAATGGTAAGAGGAAAAACAACATTTACAAAATCAAACTTTCTGAACTAAAAAGTCAGAATGTAAAGTGCCTTCTGTCTGTTAACAAAGAGCAGTGGATCTGGCACAGAAGATTGGGGCATGTTAGTATGAGAAGAATATCTCAGATTAACAAACTCAATCTGGTCAGAGGACTTCCTGATTTGAAGTTCAATTCAGATGCTCTGTGTGAAGCATGTCAAAAAGGCAAGTTTGCAAAACCTTCTTTTAAATCTAAAAATGTTGTTTCTACCTCTAAGTCATTAGAACTTCTGCACATTGACTTATTTGGACCAGTTAAAACTGCTTCAGTCAGTGGCAAGAAGTATGGGTAAGTAATCGTAGATGACTATAGCAGATGGACATGGGTAAAGTTCTTAAGACACAAGGACGAGTCACACTCTGTGTTTGTTACCTTCTGTAACCAAGTTCAGAATGAAAAGGATCTTAGAATCGTTAAAGTCAGAAGTGATCATGGTGGAGAATTTGAAAACAAAGATTTTGAGTCATTCTTTAATGACAGAGGCATTCTGCATGATTTCTCTTGTCCTAGAACTCCCCAACAAAATGAAGTTGTAGAACGAAAGAACAGAACATTGCAAGAAATGGCCAGAACCATGATCAATGAGACAAACGTTGCTAAGATCTTCTGGGAAGAGGCAATAAACACAGCGTGCTACATTCAGAATAGAATCTCAATAAGACCTATTCTGGAAAAGAATCCATATGAATTGTGGAAGAACAGAAAGCCCAACATTTCATATTTTCGTCCATTTGGATGTACCTGTTTTATGTTAAATACAAAGAATTATTTGAACAAGTTTGACTCTAAAGCACAAAAGTGTATTATGTTAGGATACTCTGAACGCTCAAGAGGGTACAGAGTATACAATACAGAAACACAGATTGTGGAAGAATCAATCAGTGTTCGTTTTGATGATAAGCTTGACTCTGAAAAGTCAAAGCAGAATGAAGTTTTTGCAGGTATGGAAATTGAATTTACAGGTTCTGAAGACAAGTCATCAGAAGCTCTCAACACAGACACTCCTTCAACATCTGAAAGGAGCACTGCTAGCAATCCTACAACAGCTGCTGATCAACCTCAGAAGAGATTACCTAGAAGCAGCCTGGATCACCCAGAAGAGACTATCTTAGGAAGAAAGGAAGATCCAATCAGAACAAGAGCAAGCTTCAGAAACTCTGAAGAAACCCTCATGGGACTTGTGTCTCTGATTGAACCTTCTTCTATTGATGAAGCACTTCTGGATAATGACTGGATTCTGGCAATGCAAGAAGAGCTGAATCAATTCACCAGAAATGACGTATGGGATCTTGTTCCCAGACCAAAAGGATTCAACATCATTGGAACAAGATGGGTCTTCAGAAACAAGCTAAATGAACAAGGTGAAGTCATCAGAAACAAGGCACGACTGGTTGCACAAGGTTATAGTCAGCAAGAAGGGATAGACTATACAGAAACCTTTGCTCCAGTCGCCAGGTTAGAATCTATCAGACTTTTAATTTCATTTGCTATTAATAGAGGCATCACTCTGTATCAGATGGATGTCAAGAGTGCATTCTTAAACGGTTATATAGAAGAAGAGGTTTATGTGCACCAACCCCCTGGTTTTGAAAATACAAAACATCCAGAACATGTTTTCAAACTAAAGAAGTCACTATATGATCTGAAACAAGCTCCCAGAGCTTGGTATGAAAGGCTAAGTAACTTTCTGTTAGAAAATGAATTCACCAGAGGGAAGGTGGACACTACCTTATTCTGTAAATCAGTTAAGAATGACATCTTAGTCTGTCAAATTTACGTTGATGATATTATTTTTGGTTCTACTAATCCTTCTCTTGGAAGAAAATTTGCTAAGTGTATGCAGACAGAATTTGAGATGAGCCTCATGGGGGAACTGAAATTCTTTCTAGGAATTCAGATTAATCAAACTCCAGAGGGAACTTACATTCATCAGAGCAAATACATCACAAATCTTCTGAAGAAATTTGACCTCTCAGAATGTAAGCCATCAAAGATTCCAATGCATCCCACGTGCATTCTGGAAAGAGAAGAGGTAAGCAAAAATGTAGAACAGAAAGTCTACAGAGGTATGATTGGTTATCTCCTTTATCTGACTACTTCAAGACCTGATATATTATTCAGCGTTTGTATTTGTGCTAGATTCCAATCAGATCCTAGAGAATCTCACTTAACAGCTGTTAAGCGAATTTTCAAGTATCTGAAAGGTACTACTAATCTGGGTTTGTTTTATAGAAAATCTAGTGATTACAGTTTAGTAGGCTATTGCGATGCTGACTTTGCTGGAGACAGAGTGGAGCGTAAAAGTACTTCTGGAAGCTGCCAGTTTCTGGGAGAAAATCTGATCTCTTGGTCCAGTAAAAGGCAATCAACAATTGCGCTATCAACAGCAGAAGCTGAGTACATAGCAGCAGCAGGATGTAGCACACAAATGCTCTGGATGAAAAGTCAGCTTGAAGACTTCCAGATTTTTGAGAGTAACATTCCTATACTCTGTGATAATACTTCTGCTATTTTCTTAAGTAAGAATCCTATTTTACATTCTAGAGCTAAGCATATAGAAATAAAACATCACTTCATTAGGGACTATATTCAGAAAGGAATTTTGAATTTAAAATTTATAGATACAGACCATCAATGGGCGGATATCTTCACTAAACCCCTTTCTGAAGATAGGTTCAATTTCATTCTGAAACATCTCAGCATGAAAATCTGCCCAGAGTGAAAATGTTTTAATTCCATATATTTATCTTCAGAATGTATTTGTTTTACTGTGAACTTCTGATCAATCTCTTTTCAGAAAGATAGAACATGCAGATTGTATCAGATGCAAGTCTAAAGATCTGAGAGTCTAAGCTCAAAGACAGACGTGCTGATCACTACATCAAACAAGTGTCATCCAATCATCAGCAAATCTCTGAAGCAGAACGCGTGCACGCTTCTGAGAAGGCAAAACACTGATTGGGTGCATTGAGACACATGTCTGGTAACCGTTTTAAGTATCTTTCTCAAATCCCCCAAAATCAGCAAGCATTAAATGAAAGTAATCATGTTTTTAAAACGTAATCATGATTTTATTCCTCTTTATTGAAAACGTTTACTCTTTCAAAATATTCTGAACCCTATTTAAACAAGTTAACCTCTCACTTTAATCTTTTACAGTTTCTCATTATTTCTCAAAGTATTCTCTGCATTTTTCTGTGTTCATCTCTTGCAAACCCTTTTTCTCAGTTTTTCTCAAAATCCCTAAGTGTGAACATGGCAACCTCCAGCAGTGCTTCTGCATGTTCTCAGAAGAAAGCATCATCTGAACAGTATCAAGTGCCATTCAGAACACTCCTCACTCCTGTGAAGAATCTTGAAGTGTTATCTGAATTGATCATTGATTTTGGAAGTCTGAAGGAAAACGGTTTTGATTTAACAGAAGAAGTTAGGGCACAGAAATGGGAAAGGTATTTTGACAGGTTGGTTGGACCAACATTCCCTATATTAGTCAAGGAGTTCTGGATTCATGCAACGGCTTCAACGCATCAAGTCACCTCCTACATTATGGGGAAGAAGATTGTGATCACTGAGGATCACATAGCAAGGTTAATTGGTTACAGTGGCGGTGGCGTCCGCTGTATTGATATGGCTGAGAGATGTGCTGACGTGGGCGTCATAGCAGAAAGGATTTTCACCCATGGGGTGCTCAGCAGCAAGATCAAAGATCTGAAGGATCATCACAGAGTTTGGGCAAAGATAATTCTGGGGTGTTTTAATCATAGGAAGCCAACTAGTTCCCCTGATTACACACTTCTGATCACTCCTCCATTAATCCAAACTCTGAACCACAAATTGTCCACTCTCCACAACCAGAAAAACCTCTCTCACCCATTCCAGAAGAACCTCTTATCCCTGAACAACCAGAAATTCCAACAACTTCTCCACAACCAGCAATTCCGTCTCCCTCTCCTCAACCAGAAATTCATCCACCATCACCTCAACCTGAGTTTCATCACTCTGAAACTCCAACTCCTCCACCTTCTGAACCTCATTCACCTCAACCATCACCTCTGGCAATCCAGCTGCCATGTGGAACAACAGTCACAATGGCCCAGTTGCCATCCTCACCAGAATCTACACCACCAAATACTCCCAAAACACCAAACAGTCCAATCATTATCTCTGATTCTCCCACTCCATCTCCAAAACAAACAGCTCCCAAGCAAACCACCGAAAACCCCAGCAGGACCTTCATAGACTTAACAATCCTTGACCGTCTTGCTGATCTGAAAAATAAAATAGCCATTCCAAAACCAAAACAACCAGATGTTGGCTCTGGTATTATGAATTTTGAAACAGGTTTGCAGCAGTGGATTGCTTCTCTGAAGCAAGTCTGTCCTGGAATGATTGACCCAGCTGCCTCTGACCAGCTCTGGTCACAATTCAGAATTTGGGTACGTGCTGAAGCCCTCAAGTTGCAGGATATCAACTATGAGCAGGCACAACAGAACTTCAGCAAGCTGCTGAATGAAGTTGAAAGTCAGCTGCCACAAGAAGACGTGCTCCCTCTGGATAGTGAGCCATGGTCTGAGAAACAGCCAGCTTCAAAGGTGAAACCAGAAGAAGACAAGACTATTCAAGCTGAAGCAAGTCAAGCAGAAGATGTTGCAGAAAGCTCTCAGAAGCCCCCTGCTTCTGATGTTTCTCAAGCTGCCTTGGACAGGCAGACTCTGGAAGAGCTGAAGCTGAATGACATGCGTCTGCAGCAAAGAATGGATGAAAACGACCAGAAGATGAAAGAAAGGATGGATGTGCAGGATAGCAAGATAGACACAGTTGTCAGCATGGTGCACAAGCAGAATGAGACTGCTGATCAGATCAAAGTCATGCTGGAGAACCTGTTCACACGCCTTCCTCCCCAACCTTAGTTTTTCATTCATGTCATTTTCATGTTTTCTTTGATTATCTGTTGTACTGTTTTGTTTGATTCTGAACCTTTTAATATGACAAGTTTTTCTGCTCTTAACTGTTTTAGCTCATCACTTACACTTTTTGATTGCTGACAAAAAGGGGGAGAACAAGAATGATATTTTAAATAATAACGGATTACTAAGACAGAAAATTCTCAAACATTCTAACTCTGATATACTTGAATATATTTTCTGTTTTGCTTAAGTCTACAGGTACAAGAAAGCTCTATGATACTCTGAAGACTAAAGCTCTGATACTCTGACCCAAAGAAAAGCTCTGACAAGAAAAGCTCTGATACGCTGATCTGAAGCTCTGCTCTGATATGCTGATCTAAAGCTTCTGATAGTCAAAACTCTGAGAATCTGATGTTCAAAGAAAGGCAATAAAAAATCTGATCCTGAAGAACTCTTGGAATTAAAAAGGGAAGTAATAAATTCAGGGGGAGTATCTCTCAACTCTGATATCTCTTTATCCCTTATCTTTGATAACCTCTTACTCTGATACATCTTATCATTTAATTACCTCTGATACTTTTTCACGTTATTTTCAATTAAAAAATATCTAGTTTTTGTCATCATCAAAAAGGGGGAGATTGTTAGAACAAAGTTTGAATCTACTACCATATGTTTAAGTTTTGATGATAACAAAATGAAAAGATATATTATTTATATGATTCATGTATGAACTATTTGCTACCTAAAAATATTACGTTCTGCTTTGCAGAAACTCTGATAGGTATCAGCAAGAGCACACTTAATCAGCATCAGAATATTGGTTCTTGACATCAACATCAAAAGTTGCTATATCAGAATACCAGAATCAGAAGATTAACTCACGTGTATGCTGAAGCTTGATGAACAGAACTGCGCTCAACACTCTGATAAAGAAAACAACAGTTCATCAGCAGTTAAGCAGAGTCAGAATGAGCCAAGCCAGAACATGCATTAAGTAAGCAACGGTACTGTGCATTGAAAGCAAATTATTACCAACGGCCTCATTCCAGACAAGATCTGCTTGATAAGGAAAGTTTGTTATTAGCATTGAATCAAGAATATTGCTCCAACGTTCAACAATCTCAGTGCTATATAAACAAGACTATGAAGATTGAATTGGCTAATGCTCTCCAACATTTCACACGCCTAAAAGCTAATCATAATCTTCCTTCTCTCAGTTTTCTAAACGCTACATATCTCCTTACTCAATCATTATTTAGCAATCTAGTTTCATAAGCTTAAGTTGTGTATACATCACAGTTGTGATACAGTTTTGTAGAAAACATTCACACACCTAGATTTATCTTCTTTGTAAGAAAGTGTTTCCTTGACAAACCGGGTTGTGGTTTGCATCAAGAAGGCTTTAGCAGTTGTTAAAGAAGTTTGTAATATTCAGTTTAATATAGTGGATTAAGACCTCGTTGGAGAGAGGCGAAATCACCTTGACGGGTGGACTGGAGTAGTTTGAGATCAAACGAACCAGGATAAAAATATCTTGTTCATTGCATTGATTTTCAGTTTTACAATTCAACCCCCCCCCCCCCCCTTCTTGTGTTTTTCACTTCTTCAATATCATCTTTACCTTGATGCTCGACATACAAGGTATGCTCACTTTGACTTCTTTCAAATCCTTGTTGAATGAAGTAGCTGTCAATTTTACTATACCATGCTCTCGGGGCTTGTTTCAACCCATAGAGAGCTTTCTTCAACTTGTAAACTTTTTCCTCTTGGCATTTAGTCACAAAGCCTTGAGGTTGCTGCACATATACCTCTTCTTTTAATTCTCCATTCAGGAAAGCTGACTTCACATCAAGTTGGTACAGGTTCCACCCTTTCTGAGCTGCTAATGCAATAACTGTTCGTACAGTATCCAATCTTGCAACTGGGGCAAAAGTTTCACTATAGTCAATTACAGGCTGTTGTGCATAGCCTTTTACTACCAATCTAGCCTTGGCTCTTTGAATTGACCCATCTGGATTATGCTTCAATTTGTACACCCACTTTACTCCAATAGCTTCTTTGTCATTTGGCTTTTCAACTAACTGCTATGTTTTGTTTTTCTCAATGGCATTTATTTCTTCTTGCATCGCATTCCTCCAAGCATCTTCTTTGATTGCTTCATCAAAATTTTCTGGTTCCACAACACAATAGTTGCATCTTGCATAAATATCACTCAAGTCCTTCAATTTTATTGGAGTTGAGCTGGGAGATGATGAACTTGAAATTTGTGAACTTGGAGAGAATGAGGAACTTGGTGTACATGGAGCTGGTTGCTCATTATCAGTTGTTGGGTTTTGTTGTTGTAATATGATTGCAGGGACTGTTTTCTCCTTCGTTTTGTCTTCTTCCCAATTCCAAGAAGCGTTCTCATCAAATACAACATCCCGACTAATGATCACCTTGTTTGTCTTCAAGTTGTAAAGTCTATAGCCCTTTGACATGGAACTATAGCCAATAAAGACACATCTTTCACTTGTTTCTTCTAGCTTTGTCCTCTTTTGTTTAGGAATTTGAGCATAGCAAACACACCCAAAAAATTTAAGATGGTTCACCGACGGTGTTCTTCCACTCCAGGCTTCAAATGGAGTCTTTTTCCACACGACCTTTGTTGGACACCTGTTCATCAAATACACAGCAGTGTTAACGGCCTCGGGCCAAAAGGTTTTAGGAAAACCTTTCTCAAGTAGCATAGACTTCGCCATCTCCATCACGGTTTGGTTCTTTCTTTCAGATACACCATTTTGCTGAGGTGTATATCCAACAGTGAGCTGTCTTTCAACACCTTCATCTTCACAAAATTTATGAAATTCATTTGAGGTGTACTCCTTCCCTCGATCACTTCTCAGCATCTTTATAAATCTGCCACTTTGTTTTTCGATTAATGCTTTAAATTTCTTAAAGATTACAAACGCTTCAGATTTTTGTCTCATGAAATATATCCAAGTCATGCGGGTAAAGTCGTCAATAAACAAGATAAAGTACCTATTTTTGCCATGAGACAAAGTATTCATAGGGCCACACACATCTGTGTGTACAAGTTCCAACACTTGTTTAGCTCTCCATGTACCTTCCTTTGGAAATGATTGTCGGTGGTGTTTGCCAAGCACACAACCTTTGCACACACCAGATTTTTCTTTGATTCTTGGCAGCCCATACACCATCTTCTTTTGATAGAGTAACTTGAGACTTTCTTAATTCAAATGCCCAAGTCTCATGTGCCATAAACACGAGTCTTTCTCTTCTCTGGCCAGCATGCTTACATTTTTCTCATAGTTAAAAGATAGTGGAAAGCTCCTGTTGCTAGTCATCTTCACAACAACAACACTTCTTCTTTCTGAGTCAAAAATTATGCACTCGTTATTCTCAAAGTTTAGAGAATAGCCGTGCTTCAGAAGTTGTCCAATGCTAAGCAAATTTTCGTCTAATTCCGGTACATATAGCGTGTCATGTATGACTATGCTTCCTTGCTTTGTGGTGACTCCAATTCTTCCTTTCCCTTTCACTATGACATGTTCTCCATTGCCCAATTTAACTTTTGAGTCAAATGAAAAATCAATGTTTATAAATGCTTCCTTCTGTCCGGTCATATGGTTGCTACAACCGCTGTCCAAATACCATACACTTTTACCTTCTTCATGTAATGCTTTTTGACAAGCAAAAAATAAATTTCCTTTATCAAATTCTCCTTCTGCGTACGAAGCATGTTGTTGATTTTTAAGGCGACAATCCTTTTGAAGGTGCCCGAATCTCTTGCAATTGTGGCATTGCGGTTTACCTTTGTTCCAACAATCCTTCTCGTCATGAGTACCGCTGTTACAAATTTTGCACCATTTGTTTGATGCTCCGTTCCATCTTCCGCCATTTGCGCTTCTTCCAGATCTGCCACGTGAGTTTCGACCTCTACCTCTGCCTCTTCCAAATCTGCCACCTCTAGAAGACTCACCTCTAGTTTGTATTTGGGGCTTATTTTCACCATTGTTTGGCTGAATGTTGAGTTTAGATTGAAAGGCACTCTCAATTGATTTTTCAGAATGTCGTAACATCCTTTTCTCGTAGAATCTCAAAGACCCCATCAACCCTTGAATAGCCAAGGTTGATAGATCCTTGGTTTCTTCTATTACCCCCACCATTGGGTCAAATCTTGCTGTCAAACTGATCAGAATTTTGTCAACAACTCTGCGATCTTCTATCGTATCACCATGTGACTTCATCTGATTCACCAACTCGGAGAGTCTGTTGAAGTATTCGTTCAGGCTCTCGTTCTCCTTCATCCTTTCATTTTCATAATCTCTCTTAAGAGATTGAAGCTTCACCGTTCGCACCTTTGAGTCTCCTTCGAACTCTTGTTGTAGGATACTCCAGGCTTCTTTCGATGTTTTAGCTCTCATAATCCTTGGGAAGATGGATAGAGAGACCCCTCTTTGAATCATCCCGAGAACTCCAGCATCTGTGATCTTCTTCTTCTTCTTCAATTCTTCAAGCCGTTGGCTTGATTCTTCAGCCTTTTCTTTTGATTTTTCAGCCTCTGTCACCGCCGGTTCTTCATAGTAGTTTTTGACATACTCGAGAACATCCAAAGATGTGAATAGAGTCTCCATTTTAACAGTCCAAAAATCATAGTTCTCTCCTTCAAATAGAGGAACTTTGACATTGCTGTAAGTTACGGAAGGGTTGTTTGTGGAAGCCATAACTGTTGTTATTTTTGCTGCAGCTGCAAGGATCTGCAGCTCTGATACCACTCTGTTGGCGGTATTCTAGAGGTGGTATGTGAAAAATTATAGTGTTGCAGGATTCTGCAGAGAAAACTATTTTTCGTCACTTTTTGTACTATACTTTTACTGGTGGATGACCATTGAAAAACTCTTTTTTTTTTAATTCACCAAACACTTCTTACTTTTAATCTTAGCATTACAAAGCCTTTATATAGGCTTGAATGAAACTGATAGAGAATACAAATAGGTTGCTAATCAAGATGAGGACTTTTTGGTTCTCTCAATTTTAATGATACAACTCTACCATAAATCTAAATAAAGACAATTATTATAATGTGATGATTACAATTCTCTCATAATGTTTCCTAAAGATAGTGGTGGTTACAACACATTAATTTTAACAGTATTGCTTGTTATACTGTGAATCTCAATATAATGAATGAAAATTTGTGTGTTTGTTATGTATGGCTGTGAATTATATAAATGTGGTGCTTTTGGTTTTGAGTTTCTTATTTTGTGCTGGTGGAGAATGAGATTTAGAAAATGTGAAATGTTAGCTAGAGATGATATATTTATAGAAATCATGAATGTTTTCTTGTAAATTCAAGAATATTCATTGCATTGGAAAATAAGTTTATTGTCATGGGCCAAGGTTGTCTTGATGGTAGTTAATGCATTAAGTTTAATGTCTATGGGTACACTTTGTGGACAGCAGTGATATTCAATACAATATTGTTGATAATTGACAGCTAAAAGGCTCTGCAATAGCATTGAAGTTCATTAACTTTTCATTCAACCACCCAACTGCATCTTCTGCTTCTCCTATATAAAAGGAGAACCGTCTTGGTTGTTATAGTATATACTTTTGAGTGAGAGAAATGAGTAAGTGGTGCATTTTGGTGGTTTTGGCTCTTGCTCTAGTTGCAACAAGTGCAAGAAATGTGCCTGCTGGAGAGGCTGGTTTGAAGGATGAGAAGACCTTTGGTGGATTTGGTGGATTTTCAGGAATTGGTAACAATGGTTTTCCATCTGGAGGTGTAGGTGGTGACGCTGGTGGTGGTGGACTTGGCGGACTAGGCGGTGGTGGACTCGGAAATATTGGAGGTGGTGGTGGTGGACTCGGTGGAATAGGAAGTGATAGCGGTGGACTCGGTGGAATTGGAGGTGGTGGCCTTGGTGGCCTCGCTGGTTCTCCTGGACTCGGAGGATTTAACGGGCTAGGTGGTGGTGGACTTGGAGGTTCTGGGGGTGGTGTCTTTCCTCATCCTTGACTGACAAGTTAATTACTATATATGGAATTTACTCTATTCAATAAAATAAAACTTAATTATAGTAGAACTTCGTTATAGCAGGTTTATTGTTATTACAGTTGTTTAATGTTAGTGTTTTATCAAAGATTATATTATTCACCTAAAGATAAAGTGTTAGCAAGTACTATTTTATTTTGTTGTCGTGTATTCTTCTTTCTGATGTAATATGTAAGGGAGTACATTTCATGTTGTACGAGTTTATTAGTTAAACTGAAAATTTAAGTATATGAAATATTATAGATTTTAACATGTGCATGTTTTTCTCCAGATCCAAGTCATTCATACCTTATTACCTGTTTTATATATATATATATATATATATATATATATATATATATATATATATATATATATATATGCATGGTTATTAAGATCTCGATCTAGATCTTAAAATATTTTATGATCTCACTCACTTCCAACAATTCAGATCTTAAGTAGAATCACGTGTTATAGTCAAATTATTAATAATTCCGTAAAATCTTTGATTTTGTGCGATCTTTGTCAACTTGAGTCATGATTGGCCGTTTTCCAACCACTACATTAAAAAGTGAGAAGGATACCAAGATGTAAAGGCTCAACAATTACGGTTCAGCGGAGATGAATTTACACCTTTTGAAATGAAGTTTTAGATTTAGGGTTTAGAGAATAAACTTCTCACTTGTAGGATTTGTTTTAACCACTTGACTTATTATAATCCTAGTAATTGACCATATGTGTTCCTAATATCTAAACATTAACAAATGTTCAATAAAACTTCAATCATAAATGTCTAAAGAATATGAAAAATAGTCATTTTCTCACAAATACATTTGTCTACTTACATATATCATATAAAAATACTTCAAACATATACTATTATTTTTTTCATTTTAGTAGGATCTTACGATTTTTGTTGCGGTCTTATGTTTTATGATCTTGTTACCCCCTCTCGATCTTACAAAAATAATTGAGTAAGATTTTTTGATCTTAACAATGGTTTTATATTTTACGATCTTACTATTCTCTCTCAATCTTATGTAAGATCTCGATCTTGACAACCTTACATATAAGTGTGTATTATAACCATACACTTTGTTGTATATTTAAGTAGACCACATCAATTTATGCATTTTTTTTTAAAGATATTTCTCATTTAAGAAGATTTAAAACTCCCGCTTATTTACTTTAGAAAAAAATTATTACTATTCACAAGCACAATACGTTTCACTTTTGTATTAATTTACTACAGTAAATTAATTTTTTATTGTTTAAACATATAGTGGTTCCTTTTTGTAAAAAAAAAATTATGTGATGGTTGATCTTCATCTGCAGTTTAATTTGAAACATTTGATCACTATCTTGCATGGAAGAATAAAAGTAACTAATTTGATTATAGTTGTTTATTTTGATTAACAAAAGCACATATTTTGAATATATTCATGTATGATCAACAAATTAAACACATTTTACTCTATGTGTAGGTAGCAGAAATTTAGCAGGTTAAGTGTTAATTTTTTTTTCCATGATATTAGGGGTGTTCGCGGTGCGGTTTGGACGGTTTTGAAGCAAAAAATCATCCGCAAGAAAAAAAAATATGCGGTTCGGTTTGGTTCGGTTAGCTTTTAAAAATAAATCCGAACCAAACCAAACCAAACTAATGCGGTTTGGATTGGTTCGGTTGTTTCGGTTTTTTACAAAAATAATTATTATGTCATACATACAAATATATAGGAAAATATAATTTTATATTTAATTGTTCATACATTACCATAAAAAATTTATAATTGTCAAAATAAATTTATAATTTAATACATAAAATTGCGTATTATAATTTTATCTAAATCTAAATAATGATATCAACAAGATTGCATTCTTAAATAAATATTATACAAAGAATATGATAAAATATATTTTGTGAAAATAGTATTTATAAATGAATAATATTTTATTTTTTATGATTTGTAAATTAAAATGAATATAATACAAAGTATGATAAAATATACACATAATACATGTTGATTTCTCTAAAGAATTATAGAAATATATATTGGTTAGTAAGATTTTATAACATAATGCGGTTTTGTTTGGTTTGGTTCGGTTTATAAAATACAAACCGTAAACCGAACCGAACCACGCGGTTGCACGAGAAAATGACTCAAACACATTCGAACCAAATGCGATTTTTTACAGTTTCGATTTGGTTTGGTTCGGTTTTGCAATTTTCTATTGGGTCAGTTTGGTTTTGAACACCCCTATATGATATGTTTTAGACAAATTGAAGGATGGTAATTTCTCTATGCTAATTACTAGTAGTAGTAGTTTGTAGTCTAACTTTATGGGAATTAAACGGTGTGAAATTTTTGGTGTAAACTATAGCTAGTTATAGGTGTCTTAACTTCTCAACTGTATATTTATTCTTTGAATCTAAAACGTCAATGGCATTTACACTATCGAACTAGCAACTGGGAGATTAAGATGCTTTAAGTAGTAATTTAAGTAGTAATAAGTCACTTTCCAATTGAATGAAATAAGAACTATATTGGCCAACTAAATGTCCCGTAATAATTGTCTTAGAAAAATATGTTCTAAAAATAGTGATTTAGTTTTTAATGTTTCATTAATTGTTTTTTTTCAATATATATATATATATATATATATATATATATATATATATATATATATATATATATATATATATATATATATATATATATATATATATAGGATACTACAAAGTCTCAATTTGGATAAAATGGAAGTGAAAGTAGGAGAGTGCAAGGGCTTGGTGAACACATCTGTTAGTTGTTCCTTAGTAGAGATAGGCATCAAGTGGAGAAGTTTGGACAGGATCTTTTCTCGAATAACATGACAATCCAACTCAATGTGCTTATTCCTCTCATGAAATGTAGGGTTGTGGGCGAGATACACTGTTGATTTGTTGTCACAATATACAGAAGCAGGCTGAGAAAAATCAATGAGAAAATCATGAAAAAGAAACTGAAGCCATTGCAGCTCACAAGATAAGGAAGCCAAAGCTCTGTATTCGGCTTCAGTGGAAGAACGAGAAACTGTAATTTGTTTCTTAGATTTCCAACAAATGAGTGATGAGCCAAGTATAACACAAAAACCTGTAACGGATTTGCGAGTCTCTGGGCATCTGGCCCAATCAGAATCTACAAAACCATATAATTGGAGAGAACTGGTAGCAGAAAACATAATTCCTTTAGCAGGTGCAGACTTGAGATAACGGAGGATTCGAGTGGCAGCCTAATAATGAGGAGCAAGAGGCTTGGAGGTATATTGACTCAAATGCTGGACAGCATAAGATATATCAGGTCTGGTATTTGTGAGATAGATTAGGCGCCCAATAAGTCTCCTGTAAGAGGAGGAATCATCTAGAGGATGACCCTCTGAAGTAGACAACTTCAGATTAGGATCAAATGGTACAGGAGAAGGTTTGGCTGCCAAAAAACCTATGTCTTCAAGCAACTGAAGAGTATATTTTCTTTGATTCATGAAGATACCCTTAGTTGACCTGGAAATCTTAAAGCCTAAGAAATATCTCAGCTTGCCTAAATCTTTGATGTTGAACTGTTGATCCAAAATATGCTTAACATAATGAATCTCATCAAGGGAATTTCCAGCTAAAACTATGTCATCCACATACACAAGTAAGGCTGTGAAACTGGTGGATGTGGACTTAACATACAGAGAACAGTCAGCTTGAGATTGTGAATAGCCTAGAGATATCAGAAATGAAGAAAGCTTAGCATACCATTGCCTACTAGCTTGCTTCAAGCCATACAAGGATTTTTGAAGTCTGCAAACCTGTGAAGGATTAGAAGTTACTAAGCCAGGTGGTACTGTCATATACACTTCCTCATTTAAATCTCCATGTAGAAAAGCATTGTTGACATCTAATTGCTCTAGATGCCAACCTTTGATGGAGGCTATGGACAAAAGAACGCGGATTGTGGTAATCTTAGCCACGGGAGAGAAGGTATCAAAGTAGTCTACTCCCTCCATCTGTGTATAACCTTTTGCCACAAGTCTGGCTTTGTATCTTTCTATGGATCCATCTGCCCTATATTTCACCTTATAGACCCATATGCACCCAATAGGCACCTTACCAGGTGGAAGATCCACTAATGTCCAAGTATGATTATCAGCAAGAGCCTGGAATTCAACATTCATAGCATGCTTTCAACATTCAAATTTGTTAGCCTGTTGAAAACTAGAAGGTTCAGGATTAGACGAAATAGAGGAACATAAATGATGAAAATCTGGAGAACAGTTTTTGTATGACAGAACTGATGACAAAGGATAAAGGGCTTTAGAGGAGGGAGGACTGGCATAGGTAGAAAAACAATGATAATCAGCAAGATATGAGGGAGGGTGAGAGGTTCTAGTAGAATGTCTTGTAGGAGGCTGATTACCATGGGAGGGAGTGTTATCAGTTGGATTAGCAGGAGTGGGAGAAGGATTGATAGGTAAAGGAGAATTATGGATAGGAGAGTAAGAACCAAAATTATCATTGATGGGAGGGTTGAGAGAAGAACTTGAATTGGGAGAATCAGGGGCAAGGGCAGCAGACAAGGTATTATCTGATGGTTCAATGGTAGGCAGGGTATTGACTAATGGTTCAATGGGGGCTGTATTATCACATAGAGTAGGGTCAGGATTTGTACAATCATCACAGGAAGGGACAGAACTACTGCTATCTTGGGAAGAAGGTTGAAATTTGAAAGGAAACATATTTTCATAAAAGATAACGTGTCTGGATACAAAGATATTGTGATGTGTTAAATCATATAGGATATATCCCTTAGTTCCCTCTTTATAACCTATAAAGACAGCCTTGTGTTCCCTAGGGTCAAACTTGGTCCTATGAGCCATAAGAGATGTAGCATAGGTTAGACAACCAAAAACTTTAAGGTGAATGAGGGATGGAGGCTCTTTGTACATAATTTCATAAGGACATTTCATTTTAAGCAAAGGAGTAGGGAGTCTATTGATGACATGGATAGCTTGTTGTACACAGAAATTCCACATGGTTAAAGGGACATTGGATTGAAAGTGAAGAGCCCTAGCTACATTGAGTATGTGCTGATGTTTCCTCTCAACAATCCGATTTTGTTGAGGGGTTTCAACACAAGATTATTGATGTAAAATTCCCTTAGCAGATAGGAAATTGTGTAAAGTTAGAAATTATGTACCATTACCAGACCTTAAGCATTTAATTTGTTTATTAAACTGTTTCTCAACATATGCTACAAAATTTATAAAACTATCTCGAGTTTGATCTTTGGTTTTAAGGAAAATCACCTATGTGAACCTAGAGTGATCATCAACTAGAGTGAGAAAGTATATGTGTCATAACATAGAGATAGTAGAAAAAGGGCCCCATAAGTCAGCATGTACAATATCAAAAACATCAGTAGTACATGTAACACTATCAGGAAAAGGAAGTTTTCTTTGTTTGGCAAGGTGACAAGAGTCACAAGGAGATACATTTTCTTTACAAGAAACAAAGGGAAAAACTTTTGCTATTGTTTCTAAACCTTATGGGAGGGATGGCCTAGCCTCATATGCCATATATCAGTATCATTGGGAGTTACAGAATTACAAGAAGAAGGAAGAACATTGGAATGAAGAACGTATAGGCCATATTGTAGGTCAACTATACCAATCGTTTCCATGGAAGGGCCCTGCACAATGGAACAAGAGTTAGCATTGAATTGAACAAAACAATTGTTGTTTTAGAGAATTTTGCTACAGAAATCAGATTTACATTGAAAGAAGGAATGTAAAGGACATTTTGCAGTGATAAAGATGATGTAAGTTTGACAGAGCCAGAAATTGAAGCAGACAGTTGGGAGCCATTAGGTAAATTGACAGATATAGGAACAATATTGTGGTAACTAGAAAAGGCTGAAACATTAAAGGATATATGATATGTGGCTCCTGTGTCAAGAATCCACAAAGAGGAAGACTTACCATTGGTAGTGGAAGAAAAATAATTTAGCACAAGAGGAGATGTATGCACTGAATTAGCAGTGGAAACAGGTTTTGAATGTTGAAGCAGTGCCAAAATGTTGTTGTATTGTTCTTGAGTCAAGCCATAAGAGGGATTGGTGGAACTTAAACCTGAAGCAGGTATCTCAGATGCATTGATGGCTGTTGCAGGTGGCTGAGAAACTGAGCCATTTCCTTTAGTCTTGTTCTTGAATCCTGGTGGATACCCATGCTTGATGAAACAAGTGTCAACGATATGGTTAGTTCTTCCACAATGAGTACAAACACGATTTTGACCTCTTGAACCAGCCGCACCCTGGTATTTTCCCTTGTAGGAAATGATCTCGTTTGATTGAGCATCATGAGATACATTCAATGTTATTCTCTCTTTAGTATTTCCAGGAACAAGTATAACTGCAGAAACAACATTGTTCATTTCTCTTTCTTGCTGAATCACCAGAGAGAAAGCCTTATCAATTTCAGGTAGCAGATTCATCATCATGATTTGGCTCTTAGAATGGGTGAATTTCTCATTCAGACCTTTGAGGAAGCGAATCACATAATCTTGATCTCTATAACTGCGAATCGAAGCAGAAGCACCGCAAGAGCATGGGATAGAACAAGAACACGATGGAATTGGACGATAAGTTTCCAATTCATCCCACAGAACCTTCAATTGAGTAAATTAATTCGATACATCTAATGTGCCTTGACGAAGCTTGTAAAGATCTTCTTGAATGTCAGATATGCGGAAAACATCGCTATGCGAAAACCTAACCTGCAGATTCTTCCACACACCTACAGTTGTGTCAATCCATATAACCGATCGTGCAATTGACGCAGAAATTGAGCGTTGAATCCACGTAAGAACCATCGTGTTGCATCGAATCCACAACGCATAAAGAATGGTTAAAACAGCAGGTTTGGGAAGAGAATCGTCGATGAATTTGTCTTTGTTCTTGGAGATTAACGCGATTTGCATTGATCAGACCATGTGTGGTAGTTTTTTTCATCGATCAGTGAAGAAACGAGAACAAGAGCCGGATTCTCGTTTGGATGCAGGTAGTAAGGATTAACAGAGTTGGTAGTGAAATCCGTAAAACTCTGTGCAGCTATTGTTGTAGAGAGAGAAAGCAAGGAGAAGGCGTAGCAAAAGACACAGGGAGAGAGGTGAAGAACAATGGCTACCAGAGCTTGGATAGCTCTGATACCATGTGAAGGATGCAAGAACTCACCATGGAGGAGAAAAGTTTGTTACATTCAAGAAGAAGAGAAAAGGAAAAGTTATTGTTTTATTCATTGGTGAAATAAAGATTACAACTTTGTTTATATACCCTAAATGAGGATAAATACTATAAGTTAAGGTGTGCTATATGTACATTATAAAGTGTAAACTATCTCTAATAATAAGAAATATTATATATTTTAACATGTGCATGTTTTTCTCCAAAGTCATTCATACCTTATTACCTGTTTTTACATATTTCTTATGAGTTATGCTAATATACACCTATGTAGGTATGGTTGTCAAGATCTCGAACTAGATCTTAAAATTTTAAAATTTTATGATCTCACTCACCCCCAATGATTTAGATCTTAAGTAGAATCACGTGTTATAGTCAAATTGTTAAAAATTCCATAAAATCTTTGACTTTGTGCGATCTTTACCAACTTGAGTCATGATTGGCCGTTTTCCGACCACCACATTAAAAGGTGAGAAGGATGCCAAGATACAAAGGCACAACAATTACGTCTCGGCGAGGATGAATTTACACCTTTTGAAATGAAGTTTTAGATTTAGAATTTAGAGAATAAACTTCTCACTTGTAGGATTTGTTTTAACTACTTGACTTATTATAATCCTAGTAATCGCCCATATGTGTTCCTAATATCTAAATATTAACAAATATTCAATAAAACTTAAATTATAAATGTCTAAAGAATATGAAAAATAGTCATTTTATCACAAATACATTTGCCTACTTACATATATCATATAAAAATACTTCAAACATATACTATTATTTTTTTCATTTTAGTAGGATCTTACGATTTTTGTTGCGATCTTATGTTTTATGATCTTGTTACCCCCTCTCGATCTTATAAAAATAATTGAGTAAGATCTTATGATCTTAACAATGGTTTTATATTTTACGATCTTACTATTCTCTCCCAATCTTATGTAAGATCTCGATCTTGAAAACCTTACATATAAGTGTGTATTATAACCATACACTTAATTGTATATTTAAGTGGGCCACATCAATTTATGCACCTTTTTTTCCAGATTTTTCTCATTTAAAGGGGTTTAAAACCCCCGCTTATTTACTTTAGAAAAAAATTATTACTATTCACAAGCACAACACGTTTCACTTTTGTATTAATTTGAATTTTTTTTTTGGAATAACCAAGTATTAAATTTTTTTTCGCAAATAACCATGTTTATGAAAAAATTACGCAAATAACCATGTTTCAGAAGACTCCCCAAGGGAGGAGCCATCTCACTTGGCGCCTACACCTAATTTTAAGGAGAGACGCCATCTCACTTGGCGCCTAGGTGCTTAGGGCTTGCCCTAAGCCAAGTGAGATGGCGCCTTAGTGCATTTGGTAGGGAAATTTTCGCGTTTTTTTTTCAATGCGGTGCGTTACGTATTCGATATAGGATAAAAAAATTGACTTTTTATTTACAAAATATGATTACACACATAACTATTACATAAAAAAACATATTAATCAGTGGTCCCTCGGAACTCGATAATGACCCCCGGTTCCGTATCCCCGTCCTCGCCTTTCCCGTGCTGGGTTTCGTCGCGTTTCCTTCTGTGGCAGGGTCGATGGCCCAGCGAAGTCAATGCGTTCCGGATCCATGAAATCAGTCGTATCTCCATATCTAGAAGATCCTCTTTGGTACAGTCGATTATCCATACCCTCAAAGTTTGGTCGTGTTGGCGGTGGGTGGGGTTCCATGGTTGGTCTGTAGCACTAGTCGTCTGAGTACGGGGGGTAGAAAGGAAATGGATCTTGGTGTGTTTGGTATTGAGGATGTTGGGTGGTTTGGTGATATCGTGGTTGATGGTAAGTTGAGTCGGTTGGTTCATAATCTTCGGACAATCCCAGATCAGGGCTAAGGTTGGATGTTGAGGGGCCCATATTAGGATATGCAGAAGACTGAAATTGTGTGTGGGGTATGCGGGTGTGTCGGTATTGTGATTGAAATTGCAGTTGGGTGTGAGACATATGGGGGTATTGGTACTGAGGTGGTGATTGTGGTTGGTTGTGGGGCATGTGGGTGTAATTGTATTGTGATGGTGACTGTGGTTGGGTATTTGTGGTTCTGTCTCTTCTGGGGGGTTGGTGGGAGGTTAATGTATGTTGGGTTTGTTGTTGGGGAAATGAGGGTTGTGCCCATTGTGTTCATGGGTCAACCAAATACCTTGGATGAGACACGTGCATTTCAGGGGTACTAACCGATCTGTACCAAGATAAATACCGATCCATATGTCGCATATTACCATGGTTGAGGAAAACTGGGAATTGCAAGACATGTCGGTGACGCCTCTGCCACATCTTACACCATTCTGGAGCAAAGTCTTTCCAGTTGGTAAGACCCCATTAGGCGTCGACCCTTTTGAGATGCCACGGGGACAAACAAGTCGGATAGCTGGGTATCTCTTGATGCATTCCAAACTGCATCTTCACACGGTCGCTGTGGTGCATCTCCACAACATTGAATAGTATGATTGCATTCTTTGCGCTCCAAATTGTTGTATCATCGGGGTTTGGTTCATGGCCTAAACCCAAATATGGTCTCCAGACAAACTGCAGATAAAATTAAATCAGGTTAATGAAAAAGTAATATATAAATAATTTAAAAGTAGAAAACTTGAAAGGTACGGCGTACATCATCCGGGCCAAGGTGATCCAATAGATTGCAGTATAGTGCGACATTGAATCTTGGATTCTTGCCGTAATCCATACCCCTCACGCAATACCTAAAGGAAATGAAAAATATTTTATTTTTATCATATATTTGGTGAAGAGATGAATAGTAATAAATGATATAACTTGATGCTTACTTTGTTGCGTATGGGAAAATGAATGTGTTGTTGTTGACGGGGTTTAGGGACTCCATCCTCCACCAACCCCAGGCTTGAAGTAAAAAAGCGTAGCCATAAAATGTACATTTTTCCTTGATTGCATTTTTACACAAGGAACTGTATAGGTGGGCTAAAACAGCAGAAACCCAACTATACTTTCTAGTTTTTTCAAAGTCTCTAAGTAAATTTAAATACATAAAATTTGCACTATTTCCCGTACTTTCGAGAAATAAAAAGGTTCCAAATAGTATCATTATATAAGTTTTAGCTTTTATTACCTTAGCTAGCTCGGAGGAATTTTCGTCCAATTCCAGAGTCGCATAATGATTTTTTTAGCTCAATTAGTAGTATACCCATACCTCTCGCACCACCATCTTCAACCATATCCCTGCCCCACAATTCTTCACACAAAGAATTGGGTTGTTAAACCGACCCGTTAACCGCCTTACCGTCGACAGGGAGACCCAATAACATGTACACGTCCTCTAGTGTGACGGTACATTCACCTATTGGTAGATGAAATGTATGGGTCTCTGGTCTCCACCTTTCCAACAATGCAAGTATGAACTTTGAATCAATTGTGCAGTTGGAGATCTTTATAATGTTTCCAAAACCTGCGTAATCGAGATATGGTACTATCAACGGGTCGGGAGCAAGGTAGTTGTGTGACCGGATTCTGAATCTTTTAGTATCCTAAGTTAATAATGTAAAAGGTGTAAGAGTAGGTAAGTAAGATGAACAAAGCATTACTAGAAGTATGAAAAATGTATAACTATAAAAGAAACTTACAAATGCTGCAATGTTGTCCCTTGTGCCTCTGAGAGAATCGCCCATTGTGAGAAGAGCCATTGTTGAAAATGCATGAGATTATGAAAGAGTTTAAAATTGTAAGAGGTTATGAAAGGGTTTGTAGCAGAGAGTGAGACGATTATGGATGCGAGAGAATTATGTAATGCTCTGTATTTATAGGCAAAAAAATTTCATATAGTAAGTGAGATGGTAGGGGTGTGCATGCATGCATGATAAGTGTCACTCTTGCAGTGTAGATGCAGGCTACGTGGAAGCCTTGGAGAAGGCATCTCTGGCATGCATGTAACACGATTGGACATGAAGTGAGGCGCCATTGGACTTGGAGAAAGAGTACAAAAATGAAAGGTATCGCCATCCCCGTTGGAGAATAAGAGGTGACATGGGTTGCAGATTAGGCGCAGGCTAGGTGACAGCCTTGGAGAAGGAATCTCTGAATGCATGTAACACTATTGGACGTGATGGGAGGCGCCTTAGAGGTTATAGTGTAGGTGCAATGTAGGTGCAGGCTAGGTGGCAACCTTGGAGAAGGCATCTCTGAATGCATGTAACACTATTGTACATGAAGGAAGGCGTCATTAGACTTGGCGAAAGAGTACAAAAATGAAAGGTGTCGCCATCCCCGTTGGCGAATAAGAGGTGGCATGGGTTGCGGAGTAGGCGCAGGCTAGGTGACAACCTTGGAGAAGGAATCTCTGAATTCATGTAACACTATTGAACGTGATGGGAGGCTCCTTAGGGGTTACAGTGTAGGTGCAGGCTAGGTGGAAGCCTTAGATAAGACATCTCTGAATGCATGTAACACTATTGGACATGAAGGGAGGCGCCATTGGACTTGGTGAAAGAGTACCAAAATGAAAGGTGTCACCATCCCCGTTGGCGAATAAGAGGTGGCATGGGTTGCAGAGTAGGCGCAGGCTAGGTGACAACGTTGAAGAAGGAATCTCTAAATGCATGTAACACTATTGGACGTGATGGGATGCGCCTTAGAGGTTACAGTGTAGGTGCAGTGTAGGCGCAAGCTAGGTGACAGCCTTGGAGAAGGCATCTCTGAATGCATGTAACACTATTGGACAACCTTGGTTAATTCAAATTCAGTATAACCTATTTAGTCTTACATTTATCAAAACACTGATACACTTAATCTCTCAAACACTAGAACATTCAAAAATTCTAGCAAATAACTCATAAACTTCAAACCTTCCAACCTTCAAACCTTTAAACAGTCATACACAATGGCCTCTGCACCCCAATATGTGATCAATGCACATTTCAATGGTGAGATATACATTTGTCCCACCTCTGGGTTTTTATTTAGAGACACGGAGAACATCCAATTTTGTTTAAACAAGAAAGCCAATTTCTTGTACTTCAAAAAACGATTGGAGACCAAACTTGGACGAGGCCCCGTGACACAAATATTTTATCAGAATTCAATTTTTTTGGTAACAACCAAATAATATTTTATAAGGTTGAGGTTCAAGATGACGAGGATCTTTAGAATATGTTTTCCAGTCATGAGTATTCTGGATACGACTCTATTGAGTTGTACATTATGTTGCGAGAGACTCAATTGTCACAAGTGGTTGATCCTTTGGAGACCGAACAAGCAGAAGTAGATGCAGTTGATGAAGAAGAAGAAGATGACGAGTTGGAGTTTTACGAAATGGTCAATGATGATTCCGAAGACGATGGGATACTTGGTATTCCTGCAAACGAGATCTACACACCACCTCCACACATGACAAACTTCAACATGGGCGGAGATGAACCGTCTTCTAATTTATTTTTCAATCCGTATATGCAGTCGGATGAAAACTTAAAAGAGAAAGACAAATTCCGTAACAGAGAAGAATGTATCAGAGCCATAAAAAAATTCCACATGCTCAACTCGGTCGATTTTAAGGTGGACCGTGTAAATCCAGAAAGGTACAAGATCAAGTGTGTCCACCCTGATTGTATGTTCAAGCTCACTGCATCATACAAATTAAGAGGTGATTGTTGGGTCATAGGTTCCATGTCTACCTACACTTGTGTCAGTTCTACGCAATCACAGGATCATCGAAAACTTAATTATGATCTCATTTGTCAAGAAATCCTACCACTCGTCAGCAACGATCCATCATTGAAGGTGAAAACCATAATCTCCCACATCACTACGGTATTTAACTATACCCCGTCTTACCGAAAGGTGTGGTTAGTAAATACCAAGGCGATTGAAAAGTTATATGGAAACTGGGAGGATTCATACCAAGAACTTCCTCGCTACCTGAGTGCACTCGAGACTTATTCTCCGGGTACTGTTTACATTCTGGAAACAGTGCCAACATACGCCCCGGATGGTAGTCAACTCAACGGAAATGGAATATTCAGTCGAGTGTTTTGGGATTTTCAACCTTGCATCACAGGGTTTGCATCATGCAAACCAATTATACAAATTGATGGGACTTGGTTGTATGGGAAATACAAAGGCACACTACTGATGGCAGTTGCACAAGATGGCAACAACAACATTTTCCTAATTGCCTTTTCCCTAGTCGAGGGGGAGACTGGTGGTGCTTGGAGCTTTTTTCTCAAAAATCTGCGAACACACGTGGCTCCTCAACCAGATCTCTTTTTGATCTCGGATAGACATGCATCCATTGAAAGTGCATACAATAATCCTGCAAACGGTTGGCATGACCCTCCTTCTACGCATGTCTATTGCGTTAGACATATCGTCCAAAATTTCACGAGGGAGATCAAAGACAAAACACTTAGGAAAGCGGTTATGAATGCGGGATATGCATTGACACAACCTACGTTCAAATATTATCGCAACGAGATCCGTTTGTCAAATCCGAAAGCCGGTAGGTGGATCAATAATATTCCGGTAGAAAAATGGACTAGGTCATACGACAACGGACAAAGATGGGGCCACATGACAACAAACCTAATTTAATCGATGAATGGGGTATTCAAAGGCATATGAAACCTCCCGGCCACTACTTTGGTTAAATCGACATATTTTAGGATGGCTTCGTTGTTTTCCAAAAGAGGTGAAATATGGAATGCAGTGTTGCAATCTGGACAACTATGGAGTGAATGGCTGCATGAAGTACATTAAGGCAGAAAATGCCAAAGCCAACACCCATATGGTTATACGGTTTGACCGACACAGCCACAACTTCATTGTCAAAGAGACAATCGACCACAACAAGGGCCTGCCAAGACAAGAATATAGGGTTGTACTACCTTCTCGTTGGTGCAATTGTGGCAAGTTTCAAGCCTTTCGTATGCCTTGCTCTCATGTCATTGTCGCGTGTGTCTATACTCATCAAGACGTGCTACAACTTGCCACACATTTACAAATCTGAAATGTTGCTCAACATTTACAACACCAACTTCCCTTTGGTGGCAAAACCAGATTATTGGCCTGCATACAACGGCGAAATAGTATGGCACAATGACCAAATACGAAGGAATAAAAAGGGTCGTTCCAAAAGTAAGCGCATCACAACCGAAATGGACTCCCTTGACAAGCTGAAAAGAAAGTGTGGTTTATGTCGTCAGGTCGGACACAATCGCAAAAATTATCCGAACCGGGCTACTGTCTCAACCACATAAAAATTGTAACAAAAAATCTTTCCTTTATTATGTTGTAAACATTAGGGTTTTTCGTTAACAGTATTTATTACAATAAACATTGCGCGAAGAAGAAAAAAAACACGATAAACCGTCTACGAAATTACAACCGTTAAAACAATTTCATCTGACCCATGCATCATCAACATTACGTCGCTGTCTGTTTTGACTTTCTCAAACCAAAAATTAGGTCTTCCTGTCGCAAGTGAGGTTGATGTTCGTCTTCGCTGGATCCTTCTAATTTTCCCCCCTCCACGATGTCTCCCTCTAGCCATCGCATCAACTCCCTCTTCAGACGCTCCATGGAGTGAATGTGTCAGAATTTCATTTTCATCGGAGGTTTTGTGGCAGAGAAGATAACGTAACCATCTCTGGTAAAAATTATGGGCGATGTCATGACGCAAATAACATAGTAAAAAATAAGAAAACAGTGCGAGAAAGTGTGAGAAATGACGGAGAAACGGATGAATTATTTATAAAAACAACATTTTGCCCTAGGAGCCAAGTGAGATGACGCCTCCTCTCACTTTTAAAGTGCATGCGCCATCTCACTTGGCTAAAAGAGAGAGGAGACGTCAAGTGGGATGGCGCCTAGGGCAAACTTGTGAGTGGAGGCGCCAAGTGAGATGGCTCCTCTCTTGGAGAGTCTTCTGAAACATGATTATTTGCGAAAAAAAATTTTAATACATGATTATTCCAAAAAAAAAATCTATTAATTTACTATAATAAATTAATTTTTTATTGTCTAAATATATAGTGGTCCCTTTTTGTAAAAAAAAATTATGTGATGGTTGATCTTCATCTGCAGCTTAATTTGAAACATTTGATCACTATCTTGCATGGAAGAATAAAAGTAACTAATTTGATTATAGTTGTTTATTTTGATTAACAAAAGCACATATTTTGAATATATTCATGTATGATCAACAAATTAAACACATTTTACTCTATGTGTAGGTAGCAGAAATTTAGCAGGTTAAGTGTTAACTTTTTTTTTGTCCATGATATGTTTTAGACAAATTGAAGGATGGTAATTTCTCTATGCTAATTACTAGTAGTAGTAGTTTGTAGTCTAACTTTATGGGAATTAAACGGTGTGAAATTTTTGGTGTAAACTATAGCTAGTTATAGGTGTCTTAACTTCTCAACTGTATATTTATTCTTTGAATCTAAAACGTCAATGGCATTTACACTATCGAACTAGCAACTGGGAGATTAAGATGCTTTAAGTAGTAATTTAAGTAGTAATAAGTCACTTTCCAATTGAATGAAATAAGAACTATATTGGCCAACTAAATGTCCCGTAATAATTGTCTTAGAAAAATATGTTCTAAAAATAGTGATTTAGTTTTTAATGTTTCATTAATTGTTATATATATATATATATATATATATATATATATATATATATATATATATATATATATATATATATATATATATATATATATATATATATATATATATATATATATATATATATATAACATAACAAGAATCATATTTTAAAAGAGGATAATATCATAGATATAAAACAAGATATGAAAAATAAAGGTAATTGTCATGTCTATTTTAAAGAAGGTAGACATGACAATCACTTTCCCAAAACAAAAGAAAAACAACCGATCTACTCATCACAATCTTAAAACTCAAGACACTTGAACGAGTCTTTCTCCAAATTAAGTTCAATAAACGACAAAATTTAAAGCATGAGCAAAAATCTACATCCACACCAAACTAATAATCATAATTATTTAGTGATTAACCGTCAACTTTAACCCATAAGTGTTCCTCTAATTCCTATTAAAATACCCATAGGCACCACATTTTTCAAAGAAGCAAGACTAGGATGAAAAACAGTCATACTCACTCTCAAAAAGCCTAAAAAATCCAAAATATGGAGCGGGACATTGCGGGTCCGAAACCCTAACGCGACATGCAAAAGAAGTATGGACAAAAACAAATAGACTCGGCGGATGAGACCTATTTTATCACTCTTAACTTCTACACTAAAAGAAAAAGAAAGGGAGCTGATGGGTCTCCTCCCTTCATACCTTATTGAATCAATGTAATTTAGTGTTGTTATTGGACACATATGTAAATTATACCTTATAATTTTTACAAAATGAACATATAAATATTGTGTCTGTGATCAAGTAAGCTACTCACTCACTTGTTTCCTTGTGTCGCATAAATGCTACTAACTTGCAATATTAACACTTCTTCATCATCAATTGTGACAGAAGAACAATATGCAATAGAAACAAATTCTCTAAAATTACAATTTATAAATAAGGTAGCAAATAAAAGCAAAATAGTAGAATTAGTCGATAATAACATATTTATTTCCTTTAGTCGCCTCAATCAATTTGTAGCTTTTTCGGTTAGTTATTGATATTGTTCTTATATAAGAGAAATGATTTAGTGAAACATGGGTTATGGGTCCAGTCGCCCATCATGAAACATGTGGTTGAATATAGATCTTTATATTAAGAAATGATATCATAACACCAATTTCATACATGTACACTTAATACACTTTTCACAAATACACGAACAATATTTTAATTGTTATTTTAATTTTTTTTATATATTTTTTTATTTCTTTAAAATTATTTTTAATTAATAAAATATTAAAATTTGATTAATACAGTTTAAAATTTGATTAATATATATTTTGACATACAAAAGTTAATATGTATACCATTCAAATTTTGATTAATAATTTGTATAAAATTAGTTAATACAGTTTATAATATGGTTAATGAGTTCTTAAACATAAAAAAAAATTAAATAATAAAATATTTTTTTAATAGAATATACAAATTGATTAATACATTTATAATTTAGTGTCAGAACATGATTAGTACTATGTATTTTATTGATTAATGAATTAGTTAAAGTGATTAATGAATTATAAGTAAAATAAGTGGTTAATGACGTATATTTTTGTAGTTAATACAATTATATCTTATATTTGTGTTATAAAATAAATTTTAAAAATAAATATTTTTTTAAAAAATTATATTTTTTTAATAAAAAAATAGTGTTTACCATATAAATATGATAAATAATATATATAATGTATGTATTTGATATAGAAAATGGTGTCAACATAGCATAGTATGGCTGATAGATAATATATTATATGTATTTGATATATAAAATGGTGTCAACATAGCATAGTATGACTGATAGATAAATAAGGCCCTCATATCACTTCACTTTGAATAATATTAAATAGAGTAATACTAAACTAACCAACACCTTAGGGCATATGTTAAAAAAATTAAATTTAAAAAGTTTGTCTCGAATAAAATAAAAAATAAAATTAATTATATATTTATAATTTGTTTTTGAATAAGCAATTTACTGGATCACTGAGAAACGGTTACAAGCAGTAAATCAAAACAGAATCCAACAAAAGGAACTAGCCTTATTTTCTGAAGCAGAATAAAGGCATATTGTTCCAAACAGAGAAATTACATGAAACAAATGACTTACAATTTATACACATCCACTTCCAAGAAACAAAAACAATAGTCGAAAAGTACTCTTCGAAACTAAATATCTTATCTTTGAACATAATCGCATTGCATATAAGTCAAACATTTCAAACCGTTGCCATCCAAATCAACCCTATAACAGTTCTATCTTCTTTTTTCATAATTTTGTCTTGACTGTAGAGAAAAAAATCTCAACTCGACAAGAGAAAGCGGCGACAAATCTCCAATCCAAATCCAAACCTTCTCTCAAATCCTTCTGTTAATGACGCAATCTTCGAACATATAAGACTTAGATTCCTCATCTCTAACATAAAATGCGCATCATTTGTCGTTATCAATCACCACTATCCCTCTTATAATTAATTTAATATATAATTTTCAAAATATAACTTTTTTATTTATTTCTTAACATGTGTTTCAAGAGTATATGTTAACATATTTGCTTTTACAATACTTTTTATTAACAAACAAAATAATTTTTTTTTGTTATTTAGAATTTAATTGGATGGGCACCTAATGATATTTTATAAGTAAAATCCAATCAAATTTTTATTTAATTTTAAGATAAATTTAGATATAAAACAATGTGATGTTTTTTTTTTAAGAAGAAGGAAGATTGAGAGTATTGGAAATGTAATTTAGTTAATGTCGATAATTCTCAATGCTTATTCTTTATTAGGGCCTTTTGGCATTTTCAATTTTAGTATAAATATGCTACCTAGGCTACCAATATTGTAACTCAATTTATTCCTCTATTTGATATACAAAAGTAGTCCTCTTTGTTATCATTCATTGTTCATTCTTCTTCTCCCTTTCATTACCTTGCACCAACAAATTGGTATCTAGAGCACTTGGTTCTGTTTTTTCCTGGGAAACACGAGTGTTTGTGAGCTGTGTGTTTGATTTTGGTTCATTGATTTTCTATTGAAATCTTGAACAAAATCTGAACAAAATTTGATTATGTGGGTTGGGAAACAGTGTGTTTGAAGATCTGAAAAATTTGTGCAAGGTTTAAAATGAGTGGAGACGGTAGTTCGAACACCAAACTTCCAGTTTTTAATAGCAAAATCTGGAACAGATGGATGATATAAATGTGTGTGCTGTTTGGTGCATAAGATGTTCTGGATCTGGTTACAGATGGTTATGTATTAGCTGCAGCAGATGCAACTGAAGAACAGAGAACTGCTGAGAGGATGATGAGGAAGAGGGACCAGAAAGCTCTGTTCTATATTCATCAGTGTATGGATGAAAGTGTGTTCGAGAAGATTGCTGATTCAACAACGTCTAAAGGGGTGTGGGATTTACTGGTGAGATGTTACGGTGGTGGCGCATCAGTAAAGAAGGTGAAGCTTCAATCCCTGAGAACCTGAACATGAAGAGCAGTGAGAAAGTTTCTGAATATATCTCCAGAGTGATTCTGATCACTAACGAGATGAAGGCGTGTGGAGAAACTATGACTGAACAGGTAATCATAGAGAAGATTCTAAGGTCGCTTACTCCTCAGTTTGATTACATTGTTGTTTTTATTGAACATTCTAAAAATCTGGAAACTATGAGAATAGAAGAATTGCAAAGCAGCTTAGAAGCACAGGAGTTACGTCTGTCTGAGAGAACTTCTGAGAGGGAAGCTGAGCAAGCTCTGAAGGTTTCTTTTGTCAAGAAAGACCAGGAGCAGAATAGACGTGGTGATAGATTCCAGAAGTCAGAAGCCTCAACTTATGATGATAATAAATATCATAAAGGAAAGGAGAGGTATGACAAAAGGAAGGTTCAATGTTACTCTTGTAAACAATTTGGCCATTTTGCCAGAGATTGTAGGTCAAACAGGGAAATGAAATCAGAAGAAGCATATATGGCTAAGAGAAACTCTGATGATGAACCTGTACTACTAATGGCTTCTGTGTCTGATGGAAAATGCTTAGAAGATTGGTGGTATATGGACACTGGCTGTTCAAATCATTTAACTGGAAATAAACAATGGCTGACAGACTTTGACTCCAGAAGGAGAACAAAGATCAGATGTGCTGACGATAAGTATCTTAATGCAGAAGGTATGGGAGATGTCAGAGTTAGAGTGAACAATGGGAAAGATATTCTGATCAAAGACGTTTGGTATATTCCTAGTATTAGAAGCAATCTGATGAGCGTAGGTCAGCTGATTGAGAAAGGTTTCTCAGTTGTTATGAAAAACAATCTTCTGGCGTTGTATGATTCCAATCAGAAGTTAATTATGAAGTCTGAACAAGGAGGCAACAGAACATTCAAGGTGAATGTAGAAACAACTTAAGCAACGTGCCTTAGTGCAGAAGACGTTGAAGGTAACAGTAAGTTGTGGCATAAGAGGTTAGGGCATTTGAACTATAGAAGCTTAGGGCATCTATGTTCTAAGAAGCTTGTACATGGTATTTCAAAGATTGTGAAGCCTGAGAAGTCATGTGAGATATGCATGAAAGGCAAGCAACCTAGATTTCCATTTACATCAGAAGTATCCCCCAGAGCGAAGCATGCTCTGGGAGTAGTACATTCTAATGTGTGTGGACCATTTCCAATACCTTCACTTGGAGGAAACAATTATTTTGTGCTTTTTGTGGATGAGTTCACAAGAATGACATGGGTAACACTCATCAAGTTAAAACATGAAGTGTTTATTGAGTTCCATAAATTCAAAGTGAAGGCTGAGAAGCAGAGTGGTCAGAAGTTAAAAATTCTGAGAACAAATGGTGGAGGTTAGTATAACTCTACAGTGTTTCAGAAGTTCTGTGAGGAGAATGGAATAGAGCATGAGGTTACTGCTCCATATACTCCTCAGCACAACGGTCTTGCTGAAAGAAGAAACAGAACTTTGCTTGATATGACCAGAAGCATGATGAAAGAGAAAAAGCCACCTCACGTGCTATGGGGAGAAGCTGTTGCCACATCAGCATATATTCTGAACAGGTGTCTAACGAAGAAACTGAAGGAAGTTGTTCCTTTAGAGAAATGGACTGGAGATAAGAAGAGTGTCAGTCATCTGAAGGTGTTTGGCTCTGTCTGTTACAAACACATTCCAGAAGCTAGAAGACAAAAACTGGATGATAGAAGCAAAGTAATGTTGGTGGTGGGGTACCACAGTACAGGTGCGTATAAGCTTTATTGTCTAGAAACTAATAAAGTTGAAGTCAGCAGAGACGTTGTGGTGAAAGAGTCTGAAACATGGGATTGGAACAAATCTCAATCTGATTCTGGTATAGTACCAACACCAGAGTTATCCTCTGAAGATGTTTTAGAAATTTCAGAAGATGAATCTGATTCTGAAGATCCTGAAGATTCTGAAGATGAGTTAGAAGAAGATTCTGGAAATGGATCTGATTCTGATCCAGATGTTGATGATGATCCATAAACTGGTGGTGATCATAGTTCTGGAAGGGAAAACTCTGAAGGTGGTAACTCTGAAAGTAGTAGTTTTGGTGCAGCTTCAGAACAAGCTCAAAGACCATAGAGAATCAGACAAAAACCCAGAAGGTTTGCAGATTTTGACATGCTGCAGGATAATGACGTTGACTCTGAAGGAGAAGTCGTTCAGTGTGCCATGTTAGTAGATTTTGAACTAGTGGGCATTGAAGAAGCTCTCAAGAAGAAAGAATGGCTTAATGCCATGAAAGAAGAACTTGAGGCAATAGAAAGGAACAAAAATTGGAAATTGACTAAACTTCCAGATAAGAAGAAAGCTATCAGCATCAGATGGGTTTTTAAGTTGAAACTTAAGCCATATGGTTCAATTGGCAAGCACAAAGCTAGACTAGTAGCTAGAGGTTTTCTTCAGAAACCTGGGCTAGATTACTTTGAGGTGTTTACGCCTGTAGCTAGGCATGAAACAATCAGACTGGTGATTGCTTTAGCTGCAAACAGAAATTGGCCTTTAATGCATCTGGATGTGAAGTCAGCACTTTTGAACGGTCCATTACAGGAAGAAGTCTACGTGTCACAACCTCCTGGATTTGTGAAAAAGAATCAGGAAGGGATGGTATACAGGTTAAATAAAGCTATGTATGGACTGAAGCAAGCGCCTAGAGCTTAGAATCTGAAAATTGATTCATTTTTCAAGAAGAAGAGGTTTCAGAAGTGTGAGATGGAATATGGAGTTTATGTACAACACTCTGATAACAATCTGATTCTGGCATGTCTCTATGTTGATGAAATTTTGCTAACAGGTAGCTTCCCAGAAGATATAAAGAAATTCAAAGAAGTTATGATGAATGAGTTCGAGATGACAAATCTAGGAAAAATGAAATATTTCCTAGGGATGGAGATTATGTACTCGAAGAAGGGTATCATTCTGCATCAGTTAAAATATGAACAAGAACTTCTGAAGAGATTTAAACTGCAGAATTGCAAAGTTGCTGTGACACCATCAGAAACCAATCAAAAATTGGATTCTGACTCTGATGGTGATTATGTTGATTCTACAACCTTCAAACAGCTGGTTGGCTCCCTAAGGTATTTATGTAATACTAGACCTGACATTTGTTATATAGTTGGATTAGTCAGCAGATTCATGAGTAATCCCAAGTGGTCTCATTTTCAAGATGCTATCAGAATTCTGAGATATATCAAGGGAACTCTGAGATATGGAGTGTTGTTTCCTTCTGAAAGAAAGACAAAATAATAATTAGTAAGTTATTCTGATTCTGACTGGTGCGGAGACAGAGTGGATAGGAGAAGTACCTCTGGATACTTGTTAAAATTTATGGGAGGTCCCATTTACAAGAGTTCCAAGAAACAGCCTGTTGTGCCTCTGTCAACATGTGAAGCTGAGTATATCGTAGGTGCTGTAGCTGCTTGTCAAACAGTTTGACTTCTGAATCTCTGCATGATCTGAAGGTTGAAGTTGAGGAACCTCTAAAGCTGATGATTGATAATAAGTCTGCAATTGATCTTGCCAAGAATCCAGTGCTACATGGAAGAAGCAATCACATTGAGATGAAGTATCACTTTCTCAGAAGTCAAGTTCAGAAAGGAGTGTTAGAAGTTCTGCACTGTAGCACTCAGAAACAACTTGCAGATCTTCTGACAAAGACAATTAAAACAGATCAATTTCTTCATTTGAGATATGAAATTGGTGTTGTTAATTTCTGATGGAGTATCTAAATTAAGGGATGGTATTGGAAATGTAATTTAGTTAATGTCTACAATTCCCAATGCTTATCTTTATTAGCGCCTTTTGGCATTTTCAATTTTAGTATAAATATGCTACCTAGGCTACCAATATTGTAACTCAATTCATTCCTCTATTTGATATACAAAAGTAGTCCTTTTTGTTATCATTCATTGTTCATTCTTCTTCTCCCTTTTATTACCTTGCACCAACAGAGAGTAGCCAAGATTTTAATGAAGAGACTCAAGATTGACACATAATTTAGCAACTAGTTGTATAGCTTCACTCATATTGTAAGGTGAAATAAGGGTCCATTTAATATTCAAAAAATTTGTTTCAACTTTAGATAATTCAACCTGTAAAATTGATCATGAATATGAGCATCTTGAATTACTTAAACAAACAAAATTGATAATATGGGAAGGACTCAACGCTATTTTAAACATCATCAGTTCTTTCGTATCGTTTGGAAGAAGTCTTTGGTTTAGATTTTGAGGAGGAACTCAAAGAATGAGTCAACCCCGTCGTTTTTTTTACTTATTCATCATGTTTTCGTTTTCGGTACGTAAACTTTTTCTCCATGTACCCACAATACCGTCATTTTTATTGTTTATGTTTCCATTATTGTTGATGATGCTATCTCTTTGTTGTTGTTGTTGTTGTTTATGATGCTATTATTGTTGATGTTATTGTTGTTGTTTATGTATTCGTTTTTGTTGATGTTATTGTTGTTGATGATGTCATTAATGTTGTTTATGTATTTGTTATTGTTTATGCCTTGTTATTGATGATGCTATTGTTGTTGTTGTTGATGCTATTGTTGTTGATGTTATTGTTGTTGTTGTTGATAGATGGACACTACCTATGCCTCTACGTCTTATTCATCTAGTAGCGACGAAGATATGTGTACAAATGAAACCAATACAAACGATACTCAATTTGTAGGCAGAGAATCGAAAAAATAAAGAGATTGCATAATGATGGCTAAATTTAAATAAACAAAGTCCATAAATCAGATGCCAGACTTTCAATCGATTTTAGTGCCTTTTATACGATTCTTGATGGTCCTAATTCTTCCCTCTTTAAGAGTTATGTTGTGTTCCTTAGACGTAGCAAAGTTATCATATTAATAAATGATTGGAAAGATGTAACACATGAGGTGAAAAGATCATATGAAAAGACGTTAAGGTATTAATTTTTGTTTTCATCGATTCAATATTACTTTATATAAACAGTGATACATACTTATTGATATAAATGTGTAGATGAAGTTTGAGTTTAATGATGATTCAAAGTTGGAAAAAAAGTGGATCACTTATGTTGGTACGACTTACAGGAGTTTAAATTCAAGGCTCACGAGTAAGTACATCACAAATCCTAAGCCTAATATTGAGCGCCTGTGGGTGAAATATCCTTATCTAAGCCGGAAGATTTAGAGAAAGTTTGTGAAGTCTCGTAGTACAAAGAATTTCAAGGTTAGTACCAGTTGTATTTTCTGATAATTTTATAGATACAACCATTATCGTTAATATTTATCATATGTTTAAATCACGTTAGAAGTGAAGCGGGAAAGACGAAAATGGCTAAAAATAAATAACCCCATAGATTGTCTCATGGGGGTTATAGAAAACTTGAGAAAAGATTGATTGACGAAAAAAGACAACAAATAGGATATGCGAACATGAGTGGTGATCGGGAACCATCTCCACCATCAGGACATGAGAAGTGGAAGAGGGCGCGACAAAGACCTAATAGAGACTACACTTATGAGGCCTTAATATTAGTCGCTGAGAGAATTGTAAGTACATAGGACTTTTATGCATATGTTAAGTGTTATTTACATTGCTTTGGTAATTAATAATGTATGTATTATCATGTTGTGTAGGATACGTTGGTTACCTGAACCCGTGAAGGTTCCTTTATTACAGAACCACGACATGATATATTAGTAGAAGCCATTAGAATAAAAGAGCACGATGGGCGTGTCCATGGGGTTGAAGATGGCATCGACCAGAGAGTGTATTTTGGTCCATATAGAAAAATCATCGGACAAGCGAAAAATGAAATGTTAGAAGAGTTACAGAGGAAGATTTATAATCAACAGAAATTTTTTCAAGAGAAGTTAGATGAGGAGCAGAAAACTCACATGAGAGATGTGGAACACATTAAAGAGTTATATGCCGTATGTGAGAATATTCTGATAATTTTGTTTTGTGCATGTGAGAATATTGTGTTAATTTTGTTATATGTTCCTATGTTTTTTATGATGTAGAGAATAAATGGTACCGTCCAACCGTATACGAATGAAGATGATGATGAGGATATCGATAACGAGTTGTTGAATCCCTTTGGTGGATCAAATTCTAAAATGTTAAGTTACGTTATGTGCCACGGAGACAACTTGTTTACTTTTTCGCTAGAACATGATCCAGATATGAAGGGGTTAGAGGAACTCATAATCTATCCTAAAGATATACACGATTTGGTTGCTGGACTAACGTGGTTAGTGTTAAGTCTGTGGTTTTATGATTAGAAGAAATTTTGGTAAAACATGTATCTCAACAAGGTGTTGTGACAGATGTCTTAACATGTTAGACATACATCACTGAAGACACATGTTAAGCACGATGTCGTAACATGTTATACCAGAACATCAATACAATATAGGTTTTTCTTCTTAGAAGATTTGTTTTTAAAATATGAGATTCTGAATGGTTTTAGTTCTCATATAGTCACAGACCAAGGAGGGTTATTGTAGGAACATTGATTCTATAACAGAATTGCTTTTGTTTCATAAAAAGGATCTTGGAGACTTCTTAGGACACTTTATATTTTTGTTCCTATTTTTGTGTAGAAGATTTGCAGCTGGAATATTGGATATGCGTGAAGAGTCCAAGCCCATGCTAATAAGAGTCTTTTTATAATGACTTTTTAAACCTAAAAACATTTTGAGAAGCCGCGTGCATGAGATAAGGGTTTAGGGTCTTAGATTGTTCATTGTTTATTTTGATCCACTCTCTTATCACTTTGATATTAGAGTTGGACTGAGTGAACTATATGTCAAGTTATCTTTGTTCATCAGTCATAAGCTTTTAAGCAGAATTGATTGTTTGTCTTTGAAGAGTGTCTTCTATCTTTTATTTATCATTATTAGTTTATCACTGGTTTGTGATTGAAGGGAAGTGAGAGGTGTCTCATATCTTGGAGTGACTTAGATAAAAATTGCATGGGTAGTGATTAGGTGAGAAGTTTGTAAGCTAGTGGTGGTTTAAAGCTTTAAACTAATACTATTATAGTGATTTTCCTTCCTGGCTTGGATGCCCTCGGAGTAGGTGACATTGCACCTAATTGGGTTAACAATTAATTTGTGTTCTTTTCTTTCTGCAACTTATTTTACTTGCATAATTGTTCTAGTTGTTGTAACGGATCTGATATCAGTGTCGTAACACCTGGTTCGACATTTGGTATATGTGTTCTAGAATTTCAATTGGTATCAAAGCATGCACCATGTTATGTTTTGGGTGGGCTCTAGTTAAGATACTTTCGGGGGCCTTGGAAAAGGATGAAGGATTAAATAACATACCACCACTCTTAGATGGCACTAACTATGACTATTGGAAGGCATGTATGATGGCTTTCCTAAAATCTCTGGATAACAAAACTTGGAAAGTTGTTATAAAGGGTTGGGTCCATCCTGTTGTGATGGACAAAGATGGGAAGGATACTTTGAAAACAGAAGAGGACTGGTCTAAAGATGAAGATGAACTGGCTCTTGGAAATTCTAAAGCTTTGAATGCCATATTCAATGGAGTTGACAAAAACATATTTAGGTTAATAAACTCTTGTACTATGGACAAAGATGCTTGGGAAATTCTCAAAACCACTTATGAAGGAACATCTAAAGTGAAGATGTCTAGACTTCAGCTTCTCACCACCAAATTTCAGTATCTGAAGATGAAAGATGAGAGAATTCATGATTTTAACATGAATATTCTTGAAATAGGAAACTCATCTAGTGCCTTGGGGGAAAGAATGTCAGAAGAGAAGCTGGTTAGAAAAATTCTCAAGTATATACCTAAGAGATTTGATATGAATGTGACAACCATAGAAGAAGCCCAAAACATCAACAACATGAGAGTGTATGAACTTTTTGGGCTACCTCAAACATTTGAGTTGGCTAACAAATCTGAAAAGAAAAACAAGAGTATAGATTTTGTTTCAAACAGTGAAGATGAAGAGAGTCAATGTGATCTGGATACTGAGAAAGGAATGTCAAATACCATTGTATTACTTGTGAGGCAATTCAACAAAGTGCTGAAGAGAATAGATGGAAGGGCGAGACCTAATGTCAAGAACATCTCATCTGACATCAGCAATAACGATGGTTTTCAGAGAAAAACCAGAACCGAAGAGAAGTCCGATCAAGATAAAGGTATTTAGTGTTTTCAATGTGAATGTTTTGGGAACATTAGAGAAGAATGTCCTACATATCTCAAGAAACAAAAGAAGGGCTTGTTTGATGATGATTCTGAGGGTGAACCTAATGATGAAACTGCTAAGCATGTCACAGCCTTCACTGGTAGGTATGAACCTAATGGAGATTTCTTTGATGAGGATCTCACTTATGAAGAATTTATTGCTTCCTACAAAGAGCTTTGTGCCAGAAGTGAATATGTGTTCAAAATAGGAGAAAATCAGAAGATAATCATAGCTCCACTACAGGCTAAAAAAGAGAAATTGTCATCTACTGTCTCTAGTCTTAAAAATTAGGTAACTTTATTGACCTCCAAACTTGAAAACATGACCAAATCCATAAGAATTTTAAATAATGGTTCTAATGTGTTAAATTCAAGTTGGGTAAGGAGATAGAACACTTACTGGTATAAGGCTTGATTATCAATCTTTAAATAATCAAAGAAAAACCCCTATGACAAAATTCATTCATGCTGAAGTGAAGATGAGCTCGTAATGTCTGACCAAATGTTACAACATCCTGCCAGACTTCAGAAAACTCAGACCAGAGCCAATTTCAGCCTTGGAAATGTCATTGTTATGGTAAATATGGTCACATAAAACCATTTGATATATATTGTATGGTTATACTAAACATCCAAAATATTCTAAGGTTAATCATGTGATGCTTAAAACTAGAAAGGAATGGAAACCTAAGGCTGTTAATACTTGTCTTATAGACTATACTTCTTTTAGAGCTTCATCTAGAGAAGACTGGTAATTTGACAGTGGATGCTCTAGACATATGACAAGGGTCAAGAAGTATTTAGTGGACATTAAGTCTTATTCCACTAGTTTTGTTACTTTTGGTGATGGAGCTAAAGGTGAAATTAAAGGGATGTGAAGGTTAAACTGTACTGGACTTCCTAGTCTGGATGATGTGCTTCTTATGAAATAACTAACTGCCAATCTTATGAGTATCAGTTAGTTATGTAATCAAGGTCTAAATGTGAACTTCACCATGTCCGAATTTTTGGTTACAAGTGAGAAGAATAATGTGATTATGAGGGGAGTTAGCACTAAAGACAATTGGTATTTATGGATACCACTAGAAACTTATAATTAATCCACATGTTTAATGTCCAAGTAAGATGAAGTCAAGATGTTGCACCAGAAGCTTGGACATTATAATCCAAAAGAAGGAAGAAGATTATGTCAGAAGAAGCTTATAAGGCCTTTAACTCCATAACCAAAGTCATGAAAGAATCCATTAATGTTGTGGTTAATGATTCAATCATTGAGAAAATGACTAATGTAGAAGAAGATGTTGGAGCATCATTTCAGCAAACTGACGCTCTAGAAGATGAGGCTGACAATTAGTCTGTTTCTATAGAGACTCCTGAAAAATATCAAAAGGTTATGTCTGATAAAAACTCCCAAGGGGTTATATCAGAATAGTAATCTACTAGTGATGAGAAAGATGATTCTGATGATGAAAGCATGTATGTTGAAAGCGAGATAAAGATATGTCTGACAAAGAAGACAAAGAGGACAATGTTGATGTGAAGAAGTATCAGTCTACTGATAATGTGAATGTTAATAATCCAGATTATGATGATGAGCCTATAAGAAAGACATTGGGTCCTGATATTGCCAAAAGGATAAAGAAAAGGAAATGGAATGATGTTATGCCTTCTAAGACTTCCAAGAAAGGTCATGTTGTTAGATATTCTAAGAGTTGGAGCAATGTTGGGACTCCTACTGCCAAGAAAAGGTCCCTAGAGAGGAAGGATATGTCCTTTAGTGACTATGAGTATGATGTCGAAGAAGATGTTCTAGACATATTGCCCTCAGTCAAGAAGAAAGCTACTAATATTAATGAAATTGTCATTGACAACATTTCCTTTCACTTTGTGGAAAATGTTGAAAAATGGAAATACTTGTACCAAAGAAATTAGCTTTGGATAGTGAGCTTAATAAAGATTCTCTTGAATGTAAGGAGTATATAAAAGGTGTGTGATAGAGGAAAGTGATGAGGATTTTTCATCTAAAGTGACTAAATGGTTTGGGTAAATTTATTTACATTGTAGGAACCAAATTACTTGTTTAATTTTGGGTTATATGTGTTTGAGAAAACCCTAAAGCATGCTAGTTCTTTTGTTGTGAAGATATCTATTGCATTCCCCTCTCTGATTTGTGGTGTAATTATCAGTCAACACCTTATTTTCTTTATATGTTCTGATGTTGCAAGAAAGAGGGAATTGAAGGTGTGAGAAACACAAGAAATATGGTTTAAATTAGGTTTCACCAAATAAAATTTTTTCGTTGGTGACAAAATAAGTAGGCTTAGAACATAAAACAGTAAATGAACACAATGATTTTTATCTTGGTTCACTGTTAACTAAGGTACTCCAGTCCACCCTCGCAAGAATGATTTCTCCTTCAACAAGGACTTAATCTACTATAACTAAACTGATTACAGAATAACCCACAACAAGTCTGATCAACCTTATTGGCACCCCCAATAAGTTCGTCGATCCTTATAGTAAATCCACTCAATCCGAAACAGAAGTCTTCTTGAGCTCAGGCCTTCACTCATTCTCTCAAGGTATCATTCAACAACAATTGATTACTTTCAGTGTATTATAGATTTGCTTCTGGTAAGCAAGTTACACATACTTTTCGGTACAATGAAGAACACCTAAGTGTTCTACTACAAGATACGAGCAACAAATCCTTTCTTATTTACAAAACTGTACATAGATGATTTCTCTACAGAGTTTGCGCAACACTTTGGTGTAGTTTTGTTGATCTTGATTTGAACCGATAGATTTGTCGTTGTAATGTAGTTTGTTACTTCTCTTCAGCTTCTAAGTATTCCTTTTATAGCTTGTAAAAGAGATCTGTTGAAAGGGTAGAAAGGTAAATTGAAAATCTAGTTGTTGGTTCTAAACATTTATAATAAGAGTAGTCACTGTCAAGTATAAAAAAACTGTCCTTGTGCCACTCTAGAAGAGTAGAGGTCACAGTCACTTTATGTACTTTTTGTACACTATCACACGTTAATCATTTTGAACTTTTCTTCTTGATCTACAGAGGCTTTATTTATTAAAATGTTGAGCGTTGAAGCTTGTTGTAGAAGAATCTTTATTAAGCATTGGAACCTAAGTCTTGGAGTCTTCAGGACTTATCACATAGAACCTTGTCTTCAGAGTCTTTAGCACTTGGTTGTAAGAACTTCCTTTTCTTCAGATCATCAAAACTTGTTCAGCAGAACGCTGTCTTTATAATCTTTGGAACTTGTAACACATAAGTAAAGCTTTAGAAGGCCTCCAAATATAAACCACAAAGCCACGATCAAAACTTCTTGTACTAACATTCCTAAGACACATTACAGAACATCAGTTCAGAACCTTGATTTTATCGAGATATGTAACCACATGTTTTCTTCCAGAGTGTATGTTCAGAACCTAATGACATCACATGCCTTGTATCAGAGTCAGAATATTATAATAGTATATACACACTAAACGAAAACATTAGTGTATACAGTTATTCTCTAATATAACATGTGAAGTTATCATCAAAATCTCAAGGCCAAATGTAGGAAACACTTGTTCTTACAATCCCCCCCCCCTTTTGATGATGACAAACCATGCATTTGATAGAATAATTTATAGAGGGTAATCATCATAACTGACAAATTCAGATTTAAACTCATAGCTCCCCCTAAATCTGTTAAACCCAAAATTCTATTTAATCTTGTTCAGAGTCTCTCCCTGAGCACAAGACTCAATATATAAATTTTGAGCATCAGAACATAATAATAGAGAAGTAACACTTCCCTACAACAACTCATCAGAGTCTGGCTAGAACACATTGTATTCATCTAAAAACATGGTTTCTTCATCACTTAATGAAGAATCAAAACTTGATTTGAGCCTGATTGAATAATGTCATGCATTATGTATCAACACTTTTGTACCATGATTCTGATATCACAACCAAAACACCATGCTTCTAAAGCATCAACGTTTGATCTGATATTCTCCACTATATCAGACAATTCACAACTTTTGAATAGAGTATACATTGCTGAAGCACATGTATCAAAGCATAGATTCTGAGTGGAATCTATGTATGAGAGTATGCATTATAATGTTGACTTGTCTTCCTTTCAGGAGAGCACAACTTCTGAGCTTTGAGTCTGAATTTCATATTTTCAGAAAGTTAACAACTTTCGAATACTATGATATCAAGCAATATTACCTTACTTTTAGTAAGTTTATAACTTTTGAATTGTGTTTGGTATATCTATTTGAATATTCATATATTCACAAGATTTACAACATCTCATATATAAAATCAGAGCTTCCTTTATCCATGCATCCGGATCATCTTCTTCAGCCAGTCTGGATTTCATACTTTTAGAAAGTTAACAACTTTCAAACACTATGATATCAAGCAAGATTACCTTACTTTCAGTAAGTTTATAACTTATGAATTATGTTTGGCACATCTGTTTGAATAATCATATATTCACAAAGTGTACAAGTTCTTAGATATGAGATCATAGTTTATAGCATCCATAAGGTTTTCAACCTTTGCATTAGGATCTTCATCTTCAATCTGTCTTAGAATAAACTCAATGAACTTGTTTAGAGTTCCTGGATAGAAAACATAAAACAAATAGTTAGTAGCAACATCATTATATATGTTTGAGTTTCATACTCAGAGAGTAAACAGTATCAAAATCTTTTTACTTTCTCCTCCTTTGTCAGAAATCAAAAAGGTAATAAAAGGACAGAGAAGAGAAATTGATAGAATATTGAGATATTATAACTGAATCACTTAATGCTTATTAATTTTATCTTTGTAAATAAAGCATGAGTTACCGAAATATTTAAAGTATCACAGAGAAAATATGTAAGCAAACTCTTGAGAGATAAATATGCAACAGAATATTTCATGCTGATACTTTTTCTTTAACAAAAGATGACTTAGAGATAGGTTGATAACAACAATGTTTTGACAAATAAGACATATCCTAAAGAAGACATATTTAATTAGACTACTAGGACACTATCTTATACTTCAAACACTTCTCAACTCTCATCAAACAAAGCATTTTCTCTTGTGAACTAAGCCTTTCAAACAATCTTGATTACTTCAGCTAATTCAAGCAGTTCAGATAGGACACACGCATAATGAATGAAAGATTTTTTAGAGTTTCTGGAGTACGTGATTGACTCTTTTAGATGATTGAAAATGATAGCTGAAAGATTGTCTGGGACATTGTTGAGAAGGAATAAGAGAAGGCATTTATGCCTTGGAAACACATCATCCAGATCTTCTCTTCTATGATGAAGGTTTGTTAGTAGGACCTGAAACCAGATTCTAGCAAGAGGTTTCAGGTTGTCTGGATTGTTGGGTTCATACCCATGGTAAGTATCATGAATGGTTGGGAAAATATCGACATCCATGCAATCAAAACTGCTATGATCAAAGGATTTAGATTAAGGAGTACACCGAATTGCTTCAGCGATGGAGGAGCAAGTGATAATAAAAGGAATACCATAGATACTTGGTTTGATTTAGTTGCCATCACTGCTAACAGATGCATAGATCTAGAAGTTCTTCAAAATATTAGAGTATATGAGACCTCGTAGCATATCAACATACCCTGTTCAACCCTAACTTTTCATACACATGTTGATGAGACCATCATCATACATGCTATTAGGCCGTTTCTCCTAAATTACCTCTAGAAGGTTTTCATCAACATGAAACGTTTGAATGGCCATAGGATACAAGAATTTCTAGATAGGACTGAATGAGGAGGGGGTGAAGCGAGAACAATGATTGAAACTTGAGGAGAGACTACATATGTTGGGAGACATAAATAGATACGATTTTGTTTCACAGATAATACAATTAAGTTACTACAGAGTAATCAATATTTGAGACTCCCAAGACAATTAATGTCTGATGAGAAATAATTAAACAACTTCACAAACTTCCAAAATGAAAGGTTATCAAAGGATAGGTCATGACAATATTTTGGGTAGGTCGTGCATGAGAAATATTTTTAATTTGATAACCAAATATTATCTTGTCATTTCAGTCAGGTGTAAAACAAGAAATATGTATCATATATTCCTAAGAAAGTTAATTGCTTCAGGATTTCTTGTATACATCCTTTTTAATTTAAACATGTCCTGTAAAGATAGCTTCTAACTAGTATAAATATCTATAAGTACTTTGTTGGAAGGTGTATAAATACTGACATGATGTAACTTGATTATAGTGAGGTCACCTTTGTCACCCACTCTTTGTTTTGGAGTCTGATCAACAGAGGCTCTTGATTGAACATCTTCTGAACATCTTTATTCTTACTCTTCAACATCAAATCCATTACTTTTAGATTGTAATCTCCATACCTGCAAGTTTATCAGCTAGCTTTGAATTTTCAGAGTCAAGCTTATCATTAAATCTAACATGTATTAATTCCCAGAAAATATGTTTCAGTGTTATATATTATGTAGACTTTTGAGCTTTCAGAACATCATAACATGATACCACTTTGAGCATTAGAATCAAACAACTTCGGATTTTCTTTAGAAATCCGGATAAAACAAGAGCATCCACTTGATGAGAATAGGAAATATTAGTTTCTTGTTTTTACATAATACTTAGAAAGTCATTTCAGGAATAGGTCATATGAAGACATTGTTCTGAAAAAAAACATGTCGTGCTTATATCCTTTGCCCAGAAGTGCTTTGCTATATTGGAATGACAAGGTTTGAGTTTTTATCTCAAATAACACTTGAGTACAGAAGGTGATGAATACACAATGTGACACATCCTTGTGTTAGAGATACTTCACTTAAGTCCACTTGCTAAAGTTATTTAAAATAACCAATCCTTACTTCTTTTCATTTATTGTTATAGTTTTCACTTAATCCAAACAAATCAATGTACATAAGTTTCAATTGCTTGGAGAAAGAAACAACATTCTTTTCTTTGAAATAAGTTTTTGAAAACTTTGTTCTTATGACATGCTTCACAGAAATCATTTGAAGTAAACTTCAGTTAAGAAAGGCCTTTAATAAATTCAAGATTGTTCAGTTGAGAAAAATTTCTCATGCAGTCATAACTTAAACATCTGAGCCATGACCAGTGCTTCTCATTGACATTCATGAGACAAACTATTTTTGGTTTTATAAGGTCAGAGAGCCTAATCTCATAAGTGTTATTTCTCTTCCTTTCACTGAAAAGGATATAGCCATCCTAATAGCTACTATTCTGGAGCCTGTGATTCCTTTTGATCACCTCTGAAACCCATGATAATTTTAGGCTTAAGTTCCATACTTTGGAACATATGCCTTTTTCCCATCATGTGTTACAAGTAGCCAGAGTCCATATACCAATATAAGTGTTTTAATTTCCTTGATAAGGATGTTTGCAACATAGATTATCTTATCCTTTGGTACCCATAATCTCTTGGGTCCTTTCTTTTTAGATCTACCAGAGTTGTGAACAAATTTGGTTTCAGCAAAAGAATAATCATATTCGCAAGAGTTAAAACTAATTGGTTTAGCCAATTGATTTTGATCGGATTCAGAATCATATTTCTTTTCATATTTTCCATCTTCTTTTGGCACCAACCCAATAGGTATAAAATGATAGTATAAGGTAATTGGTATGTTTTCCTTAATAGATTTAGATTTTTCATAAGGATTATCACCAATACCATTCACTTAATTTCTTCCTACACCATAGATCATGAAAGCTAGCTCATTTCTCCTTATGCTCTTAGCTAGAAATTTCTGAAGGCTTTTTCATATTTCTTAATGACACCATCAATAATTTCAGTGGCTTCTGGAAGAGTTCTCGTGCCTTTAAGGGAAGAGTTTTCATCTTTCAATAAAAAATTTTTATCTTTTAAAATAAAAATTTCTTCCTTCAGCTTACTGATTTCAACAGATACAGATTCATGGGTCTTTTTGAGATCATTGAATTGAATCCTGAGTAACTCATGTTTTTCCAGAATTTCAACTAAGGAGATTGTTAATTCAGAATGAGTAAAGTCATAAAATACCTCTTTGCATAATACTTCTTTAGTTTTTGAATCAAATTCATCTTTTGAGGGGAATAGTTCACTACATGCTCCAATATAAGAAGTCAGTGCCATGTTAGCAAGTTCTTCGTCTAAGTCGCTGTTAGAGGAGTCTGAATCACCCCATGTTGACATTAGCCATTTCTTCTTGACTTTTAGAGCTTTCTTCCTTGGTATATCCTTCTGAAGCTGAGGACAATCATTCTTGTATTTTCCTGGATCATTGCATTCATAATAAATGACTTCATTGCCACTGGACTTCTTTCTTAAGCCTTGGAACCTCAGTCTTGGAGTCTCCAAAACTTGTCACATGGAACCTTTATTCAGAGTCTTCAACACTTGGTTGTAAGAACTTCATTTTCTTCATATCATCAAAACATTTCAGCAGAACCTTGTCTTCATAATCTTTGGAACTTGTAACACATAAGTAAAGCTTTAGAAGGCCTCCAAAGCTAAACCACAAAGTCACGATCAGAACTTCAAGTACTAACGTTCCTAAGACGCATTTCAGAAGATCAGTTCAGAACCTTGACTTTACCGAAAAATGTAACCACATGTTTTCTTCCAGAGTGTATGTTCAGAACCTAATGACATTACATGCCTTGTACCAGAGTCGCAAAATTATAGCATCAGATACACACTAGACGAAACCATTAGTGTATACAGTTGTTCTCTACTATAACATGTGACTTTATCATCAAAATCTCAAGGCTCGATATAGGAAACACTCCTTGTTCTTAAAACTCCCCTATTTTTGATGATGATAAAACCATGCATTTTGATAGAAAAATTTATACAGGGTAATCACCATAAGTGACAAATTCAGAGTTAAGCTCGCAGCTCCCCCTGAATCTGTTAAACCCAAAATTCTATTTAAGCTTGTTCAGAGTCTCCCCCTGAGCCCAAGACTCACAGTATAAATTTTGAGTATCAGAACATAAGAATAGAGAAGTAACACTTCCCTACAACAAATCATCAGAGTCTAACTATAACACCTTATCTTCAACTTAGAACCTGGTTTCTATCAGCCCTTGATGAAGAATCAAAACTTGATTTGAGCTTGATTGAATAAAGCCATGTATTATGTATCAACGCTTCTGTACCATAATTCTGATATCACAACCAAAACAATATGCTTCTCAAGCATCAATGTTTGATATGATATTCTCTACTATATCAGACATTCATACAGTTCACAACTTCTGAATAGAGCATACGTTGCTGAAGCACATGTATCAGAGCATAGATTCTGAGTGGCATCTCTATATGAGAGTATGCATCAGAATGTTGACTTGTTTTCCTTTTAGGAGAGCACAACTTCTGAGCTTTGAGTCTGAATTTCATATTTTCATAAATTTATCAATTTCTGAATAATATGATATCAAGCAAGATTACCTTACTTTAAGTAAGTTTATAACTTCTATTTCGTTTGGTATATCTATTTAAATATTCATATATTCACAAGATGTACAACATTTTAGATATAAAATCAGATATGGCTTTATCCATGCATCAGGATCATCTTCTTCACTAGTATAGATTTCATACTTTCAGAAAGTTAACAACTTCTGAACACTATGATATCAAGCAAGACTACCTTACTTTCAATAAGTTTATAACTTTTGAATTGTGTTTGGTACATCTGTTTGTATATTCATATATTCACCAAGTACACAACTTCTTAGATATCAGATCAGAGTTGATAACATCCATAAGGTTTTCAACCTTTGCATTAGGATCTTCATCTTCAACCCCTCTTAGAATAAACTCAGTGAATTTGTTTAAAGTTCCTGGATAGAAAACATCAAACAAACAGTTAGTAGCAACATCATTATATATGTTTGAGTTTTATGCTCTGAGAGTAAACATTATCAAAATCTTTTTACTTTCTCCCCCTTTCTCAGAAATCCAAAAGGTAATAGGATAGGGAAGAGAAATTGATAGAATATTGAGAGATTATAACAGAATCACTTAATGCTTATTAATTTTATCTTTGCCAATAAAGCATGAATTATCAAAATATATAAAGTATCACAGTGAAAATATGTAAACAATTTTTTTTAATAGAATATACAAATTGATTAATACATTTATAATTTAGTGTCAGAACATGATTAGTACTATGTATTTTATTGATTAATGAATTAGTGAAAGTGATTAATGAATTATAAGTAAAATAAGTGGTTAATGACGTATATTTTTATAGTTAATACAATTATATCTTATATTTGTGTTATAAAATAAATTTTAAAAATAAATATTTTTTTAAAAATTATATTTATTTTAATAAAAAACACTGTTTACCATATAAATATGATAAATAATATATATAATGTATGTATTTGATATAGAAAATGGTGTCAACATAGCATAGTATGGCTGAAAGATAAATAAGGCCCTCATATCACTTCACTTTGAATAATACTAAATAGAGTAATACTAAACTAATCAACACCTTAGGGCATATGTTAAAAAAAATTAAATTTAAAAACTTTGTCTTGAATAAAATAAATAATAAAATTAATTATATATTTATAAATTTTTTTGAATAAGCAATTTATTGGATCACTAAGAAACGGTTACAAGCAGTAAATCAAAACAGAATCCAACAAAAGGAACTAGTCTTATTTCCTGAAGCAGAGTAAAGGCATATTGTTCTAAACAGAGAAAATACAAGAAACAAATGGCTTACAATCTATACACATCCACTTCCAAGAAACAAAAACAATAGTCGAAAAGTACTCTTCGAAACTAAATATCTTATCTTTAAACATAATCGCGTTGCATATAAGCCAAACATGTCAAACCGTTGTCATCCAAATCAACCCTATAACAGTTCTATCTTCTTTTTTCATAATTTTATCTTGATGGTAGAAAAAAATCTCAACTCGACAAAAGAGAAAGCAACGACAAATCTCCAATCCAAATCCAAACCTTCTCTCAAATCCTTCTGTTAATGACGCAATATTCGAACATATAAGACTTAGATTCCTCCTCTCTAACATTGCGCATCATTTATCGTTATCAATCACCACTATCCCTCTTATAATTAATTTAATATATAATTTTCAAAATATAATTTTTTATTTATTTCTTAACATGTGTTTCAAGAGTATATGTTAACATATTTGCTTTTACAATAATTTTTATTAACAAACAAAATAAGAAATTTTTTGTTATTTTAGAATTTAATTGGATGCGTACCTAACGATATTTTATAAGTAAAATCCAATCAAATTTTTATTTAATTTTAAGATAAATTTAGATATAAAACAATGTGATGTTGTTTTTTTAAGAAGAAGGAAGATTGAGAGTAGCCAAGATTTTAATGAAGAGAGTCAAGATTGACACATAATTTAGCAACTAGTTGTATAGCTTCAGTCCTATTGCAAAGTGAAATACGGGCCCATTTAATATTCAAAATTTCTGTTTCAACTTTAGATAATTCAACCTGTAAAATTGATCATGAATATGAGCATGTTGAATTACTTAAACAAACAAAATTGATAATATAGGAAGGACTCAACGCTATTTTAAACATCATCAGTTCTTTCGTATCGTCTGGAAGGAGTCTTTGATTTAGTTTTTTAGGAGGAACTCAAAGAAGGAGTCAACCCCATCATTTTTTTTACTTATGCATCATGTTTTCGTTTCCGATACGTAAACGTTTTCTCCATGTACCTACAATACCGTCATTTTTTATTGTTTATGTTTCCATTATTGTTAATGATGCTATCTTGTTGTTGTTGTTGATGATGCTATTATTGTTGATGTTATTGTTATTGTTTATGTATTCGTTGTTGTTGATGTCATTGTTGTTGATGATGTCATTGATGTTGTTTATGTATTTATTGTTGTTTATGTCTTGTTATTGATGATGTTATTATTGTTGTTGTTGATGCTATTGTTGTTGATGTTGTTGATGTTATTGTTGTTGTTGTTGATAGATGGCCACTACCTATGTCTCTGCGTTTTCTTCATCTGGTAGCAACGAAGATATGTGTATAAATGAAACCAATACAAACGATACTCAATCTGTAGACAGAGAATCGAAAAAATAAAGAGATTGCATAATGATGGCTAAATTTTTAAAAAAAAGTCCATAAGTCAGGTGCCAGACTTTCAATCGATTTTAGTGCCTTTTATACGATTCTTGATGGTCCTAATTCTTCCCTCTTTAAGAGTTATGTTGTGTTCTTTAGACGTAGCAAAGTTAGCATATTAATAAATGATTGGAAAGATGTAACACATGAGGTGAGAAGATCATATGAAAAGACGTTAAGGTATTAATTTTTATTTTCATCGATTCAATATTACTTTATATAAACAGTAATACATACTTATTGATATGAATGTGTAGATGAAGTTTGAGTTTAGTGATGATTCAAAGTTGAAAAAAAAGTGGATCACTTATGTTGGTACGACTTGGAGGAGTTTAAATTCACGGCTCACGAGTAAATACATCACAAATCCTAAGCCTAATATTGAGCGCCTGTGGGTGAAATATCCTTATCTAAGCCGGAAGATTTAGAGAAAGTTTGTGAAGTCTCGTAGTACAAAGAATTTCAAGGTTAGTACCAATTGTATTTTTTGATAATTTTATAGATACAACCATTATTGTTAATATTTCTCATATGTTTAAATCACGTTAGAAGTGAAGCGGGAAAGACGAAAATAGCTAAAAATAAATAACCCTATAGATTGTCTCGTGGGGGTTATAGAAAACTTGAGAAAAGATTGATTGACAAAAAAAGACAAAAAATAGGATATGCGAACATGAGTGGTGATCGGGAACCATCTCCACCATCAGGACATGAGAAGTGGAAGTGGTCGCGATAAAGACCTAATAGAGACTACACTTCTGAGGCCTCAATATTAGTCGCTGAGAGAATTGTAAGTACATGGGACTTTTATGCATATGTTAAGTGTTATTTACATTACTTTGGTAATTAATAATGTATGTCTTATCATGTTGTGTAGGATACGTTGGTTACCTAAAACCATGAAGGTTCCTTTATTATTGAACCATAATATGATATATCAGTAGAAGCCATTAGAATAAAAGAGCACAGTGGGCGTGTCCATGGTGTTGAAGATGGCATCAGCCAGAGAGTGTATTTTGGTCTATATAGAAAAATCATCGGACAAGCGAAAAATGAAACGTTAGAAGACTTACAGAGGAATATTTATAATCAACAGAAAGAGTTTCAAGAGAAGTTATACGAGGAGAGGAAAACTCACATGAGAGATGTGGAACACATTAAAGAGTTATATGCGGTATGTGAGAATATTGTGATAATTTTGTTTTGTGCATGTGAGCATATTGTGTTAATTTTGTTATATGTTTCTATGTTTTTTATGATGTAGAGAATAAATGGTACCGTCCAACCGTATATAAATGAAGATGATGATAATGATGATCAATTGCTTTCTAGAAATGTTGTATGTGGAGCAAGCACAAAAGGGGTTGTTCAGCCATCCCCACAGGTCACGATATCGATAACGAGTTGTTGAATCCCTCTGATGGATCATATTCCAAAATGTTAAGTTACGTTATGTGCCACGAAGACAACTTGTTTACTTTTTCGCTAGAACATGATCCAGATATGAAGGGGTTAGAGGAACTCATAATCTATCCTAAAGATATACACGATTCGGTTGTTGGACAAACGTGGTTGGTGTTAAGTTTGTGGTTTTATGATTGGAAGAAATTTTGGTAAAACATGTATCGCAGCAAGGTGTTGTGACAAATGTCTTAACATGTTAGACATACATCACTGAACACAAATGTTAAGCACGATGTCGTAAAATGTTATACCAGAACATCAATGCAATTTAGGTTTTTCTTCTTGGAAGATTTGTTTTTAAAATATGAGATTATGAATGGTTTTAGTTCTCATATAGTCATAGACCAAGGAGGGTTATTTTAGGAACATTAATTCTATAATAGAATTGCTTTTGTTTCATGAAAAGGATCTTGGAGACTTTTTAGGAAACTTTATATTTTTGTTCCTATTTTTGTGTAGAAGATTTGCAGCTGGAATATTGGATATATGTAACACACCGTTTTTTATTAAATGTTAATTCGGTTATTTGAAATAAAAATATTCATAATGATAAAATACTATTTTGAGTAATATTAATTTGGTGTGTAGTAATATTTGACTTTGTTTGATTAATTGGCATGATTAGGTTTATATAGAATAAATATTATTTAATATAATATTGTTTAATAGGGTTATATATTATAATTTGAATTAAATAATTGTTGGGGCCAAATTACAATTTTAGAAAGATAGAGGGAGGAAAGTTAGTAGTAGAAGGGGAGTTTTATAAAATAGAAAAGGAGAGTTAGTAAGAGAAGAAAGAAAAGAGGAGAAAGAAGAAAGAAAAGAGGAGAAGAGGAGAAAGAGAGCTAGGCTTGGAGTTGCAACATCTCCATCATCTTGTTTCAAGAAAACCCACACCAAGGTAAGGGGTTTGATTCTCCATCTCATATTGTTAGGTTTTGTATGATACATTTTGGATTTAGGGGTAAAATTGATAGTTGATTTTTAGGGTTTTGTTGGTTGATTGTTAGAATGGTTTAGAAAAGTTGGATTAGGAGTATGGTTTGTGGGTGTATTAAGTGCTAGCTTGTGGAAATTAAGAGTATTAAAATGGGAAAGAAAACCATGGTAGTTGAATGAGAAAAACTCAAAAGAGTGGAGTTTTCACGCAGGCCTCACAACACGGGCCGTGTTGCAGCACACGGGTGCCCGTGTTGCTGCTCTGACTTGGCTTTTCCCAAAAATCGTTTCGGCTATAACTTTTGAACCGTAACTCCGATTTAGGCGCCGTTTGATGCGTTGGAAAGCTAGTGAAATTTTCTATATGATTATGAGGAATTAGGTAGCTTTAAGATCTTATTTTAATAAGTGATTATTGGAGAAAGTGTTTATGTTTATAGGTGAATTTAATTGTTATGTATTTTAGTGAAGTGTTTGGTGATGTTTGGTGTACTAAATGAATGATCTTGTGAGTTATACATCAAATGCAAAATGCATTATGTTTTGATATGGTTTGAATGATTGGGTATGACAACATGTATGCTTATGTTTAATATGCATGTTTGTATGAAAATGATGATGCTACATGATGATATGGGAGGCTTGTGATGAATTGTTCATGACTAAATGATTTTTGTTGATAATGATGATATATGTCCTTGTACATGATGATGTGATGATCATATTGATATTGTCGATATATGCTTCCGATTTGTGAAGGCATGACTTAATCCCGAATCTAACCGTTCGAGTTACATTCCGGTGACTCGATCGCGATGAGAACATTGAGAATAATGCCGGTTCATTGATAATGACTTTATGTTGAAATATACTTTCCGATTTGGAATTGTTGATAGTTGATGGTTTATGTTTTGGTTGAGTAAGTAATCTCGTTTGTATACATTTTACTTGACATTGAGATTGATAAATTATATGTATGCATGCATGTACAATAGTTGATGTTCCATTGGTTGGATTTGATGGCATGTGTATGTTAAGATTGTTGTGAGTCTTAATTGCATGCATCGGTTATATTGTACATTGCATGGCATGGTGGTCTTGAAACAGAGACGGTGGAACTTTGGGTCCACAATATCTAGACGGTGACCCTATTGTGGGAAAAGACGTAGTGACCTTGATCCGGAAGGGAAACATAGGTGGTGGAACATTGGGTCCACAATATCTAGACGGTGACCCTATTGTGGGAAAAGACGTAGTGACCTTAATCCGGAAGGGAAACATAGGTGGTGGAACATTGGGTCCACAATATCTAGACGGTGACCCTATTGTGGGAAAAGACGTAGTGACCTTAATCCGGAAGGGAAACATAGGTGGTGGAACATTGGGTCCACAATATCTAGACGGTGACCCTATTGTGGGAAAAGACGTAGTGACCTTGATCCGGAATGGAAACATAGGTGGTGGAACCTTGGGTCCATGAGTCGGTACCGCATTTGCATACGTTGAGTCGTGTTGTGAGTCACATGTATAATTGTGCATGATATGTATGTGTGTTGATGTGTTTGATTATGTGCCAATATTGTTGTTGTTTGAATTATGGTTATGTGCCAAGGATGTGAGTATTCGGATAATCGGTTTACATGGTTAATGTGTTGGAAATGGACTCCTTGAGTAAGGATGCTACAGGTGATAAAATGAACATGATCATTATGTATTGCTTTAATTATTGCCATTTCATTTACTTAAAATTATATGTTATATGATTATTGGAATTCTTACCCTTTTGTTGGCCAATGCTTTTGATGGCATTGTGCAGGTACCGAGGACGGTAGCGCGAGGCGCTAGCTAACGGATGCATTGGATTGCAATCTGTTTTATTTGATTAGAGTCGAGTCGATGCTCTGGTAGTAACACAGGGGGGGAAATTTATTAGTGTCGAACTCGATTATTTTGTATTTGGATTATGATGTATATAATCCTTATTCGTGTATATGATGGCTTGTATATGTGAGACTTGATAACATATGCTTATGTGAATTATGATGGCTTGATGCCTTGAATTATGTTTTGATTCCTCCATAAATGGAGATGATGTGAAATTATGAAACTCCGTTGCGTTTGCACGAGAGAATGAAGTAACTATTTATAGTATGTTTGTTTTGTGTTGGAATGCTTATACTTTCAAACATACCCTGTCTGTTTTTCCTTAAAAACTTTGGAATGTGATGTGTGTTGTGGCATCCCTTCCGTGCAATTTTATTTCTCTGATTTTAATCTTTACCTTTAATTTGGGTATTTAGAAGGGGTGTTACAATAGTGGTATCAGAGCAGGTCGGTCTATCAGCCAGGTTGTTTATGTGTTTAATCCCTTTTAGTACGCGACACGTGTGTGAAACACTGTCGGTACTTATTTGTTTCCTTTTCATTGTCTGCAGAGGTACGTGTGAAATAAGTGGGGTAGAAGTTTCTTCTCTGGAGTTTTGTGCAAGAGGTTGGTTCAGTATACCGCCGATTGTGGGATGTAAGTATTGCCGAGCAGTTGATGCTTCAAGCATGGTTATGTTTAAATACCTTGAGGGGTAAGATTAAAGATGATGTGTGGTTTGGTAACAATGGTTAATGCCACCTCATGATTGTCGACTGTCCATTGACAAATTGAGGGACTGATCATCCTTAATCTCTTGTTGATAGTAGTCGGGAATTGTGTTGTTTGGGATAGACTTATCTTGCCAACTTATTAGAGTGTGAAGCAGATGAGTTGGCACAAGGCAATGCATGGTTACTTGAGTTGTGGGCGAATTTGGATTTTGGTGAGAAATAAGATTTTTGGCAAGCGAGCTTCTTGTTGTGATTCTTCCGAAACCTTTTGTGGAAATGTGAGTGAATTACCGCTGTAGTGCGAGGTGAAGTTTTGATGGATTTAGTTTCTGGAACTAGTTGGGATTTGAAGTATCCTTAAGGGATGTTTGTTTCTGAATTAGAGTTGGAGAGTCAACTTGAATATTGGTTTTAGTAGAGTTTATTTGTTCGAGTGGTTCGCCGTGGAGTGCGCCGATTGTGTTGTTCGAGAAGAGCAAAGGTTACCTAAGTTGGTGTGTCGTTGGTAGTCAAGGAATGAAGCGGATATTGAGGACGAGTGTCTGCTTCAGAGGATTGATATTTAAGTGAAGCAGTTATTTGGAGTTTATGTGTTTAGTGAGATCGTTTTGAAGTCTGGCTGCCTATGGGTTAGTGTGAGGGTTGAAGATGTTCAGGTAATGCTTTTCAAGATAGTGTATGGTCCGGGCGAGTATAAGCTGATGTCATTAGTGTGACTAATGCGTCAGGTAAGATTTTGAAATGTTCCAATAGTACTCTCATGAGTAGCTGAAGAGTTGTTTCGTGTTCATGGATATTATTTGGTTTACATCAAGTTAAGGGATTGTGGCAAGCATCCGAGTGTGGCGTTAACAGTAGTGGAGTTAGATTGGTGCATGTTGAGTCCTCTAAAGAAGGAGTTTTGGAACTGTTGGACGTGAGTGTCTTAAGTAAGCAACTTAGACGGCAATATTTTAGACAGTTCCGCGAAGATCTATTTTGTGTCTTGTCGAAGACTTTAAGGGGATAATTCATAGTTTAGAAGTTCTTTTGTTTTGGATGGCTAACTTTGTGAGTTCGATGGAAGATATTTTTATGAGTTGGTATTGATCGTGAGTATCTTGACCCGAAATGGTTGAGTCACTAATTGGACTTCGCCATGGGAAGCGAATTTGTTTTGACCGGTGAAAAGTTTAGCGAATGCCTTGATTTTGGTTTTGTTTTGTACTGAAGAACCTGGTGCGACGTGTTGTGATATTTTGTTTTGGACGTAAGATGTATTTCGACATAGAGTTGGAAAAGTGTATTACTACCTTGGAACGATTTGATTTTTCTTATGGAAAATTATCGGATGCGGGAGTTAGAGTTTGATGTAGTTATGCTCATTGGAACCTTATAGGTACAGATGTTAACGACAAGGAGATTGGAATTGTTGAAGACAATTCAAGTTGAGTATGATCTATAAAGAGACTTCGTCTGTTGTTGAGTTTATTAAGTTGATATTGAGGATAACCCAAGAATATCTTATTTGAGATTTATTATTTTGAAAGAATGTTGCATGTTTGTTTTGAGGCGCTTGTTGAGATTAAACTCAGAAGGTTATTAAGGATTCGTTCACTACTACCATATGGATTTCACCGGATACTAATGGTCGCGGTGGATTATTAGATTACGACTAAAATAAGTCTTGGCGGTAAGGAATTTGGTGATGGTTTGGTAACCACAGGTACTTAAAGATGATTGATGTTTTATAGAGGAAGATGTTCTGTTTGTGACTGAAGTCGGTCGCGACGGTGTTTATGTTGGATTCCATAGAAATTGATGTTATGGTTCTAAGTCCAAACTATGTTGTAATTTCAGGAGTATGAGACGAAATTGATGAGTAGAGTTCTTGAGAGAGTGTTTGGTTTGGATTACCACTTTAGAAGATTGAAAAATATGAGAAATGTTTCGAATAAGAAATCAGTGTATTAATCGTTGCAGCGATGCGAGGATGGTGATTACTTAATTAAACTCTGGGAATTGAATTGTTATAAGGGAAGACTTCGTGGAAGTCAAGTGTATACATCGAAGTTTCACAAGTGAAATATTTGGACAGTATTTGAAGAGGTCAAACTATGTCGTGTATTTCAGAGGATCAACGGACGTTGATCAATCGAGAATGAAAGAGTGATTCTTCGAGTTGATGAAGCTGATGTTGCGGGGTGTCTTGATGGGTGTACGCTTTGAACGTATCCATTTTGGGTGATTGGGAAGTTGAGGATTAACCAAGTTGTTTTACGGTTGGCATCTTATGCATAAAGTGACACAGCATGGTTTAGGTATCGAGCATTGAGTTTTAGCGAGTATGCGGGATTGTTGGATTTGGGCTAGTGAGTTATAGTCGCAAGTCGTCAGTATACGTCCTAGGATGAGTGGTGTGTCGCAGTTCAGTTATGTTTGGGTAACTTGGTATTGTTCAAGGGTGGTACGTTGGTAATCTACAAGGACGATGTGACCTTGTGATTTTCTGGAATGAGAGCGATAATGGCAAGTGTAATTCTTGAGTTCGTACTTATGCGTGAATGATGGCATCTTTTCGTATTTGCGTAGCACGCGTGGTTTTATCCTTTCTGATTATTTCAGTTTTGGTTTGTATAACCATTTGTTGTTTTTGTTTTAGCGATGGTGTCGGTGTTGTGTCGTAGGACTTTATGTTCCTACCTTTGATGACTCGTTTCCGAGGCGTCGGTTCGAGTGTATGACTAATTCTATGGTTGAGACGTTAGGATGGTATCGATCTTGTTTGTTTAGTTCTCGAGCGAACCGGTGTGTCTGCGACTTGTTTAGTTGTTGGGTGTTAGTTGATTGTCGAGTGCATTGTATGGGCTTCGCATCTCGGCATGGTTGTTCTTGTCTAAACGTTATGGCTAGGGAGATGCCCTTGTGTTAGGTGTATTTTGTATGTTGTTTAATTAGCGCAAGGATTGAGTGGACGAATGCGTAGGCATGTCCCGATTTGTTCGTTTTGGTCAAAATTTTCGAGGCCGAAAATCTTTCAAGTGGGGGAGAGTTGTAACACCCCGTTTTTGATTAAATGTTAATTCGGTTATTTGAAATAAAAATATTCATAATGATAAAATACTATTTTGAGTAATATTAATTTGGTGTGTAGTAATATTTGACTTTGTTTGATTAATTGGCATGATTAGGTTTATATAGAATAAATATTATTTAATATAATATTGTTTAATAGGGTTATATATTATAATTTGAATTAAATAATTGTTGGGGCCAAATTACAATTTTAGAAAGATAGAGGGAGGAAAGTTAGTAGTAGAAGGGGAGTTTTATAAAATAGAAAAGGAGAGTTAGTAAGAGAAGAAAGAAAAGAGGAGAAAGAAGAAAGAAAAGAGGAGAAGAGGAGAAAGAGAGCTAGGCTTGGAGTTGCAACATCTCCATCATCTTGTTTCAAGAAAACCCACACCAAGGTAAGGGGTTTGATTCTCCATCTCATATTGTTAGGTTTTGTATGATACATTTTGGATTTAGGGGTAAAATTGATAGTTGATTTTTAGGGTTTTGTTGGTTGATTGTTAGAATGGTTTAGAAAAGTTGGATTAGGAGTATGGTTTGTGGGTGTATTAAGTGCTAGCTTGTGGAAATTAAGAGTATTAAAATGGGAAAGAAAACCATGGTAGTTGAATGAGAAAAACTCAAAAGAGTGGAGTTTTCACGCAGGCCTCACAACACGGGCCGTGTTGCAGCACACGGGTGCCCGTGTTGCTGCTCTGACTTGGCTTTTCCCAAAAATCGTTTCGGCTATAACTTTTGAACCGTAACTCCGATTTAGGCGCCGTTTGATGCGTTGGAAAGCTAGTGAAATTTTCTATATGATTATGAGTAATTAGGTAGCTTTAAGAGCTTATTTTAATAAGTGATTATTGGAGAAAGTGTTTATGTTTATAGGTGAATTTAATTGTTATGTATTTTAGTGAAGTGTTTGGTGATGTTTGGTGTACTAAATGAATGATCTTGTGAGTTATACATCAAATGCAAAATGCATTATGTTTTGATATGGTTTGAATGATTGGGTATGACAACATGTATGCTTATGTTTAATATGCATGTTTGTATGAAAATGATGATGCTACATGATGATATGGGAGGCTTGTGATGAATTGTTCATGACTAAATGATTTTTGTTGATAATGATGATATATGTCCTTGTACATGATGATGTGATGATCATATTGATATTGTCGATATATGCTTCCGATTTGTGAAGGCATGACTTAATCCCGAATCTAACCGTTCGAGTTACATTCCAGTGACTCGATCGCGATGAGAACATTGAGAATAATGCTGGTTCATTGATAATGACTTTATGTTGAAATATACTTTACTATTTGGAATTGTTGATAGTTGATGGTTTATGTTTTGGTTGAGTAAGTAATCTCGTTTGTATACATTTTACTTGACGTTGAGATTGATAAATTATATGTATGCATGCATGTACAATAGTTGATGTTCCATTGGTTGGATTTGATGGCATGTGTATGTTAAGATTGTTGTGAGTCTTAATTGCATGCATTGGTTATATTGTACATTGCATGGCATGGTGGTCTTGAAACAGAGACGGTGGAACTTTGGGTCCACAATATCTAGACGGTGACCCTATTGTGGGAAAAGACGTAGTGACCTTGATCCGGAAGGGAAACATAGGTGGTGGAACATTGGGTCCACAATATCTAGACGGTGACCCTATTGTGGGAAAAGACGTAGTGACCTTGATCCGGAAGGGAAACATAGGTGGTGGAACATTGGGTCCACAATATCTAGACGGTGACCCTATTGTGGGAAAAGACGTAGTGACCTTGATCCGGAATGGAAACATAGATGGTGGAACCTTGGGTCCACGAGTCGGTACCGCATTTGCATACGTTGAGTCGTGTTGTGAGTCACATGTATAATTGTGCATGATATGTATGTGTGTTGATGTGTTTGATTATGTGCCAATATTGTTGTTGTTTGAATTATGGTTATGTGCCAAAGATGTGAGTATTCGGATAATCGGTTTACATGGTTAATGTGTTGGAAATGGACTCCTTGAGTAAGGATGCTACAGGTGATAAAATGAACATGATCATTATGTATTGCTTTAATTATTGCCATTTCATTTACTTAAAATTATATGTTATATGATTATTGGAATTCTTACCCTTTTGTTGGCCAATGCTTTTGATGGCATTGTGCAGGTACCGAGGACGGTAGCGCGAGGCGCTAGCTAACAGATGCATTGGATTGCAATCTGTTTTATTTGATTAGAGTCGAGTCGATGCTCTGGTAGTAACACAGGGGGGGAAATTTATTAGTGTCGAACTCGATTATTTTGTATTTGGATTATGATGTATATAATCCTTATTCGTGTATATGATGGCTTGTATATGTGAGACTTGATAACATATGCTTATGTGAATTATGATGGCTTGATGCCTTGAATTATGTTTTGATTCCTCCATAAATGGAGATGATGTGAAATTATGAAATTCCGTTGCGTTTGCACGAGAGAATGAAGTAACTATTTATAGTATGTTTGTTTTGTGTTGGAATGCTTATACTTTCAAACATACCCTGTCTGTTTTTCCTTAAAAACTTTGGAATGTGATGTGTGTTGTGGCATCCCTTCCGTGCAATTTTATTTCTCTGATTTTAATCTTTACCTTTAATTTGGGTATTTAGAAGGGGTGTTACAATATACGTGAAGATTCCAAGCCCGTGCTAACAAGAGTCTTTTTATAATGACTTTCTAAACCTAAAAACATCTTGAGAAGCCGCGTGCATGAGATAAGGGTTTAGGGTCTTCGATTGTTCATTGTTTATTTTGATCCACTCTCCTATAACTTTGATATTAGAGTTGGACTGGGTTTGAGTTTTTATTTTTCAATCACTCATAAGCTTTTAAGCAAGAGTGAATTATGTGTCAAGTTATCTTTGTTCATCAGTCATAAGCTTTTAAGCAGAATTGATTGTCTGTCTTTGAAGAGTGTCTTCTATCTTTTGTCTATCATTGTTATTTTATCACTAGTTTGTGATTGAAGGGAAGTGAGAGGGGTCTCATATCTTGGAGTGACTTAGATAAAAGTTTCATGGGTAGCGATTAGGTGAGAAGTTTGTAAGCCAGGGGTTGTTTAAAGCTTTAAACTAATACTATTATAGTGGATTTTCTCCTGGCTTGGATGCCCTCGGAGTAGGTGACATTGCACCAAACTGGGTTAACAATTTATTTGTGTTCTTTTCTTTCATCAACTTATTTTACTTGCATAATTGTTCTTATTATTGTAACGGATCTGATATCAGTGTCGTAACACCTGGTTTGAAATTTGGTATTTGTGTTTCAGAATTTCAATTGGTATCAAAGCATGCACCATGTTCTGTTTTGGGTGGGCTCCAGGGAAGATACTTTCGGGGGCCATGGAAAAGGATGAAGGATTAAATAACATACCACATCTCTTAGATGGCACCAACTATGACTATTGGAAGGCTCGTATGATGACTTTCCTAAAATCTTTGAATATCAAAACTTAGAAAGTTGTTATAAAGGGTTGGGACCACCATGTTGTGATGGACAAAGATGGGAAGGAGACTTTGAAACCAGAAGAGGACTTGTCTAAAGATGAAGATGAACTGGCTTTTGGAAATTCTAAAGCTTTGAATGCCATATTCAATGGAGTTGACAAAAACATCTTTAGGTTAATAAACTCTTGTACTATGGCCAAAGATGCTTGGGAAATTCTCAGAACCACTTAAGAAGGAGCATTTAAAGTGAAGATGTCTAGACTTCAACTTCTCACCACCAAATTTGAGAATCTGAAGATGAAATATGATGAGAGCATTCATGATTTTAACATGAATATTCTTGAAATAGGAAACTCATCTAGTGCCTTGGGGGAAATAATGTCAGAAGAGAAGCTAGTTATAAAAATTCTCAAGTATCTACCTAAGAGATTTAATATGAAGGTGACAACAATAGAAGAAGCCCAAAACATCAACAAAATGAGAGTGTATGAACTTGTTGGGCTACTTCAAACATTTGAGTTGGCTAACAAATCTGAAAATAAAAACAAGAGTATAGATTTTGTTTCAAATAGTGAAGATGAAGAGAGTCAATATGATCTGGATACTGAGGAAGGAATGTAAAATACCATTGTATTACTTGTGAGGAAATTTAACAAAGTGATGAAGAGAATAGACGTAAGGGCGAGAGCTAATGTCAAGAACATCTCATCTGACATCAGCAAGAACAATGGTTTTCAGAAGAAAACCAGAACTGAAGAGAAGTCTGATCAAGATAAAGGTATTTAGTGTTTTCAATGTGAATGTTTTGGGAACATTAGAGAAGAATGTCCTACATATCTCAAGAAACAAAAGAAGGGCTTGTTTGATGATGATTCTGAGGGTGAACCTAATGATGAAACTGCTAAGCATGTTACAACCTTCACTGGTAGGTATGAACCTAATGGATATTTCTTTGATGAGAATCTCTCTTATGAAGAATTGATTGCTTCCTACAAAGAGCTTTGTGCTAGAAGTGAATATGTGTTAAAAATAGGAGAAAATCAGAAGATAATCATAGCTCTACTACAGGCTAAAAATGAGAAATTATCATCTACTGTCTCTAGTCTTAAAAATGAGGTAACCTTATTGACCTCCAAACTTGAAAACATGACCAAATCCATAAGAATTTTAAATAATGGGTCTAATATGCTAATGAAATTCTTCAAGTTTGGGAAGGAGGTAGAATACTTACTGGTATAAGGCTTGATTATAAATCTTTAAATAATCAAAGAAAAACCCCTATGACAAAATTCGTTCATGCTAAAGTGAAGATGAGCTCATAATGTCTGACCAAATGTTACAACATCCTGCCAGACTTCAGAAAACTCAGACCAGAGCCAATTTCAGCCTTGGAAATGTCATTATTATGGTAAATATGGTCACATAAAACCATTCTTCTATAGATTGTATGTGTTTTACCCCAAAATTTTCCCTCCCATTTCCTCAACATTTTCTCATCACAAGACCCTTGAAGATCAAGATCCAGTTAGGGTTTCCTCTGCTCAAGACTTCTCCTTGCATTGTGGACTCAAATTAGGGTTTGTGTTTGCCCAAGGATGTTTTGACCTAAAATGCCTAAGATGACTTTCATGCTTCATGTTGGACTCCCAAGTTTACCCATGTCAAGTTTCGAGTCTTGATTCCAAGTTTTTCCCAGTCAATTGGACAGTTGACCTAGAAGTCAGCTGTATTGGGGAAAAAGTCAACTGTGACCAATTGACAGTCAAAACTCATGATTTTTGACCCACATCAACATATTGAACTCATATGGACCATTTGATCAAGTTTGTATCACAATTCCACAAGAAATTTGATCAGATCACCAAAAGGGCAAAATGGTCATTTTTAGGGTTTTGACTGCACAATGGCAATTTTTGACTGTTTGACCTAGCCAATGGCAAATCAAGTTCACATATGGACTCAAGGACCCCATGGAATTATCTTGACATGCTCAACAAGCTCAAAAGAGCCCAAGTACACAAGATTGACAGTTGAATTTCCCAGTCAATTGATCAATTTTGACTGTATACTGAAAAGTCAAACTTTGACTTTTTGGTCAAAATCAAGAGTCAAGATTCATTTTTCACCAAAACTTGCCAAATCATGAAACTTGTTCACCAAGAAATCACAAAATGCAAATTAGGGTTAGAAAATGGAATTTTTCATAACTTAGAATTTTTCTAAGTTATGAAAAACCCTAATTTTTTCCCAACTTTGCCCCATCTTTTCACCAAGATCCATTTGGATTCAAACAAAAGTCAAAACATGAAAGTTGTAGCTTGTTGCATAATCTACAACTTTGATTCACAAGGTTTTCTCATTTGAAGCTTGTATCTCAAGTTACAATTTTTTGAATAAGGGCACTAAACCATTTTTAACTTAGTGAAATTTTAACCTATTTTGACAAGGTTTTCTACCCCACTTCAAGGCCACTTTTCATACCCTTCCACTTGGAATTTCAACTTGCATTTCAAAGATGGATTGTAGTACACATTCCAAGCTTTCCAAAATGTCCAAGAACTCATCAAACAACCTCATAACTTGAGATATTCGAATTTCACAAGTTGGCAAAAATTCACTTTTGTTCTTCATCAAAACATGTCCATAACTTTGCAAATTTGAACTCAGCATGCTTTAGGCTTGATTACAGGTCCTTGAACCATTCCATACTCAATAATTTAATGCATATTCAATGTGTTAAGGTGTTGTTCTTTGAGTGCAAGCATTGTATGCAAGATTAATCCTAAACTAGATAAAGTGCTTTATCCATTTTTGTAAAAAGCTAGCTTTATGTCAAATTGAAATCCAAGCAAGTACAAGCAAAATCCTTTTGGCACAAGATTATGGACAAGTTGCTCTGATCAAGAGAAGATTATGCAGCAGGATTAGAGGCCCCCTACTGACCTAAAACACCAAGTGACCATTGCTTGCTTAAAATTCAAGTAACATTGCATAACTTGTGCCAACTTTGATCTCAGCTTACTAACACAAGAAAGAAGTTATCAAACACATTACACATAACATATCCAAGCTAAGACACGACCCTTGCACCTCCAAAAAACCCTCCATCTCAGAATCATCCTCAAACTGCAAAAACAGGGTTGCCTCTGCAGTTTGAGTGCCAACTCCCATTTCCCTCGAGCATTCTTACCAAAATCAATTCATACACATTCCCTAGCATGTATGCAAGCTAACCATGACCTAAAACCTGGCCTGTAATCCCCCTAACAGTTTCCACCATTTTCATTTTTTCCTCTTGCAGTTGAAGTTCCACAGCTCGATACAAGAAGTTTCAAGACAAAGTAAGCATTGAAACATCATCCTTGGACCTCAAGGAAGCTTTTCCAATCACTACCTTGCACCAGAAGTTCCTCATTCTCCAGATAGAAGTTCAACTGCACAGGTAAAACTTTGAACTCGTATCTCTCTTATCATGCATCTTTAGTCTTAAGTTTGTGAAGAAACAAGGTTCTACTCATAGCCCTGAACATGTACATATCTTTACATTTCATTTCTTTTGCCTGAGTAGAGAGAATTTGGAGTTTAAAAATGGCAGAAAAATTAGGTTAGGATTTGGGGGAGGAGAAATTCTCCCTCATCTTAGAGAGTTAGGTCAAGTTCCATACATGGTTAGAATCGTCTCTTCATGCTGAACATTTGTTGTGTTATGAGTTTTTGCTAAAAAGCCAGGAATCAAGAGTTAGAAGAAGCTGAACATGGCGCGCGTTTTTTCAAACATTTGTGCTGGAGGTTGAAGACAGTGGCATTGGGCTGGGCTTGTGTGTTTTTTTCTTATTCACACCACATATTTGCTATTACACCCCCTGAGCCCATTTGCTTTATTTTTATTCTTTTTTGACTTTTTCTTTTTTGATTGACTTTGTTTATTTTTTCTCATGACATTAAAAAAATAAAAATATTTTTTCCATCATTTTTTGAATATATGGCATATTTATTTGATTTATTTCTTTTGTTTGTATATGAATATTATATATATACTATTATTAGAATAAATAGAAAAAATAGTGTAAATACATTTTTTTTATTTTTATTTACCCTCTGAAAATATTTCACATAAAAATACTTTTTTATTTATTTTGTTAAAATATTAAATATATATTATTTTGTGTATAATACATATTTAAAAACTTAATATATATATATATATATATATATATATATATATATATATATATATATATATATATATATATATATATATATATGTTTATCCATATATTTGAGTTAAAATATAAAAATACTTGAATTTTTCATTTTTATTAATATTTGATACAAAAATACTTTTTTCATAATATACTTCATTTTATTTTATTTTTGTACATAATCAATAAATACTTGTATTAAATTAGATAATAATACATTTTCTTTAAAATTAGGGTTTTTGCCCTAAATTCAAAATACTCCAAAAAATAATATATTTTTATTTTCTTTTCTCTTTTACATAAATAATATTTTTTCATACATATACAAAACATTTCTTTTGCATCTTGCATTCTTATTTAATTTTTGTACATCATTTACATTGCAAATATTCAAATTGATGTAATAATTTAGATTTAAATTCTTGTCAATATCCCCATTTGAACATTTGTACCCCCCACCACATATTTGGTTTTGTAATAGCTTAGTAAATTTATTTTCGCACTTTATTGCTTTCTAATGATAACATGTTAGAATTAGGGTTTGTATGCGAAAAACGACAAAAATAGTTATGACCTAATCTCAAGATAAACAAGCATGAAAATGGACACACAAATCACACTTGCACCCCCTAGGGTATTCCACTTGTTGCCTTTCAAAATTGGGCCATATTGTATGTTGAACATCTTTGGGCAAAGCAAACAATTTGAATGATCATAGTCCCTCGATAAGACTTTTCAAAACAAACAAAAACAAATGATCAAGTCCCTTAAAGAAAATTGCCCAAAGACATTTAACGCCGTTGCAATTATGGTCTAAACGATGACCCGCGCCTGTCCCTTTCACATCCTAACATAAGGTTGTCCACCAAATTCAATGGTGGAACAAACTTGTTAAAAGGGTTAAAACATAGCAATAATCTTTTTGAGAAATTTATGAGTAGATAACCTCTTAGTTACTTGAATCAACTTGCAAAACAAAACACTTGCCTAATTTCAAAACACACCTCACAACACTTTCAAAACAAACTTTCAAAAACAAATGAAAACATTTTCAAAAGACATACATCTTTGTATACATCCCCACATGGATCATTACAAAGATTGCCACCACATTGGCCTCTTTTCAAAAACATTTTCAAACCCACACACAAAGCACCATTTCGAACAATTGAAAACAAAAGGCAAGTGATCTAAGCAAGTAACTAAGAGTCCATGGATAACCATGGATAGAAAGGGTGCTAATACCTTCCCTTTCTATAATCTACTCCCCGAACCCAAGAAAACATCTCAAAAGGTTTTTGCTGTGCTTTTTAACCTTTCCTTAGGATAAAATAAAAAGTCGGTGGCGACTCTTGCTCAACCGAAACATTTGCGAATACAAACGCAAAACACTAGTCAGTTCTCCCACCGTATCACAGAACTGGCGACTCTGCTGGGGAATTTTTAAAGTGGAGTAACCTTAGGGCTTAGATCACCTTTGTTTTCAATTGACTGTCTTGTTTGCTTTTACATTTGTGGGCTTTGTATCGGAGTTTTATAGATCCTAACCCGGATCTGGGGATACCTTCTTAGAAAGTAGCAACAAGGCTGTGAGGGAACTGTGCGGGGTATACCGACATGGTTGAAGCAGTCTGCTACGTTGATGTGGCACTTTGGTGTGTACCGGTAACCCTTGAGTTCAGTCAAGGAGAGTACGGGGCCGCCGCGTAGTGTCATGAAGCATCAACTGACCTTAGGAACCTTAATTGAACCATCTTGGCCTTTTTAGGGTAGTGAGATAACTGACTTTGGTGCAGTCCGAGGTTGGTTGATACTCGATACTACACTCAATTGAGGGTTGCTTTCCTGGAATATTTCGGTCGCCAGTTTAGTGGCTAAATCGAAACGATGAACAATGAAAGTAATCCAGTGATATTGGGACCTTTAGAACCCGGTTACTTCTAATAGGACAGGTTGAGCCCACCAAACTTCAAGAGGGTAATACCCAGACCCCATGCAGGCCTAAACCCTAAGGGTTTGTCTTGTGTGACTTGTATGCCTTACCATGTTTGCCTCTGTAAATATTTGTGGTGTATTTAATCATAACATCATGGCATCATACAACATCATGTGCATTGACTAACCATTTCAAGGGTTTCGAATCTTCATCTTTGTTCTTGTTTTATAGGACATGGAAACTGCTCGCAGAAAAATAATTCAGATTAGCCTTGTAAAGATCCCTCCTCAGCTTAAGGAACTTATGTCCAGGATTCCCGAGGGTTCTTCATTTAGTGAGAGACATGGAAGACTCATCAGCTTGGTTAACACCAACATTGAGGAAGATTTGATAAAGGTCCTGTTCCAGTTCTTTGACCCTCTGCATCACTGTTTCACTTTTCCGGATTATCAATTGGTGCCTACATTGGAAGAGTTCTCCCGACTTCTTTAAGTCCCTATCCTTGATCAACTACCCTACAACGGTACGGAAGAGGAACCCAAGCTTGAAGAGATTGCTAAAGCCTTGCACCTACAACCATCTGACCTCAAGGGACATTGGGAAGTTAGAAGTGGTATCAAAGGGTTCTTAGCCAGGTTTCTGTTCGAGAAGGCTCAAGAATGTTGGAACTCCCTTGACCTACAAGCTTTTGAAGAAATTATGGCCCTCCTTGTCTATGGTTTGGTGTTATTCCCTAACCCAGATCAGCTTATTGATATCAGTGCTGTCCAGATCTTCATGACCAGGAATCCTATACCTACGTTGCTGGGGGACATCCTTCACTCATGTTACACTCGAACCATGAGAAGAAGGGGTGTCCTTATGTGTTGCACTCCTCTCCATGGAAGGTGGTTTATTTCGCACCTTCCACAATCAGTTTTGAAGAACGAGCGGGGTTTGAGATGGTCACAACGGTTAATGACTCTCACGCATGCAGATATACATTGGTGCCCTAGGTCCAGGGAAGACGTCACTATCATTGATCGTTGCGGGGAGTACCCTAATGTTCCTTTATTTGGAATCAAAGGAGGTATTACTTACAACCCATGCCTGGCTTGGAGACAGTTTGGTTATGCTCGGAGGGATGGCCCTCATGACATGTTAATTCCTAACATAGTTTTTGACTTCGACAACGATACTCAAGGACTTCGTCAGAGATTTATCAGAGCTTGGAGGATGCCAAGTAGGATATACAGCAAGACACTGGGGCACAGGAACTCCATCCCGTTGGAACCTTATCTCAAGTGGGTACGAGCCCGCTCCCAGAAGTTAGTGATGCCTTATCCTCATATGCTCCCTGTGATCAAAGAACCAGTCTTGGAAGGAGAGGTGTCCTACACCATTCAACATCCCGACATGCCCACCTCCTGGGAAGAAATGCAGAAGAGCTGGGTCCAGCTTAAGGAAGAACGGAATTCTCTTGAGACCAGTCTACATGCTAGTGAAAAGAAGGTCCTGGAACTCACCCGCCTACTGCACGAGGAGAGGAATCTCAACACCTACATCGCACCAAAGAGGATGCGCAATGTTTTTTTACCTTGAGGAGTCATTTTGTAATATTTGGCCCATGGGGGCATTTATGTACTAACGAATTTCTCCTTATTAATATGATGTGCGTTCCTTTTTGTCTGCAACAAATTTTGAATATTCTAAATCCTTGAATGCATTGCATACATACGCATTCCGTTGCACCATATGCATAGCAGGTACCCTATTTCACAGGTTGCTTAATTTTCTTCGCTGTTTGTGTGAACAGTCATCATGAATCCAGACTCCTCCAGTGAGCAAAAAATCAAGGCCCTTCAGGCCCAAAATGCACAGTTTCAAGAGATGGTCCTGAGCCTGGCCCAAGGACAGCAAGAGTTGAAGACTCTACTCCTGAAGAAGAAGAAGAAAAAGAGGACTGCGTTGTTCAACACCAGGCGCAGATTTGGGAACACACTCCATAATGAAGCTGATCCAACTACTTCTTCTGCTCAGAAAAACAGTCCCCAAGGGGGAGGAGCTCCTAGTCCCGCAGTCTCCGACAACGAGACGGACTATAACGACGAACAATACCCACCTGCTGCTGACAGATACAAGCAATTGGAGGACCGCTTGAGCGCCATGGAAATTCAGAATGTGCCAGGACTGGATTTCGGAGATTTGGGGTTATCTTCTGGGGTAGTAATTCCACACAAGTTTAAGGCGCCTGCCTTCGCCAAGTATGATGGGGTCTCCTGCCCAAAGCTGCATCTAAGGTCGTACGTAAGGAAGATCCAACCTTACACGGCGGATAAGAACCTCTGGATTCACTTCTTCCAAGATAGCCTCTCGGGGTCACAGCTTGAATGGTTCTACCAATTGGATGGAACTAGCATCCGACACTGGGAAGATTTGGCAACCGCATTCTACAGACAATACCAATACAATTCTGATCTTGCTCCTACGCGTACCCAACTTCAGGGTATGTCTCTAGGAACGGGTGAAGGGTTCAAAGAGTACGCTCAAAAATGGAGAGATTTGGCTGGCAGGGTGCAGCCTCCGTTGACTGATCGCGAGCTGGTTGATATGTTTCTAGGGACGTTGTCTGGTCCGTTTTTTAATCATTTGGTTGGTAACTCCTCCGCTGGGTTTACAGATTTGATATTGACGGGAGAAAGGATTGAAGCTGGCATCAGGTCAGGCAAGATACAAAAGGCTGCCTCCACAAGTGCTGAGAAGAGGCCGTTTAAGAAAGAAGCAAGTGCCGTCTATGGTACTAGAAGACAAGTCAAGCCCGAAGGTCGCCAAGCCGTCAATGCTTTGGTCATCTCAAAACCTATTGCTGCTCCTCAGCAGTACAATCAACAAAGAAGCGAAAGGCCCAAGAGGCAGTATACTCGACTGAGTATGACCTTATCTCAAATTTTACCCCAACTGTTATCCACCAACCTGGTGACCCTCAAAGAAGCTCCTAAGGTCGTCAACACTGCGTCTCCTAAGTATAACCCAAATGCCCGGTGTGCTTATCATTCTGATAGTCCCGGGCACACTACTGATGATTGCTGGGCCTTGAGAAACAAAGTGCAGGATCTGATCGACGCAAAGGAAATTCAGTTTGAAGCGCCGGAAAGACCAAATGTTGTAACTGCTCCTATGCCCCAGCATAGAGTAAATGCCATTAAGGAAGAAATGTATGCTGTTTCGGTAAATGAAGTTGTTACCCCTCTGAAGACCGTCAAGAAGAACCTACTGCGGGCCGGTTTATTTCCGGGTTGCGGTGAAGGTTGCCTGTTCTGTGCTGTTTCCCTGTCTGGTTGTCCCTCGCTGAGGTTAGGCATCCAAAGCCTAATGGATAGCAAGGAGATTCTATTCAAGAAGTCTGCTGTTCAGTTGGTTCCGGTAAAAGAAGTTTCTGTGGTTACCATCTTCAATAATCCAATCAAGGCTCTCCCAAAGAAGCCTGTTCAAATCATGACTGTTGCACCTGTGATTATTACTGTTCCGGGGTCTCTCCCCTACGTGTCTGGTAAAGCTGTCCCCTGGCATTATGGGGCGGACGTATATGTGAATGGAATCAAACAAGAATTCGACACTGGCGCCAGTATCTGCGATATCACTGGTCCAACCAAGGTCACCCGCAGTGGCAGGCTCTTCTCGCCTGACATTGCACCGCCCGCTGTTCGAAAACCCCTCCTTATAACACCTACAAGTGTACCTGTTACTGTTGCTGATCAAGTTGTTTCCCCTGCCGCCGAGTCATCTAATGCTCGGGGCAAAGGGATTGAAGAAGAGCCTGCCCGGATGGAGGCACCGTTACCTATAAATGCTGAGGCCTCCCAACAAGAAGTGGAGGAGATCCTGAAAATAATAAAGAAAAGTGATTTCAATGTTGTCGAGCAGTTGGGGCATACGCCCTCCAAGATATCCATGCTCTCCTTATTGCTATGCTCCGAGGCCCATGCTAAGGCCTTGATCTCATTTCTCAAGTCGGCCCATGTACCACAGGAGACATCTGCAGTCCAGTTCACTGATTGCGTAGCAAATCTGACAGCAGACAATGGCTTGGGTTTTTCAGATGCTGACCTGACTGCGAAGGGAAGAGACCACAATGATGCCCTGCATGTCTCTATCGAATGCAGGGGCACTACTCTGGCGCATGTATTGGTGGATACTGGTTCCTCCTTGAATGTTCTACCGAAAAAGGCTTTAGACCGTTTGGATTATGAAGGCCTAGAACTGAAGCCCAGCAATATCATCGTCAGGGCCTTTGACGGTTCCAAGAGGATGGTTCATGGAGAGGTTGACATCCCTATTCGTGTGGGCTCTCAAGTGTTTGACTCTACTTTTTATGTGATGGATATACGTCCATCGTACTCTTGTCTACTGGGTCGACCTTGGATCCATAAAGCTGGGGCAGTGACCTCCACCTTGCACCAGAAGCTGAAGTATCCCGTCAGGGGGAAGATCGTCACTGTGCAAGGAGAAGAGGAGTATATGGTGAGCCATTTGAATTCCTTCAGATACATTGAGATGGACGGGGAGTTTATTGAAACCCCCTTTCAGCATTTCGAGGAGGTGCATCCAATTTCAGCAGCAGCAGAAACAACAGTCGAAGAGAATGTTTCCTTGAAGATGGCTTCCCTAAGGGATGCCCGGGCTGTGGTTCAGAAAGGCAATTGTGCGAACTGGGGTCAGCTTCCTGAGTTCACTCAGAAGAATGACAAGTTTGGGCTGGGCTTTACTGCAGAGGCTCAGAGGGCTGTGCGCAAGGAGAGGGTCAGAAAGGCTCCGGTGTTTATCTCCAGCTCGAGGGTGAATGCTATCGAGGAGGATGTAGAAGAAGCAGAATTTGACAGTTGGATCTACCCGACTACCAGCGACGGGCCAAGCAACTGGACGGCAAAGGATTTTACCCCTATCACATTTGTCACGCAGTTTCAATCCCCTCTGGATCTCACTGGTAACAGCTCTGCTACTGCCAGTTATGACTTCGAAAATCCGATCAACTTGGCCGAAGATGAAGGTGAAGATGATTGCGAAGTGCCTGGTGAACTCGCAAGACTGCTACTCCAGGAAGAGAGAGCTATTCAGCCACATGAAGAGCCGGTGGAGACAATTAACCTGGGTACTGAGACAGATAGGAAAGAGGTCAAGATTGGTGCCAATCTAGAGCTCAGCGTGAAGCAACGATTGATCCGGATGCTACAAGACTACATGGAGATTTTTGCTTGGTCCTATGAAGATAAGCCTGGTTTGGATGCCGACATTGTAGTTCACCACCTGCCAACCAAGGAAGATTGCCCTCCGGTAAAGCAAAAAGTCCGACGGATGCGCCCAGAGATGTCTGAAAAGATCAAGGCCGAGGTTATGAAACAGTTTGATGCCGGGTTCCTTGCAGTGACTTCTTACCCTCAGTGGGTTGCCAATGTGGTGCCAGTACCGAAGAAGGACGGCAAAGTCAGAATGTGTGTTGATTACAGGGATCTGAACAAGGCCAGCCCCAAGGATGACTTCCCCCTACCTCACATTGATGTCCTTATTGACAATACATCTCAACACAAGGTGTTCTCCTTCATGGATGGTTTTTCAGGGTATAATCAGATCAAGATGGCTTCAGAAGATATGGAGAAGACTACCTTTGTGACTCAGTGGGGCACCTTCTGTTATAAGGTCATGCCATTCGGATTGAAAAATGCTGGGGCAACCTATCAACGTGCCATGGTTGCTTTATTTCATGATATGATCCATCATGAAATTGAGGTATACGTTGATGACATGATTGCAAGGTCTCAAACTGAGGAGGAGCACCTTGACCATCTAAGGAAGTTGTTTGACCGACTCAAGTTGTACAAGCTGAGATTGAATCCCAACAAATGCACTTTTGGGGTGAGGTCCGGAAAGTTGTTAGGTTTCATTGTGAGTGATAAGGGTATCCAGGTGGACCCTGCCAAGGTAAAAGCCATACAAGAGATGCCGACTCCAAAAACAGAGAAAGAAGTTAGAGGCTTCCTAGGACGACTGAATTACATTGCTCGATTCATCTCACATCTGACTGCTACTTGTGAGCCAATCTTCAAATTGCTGAAGAAAGATCAAGTAGTACGCTGGAATGATGAATGTCAGGCCGCTTTTGAAAGGATAAAGGAATATCTCCAAGAGCCACCCATTCTTATGCCACCGGTGGAAGGAAGACCTCTGATACTATACTTGACAGTACTTGACAATTCAATGGGGTGCGTGCTGGGGCAGCATGACGAGTCTGGCCGAAAAGAGCACGCTATTTATTACTTGAGCAAAAAGTTTACCGACTGTGAGTCTCGTTACTCACTGCTTGAGAAAACTTGCTGCGCTCTTGTATGGGCTGCTCGCCGGCTGAGACAGTATATGCTGACTCACACTACCTTATTGATTTCAAAAATGGATCCCATCAAGTACATATTTGAAAAGCCCGCTCTGTCTGGAAGAATAGCGAGATGGCAAATGATCTTAACAGAATATGATATCCAGTATACAACTCAGAAAGCAATTAAAGGAAGTGTACTGGCGGATCATTTGGCACACCAACCTGTGGACGATTACCAATCATTGAACTTTGATTTTCCGGACGAAGACATCATGGTGGTAACTGACTGTGAAGTACCTGGACCGGATGAAGGACCTGAGGAAGGATCCCGATGGTCTATGCATTTTGATGGAGCCTCCAATGCTTTGGGTAACAGCGTCGGCGCTGTAATCATATCTCCCAAAGGAACTCATACTCCTCTCACCGCCCGATTATGTTTCAGCTGCACCAACAACATGGCAGAATATGAGGCATGTATCATGGGTTTACAAGCTGCAATCGACCTAAGGATAAAATTTCTAAGTGTCTTTGGAGATTCCGCTCTCGTGATCAACCAGATCAAAGGCGAGTGGGATACGAAACACCCGAATCTTATTCCTTACAAGGAGTATGTGTCGACCTTGCTTCCCCACTTTGAAGAGATAACTTTTGAGCACTTCCCTAGAGAGGAGAATCAGCTAGCGGACGCCCTAGCTACGATGTCTTCAATGTTCAAAGTTAAATGGGACAATGAGGCTCCCCGAATCACTATCTGGAAGTTGGATGAACCGGCGTACTGCTGTGAGCTGGAGGCTGAGAAGGTGATTGAAAAACCCTGGTATCATGAGGTGAAGAGGTACTTGGAAGCTCAGGAATACCCTGAAGGTGCGTCTGTCAATGATAAGAAGTTCATGAGGAGGTTTGCTGCAAAATTCTTCCTCAGCAACGGCATTCTCTACAAGCGGAATCATGATTCGACTCTGCTACGTTGTGTGGATAAGGCTGAGGCAGATAAAATTATGATAGAATTACACGAAGGCACATTTGGAACACATTCCAGTGGACACACCATGGCTAAGAAAATGCTTCGGGCAGGATATTTCTGGTCCACAATGGAAGCCGATTGTTACCAGCACTCCCGAACTTGTCATAAATGCCAGATCTATGCTGACAAGGTGCATATCCCTCCGGTTCCTTTGAATGTCATGACGGCACCTTGGCCTTTTGCAATGTGGGGCATCGATATGATCGGTGAGATCCGACCGACGGCATCCAATGGGCATCGCTTTATCTTGGTGGCGATCGATTACTTCACGAAATGGGTTGAGGCAGCTTCCTATGCCACAGTAACCAAGAGCGTCGTGGCACGTTTCATCCGGCATAATCTGATCTGTCGGTACGGAGTCCCGGAAAGAATCATTACGGACAATGGTACCAATCTCAATAACAAAATGATCACTGAACTCTGTGAACAATTCAAGATACAGCACCACAATTCTTCTCCCTACCGGCCGAAGATGAATGGGGCTGTAGAGGCAGCCAATAAAAATATCAAGAAAATTGTGCAGAAGATGACAGTGACCTATAAAGATTGGCACGAGATGTTACCGTTCGCTCTTCATGGGTACCGCACCTCAGCAAGGACGTCAACCGGGGCAACTCCTTTCTCTTTGGTCTATGGCATGGAGGCAGTCTTGCCAATTGAAATCCAGATACCTTCTCTCCGGATAATGAAGGATGCAGACTTGAACGAAGATGATTGGATCCAGACTCGACTTGATCAATTAAATCTGATTGACGAAAAGAGGCTCACTGCTATCTGTCATGGTCAAACGTATCAAAAACGGATGATCAGGGCATTTAACAAGAAAGTCAGACCACAAGAGTATCAAGTTGGGGACCTGGTAATCAAACGCATCATCCTTCCTCAAAGTGATCCCCGGGGCAAATGGACCCCTACATACGAAGGGCCGTTTGTGGTTAAACGTGTGTTCTCAGGAGGAGCCATGATCCTAACCACCATGGATGGTGACGACCTTCCTCACCCCGCCAATGCAGACATAGTGAAAAAATACTACGCATGAATAAAAGACCCGCTAGGTTGACATACCTAGGCAAAAATAAGGGCTTCCCGGCGAACCAAAAGGGTTCGGGCAAAAATAAGGGATGAAATGAATAAAAATCTGTACACCCGGCAAGTCGAAAACCTGAAAAGGCGGCTTGGGCAAAAATGGGTATCCCGGTGGACTGAAAACCCGAAAGGGCGGTCCAGGCAAAAGTTAGGGATGAAAGCGTAACACTATGTCTCATTGGATCACTTCGCATCCGGAATTCGGCATCGGCTATCTGGCTCAGATTTCGGCATTGACCAATCAGCTTCATCTTCGAATTAGGCAGCAAAGCGATGAGACACTCGAAGACATAAAGGCGATAGCAGAGTTGGAACCCAGTGAGATTGTTCACATAGCTGTTTTGTTTCCTTTTTCAAATTGTAAACTCTATGTTGTTTGGCAGCGTCCTCTTACTAGGATGTCAACCTCTTGTACAAAAACGCCTATTCACAGGCAAAGTTTAAATCAATACAAATTCACTTGTCCATACAAATTACCATTGTTTTCTTTTTTCTGTTTTGTCTTGCGAAGAACGTCCAATGATCATTTTTGATATATGCATTTGACATTAAATTGCTGATTCATAAATGTTTACATATGAAGCAAGAGATTGATTACAGGTAACATCAGAGACAGGGGCAATATGAAGTTGTCTAAAGCGGTCTGTTTGTTTCATCCGCCAAGGTACCAAGTTAGATTCAACTGAGGAATGTGACCAAATCATCTCAACTCCCTGCAGGGTAAAACAAGATTCAGCAATACTTTCCCCAAGCGGAGTTGACTCCCCGACGATACTGGAAAAGCACAACATTCCCCGGCAGGTCTTAAAGCTCATCCCCAGTAGATTCTGGAAGCTTATCCCCTGCAGAGTACGGACGTCTCTCCCGAGTTTTATTTAGAGTTATTTCCTCACAAGGACTTATAACTGGGTTATCCTCAGCTAAAAACCACGGAAGACCGCCCTCGGCAAAGTTCCTTCAATCCCCAGCGGAGTTTATCATCATTATCCTCAGCGGAATCCATCATTAAAGTCCTCAACAGGTCTCTTATCAGAACTTCGGCCAAGTATCTCTTCCACAGAGCAACTCCCCGGCCGTTCATCAAGGATTTATTTTCCTAAGGCGAAATTACATTCATAAACATTTCGCATTTCCATACATCTTGCTTACATATATGATAAAGTGCATACAACACCATCTCATGTTGAACATCATGACATCGTGCACATCATACATCATGTCATTGCATACAACTTATGTTTTTGCCTTTTCAGGAAAAAGACAATCCCAAAAACAACTACCTTCAATTGTCACGGTTCCAGATTCGATACCTGTATCTAGCCAGGGCACATCTGAGAGTGATCAGTTTCCAGACTCGATTCCTGTATCTAGCCAGGGCACGTCTGAAGAGTTCGAAGATTCGATTCCTGTATCCAGCCAGGGCACATATGTCAACTACAACATCTCCAGATTCGATTCCTGTATCCAGCCAGGGCACATCTGTCAACTACAACATCTCCAGATTCGATTCCTGTATCCAGCCAGGGCACATCTGTCAACTACAACATCTCCAGATTCGATTCCTGTATCTAGCCAGGGCACGTCTGAAGAGTTCGAAGATCCGATTCCTGTATCCAGCCAGGGCACATCTATTAACGACTATTTCCAGATTCGATTCCTGTATCCAGCCAGGGCACATCTGTGAGCAACCAATTGTAGATTCAATACCTGTATCCAGCCAGGGCATATCTGCATAAGGAGACTGAGGATCAAACACCTGTAACAAGCCAGGAAAACATCCGTCTTTCTCAAATACACAAGTTCTCGCTAAAGAATCTCTTATGCGATCGACACTTCCAAATGGCATCTATAAGCCCATTCCCGACAAAGTTCTGTCACATCTCCAGATGGCATCTATAAGCCCATCTCCCTATCCACCACCTCTACAAATGGCATCTATAAGCCCATTCCTGACATCACACTGTTGAGACTCCAGCATGCGAGTGCAAATTTCCGGGCACTCTAGTGTCCAATCTCCTTTTACCCTCGAGTCACGAAAGGCGAACTTGCCAATCTAACTCTTCAGGTCCAAGAAGATTGAACAGGGGCAACTGTTGTACCCCAAAATTTGCCCTCCCATTTCCTCAACATTTTCTCATCACAAGACCCTTGAAGATCAAGATCCAGTTAGGGTTTCCTCTGCTCAAGACTTCTCCTTGCACTGTGGACTCAAATTAGGGTTTGTGTTTGCCCAAGGATGTTTTGACCTAAAATTCCTAAGATGACTTTCATGCTTCATGTTGGACTCCCAAGTTTACCCATGTCAAGTTTCAAGTCTTGATTCCAAGTTTTTCCCAGTCAATTGGACAGTTGACCTAGAAGTCAGCTGTATTGGGGAAAAAGTCAACTGTGACCAATTGACAGTCAAAACTCATGATTTTTGACCCACATCAACATATTGAACTCATATGGACCATTTGATCAAGTTTGGATCACAATTCCACAAGAAATTTGATCAGATCACCAAAAGGGCAAAATGGTCATTTTTAGGGTTTTGACTGCACAATGGCAATTTTTGACTGTTTGACCTAGCCAATGGCAAATCAAGTTCACATATGGACTCAAGGACCCCATGGAATTATCTTGACATGCTCAACAAGCTCAAAAGAGCCCAAGTACACAAGATTGACAGTTGAATTTCCCAGTCAATTGATCAATTTTGACTGTATACTGAAAAGTCAAACTTTGACTTTTTGGTCAAAATCAAGAGTCAAGATTCATTTTTCACCAAAACTTGCCAAATCATGAAACTTGTTCACCAAGAAATCACAAAATGCAAATTAGGGTTAGAAAATGGAATTTTTCATAACTTAGAATTTTTCTAAGTTATGAAAAACCCTAATTTTTTCCCAACTTTGCCCCATCTTTTCACCAAGATCCATTTGGATTCAAACAAAAGTCAAAACATGAAAGTTGTAGCTTGTTGCATAATCTACAACTTTGATTCACAAAGTTTTCTCATTTGAAGCTTGTATCTCAAGTTACAATTTTTTGAATAAGGGCACTAAACCATTTTTAACTTAGTGAAATTTTAACCTATTTTGACAAGGTTTTCTACCCCACTTCAAGGCCACTTTTCATACCCTTCCACTTGGAATTTCAACTTGCATTTCAAAGATGGATTGTAGTACACATTCCAAGCTTTCCAAATGTCCAAGAACTCATCAAACAACCTCATAACTTGAGAGATTCGAATTTCACAAGTTGGCAAAAATTCACTTTTGTTCTTCATCAAAACATGTCCATAACTTTGCAAATTTGAACTCAGCATGCTTTAGGCTTGATTACAGGTCCTTGAACCATTCCATACTCAATAATTTAATGCATATTCAATGTGTTAAGATGTTGTTCTTTGAGTGCAAGCATTGTATGCAAGATTAATCCTAAACTAGATAAAGTGCTTTATCCATTTTTGTAAAAAGCTAGCTTTATGTCAAATTGAAATCCAAGCAAGTACAAGCAAAATCCTTTTGGCACAAGATTATGGACAAGTTGCTCTGATCAAGAGAAGATTATGCAGCAGGATTAGAGGCCCCCTACTGACCTAAAACACCAAGTGACCATTGCTTGCTTAAAATTCAAGTAACATTGCATAACTTGTGCCAACTTTGATCTCAACTTACTAACACAAGAAAGAAGTTATCAAACACATTACACATAACATATCCAAGCTAAGACACGACCCTTGCACCTCCAAAACACCCTCCATCTCAGAATCATCCTCAAACTGCAAAAACAGGGTTGCCTCTGCAGTTTGAGTGCCAACTCCCATTTCCCTCGAGCATTCTTACCAAAATCAATTCATACACATTCCCTAGCATGTATGCAAGCTAACCATGACCTAAAACCTGGCCTGTAATCCCCCTAACAGTTTCCACCATTTTTATTTTTTCCTCTTGCAGTTGAAGTTCCACAGCTCGATACAAGAAGTTTCAAGACAAAGTAAGCATTGAAACAACATCCTTGGACCTCAAGGAAGCTTTTCCAATCATTACCTTGCACCAGAAGTTCCTCATTCTCCAGATAGAAGTTCAACTGCACAAGTAAAACTTTGAACTCGTATCTCTCTTATCATGCATCTTTAGTCTTAAGTTTGTGAAGAAACAAGGTTCTACTCATAGCCCTGAACATGTGCATATCTTTACATTTCATTTCTTTTGCCTGAGTAGAGAGAATTTGGAGTTTAAAAATGGCAGAAAAATTAGGTTAGGATTTGGGGGAGGAGAAATTCTCCCTCATCTTAGAGAGTTAGGTCAAGTTCCATACATGGTTAGAATCGTCTCTTCATGCTGAACATTTGTTGTGTTATGAGTTTTTGCTAAAAAGCCAGGAATCAAGAGTTAGAAGAAGCTGAACATGGCGCGCGTTTTTTCAAACATTTGTGCTGGAGGTTGAAGACAGTGGCATTGGGCTGGGCTTGTGTGTTTTTTTCTTATTCACACCACATATTTGCTATTACACCCCCTGAGCCCATTTGCTTTATTTTTATTCTTTTTTGACTTTTTCTTTTTTGATTGACTTTGTTTATTTTTTCTCATGACATTAAAAAAATAAAAATATTTTTTCCATCATTTTTTGAATATATGGCATATTTATTTGATTTATTTCTTTTGTTTGTATATGAATATTATATATATACTATTATTAGAATAAATAGAAAAAATAGTGTAAATACATTTTTTTAATTTTTATTTACCCTCTGAAAATATTTCACATAAAAATACTTTTTTATTTATTTTGTTAAAATATTAAATATATATTATTTTGTGTATAATACATATTTAAAAACTTAATATATATATATGTTTATCCATATATTTGAGTTAGAATATAAAAATACTTGAATTTTTCATTTTTATTAATATTTGATACAAAAATACTTTTTTCATAATATACTTCATTTTATTTTATTTTTGTACATAATCAATAAATACTTGTATTAAATTAGATAATAATACATTTTCTTTAAAATTAGGGTTTTTGCCCTAAATTCAAAATACTCCAAAAAATAATATATTTTTATTTTCTTTTCTCTTTTACATAAATAATATTTTTTCATACATATACAAAACATTTCTTTTGCATCTTGCATTCTTATTTAATTTTTGTACATCATTTACATTGCAAATATTCAAATTGATGTAATAATTTAGATTTAAATTCTTGTCAATATCCCCATTTGAACATTTGTACCCCCCACCACATATTTGGTTTTGTAATAGCTTAGTAAATTTATTTTCGCACTTTATTGCTTTCTAATGATAACATGTTAGAATTAGGGTTTGTATGCGAAAAACGACAAAAATAGTTATGACCTAATCTCAAGATAAACAAGCATGAAAATGGACACACAAATCACACTTGCACCCCCTAGGGTATTCCACTTGTTGCCTTTCAAAATTGGGCCATATTGTATGTTGAACATCTTTGGGCAAAGCAAACAATTTGAATGATCATAGTCCCTCGATAAGACTTTTCAAAACAAACAAAAACAAATGATCAAGTCCCTTAAAGAAAATTGCCCAAAGACATTTAACGCCGTTGCAATTATGGTCTAAACGATGACCCGCGCCTGTCCCTTTCACATCCTAACATAAGGTTGTCCACCAAATTCAATGGTGGAACAAACTTGTTAAAAGGGTTAAAACATAGCAATAATCTTTTTGAGAAATTTATGAGTAGATAACCTCTTAGTTACTTGAATCAACTTGCAAAACAAAACACTTGCCTAATTTCAAAACACACCTCACAACACTTTCAAAACAAACTTTCAAAAACAAATGAAAACATTTTCAAAAGACATACATCTTTGTATACATCCCCACATGGATCATTACAAAGATTGCCACCACATTGGCCTCTTTTCAAAAACATTTTCAAACCCACACACAAAGCACCATTTCGAACAATTGAAAACAAAAGGCAAGTGATCTAAGCAAGTAACTAAGAGCCCATGGATAACCATGGATAGAAAGGGTGCTAATACCTTCCCTTTCTATAATCTACTCCCCGAACCCAAGAAAACATCTCAAAAGGTTTTTGCTGTGCTTTTTAACCTTTCCTTAGGATAAAATAAAAAGTCGGTGGCGACTCTTGCTCAACCGAAACATTTGCGAATACAAACGCAAAACACTAGTCAGTTCTCCCACCGTATCACAGTATGGTTATACTAAACATCCAAAATATTCTAAGGTTAATCATGTGATGCTTAAAACTAGAAAGGAATGAAAACTTATGGCTGTTAATACTTGTCTTATAGCCTATACTTATTTTAGAGTTTCATCTAGAGAAGACTAGTACTTTGACAGTGGATGCTCTAGACATATGACAAGGGTCAAGAAGTATTTAGTGGACATTAAGTCTTATTCCACTAGTTTTGTTACTTTTGGTGATGGAGCTAAAGGTGAAATTAAAGGGATATGAAGGCTAAACTGTATTAGACTTCCTAGTCTAGATGATGTGCTTCTTGTGAAATAACTGACTGCCAATCTTATAAGTATCAGTTAGTTATGTAATCAAGGTCTAAATGTGAACTTCACCATGTTTGAATTTTCGGTTACAAATGAGAAGAATAATGTGATGATGTTGGGAGTTAGCACTAAAGACAATTGGTATTTGTGGATACCACTAGAAACTTATAATTAATCCACATGTTTAATGTCCAAGTAAGATGAAGTCAAGATGTGGCACCAGAAGCTTGGACATTTGAATCCCAAAGATACGAAGAATATTATGCTAGAAGAAGCTTATAAGGCCTTTAACTTCAGAACCAAAGTCATGATAGAATCCATTAATGTTGTGGTTGATGATTCAATCATTGAGAAAATGACTGATGTCGAAGAAGATGTTGGAGCATCATTTCAGCAAACTGATGCTCTAGAAGATGAGGCTGACAATTAGTCTGTTTCCATTGAGACTCCTGAAAAATCTCAAAAGATTATGTCTGATAAAAACTCCCAAGGGGTTATATCAGAATAGGAATCTACTAGTGATGAGAAAGATGATTCTGATTATGAAAGCATGTCTATTGAAAGCGAGAGAATGATTTGCCTGACAAAGAAGACAAAGAGGAAAGTGTTGATGTGAAGAAGTATCAGTCTACTGATACTGTGAATGTTAATAATCCAGATTCTGATAATGAGCCTATAAGAAAGACATTGGGTCCTGGTATTTCCAAAAGGATAAAGAAAAGGAAAGGGAATGATGTTATTCCTTTTAAGACTTCCAAGAAAGTTCATGTTGTTAGATCTTCTAAGAGTTGGAGCAATGTTGTGACTCCTACTGCCAAGAAAAGGTCCCTAGAGAGGAAGGATATATCCTTTAGTGACTCTGAGTATGATATCAAATAAGATGTTCTATACATATTTCCCTCAGTCAAGAAGAAAGCTGCTAATATTAATGAAATTGTTATTGACAACATTTCCTTTCACTTTGTGGAAAATGTTGAAAAATGGAATTATTTGTACCAAAGAAGATTAGCTATTGATAGTGAGATTAATGAAGATTCTCTTGAATGTAAGGAGTACATAAAGGTGTATGATAGATGAAAGTGATGAGGAGTATTCTTTTAAAGTGACTAAATGGTTTGGGTAAATTTATTTACATTGTTGGAACCAAATTACTTGTTTAATTTTGGGTTATATGTGTTTGAGCAAACCCTAAAGCTTGCTAGTTCTTTTGCTGTGAAGATATCTATTGCATTCCCCTATCTGATTTGTGGTGTAATTATCTGTCAACACTTATTTTCTTTATACGTTCTAATGTTGCAAGTAAAAGGGAGTTGAAGGTGTGAGAAACACAAGAAAGGGGGTTTAAATTAGGGTTCACCAAATAAATTATTTTGGTTGGTGACAAACTAAGTAGGCTTAGAACATTAAATAGTAAATGAACATAATGATTTTTATCTTGGTTCGCTGTTACCTAAGCTACTCCAGTTTACCCTCACAAGAATTATTTCGCCTTCAACAAGGACTTAATCTACTATAACCAAACTGGTTACAGAACAACCCATAACAAGTTTGATCAACCTTATTGGCACCCTCAATAAGTCCGTCGATCCTTACAGTAAATCCACTCAAGCCGCAGAAGAAGTCTTCTTGAGCTCAGACCTCACTCAGTCTCTCAAGGTATCATTCAACAACAATTGAGTACTTTCAGTGTATTATAGATTTGCTTTTGCTAAGCAGGTTACACATACTTTTCGATAAAATGAAGAACACCTAAGTGTTCTACTGCAAGATACAAGCAATAACTCCTTGCTTATTTACAAAACTATACACAGATGATTTCTCTATAGAGTTTGCACAACACTTTGGTGTAGTTTTGTTGAGCTTGATTTGAACCTATAGATTTGTCGTTGTAATGTAGTTTGTTACTTTTCTTCAGCTTCCAAGTATTCCTTTTATAGCTTGTAAAAGAGATCCGTTGAAAGGGTAGAAAGGTAAATCAAAAATATAGTTGTTGGTTCTAAACATTTATAATGAGAGTAGTCACTGTCAAGTACAAAAGAACTGTCATTGTGCCACTCTAAAAGAGTAGAAGTCACAGTCACTTTATGTACCTTTTGTACACTATCACACATTAATAATTTTGAGCTTTTCTTCTTGATCTACAGAGGCTTTAGATATTTGAATGTTGAGTGTTGAAGCTTGTTGTAGAAGAATCATTATTAAGCCTTGGAACCTAAGTCTTGGAGTCTTCAGAACTTGTCACATAGAACCTTGTCTTCAGAGTCTTTAGCACTTGGTTGTAAGAACTTCCTTTTCTTTAGATCATCAAAAATTGTTCAGTAGAACCCTGTCTTCATAATATTTGGAACTTGTAACACATAAGTAAAGCTTTAGAAGGTCTCCAAATCTAAACTACAAAGCCACAATCAGAACTTCTTGTACTAACATTCCTAAGACACGTTGCAGAACATCAGTTCAAAACCTTGACTTTACCGAGATATTTAACCACATGTTTTTTTCCAGAGTGTATGTTCAGAACCTAATGACATCACATGCCTTGTATCAAAGTCAGAACATTATAGCAGTAGATACACACTAGACAAAAACATTAGCGTATACAATTGTTCTCTAATATAACATGTGAAGTTATCATCAAAATCTCAAGGCCATATGTAGGAAACACTTGTTCTTAAAACCCTCTCTACCCCCCCCCCCCCCCTTTTATGATGACAAAACCATGCATTTTGATAGAATAATTTATATAGGGTAATCATCATAACTGACAAAGTCAGATTTAAGCTCACAGCTCCCCCCTAAATCTGTTAAACCAAAAATTCTATTTAAGCTTGTTCAGAGTCTCCCCCCGAGCGCAAGACTCAAAATATAGATTTTGAGTATCAGAACATAAGAATAGATAAGTAACACTTCCCTACAATAACTCATCAGAGTCTGACTAGAACACATTTTCTTCATCACAGAAAATGGTTTCTATCAGCATTTGATGAAGAATCAAAACTTGATTTGAACCTGATTAAATAATGTCATGCATTATGTATCAGCGCTTTTGTACCATGATTCTGATATCACAACCAAAACACTATGCTTCTAAAGCACCAACATTTGATCTGATATTCTCCACTATATCAGACAGTTCACAACTTCTGAATAGAGTATACGTTGCTGAAGCACGTGTATCAAAGCATATATTCTGAGTGGCATCTATGTATGAGGGTATGTGTGATACGGTGGCCAGAACCGGGACTGTTTTGAAATGCTGGTTTGAGTTTTGGGTTTGTGTTTGCAAAATGTCGCGGTAAGCAAGAGTCGCCACCGACTTTTATTTTATCCAACTGGAAAGGAAAAATGCACAGAAAAATTCCTTTTTTCGAGATTTTGAGTACGGGGGGTAGATTATAGAAAGGGAAGGTATTAGCACCCTTTCTCTCCGTAGTTTTCTACGGGCTCTTAGGTACTTGCTCATCATTTTCAAAATTGCTTCTGTGTGTTTGTGTGATTTGAAAAGTTTTTGTATTGACTTCGATTTAACCATTGCTTCTGTCTTCAAGAGTGTTACGAAGTTTTTTTGAAAACTTGGTTTGAAAAGAGTGTAAGTGTGGAAAAGTTGGTTTGGATTGAGCAAGTACTTAAGATTCTACCTACTCGAAAAGAGGAATTGTTCTATGTTTGTTTCCTATAGACAGTGCTATCACACTATTAATGAGTAGGTAGCATCGTCGTTGAAGTTTTAAGGGTCAATTTGAAAGGGACATACGATCACTAAAGCAATGTTAGGGCGTCTTAGTAGTAACTCTAATGTCTTAGATCAATTATTTGAGGCAACAATATCCGAGGCAACCATTCCGAGGCAACTTTACGAACGGGACTTTGATCTTTTTTTAGACAAGAGGGTGACCACTAAAATATCCTATACTTAATGATCGTTTACCGAAGGCAACCGAAGTGAGAGTATACCCTAGGAGTGTGCATGTGCGAGTGATTCAATTTCAAGTTTATTATCTTTGCACATTTAGGGTTTGTTAACCGTTTTAAAGTTAATCATACATTCTTGTCATGCAACCCTAATTATTCATACATCTAACAGTTGATATTTTACGGAATTTAAAGTGCAGAAAGTAAACCTACGCTATTACAAGGCTTCGGGTATTTACATAGCCAAAAACGAACCCGTAAAAAAAACGATAAATGAAAGTAAAAAAGCCCTAATTAATCTATTACAACTTGTGAGAAATTACATCAATATAGTAAAAATAAATAAAGCGTGATGAATCGAGAACGAGAGAGAATTAGGGTTTTGACCCCGTCTAACCTAATCGAAAGAAAAATTATTTTTGTTGTTTTTAATTATTTCTAAGAAAAAGAATTAGGTTTTTAAATTAAATACAAAATTAATTAGTAATTAAATTAATTCAAAGAAAATAATTTTCATGGCCTATTTTTGTATTTTTGGTTATAGAAAATAGAATTTAAATTAAGCTAAAACCCAAATTGTTCTAATTAATTTTAATTTATTTTACAAAAAGAAATTAAAGTTACCTAAAATTAAATAACCTAATTCAATTAATTTTTGTATAAAAATAAATATCCTAAATCTAATTGGATAAAAATATTTTTTGTGATTTTTTGATAAAAAGAATTATTTTTTTATGTTAGTAAAAATAAATAAATAAATAAATAAAATAAAATAAAATAAAGTATAACAAGAAAAGAGAAAAGAGATATTGGGCCTGAGAAATAACAAATTGGGGGGGGGGGGTGTGAATAGCAAATCTGGGCTCAAAAGAAGGTGACCCATGCTCTACTTTCTAGACTCCATGCCATGCGTTGACTGAGGCGTATCATGGTCCCTCAAATGATGGCCATCAGATTTGGCCTTTTGACATCTGGCTGGCTAGAAGATGATGGTCCATGGTGGGCTTCAAATCTACATACGCGCCTGATCACAAGAACGAAAATAATATGAAAGAAATGGGGGGACCTGGGATTCGAACCTAGGCCCTGTGACCTTTTACACTCACCTTGCTACCAACTGCGCTAGCTTTGTTAATTGTTCATATAATAAACATAAAATATAATATGAGAAAACAACAAAATACTAAATCCAAATGCACGAATTTTCAAACGGGCAAATGGTTACTTGCCACAACATCGTCTTCTCCAAGGATCCGTTGTCTTAGATGACAGACTTTTACCAACAGACATTCATCGTAGGTATAAACCTGTGTATTTCAAAAATCATGTACAAGCACAATAAATCAATGGTGATGGTACCAATCCATTCGTCTCAGTCTCACAAACATCATGGTACCCTAATCATGGCCCAATTTTGCCTAGGTTAAGAAACCCCAAAACGAGCTTGTAAACCCTAGCTATGGCATATGGCAATTCCCGCGTTGTAAATGCAATTAAACAGTACCAATAGCTTGCAAACAAGATGGTGAACAAGAATATGTGATTAGAATATGATGAATGTGCAAGAATAACAAGATTCAGTTTTGGAAATATGGGCAAACTGTGGGAGTCATGGGGACGAATTCTGGGCACTAGCGCGCTTGTTTTTGATTGGTACTGCTTACTTGCACTCCAGAAAGTGAATGAGATGGTCAGGAAGCCTTGTAATTGCCTGGAAGTGTGAAATCGAGTAAGCACTTTTTGTGATTTTTCCAAGTTTGGTTCTTGTTCTTGGAGGCAGCTCTGCACGAAAATTCTTCTCCTTAGGGTTCAATGATCCTTGGCATAAGTAGTGAATCACATTAGGTTCATTATTTTTGGCCAAGATCTCAAGAATTCATGAATGGAATATTTGGTCTTTAAGCCATATAAAATCTTTCCGTAACCATGCAAGTCATGCCCTTTTTCCTTGATTCGAATTTGGTTGATTAGGCCAGCTCATTTGGATTTGATTTTCATCAAAATCAGATCTTCAAAACAAATCTTGGTATTTTTTATTATTTATTTGATTTAAAATAATTTTTAATAAATAAAAACCATAATAAAATAAATAAATGGATAAAATAAGATGTGGTGACTGCCTTGGGTCGTGGACCATGCTACCAACTCAGAACAAATGCAAAAGATTGGGCCCATTTGGCAAAAATTGCAATTTGAGGCATAGTTGACTTTTGACAATTTTGCAAAAAGGGTCAACTTCACCAATGCATAACTTCCTCAATTTTGACTCTTTGAAGGTTTTCTTTGACTCTTTAGAAATCTTGAGATGTCCTCTAAGCAACCCTTTTGGTCTCATATCATTTTGGTATTCCATGTTCATGTATGAAGCTTTGACAAAAAAGGTGTTTTTGTTGACTTTTCAAAATGACCTATAATGTCCAAATTCATAACTTCTTGTGAGTGCATATTTTGAACTTAGGAGCTGAAGATGGATTTTAGAGCATTTCATCCTATTCAAAATGAGCTTTGTATGGGTCATTTCTCATAAAGTATGAGAAAGTTATGCTTGGTCAAAGTTGAGCTGACTTTTCTTGCAAAACCCTAATTTAGCAACTTTTGGTTCTTGATGAATTATGAGCAATCCTTGATGAATCATGATCAATACTTGATCAAATGATGAATGATACTTCAAAATGAGGATGTTGACCAAAAATATTGAGGTTTGACTGTATGTAGGTCACATTTGACTTTTGCCCTAGCATAATCGATTTTCAGCCCTTTGAGCAATTGACTGAGCAAACTTTCTCTGCAAGGCTTGAAACTTGTCATGAATGATATTGAGAACATATTAGGACAATGGTGAGCATTTGGGATCCCTTGGACTCAAATATCTTGATGCAAAATGAAACCCTAATTTGAGGTAGACTGCCTTAGGAGAGGGTTTGTCTGGTCAACCCTTGGACTTCCTTGAACAACTTGAGGATCTCTTTTGAAATGTTTTGAGAAATATGGGAGGGGAAATTTTAGGGTACAACAGCTGTCCCTGTTCAATCTTCTTAAACCTGAGGATGTAGATTGTCTTTCTTGGCTTTCGCGATCCGAAGGTGGAAGATGATTGAACACTAGAGTGCCCAGGAATTTGCACTCACATGAAGTGGTAGTTGTCTTATGATGTTGGGAATGGGCTTACAGATGCCATCCAGTGATTGATGATGGAGGATGGGCTTAAAGATGCCATCAGAGGGAGTGTCGATCGCATAAGAGATTCGTTAGCGAGAGCTGTATACATGTTGTTGAGGAAGACTACGCTGGGGAATGCTGATCTCTATCTTGAGAGGAATAGAATTTTAGGAGCTTCGGTCATCCGTTATTCTACTGGGGAATTGTCTCTTGGTCAAAGACGTGAAAATAAACTATTATCTGGTCGTGATCCAGGATTCATAGTGATAAGACCGACTGTTATCTGGTCGTAATCCAGGATTTACAGTGACTTACTGGGGAGATGAGATTAAAATTGCTATCCAGTTGTAATCCAGGCTTCGCAACTTACCAATTCTTATCTAGTCGTAATCCAGGCTTCAGAAGGAATTCAGTTGTTATCCGGTCGCATTCGGGCTTCAGCTTGAACTTAGGGCATACTAATATCTGGTCGACTTCGGGCTTCTTAGTAATTGTCTAGGTAAACTGCTATTTGGTCGAAATCCAAGCTTCGCAGTGTCTTGTACTGTTATCTGGTCGTAATCCAGGCTTCAGTCCTTTTATCGTTATCTGGTCGTAATCCAGGCTTCATGATGCTTTGTACCATTATCTGGTCAAATCCAGCCTTCATGGTGTTCTGTACTGCTATCTGGTCGTAATCCAGGCTTCACAATACCTTACTTCTTATCTGGTCGTAATCCAGGCTTCAGAAGAAATCAAGTGGTTATCCGGTCGCCTCCGGGCTTTCCATTTGATTTTTGGGCCTACTAATATCCGATCGAATTCGGGATTCAAAGTAATTGGCCGAGTAAACTGCTATTTAGTCGTAATCCAAGCTTCACAGTGTCCCTCACTGTTATCTGGTCGTAACCCAGGCTTCAGTGTCTTTTACCGCTATCTGGTCGTAATCCAGGCTTCGCGATGTCTCATACCATTATCTGGTCGAATCCAGGCTTCATGGTGTTCGGAGAAATCAAGATACTATCCGGTCGAATCCGGGCTTCATAACTTGTATTAAAGATATACCACTATCTGGTCGTAATCCAAGCTTCGTAGTATTCTTGGCTGCTATCTGGTCGTAATCCAGGCTTCACAGAAACTTATATTGCTATCTGGTCGTAATCCAGGCTTCACAGAAACTTATATTGCTATCTGGTCGTAATCCAGGCTTCACAATAATTTGCTGAGCTGTTATCCGGTCATAATCTGGGCTTCACAGCTGGTGTTTATGTCATACCACTATCTGGTCGAATCCAGGATTCATGGTGCCTTACACTACTATCTGGTTGTAATCCAAGCTTCGCAGTAACTGGCTGAGCTGTTATCCAGTTGTAATTCGGGCTTCACGACTTGTGTTTATGATATACCACCATCTGGTCAAATCCAGGCTTCATGGTGCTTGCACTGCTATCTGGTCGTAATCCAGGCTTCGTAGTAACCGACTGAGCTGTTATTCGATCGTAATCCAGGCTTCACGGCTTGCTGGGGATTAAACTATTATCTGGTCGAATTCGGGCTTCATAGCTTAGAGATAAACCACTATCTGGTCGAATCCAGGCTTTGCGGTGTTCTAATACTGTTATCCGGTCGTTCTCCAGGCTTAACAATATGATGTAGAAATCAAGGTACTATCCGGTCGGATCCAAGCTTCATAGCTTGAACTTTGTGAGAATTCGATTGTATCTTTCCTGAAAGGTAAAGAGTTAGTCGTATGTAATGCATGATATGTATCAAGCAATGATGTTCTCAAAATAAATGAGATTGTGTTGTATGATGCGTATGCACATGTCATGATGTATGGATATGCAATGTTTTTATGATGTTGTCTAGCTTGGGGGAAAATAAATCCCGGATTACTGCTGGAGAATGAAAGAGTTTCGCTCAGTGAGGATAACGACCGAAGATGATTTGAGAATAATCCTGCTGGAGAATAAACTGACAAGAAAATGACTCTGTGGGGAAGAGGTACTCTGCTAGAGGATTTGTTGATTTGGAGGAATAACCTCGGCTGGCGATGAATTACCGTTGCTGGCGATAATGAAACCTGTCGGGGATTAAGTTTCTGCTTGTGGAAGAAATAAACTCCACCGGGAATAATCTTCTAGTGCTGGTGATAGATAAATTCTGCTTGGGGAGAATCACTGACTCATTCGCGATTGCGAACCTCGGCTGGGGAGAGTTGCGTCCTTTTTGGGAAAGCTAACATCTCTGTCTTTCTCTTACTCTACGGGGAGTGTATGTACCTTTAGTCGTATTCTCCAGCTAAGTCTATCCCTATACCTGGTGGACAGAGCAATTGTAAAGCTTGGACATTTCTTATTTGCCCCTGTTCCTGATATTACGAGTAATCGTCTTTTGTTTCGCATGTAAATATTCATGAGCAGCAATTATTGTCAAATGCATATATCAAAAATGAACATTGGACGTTCTTGCAAAACAAAACAAAAAAAGGAAAATAATTTGAAATTTCTTTGTGAAAATGAATTGTATTGATTTTAAAGTTGGCCTGTAAAATATGCATTTTTGTACAAGAGGCTGACGTCCTAGTAAGAGAACGCCGCCGAACAAACAGAATTTATACAATTTGTAAAACAAAGAAAAACAGCTATGTGAATAATCTCACTGGGTTCCAACTCTGCTATTGCCTTTATATCTTCGAGAATCTCATCACTTTGCTACTTGGTTGAAGGTAGATCAGATTGATTAGTGTCGTCCGAGCTTGATAGTTGATACTGAAGTCTGGTTGCAAGATGATCCAATGACACATAGTGTTACGCTTTGATCCCTAATTTTTGTCTAGACCGCCCTTTCGGGTTTCCAGTCCACCGAGATATCCTTTTTTGCCGAAGCCGCCTTTTCAGGTTTTCGACTTGTCGGGTGTACATATTTTTTTCATTTTCATCCCTTATTTTTGCCCGAACCCTTTTGTTTCGCCGGGAAGCCCTTATTTTTTCCTAGACCAATCGACCTAGTGGGTCTTTGATTATGCATGGTATTTTTTCACTATGTCTGTATTGACGGGGTGAGGAAGGTTGTCACCATCCATGGTGGTTAGAATCATAGCTCCTCCTGAGAAAATGTTCTTAACCATAAATGGCCCTTCGTACGTAGGGGTCCATTTGCCCCTGGGATCACCTTGTGGCAGTATGATGCGTTTGATCACCAGATCCCCGACTTGATACTCTTGTCGTCTAACTTTCTTGTTAAATGCCTTGATCATCCTCTTTTGATACGTCTGACCATGACAAATAGCAGTAAGTCTCTTTTCATCGATTAAGTTCAGCTGATAGAGCCGGGTCTGGATCCAGTCGTCCTTGCTTAAACCTGCATCCTTCATAATCCGAAGAGAGGGTATATGGACTTTAATGGGCAGGACTGCCTCCATGCCATACACCAAAGAGTAGGGTGTTTCCCCTGTTGAAGTTCGCGCTGAGGTTCGATACCCGTGAAGAGCAAATGGTAACATCTCATGCCAGTCTTTATATGTCACTGTCATCTTCTGCACAATCTTCTTGATGTTCTTATTAGCCGCTTCAATAGCCCCATTCATCTTTGGCCGGTAGGAAGAAGAGTTGTGATGCTGTATCTTAAACTGTTTGCAGATCTTGGTGATCATTGTATTGTTGAGATTTGTACCATTGTCCGTAATGATCCTCTCTGGTATACCATATCGACAGATCAGATTGTGCAGAATAAACTATTCCATGACATTCTTGGTTACTGTAGCAAAGGAAGCTGCCTCAACCCACTTCGTAAAGTAATCAATCGCTACCAGGATGAATCGATGTCCGTTGGACGCGGTAGGTCTGATCTCACCAATCATATCGATACCCCACATTGCAAAAGGCCAAGGAGCTGTCAAGACGTTTAGAGGAACTGGAGGTATGTGCACCTTATCAGCATAGACTTGGCATTTGTGACAGGTTCGAGAATGCTGATAACAGTCGGCTTCCATGGTGGACCAATAATATCCTGCCCGTAGGATTTTCTTTGCCATGGTATGTCCACTGGAATGAGTTCCGAAAGTACCTTCATATAATTCTGCCATAATCCTTCCTGCCTCGTTCTTGTCCACACATCACAGTAAGGTTGAATCATGGTTACGCTTGTAAAGAATACCATTACTCATGAAGAAATTTACAGCGAACCTCCTCAAGTAATTCTTATCATTAACGGATGCACCCACAGGGTATTCCTGGGCCTCAAGATACTTCTTTACCTCGTGGAACCAGGGTTTATCTGCTACCTCTTTAGTTTCAATATTACAGAAATGAGCGGGTTCATCCAACCTTTCAATGGTGATCTGGGGAGCTTCATTGTCCCACCGGACCTTGAACATAGAAGGCATGGTAGCTAGCGCGTCCGCTAGCTGATTCTCCTCTTTGGGGAAATGTTCAAAGGTTATCTCCTCGAAGTGTGGGAGCAACGTCAGTACATACTTCTTGTAAGGAATAAGATTTGGGTGCTTCGTATCCCACTCGCCTTTAATCTGACTGATTACGAGAGCGGAATCTACGAATACACTCAAGAACTTAATCCTTAGGTCAATAGCTGCTCGAAGGCCCATGATGCATGCTTCATACTCCGCCATGTTGTTGGTGCAGTTAAAACATAATCGGGCGGTGAATGGAGTATGACAGCCTTCAGGAGGTATGATCACGGCGCCAATTCGATTACCCAACGCATTAGAGGCTCCATCAAAATACATAGACCATCGGGATCCTTCCTCAAGTCCTTCATCCGGTCCAGGTGTTTCATAGTCAGTCACCAACATGATCTCATCCGGAAACTCTAAATTCATAGACTGGTAATCATCCACGACCTGATGTGCCAAATGATCCGCTAACACACTCCCCTTTATTGCTTTGTGGGTCATGTATTGGATGTCATACTCAGTTAAGATCATCTGCCATCTTGCTATTCTTCCGGACAAGGCAGGCTTTTCGAAGATATACTTGATTGGGTCCATCTTTGATATCAATAGGGTAGTATGAGTCAGCATATACTGTCTCAGCCGGCAAGCAGCCCATGCCAAAGCACAACAAGTTTTCTCAAGCAACGAGTATCAGGTCTCGCAGTGGGTAAACTTTTTGCTAAGGTAGTAAATAGCATGCTCTTTTCGTCCAGACTCGTCATGCTGCCCCAACACGCACCCCATTGAATTGTCGAGTACTGTCAAGTATAAGATCAAAGGTCTTCCTTCAACTGGAAGCATCAGAATAGGTGGCTCTTGGAGATATTCCTTGATCCTTTCGAAAGTGGCCTGACATTCATCATTCCATTTTACCACTTGATCTTTCTTCAAAAGCTTGAAGATTGGTTCACAACTAGCAGTCAGATGTGAAATGAATCGGGCAATATAGTTCAGACGTCCCAAAAAGCCTCTAACTTCTTTTTGTGTTCGGGGAGCTGGCATTTCCTGTATAGCCTTCACCTTTGCAGGATCCACTTGAATACCTTTATCACTAACGACAAAACCTAGCAGTTTACCAGACCTTACTCCGAAGGTGCACTTGTTCGGGTTTAACCTCAGCTTGTACATCTTCAACCTGTCAAATAGCTTCTGGAGATGGTGAAGATGTTCTTCTTCAGTTTGGGACCTTGCAATCATGTCGTCAATGTACACCTCAATCTCATGATGAATCATGTCGTGGAACAAAGCGACCATAGCGTGTTGATACGTTTCCCCAACATTCTTCAACCCGAAAGGAATTACCTTGTAGCAAAAGGTTCCCCACTGCGTAACGAAAGTCGTCTTCTCCATGTCTTCGAGAGCCATCTTAATCTGATTGTAACCAAAAAAAACATCCATAAAGGAGAAGACCTTATGCTGTGCGGTGTTGTCGACCAGAACGTCGATGTGAGGCAGCGGGAAATCATCCTTGGGGCTCGCCCTATTCAGATCCCTATAGTCTACACACATCCACACTTTACCATCTTTCTTCGGCACCGGAACCACGTTGGCAACCCACTGTGGGTAAGAAGTAACAGCTAGAAAACCGGCATCAAACTGTTTCATGACCTCAGCTTTGATTTTCTCAGACATCTCTGGGCGCATGCGGCGAACTTTCTGTTTTACCGGAGGACAGTCTTCTTTTGTTGGAAGACGGTTAACCACAATGTCAGTATTCAACCCATGCATATCTTCATAAGACCAAGCGAAGATCTCAACATAGTAGCGTAACATCTGTATCAACCATTGCTTGACGCTAGGCTCCAGATTTACACCTATCTTGATCTCTTTCTTGTCTTCGTCCGTACCCAAATTCACTGATTCCACTGGTTCTTCATGGGGCTGTATGGCCCTCTCTTCCTATAGTAACAGTCTGGAAAGTTCCCCAGGCACTTCACAATCATCCTCACCTTCGTCCTCAGCTTGGTTGATCGGACTTTCGAAGTCATAACTGGCAGTAGCAGAGTCGTTATCAGTGGGATCCAGAGTGGATGCGGATCTGCATTATGATATGTGAGTCTGTGTAAGACAATAGCCGTTTTGATAAAGTGCAAGAATAGAAAAGAAAAAACAAGGAGCGCAAAATTTGTAATGCAAGAAACGTCCAATGCTTTATTGATGATATATGAAATTGACACATAATAAGCCCTCACAAACAAAGCCAAGGTGCCTCGGGCAAGGCACCGGGCCGTAAAGTTTCAAATTATCTGTTACAAATCTCAAAACAAAAGTCTATTACTGTGTAATAAAAGAAACGGGCACGAAGTCCTTTTCCGTCCAATTGTTCAATCCACCGTCGGTAGTCGGGTAAATCCAACTGTCAATATCCGACTCTTCTTCATCATCTCCAACTACATTCACTCCCTGATCATGTTTGGGCATGGGTGCAGTGATGATGTTGGGTTTCTCTGGAGCGTCAAACTCGATCTCTTTAGCTTCAATCAAATCTTGCACCTTATTCCTCAAGGCCCATCAGTTATTGGTATCATGCCCTGGGCTATCGTAGTAATAGGCGCAGCTGGCGTTTGGGTTATACAGCGGAGATGTGGTGCTAGGATTCTTTGGGGCCTCCCTTAGAGTTACCAGGTTTGTCTTCAACAATTGTGGCAGAATTTGAGATAAAGTCATACTAAGCCGAGTATACTGTCTTTGTGGTCTCTCTATTCTTTGCTGATTGTTGCGTTGTGGAGCAACGGTGGGTCTTGATATTACTACCGCATTAACTGCTTGGCGGCGTTCAAGTCGGTTTTGGCTCCTCGAGCTGTAAACTGCACTAGCTTCTCTCTTGAAAGGCTTATTTTTTGTACTTGATGAAGCACCTTTATGTATCTTGCCACTTTTGATACCAGCTTCCACTCTATCCCCAGTCAAAATCAATTCAGTAAATCCAGATGATGAACTGCCGATCAAGTGATTGAAAAATGGACCAGAAAAAGTCCCAAGAAACATATCCACCAACTCCCTATCAGACAGAGGGGTTTGGACTCTTCCATCCAGATCTCTCCACTTCTGAGCATAGTCCTTAAAGCCCTCACCTGTACCCATAGACATACCCTGAAGCGGAGTACGCGTGGGAGCAAGGTCGGTGTTATACTGGTATTGCTTGTAAAAAGCAGCAGCAAGGTCCTCCCAGTTGCAGACATTAACTCCTTCCAATTGATAGAACCATTCAAGTTGAGTCCCTGACAGACTATCTTGAAAGAAATGAACGCACAGGTTCTATCAGCAGTATAGGGTTGGATTTTTCTGACGTATGAGCGGAGATGCAACTTTGGACAAGATACTCCATCATACTTAGCAAAGACAGGAGCTTTAAACTTGTGAGGGATCACCACCCCAGACGCTAGTCCCAGATCTCTGAAGTCTAACCCAGGGATCTTCTGAATCTCCATTGCACTCAGACGGTCTTCGAGTTACTTATACCTATCCTCAGCAGGAGGATACTGTTCTTCATCAAAATCAGTGTCATTGTCAGATACCACAGGACTAGGACCCTTCCCTTCCTCTTGATTTTCTCCTCCTCCAGATGAATGAGACAGATCAGCTTCCTCTCGCAACCTATTCCCAAACCTGTGACCCATATTCAGCAGAACCACCTTCTTCTTCTTCTTCTTCTTCTTCTTCTCCTTCAGGAGGAGAGTCTTTAAATCCTATTGTCCTTTGGCCAAGTTCAAAAACATCTCTTGGAATTGAGCATTCTGTGCTTGAAGAGCCTTGATGGCTTGATCGATAGGTGTTTCAGAAGACATTATGTGCTGAAATAAACAACGAAGAAGATGAGAAACCTGTAATGGTACCTGTAATGAGGTGCATGGTAATGGAATGCGTATGAAATGATTTCAAAGACTTTGGGAGATTCAAATTTGTAAAACAAAATAAAACACACTTTATTAGATTAAACTTGTAACAATGTTTAACAATGCCTTCAAGGCGTTACAAAAGAAATAAACTGAAAAGCAAATCTAAACTAGAAACAATAAAAAACATCAGAAATCCCATGGTCGCTTTCCCTTCGTGCTGACATAATCATTGATTGTCCTTTCATTCTCGAGCTGCCACGTGAGCTTCAAGATCTTCCTCTCTTGCTCATGATACTTCTCCCTGTAGGTATCCCTTTCCTCTTTTAGCTGAATCCAGGATCTCTTCAACGCCCCAAGATCAGTAGGCATGTAGGGATGAAGGACTATGTAAGGAACCCCTTCTTCATTAGTATGCTCCACAATCACTGATAAGACAGCTTCATAAGGCATCCCCAACTTTTGAGCACGGGCTCGAACCCACTGGAGATAAGGTTGCATAAGGAGAGAAGTCTTTAGCCCTAGCTCTTGAGGGTCAGACCTGTTCACCATGCCCCAAGCTCGTATAAACCTGCGGCGATGCCCATCAACGTCCCCCTTGTAGTCAAAGACAATATATGTAAGAAGCAGCTCATGGGGACCGTCTCTCCGAGTGCGACCAAACTGTCATAAAGCCAAACAAGGACTGTAGGTTATTCCCCCTCTAATTCCAAGCAACGGGACATTTGGGTATTCCCCACATCGATCAATGGCAGCTACTCTTTCCATATCCTTAGAACTCCAAAGAATGTCCATATGAGCAAGGGACATGATTCTGTAAGCCCAACCTACACCTTCCTCATTCTTCAATACAGACTTGGGGAGGTGTGAAATAAACCACCTCGCCAGCAGCGGCGTGCAACACATGAGGTCCCCCCTTCTTCGCACAGTACGAGTATAAAGAGCATGTAAAATATCACCCAGAAGAGTAGGCACTTGTTTACGAGACAAGAAGATCTTGACCGCATTCACATCTATGAAGGAATCTGGATTCGGAAAAAGAACCAAACCGTAGATGAGGAGGGACAAAATGTCTTCAAATGCTTGAAAATCCAAGTTATTCCAGAACTGTTGAGCTTGATCCATCAGAAACTTGGCCAAGAAACCTTTAACCCCGCTCCGTGTCTCCCAGTTGGATACTACATCAGCCCTTTTTAGATGTAAGGCTAAAGCAATATCCTCGGGTCTAGGAACCTCCTCCAAACCTGTGAAGGGTGTCTGCTCGAGGATGGATATGCCCAATAAGTCAGAAAACTCCTCCAATCTGGGAACTAGCTGATAATCAGGGAAGGTGAAACAATGATGCACCAGATCAAAGAATTGGAAAAGCACACTCATCATTTGCTCATCCAACTTTGAAGTGACCAAACTAAGGAGATGACCATGTCTTCTAATGAATGAAGAAGTATCAGGAACCTTTGAGACTAACTCTCTGAGTTGAGCAGGCACTTGCACGAAGTTAACTCGAATGGTGTTTCTGCATACCGAAGCCATAATCTGCAAAACAGAACAAAGATAAATCCCCCCGGTCTTTGAAATGGTTAGTATGATGAAGTATGCATGCTATGTTATGATGCATGATGTCATGATAAAACACACAACAGGTATAGCAGGTAACAAACATGGTAAAGGCAAGTAAGTCACACAATAGCCCTTAAGTTTCAGGCTTGCATGGAGTCTAGGTACTACCCTCTTGAAGTTCAGTTGGTTTCAACCTTTCCTAATAATAGTAACCGGGTTCTAGAGGTTCTCAATATCACTGAACATCCTCCATCGGTCATGGTTTCATCTCACGCAATCTTTTGTTGTGGCCGGAACTATCTCGAGAGTATGGTCTCAATGAGTGTAGTATCGAGTATCAACCAGTTCTCAGCTTTATGCCGAGGCCGGCTATCTCACTAATTCCTATGGCCAAGTTGGTCAATTATAGGTTCTAAGGTCAGTTGATGCTTAACGACCCATATAGCAGCCCCGTATTCTCCTTGTTCCTCCACAAGGGATACCGGTACCAACCAATGTGCCACAACAATGTAGCTACTGCTTCAACCGTATCGGTCTACACCGTACAGTTCCCTCACAGTTTATTGCTACTTACCTAACAGGTGTTCCCCAGATCTGGGTTAGGATCTATAGTAACTCCAATACAAAGCCCATAAAGATAAAGCAATCAAATCAAACAATAGAAGCAATATGATGAACTAATCCTAAGGTATACCCCACTTATCTTTCCCCAGTAGAGTCATCAGTTCTGTGATACAGTGGCCAGGACCAGGACTGTTTTGAAATGCTGGTTTGCGTTTTGTGTTTGTGTTTGCAAAATGTCGCGGTAAGCAAGAGTCGCCACCTACTTTTATTTTATCCAGCTGGAAAGGAAAAAAGCACAAAAAAAATCCTTTTTTCGAGATTTTGAGTACGGGGGGTAGATTATAGAAAGGGAAGGTATTAGCACCCTTTCTATCCGTAGTTTTCTACAGGCTCTTAGGTACTTGCTCATCATTTTCAAAATTGCTTCTGTGAGTTTGTGTGATTTGAAAAGTTTTTGTTTTGACTTCCATTTAACCCTTGCTTCTGTCTTCAAGAGTGTTACGAAGTGTTTTTGAAAACTTAGTTTGAAAAGAGTGTAAGTATGGAAAAGTTGGTTTGGATTGAGCAAGTACTTAAGATTCTGCCTACTCGAAAAAGAGAATTGTTCTATGTTTGTTTCCTTTAGACAGTGCTATCCCACTATTAATGAGTAGGTAGAATTGTCGTTGGAGTTTTAAGGGTCAATTCGAAAGGGACGTACGATCACTAAAGCAATGTTAGAACGTCTTAGTAGTAACCCTAATGTCTTAGATCAATTATTCGAGGCAATAATATCCGAGGCAACCATTCCGAGGAAACTTTTCGAACGGGACTTTGATCTTTGTTTAGACAAGAGGGCGACCACTAAAATACCCTATACTTAATGATCGTTTACCGAAGGCAACCGAAGTGAGAGTATACCCTAAGAGTGCGCATGTGCGAGTGATTCAATTTCATGTTTATTATCTTTGCACATTTAGGGTTTGCTAACCGTTTTAAAGTTAATCATACATTCTTGTCATGCAACCCTAATTATTCATACATCTAACAGTTGATATTTTGAGGAATTTAAAGTGCATAAAGTAAAACTACGCTATTACAAGGCTTCGGGTATTTACATAGCCAAAAACGAACCCGTAAAAAAAACGATAAATGAAAGTAAAAAAACCCTAATTAATCTATTACAACTTGTGAGCAATTACATCAATATGGTAAAAATAAATAAAGGGCGATGAATCGAGAACGAGAGAGAACTAGGGTTTTGACCCCGTCTAACCTAATCGAAAGAAAAATTATTTTTGTTGTTTTTAATTATTTCTAAGAAAAAGAATTAGGTTTTAAAATTAAATACAAAATTAGTTAGTAATTAAATTAATTCAAAGAAAATAATTTTCATGGCCTATTTTTGTATTTTTGGTTATAGAAAATAGAATTTAAATTAAGCTAAAACCCTAATTGTTCTAATTAATTTTAATTTATTTTAGAAAAAGAAATTAAAGTTACCTAAAATTAAATAACCTAATTCAATTAATTTTTGTATAAAAATAAATATCCTAAATCTAATTGGATGAAAATATTTTTTGTGATTTTTTGATAAAAAGAATTATTTTTTTATGTTAGTAAAAATAAATAAATAAATTAAATAAAATAAAAGAAAGTATAACAAGAAAATAGAAAAGAGATATTGGGCCTGAGAAATAGCAAATTGGGGGGGGGGTGTGAAAAGCAAATCTGGGCCCAAAAGAAGGTGACCCACTGTTTACCGTGGTTTTTGGTAAACAACCGCTGATCCTCCAAAAAGAAAAGTTCTTTTTGGTTACTTACGGGATCGATCAAATTAATCCCAGAACATATGCTAATTTTTTATGTAAGACAAGCAATCAGGAAGAACGCACGTTCGACCGGAGAAAAATATACTTGAGATTTTGGAAAAGTAGACAAAAATGTAGAAATGCAGGTAAAGATGCGAGAAAGATAACTTTGCAAGATAAGATTAAAGCAATGTAAAAGACTTTAATTAATAAAAAGAGGTGTTTCCAACGTACATTTCTCAGTTTTATCGTTTCTCACACAACGGTTACTTGGACAATATTTGAGTGACTAGTACAATAGGTTGAACACACCTTAAAAACTACACAGGTTTCCTAATTTATACTAAAAACTAAGTAACCGTCGAGAAATGACTCTGCGCTAAGATGAAGATAAGTGTCTTCTGCATGTCCCTCGACCTCTAGCTTCCAACCACATTGCTTCTTCTTAGCCGCTAGCGAAACTGTCGTTCCCTCCAATAATTCAAATTCAAATGTACCTCGTATCATGTGTCAAAGCGAGGGTATTTTCTCTTAGTCGAAAGACATAAGTCCTCTTCAGTCGAAAACCCTGAAAGTGAGCCCTGTTCGAAGGCTCAAATACAACTTAGATCTTTTTCCTAAGTTATTTCATATGTCGAAACATTCTTGGCTTGGTTTATTCCAGTTTTTTGGTCTAAAAGACCAAATATAGTAAGTGTCGAATTTGGGAGCCAACAAATTGCCCCCCAAGAATGTCTATTTCGATGCCCAAAGAAATAGCCATTCTTTGATCTTTCCATTCGACACTTGTCTTTCTAGTTATCCACAAAGTCCTGATGTGCGCTTTTCGTGTTCCAACAGCTGCTGCTTTTGAAAAAACCATCATTACTCTTTCTCCAAGATGTCTTTTCTAACCGCCGTTACCAAGCTGCCATGATGACCATATTCCTAGAACCTAGGCAAGCATGTCAAAACGTTTCCCAACGTCTACATGGTAACTGCTTCATACTTCGCCATGTGCCCCACTATCTTCACAGCATTAAATGGCCTTGACGAGACATATCCCTTTCTGAAGGCTATAAATACTTATGAGCCTTTTCATTTGAAACTTTCACCACTCCAAGCATTTCCAAATCTCCTGCTTTCAAACACCTTGTATTGTCAACTTCGTTTTCTCCAAATCTGCAACAATGGCTTTCCTTTCCAATGCACCAAACAATCCCCAACCTAAAAATGCTGATGATATCCAAAACCCACCAGAGATCTTTTCTACTAACCCTTCTCCTTCCTCGACTGATGGGCTTCAGTACATTGCTGAACCCATGATGAGGGAGTGGCGAGAAGCATATGATTCCCAACTCCTCATTCCCATTAGGTACTCTAAAGACATATATGCTATGTCTGGTCCTTTGTCTATGTGCGTCAAGAATCCCATGAGGAATCGCGCCTTCTTCCCCACTCACCAAAGACTCAGACCTATAGGCTGCGCGAAGAAGCCTAGGGATGACCCTAAAGATGCTACTCTGGCCAATCAGAAGCATGCTCAGACTACGAAGGATATTAACCTTCAATTTATGAACAAAGGGAACATAATCTTTCGTTCATGCCCTAACCTCTCCTCAGAGTATTCAGATTGGTTGAATAAGATGGAGAAGGCGCAAACCTCCATCTAGAAGGAAATGGGAATTTATGATTTGGTGATGATGTCGAAGACAAGATTGTCTTATTGTCCCCTCATGTTGGTATCTTCGCTGTATTTCTGGGATAACGCACATTTTACCTTTCATCTTCCCTGTGGGATAATGACCCCCACCCTATTCGACATAGCCGCAATTACCGGTCTTCAACCGACTGGCGATTATTTCGATCCTGAGGATTTGTCTGAAGATGTTATTGGGTTTGCAGCTACAAAACCCACCTACACCACTTTTATCAACCACTTCCACGATAAAGCCTCTAGTACTGTGTCGGAGGTGGAGCATATAGCCTTTTTGGCTATGTGGGTATCCCGTTTCGTTTTTTGCACTAAGTCACTTCAGGTGACTAAGAAAATGCTCACGCTTGCGACGCAACTTCATCACGACTATCCCCTTTGTCTGGCCGAATTGATTTTGGCCAATCTATATGAGTCCATCAGCAATGGTGTGACCCAACTCAAGGTTATAGGGGACAGGGGGAGCCTGCTGCTTTCTGGCCCTTTTTGGCTTCTCCAACTTTGGCTCAATGCCACCTTCGAATCTTTTCTTCCTCAGAAGAATAAGATTAATGAAGCGGCCCCAGAAATCCTAAACAGGAGGGTCGAAGGTACCAGGCTTGCACTGCTGACTCCTATTGATGAAGGCCAACAATTTCAGAAGGCTTTCACAAGCTTCGTGATGATGTTTGCGGAGCGCAAACATTTTGTTTCGACCATGGCCCCTTTTGACAGTCGAAAAGTTGGTCCAAAATGGTTCACCAGACCATTTCCCTCGACTGAGGAGGAAGACTTGAATGATGAATATGTGGGCATGTGGGAATCGTTTCTTCGCCCTAGAATCATGCCATTGAGATTCAAGAGCTCCGAAAATCAATTAAGCTTGATCGCTTATCAACCAAACCTTGTCTCTCGATAATTTGGTATTGTTCAGTCACTTACCTCACCCATTTATTCTCGAGAGAAGCTGCTATTATTTTACAACACAACTACTCAGAAGATGCTGCTACCAAGCATATTGGTAGATACACTGGTCGAACTGTACTAACCATGTTCGACTTTAACCTCAATTTTTTGAGTTCTGGTAATTTTGAGGGGTGGTGGAGACAATATTATAATGAAGAGTTCTTCGATGAGAAGGACTTCGCTTACCACCTTCGTGAGGCGTTTAAGCTGGTTCTCGACAGGATCAAGAAAGCTATTACTTCTTTTCTTTCTCTTCGCTTCAGATTTATCATTCGACGCTCGATTAACTTTAGTGTTCTTGTTTTTTGTTTTGTTTTTGTGTAGCTGTCAAGAGAACTACTTCGAAGAAGGCTGATGAAAGCACAAAATGGGGAGATTCTACTGTCAACCCCTCTCCCAAGGTATTCACTTTCTTCCATACCCTTATTTTCTATGATTGTATGGGTACTGATTTCTTTGGCTTGTCTTTCTGGGTATTCATAAAACTACCCCCAAAAAACGGAAGGTCCACGAGATCGAAATCTCTAGTGACGAAGAAGAGGAGTCTCCTCCTGTTCCTCTGAAGAGACAAAGGTTAAAGAAACCAGTTCCTTTCGTTGAGTCTCGTCCCAAAATTAGGATTAAGACTACAACTGCGAGGCCTCCTCCTGTAGTTATCAAAGAGCCTACTGAATAGGAAGTAATTGCCAGGATAAACAACCCTAGCGAGAGTGATAACTCCAGTCCCGGTGCTGAAATCCCAGTCCAGGTATTTGCTTCGACATGCCATCATTTACTTCTCGACTCCCCTTTTTCTTTATGAGAATTCTGAAAGAAACGAACTTCTTTTATTTTCCAAGACACTGCCGGCACCTCCAACCAAGTCCCTACTCCTGTCGAAGGCTCTATTACCCTATTGAATAGTGAAGGAGAGCCTACTTATAGGCCTTCTTCAGCGAAAGGCTCTTTCATGAGTTCAGCTAATAAAGTGAATCAAACTTCCGAACCTCAGCATGAAACTATAGAGGAAGTCAATGAAGAAGGCCCCGTAGGAAATTATGAAGAGACTAGGGCTCCATTGGTTGACGTGCAAGAAACTGAAGAGGAAAGGATCCTTAATGCTGAGACTGTGATATCGAGGGAGAATGAAGGGATCCCATAAGCTTATGGCGAAGAGGGTTCTGCTAAAGGAAACCAGAATCCTACAGGCACTGAGGCAATTCCAAAGCAGGTGGCTAACATGGTTGTTGCTGTCAATGAAAGTGTCCCTTCAACGGGATCTAGAACTAAGGAGGATTTGGCCTTGCTGAAACAATAAAATCCTTTAGGCTATTTGACTGCAATTCTAGAAGGTCGATAAAGTTCCTCTGATCATAGTGCCTCAACTGCGTCTGGAAGATCTACTTCGACCTCTCCTCTCGATGAGGCCCTTCAGAAAGTTAAGGCACAAATCTTCAAAAGAGATTTAATGTTAACCTTGGAGGGGGAACCCGCGGCTCCCTCTTTTCTGAAGACTACTCTAAGGGCTGTCGATCTCCTCATTGCTTCTCCGGACGTGGCCAGTGTTATCTTGGATTTAATCTCCATTATTGACCAAGTATCAGCGGATTATAACCGTCAAAGGACTCTTAATCGTGAGATTGAAGAAACCAATGGTCAAGTGGCTGCTTCCTGGAACGCTGCTATCGAATCAACTTTTAAGGTAAAGGATCTGTCGAAGGCCTAAGAGGCTAGACAAAAAGAGGTCGAAGAGATAGATCGAGACACTGCTCAACTGAGGGTGCAGATTGCAGAGTTGGAAGCTAAAATTGCTGCCAACGATAAAAATAAAGAGGAACTCCTCGCTGTTAACACTGAATCAGAGAGCCAAGAGGAACTGGCTGAAGGGTTAAGACACGTTGATCGAGTCCAATCTCTTGATGCTAAGCTCGAGACCCTTCATCAATCGAAGGCTTTATGTGATCGACGCCTAGAATTACAAAGAATTAAGTATCTTCAGATTAAGGCTAATCTCCCTTTTTGAATCCTGTTTCTTCCATTTATGTAATCACTTGTTGTAATGATTTCAAAGCCATTTTGGCTATTTTAATGAAAATTTAAGTTTCCATTTTGGCATTCTCTATTCATCAGTGACTATATATTACTTATTTTTACCTCTTGAAGCATAGGTCTATACGTTTTCAAGTATTTACCATTCACTTTCAAAAGTCTTTGATCTTTGCTTAACTCTTCAATCTCATAGGCTCCACCAGAGAAAGCCTGGATAATCCTGAAAGGTCCCTCCCACTTAGGAGACCATTTTCCCAAATTTCTATCTTTTCGATCCATCGGAAGAATTACTTTCCAAACTAGATCCTCAGGCTGAAATGTCTTAGATTTCACTCTGCAATTATAGGATTTCTCAACTCACTTCTTCTGTAGTCTCAAAAGATCCAGAGCTTTCAACCTTTCTTCGTCTAAGTCAACTAGTTCATCTAACATCATATTCCAATAGACCTCAGAAGGGATATCATGATGTATCTGAATCCTTGTCGCCTGCAGGTGGATTTCCACTGGCAACACTGCATCATGACCATAGGTTAGGCAAAATGGTGTTGTTCCCGTGGCTTCTTTCGGACAAGTTCGACATGCCCATAGAACTTGATCTAGCGTCTTGTGCCAGTTTCTGGGTTTCTTTCCCACGTGTTTCTTTATTAAACTGATCACTACTTTATTCGCTACTTCGACCTGGCCATTAGCTTGCGCATAATAAGGTGTAGATGTTAACAGTTTAAACCCCATTTCCGCAACAAAGTCTTGCATCTTTCGACCAGTAAAGACTGACCCTTGGTATGTAGTTATTGTTTCGGGAATTCCAAATCTACATATGATGTACTTTTGAATGAATTCAATGACATTCTCTTGGTCTACATTGACTGGGATTGATTCAATCCACTTAGTAAAATAATCAATGCCCACCAATATATATTTCTAGCTTTTAGAAGATACTGGTCGAATTTATCCAATAAGATCTAAAGGCCATCCTCTAAAAGGCCAAGGCTTCACAATTGAGTGAAGTTCGCTTGCCGGCACATGCTGAATACCTATATGTATTTGACATTCTTGGCATCCTTTTGCAAACTCAACACAATCTTTTAACATAGTGGGCCAATATAATCCTTGTCGAAACAATAACTATTTCATCTTTTTGCCTACTTGGTGTGCTCCACATGCCCCGGCGTGTGTGGTGGAAAGAGCTATGTATGCTTCTGTTTCACTTAGGCATTTCAGGAGCACACTTTCAGGTGTTTTCTTGAATAATTCATTTCCCATCAACACATAACTCAGTGCTCTATATTTTATTTTCCTTTATGTCAAAGCCGTTGGATTTTATAAATAATCCACTACAGGCTTTCTCCAATCTTGTTCTGTTAGATTGTCTATGAATGAAATTTCAAAATTTCCGTGATCAGTGCATCCCAACATTGTGGTCCTTAAATCCAATGGAGATAACTTAGTGGAAGTTACTCTCCCTCTATCTTCGATTTCTTGTTGTAGCTTGTCTTTTGAAACTTTATACCTGGAAGCAATCTGCGCCAAGTCGTTAGCTGCTTGATTTTCCAATCTGGGTATATGTCAAATGTTAACTACTTCGAAGTTCTTCAACAACTGTCTGGATATTACGAAATACATGATAAGATTTTCTTTTATGCATTTGTATTCTTTCGTAATTTGTTTTAGGACTAACTCTGAGTCTCCCATTACTTCGACCTGGGTTGCCCCCAATTCCAACAGGATTTCAAGGCCTACGATTAACGCTTCGTATTCAGCCTCATTATTAGAGCAATCCCCATCTATCTTGTACTTAAATGTTGTTGGAATTTTGTTTGGAGAAATAATGAGGACTCCGACTCCAGTTCCATTTTTATAACTAGAACCATCAAAGTACAGTTTCCAAGGTTCGATCTCCAAATAATTCAGTGATCCCTCTTGTATAGAATGGTCGACTATAAAGTCTGCTACCACCTAACCTTTCATAGCCTTGAGAGGCATAAATGTTAATGAGTACTCAGTTAATGCGAGTTCCCATTTTCCAATTTTACTGTGCAAAATAGGTTTCGACAACATATATTTGAAAACATCAAAATGAGACGAAACATAAACTGGCTTTATTTATTGCTTAAGTTTTGTACATGAAAAATAAAGACATAAACATAGTTTTTCAACCTCGTTATATCTGGTTTCTGCATCGTTTAAAACTCTACTGAGGTAGTATATGGGCCTTTCGACACCATTCTCATCCTCTTGAGCCAGCATGCTCCCTAAAGTTTTATCAGACGCAGCTATGTACAGTCTCATACTTCTACTTCGACAAGGAGGTACCAAAATAGGTGGTTCGGTGAGGTACTCTTTGATTTTGTCGAAGGCTTCTTGATGTTCTTTCCTCCACTCAAATCCTCCCTTGCTGAGTCGAAGTAGTGACAAAAAGGCTTGCGTTTTCCCACTGATGTTGGATATAAATCTCCTCAGGAAATTTATCTTCCCAAGTAAGGATTGCAATTACTTTTTGTTAGTTGGCGCTTTGGCTTGCAAGATAGCTTTGGTCTTGTTTTAGTTTATCTCAATTCCCTTTTTATGGACCACAAAACCTAAGAAATCTCCCGCTTTGACACCAAAAGCACATTTTAGAGGATTCATCTTCAGGCCGTAGCGTCTCATCCTCTCGAAGGATTGTCGAAGATGATCCATGTGAGTCTTCCCTGAAACAGATTTGACAACAATATCATCAATATAAATCTGCATAAAAGTGTCAATAAAATCATGGAAGATCGAATTCATGGCTCTCTGGTTCGTTTCCCCTGCATTCTTTAGGCCAAAGGGCATCACTACCCATTCATAAGTGCCTAAGGCCCCAGGGCAACAAAATGCCATTTTCGACACATCTTCTTCAGCAATAAAGATTTGATTATATGCAGAGTAGCCATCAAGCATACTCATGTACTCGAAACCAGCGGCAGAATCCACAAGCATTTCCGCCACCGACATTGGATATTCATCTTTAGGTGTTGCAGCATTCAGATCTCTGAAATCGATGCACACCCTTAAGGTACCATTTTTCTTTATAACAGGAACAATATTTGCAATCCATTCGGCGTACCTGGTCGTTCGGATGAACTTGCATCTCAGCAGCCTTTCGACTTCCGTTTTGATTTTTGATAAAATCTCTGGTGCAAACCGTCTTGGAGTCTGCTTAACGGGCTTCTTTCCAGGCTTTATTGGCAACTGCAGTTCTACCAAACTTCTGTCGAGACCAGGAATCTCGTCATAATCCTACGCAAAGCAATCCTTGAACTCTTTTAGTAATTGGATCATTTGGACCCTGAGTCATGAATCTATTTTTGTGCTTACGTACGTTGGCTTCTTTACAGGACCGTCGCCTAGATTTACCTCTTCTAGAGGATCTTGCGCTAACATTCTAACATTGATCGCCAATGGGTCCTTTTCGAAACCTAGAGGTTCATCATCATAGATGGCGTCTAACCTCTGATCTCGGAGGTCTTTCGTTCTTAAGTCGGGAGGCTATGGGTCGAAATCTTTCCCAGGGCCTGTCTTAGAAAGGACTTGTTCATTGGCTTCGAAGGCCATATACTTAACTTCATCCTCCAAGGCCGCTATCATTCTACTTTCGGCCACCAACGCCGAAATTTTTTGCAGAGTTTGTGACTCAGTCATCATCACCAAACTCACTTCCCCAGCCTGTTGGCCGTATATCATCAACTCCTCCAAAGTCGATGTTGGATAAGTCTTCTCTATCCCACTGAAAGCCGTAGTCGGAGTGTAGGTATAGGGAGCAGAAGGTGTTAGGTGTTGGGGTTAAATCAAACTCAGGTGGATTACATGGCCCTATATGAGCCAAATTTCCGTCGAAACTATTCTTTCCGACACTGTTGATTTCACCTAAGTAATAACTCTGATCTGCCTCAATGTTTTCCACGATACCATCGGGGCACCATGTCGTGACCCTTTGGTGCATGGAGGATGACACTGCTCCGATGCCATGTATCCACTCTCGACCTAAGAGCAGATTGTAGTTTGGTTTCGCTGAAATCACCATGAACATGGTGGGTCGGAGGATTGATCCCACTTTGAGGTCTAGTTGTATGACACCCATTGTGGTGCTAATTCCCCTTTCATAATTGGACAAGACCATGTTATGGGGCTTGATGTCAGCATCTCCCTTTCCTAGCTTTTCCAGCATGAATTGTGGGATGATATTGATGGTCGCCCCACAATCAACCAGAATTTTATTTATAGTTATTTCCCCTATATTTGCTCTAATGAACAGGGGTTTTAGATGATTCTTCATTGCCTCTGTTGGTGGCTCAAAAAATGCGTTATTTTCTTCTATGCAGCCATTGTTCATTACATAGTAACATACTGGCCTGTGTGTAGCCATTTCTTGTTCAACCATTAAGTCAGTTTCCTCAACTTCGACCTGACGATTATATTCTTTAGGTAACACTGATATGACATTCACCATGATGTCTAAACTGTCACCGGAATTGGAGTTGTCTTCATCATTCGACCCACATTCCTACATCCATGGCATAAGATTCCTCTCTAGGGGCTTCCTTTGTTTCCTTTGCACATTGGTGCTAACCTCTGGATGAGGTCCAGCTGCCTCTTTTTCGGCCTTTCGCCGTCTTTGGAATCTTCTCCATTGTGAATGGGACATAGGATTTTTTCCTTTGTAATTGCTCGATATATGGGCCATCTTATTTGACGTAGAAGAATGGTACTCCTTTCTGTAATCTAAAGAGGAACCTCTTGGCACATCGAACGCCTGCCATCTCTCTTCATTTGGCCTCTTTCTTCCCATGGTGTTAAGCCAAGTATCTGTAGGTATATTAGTTGGAGGCCGAAAATTTGGTGGCCTCCTTACCTGACTCATGGATCCTTGTTGATGCCCCCTTCTGGGGTCGAATCTGACTTCTGAACCCATTTTTTGTTGGGCATTGGTGCCCTGTTTCACTTTCACAATTCTCATACCTTGTATGTGTTCTGCAGCTTTCTTGTCAAAAATAGAGCTGCATCTCGGGCACAACATTACTTCTGATTTCTTCTTCTGGCACCTATGTAGAAAATCTTCCAGATCTTCATTCTCCTTTGGAAATGCCGTTTTATTTACTTCTTCTTGACGAATGGCTTCCTCTGAGGCCTTGGCGCGAGAGACTTCAACCATGTTGACCTGCATGTTGCTTTTGGCAACAAGATTCATTTTCTGCATTTTGGCCTCTAGATTCTCTGTCGAACCTTTTACAGCGGCCAAGTAAGAACCTGTGGTGGTTCTTTTGTTGGAGCTCTCAGTAACTCATTTGCTTTTGTTTGGGTCTTCAGTAACCCGTTTATTCAGTTTCAGGCCTTCAGCAGCCTTCTTGTTTGACCCTTGGGTAACTTCCTTTTTCAAATGTAGGCCTTCAGTGGCCTTTCTCACCCTTCAATAGTTTTTCTGGAGATGTTTCCAGTAAAACTTCTAAAGATGGGTTTAGTAATGAAATCTTCAGAAACTTCCACCATGTGAATGCCAACTGGTTCAGCATAATGTGCCTCCACCTGCAGTGGGTTTATGTCTATTTTCATTGCTGGCTTATCAGCAAATTTTAGCCTTCCTTCCTTTAGCGCTTGTTGAAAAAGATCCCTGAAAAGGAAACATTGTGAGGTTTTATGTCCCAAAAAATTATGGTATTTACAAAAACCTCCTTCCTTTCTCTGTTCTAAAGGAAGAAATTTTTCCCCTGATGGCACTATCATCTGGCCATATTTAACTAATAGATCAAATATATCCTCACATTTGGATATATCGAAACTATAAGTTTTCTTAGGAAATTTGTCGCTGTTTTTCTCAAGCTCTACAGGATTTTTCCCATTTGATGGCACTAGCAATTTACAAGAATATGGTGGTCCTTGTTTTAATTCTGCTAAATCTATTTCTCCTTCTTCGACATCTATAGGATCACTAGATATCTTTGGATCGTTATCATCCATTTCAACATAGGCTACCCTTTCTCGTCGATGAGTTTTGGCAGCTTTAGCTTTCTCAGCTTTAAGGCGTTCTACTTGTCGAACTCTATCGGCCAGTTGGGCCATATCTCTTATGTATTGTGTATCTAACTTTTTCCTAATCGAATAATCCAGGCCCCCCGCTGCTATTTCAACCAATTCATGCTCAGGAACTTGGGTAAAGCATATGGCTTTGAGTAATCGAAACCTATTTAAATATTCATCGATTGGCTCTGTAAACCTGCTCTTTACACTAGCCAATTCTTTTAGACTCATTTTAGTCTGGCCCATGTAGAATTGTTCATGGAACAATCTTTCCAATTGGTTCCAGTTGTGGATCAAATTGGCTGGGAGGGTGGTGAACCAAGTGAAAGCATTCTTCGTTAGGGAACTTTGGAAATATTTGATTCTAAGGTTTTCATTGTTTGCTATTTCCCCAGCCTCTATCAAATATCTAGCCACATGTTCGACAGTGGACTCTGTCGTATCCCCTGAAAATTTAGTAAACTTTGGAGCCTTTCCCCTAGGTGGTAAGTCTGTTTGCAGAATATATTCTAACAATGGGGATGTGGAGTTTGGTCTGTGAAAACCAACGTTCATCCCGTTTTGAATCATAATCCTTTCGATCATGGCAGTTAGATTATTGTCTATCCCATAGTTTTGGTGTCGAACTTGCTGTATCAATTCGTCAGCGTTTTGGTTTTTATTAGACATAATAACTCCTTGGTAGATTTCTCTAGGGTTTCGTGGTATTTCAAACCTTGGTTGTTCTATTTCTTCTCTAGGAATCTGGGGGTTTGGATTAACGGTCAAATCCTCTTCCATGATTACCCCTTGATTTGCTCTTATTGGTATCCTTTGGGGTTGTCGAACAGTTTGGGGTACCCCAAAGAATTCAGCCATACGCGTCATTTGCGATGTCATCTGTTGATTCGACTGCGTAGCAATTTGAATGAGGGGGTTTAGCACTGTACTTGGAGTTTGTGCTAACATTTGTACCATATCATGATTACTTTCGTCCATCTGTTGCCTAAAAATTGCAGTCGAAACATTTGTGAGGCTTGGTATTGTATGAGATGGCCCTCCCAAGAATTGGTTTCTACTGGCTCTAGACCCCTATAATGGCGATGATGTATTCACCAAAGGTTCTGAAAAAGTGGAAGCAGCGTTCATAAGGCTAGCCATTTCAGTAGTTGGCATGCCATATGGCTGCTCTCGACCCATCCAGGTTGTTGAAAATCCTGGGGGCACAAATGGTCGAGATCCTAGATTTACCCTTGGTGGAGGCGTTCCTAATGGACCTCTTGGACCTACATACGAAAGTACGAGTCCAGTTTGATTTGTGGTTAGCATCAGTATTGATCCAACGGAAGTTGGGATATTCCCTTCGACAACAGTAGTAACCACTGTTCCAGTAATTGGTGGAGGTATTTCTCCATGATTTGGCTCGTTAGCCATACTACTCTCGCTATTTTTCTTCCTAACAGTATACTCGTTGGTTACTCTACCACTTCTTAATAACATGCAACGTTATAACTGTACAGGAAAAACACAATAACATAAACAAGATATTTAATAAAATTAGCAACGTCCTACCAGGTGTGCCAATTTGTTTACCGTGGTTTTTGGTAAACAACCATTGATCCTCCAAAAAGGAAAGTTCTTTTTGGTTACTTATGGGATTGATCAAATTAATCCCAGAACATATGCTAATTTTTTATGTAAGACAAGCAATCAGGAAGAATGCACATTTTACCGGAGAAAAAGATACTTGAGATTTTGGAAAAGTAGACAGAAATATAGAAATACAGGTAAAGATGCGAGAAAGATAACTTTGCAAGATAAGGTTAAAGCAATGTAAAAGACTTTCATTAATAAAAAGAGGTGTTTCCAACGTATATTTCTCAGTTTTATCCTTTCTCACATAGCGGTTACATAGACAATATTTGAGTGACTAGTACAATAGGTTGAACACACCTTAAAAACTACATAGGTTTCCTAATTTATACTAAAAACTAAGTAACCGTCGAGAAACGACTCTGCACTAAGATGAAGACAAGTTTCTTCTGCATGTCCCTCGACATCTAGCTTCCAGCCACGTTGCTTCTTCTTAGCCGCTAGCGAAACTGTCGTTCCCTCCAATAATTCAAATTCAAATGTCCCTCGTATCATGTGTCAAAGCGAGGGTATTTTCTCTTAATCGCAAGACATAAGTCCTCTTCAGTCGAAAACCCTGAAAGTGAGCCCTGGTCGAAGGCTCAAATACAACTTAGATCTTTTTCCTAAGTTATTTCATATGTCGAAACATTCTTGGCTTGGTTTATTCCAGTTTTTTGGTCTAAAAGACCAAATATAGTAAGTTTTGAATTTGGGAGCCAACACCCACGCTTGACTTTCTAGACTCCATGCCATGCGTTGACTGGGGCGTATCATGGTCCCTCAAATGATGGCCATCAGATTTGGCCTTTTGACATCTGGCTGGCTGGAAGATGATGGTCCATGGTGGGCTTCAAATCTACATGCACGTCTGATCACAAGAACGAAAAATAATATGAAAGAAATGGGGGGACCTGGGATTCAAACCCAGGCCCTGTGACCTTTTACACTCACCTGGCTACCAACTGTGCTAGCTTTGTTAATTGTTCATATAATAAACATAAAATATAATATGAGAAAACAACAAAATACTAAATCCAAACGGGCGAATTTTCAAATGGGCGAATGGTTGCTTGCCACGACATTTTCATCTCCAAGGATCCGTTGTCCTAGATGACAGACTTTTACCAACGGACATTCATCGTAGGTATAAACCTGTGTATTTCAAAAATCATGTACAAGCACAATAAATCAATGGTGATGGTACCAATCCATTCGTCTCAGTCTCACGAACTTCATGGTACCCTAATCATGGCCCAATTTTTCCTAGGTTAAGAAACCCCAAAACGAGCTTGTAAACCCTAGCTATGGCATATGGCAATTCCTGCGTTGTATATGCAATTAAACAGTACCAATAGCTTGCAAACAAGATGGTGAACAAGAATATGTGATTAGAATGTGATGAATGTGCAAGAATAACAAGATTCAGTTTTGGAAATATGGGCAAACTGTGGAAGTCGTGGGGACGGATTCTGGGCACTAGCGCGCTTGTTTTCGATTGGTACTACTTGCTTGCACTCCCAGGAAGTGAATGAGATGGTCAGGAAGCCTTGTAATTGCCTGGAAGTGTGAAATCGAGTCTGCACTTTTTGTGATTTTTCCAAGTTTGGTTCTTGTTCTTGGAGGCAGCTCTGCACGAAAATTCTTCTCCTTAGGGTTCAATGATCCTTGGCATAAGTAGTGAATCACATTAGGTTCATTATTTTTGGCCAAGATCTCAAGAATTCATGAATGGAATATTTGGTCTTTAAGACATATGAAATCTTTCCATAACCATGCAAATCATGACCTTTTACCTTGATTCGAATTTGGTTGATTAGGCCAGCTCATTTGGATTTGATTTTCATCAAAATCAGATCTTCAAAACAAATCTTGGTATTTCTTATTATTTATTTGATTTAAAATGATTTTTAATAAATAAAAACCATAATAAAATAAATAAATGGATAAAATAAGAAGTGGTCGCTGCCTTGGGTCGTGGACCATGCTACCAACTCAGAACAAATGCAAAATATTGGGCCTATTTGGCAAAAATTGCAATTTGAGTCATAGTTGACTTTTGACAATTTTGCAAAAAGGGTCAACTTCACCAATGCATAACTTCCTCAATTTTGACTCTTTGAAGGTGTTATTGGACTCTTTAGAAAGCTTGAGATGTCCTCTAAGAAACCCTTTTGGTCTCATCTCATTTTGGCACTCCATGTTCATGTATGAAGCTTTGACAAAAAGGTGTTTTTGTTGACTTTTCAAAATGACCTATAATGTCCAAATTCATAACTTCTTGTGAGTGCATATTTTGAACTTGGGAGATGAAGATGGATTGTAGATAATTGCATCCTCTTCAAAATTAGCTTTGGATGGGTCATTTCTCATAAAGTATGAGAAAGTTATGCTTGGTCAAAGTTGAGCTAACTTTTCCTGCAAAACCCTAATTTAGCAACTTTTGGTTCTTGATAAATTATGAGCAATCCTTGATGAATCATGACCAACCCTTTATAAAATGATGAATTATACTTCAAAATGAGGATGTTGACCAAAAATCTTGAAGTTTGACTGTATGTAGGTCACATTTGACTTTTGCCCTAACACAGTCGATTTTCAGCCCTTTGAGCAATTGACTGAGCAAACTTTCTCTGCAAGGCTTGAAACTTGTCATGAATGATCTTGAGAACATGTTAGGACAATGGTGAGCATTTGGGATCCCTTGGACTCAAATATCTTGATGCAAAATGAAACCCTAATTTGAGGTAGACTGCCTTAGGAGAGGGTTTGTCTGGTCAACCCTTGGACTTCCTTGAGCAACTTGAGGATCTCTTTTGAAATGTTTTGAGAAATATGGGAGGGAAAATTTTGGGGTACAACAATATGCATTAGAATGTTGGCTTGTCTTCCTTTTAGGAGAGCACAACTTCTGAGTTTGAGTCTGAATTTCATATTTTCAGAAAGTTAACAACTTTCGAATACTATGATATCAAGCAAGACTACCTTACTTTCAGTAAGTTTATAACTTCTGAATTGTGTTTGGTATATCTGTTTGAATATTCATATATTCACAAGATGTACAAAATTTCAGAAATAAAATCAGATCTTCCTTTATCCATGCATCGAGATCATCCTCTTCAGGCCAGTCTGGATTTCATACTTTTAGAAAGTTAACAACTTCTGAACACTATGATATCAAGCAAGATTACCTTAATTTCAGTAAGTTTATAACTTATGAATTGTGTTTGGTACATCTGTTTGAATAATCATATATTCACAAAGTGTACAAGTTCTTAGATATGAGATCGGAGTTGATAGCATCCATAAGGTTTTCAACCTTTGCATTAGGATCTTCATCTTCAACTTGTCTTAGAATAAACTCAATGAACTTATTTAGAGTTCCTGGATAGAAAACATCAAACAAATAGTTAGTAGCAACATCATTATATATGTTTGATTTTCATACTCTGAGAGTAAACAGTATTAAAATCTTTTTACTTTCTCCTCCTTTGTCATAAATCAAAAAGGTAATAAAAGGACAGAGAAGAGAAATTGATAGAATATAGAGAGATTATAACTGAATCACTTAATTCTTATTAATTTTATCTTTATCAATAAAGCATGAGTTATCAAAATATTTAAAGTATCACAGAGAAAATATGTAAGCAAACTTTTGAGAGATAGATATGCAACAAAATATTTCATGCTGATACTTTTTCTTTGACAAAATATGACTTAGAGATAGGTTGATGACAACAATGTTTTGACAAATAAGACATATCTTAAAGAAGACATATTTAATTAGACTACTAGGACACTATCTTAGACTTCAAACACTTCTCAACTCTCATCAAACAAATCATTTTCTCTTGTGAACTAAGCCTTTCGAACAATCTTGATTACTGCAGCTAATTTAAGCCGTTCAGATAAGACACGCGCATAAGGAATGAACGATTTTTTAGAGTCTCTGGAGTATGCGATTGACTCTTTTAGATGATTGAAAATGATAGCTGATAGATTGACTGGGATATTATTGAGAAGGAATAAGAGAAGGCATTTATGCCTTGGAAACACATCATCTAGATCTTCTCTTCTAGGTTGAAGGTTTGTTAGCAGAAACCAAAACCAGATTCTAGTAAGAGGTTTCAGGTTGTCTAGATTGTTGGGTTCATACCCATGGTAAGTATCATGAATTGTTGGGAAAATATCGACATCCATGAAATCAAAACTGCTATGATCAAAGGAGTTAGATTTAGGTGTACACCCAATTGCTTCAGCGATGGAGGAGCAAGTGATAATAAAAGGAATACCATAGATACTTGGTTTCATGTAGTTGTCATCACTGCTAACAGATGCATAGAGCTAAAAGTTCTTCAAAATATTAGAGTAGATGGGACCTCGTAGCATAGAAGCATACCCTGTTCAACCCTGACTTTTCATACACATGCTGATGAGACCATCATCATACATGCTATTAGGCCGTTTCTCGTGAATTACCTCTAGAAGGTTTTCATCTCCATGAGACATCTGAATGGCCATACGATAAAAGAATTCCTAGATAAGACTGAATGGGGAGAGGGTGAAGAGAGAACAATGATTAAAACTTGAGGAGAGACTACATATGTTGGGAGACATAAATATACACGATTATGTTTCACAAATGATACGATTGAGTTACTACAGAGTAATCAATCTTTGAGACGCCCAAGAAATTTAATGTCTGATGAGAAAGAATCAAACAACTTCACAGACTTCCAAAATGAAAGGTCATCAAAGGATAGGTCATGACACTATTTTGGGTAGGTCGTGCACGGGAATTTTTTTGAATTTGATAGCCAAATCTTATCTTGTCATTTCAGTCAGGTGTAAAACAAGAAATATGTATCATATATTCCTAAGAAAGTTAATTGCTTCAGGATTGCTTGTATACATCCTTTTTAATTTAAAGATTTCCTGTCAAGATAGTTTCTAACTAGTAGAAATATCTATAAGTACTTTGTTGGAAGGTGTATAAATACTGACATGATATACCTTGATTATAGTGAGGTCACCTTTTTCATCCACTTTGTTTTAGAGTCTGATCAACAGAGGCTCTTGATTGAACATCTTCTAAACATCTTTATTCTTACTCTTCAACAGCAACTCCATTACTTTTAGATTGTAATCTCCATACTTGCAAGTTTATCAGCTAGCTTTGACTTTTCAGAGTCAAGCTTATCATCAAATCTAACATGTATTAATTCCCATAAAAGATGTTTCAGTGTTATATACTTTGTAGCCTTTTAAGCTTTCAGAACATCATAACATGATACCACTTTGAGAATTAGAATCAAACAAGTTCAGATTTTCTTTAGAAACCCAGATAAAACAAGAGCATCCACTTGATGAGGATATGAAATATTGGTTTCTTGTTTTTCCATAATACTTAGCAAGTCATTTCAGGAATAGGTCATATGAAGAAACTGTTCTGAAAAAACATGTTGTGCTTATATCCTTTGCCTAGAAGTGCTTTTCTATATTGGAATGACAAGGTTTGAGTTTTTATCTCAAATAACACTTGAGTACAGAAGGTGATGAATACACAATGTGACACATCCTTGTGTTAGAGATACTTTACTTAAGTCCACTTGCTAAAGTTATTTAAAATAACTAATACTTACTTCTTTTCATTTATTGTTATTGTTTTCACTTAATCCAAACAAATCAATGTACATAAGTTTCAATTTCTTGGAGAAAGAAAAAACATTCTTTGCTTTGAAATAAGTTTTTGAAAACTTTTTCCTTCTGACATGCTTCACAGAAAGCATCTGAAGTAAACTTCAGTTAAGGAAGGCCTTTAATAAATTCAAGATTGTTCAGTTGAGAAAAATTTCTCATGCTGTCATAACTTAAACATCTGAGCCATGACCAGTGCTTCTCATTGACATTCATGAGACAAACTACTTTTGGTTTTATAAGGTCAGAGAGCCTAATATCATAAGTGTTATTTCTCTTCCTTTCATTGAAAAGGATATAGCCATTCTAATAGCTACTATTCTGGATCCTGTGATTCCTTTTGATCACCTCCGAAACCCATGATAATTTTAGGCTTAAGTTCCACACTTCGGAACATAAGCCTTTTTCCCATCATGTGTTACAAGTAGCCAGATTCCAGATGCCAATATAAGTGTTTTAATTGCCTTGATAAGGATGTTTGCAACATAGATTATCTTATCCTTTGGTACCCATAATCTCTTGAATCCTTTCTTGTTAGATATACCAGAGTTGTGAACAAATTTGGTTTCAGCAAAAGAAAAATCATATTTGCAAGAGTTAAAACTAATTGGTTTAGCCAATTGATTTTGATTAGATTCAGAATCAGATTTCTTTTCCATCTTCTTTTGGCACCAACCCAATAGGTACAAAATGATAGTATAAGGTAATTGGTATGTTTTCCTTAATAGATTTAGATTTTTCATGAGGATCATAACCAATACCATTCACTTCATTTCTACTTACATCATAGATCATGAAAGCTAGCACATTTCTCCCTATGCTCTTAGCTAGAAATTTCTGAAGGCTTTTTCATATTTCTTAATGACACCATCAATACTTTCAGTGGCTTCTGGAAGAGTTCTCGTGCCTTTAAGGGAATAGTTTTCATCTTTCAATAAAAAAAATTTTATCTTTTAAAATAAAAATTTCTTCCTCCAGCTTACTGATTTCAACAGATACAGATTCATGGGTCTTTTTGAGATCCTTGAATTGAATCCTGAGTAACTCATGTTTTTCCATAATTTCAACTAAGGGGATTGTTAATTCAGAATGAGTAAAGTCAGAGAATACCTCTTTGCATAACACTTCTTTCGTTTCTGAATCAACTTCATCTTCTGAGGGGAATAGTTCACTACATGCTCCAATATAAGAAGACAGTGCCATGTTAGCAAGTTCTTCGTCTAAGTCGCTGCCAGAGGAGTCTGAACCATCCCATGTTTCCATTAGCCATTTCTTCTTGACTTTTATATATTTCTTCCTTGGTATATCCTTTTGAAGCTGAGGACAATCATTCTTATTGTTTCCTGGCTCATTGCATTCATAATAAATGAATTCGTTGCCACTGGACTTCTTTCTTAAGCCTTGGAACCTCAGCCTTGGAGTCTTCAAAACTTGTCACATAGAACCTTTACTTCAGAGTCTTCAGCACTTGGTTGTAAGAACTTCATTTTCTTCAGATCATCAAAACTTTTCAGCAGAACCTTGTCTTCATAATCTTTGGAACTTGTAACACATAAGTAAAGCTTTAGAAGGCCTCCAAAGCTAAACCACAAAGTCATGATCAGAACTTCAAGTACTAACGTTCCTAAGACACGTTGCAGAAGATCAGTGCAGAACCTTGACTTTACCAAAACATGTAACCACATATTTTCTTCCAGAGTGTATGTTTAGAACCTAATGACATTACACGCCTTGTACCAGAGTCAGAACATTATAGAATCAGATACACACTAGACGAAACCATTAGTGTATATAATTATTATCTACTATAACATGTGAAGTTATCATCAAAATCTCAAGGCTAGATATAGGAAACACTCCTTTTTCTTAAAATCCCCATATTTTCGATGTTGATAAAACCATGCATTTTGATAGAACAATTTATATAGGGTAATCACCATAAGCGGAAAATTCAGAGTTAAGCTCGCAGCTCCCCCTGAATCTGTTAAACCCAAAATTATATTTAAGCTTGTTCAAAGTCCCCCTCTGAGCCCAAGACTCACAGTATAAATTTTGAGTATAAGAACATAAGAATAGAGAAGTAACACTTCCCTGCAGCAACTCATTAGAGTCTGACTATAACACCTTATCTTCATCTCAGAACCTGGTTTCTATCAGCCCTTGATGAAGAATCAAAAATTGATTTGAGCCTGATTGAATAAAGCCATGTATTATGTATCAGCGCTTCTGTATCATGATTCTGATATCACAACCAAAACAATATGCTTCTCAAGCATAAACGTTTGATCTGATATTCTCCACTATATCAGACATTCAGACAGTTCACAACTTCTGAATAGAGCATACGTTGCTGAAGCACATGTATCAGAGCATAGATTTTGAGTGGCATATATGTATGAGAACATGCATCAGAATGTTGACTTGTTTTCCTTTTAGGAGAGCACAACTTCTGAGCTTTGAGTCTGGATTTCATATTTTCAGAAAGTTATCAATTTCTGAATACTATGATATCAAGCAAGATTACCTTACTTTAAGTAAGTTTATAACTTCTGAATTGTGTTTGGTATATCTATTTCAATATTCATATATTCACAATATGTACAACATTTTAGATATAAAATCAGAGCTGGCTTTATCCTTGCATCAGGATCATCTTCTTCAGCTAGTATAGATTTCATACTTTCAGAAAGTTAACAACTTCTGAACACTATGATATCAAGCAAGATTACCTTAATTTCAATAAGTTTATAACTTCTGTATTGTGTTTGGTACATCTGTTTGTATATTCATATATTCACCAAGTGCGCAACTTCTTAGTTATGAGATCAGAGTTGATAACATCCATAAGGTTTTCAACCTTTGCATTAGGATCTTCATCTTCAACACGTCTTAGAATAAACTCAGTGAACTTGTTTAGAGTTCTTGGATAGAAAACATCAAACAAACAGTTAGTAGCAACATCATTATATATGCTTGAGTTTTATACTCTGAGAGAAACATTATCAAAATCTTTTTACTTTCTCCCCCTTTCTCAGAAATCAAAAAGGTAATAAAAGGATATAGAAGAGAAATTGATAGAATATTGAGAGATTATAACATAATCACTTAATTCTTATTAATTTTATCTTTGTCAATAAAGCACAGATCATCAAAATATATAAAGTATCACAGTGAAAATATGTAAGCAAACTTTTGAGAGATAAATATGCAACAGGATATTTCATGCCGATACTTTTTCTTTGACAAAAGATGACTTAGAGATAGGTTGATGACAATAATGTTTTGACACATAAGACATATCCTAAAGAAGACATATTTCATTAGAGTACTAGGACACTATCCTATAGATACGACTATAAAATTCCTATTAAATCTTGTCTTAGTATCTTGATAACCATAGTGTTATTCAAGAATTGATCATACTTTAAAAATTAAGATTTTATATAAGATTAACATTGCATTCCAGGATTGTTGGAGCAAGTGTGTGCATTGAAGAGGATTGTTCTTCTTGCACTTAGTGTTCAAGATCTTAAATGTTTTAAGAGCCTTTGATCTCCCTATAGATTAGATAGTAAGGCATCACCTTTTGTGTGGTTAGGCTTGTGAAATCATTCTAAACTATTGTGAAATCTCTTCCGTGTTGGTAAGAGGACTGGAGTACTCTCGATCTGTGAGGGGAACCAGTATACATCTGATGTTCATTTACTTTCCGTACTTTATTTATTTCATCACCATAATCATAAAATAAGAACTTAAAAAAAAAGAGGCAAAAATTGACCATCACCTAATTCACCCCCCTCTTAAGCGCATTAGTAACTTACATTTGGCATCAGAGCAAGTTAAGGTAACTTGTTCTTATTCGATCCAGAATGACTTCTGCACAACCAACTTTCAAGGATGTTGGTAGTAACAACAAGCCTCCATTATTTTTTGGTGAATACTTTGAATTTTGGAAAATTCGTATAAAGGATCATTTAGAAGCACAAGGAGAAGAAATATGGGATGCTGTCCAAAATGGTTCGTTTATTCTGATATGTATTGTCAACGGTGTTGGATCATCAAAGCCTAAAACATCATGGGATGATGATGATAATAAAAAGGTCCTTTATGATAAGAAAGAAATTAATCTTCTTCAAGGTTCACTTTGCATGGATGAATTCTTTTGTGTTTCGGCATGCACGATGGTAAAGGAAATTTGGGATACTTTGGTTGAAACACACGAAGGAACAATCGAAGTCAAAAGATCAAGATTGAATACATTGAGTAAAGAGTTTGATATGTTTAGAATGGAACCCGGATAATATATTCTCAATATGCAGAAAATATTTGTTCATTTGACGAATCACTTAAAAGCTCTTGGTAAAACTCTCACCAATGATGAACTCAACCTAAAGGTCATTCGATCTTTAACTATAGGATGGCATCCAAAAGTAATGGCTATTTCAGAGAAAAAGAATTTATCCAATATGTCATTCGCAACTCTATTTGGTAAACTTCAAGAGTACGAGACGGAACTTGGAAGACTTGCTTAGAATGAAAATCAAGAAAAGAAATCAAAAGGCATTGCTTTGATGGTGGAATCCAAGGAAGTCGCTATTGAAGAAAATCTGGAAGAAGATGAAAATTTCATGCTTTTTGTAAAAATGTTAGGCAAATTATTTGGTCCTAAATTTTTTTTTGGTAACTCTAACTTTGTCAAAAGGAAGAAATTCTCAAAGAGAAAAGATAAAGAAGCCTCCACATCAAATGTTACATTCTATGAATGTGGAAAGCAAGGTCGTGTCAAACCGGATTGTCCAATACTATCCAAGAGGGATGGAAACAAAAGGGAAGAAAGACTACAAATACAAGAAAGCCTACATCTCTTGGGATGACAATGAAGTTAGTACATCATCTGAATCGAAAAATGTCGAATGTGAAAATTTAGCATTGATGGTTACTCATGAATTCGAGGATGATAAAGATGTAGAGGTTAGTACAAAATTTATACTTTATGATGAAAATGCTCAAGGTGTAATTGATGAACTTCTAAATGAATGCAAAGTCTTGTATAAAAAATATCAACATAAGAAAAGGAAATTATTTCTTTTCAAGAAAAAATTGATACTATGGACAAGGATCTTGAATGTCAAAAACAAGTTTTTCTTAAAAAAGAACAAGAATTTGTATGAAAAAAAATGTGAATCATATACTTTTCAAATTGTTCAACTAAAAAGAGTTATTGAACGATATGAAAAGGGGAAAATTGGTTTGGAAGGATTGCTTAGCCAACAAATATATCCTAATTACAAAAGTGGGCTTGGTTATTCAAAAGAAAATAAATCAAGTTCCAACAAAACCATTTTCGTAAAGGCTAGTAATCAATTCGAAACAAAGAAAGCCAACAATATGCAAATTAAGCATAATCATCAAAAGAAAGAAAAAAGAGTTGTTAAGAAAAAAACAAGTTCCAAGATACAAGAGGAACTTTATTTCAAATTGTTTTTATTGTGGTATTCGTAGCCACACACCTAATGCTTGCTATGTTAGAAACTTTAGTATGGAAATTGGAGACTATGTATGGGTTAAGAAAGGAACTAACTATGAAGGACTCAAGGTAACTTGGGTACCTAACAAGAAATAATTTCTTTTGTTTTGTAGGTATGCTTGAAATCCACTCAAAGTTTATGGTATCTTGATAGTGGATGTTCGAAGCATATTATTGTACCCCAAAATTTTCCCTCCCATATTCTCTAAGATTTATCAAGAATCATCTTCAAATGGTTCAAGATTTCTCAAAGATTGCACAGTCCAAACATCTCCTAAGCCAGTCAAAATTAGGGTTTTGGTTCTTTCATGGAATTTGAGGTTTTCAATGGCTCAATCAAGTCTCATAATCCTATATGCATGCTCAAGCACCTACATGCCAAGTCTCAAGTCTCACAATGCCAGTTTCCACAGTCAAAAGCCCTATTTGCTTCACAATCAACTGCAGGGGCAAAATGGTCATTTTACAGTCAAAAGTCAGAATTTTTGGTCAACATATTATTTTGAGTCCACAATCATCATTTTATCAAGTCTTGATCATGATTCCATAAGGATGGCTCAAAAATCATCAAGATGCCAAAAGTTATTATTTTTGGACAGCAGAAAAGTCAACTGTATCTTGACCAAAGCATAACTTTTTCATAGTTCATCAGAAAAATCCCATCCAATGCTCATTTTGAATGGGATGAAATTTCCTACAACTCATCTTCACATTCCAAGTCCAATAAATGCTCTCACAAAAAGTTATCAATTTCTACATTATAGGTCAATTTCAAAAGTCAACAAAAAGGCACTTTAAGTCAAAGACCATAACTTGAGATTGGTAAATCCAAATGACATGGGACCAAAGGCATTGGTTAGAGGACTTCAAGACCTTTCCAAAATGTCGAGGAACATGTTAATATGATCAAAATTGAGCAAGATATGCATTGGATAAGTTGGGAAATGTTTGTGAATTTGCAAAAGTCAACTTTGCTCAAAACACTTTGTTTTTGCTAATGGGCCTCAAATTCCTTCTTGAAACTTTATCCAAGGCCTATGCACGACCCATTAAGATTATTTGAATTTATTTTTCTTATTTTTATTAATTAATTGGATTTTTAGTAATATTAATTCATTTAATTGATTTAAATTGTAGGAAAATATAAAGATATATTTTTTTCAATCTTTTGTGAAGCAAACAAGCTCAATATATGCTGTCAAATTCGTGTGCACATCAAGGAGACAAGAATCTCCATGTTTGGCAAGTTTTCTCAATCAAAAAGATGCAAAAAGATATGATTGAAAATCAAATATTCAAACCATCATTCCATGGATTTCTTGGCCAAGATTTAACCTAAACTCAGTCTCCTATATATACACAACTCAACCCTAATGCCATGGACGAAAAATCTCTGCAGAAAAGGCCATTGCCATATTGAAAAAAATCAAGAAAACTTGAAAACTGTTTGCTATCTTCCAGGCCAATTTAAGGCGTTTCAGTGATTCAAACACATTGCAGGAACTCTCAGTAACGTTTTGCAATCAAAACCACACGCTAAAGCTTGAGAAATCACTCTGATCAGATTCACGGTTTGCTTACTATTTTGAAAATCGAAACTCATGATTCATGCATATTTAATATGATTTTTTGTTGGTTTTGCATTGCTAGCATTCACAGGAAACTAATGACATAAGCTAATTGAACTATAGTGTACAGAATCGTGAATTGCCATTTAAGAAATTTAGGGTTTCCAAGCTTCTAAATTGGGGCTTTGATTTACAGGAAAAATCAAACCTTGAGAGACCCATGGTTGAATTCGTTGAGACCAGACGAATCTAAAACCACCCTCACGAAATATTTATGTGCATCAGGGACCTAATCGCTATTATTCGTGCTTGCAGGTTGTGGGGGTTAAAAACCCCCGCTATCTAATTTGTTTTGTTACAGGCATAAGGAAGAAGACAATACATGTTAGCATGTGATTAGCCCATTCAAATAGCGCGCGTAATTTTTGCTTTGTCCAGCATAATTGTTGTTTCTATATATTAATTTCATTATTCATTATACTAACAAATACAGGCGCATGGCTCAGTGGATAGTGAGGTGGCTGGCAACCATTGGGACCTGGGTTCGCTTCCCAGGTCCCCCCAAAACAATTATTTGTTATTTTCTCATGCATGTTCACGTGCAGCTTTCCAAGGGTGGTACACCATGTGCCTCCAGACATCCAAGCGCCATGTGGCTCCAGGCACAAATCCAGTGGTCAGAATTGAATGATCATGGTATTCTCAGGTCAATGCATGTGTAGACGAACCAGAAAGTCAACAAGGCTTGGACTTAATGGGCCATGAATTTCTAAATTCACCTCCTAATGGGTCCATCACCCCCCTGGTTTAATTATTTCTTTTCTTCTTTCATATTTTTGTTTTCTTTTAATTATTATTATTAATTATTATTATTATTATTATTTAATTAACTTAACTAATATTTTTCATAATAAATTCAGACAATTAAAAAATGTAAATATTTTATTAATATTATTATTTATTAATTCCACTTTATTTTGTAAATAAATTCTAACAAATTAATTAGTTAATTAGGTTAAATTTAACTTTTTTCACAATAAATAAAATTAATATAGAAATTAGGGTTTTTACTAACTTGTGACTTTTTCTATTTTATTTTCATTAAAGACCTAAAAAACTAAAAAATACTTTTTCTTGTAATTATTTAATTAATTAGTAAATTAGGTTTAACATTAATTAATTGCAAAAAGGACCAAATTTCATTCTCTTTCTCAAAAAGGGTCAAAACCCTAAAGACATCCCGATTTAATTTCTTTCGCGCGCATATTTATTTTTAATTCCTATTTTGATCATATTTATGTATCTGCTCCGAGAATGTAATAGATAATTAGGACTTTTATCGCTTTCTTTTATTTTCTCGCAATTTATTTTCAAGGGTTATGTTTTTGGCGATGTAAATACCCGACGCCTTGTAATAGCGTAGATTTACTTTCCGCAATTTATTTTCCGCACAATTATTAACTGTTAACTATGCATGACAAGAATTGCCTGAAAAATAAAATCAACTCGTAGCTCACCATAATACATGTGCAAAGATAATCTTAAACTGAAACCTGACACACATGCACATGCCACTCCTAGGGTACGCCTCACTTGGTTGCCTCGACGTGGTCATCAAGTATAGGGTGTTTTAGAGGTCGCCCTCCTGTCTAAAGATCCAGTTTCCTCGAAACGGTTGCCTCGGATAAAAAGGATCTAGGACATTAGGGTTACCGCTAAGGCGTCCTACTATTGCTTTGGTGACCACACATGTCCCTTACAATCGAATTGACCCGAATAACTCCAACGACGATGCTACCCACTTCTCAATAGTGGGATAGTACTGTCTAAAGGACTCTTACACAGCCTAATTCCTTAGAGTAGGTAGATTTCTCCTGGGTACTTGCTCTTTCAAAAAACAAAAACATCTTTTCGCACCTACACTTTCAAAAAGTTTTCAAACAAATACTTCATACACTCTTGAGGACTGATACAAGAGTTACCTAGAAGTTTTTCAAACTAAACTTTTTCAAAACCCACATACACAAGAAAAGCAAACAATTTTTGAAAACATAGTGACCAAGTACCTAAGAGCCCGTGGATAACCACGGATAGAAAGGGTGCTAACACCTTCCCTTTCTATAATCTACCTCCCGGACCGAGAAACATCTCGAAAAGGAATTTTGCTGTGCTTTTGTCCTTTCCTTGTTGGAGAAAATAAAAGACGGTGGCGACTTTTGCTTACCGCGACATTTCGCGAACCAGCATTTCAAAACAGTCAGTTCTATTTCCACCGATCACACATATGACAGGAAATGTTAACAAATTTTCACATCTAACATTTAAAGCCAAGGTGTATGTCACCTATGGAGATAATACCAAAGGAAAAATTCTTGGAATTGGCAAAGTTGGTGCACCACCTTTCACATCCATTGAATATGTACTTTATATTGAAGGACTCAATAACAACCTTCTAAGTATTAGCTAACTTTGTGGCAAAGGGTTCAAGATCAAATTCAATAAAGATGAATGTTTGATTATGGACGAAACAACCAATGAGGTAAAACTCAAAGGTAAAAGAGTTAACAATATTTTTATGATCTCTTTAGATAAGTTGTCTTTGAAAGTAAAATGTCTTATGGTAAACAATCATGAACCATGGTTATGGCATAAAAGGGAAGTCCATATACATATGGAACATTTAAATAAATTAACCAAACATGATCTTGTAATTGGCTTACCAAAGATAAATTGTTTGATGCTTGTCAAAAGGGAAAATAAACTAGATCAATTTTCAAATCTAAGAATGTGGTGTCTACTAAAAGGCCACTACAATGGCTGTATATGGACTTATTTGGTCCATCAAGAATAAGAAGTTTCGGAGGTAATGTATATACTTTAGTTATTGTTGATTATTTTTCTAGATATTCTTGGACTTTGTTTCTTGTGTAGAAAAGCGATGCTTTTAAGGCATTTAAGAAGTATGCAAAGAAAATTCAAAATGAAAAATCATTAAAGATTGTATCTGTTGTACCCCAAAATTTTCCCTCTCATTCCTCAAGGCATTTCTCACAATGGGATCCCAAAAAATTCAAGCTTACACAAATACATTTGAATTTTTCAGCATCAAGATTAAAGAGGAAATTGCTAAAAGAGATAAAACAGATGAAAATACTCCTTTTGACAAAATTAAAGGAAAAAGCAAGTTCTTTTCGATTTTGCATCCTTAGATTGGGAACTTTGGCTCCCTCGATGTAGGCTTTGGTTGCATCCTTCGTTTGGGCGCTTAACTCCTTTTGGGCAAGTTCATTTCCTGCTTCGATTGGGGCATTGGAGTCATTTGGGCAAGTTCATTTCCTGCTTCGTTGGGAACTAGACTTCGTTTGAATGTTTGTGAAAATCTTTCATTCGGCCACAAAGCATCTTTCCTGCGTGTTAGCCAAGATTTACAAGGCAAAATTTCTTACCAGGTTAACATACACAAGGCCAACGTCACCCTTTAATGTAACTTGTTACAAACTTCGACAGGGCAACACTTCTCATCAACTAGCTTCAATTCACAAGGAAAAAAGCTTCCTGATGATGTCCTTCGATTCAGGAGGCCAAAGCCTCTCTTCCGCTCTCTTTCGATTACACATCTTGCCTCCTGCAGACCTCCTTTATTTGGGGCATGTGGCCTTCTAGTGTTACAAGTTTCGATTGTGCCTTTCATCCTCTGCATGTATTCTTCGTTTGGAGCATGTGAATCCTCCCGCACAAGCTCTTAGTCACACCTTTCGTTTGGGCATGTGACTCCTTTTTTACAAGCCTTCGTTTGAGCATGTTTGCATAAAGTCATAAGACAGGGACCTCCTGCATACACCCTTCGTTTGGACATATGGCCCCTTACAAGCAAGTTTGAGTGGGAAGTATCCCCCTTGGAAATGACTTGCTTCAACATACAAATTCTACACTATGCCATTATCTCATGCGAGAGAAGTATCATGGTGGCACATTCGAAGGACTTTCTAGACATGTCTGAGTGTCCCAATCGAACGACATGTTTTGCTGACCCACCCCAGGAGCATGTATTTGGACCATTCGAAGGAACCCATGAAGGGCCTGGTCGAAAGACACTTATTTGGGACCCTTCAAAGGATACCAACATGAGTCATTCGAAGGACACTTTGATTTGAAAAAATAAGTGATTCTTGAAGAGTCTGGTTGAAGGACATGGCTAGGGGCTCAAGACAAAAGGTTGAGATGCCAAAGGTACTTGTTGACCAAGTCCCATGCGCTGCCAGGTTCAGGCCTGATACACTGGCCATAAAACTTCAAAAACTGTTGCACATCAGTCCTACAACAGTACCTTATTCCTTGCACCAAAATGGCATACAAACACTGCCCCTCGAAAGCTACGAACACAACATGCCTTTTTTGTTTAAATCTTTTGTTTTCCCTCCTAAAACATCAGCCCATGCCATCTATAAATATGAGCCTCCACCACACATGTTGAAGGCTCCTGAAGGATTTCAAGAGAACACTTGTGAAAATTTTCAAAGCTCTCAAACACTTCCCAACAGTTTTTAAACACTTCTAAAAAACTCAAACCCCTTGATACACTAAGTGAGTCCTTCAATTTACCCCCCTAAGTGACCATCTAACTAGCCTTCGATCCACTTCCCCAGCTACAATACATTAACCCTTTGATTCATTCCATTACTTGTTATAAAAAGAACCTTCGATCCACTCACACACCCTCCTTCGATTCAGTGACTGCTTGTACAAAGTGGTAACTTGGATTAGTCTCAGGAAGGCCCCAACGAACTTCCATTCACACCAAGGAAGACACTTTCTATTTTCTTCAATTTAAGAACTTCAAGAGGTAAGTTCCCTTTAAACTTGAATCTATTCTATTTTAATATCATGCGTACATGCCAATAAAGAAAAATGTATATATTTCATATAGGGAGCTTGACCATGTCTTAGCTTTCGATTATGACTGCCCATATGCTAAAAATCTCAACTCTGAATAGTTAGGCTTTGGACTCTAAGACCCATTGATTTTTGTGCTAACCCTTGGCCTGTAGTTACACTTGAATGTTGCATTTTATGAACTTAAGACAGGTTCATTGTAGCTTTCGATTGGCTAAATGCTCAAGCCTTTAGAATCTCAACCTGAGGGCCTAACATACTTACAGTCGAAGGAGTCAGCAAGGAGCCTGTGGCAAAGAATGCACCTCACACTGACTCCAAGCCTCAAACGAAGGAAGTAACCAGAAAGGTGGCCTTGCTGACTTCCAACTCCCAGTCGAAGGATAGAACCTTGCTGACTTCCAATTCCCAGTCGAAGGACAGAACCTTGCTGACTTCAAGCTCCCAGTCGAAGGTCAGAACCTTGCTGACTCCAGGTCCAAATCGAAAGAGGTCAAAAGTGCATAATCGAAGGATGCTTCTTCCTGAATCGAAAGAGCTCATTTTTCTTCTTTTTATTTTTATTTTGTCTTTATATTTTCTTGCTATTTCAATATGGTTGTAATAGTGTAGGATTTTTTTTTGCATTTTTTATTGCTTTTATGTAAATGTTAGTAACTAGGATGTATGGCAAGATAAAAACAACAAATAGAAAACCCCTAATCAAAGACTAAATGCATGCAAATCAAACACACTACTCACACATGCACCCCTAGGGTAATTCCACTTGTTCCCTCGGAAAAATAGTCATATCCCTCGAATATGGGCGTTTTAGCAAAGACCCATGATAAAAGATCGGAGTCCCTCGATGACCCTCAATGTTTCCTTTGGTAAACGATCTATTCCCTAAACGACATTGCTAAAATGTATCATAGATTACCTTCTATGACTATACAAACGTCCCACGCCCGTCCCTTCACATCCAATGACGGGGCTTCTTACCAAATCAATCGTAAGATATCAACATTTAAAGGAGGATGAAAAGAAAACTAAGACCTTTTAAGTAGGTAGGATGCTCTTAGTTGCTCTCTTGCTCACAACAAAAACATTTTATACACCCACAATTTTACTTTGAAACATTTTTAAAAGACAAAACACTTTGTACACGTTCTTATAGAGACGAGAACCATTAAAAAGACATTTTGTTTCAAAATACTTTCAAAACCCACACCACAAGCACATTTTCAAACAAAAGCAATTGATCTAGCAAGAAACTAAGAGCCCGTAGATAACCAAGGATAAAAAGGGTGCTAACACCTTCCCTTTTCATAACCTACCCCCCGAACTCAAGAAAATAATCTCAAAGGTATTTCCTGTTCTTTGCAACCTTTCCTTATTGGATAAAAGAAAAGTCGGTGGCGACTCTTTCTATCCCTAACAATTGCGATCAAACGCAAAACATCCAAGTCATTTCTCCCACCGTATTACAGAACTGGCGACTCTACTGGGGAAAATTAAAAGTGGGGTTACCTTAGGGCTAGATCATCTTTACTTGCTTTTCATTCTTTGATTTGTTTAATTTATGTTATGGTTCCTTGTTTGGGTTTGTTTTGATCCTCTACCCGGATCTGGGGCACCTTTTTAGGTAAGTAGCAATAAGTTGTGGAAACTGTGTGGGGTATACCGACATGGTCTAAGAAATAGCTACGATAGTGTGACACATTTGTTGGTACTGGTAGCCCTTGAGTAGTCAAGGAGAATACGGGGCTACTGTGTGGTGTCATGAAGCACTAAATGACTTTAGAACCTTTACTTGAACAACTTGGCCATTAGGAAGTAGTGAGGTAGTCGGCTTTGGTGCAGTCCGAAGTTGGTTGATACTCGATACTACGCTCATTGAGATCGGACTTTCGGGATATTTCGGTCTCCAATAAAGAGGATTGCACTGAAAAAATGCCCGATGAAGAAAGACCAGTGATATTGAGATTCCCTAGAACCCGTTTACTTTCTAGGACAGGTTGAACCAACTAAAATTCAAGAGGGTACTTACCTATAAACCTCATGCAAGCCTAAACCTAAGGACTTGTTTGATTAACTTGTGCATATGCTTGTACATAACATCATGGCATCATACCATAGCATTTTAGACTAACCATTTCAAGGATTTTGAGATTCATCTTTGTTCTGTTTTGTAGGACATGACTCCCACTCGCAGGAATACAATCCAAGTCAACCTTGTACGACTACCTTTTCAGCTCAAAGAGTTAGCATCAAGGGTCCCCGAGGACTCTCTGTTCACCAAAATACATGGGAGACTTCTCAACTTGGTTACCCCAAGCTTTGATGAAGATATGATGAAGGTGCTTTTCCAGTTCTTTGACCCTTTGCACCATTTCTTTACCTTCCCCAATTACCAGCTTATACCTACTATGGAAGAATTCTCTCAACTCTTGGGAATTCCTATTCTCAATCAACTACCTTTCAACTGTACTGAAAGAGACCCAAGCCCTGAAGAGGTTGCCCTAGCTTTACACTTGCAAAAATCCGACGTCATGGCTAATTGGGAAACAAGAAGTGGTGTCAAATGGTTCCTAGCCAAATTCCTGTTGGAAAAAGCTCAAGACTGTTGGAACACTCTGGATTTACAAGCTTTCAAAGAAATTTTGTCTCTTCTCATCTATGGGATGGTACTATTTCCAAATTCTGACCAACTTATAGATGTGAATGTTGTCAAAACCTTCTTACCTCACAATCCAGTGCCTACTTTGTTGGGAGATATCTTGCATTCTCTCCACTCTCGCACCACGAAGAGAAGATCAGTTGTCACGTGTTGTACTCCTCTATTGGCTAGGTGGTTTGTTTCGTATCTCCCCCGATCCATTGTGAAGAACGAGCAAGGTTTGCGATGGTCCAATAGGTTGATGTCACTCAGACATTCAGATATCCACTGGTGTTCTCGATCCTTGGAGGATATTACTACCATCGACCATTGTGGGTAATTCCCTAATGTCCCTCTGCTTGGCATTAGGGGAGATATCACTTATAACCCTTGCTTACCTTTACAATAGTTTGGGTACGCACGAAGAGATGGTCCACATGATGCGCTCATCCAAGGTGTGGTGTTTGACTACGAGAACGACGATCAAGGATACCGTAGGAGGTTTATACGAGCTTGGAGGATGGTAAACAAAGTGGATAGTAAGACATTAGGATACAAAAATTCCATTCCCCTTGAGCCTTACCTTAGGTGGGTACGAGCTCGTGCTCAAAATCTTGTAATGCCTTACCCTTCCATCCTCCCTGTTATCATGGAGCCTGCTGCTGAAGGAGATGTCCCGTATACTGTCCTTCACCCCAACATGCCTACCTCTCTTGAAGACTTGCAAAAGGATTGGATTCAACTAAAGGAAGAGCGAGACACCTTCGAAGCCCAATTCTACGCCAGTGAGAAGAAAGTTCTGGAACTCACCAAGCATCTTCATGAAGAACGGAGTTTGAACGCCTACATGACACCGAAGAAGATGCGTTCAACCTTTTTGTCTTAGGAGTTTTTGTATTTTATTTCTCTCATTGTAAGCCCAAAGAGGCATGATGTACTCGAAATTGGATTTATTAATACAACGTGTGTTTCCTTTTTGTCTAAAAAAATTTAAATCTCTAATTTCATTGAAATCATTTGCATATGCATTTTCATTCATCATAACACAAACAGGTTTCTTACGAAATGTCTCCTTATCTTTCTACTATTTATTTCAGTGAGATGGATATTGAACAGACAATAAAGGATCTTCAAGTGCATAACGCTTAATTCCAACAGATGTTCTTGTCTCTAGCTAAAGGACAAGAGGACATGAAGGCTCTTATGATCAATGGTAAGAAGAAGAAGGCGAAGAAACCAATCGACATCTTGAATCTGGGAACAAGGTTCAAAGGACCAGCCAGGCGAACTCTAGATTTTGCAACCTCGTTGGGTGAAGGAGACAATCAAGAAGGAAGAAACAAGGAAGGAAATGACCACCCATTGTCTGAAGAAGAAGATGAGGTTGATTATTCTGAAGAAAAGTATCCTCCTGCTGATGATAAATACAAACAGCTGGAGGATTGCCTCAATGCTATGGATATCCAAAGGGTACCCGGGTTGGATTTTGAAGAGCTAGGACTTGTCTAAGGGGTTGTCATCCCGCAAAAATTCAAGGTCCCCACTTTCACTAAATATGACGGTGTCTCTTGTCCAAAACTACATTTAAGGTCATATGTCAGGAAGATTCAACCCCATACTACTGATAGGAACCTATGGGTACACTTCTTCCAAGAAAGTTTGTCAGGGACGCAGTTGGGTTGGTTCTATCGGTGTGAAGGAACCAATATTTGAAATTGGGAAGATTTGGCTGCTGATTTTTACAAGTAATACCAGTATAATGCTGACCTAGCTCCAACTCGAACACAATTGCAAGGCATGGCTATGGGTGCTGGTGAAGGTTTCAAAATTTATGCCCAAAAATGGAGGGATCTCGTGGGAAGAGTCCAACCCCCTTTATCTGACAGGGAATTGGTGGATATGTTCTTAGGCACGTTGTCTGGTCCATTCTTCAACCATGACTGGTGAGCAGGTAGAAGCCGATATTAAGAGCGGCAAAATTCAAAGGGATATTTCCTCAAGCACGATGAAGAAACCCTTTACTGGAAAGAAGGAAGTCAACTTTGCTTATGACCACCGGAATCAAAACAAAACTTAAAGTCGCCCGACGGTAGGGGCTGTTATGATTTCCAATCCTGTATCAAATCAACAACGAAACTATCAACGCAGGCCAGAGGCGCCCATAAGACGATTCACCCGGATCAACATGACCTTGTCCCAAGTTTTGCCACATCTATTGAAGTCCAATCTAGTGACTCTAAAGGAAGCTCCCAAGAACCCCAATACTGCTTCTCCCCTCTACAACCCGAATGCTCGATGTGCCTATCATTATGAAAGTCCAGGACATGATACAAATGATTGTTGGGCCTTGAAGAATAAGGTTCAAGACCTTATCGAGGCGAAAGAGATTGAGTTTGACCCCCCAAAAACACCTAATGTAATAACGACGGAAATGTCCAAACATGGTCAAGGTGTCAACGCTGTTGATGATGACTGTTTTATTTCCTTCGTGGATGATTTAACTAATCCCCTTTTGACTGTTAAACAGAATCTATTGCAAGCCGACTTGTTTCCGGGCTGTGATGAAAGTTTTTGCTTATGTATGTCTCTACCAAATGGCTGTTTGTTACTGAAGATGGGCGTCCAACGCCTGATGGTTAACAAATAAATCTTGTTCGAGAAAGTTCCTCTTACCAGAAATTCCTGTGAAGATGTTTCCATAATCACCATTTTCGACAATCCTCCCAGGGTATCCACCAAAAGACCCATCAAGATTACATCTGTTCCAAAGTCTGCTCCCCTAATCATCACCATGTCGGGGATAATACCATATTCTTCGGATAAAGTTGTTCCCTGGAACTATGGGGCTGACATCTATTACCATGGCGTCAAGAAAGATCTATTGGCTATCAAAGACAAAGCTGCTAAAGACACTGATCCTGACATCGACAATATCGTTGGGACCAGTAAGATAACAAGAAGTGGAAGGGTTTTCTCCCCCGAGATCTCTCCAAAGACCATTACTACTCCTATAATTATTCCCGCTACTGCTCCAACCAACATTCCCAGTGATACTTCCATTAATAGTCCTACTGTTATCCTTGCTACCGAGACAAGGGGCAAGGAGGTTTTGTTCGAGCCTGTCCAGACGAAGGCACATCTAGAGGTCATTCTTGAAGCTTCTAACAAGGAGATGGAAGAGATATTAAATATAATCAAGAAAAGTGACTACAACGTCATGGAACAGCTGGGGCAGACCCCCTCAAAAATATCAATGTTGGCTTTACTTTTGTATTCTGAGGCCCGTGCCAAGGCCTTAGTGAAATTTTTGAAGACTGCCCACGTGCCCCAAGAGACCTCTATTGATCAATTCGAGAATTGTATGGCCAGTCTAACTGCTGATAATGGATTGGGTTTCTCTGATGCTGATTTAACTCCCAAAGGAAGGAAACACAATGATGCATTGCATGTCTCCATTGAGTGTAGGAGCACTACATTAGCCCATGTTCTAGTGGATACGGGTTCGTCGTTGAACGTCTTACCCAAGAATGCTCTTGACCGGTTAGATTGCGAAGGACTCACATTAAATTCCAGCAACATTGTGGTGAGGGCCTTTGATGGTTCTAAAAGAACAGTGCACGGAGAAGTAGACATCCCTATCAAAGTTGGAACTCAGACTTTTAATTCAACCTTCTATGTGATGGATATCCGCCCATCCTATTCCTTTCTATTGGGTCGACCCTGGATCCATAGTGCTGGTGCCGTCACTTCTACCCTGCATCAGATGTTAAAGTACCCAATCAAGGGAAATATCATCACAATCCATGGGGAGGAGGAGTACATGGTTAGCCACCTGAATTCTTTTAGGTATGTTGAAATGGACGGTGAGTTTATTGAGACCCCATGTCAGAATTTTGAGGAGGTACCACAAACGGTTGCTGCAACCAAGACTACTACGAAGAATCCAAAGGTAACCAGACCTCCATTGAAAATGGCCTCTCTGAAGGATGCTAGAGAAGTAGTTAAGGAAGGTGGATGTACCATTTGGGGTCAACTTTCAGATATTCCCTACAAATCCAACAAATTTGGTTTGGGTTTTACTGTGGAGGCCCAAATAGCTATTCGATGTTCTCGCACTGGGGGACCACCTTTACGCATCAGCAATCAGGGAGTCAATGCATTGGAAGATAGTGATGGCAGCTGTGACATGGACGAGTGGATTTTACCAACCATCGGCGGAGGACTCAACAATTGGGAGGCCAAAGATTTTATTCCTATTACTTTTATTCAAGAGTAATTGTCTTTTAAATTTTTAGGACTTGTAATATTTAAACAATTTAGACTTTAAAACCTTGTGTCTTACCCGAGGCACAATGGTCCATCTGTGAGGGTTGTTACTTCATCTTCATATGTCATTAATGAATCATGGGACGTTTTTGCATGAAAATTTTACGCTATTTGTTTATCTTTTTTACCTTTTATTTTATCAAAGATAGTTATGCTCTTACACACACTCATATATCGAAATGCAGATCCACATCCACTCAGGATCCCATGGGTAATGATTCTTCTATGGCCTATCATGACTTTGAAAATCCAATCTACCAAGCCGAAGACGAAGGTGAGAAAGATTGTGAGGTTCGAGGGGAACTGGCCAGGTTATTACAACAGGAAGAAAGGACCATACAACCCCATGAAGAGCTGGTTAAAACAGTTAACTTAGGTATTGAAGAGGACAAGAAAGAAGTCAAGGTGGGTGCCAACCTGGAGCATAGTGTCAAGAAGCGCTTAACTCAGTTACTACATGACTATGTTGAGGTCTTTTCCTGGTCATACAAAGACATTCCAGGATTCGGCACTGATATCGTGGTCTATCATCTACCGACAAAAGAAGACTGCCCTCTGGTGAAACAGAAGGTCAGTCGCATGCAACCAGAAATGTCAGAGAAAATCAAGACTGAAGTCATGAAGCAGTTCAACGCCGAATTCTTAGCTATCACCTCATATCCATAATGGGTCGCCAATGTTGTTCAAGTGCCTAAGAAGGACGGTAAGGTACGTATATGTGTGGATTACAGAGACCTGAATAGGGCAAGCCCCAAGGATGACTTCCCGCTTCCCCATATCGATATTCTGGTTGACAACATCGCACATCATAAAGTATTCTCCTTCATGGATGGTTTCTCCAGATACAACCAGATCAAAATGGCACCTGAGGACATGGAGAAAATGACCTTCGTCACACAGAGGGGCATGTTCTGTTACAAATTTATGCCATTTGGGCTGAAGAACATCGGGGCAACCTATCAGCGTGCCATGGTAGCTTTGTTTCACGATATGATCCATCACGAAATAGAGGTCTACGTAGATGACATGATAGCCAGATCTGAAACTGAAGAGGAACACCTTGACCATCTACAGAAACTATTTGAAAGACTGAAGAAATACAAACTAAGGCTGAACCCGAACACATGCACTTTTGGAGTGAGGTTCGGTAAGCTCTTAGGCTTCGTTGTCAGCGGAAAAGGTATTGAAGTGGACCCTGCAAAGGTAAAAGCAATACAAGAAATGCATGCTCCTCCCACTGAGAAGGAAGTTAGGGAATTCTTAGGACGGCTAAACTACATGTCCAGGTTCATTTCCCATCTAACCGCTACTTGTGAACCAATCTTCAAATTATTGAAGAAAGATCAAGTGGTGGAATGGAATGACGACTTCCAAGCTTCCTTTGATAGGATCAAAGAGTACCTTCAAGAGCCTCTCATTTTGATACCTCCAGTTGAGGGAAGACCTCTGATCATGTACCTAACAGTCTTAGAAAATTCAATGGGGTGTGTGCTGGGGAAGCATGACGAGTCTGGCCGAAAAGAGCATGCAATATACTACCTGAGAAAAAGTTTACCGACTGTGAAACCAGATACTCACTGCTCGAGAAAACTTGCTGCACTCTGGAATGGGCTGCTCGCCGGCTAAGACAGTATATGTTGACTCACACTACCTTATTGATATCCAAGATGGATCCAATTAAATACATATTCGAGAAGCCTTCCCTCTCTGGAAGAATAGCAAGATGGAAGATGGTCCAGACCAAATACGATATTTAGTACACTACCCATAAAGCAATAAAGGGAAGTGCGCTAGCTGATCACTTGGCTCATCAGGCTATGGATGACTATCAATCCATGAATTTCGAATTCCCGGATGAAGACATCATGTTGGTAAATGATTGTGAAGAACTCGGACCATGTGACAGACCTGAACAATGATCCCGATGGACCATGGTTTTTGACGGAGCCTCCAAGGCACTCAGCAATGGCATTGACGTTGTAATCATATCTTTAAGGACTATCACACTCCTTTCACTGCTAGGCTATGTTTCAACTGTACCAATAATATGGTTGAATATGAAGCGTGTATTATAGGTCTCAAAGCTTCCATAGATTTGGGGATCAAGTCCTTAAGTGTATTTAGAGACTCAACTTTAGTCATCAGTCAGATCAAAGGAAAATGGGACACGAAACATCATAATCTCATCCCTTACAAAGAATATGTGTTGACACTAATCCCACTTTTTGATGAAATTACCTTTGAGCATTTTCCACAAGAGGAAAATCAACTAGCAGACGCGCTATCCACTATGTCATCCATGTTCAAAATCAGGTGGGATAATGAGGATCCTCAGATCACCATTGAGTGGATGGACGAACCAACTTACTGTCACAAGATTGATACTGAAGAAGTAGTGGATAAGCCTTGGTTCCATGAAATTAAGAGATATCTCGAGGCCCAAGAATATCCGGAGGGAGCTTCAGTCAATGATAAGAAGTTCCTGAGAAGGTTTTCTGCTAAATTCTTCCTCAGTAATGGAATCCTCTATAAGCGCAACCACAACTCTACTTTGCTTCGGTGCGTAGACAAGAGTGAGGAAGATACGATCATGGATGATTTACATGAAGGTACCTTTGTTATCCATTCTAGTGGGAACACGATGGCTAAAAATATCCTACGGGCATGATACTATTGGTCTACCATGGAAGCAGACTGTTATCAGCATTCACGGACTTGTCATAAGTGCCAGATCTATGCTGACAAAGTACATGTGCCCTTGGTTCCTGTAAACATCCTGAATGCTCCTTGGCCATTCATAATGTGGGGAATTGACATGGTTGGAGAGATCAAACCTACAGCTTCTAATGGACACCGCTTTATCTTGGTTGCCATTGATTACTTCATAAAGTGGGTCGAGGCAGCTTCATTCGCTTCTGTTACCAAGAACGTTGTGGCCCAATTCATCAAACAAAATCTTATCTGTTGGTATGGTATTCCTGAGAGAATCATTACAAATAATGGTACCAATCTCAACAATACTATGATCACTGCACTATGCGTGCATTTCAAGATCCAACATCATAACTCTTCTCCTTATCGGCCGAAGATGAATGGAGTTGTAGAAGACGCTAATAAAAACATCAAGAAGATCATACAAAAAATGACAGTGACCTATAAGGACTGGCATGAGGTGTTACCATTTGCTCTCCACGGCTACCGTACCACGACGCGTACATCAACAAGGGAAACTCCTTTCTCTTTGGTATACGACATGGAAGTTGTCCTACCGATTGAAGTTTAAATACCTTCTTTGAGAATCATGAGGGATGTAGGGTTGAATGAAGATGAATGGATTCAAATTCAACTTGACCAGTTGAACTTGATTGATGAGAAGAGGCTTACGGCTGTCTGCCATGGCCAGATGTACCAAAAACGTATGATTAAAGCTTTTAACAAGAAGGTCAGATGTCAGGTATATCAGGTTGGTGACTTGGTAATCAAGTGTATCATACTGCCACAAGGTGATCCCAGGGGAAAATGGACTCCTACATACGAAGGACCATTTGTGATAAAAAACATATTTTCTGGTGGGGCAATGATCTTAACCACTATGGACGGCGACAACCTTCTGCACTCTGTAAACGCGGACATAGTTAAAAGATACTACGCATGAAAAATACCCTCTAGGTTGACCGGCATAGGAAAAAATTAGGGATAAATACAAAAAAAAATTATACACCCGGCAAGCTGAAAACCTGAAAAGGCGGCTTGGGTAAAAAGGGTTCCCGGTGGACTGAAAACTCAAAAGGACAGTCTAGGAAAAAGTTAGGGATTTAAAGCGTATGACTATATCCCGTTGGATCACCTTACAGATAACATTCAATATCAATTGACAAACTCAAACGGTACTAATCAATCTAATCAGTTTCGGACAAAGTAGAGAATGGATGAGACGCTCAGAGACATAAAGGCTATAGCATAATGGGAACCCCATGGGATTATTTCACATAGCTGTCTTTCTTTGTATTAGTTTTCATTTTCAAGAAGACATTCTCTTACTAGGATGTTCGTCTCTTTGTACAAAAATACTTACTCAAGTTAATACAAAGCTATTCCTTTAAAAGTGCAAAACTATATGTTTTTCTTTTACTTTCCTGTTTGTTTTCAAAAAAGTCCAGTGATTATTTTTGAACATGTGCATTTGAACGTAATTACTGTTTACAAATGAACACATAAAAAAGGAAAACTGAACAGAAAGAAAATTACTGATGGCTTTAAGAAAAAGGACAATATCTATAGGCCATTCCATAAGATCCCCGCAGGTACTTTTTATAACGGAGCAGAAGCAAGGACATCCTGCTATAGGATCACTTCCATATCTCCAGTATACAACCTAATGGTATCGGGTGCTCTCATATCCCCGACGAAGCAAAACTTCTAATTACCGCTCCAAAGATTCCCCAGTGAAAGTCGCCCAGCTGCTCAGGAATTCCCCAACGGGATTTCACCAAGTCCACAAGCAATGCACGACGTTTCCCTTCCCCAACAGAGCTTACTACTCCAATGACGAAAACCCATCTATCAACACTTCAGTTTCAACAAAATATGAAGGCTTACACTCCACATCCCCAACAGCAGTCAGGGATTTATTTTCCCCAATATAAACAACATTGCAGCAGAACAACTAATATGTGCATACATTGCATTCATACATCATAACATCAACAACACAAATGCATATATCAATCTCATTTATTTTGAGATACATCATCACGCCATGCATTCCATACATCATGACATTACATACAATTAACTCTTTACCTTTTCAGGAAAGATCAATCAACAGAAAATTATCATCAAATTTTCAACAAGACATGATAACTATCTGTGAACAAATCAATTGCAAATCAATTCCCGAGACAGGACTAGGTGACTATCTACATGACAAATACTTCCTCCAGACTGCAGCTGGTTCAGTTTAAATCTCAATGGTTTATCCTGATTCTTTCCCGCAGACATTATCTCTGGTTCAAACAAATCGCTCCAAGATTTATTCTGATTCTTTCTAGTTAAATATTACTCAAGACTTCTGCTGGTTCAATTTAAATTTATCAATGGTTTATCCTGATTCCTTTATGGTAGAAACTTTCTCTGGTTCAGATAAATCACTCCCAAATATTTATCATGATTCTTTCCAGTTAAAGAATATTCAAGACCTCTGCTGGTTCAGCTTAAATCGATCAATGGTTTATCCTGATTCCTTTCCGGTAGACTCCTTCCCTGGTTCAGATAAATCACTCCAAAGATTTATTCTGATTCTTTTCCAGACTTCTGATGGTTTAGTTTAAATCTCTCGATGGTTTATCCTGATTCTTTCCCGTAGACATTTTCTCCGGTTCAGATAAATCGCTCCAAGATTTATCCTGATTCTTAACAGTTAAAGAATATTCAAGACCTCTGCTGGTTCAGTTTAAATCGATCAATGGTTTATCCTGATTCCTTTCCGGTAGACTCCTTCTTTGGTTCAGATAAATTGCTCCAAAATTTTATTCTGATTCTTTTCTAGACTTCAGCTGGTTCAATTTAAATCTCTCAATGGTTTATCCTGATTCTTTCCCGTAGATATTTTCTCTGGTTCAGATAAATCACTCCAAGATTTATATGCTGGTTCGTTCCAGTTAAAAATTACTCAAGACTTCTGTTGGTTCAGTTTAAATCGATCAAGGGTTTATCCTGATTCCTTTTTGGTAGAAACTTTCTCTGGTTCAGATAAATCGCTCCCAAATATTTATTTCGATTCTTTCTAGTTAAAGATTATTCAAGACTTATGATGGTTCAGTTTAAATCGACCAAAGGTTTACTCTGATTCTTTTCCAGTTGAAGTCAAGCTTAGACTTAGTCTAATTTCTATCAACAATCACCTTTGGATGGCATCTATAAGCCAATTTTCGAAAACTCTCCATCATTTCTCCAAATGGAATCTTTAAGCCCATTCCTTACACCTCAACCACAACATCATCAAGTGCAAATTTCTGGGCACTCTAGTGTTCAATCATCTTCCACCTTCAAGTCACAAATGGCATATTATCCAATCTAAATCTTCAGGTTTAAGAAGATTAAACAGGGGAAGTTGTTGTACCCCAAAATTTTCCCTCTCATTTCTCACAAGGGGCTCCCAAAAAATTCAAGCTTACACAAATACATTTGGATTTTTCAGCATCAAGATTAAAGAGGAAATTGCTAAAAGAGATAAAACAGATGAAAATAATCCTTTTGACAAAATTAAAGGAAAAATCAAGTTCTTTTCGATTTTGCATCCTTCGATTTGGCACTTTGGCTCCTTCAATGTAGGCTTTGGTTGCATACTTCGTTTGGGCGCTGAACTCCTTTTATGGCAAGTTCATTTTTTACTTCGATTGGGGCATTGGAGTCATTTGGGCAAGTTCATTTCCTGCTTCGTTGGGCACTAGACTTTGTTTGAAAGTTTGTGCAAATATTTCGTTTAGCCACATAACATCTTTCCTGCGTGTTAGCCAAGATTTACAAGGCATAAGTTCTTACCAGGTTAACATACACAAGGCCAAAGTCACCCTTTAAAGCAACTTGTTACAAGCTTTGACAGGGCAACATTTCTCATCAACTAGCTTCAATTCACAAGGAAAAAAGCCTCCTGGTGATGTCCTTCAATTCAGGAGGCCAAATCCTCTCTTCTGCTCTCTTTCGATTACACATCTTGCCTCTTGCATCCCTCATTCGTTTGGGGCATGTGGCCTTCCAGTGTTGCAAGTTTCGATTGTGCCTTTCATCCTCTGCATGTATTCTTTGTTTGGAGCGTGTGAATCCTCTAGCACAAGCTCTTAGTCATACCTTTCGTTTGGGCATGTTGCTCCTTTTTTACAAGCCTTTGTTTGAGCATGTTTGCATAAATTCACAAGACAGGTACCTCCCGCATACACCCTTCGTTTGCCCATATGGCCCCTTACAGGCAAGTTTGAGTGGGCAGTATCCCCCTTGAAAATGGCTTGCTTCAACACATAAATTCTAAACTATGCCATTGTCTCATGCGAAAGAAGTATCATGGTGGCACATTCGGAGGACTTGCCAGACATGTCTGAATGTCCCAATCGAATGACATGTTTTGCTGACCCACCCCAGGAGCATGTATTTAGACCATTCGAAGGAACCCATGAAGGGCCTGGTAGAAAGACACTTATTTAGGCCCCTTCAAAGGATACCCACATGAGTCATTCGAAGGACAATTCGATTTGAAAAAAGAAGTGATTATTGAAGAGTCTAGTCAAAGGACAAGGTTAGGGGGTTAAGACAAAAGGTTGAGATGCCAAAGGTACTTGTTGACCAATTCCCATGCGCTGCCAGGTTCAGGCCTGATACACTGGCCATAAAACTCGAAAAACTGCTGCACAGCAGTCCTGCAACACTGCCTTATTCCTTGCACCAAAATGGCATACAAAATTCCCCCCGAAAGCTACAAACACAACATGCCTTTTTTGTTTAAATATTTTTTTCCCTCCTAAAACATCAATCCTGGCCATCTATAAATATGAGCCTTCAACACACATGTTGAGGGCGCCTGAAGGATTGCAAGAGAACACTTGTGAAAATTTCACAAGCTCTCAAACACTTCCTAACATTTTTTAAACACTTCTAAAAAAACTAAAACCCCTTGATACATTAAGTGAGTCCTTCGATTCACCCCCCCTAAGTGACCATCTAACTAGCCTTCGATCCACTTCCCCAACTACAATGCAATAACCCTTTTTTTCATTCCATTACTTATTATAAAAAGAACCTTCGATCAACTCACACACCCTCCTTCGATTCAATGACTGCTTGCACAAAGTGGTAACTTGGATTAGTCTCAGGAAGGCCCCAACGAACTTCCATTCACACCAAGGAAGACACTTGCTATTTCCTTCGATTTAAGAACTTCAAGAGGTAAGTTTCCTTTAAACTTGAATCTATTCTATTTTAATATCATGTGTACATGCCAATAAAGAAATATGTAGATATTCATATAGGGAGCTTGACCATGTCTTAGATTTCGATTCTGAATGCCCATACACTGAAAATCTCAACTCTGACTAGTTAGGCTTTGGACTTTGAGACCCATTGATTTTTATGCTAACCCCTGGCCTGTAGTTACACTTGAATGTTGCATTTTAAGAACTTAAGACAGGTTCATTGTATCTTTCGATTGGCTAAATGCTCAAGCATTTCGAATCTCAAACTAAGGGCCTAGCATACTTACAGTCGAAGAAGTCAGCAAGGAGCCTATGGCAAATAATGCACCTCTCACTGACTCCAGGCCTCAAACGAAGGAAGTAACCAGAAAGGTGGCATTGCTGACTTCCAACTCCCAGTCGAAGGACATAACCTTACTGACTTCCAATTCCCAGTCGAAGGACAAAAACTTGCTGACTTCTAGCTCCCAGTCGAAGGACAGAACCTTGCTGACTCCAGGTCCAAATCGAAAGAGGTCAAAAGTGAAAAATCGAAGGATGCTTCTGCCTAAATCGAAAGAGCTCATTTTTCTTCTTTTTATTTTTATTTTGTCTTTATATTTTCTTTCTATTTCAATATGGTTGTAATAATGTAGGATAAAATTTTTTTTGTTGCATTTTTTATTTCTTTTATGTAAATGTTAGTAACTAGGATGTATGGCAAGATAAAAACAACAAATAGACAACCCCTAATCAAAGACTAAATGCATGCAAATCAAACACACTACTCACACATGCACCCCTAGAGTAATTCCACTTGTTGCCTCGGAAAAATAGTCATGTCCCTCGAATATGGGCGTTTTAGCAAAGACCCATGATAACAGATTGTAGTCCCTCGATGACCCTCAATGTTGCCTTCGGTAAACGATCTAGTCCCTGAACGACATTGCTAAAACGACCCATAGGTTGCCTTCTATGACTATACAAACGTCCCACGCCCGTCCCTTCAAATCCAATGATGGGGTTTCTTACCAAATCAATGGTAAGATATCAACATCTAAAGGAGAAGGAAAAGAACACTAAGACCTTTTGAGTAGGTAGTATGCTCCTAGTTGCTCGCTTGCTCAAAACAAAAACATTATATACACCCACAATTTCACTTTGAAACATTTTTAAAAGACAAAACACTTTGTACGCGTTCTTATAGAGACGAGAATCATTACAAAGACATTTTTTTTTCAAAATACTTTCAAAACCCACACCACAAGCACATTTTCAAACAAAATCAAGTGATCTAGCAAGCAACTAAGATCCTGCAGATAACTATGGATGAAAAAGGTGCTAACACCTTCCCTTTTCATAACCTACCCCCCGAACTCAAGAAAATAATCTCAAAGGTCTTTCCTGTTCTTTTCACCCTTTCCTTATTAGATAAAATAAAAGTCGGTGGCGACTCTTGCTATCCGCAACAATTGCGATCATACGCAAAACACCCAAGTCAGTTCTCCCACCGTATTACAGTATCCATAAGAAGTGATCATGGTGGAGAATTTCAAAATGCATCTTTTGAAGAATTTTTTGAAGAACATGGTATCTCTCACAATTTTTCAGCACAAAGGACTCCACCACAAAATGGAGTAGTTGAAAGAAAGAATCGATTTCTAGTGGAACTTGCAAGGACAATGCTTAGTGATGAAAATCTACCAAAATGCTTTTGGACGAATGTGGTTAGTACGACATGTTATGTTGGAAATCGAGTTATTATTAGACCTATCTTGAAAAAGACTCCATATGAACTCTTCAAAGGAATAAAGCTAAACATTGCTCACTTTCATATTTTTGGATTCCAGTGATTTGTCCTCAACAATGATAAATGATAATCTCGATAAGTTTGACGAGAAATCTGATGAAGTCTCTTGTGATGATGATGATGTTTTAGATATGCCAATAGAAGATGTTACCAAGACCAATTAAAATAACAATCAAGATTCTTTCATAGAAGAAACTTCTCAACAAGATCTACCCAAAGAATGGAGAACTCATCGAGATCGCCCAATTGACAATATTATCAGTGATATTAGCAAGGGAGTATCAACAAGACTCAATCTTCAAGATGCGTGTCTAACATGGAATTTGTATCTCAAATTGAACCTTCCAAAATAGATGAATATTTGTTGGACGATCATTGGATGTTTTCTATGCAAGAAGAATTAAACCAATTTGAAAGAAGTCAAGTTTGGGAACTAGTACCAAGACCGAATGGAAAACATATCATTGGGACTAGATGGGTATTCAAAAACAAACTCAATGAGAATGGGATAATTGTTCAGAAAAAAGAAATATTGGTCGCACAAGGATACAATCAAGAAGAAGGAATTGATTTTGAAGAAGCCTTCGCTCCAGTTGCAAGGTTAGAAGCAATTAGATTATTATTGGCTTACACTTGTTCTATGAACTTTCAGCTTTTCCAAATGGATGTCAAAAGTGTATTCTTGAATGGATACATCAATGAAGAAGTCTATGTCAAACAACCTCCTGGTTTTGAAGACTTCAAGAATCCTTCACATGTATTCAAGTTGAAAAAGGATTTGTATGGCTTAAAACAAGCACCAAGGGCATGGTACGATCGACTTAGCAATTTTCTATGTGAAAAAGGAAAAGTGGACAAGACACTTTTTATCAATAAGATCAAGAATCATACTCTCCTTGTTCAATTATACGTCGATGATATCATCTTTGGATAAACAAAAAGAGACTTATGTGAAGAATTTTCATCCATGATGCAAGGAGAATTCAAAATGTCCATGATGGGTAAATTGAACTACTTTCTTGGATTACAAATCAAGCAACTTTCAATGGGGACCTTATTCATCAATCAAAATATTGCAAAGAGTTATTGAAGAAATTTGACATGGATCCATGCAAACCTATTGCCACTCCAATGGGTTCGGGAACTTATGTGGATCTTGATGTAGCCGGTGTGCCCATAGATGTGTCAAAATATCAAGGAATGATTGGCTCCCTATTATACATAACGGTAAGTCGACCCGACATCATGTTTAGTGTATGTCTTCATGCTATATTTCAAGCCAATCTAAAGGAGTCTCACCTTGTTATAGTTAAACGCATTATGAAATATCTAAAGGGAACTAGGGATGTCGACTTATGGTATGCTAAAGGTAGTATGTGTTTGTTACTTGGTTATTCTGATGCAAATTATACAGGATGTAAAACAGATAGAAAAAGCACTAGTAGCACATGTCATATTCTTGGTAACGCTCTAGTATCATTGTTGTTCCCCAAAATTTGCCCTCTTATTTTTTACAAAAAATCTTCTCTTACATGGGTGGTTACAAACACTTACTTGAAGAAAAATAACAAATTTTGAAGTTGGTCAAGGTGCCTTTCGATTGGCCTCTCCAAAGTGCCTTTTGATTGGCCACTCCAAAGTGTCTTTCGATTGGCATCCATATAGCTTCCTTCGATTGGCATAGACAAAGGTCTTTCGATTGACCTGTTAACAAGGCCTTTCAATTGGCATTTTAAAAAGGTCCTTCGATTTGCATTTTCACAAGATCCTTCGATTGGAATTTCAACAGGGCCTTTCGATTGGCCTCATGACAATCCTTTCGATTGGCATGGAAAATAATCCTTCGATTTAGCATCTCAAACCAGGAAGCTTCGACAGGCATGTCAACATAGTACCCTTCGATTGACATTCCAAAAGGTCCATTCGGAGAAGCCTTCAGAAGTCCATTCGAAGCATGAATAAGTAGGCCATTCGAAGGAGGTAACAATGACTCATTCGAAAGAGGCAACTCATAGGCCATTCGAAGGAGGCAACTCCCAGTCCAATCGAAGAGAAATGCTGGAGGGTATTCGAAGGGGTCAAGTGTCCAGGTTCATCCAAGACTTCCAAAGAGACATGAACGTTTCAAGAAAGGAATGCTTTTAATGTGTCTGATTCTTGTCTCATGGTCTTAAAAGCATGTTTAAATGGCTGTCTCTTACCGTTACAAGACACCACCATTCTCCTATAAATACAAGGGCAAACATACAGTGCCAAGGGGGGACAAACGAAAAGAACAAAAGAGAGGGGGAAAAAGGCAAACGAAAGAGAGGCACATATACTTTTGCACACAAACAGATCACGCTGCCATATTGCAAATTAAAACACCCTTTTTTGTAGGCACCTCCAGCCCAAACGAAGACCAGAGCCTTGTTCCCTCATCCAGGAGTCCACCCCAACTCCTAAGCAAACATCTTCACACCCAGAGCCATAGGTCATCATCTTCGATTGGTAAGGGTTTGCAAAACCAAAATTGCACCCTCGTGACATTTAACTAAACATTGCATATATATCCTCGTTATTACTGATTGTGCTGCATGTAAGCTGAAGCGCAGGTGACAGATCGTGCCATTGCTGGGGCACAATCTAAGTTTTCCCTTCGAATCTCAGGACAACACAAACCCAGGTCCAAACTCAGCAAGATCGAATTGAGGAAAGATTCGAATCAGGGGGGGTAAAGTCCCCCTAAGTCTCTAACGTTTGTTTCGTTTTGTAGGGAACATCTTTTCAAGACCTTGTTCAGGGCTTCGAACTAGATCCAGGGTTCCCAGATCGAAAGGAATAAATCCCTTCCCTGGATTGAAGAAGACCTTTTCGCCTGGGTCGAAGACCTTGCCCAGGATCGAAAGATCGTTCATTCCCTGGGTCGAAAGAACCATATCTTGCCCAGGATCGAAAGGCACTTCCTGGCCCAATCGAAAGGACCACGACCCTCAGGATCGAAGGCACCCCTATTTTCTGAATCGAAGCTCTTGATTCCTCCCAGGATCGAAGGATCCCCGCTCCTTCATATTTTATTTTTGTCCTTTGTTTGTTATTTCTTTGTTAATCTCTTTTTTTTACTTTGACATAAAATCAATCCAAAAACCACAAAAAAAATTTGGATAGTTTTTTTTCATTAAATTAATTTGGTTAATTAATCATTCTAATTATCTTAACGTTTTCCAAAAATAAAATAAAACAACAAAAAAGATTTTATTCTTAGGATTTTTAGACGTTATTTTCAAATTCGCGCGCATTTTATTTTATTGTAACTGCTCACAGTTGTAATATCTTTAGATTTAAAATTCCATACTTTTAGTTTCTTGCATTTTTATGTAACTGCCCTGAAGCCGTGTAATAGCGTAGGATTTATGATCCCTGCATTTTAAATTTCGGTACATATATTAACTGCTTAGATAACTAGGATTGTATGACAAGATCTAAAAACAAACGGTAGAACACCTAAATGTTTAAAGATAAATAATTGAATTGAACACACTTGCACACAAGCACCTCTAAGGTACGCCCATTTTGGTTGCCTTTAAAAAACAGTCATGAGGCAGGAATGCTTTAGCAAAGACCCGCAAAAATAAAAAAGATCATAGTCCCTCGATGACCCTACAATTGCCTTCTCGGTAAATGATCTAGTCCCTAAAACAGAATTGCTAAAGCATCTCCATAATTGCCTTCGTGACTGTAACGTCCCTCCGATTGTCCCTAACACATCCAACGACAAGGCTACCTACTCACTAATAGTAGGATAGCACTGTCTAAGAAAAGAGGAAAAGAACAACCTTTTCGAGTAATAAAGTAGATAGCTGTTAGAAGTTTGCTCAAACTATTTTTTGCACTTACACATGAAAACTATTTTTCAAAAACAAATTTCAAAACATTTTCTTTGTTAACATTCTTGAGGACCGATACAAGAATTAAACACAACGCAAATCGCTGTACTAAGGCTTTTCAAAATATTTTCAAACACACAAAGCACAAAAGCATTTTAAAAATGAGCAAACCTCTAAGAGCCCGTGGAAAACCACGGATGGAAAGGGTGCTAACACCTTCCCTTTCCATAATCTACCCCCCTACTCAGAAACATCTCGAAAAAGTCTTTTTCTGTTCTTTTCACCCTTTCTTTTGTTGGATAAAAGAAAAGACGGTGGCGACTCTTGCTTACCGCACATTTGCGAACAAAAAAAAACGCAAAAACCAGTATATAAACAGTCGGTTCTGCCACCGTAAAACAATCATGGTCATGCAAGAAGCAAGCATGTGTGTCTCTTAGCACGACTGAAGCGGAATACATTGCGGCTAGAAGTTGTTGCACTCAAATTCTATGGCTAAAACAACAACTACGTGACTATGGAATTAATCTTGGATGCATCCCGCTAAAATGTGACAATACAAGTGCAATCAACATCACGAAGAATCCAGTCATGCACTCTCGGACGAAGTATATTGATATACGACATCATTTCCTCCGGGATCATGTGCAAAATGGTGACGTAGAAATCTCATTTGTTGATACACACAACCAACTAGAAGACATCTTTACAAAGCCTCTAGCAAAATATTCATTCTTCAAGATTTGACGAGAAATTGGTATATTAGATGAACATGACCTATGATTTATATCTCTAAAGGTGAATGTATTATTTTCATCAACTTTTATATTATTCTTACCAAGTATATATCTCTTCATCCTACATTCACTTTGAATGGTTATATAGAATGTTTATCTATATATTTTAATATCATATATACCTGTTAATATGTTGTTATACATATTTGGTAGAAGTTACAACAGATATGTATATGTTCTGGACTGGTATGTACTATATTTTCACTATCAGTAACCAGTTTTCCTAAGTCATTAACTGGTTACCATGCAAACAGAGGCGTTTTTAACTTTCCAAGCACCTTCAATAACCGGTTACCCATATCGTGTAACCGGTTAATGCATGAAGTTCTTCAAAATTTGGGTTTTGTTAAGGCATTTATGATTTCCCACATCATTTCCCTCCAATTATTTTTTCCTCTTTGACCAAAATTATTTCCCACCTACAAACTTCCCACCAAAAATTACTTTTACCAAAAATTTCTCCCTCTGATATTTACTTTACCAAAAAGAGTAATTCCTTCCAAAAATCATCTATAAATACTCACTCATACTTACATCTTTAACTCACAACACAAACATTATCTCTTACATAAATCTCTCCATCCCAAACCCTTTCTCTCCAAGAAAAACTCCAACCTTTGTCATGGGGCCATCAAGAAAGGAGAAAGGAAAGTCAAAGGAAATTGAAGGAGAATCCCAAAATCAAGAGGAACATGATCCAATCTCGGTATTCCGATTCCACCTTCTCACTTCGGTAAAATATGGTAATCTCTCATCTTTTCCTTCAACGAGTTTTAGTTTTCCATCAATGTTGGCTAGGCAAGGAGTAGGTGAACTCATCACTGGATGTGGAGTTTACTACCCGAATTTGATTCGTGAATTCTATGCAACTATGAAAATTGGTGTCAGCGGTGTTCTCTTGTCATGGGTAAAAGGGAAGCACATCTTAATGTCAACCACTCAATTTGGAAGATGCTTGGGTGTTCCTAGTGAAGGCTTACTCATCAAGCATGGGTATACTATTGATGTTGACGCTTACAATCGTACTCGCTACTACTATAGCATCACTCATCTCTCTGGAAATGAAATATTCGACAAGAAAAAGGAAGTCAGTTCTACAACAAGTTGGTTAACTTTGTATTCCTCCAACCTCATTGTAAGTGACCGTATGCTACAGTACTTTATTGCTTACATTTTGCTCCCTAAGAACTCAAATCACTCTCAAATAAGTGATGTTGAGATGCAAGTCTTGTTTGCAATAAAAAATAATCTTCAAATAAAATTGGCATACTCAATCATGAACTATATGGAGCATCTCAAAAATATGTCTGCTGGACTTCCATATGCTCATTGGATAACAAAGATTCTCATGTTTGGAAAAGTTAGCTTACGATGAGAAACCAAAACAAACATGACTTCAAGAGATTGTGAAATTTCGATTGCTGCGGGAAACAAAAATATGGGCATTTTCAAATATGACGATGGATTGTTCAAGCATAGAGAAAAAGGAACTTCCTCCAATCAAGATGCACATCCTCCACCACCCGTATATGATGGTGAAATATCAAATGAGATGATTTATCATAAAATCTGCTCAATGGAAAATTTCATGATTTCTGAACTTCGAGACATCTGTTAAGAATTGACAGCCCTTCAAACACCAATTCAAGAGGACTCTATGGTTGTGAGTGATGATGAACAACTCTATATGCCTTAGTAACTTTTTTTGTTGTTTATGTTCTTCCTATGTAATGTTTTTATCCTTTGCATTTTGTATCGTATTTCCTTCGGTATCATTTATGTCATCAAAGACCTAGTGTCCCTTGTGTTTCTAAGTTTTCATTAACTTTGTGTTTGTGTTATAACTTTTTCTATCTCTTACATGTGTTATATTATGTTTTATTATGGTCTTTTCCCCATCCTTTTTGATATTTACAAAGGGGGAGAAGACATTGTGTGCTTGTGTTTAGTGATACAATTTTTTTCCAGACTTTAAAGCTTCCTCTTTAAAGAACAAGTCTTTAAAGGCTACTTAAATTCATGGGGAGATATCCAACTTAGTGGGAGAATGCACATCACTATGGTACACATACAAGCAACACTCAAAGACCTTGATGCACAAGCTATAAATGTCAAATTGGTTGTCTACATCAAAAAGGGGGAGAATGTGATTGCATGCACTCCAATCAAAGTGTTTTCATAAAGACCACCATGCATAAAGTCAAAGAAGTATCAAGGTTGTGGAAAATAAGATATTCAAGATCATATGGTATCTCAAGATCACTCTTTGAAGTCTTCTAAATGTGTACAACTAACTTTCAAGATGAAGATTTATGAATATTCATCAATAAGTTAGGTACAAGTTTTATTGAAGTTTTTAAGATGATATAGTGCTGAAAATATACTCTAAACATTTTGGAAAAATACCCTTTTTAGTCCTTTAAGTTTACCCCAAGGTCCATTTTGGTCCTTTATCTAAAAAAAAGTGTCAAACTGGTCCTATAATTCTTTCAAAAGGACCATAGGAGTCCTTTCCGTCCATTTTGGTCCTTTTTGGTTCATTGGAGAAGCTGCAAAATGAGCTTGATGGAGCAAAGATGGAGATACATCATCTAAAGGAAAGGGAGGATGGGCTGAAACATAAGATAATGGAGTTACAAATTGAAATAAAGAAGGATGGGCTAAACCAAAAAGGACCAAAATGGACGGAAAGGACTCCTATGGTCCTTTTGAAAGAATTATAGGACCAGTTTGACACTTTTTTTAGATAAAGGACCAAAATGGACCTTGGGGTAAACTTAAAGGACTAAAAAGGGTATTTTGCCAAACATTTTACATAAGTGTCATGATCAATCAAGAGTAAAACATTGCATGTCCATCACTTATAAAATAATTTTTTATCACTTTCACTCAGTGATAATCGATTACAGGGTTACAATAACCGATTACAGGGCTTCGTAAAAATAAAATAAATTTTTGGTTTAGTGGTAATCGGTTACAACTTTTAGGTAACCGGTTACATGCATGCAAATTTGAAAATATACACGTTATCACACATGTGTAACCAGTTACAGCCCTACGGTAACCGGTTACCGCTGAAGAAAAATTCAAAAAAATTAATGTTTTACTTGGATGTTGGATGATACCTATTGGGGTCCAACCATTGTAAATTTTTACTCATTTAGGGTGTAATGAAAGGGTGAATTCATATATAAAATTCGTTTGCACTCTGATCATAAGACTTCAAATTTTCAAAAATTCTTAAGTGTTGTAAAACTTCGAGAATTTACATATTCCATGAAAAATTGTTTAGAACTTTCATACTCATCATTGTTTCAGCATATTTTGAGCACTACATATAACTATAAACTTCTTATTAAATCTTGTCTTAGTATCTTGGTAACCATAGTGTTATTCAAGAATTGATCATACTTTAAATATTCAGATTTTGTATAATATTGACCTTGCATTCCAGGATTGTTGGAGCAAGTGTGTGCATTGAAGAGGATTGTTCTTCTTGCACTTAGTGTTCAAGATCTTAAAGGTTTTAAGAGCCTGTGATCTACCTATAGATTAGATAGTAAGGCATCACCTTTTGTGTGATTAGGCTTGTGTAATCATTCTAAACTATAGTGAAATCTCTTCCGTGTTGGCAAGAGGACTGGAGTACTCTTGATCTGTGAGGGGAACCAGTATACATCCGGTGTTCATTTACTTTCTGCACTTTATTGCTTTCATCACCATAATCAGAAAACAAGAACTTCAAAAAAAAGAGGCAAAAATTGACCATCACCTAATTCACCCCCTCTTAGGCACATTATTATAACTTACTGAATTATTGGGAAAATATCGACATCCATGCAATCAAAACTGCTATGATCAAAGGAGTTAGATTTAGGAGGACACCTAATTGCTTCAGTGACGGAGGAGAAAGTGATAATAAAAGTAATACCATAGAGACTTGATTTGATGTAGCTTCCATCACTACTAACTAATGCATAGAGCCATAAGTTCTTCAAAATATTAGAGTAGATGGGACCTCGTAGCATAGCAGCATACCCTGTCTAACCCTGACTTTTCATTCACATGTTGATGAGACCATCATAGTACATGCTATTAGGTCGTTTCTCCTGAATTACCTCTAGAAGGTCTTCATCTTCATGAAACGTCTGAATGAGCATAGGATATAAGAATTCCTAGATAGGACTGAATGGGGAGAGGGTGAAGAGAGAACAACGAATGAAACTTGAGGAGAGACTACATATGATGGGAGATATAAATACACACGATAATGTTCCACAGATGATATGATTGAGTTACTACAGAGTAATCAATCTTTGAGACCCCCAAGACAATTAATGTCTAATGAGAATGAATCTGATGACTTCACAGACTTCCAAAATGAAAGGTTATTGAAGGATAGGTCATGACACTATTTAGGGTAGGTCGTGCACGGGATATATTTTGAATTTGACAGTCGAATCTTATCTTGTCATTTCAGTTAGGAGTACAACAAGAAATATGAATCATTTATTCCCAAGAAATTTAATTGCTTCAGGATTGCTGGTATACATCCTTTTTAATTTAAACATTTCCTTTCAAGATAGCTTGTAACTAGTAGACATATTTATAAGTACTTTGTTGGAAGGCATATAAATACTGACCTGATGTACCTTGATTATAGTGAGGTCACCTTCGTCATCCACTTTGTTTTGGAGTCTAATCAATAGAGGCTCTTAATTAAACATCTTCTAAACATCTTTATTATTACTCTTCAACAACAGCTCCATTACTTCCAGATTGTAATCTCCATACCTGTAAGTTTATCAGCTAGCTTTGACTTTTCAGAGTCAAGCTTATCATCAAATCTAACATGTATTGATTCCCAGAAAAGATGTTTCAGTGTTATATAATATGTAGCCTTTTGAGCTTTCAGAATATCATAACACGATGCCACTTTGAGAATTAGAATCAAACAAGTTCGGATTTTCTTTAGAAATCAGAATAAAACAAGAGCATCCACTTGATGAGGATAGGAAATATTGGTTTCTTGTTTTTCCATAATACTTAGCAAGTCATTTCAAGAATAGGTCATATGAAGACATTGTTCTGAAAATAACATGTTGTGCTTATATCTTTTTCCCAAAAGTGCTTTGCTATATTGGAATGACAAGGTTTGAGTTTTTATCTCAAATAGCACTTGAGTACAGAAGGTGATAAATACACAATGTGACACATCCTTGTGTTAGAGATACTTCACTTAAGTCCACTTGCTGAAGTTATTTAAAATAACTAATCCTTACTTCTTTTCATTGATTGCTATAGTTTTCACTTAATCCAAACAAATCGATGTACAGAAGTTTCAATGATCTGGAGAAAGAAACAACATTCTTTTCTTAAAAATAAGTTTTTGAAAACTTTGTCCTTCTGACATGCTTCACAAAAAGCATCTGAAGTAAACTTCAGTTAAGCAAGGCTTTTGATAAATTCAAGCTAGTTCAGTTGAGAAAACTTTCTCATGCTGTCATAACTTAAACATCTGAGCCATGACCAGTGCTTCTTATTGACATTCATGAGACAAACTATTATTGGTTTTATAAGGTCAGAGAGCCTGATCTCATAAGTGTTGTTTCTGTTCCTTTCATTGAAAAGGATATAGCCATCCCAATAGCTACTGTTCTGGAGCATGTGATTCCCTTTGATCACCTCTGAAACCCGTGATAATTTTAGGCTTAAGCCCCAGACTTTGGAACATATTCCTTTTTCCCATCATGTGTTACAAGGAGCCAGAGTCCAGATACCAAGACACGTGTTTTAATTGCACTACTAAGGATGTTTGCAACATAGATCATCTTATCCTTTGGTACCCATAATCTCTTGGGTCCTTTCTTGTTAGATCTACCAAAGTTGTGAACAAATTTGGTTTCAGCAGAAGAATAATCATATTTGCAAGAGTTAAAACTAATTGGTTTATCCAATTGATTTTCATCGGATTCAGAATCAGATTTCTTTTCATCTTTTCCATCTTTTTTTGGCACCAGCTCAGCAGGTAGAAAATGATAGCATAAGGTAGTTGGTATGTTTTCCTTATTAGATTTAGTTTTTCATGAGGATCATAACCAATACCTTTTACTCCATTTCTGCTTACACCATAGATCATGGAAGCTAGAACATTTCTCACAATGCTCTTAGCTAGAAATTTATTGAAGGCTGTTTCATATTTCTTAATCACTCCATCAGTACTTTCAGTTGCTTCCGGAAGAGTTCTTGTGCCTTTAAGGGCAGTGTTTTCATCTTTCAATAAAAAAATTTCGTCTTTTAAAATAAAAGTTTCTTCCTTCAGCTTACTAATTTCAACAGATACAGATTCATGGGTCTTTTTGAGATCCTTGAACTGAATCCTGAGTAACTCATGTTTTTCTAGAATTTCAACTAAGGAGATTGTTAATTCAAAATGAGTAAAGTCAAATAATACCTCTTTGTTGAATACTTCTTCTATTTTTGAATCAGTTTCATCTTTTGAAGGGAATAGTTCACTAGATACTCCAATATAAGCAATCAGTTCCATGTTAGCAAGTTCTTTGTCTAAGTCGCAGTCAGAGGAGTCTGAATCATCTCATGTTTCCATTAGCCATTTCTTCTTGAATTTTAGATCTTTCTTCCTTGGAATGTCCTTTTGAAGCTGAGGACAATCATTCTTGTAGTGTCCTGGCTCATTGCATTCATAAAAAATGACTTCGTTGCCATTGGACTTCGTTGGACTAAACGTTGATTTGAAGCGACCTCCAATCCTTCTTTAACTTCTAAACATGTTGCCTTGATTTCTCTTCCAGAGACGGTTAACTCTCCTGGTTAGCAGAGACAACTCATCTTCTTTATCATCATAATCACCTTCTGAATCCTTAATCCCTTCTACTTGAAGAGCTTTGGACTTCTCATATTTTCTGACAGACTTGAGCGCAATGGAATTTATCTTCTTCTGTGGTTCATCTTGTTCTATCTCAATCTCATGACTTCTTAGAGAACTTATAAGTTCCTATAGAGAAGTGTTAATTAGATCCTTTGTAAGCTTGAGTGCAGTTACCATAGGTGTCCATTTTGATGGTAACCTTTTGATAATCTTTTTCACGTGATCTGCCATTGAATAGCCTTTGTTCAGAACTTTCAGTCCTACAAATAAGGTTTGAAATCTTGAGAACTTGACTTCATTGCTTTCATCATCCTCCATTATGAAAGCTTCATATTTATAAATCAAGGCCAGCGCCTTAGTTTCCTTGACTTGAACATTTCATTCATGAGTCATTTTGAGAGAATCAAATATAGACTTAGCAGAGTCTCTATTTGTGATCTTCACACTTAATATAAGAAATCACATTCAGCAAGATGGTTCTTGTTTTATAATGATTCTTACAATCTTTATTTTTTTTATCAGTCATAGCTCTCCTAGCTATCTCTTTTCGAGTATTATCTGTCAGAGGTACCTAGCCATCTACTGCTATATCCTAAAGATCAATATCATGACCTAGAAAGAAACTTTCTAGTCTATCTTTCCAGTATTCAAACTTTTCTCCATCAAAGATGGGAGGTTTACCATTATAACTTTTATCATTTGAATCTGATGTAGAAATAGTTGGAGTGGGCTCAACCATTGTGTTTCTTCAACAAAAAACTCGTCTGGATCTTTATCTGACACGGTTAAGTGTTTGATAATCATCGATACCAGAACCGGAACTCTGATGCCAATTAAAGGTGTGAGAAACACAAAAAGGTGGGTTTTAATCGGGTTTCACCAAATAAAATCTTTTCGTTGGTGACAAACTAAGTACGCCCATAACATAAAACAGTAAGTGAACACAATGACTTTTATCCCGGTTCGTTGTTAACTAAGCTACTCCAGTCCACCCTCACAAGGATGATTTCTCCTTCAACAAAGACTTAATCCACTATAACCAACCTGATTACAAAAAAACCCACAGCAAGTCTGATCAACCTTATTGGGACCCCCAATAAGTTCGTCGATCCTTACTGTAAATCCACTCAAGCCACATTAGGAGTCTTCTTGAGCTCATACCTTCACTCAGTCTCTCAGGGTATTATTCAACAACCGTTGAGTACTTTCAGTGTATTACAAATTTGCTTTTTGTAAGAAGATTATAAAAACTTTTCAGTATAATGAAGATCACGTAAGTGTTCTTATGCAAGATACGACCAACAACTCCTTGCTTATTTACAAAACTATACACAAATGATTTCTCTATAGAGTTTGCACAATGCTTTGGTGTAGTTTATTTTTCACTGATGTTGTCTTTTGTGAGGTTGGAATTTATCCCTTTCAGCTACGTATGCCTCTGATATCTGTGAAGCTACGCAAAATATACACATAAAGCTTCGTAAGCCAAACAGAGTTGCCACCTAACTTTACTTATCCAGACAATAGGGAAAGTAAAATATAGAGAAAAACTCAAAAATGGAAAAATAACATGGTCTATCCATTAAATCTCTGGTAATGGAGTCGAGTACACAAGGGAAAGATATTAGCACCCCTCACGTTCGTGGTACTCCATGGAATCCACTCCATTTATTCTAATCAATGGGTGTGTATATATCTACAACTTACTTGCTAAAGGGTAATGTGTGCATAAATTAATTGGGAAAAAGTAAAAGGTCTTTATTAGTGCGTTCACCTGAGCTTTGCAACCCTGTGCCTAAATATCTCCGAAAGAAATCAGAACACCATAGTTCTTCTTAAAAATGTTGGTTTGTTGTGTGTTTTTTATGAAAGATGTTAAGTTTGCACTCTAGCAGTTAGAGCTTGTCTGTTTGCTATAGAACGAAGTTAACATGTTCTTTTTTGAAAGGTTTTTAAGGAGAAAAGCCAAGTGGTAAAATGATTTGGATTTGGTTTGTGTTTTGTTATGAGAGAGGTAATAAGTGGACCCACATCCAAGGAGACACTTATCACCTTTACACCTTTATTTTTGAAAAGGGTTTTGCACATTGTTAAGTGCTTTTGGGTTTTTAATTGAGAAATGTTTTGGTCTTAAATAATGCAATGCAAAAGAAAAGAAAGTCTAGAGGGAGACTTAAGATATTAATATTTTCATGCAATGTAGACCTAAGGTTGATATTGAAGGGGAATGTAACATAATATTGTCATGCCATGATGGACTTAGAGTTTTGATTGAACGGGAAACTTCTATCCTAATATTGTCATACTTGGATTAAGATCCTAATGTCTATCTTGATTCAAATCTTAATTAAAGATTAAGTTGAATCAAGTGAGGCTAAGGGAGAATATGAGTCACACAAGCAATGAATAAATAATTGAATAAATTCAACCAAAGAAAATCAAACATGATTATCAAGTAAAAATTGTGATAAAAGGATGAAAGATGAAAGCACATATTGATGAAAAGATCAATCAAACATGTTATGGTTTATGGTTAAAAAGAGTTTATGAAGGAAGTATATCCCAAGAGGAAAAAAACTCATAGTGCATTGTTAACTGAATCATAAAAAAAAGTCAAGTATGGCAAACATGAATGTTAGCATCAAAAGAAATCATGGTATCAAAAGTTAGGAACATATGAACATGTGATCAAGGATAATTCAAGTTTATAGCAATCATATGTCAAGCACTCATCATAGATCAAACAAAAAACAAGTGACAAAGGTTTCATCTAGCAAAAGTTAAAACAAAACATCATGATTCAAATTTGAAGTAAAAGAAGAAACATACATCAAAGTCATGCTAAAACCCTAAACAAAAGTCAAGTTAATCATGGTATAAGCATCACAAGAAGCATGTAACCAAACAATAGTCAATACATATCATGTTATGATCATTCACTTTGAATTTGGTCAAGAAATCAACAAGGAAATCAAAGGAGAAGTCTTAGAAGAACACCTAAATGACTTAATTTTCAACTACACAAAAGTAGTCAAAATAAAAATTATTTTAAGTATTTTTTTCACATATTCACAAAATAGAGGTGATAAATGACAAGTATACAAAAAATAAGCTCAAAAGGAGTTAATTTGCATGTAAAAAATAATTGGAAAGTTGGAGAAAAATAACAAAATAAACAAGTGATAAAATAATGGTTTGTGGCCTAAGGGTGTTGAACCCACACCCTTCAGCTTACCACACAAAATATTAACCACTGAGCCACACACTCAATGGTAATAATTAATCACAAACAATGAAAATAAGGTAAACAACCTTCAGAAACTTAACAAAACGAATAAAAATGAATAAAATGCCAAAGGGGGTTTCATTATGGATTAAACCCTAGCCCTTTCGCTTACAAAGTAACAATGACTCACTCTCTCTCTCTCTCTCTCTCTCTCTCTCTCTCTCTCTCTCTCTCTCTCTCTCTCTCTCTCTCTCTCTCTCTCTCTCTCTCTCTCTCTCTCTCTCCACAAGGACACAATTCCATTCATTTATTAAAACACATATCAATAAATATATAATAAAAAAATATTTAAATTTGAAATTTAAACTTCATCTTCAACCTCGTGTTATCGTTATTGTTACTGTAATTGTATTTTTCCCAAAAAATGCAATTCTCTTATTTTTGCACCAAATCAAGCATTTTGCTCATAATTTTGCAAGGATTTCAAATATAATCATAGTTTTCATTAATTTTTCTCATAGCACACAAACTTAAGCAAAAAAAAACCTAACATTTTCAAAGTTAAATTAAATGATGTATAAGCTCAACCAATGCCTATTTTCATAGGGCTTTTATTCATGGTAATTAAGCAAGCAGACTAATGTCAAGAAATATTAAAAATGATGCTTGTATGAGTGACTTCAAAATCAAGAAAAATTCACCTATTGGAGTAAGGTCCAAAACCTCTTTTAATGGCTCTAGATGAGAACTAATCATCTCTTTAGCACCCTTGATGATCCAGTTGCGTGTTACAATAGATATAATGCCTTAAAACTTCTTCAATTGTTCCAACTAACTCAAGTTGCAAGTGTGAATCCGTGGGACTTGGGTGGAGTGATTGGGCTACTACAGATGCAAGCTAATGCATATAATAGTCTCTATGATGTATATGGATGTTGTTTAGATGATTAGATTGCATAAAACTTGCAAGGTTTGAGAATTTCGAAGAAATGGTTTATTGAAGCTTTAATGGAGTTTCAAAGTTTCACTATGTGTTACTCTGAGTTTGTAGGGTATTTATTTGGTGTGTTCAAGTGTGTCTTGAACTGAGGTATTATCCCCTATTTATAGGAAAGTTTGAGGGATTGAACTGATCAAGTTTGAGACTTAAGATTTTGAGACTTAGTTGAAATGCAAATGGAAGTTTCAAGCAAATCCATGGTTACAAGGCAAATGTACATGCTCGCTAGGGTTGTTGACACTTTTTAGAGGTCTTGCTTTTAATTTTTGCATTGTGTGTGATCAAAGAAAAAAAGTTAGTGGCTAAATGAGTTGACTTTGTGATTAAAGTTTGCTTTATGGAAATGGATATTAAGCTTTTTGCAATTTCATCCAAAAATGGCATGATCAAGTGGATAAAGCTTCAAATTCTTGTGTAATGCACCATAATTTCGTGTAAATATTTGATTATGTGGAGTTTTATAAGCAACATGACCTGAAAAGTGAGATTCCATGGTAAGGTATTCAGATTTGATCATGAAACTTGCCATGAAAATGACTTATAATACAATTTTGGACACTAACCTCATCTCTTCGATTATCTTAGATCAAGCATTATATTTTCGTGATCTTAGATGTTTTGGAAAGATGAGAGAATCCTCTACAACTTTCATGTTGATCATGTTCCTTGAATCAAGATCATAGAGAAAAAAGGCCATAAAGTCAGCTACTTGATAAGGTCAAAATGCTGAAAAATATTCTTAGTGATGGCTAATCAAGTCGCTACTTTATGAGCTCATATCTTCTTATCCATGCATTTTTTGGAGATTATTCCTTATGACAAAGTTGTAGTATGAAGCAATATCTTCAATATGATCATTGAAGTAAGAAAAATGATGTCTTGATGAGAAAGTTACAAGTTTGCAAAGTAGCGCACATGAACATGAAAACTTTAATGACTTAGTGAAAATTTAAAAACCCTAATTTTTCATCTGATTTTTGCTCTTGATTTCCTTGATTAAACTTGATCAAATTATTTTATCAATTAAATTTTTAAGATCCTTGACTTGAGAAGCCCATGGTTGACCAAATGATATAATTGAGATGCTTTGAAGACCATGAGATAATATTGTTGACGATTCTTTGAATGGGGTATTGTTGACAACTACGGTTAGCGGCTCTCAAGCAAAAAACTTGAGTAAGTATATTTTATTGTCTACACAAGGATTAGTGCGAGGAAAAAACTACGGTTTAAAGCATCGGTTTACAATTTTTTACAATTTTCATTCAGGAAATCAGTTTCCCCAATTCTGAAAATTGGTTTCCTCACTATGATAGTGAATAATATGCTATTTTTCCAAGTATGAAAACTAGTCCCCTCATCCCCAAAATTCCAAATTTTCTAACCAAAAATAGTGTCTCATGATTTCATAAAATATGCTCATACATTACCCAGCATCCAAACTCATTTCACATCATCAATTTCATCAATTAATCACAATGCATCAGCAATTCATCAACAATATTCAATCACACAAAAACATAATTTTGATAACACAAGAGTACACAACTATGATAACCTAATCACTACCATGATCCATCATTTTGCAATCTGTTATAGAGTTAAAACTCCACCCTTACCTTAGATTGACGATTCCCAACTTCTACATCGAATTCACTTGCCCTGGCTTCAAGTGCACTCTTCTCCTCTTCTATCTTTTCACGATTTGTTTCTCGTTCTATCTTCTCCCTTCCTTGTTTTCCCAATATTAACCTCTAGACCCCTAATATTTAATTCCAGCTATGCCCTCACTCATTTATATAATTATTTAATAATCATTTAATTATAAATATTATAATTACTATTATAATTCCAATAATAATAATATTAAAATAATAATCTCTCTACACCCTTATGTTTCTACACTTTTAGTCATACACCCCCAGTACCTTGGTTTCTTATATTTCTAAGGTGAAAACTCCTCATCAAGGAATCTCAATACCGCAAAACATCATCAACGCACACAATCATCATATAACTAATTTATTAAAAATAAACCTGGCAAATTTCAGGGTGTTACAATTCACCCCCACTTAGAATATTTTCATCCTCAAAAATTCACCTAATGTAAACAACCTTGGATATGACTCTCGCATCCTACTCCCTAACTCTCACATATTGTTTTGGTAACATTTTGAATACCACTAATCAATAATCCACATTTCTAACCACCGTAATCCAACAAAGTACAATTCTACCGAGTTATGAATGCATAGGTTCGTTTCACTCCTCGTTCCACCCCGCTTCTACTGCGCCACTCTGATCGTCTAATTTAAAGTCACTATTATCATATTGATTTCCATCAAATATCTGAACTACAAGTTTCACATATAGATTCTGACTCACTTTAATATCCATCAGAAAATCATTGTTCACTTTTGATATCCTCAACCTTTCACTCCACAGAATTAACTTGCATACAATCTCAAGTCTTAGAAATGTCCAATAAGTCTCAACTCTTCCATAGACACTTTTTCGTTAGGTTCACACAAAATGGTGAACGACTATCCTCTCGACAGAGCGTCAATTCCCTCTACACACTATCAAGCTAGCAAGGCAAGTCTATCACATCCAATACGGTCTTGTCTACCATCAACAAGAGATTAAGGGTGATCAGTTCCTCAGTTTATCAATTGGTAGCCAACAACCATGAGGGTGGCATAAATCATCGTTACCTAACTCCAATAGCGTCCTTCATCTTGTACTCAAAGTTACCTAAGCATAATGTCTAACAATCTCTCTAAGGCTTACAAATTTTTCTAAATTTTCCTTCATTTTCAATCTCGTCAATGAGACATAAATGCCCAAAATCATTTACATAGTCTCATTTACACGCATGCACCACAACACAATTGTTAAGTATCCTCTAATACAGGAAATGCCACTACACCAAGTATAATTCAAATTGTTAAGTAATCCTAGTAGAGGACTGTGATACGGTGGCAGAATCGACTATTTTTACTGGTTTACATTGTGTTTTTTGTTTGCAAAATGTCGCGGTAAGCAAGAGTCGTCACCGACTTTTATTTCAGCCAATCATGGAAAAGGGAAAATAACAGAAAAAACCTTTTTTCGATATTTCTGAGTACGGGGGGTAGATTATAGAAAGGGAAGGTGTTAGCACCCTTTATATCCATGGTTTTCCATGGGCACTTAGGTACTTGCTCATTTTTAAAATTGCTTGTGTGTGTTTGTATTGAAAATGTTTTACTTGGTGATAACCCTTGTATCAGTCCTCAAGGATGTGACGAAGTTTGTTTTAAAAATTGGTTTTGAAAGGTGTTTGTGTGAAAAGTTTTGTTAAGCAAGTACTTAAGATTCTACCTACTCGAAAAAAGATTGTTTGTTCTCGTTTCCTTTAGACAATGTTATCCCACTATTAAGGAGTAGGTAGCACTGTCGTTGGAGTTGTAAGGGACATTCGAAAGGGACAAGTACAATTACTAAAGCAACAATTAGAAAACTTTAGTAGTAACCCTAGAGTCTTAAGATCTTTCCGAGGTAACATTTCTGAGGCAACATTCAAATGGGATATTTTGATCTTTTAGACTGGAGGGCAACCACTAAAATCTCCAATGCTTAATGATTGTTTACCGAAGGCAACCGAAGTGGGGTAAACCCTAGGAGTGAATATGTGCATGTGAATCATTTCAGTTATATAGTCTTTGCACATTAGGTGATCTACCGTTTTAATTTTCAAGCATTCTTCCCATACAATCCTATTAACCATGCATCTAACAGTCAAATATTTGCAGGAATTTAAAGTGCGAGAAAATAAACCTAGCTATTACAAGGCTTTAACAGTTACATAATTGTCTTGACGGAAAATAAAAGTGCGGAATTTAAAACCCTAATTAAAACTATTACAAACTCGAAACAGTTACAATAATAATGAAACAAACTGAAATGCGCATGGAAAATTAAATGCGAGGAGAGATTGAAACCCTAAAATTCTAATTGGAAAGTATTTAAGTTATTTTTTGAGAAAAGACTTAGTTAGGTTATGTACAATTAAAACCCTAATTCAAATCATTTTTTAAATTATAAAAAGAAATTGAAATTAACCTAATTTAAACTAAATTAAATAATTCAAGAAAATAAAATATTTTGTAAAAGAGATTTTATGTGTTTTTGTGGTTTTTTATTTGAGAAAAGAAACAATTTAAATACAAAATTTTAGACCTAATTTCTATTTAATTTTATTTATAAAAAGAATTAAATTAGCCTAGTTTATAATTAAATTAATTAAAGAAATAAGTATTTCATGAGAAAAATAATTTTTGTGTTTTTGTGATTTTTGATTAAATAAAAAATAATAATAATTTTTGTGTTAATTAATTAAAACAATTAAAGAAATTAGTTAAAGAAATTAAAAAGAAAATAAAAGAAAAGACAAACTGGGCCTGCATGTTGTTAGCAATTGGGGGGGTGTGTTTCTGGATTTTCAAGCCCAAAAGCCCTTGAGCCCGGTCAACGTGTCTGATTTCTTGTGACATTGACTTGAGGGTGTATCATGATCCCTCACTATTGGAGCGTACATTTGGATGGATGGTAGATCCACTAGTTGACTATTGGAAGCGCACGCTACGCCCTTGGATAAGAAATGCATGCAATCTGTGAACAGAAAATAAGAAAATAGGTGTTGCTGGGACCTGGGGTCGAACCTAGGTCCTTATGTTTACCAACCACATGCCTTGCCAACTGCGCTATTATGACTTATTGTTAATATAGTAAAAACAAAATATGATATAAAGAAACAAAATGGCCAAACCCCACGCGCGCGAATATTAAAACTGGCGAATGGATGATTGCCACGCCATCGTCTTCTCCAGGGAACCGTCGCTTTTGACATTAACCCTTTACCTACGGACAAACTCATCACTATAGGCTATAGTGACGGTTTCTTATGCGTGGCTAAAACCTGCAAAAATCTTAAAACGAAATTCAAGCAATATAAATTCCATTCAAGGGCATGAATCAAATGTACTTCATCCCCTAAACATGAAGAGGCCCTTAATTTGGCCCAATTTTGCCTCTAGCTAGGGTTCCCCAATTTGGAACTCACGAACCCTAACTATGGCAAGTAGCTATTCCTGCACCTAAACTTAAATCCAGGCTATCAAAAAGCTTCCTAGCATGATCCTAAATATGTATATGCAAGCAAATTGGATTAAAGATGCGTAAAACTAGAGGAACAAGTTTGGGTTTAGAGGATGCAAACCGTGATGTATGGCTGGAGATTCTAGTGGTTTGATGACTTGGGAATGATTGGAATAGATTCAATGCACACCCAGGAAGAGATTGCTAGCTTCAAATTGCCTTGAATCGTCCTATAGACTAAAAACCGAATCACACTTTTTGCAAGAAATCCACGTTTTATTTGATGCTTTTTACGACTGCAAAACCTTTGTCCCATGCTTTGTACATGTCCAATATATATCTAGGAATGAATTAGGATTGTGAAATTGGATTGAATCTTTGCAATTATGAGAGATTTGATTTGATTTTCATGCTACATGTAAATTTGCTATTTTGAGCCAAATCATCCCTTCCTTATATCAATTATGCTTGATTCGTTTTTTCCTTGATAACTTAGCATATTTTGATTTCCAACCTGTCCGAAAACCAAATCAAATCATATATTTGCTATTATTCACCAATTATTTGATTTAATTCAATTTTTAATTAATAAAAAATCAAAATAAATTGAAAAATGAAGCAAATAATGTGTGGATGAATATTTGAGTCGTGGACCACATTATAAGTGAGGTGCAAGCATAAAAAGTTAGGCCCATTTAGCAAAAAATGCATTTTTGAGCACATTTGACTTTTGGCAATTTTGCAAAAGGTGTCAACTTTGACAAGGCATATCTCCTCCAATTTTAATTCTAGAGATGTTTTCTTGGACTTTTTAGAAAGCTTAGGATGTCCCCTAAGCAACCCTTTTTGTCTCATCTCAATTGAGTCTTCCATGTCCATGTAAGAAGCTTTGACCCAAAATGTGTTTTTGTTGACTTTTCAAAAGGACCCATAATGTAGAAATTCATATCTTTTTGTGAGTGTATATTTTGAACTTGTGGGATGAAGATGAATTGTAGGTAATTTCATCCTATTCAAAATGAGATTTGGGTGGAAAATTTCTAATAAAGCATGTGGAAGTTATGCTTGGTCAAAGTGTGGTTGACTTTTACTAAGAAACCCTAATTTAGCAACTTTTGGATTTTGATGAATTTGGAGCATTCCTTGGGGAATAATGATAAACCCTTAATCAAATGATGAAAGTAACTTCAAAATGTTAATGTTGACCAAAAATCTTGAAGTTTGGCTGTATGTGGGTCACAATTGACTTTTGACCTAATACAGTCGATTCTCAAGCATCTGAGCAGTTGATTGAGCAAACTTCTTGTGCAAGGCATGAAACTGGACATGTAGGGTCTTAAGAACATATTAAGACCATGGAGAGCATATTAGGCCTTTGTGGTTCACCCCTCTTGATGAAAATGGAAACCCTAATTTGAGACACCCTGCCTTGGGAGAGAGTTTGTCTGGTCAACTCTTGGGAAAACTTGGGCAAATTGAGGATCTCAAGGAGTATGTGTTGAGTAAAATGAGAGGAAAAATTTTGAGGTACAATAGCTGCCCCTGTTCAATCTTCTTAAACCTGAGGATATAGATTGGCCCGTCCGCCTTTCGTGATCTGAAGGTGGAAGAGATTGAACACTAGAGTGCCCAGAAATTTACACTCGCGTGAAGTGATACTTGATTTATGATATCGGGAATGGGCTTATAGATGCCATTTGGAGGTTGATGATAGAAGACTATCAAAGATGGGCTTAAATATGCCACCTGGATGTGACGGAGAATCGTCGGAGATGGGCTTAAAGATGCCATATAGAGAATGTTGTTTTCTTGAGATATTCCTTTGAAGAGAGTCCTTGTTCCTGTCGTTGAGGAGGAATCTGCTGTGGATTGTTGGTATCTGTCTTGGGAGAAATAAACTTTTAGGAGCTTCAGTTGTCAGTTACTCTACTGGGGAAATAACTCCGGCTTAAGGAAGCGAAAGTGAACTGCATATATGGTCGATGTACAGGCTGTACCACGACTTACTGGGGAAATGCGAAACCAATCATGTTTGATCAGGTCCAAGTCTTACAGTTTTGTAGACTATTGTCTGGAGAGAAGAGAGAATGAACCTGGATAGTAAGGTTACGAGAAGGAACCTGGATAGTAGGTTTACTTCAATATGAAAGCCTAGATAGTAGGGCTGTGAGAAGGAACCTGGATAGTAGGGTTACTTCGATATGAAAGCCTGGATAGTAGGGTTGTGAGAAGGAACCTGGATAGTAGGGTTACTTCGATATGAAAGCCTGGATAGTAGGGTTGTGATAAGGAACCTGGATAGTGGGGTTACTTCGATATGAAAGCCTGGATAGTAGGGTTGTGAGAAGGAACCTGGATACTAGGGTTGCTTCGATATGAAAGCATGGATAGTAGGGTTGTAATAAGGAACCTGGATAGTAGGGTTGCTTCGATATGAAAGCCTGGATAGTAGGGCTGTGAGAAGGAACCTGGGTCGTAGGGTTACTTCGATATGAAAGACTCGATAGTAGGGCTGTGATAAGGAACATGGATAGTAGGGTTACTTCGATATGAAAGCCTGGATAGTAGGGCTGGTGGGAAGAAACCTGGATAGTAGGGTTACTTCGATATGAAAGCTTGGATAGTAGGGTTGTGAGAAAGAACCTGGATAATAGGGTTACTTCAAAGCGATAATGTAGATTAGTTAACCCATTTGGTTTCGGGAATTGAGTTTCCATTAGTTGTCTACCGATGTGATTCGCATAACTGCTGAACTTGTTGAAGCTAATCCTCTTTTCCTGAAAAGATATCAGGGTTAGTTATATGTGATGCATGAAATGAAGGGTGAGATGATGTTCTCAAAATAAATGAGATTATGCTATATATGATATGTATGCGTATGTCATGATGTATGTTTATGAAATGCTATCGGGGTATGCTCGCGTCTGGGGAAAATAAATCTCTGATGGTTGCTGGAGATTTGTAAATATTCTGTCGGGAAGAGATGCTGGAGAATAACTTTGCAGGGACCAAACTTAGGGGGAAGAGATACTCTGTTGGTAGACCTACTGATCTGGAGGAATAAACTCAGTTGGGGATGAAATTTCGTTGCTGGAGATGTTGAGCTCTGTTGGAGAAATAAACTCCGCTTGGGGGATGAAATTTACTGACTCGCCCACGATTATGAACCTCGGCTGGGGTGGTTACATCTTGTTTCGGGAAAGCTAACATCAATGCCTTTGGATACTTTTACTCTGTGGGGGAGTGTATGTACCAATAATTATGTTCCCAAGCTGGCTTTATCCTGGTACCTGCTGGGCAGAGTAACTGTAGGGTTTGGGACTTCTTGTTTTTTCCTGTTTCTGGCATTACGAGTAATTGTCTTTTGTTTCTTATGTAAATATTTATGAGCAGCAATCATTTTCAAATGCATATATAAAAAATAAATCATTAGACGTTCTTGCAAAACAAAACATAAAAAGTAAAATGAATTGAAGTTTCTTGTGAAAATGATTTGTATTGATTTTTGAAGTTGGCCTGTAATAGGCGTTTTTGTACAAAGAGGCCGACGCGCTAGTAAGAGAACGCCACCGAAAGAAATTACAATTTGTGTAAAAGAAAGAAAAAACAGCTATGTGAAACAACCCCATTGGGTTCCAACTCTGCTATTGCCTTTATATCTTCAAGCGTCTCATCACTTTGCTACTTGGACGAAAGTTGATTAGATTGGTTGGCGTCGTCCGAGCTTGATAGTCGATACCGAAGTCTGGTTGCAAGATGATCCAATGAGACATAGTGATACGCTTCAATCCCTAAATTTTTCTTGGATTTACCTTTCGAGTTTTCAATCCACCATGATACCCTTTTTTGCCCAAGCCTCCATTTCGGGTTTTCGACTTACCGGGTGTACAAATTTTTCATTTTCATCCCTTACTTTTGCCCGAACCCTTTTGGCTCACCGGGAAGCCCTTATTTTTGCCTAGGCCAGTCGACCTAACGGGTCTTTGATTATGTGTAGTATCTTTTCACTATGTCTGCATTGACATGGTGAGGAAGGTCGTCACCATCCATGGTGGTTAGAATCATAGCTCCCCCCGAGAAAATGTTCTTAACCACAAATGGCCCTTCGTACGTGGGGATCCATTTGCCCCTGGGATCACCTTGTGGAAGTATGATGAGTTTGATCACCAGATCCCCGACTTTATATTCTTGACGCCTGACTTTCTTGTTAAAAGCCTTGATCATTCGCTTTTGATATGTCTGACCATGGCAGATAGCAGGAAGTCTCTTTTCATCGATTAGATTCAGCTGATCAAGTAGGGTTTGGATCCAGTCTTCTTTGTTCAAACCCGCATCCTTCATAATCCTGAGAGAAGGTATATGGACTTTGATGGGTAGGACTGCCTCCATGCCATATACTAGAGAGTAGGGGGTTTCCCCTGTCGACGTCCGTGCTGAGGTACGGTACCCATGAAGAGCGAATGGTAACATCTCATGCCAGTCTTTATATGTCATTGTTATCTTCTGCACAATCTTCTTGATGTTCTTGTTAGCGGCTTCAACAGCGCCATTCATCTTCGGCTGGTAGGGAGAAGAATTATGGTGCTGTATCTTGAACTGTTTACAGAGCTCGGTGATCATTGTGTTGTTGAGATTCGTACCATTGTCAGTGATAATTCTCTCTGGTACACCATATCAACCGATCAGGTTATGTCAGATAAACCGCGCCACGACATTCTTGGTTACTTTAGCAAAAGAGGCTGCATCAACCCACTTCGTGAAGTAATCAATGGCTACTAGGATGAAACGATGTCCATTAGAAGTGGTGGGCCTGATTTCTCCAATCATGTCGATGCCCCACATCGCAAAGGGCCACGGAGCTGTCAAGACGTTCAAGGGGACCGGAGGCACATGCACCTTATCGGTGTAGATTTGGCACTTATGACAAGTTCGAGAGTGCTGATAACAATCGGCTTCCATAGTGGACCAGTAGTATCCTGCCTGTAGGATCTTCTTAGCCATGGTATGTCCACTAGAATGGGTTCCGAAGGTGCCTTCATGTAGATCTGGCATGATCCTCTCTTCTTCGCTCTTGTCAACATACGTAGTAGTGTGGAGTCATGGTTGAGTTTATAGAGGATTCCATTACCGAGGAAGAACTTTGCAATGAACCTTCTCAGAAACTTCTTATCATTGACAGATGCCCCTTCGGGGTATTCCTGAGCCTCGAGATACCTTTTGACTTCGTGAAACCAGGGTTTGTCTGCTACTTCTTCGGTATCGATCTCACAGCAGTGTGCTGGTTCATCAACCTCTCAATGGTAATTTGGGGAGCTTTATTATCCCACCTATCCTTGAACATAGAATACACGGTAGCTAGCGCGTCCGCTAACTGGTTCTCCTCTCGTGGGAAATGTTTGAAGGTTACCTCCTCAAAGTATGGGAGCAATGTCAGTACATACTCCTTGTAAGGAATGAGATTCAGGTGTTTCATATCTCACTCGCCTTTGATCTGACTTATCACCAAAACGGAATCCCTGAACCCCTTCAAGAACTTGATCCTTAGGTTAATAGCAGCGCTAAGGCCCATGATGCACGCTTCATACTCTGCCATGTTGTTGGTGCAGTTGAAACATAATCGGGCGGTGAACGGAGTATGACAACCCTCAAGAGATATGATTACAACGCCAATGCCGTTACCCAGTGCGTTTGAGGCTCCATCAAAATACATAGACCATCGGGATCCTTCCTCAGGTCCTTCATCCGGTCCAGGTTCTTCGTAGTCAGTCACCAACATAATATTCTCATCTGGGAACTCAAAATTCATGGACTGGTAGTCATCCACGGCCTGGTGAGCCAAATGATTAACCAATACACTCCCCTTTATTGCTTTTTGGGTTGTATATTGTATGTCGTGCTAAGTTAAGATCATTTTCCACTTTGCTTTCCTTCTGGAGAGAGCGGGCTTCTCGAAAATGTACTTGATCAGATCCATCTTCGATATCAATAAGGTAGTGTGAGTCAACATATACTGTCTCAGTCGGCGAGCAGCCCATGCCAAAGCGCAACAAGTTTTCTCGAGCAATGAGTATAGTGTCTCACAGTCGGTAAACTTTTTGCTAAGGTAATAAATTGCATGCTCTTTTCGACCAGACTCGTCATGCTGCCCCAGCACACACCCCATCGAATTGTCTAGAATTGTCAAGTATAATATCAAAGGTCTTCCTTCAACTGGAGGCATCCGAATTGGTGGTTGTTGAAGGTATTCCTTGATTCTTTCAAAAGCGTTCTGGCATTCATCATTCCACTTTACCACTTGATCTTTCTTCAGAAGCTTGAAGATTGGCTCACAAGTAGCAGTCAGATGTGAAATGAACCTGGCGATGTAATTCAGACGTCCCAAGAACCCTCTAACTTCTTTTTCTATGCGGGGAGTCGACATCTCTTGTATAGACTTTACTTTCGCATGGTCTACCCAAATACCCTTGTCACTGACAATGAAACCCAGAATCTTACTAGACCTTACCCCGAAGGTGCACTTGTTCGAATTCAACCTCAACTTGTATGTCTTCAACCTGTCGAACAACTTTTGGAGATGATCTAGGTGCTCTTCCTCAGTCTGAGACCTGGATATCATGTCATCAACATAGACTTCGATCTCGTGGTGAATCATATAATGGAACAAAACGACCATGGCACGCTGATAAGTTGCCCCAACGTTCTTCTACCCAAAAGGAATCACCTTGTAGCAGAAGGTGCCCCATTGTGTAACGAAGGTTGTCTTCTCCATGTCTTCAGGAGCCATTTTGATCTGGTTGTAGCCAGAGAAACCATCCATGAAGGAGAAGATTTTGTGTTGCACGGTGTTGTCGACCAGAACATCAATGTGGGGAAGTGGGAAGTCATCCTTGGGACTTGCCCTGTTCAGATCTCTGTAATCTACACACATTCGTACCTTACCGTCCTTCTTAGGTACCGGGACGATGTTGGCAACCCACTGTGGATAAGCAATGACAGCTAAGAATCCCGCATCGAACTGTTTCATAACCTCTGCCTTGATCTTCTTTGACATTTCAGGGCGCATACGACGAACCTTATGTTTAACCGGAGGACAGTCTTCTTTAGTCGGCAGGCAATGTATCACAATATCAGTGTCCAAACCGGGCATGTCTTCATAAGACCAGGCAAAGATCTCAACGTAGTCGTGCAGCATTTGTACCAACCTCTATTTGACACTAAGCTCCAGATTTGCACCTATTTTAACCTCTTTTCTATCTCCCTAAGTACCCAAGTTCACTGTCTCCACCGGCTCTTCATGAGGTTGTGTGGCCCTTTCTTCCTACTGTAATAGTCTAGCAAGTTCTCCAGGCACCTCATAATCATCCTCACATTCGTCTTCGGCTTGGTTGATCGGATTTTTGAATTCATAACTGGAAATAGCAAAGATGTTATCAATGGGATCCAGAGTGGATATGGATATGCATTATGATACGTGAGTGTGTGTAAGAGAATAGTTTTTTTGATAAAGTGAAAACATGAAAGAAAAACAGAGAGCGCAAAATTTGTATGCAAGAAACGTCCAATGCTTTATTAATGGTATATGAAATGACAAATAATAGTCCTCACAAGCAAAGCCAAGGTGTCTCGAGCAAGGCACAAGGCTGTAAAGTTTCAAATTGTTTATTACAAATCTTAAAACAAATAAGTCAATTACTGCAGAGTGAAAGAAACAGGTATAAAGTCCCTAGTCGTCCAGTTACTTGGTCCATCGTTGGTTGTTGGGTAGATCCAGTTGTCGATGTCTGAGTCCTCCTCGCTGTCTTCAATGGCATTAATTCCCCGATTACTGATGTGTAGGGGAGGTCTTCCATCCCGAGCACGTCTAATAGCCCTTTGAGCCCCTGTAGTAAAGCCCAAACCAAATTTGTCAGTTTTGTGAGTGAAATCAGGGAGCTGACCCCAATTGGTACACCCACCTTCTTCAACCACAGCCCTGGCGTCCTTGAGGGAAGCCATCTTCAGAGGAGGTTTGCTGTTGGTAGTAGCTTCAGTTGATGCCAAGATCTGAGGGACCTCTTCAAAATTATGACAAGGAGTTTCTATGAATTCCCCGTCCATTTCTATGTAACGGAAGGAATTGAGATGGCTCACCATGTACTCCTCTTCACCCTGCACTGTGACAATCTTTCCTTTCACCGGATACTTCATCATTTGGTGGAGTGTGGAAGTAACTTCCCCAGCCTCATGGATCCAAGGACGACCCAGCAAACAATAATACGATGGCCTGATATCCATCACATAGAAGGTGGACCCAAAAGTCTGAGAATCCATTTTGACAGGGATGTCCACCTCCCCGTGCACCATTCTCTTCGATCCGTCAAAATCCCTTACCACAATGTTACTAGGCTTTAGAGTCAAACCCTCGTAATCCAACCGGCCCAACGCCTTCTTCGGCAGAACATTCAGCAAAGACCCAGTATCTACCAGCACATGAGCCATAGTGGTGCCCCTGCATTCAATCAAGACATGCAGAGCATCATTATGCTTCCTTCCCTTCGGTGTCAAGTCTGCATCTGAAAAACCCAGCCCATTATCCGTAGTCAGGCTGGCCACACAATCTTTGAACTGATCAGCCGAAGTATCTTACGGCACATGCGTAGTTTTAAGGAATGCAATCAAAGCCTTCGCATGGGCCTCAGAGCATAATAGCAGGGATAACATGGATATCTTTGATGGGGTCTGCCCCAGCTGCTCGACCATATTGTAGTCGCTCTTCTTAATGATTTTCAGTATTTCCTCCATTTCTTGCTTAGAGGCTTCCACAACAATTTTCTTAGGCGCCTTCGTCCGGGCAAGCTCACCTATAATTTCCTTGCCGCGGGTATCATACGATTCACCGACATGGGTAATAACCGGAGTAAGAACAGGAATTGTAGTGGATGTACTAGCAGGAATAGCAGATGGAATGACAATAGGCTTGTTGACAATCTTAGGGGAAATCTCGGGAGAGAAGAACCTTCCACTTTGAGTGATTTTGCTGGTTCCGACAATGTTACCAATATCAGGATCAACCTCTTCATCTTTCAGATCTTGTTTGATACCATGATAGTACACATCGGTACCATAATACCATGGGACAGCTTTGTCTGAGACATACAGAACAGGACCAGGAACAGTGATTATCAACGGAGTAATTCTTGGACCAGATGTAATCCTAACAGGTCTTCTCGAGGAAACCTTGGAAGGATTGGCGGAAATGGTTATAATGGCACTGTCTTCAGATGGAACAACGGGAACCAAAGCTTTCTCAAACAAAATTTCTTTGCTATCTATCAGGCGTTGAACACCTAATTTCAACAAATGGCAACCAAAAGGTAGCAACGAACACATGTGGCAACCTTCACCACAAGCCGTAAATAAACCGGCCAACAACAAATTTTTCTTGACAGTCATGAGAGGAGTAGAAACTTCATCAATAGAGGTAACGAACAAATCAGTATTAATAGCATTAATTCCACGACCGTGTTTAGGCATGGGAGCAGTTATAACATTTGGCTTCTTCGGAGCATCAAACTCTATTTCCTTAGCTTCAATCAAGTCTTGTACTTTGTTCCTCAGAGCCCAACAGTCATTTGTATCGTGGCCAGGACTCTCAGAATGATAGGAACAACGAGCATTCGGATTATATCAGGGAGATGTAGTATTTGGATTCTTGGGAGCCTCTTTCAAGGTTGCCAAGTTGGATCTCAGCAGATGAGGTAGCACTTCAGCCAATTTCATGTTGATACGGGTAAACTTCCGTTGTGGTCGTTCCACCCTTTGTTGATTGTTGCGTTGTGGAGCAACTGCAGGTCTAGGTATCATCACAACACTTACTGTCTGACGATGTTCATCCCTGTTTTGGCCCCTCGGGCTATAGATGGCATTGGCTTCCTTCTTACCATCAAAAGGATTCTTTACTGAGCTCGAAGAGGCATCCTTCTGTATCTTGCCGCTCCAAATCCCAGCTTCTACTCTTTCTCCAGTTATAATCAGCTTGGTGAAACCAACTGACGAGCTGCCAATCAAATGATTGAAAAATGGACCAGATAGCGTCCCCAGAAACATATCAACCAACTCCGTATCAGACAACAGGGGTTGAACACTCCCAGCCAAGTCTCTCCATTTCTGTGCATAATCCTTAAAGCCTTCACTTGCATCCATGGGCATACTCTGGAGTTGAGTACGAGTAGGAGCAAGGTCGGTGTTGTATTGATATTACTTGTAGAAAGCAGCAGCCAGATCTTCCCAGTTTCAGACATTGGCTCCCTCCAACTGGTAGAACCATTCAAGCTGAGTCCCTGACAGACTATCTTGAAAGAAATAAACCCACAAATTTCTATCAGCGGTGTGGGGCTGAATTTTCCTGACGTAGGAATGGAGATGGAGCTTTGGGCAGGACACCCCATCATACTTAGCAAAAACTGGGGCTTTGAACTTCTGCGGGATGATCACCCCTGACACCAATCCCAATTCTTCGAAATCCAGTCCAGGTATCCTCTGAACTTCCATGGAACTCAGATGGTCTTCCAACTGTTTGTATATATCCTCGACAGGAGGATATTGCTCATTATTGTAATCGGTATCATTGTCAGAAACTACGGGACTGAGATCCTTCTCTTCTTCTTGATTCTCCCCTTCCTTAGATGAAGAGGTCAGATCGACTTTTCGCTTCAACCGCTCTCCAAACCTTCTGCCCCTATTCAGATTACCGACAACCTTCTTCTTTTTCTTCTTCTCTTTCAGGATGAGGGCTTTCAGATCCTCCTGCCCTTTTTCCAGACTTATGAACATTTGTTGGAATTGGGCGTTCTGTGCCAGAAGGTCCTTGATGGTTTGCTCGGAAGACATTTCGTGCTGAAATAAACAGCGAAGAAGATGAGAAACCTGTAATGGTACCTGTACATGTGATGTTATGAATGGGATGCGCATGCAATGATTTCAAAGACTCCGGGAAATTTAAATTTGCAAACCAAAATAAACAAAGATTTTATTAGCTGAATTTGAAGGTTCAAAATGCCTTTTAGGCGTTACAATTAAAAATAAATCTAAAACTAGAAAAGAAATCAAAATTCCCATGGATGCTTTCTCTTTGTGCTGAGATAATCATTGAGCCCTCTTTCTTCATGCAGTTACTTTGTGAGCTCTAAAACCTTCGTCTCTTGAGCATGGAACTGATCTGTGTAAGTATCTCGCTCCTTCATCAACTGAATCCAAGACCTTTGTAATTCCTCAAGATCATTGGGCATGTAAGGATAAAGAACCGTGTAAGGAATACCTTCTTCAGTAGTGGGTTCCACAATCACTGGTAAAACGGCCACATAGGGCATCATAAGTTTCTGGGAACGAGCTCATACCCACTGAAGGTAAGGTTCCATAGGAATGGAAGTCTTTGGCCCCAAATCCCTGGCGCCAGATCGGTTTACCATGCCCCAAGCTCGTATGAACCTTCGACGATACTCGTGAGTGTCATCCTTATAGTTGAATACAATGCCCTTGATAAGTAACTCATGGGGACCATCCCTTCGAGCGTAACCAAATTATCACAAAGCTAAACAAAGATTGTAGGTTATACCTCCTCTGATACCAAGCAACGAGACATTAGGGTACTCCCCGCGGCAGTCAATAATAGTAGTGTTTTCCATAGCTCGAGAACACGAAAGAATATCCGTATGAGCGAGTGACATTATCCTTTGCGACCAACCCAAACCTTCTTCATTCTTCAGTACGAACTTAGGGAGGTGAGAAATAAACCACCTTGACAGCAATGGCATGCAGCACATAATAATCCCTCTTCTCTTCATGGTACGAGTATGGAGAGTGTGCAAAATATCTCCGAGCAAGGTAGGCACGGGGTTGCGGGAGAGGAAGATCTTGATGGCATTCACATCTATGAATGAGTCCGGATTAGGGAATAGGACTAACCCATAGATTAGAAGATCCAAAACCTCCTCAAAAGCCCGAAAATCCATATCATCCCAAAACAGCTAGGCCTTGTCTATCAGAAACTTAGCTAGAAAACCCTTGACTCTGCTTCTGGTTTCCCAATTGGATACCACGTCGGCCAGTTTCAGATGTAAAGTTGAGGCAATGACTTCTGGCTTAGGAACTTCTTCTAGACCTGTGAAGGGTAACTATTCCAGAATGGGTATATCCAATAGCTGAGAGAATTCTTCTAAGGTAGACACCAATTGATAGTCTGGAAAGGTGAAGCAGTGGTGTTTGGGATCGAAGAACTGAAAAAGTACACTCATCATCTTTTCATCAAAGTTTGAAGTAACCAGGTTGAGAAGTTGACCATGTCTCTTAGTGAGCGCAGAAGATTCAGAAACCCTTGATACTAGCTCTTTGAGTTGGGAAGGTATCTTCACAAAGCTGATTCAGATAGTGTTCCTACAAACAGAACCCATGATCTGCAAAACAGAACAAAGATAAATTCCATTGGTCTTTGAAACGGTTAGTGCAATAAGAATGGATGCTATGTTATGATGCATGATGTCATGAGAAAACACAAGTATAGCAAACACAGGTATAACAAGCACAGTCAAATCACACAAAGTCCTTAGGTTTAAGGCCTGCATGAGGTTAAAGGTAGTACCCTCTTGAAGTTTAGTTGGTTTCAAACCTGTCTTAAAAAGTAACCGGGTTCTAGAGGATCTCAATATCACTGACCATCCTTTATCGGGCATTGTCTCAGCTCAAGCAATCTTTTCTTGCGACCAAAATATCCCAAAAGTCTGATCTCAATGAGTGTAACATCGAGTATCAACCAATCCTCAGCTCTACATCGAGGCCGACTATCTCACTACTTTCTAATGGCCAAGTTTGTTCAACTAAGGTTCTAAGGTCTGTTAGTGCTTCACGACACCACGCGTCGGCCCCGTTTTCTCCTTGTTTCCCCACGAAGGATACTGGTACCAACCAAAGTGTCACACCAACACAACCATCGCTTAAACCATATCAGTCTATGACGTACAGTCTCCACGATCTATTGTAGTTTACCTACTAAGTGCCCCCAGATCTGGGTGTAAGATCTATAGTAACCCCAAACAAACCCTCAAAAGTAAAGCAATCCAGACAATCAAGAGAAGCAATTTAATGACCTAGATCATAAAGTATACCCCACTTATTTAATTCCCCAGCAGAGTCGCCAGTTCTGTGATATGGTGGCAGAGACGACTATTTTTTCTGGTTTGCGTTTTACGTTTTTTGTTTGCAAAATATCGCTGTAAGCAAGAGTCGCCACCGAATTTTATTTCATCCAATCATGGAAAGGGGAAAAGAACAGAAAAAAAACATTTTTTTCGAGATTTCTGAGTACGGGGGGTAGATTATAGAAAGGGAAGGTGTTAGCACCCTTTTTATCCATGATTTTCCATGGGCTGTTAGGTACTTGCTCATTTTTCAAATTGCTTGTGTGTGTTTTTCTTGAAAATGTTTTACTTCGTGATAACCCTTGTATCAGTCCTCAAGGATGTGACGAAGTTTATTTTGAAAATTGGTTTTGAAAGGTGTTTGTATGAAAAGTTTTATTGAGCAAGTACTTAAGATTCTACCTACTCGAAAAAATATTGTTTGTTCTCGTTTCCTTTAGACAGCGCTATCCCACTATTAAGGAGTAGGTAGCACTGTCGTTGGAGTTGTAAGGGACATTCGAAAGGGACAAGTACAATCACTAAAGCAACAGTTAGAAAACATTAGTAGTAACCCTAGAGTCTTAAGATCTTTCTGAGGCAACATTTCTGAGGCAACATTTCCGAGGCAACATTCGAATGGGACATTTTGATCTTTTAGACTGGAGGGCAACCACTAAAATCTCTTATGCTTAATGACTGTTTACCGAAGGAAACCGAAGTGGGGTAAACCCTAGGAATGAATATGTGCATGTGAATCTTTTCAGTTATATAGTCTTTGCACATCAGGTGATCTACCGTTTTAATTTTCAAACATTCTTCCCATACAATCCTATTAACCATGCATCTAACAGTCAAATATTTGCAGGAATTTAAAGTGCGAGAAAATAAACCTAGCTATTACAAGGCTTTGACAGTTACATAAAACGAACTGAAATGCGCACGACAAATTAAATGTGAGGAGAAATTGAAACCCTAAAAATCTAATTGGAAAATATCTAAGTTATTTTTTGAGAAAAGACTTAGTTAGGTTATGTACAATTAAAACCCTAATTCTAATCATTTTTTAAATTATAAAAAGAAATTGAAATTAACCTAATTTAAACTAAATTAAATAATTCAAGAAAATAAAATATTTTGTAAAAGATATTTTATGTGTTTTTGTGGTTTTTTATTTGAGAAAAGAAACAATTTAAATACAAAATTTAAAACCTAATTTCTATTTAATTTTATTTACAAAAAGAATTAAATTAGCCTAGTTTCTAATTAAATTAATTAAAGAAATAAGTATTTCATGAGAAAAATAATTTTTGTGTTTTTGTGATTTTTGATTAAATAAAAAGTAATAATAATTTTTGTGTTAATTAATTAAAACAATTAAAGAAATTAGTTAAAGAAATTAAAAAGAAAATAAAAGAAAAGACAAAATGGGCCTGCATGTTGTTAGCAATTAGGGGGGGGGGGGGGTGTTTCTGGATTTTCAGGCCCAAAAGCCCTTGAGCCCGGTCAATGCGTATGATTTCTTGTGACATTGACTTGAGGGTGCATCATGGTCCCTCACTACTGGAGCGTACATCTGGCTGGATGGGATATCAACTGGTTGGCTATTGGAAGCGCACGGTAGGCCCTTGGACAAGAATTGCATGCAATCTGTGAACAGAAAATAAGAGAATAGGCGTTGCTGGGACCTGGGATCGGACCCAGGTCCTTACGTTTACCAACCACATGCCTTGCCAACTGCGCTATTATGACTTGTTGTTAATACAGTAAAAATAAAATATGATATAAAGAAACAAAATGGCCAAACCCCACGCGCACGAATTTTCAAACGGGCGAATGGATGATTGCCACCCAATCGTCTTCTCCAGGGAACCGTCGCTTTAGACATTAACCCTTTACCTACGGACAAACTCGTCACTATAGGCTATAGTGACGGTTTCTTATGCGTGGCTAAAACCTGCAAAAATCTTAAAACGAAATTCAAGCAATATAAATTCCATTCAAGGGATGAATCAAATGTACTTTATCCCCTGAACATGAAGAGGCCCTTAATTTGGCCCAATTTTGCCTCTATCTAGGGTTCCCCAATTTGGAGCTCACGAACCCTAACTATGGCAAGTAGCTATTCCTGCATCTAAACTTAAATCTAGGCTATCAAAAAGCTTCCTAACATGATCCTAAATATGTATATGCAAGCAAATTAGATTAAAGATACGTAAAACTAGAGGAACAAGTTTGAGTTCAGAGGATGCAAACCGTGATGCATGGCTGGCAATTCTGGTGGTTTGATGACTTGGGAATGATTGGAATAGCTTCAATGCACGCCCAGGAAGAGATTGCTAGCTTCAAATTTCCTTGAATCGTCCTATAGAGTGAAAACCGAATCACACTTTTTGCAAGAAATCCTCGTTTTATTTGATGCTTTTTACTACTGCAAAACCTTTTTCCCATGCTTTGTACATGTCCAATATATATCTAGGAATGAATTAGCATTGTGAAATTGGATTGAATCTTTGCAATTATGAGATATTTGATTTGATTTTCATGCTACATGTAAACTTTCTATTTTGAGCCAAATCATCCCTTTCTTGTACCAATTATGCTTGATTCTTTTTGGCTTTGATAACTCAGCATATTTTGATTGCCAACATGTCCAAAAACCAAACCAAATCATATATTTGCTATTATTCACCAATTATTTGATTTAATTCAATTTTTAATTAATAAAAAATCAAAATAAATTGAAAAATGAAGAAAATAATGTGTGGGTGAATATTTGAGTCGTGGACCACATTATAAGTGAAGTGCAAGCATAAAAAGTTAGGCCCATTTAGCAAAAAATACATTTTTGAGCACATTTGACTTTTGGCAATTTTGCAAAAAGTGTCAACTTTGACAAGGCATATCACCTCCAATTTTAACCCTAGAGAGGTGTTCCTTGACTTTTTAGAAAGCTTAGGATGTTCCATAAGCAATCCTTTTGGTCTCATCTCAATTGAGTCTTCCATGTTCATGTAAGAAGCTATGACCCAAAAGGTGTTTTTGTTGACTTTTCAAAAGGACCCATAATGTAGAAATTCATATCTTTTTGTGAGTGCATATTTTGAACATGTGGGCTGAAGATGAATTGTAGGGAATTGAATCCTCTTAAAAATGAGATTTGGGTGGAAAATTTCTGATAAAGCATGTGGAAGTTATGCTTGGTCAAAGTTTGGTTGACTTTTACTAAGAAACCCTAATTTAGCAACTTTTGGATTTTGATGAATTTGGAGCATTCCTTGGGGAATAATGATCAACCCTTAATCAAATGATGAAATTCACTTCAAAATGTTAATGTTGACCAAAAATCTTGAAGTTTGACTGTATGTGGGTCACAGTTGACTTTTGACCTAATACAGTCGATTCTCAAGCATCTGAGCAGTTGACTGAGCAAACTTCTTGTGCAAGGCATGAAACTAGACATGTAGGGTCTTGAGAACATATTAAGACCATGGAGAGCATCTGAGACCTTTGTGGTTCACCCCTCTTGACGTAAATGGAAACCCTAATTTGAGACACCTTGCCTTAGGAGAGAGTTTGTCTGATCAACTCTTGGGCAAACTTGAGCAAATTGAGGATCTCAAGGAGTATGTGTTGAGTAAAATGAGAGGGAAAATTTTGGGGTACAACAAGGACTTTAACAACATCAATAAATCCTTAGTCCTTCCTTTAATCTGATATCCTCGATGATCCATATAATTTCACATTTGGTTCTCATTCTAGTTACAATCTTAGTAATACAATCTCATCATCTAGTTGGTGATAGAAACTTCCAAAATTTTCCTTACACATGTTGATACCATGTCATCAATGACACTCAATCCACTTTACCATATAAATTTATCTTTTCCTCAAAGATCTCTCTCACTCTAACCATTCTCAATTGTCATACGCCGCACCTCCATATACTTCTCCAATACCTCCACATCATCCCTATTACCAAACATCTCATACTTGACCTCATCTCAAAAAAATTGCGATAATAACCAACTAAGCCCAAAAAAAACTTCTAATCTCCGTAACCAACTTCAGAGACTCTCATTGTTAAATCGCCTCTATTTTAGACGGATCATCATATATCATTACCCGGAATAATATGACAAAGGAAAATCACCTCCTCAAACCAACATTCACACTTTGGCCACTTATCATAAAGTTTCCTCTCTTTCAACACTTGCAACACAATTCACAAATATTCTACATGCTCTTATTCTAACTTGGAATAACTCAAAATATCTCTAATAAACACCACAACAAACTGATCCAAATATTCACAAGGCCTACATCAGGTTCTAAAAGCTATCCTCCATTTATCCTTGCCCTTCACCTGAATATGAAAGTAACCTGACCTCAATTCGATTATACTGAAGACATACTCTCATGCTATTTATTCCATCAATTCGTCAATTCTTTGAAGTAGATCTTTAATCTTAATCATTTCCTTAATCAACTGTCAGTAATCTATGCACAATCTCATACAAGCATTATCACAGACATGCAAACATCTGAGCTTCATCTCCTTGCTTAACAGATATCTCTGAAAACATCCAGAATTTACACACCATTGATATATCATTATCCATCGTATTGCTCTCTATCCCCTGAGGAGAAACCATCAATAATACTTTATCGTTATCCCTCAGAGACACCCTAACTCTTCCAACAAACTGAAACCTTGAATTCACAATATCTTCAGACGGAAGAATCTGCATAGACTCAACAACATAATTCGAAAGCACTTGGTTTAACTCTAAACCATTCACCCTAAGGATAACATTAAGTTAATCTAACATCCTACTCTAACGGAAAGTCATAATCATCCCTGAGAAAACATCAGGATCCACATACAACTGACACATCATTAGTCATAACATCGATCTCTACTCTTAGAGATGCGAACCACACAAGTACCTAATCATCCCCTCTCAAAGACATTTCAACTTGACTGTTATACATGAATCTTGAATCCATATTCTCTTCGGAATCGGGAAACAACACAGTCTCACCAACAATTACACTCTTGCAATCCATGGAACACTGAACCAACTGTTCACATCTTGCAACTAAAACATCTCTGAGAAGCAATAGCTTCTCCCCCAGTTTTTTCAATCTCTCTCCTGCAAACAAGTGATAAGAAAAACAAGAAAACACCAACAGTGTTTCACACACATGTCGCGTACTAAGGGACAATACCTCAACAATATTCAACTGTCACATCACACCGACTCAACAACTTGTCCACACGGACTGACATGCTATGATACCACTAATGTAACACCCTAATTTAACCTCACATACTTATAATTAAATCTAAGTAATTTAAAACATCAATCATAATCAGGATGCTACATTCTTCAAAAACATGCACGGTTGCCCGTAATATGTAAATGATACATAATACCAAACAATGAGGAACTAAAAACAATGCATCATAGTATTCAAGTTTCTAACTTTATTAAGCACCGGGAAAATAATCATTTTTGAAGTTAGAGGATCTCATCCAAAATAAATCAACAATTATTCAAATACTAGGAGTTCGTAAGTCTCCAAAAAATTCAATTAAAAGCAAACAAAACAACTAAGTGTTCATTCCCCTCGGTGTTACGTATCAGAGTAAAGATGTCGACTCAAAATAAATCAAAGAGCAACCTCTTCCAACCAATGCAGCCTCGGACTACTCCTGACTATCTGCATGATGCCGTATAAATCCTCATTCCAACATAAGTGTGAGATATCACAACAATATAAAAGAATGCATAATAATAAGTAGATAGCCATTTATTTCATGCGTAGTCATACATTCTACATCATGTTGTGACAATCATATAGCATGTCAAATATACAATCCTACAATCCAACAATACATGTCATCCATTATGGTATAACACACACATCATCTTCACATTTCAATAACATAATAATGATAATGCGATGCAACGAGACCAACTCACTAACTCAATGCATGTGGTACCAACAAGACATAAGCCCTCGTCATTATGCCAAATAGGGCAACAACAGAGCATAAGCCCTCATCATAACGCCAATACATGCCACCAATAGGGCATAAGACCTCACCATGAATGCATGCAACACCAACATGAAATAAGGTTGTATGCATAAGACCTAAGTCCAAGTTTATTATGAAAGTGTTTTAAGTTTAGAAATAAGAAGAGTTTTTAAAAGGAGGGAGAAGATTTTTGAAATTAAAGAAGATGGGAGGAGAGTAAGAGACTATCCTAAAGCATAAGGTAAAAGCTAGGGATAAGAACCATCGAACCAACAAGAAGCCAATACTTGACATTATGAGTCAATATAGAATTCCCATTCTTCGGATTGAATCCAAGCAAGCAAAGATACTAGACCTCTTGAGAGAACCAAACTTCAAGTGTATTAAGTCTTCGCAAAAATTGGGCAGAGTAACGGCTGTATACGGGTGAATTCCAGATTACAAACAAAGTATGTAATAACAATAACCAACACACAAAACAAACAAACAACCCAATGTCTTGAGGTAAACCTCAAGAACTCCAGACAAAATATCAAATAAAGTCACAAAGTCTCCAAGATAGGCCAAGGTCTCTAATCCTAAGTCCAAGAAGTCCAATACTCCATAATGCCAAGGATAGTAACCAAATAGTCCAAGTATCATTAAAGATTTTTATGGTTCATGTTGATTATTAGGTGTCTTTAAAAGGAAAAGAAAATCTCAAGTGAGCGAAATAAAAATGACATAAAAGTAAATGCTCAAGTGAGCAAAATAAAAAATGGCATAAGAATAAATGCTCAAGTGAGCAAAATAAAAAATGGCATAAAATGTAAATGCTTAAATTCAATGGTACATAAAGCATAAAAATAAAAGCATAAAGTAAAGTCAATTGTTAGAAATTAGTGGTTAGTTGGATGACCATCTTGAAACTTGCATTTGGAACTCATTAGAGAATTGGTAGAACCAAAGCCTCCACACAACAAGTTGCATTTGCTTTTCTTCAAGTATATCATCCATTTTGTAATCCTCAAAAGTAACATTTAATGATCAACGATGTTTAAGTGATCCGCGTTGACCAAAGGTGTTGTAGATCCATTAGAGGATTGGTATGCAATGGTATGATGGTATGATGTTATGCTATGCATGGAGTGTTATAAGTAAACCCTGTTATAAGTCCCGATCAAGGACTGTAAACAAAACCTCACCATATCGAGTGGGTCATAGCCCCTGACCCAAGTTATCATGTTTTGACTTCTGGACAACCTTGGCTAGAGGAAAATAAATCCCATTTTCCCCTTGCTAGACATTTGGTTCATCCTGACCTGCATCACAAACCCTTGAGATCCTTGAAATGGGTTAGTCCTTATGCAGGATGTATGCAATGGTATGATGGTATGATGTTATGCTATGCATGGAGTGTTATAAGTAAACCCTGTTATAAGTCCCGATCAAGGACTGTAAACAAAACCTGCAAGAAACTCGTGTGTCAGATAACAAGAATGTGCAAGTAGTTCAAGTTTGAAGGCACACAAGTCACACAAAAGAGCCCTTAGAGTTCAGGCCAGTATGAAGTTTAGGTACTACCCTCTTTCAGTTCAGTTGGTTAAGACCTGTCCTAGAAAATAGTAACCGGGTTCTAGAGGATCTCAATATCATTGACTACCCTCAATCGGTCATAACTCCAGCTTCGCAATCTTTTCTTGCAGCCGGAACCATCGCGAGAGTTTAGCCTCAATGAGTGTAGCATACTGCTACTGTTCTATGGCCAAGTTGGGTCAATTTAGGGTTCTAAGGTCGGTTGGTGCTTAATGACTCCTCAGAAGACCCATATTCTCCTCGTTCCAACACGAGGGATATCGGTACAGACCAAGGTGTCACACCAACGTAGCCACTGCTTCACCCGTGTCGGTCTACGCCGGACAGGTCCCTCACAGCTTATGCTACCTAAAGGGTATTCCCCAGATCCGGGTTAGGATCTATGAAACTCCGATGCAAGCCCACAAATATAAAAGCAAACAAAGCAAGCAATTGAAAACAAGAGTGGTCTAATCCTAAGGTACACCTCACTTATTAATTTCCCCAGCAGAGTCTCCAGTTCTATGATCGGTGGAAATAGAACTGACTGTTTTGAAATGCTGGTTCGCGAAATGTCGCAGTAAGCAAGAGTCGCCACCGTATTTTATGTTCTCCAACAAGGAAAGGACAAAAGCACTGCAAAATTCCTTTTCGAGATGTTTCTCGGTTCGGGAGGTAGATTATAGAAAGGGAAGGTGTTAGCACCATTTCTATCTGTGGTTATCCACGGGCTCTTAGGTACTTGCTCACTATGTTTTCAAAAATTGTTTGCTTTTCTTGTGTTTGTGGGTTTTGAAAAATTTTAGTTTGAAAACTTCTAGGTAACTCTTGTATCAGTCCTCAAGAGTGTATGAAGTGTTTGTTTGAAAACTTTTTGAAAGTGTGAGTGCGAAAAGTTGTTTTATTGTTTTGAAAGAGCAAGTACCTTAGAACTATCTACCTACTCTAAGGAATTAAGCTGTGTAAGAGTCCTTTAGACAGTACTATCCCACTATTGAGAAGTAGGTAGCACCGTCGTTGGAGTTATTCGGGTCAATTCGATTATAAGGGACATGTGTGGTCATCAAAGCAATAGTAGGACACCTTAGCGGTAACCCTAATGTCCTAGATCCTTTTTATCCGAGGCAACCGTTTCGAGGCAACTGGATCTTTAGACAGGAGGGCGACCTCTAAAACACCCTATACTTGATGACCACCTCGAGGCAACCAAGTGAGGCGTACCCTAAGAGTGGCATGTGCACGTGTGTCAGGTTTCATGTTAAATTGTCTTTGCATGCATCATTGTGAGCTACGGGTTGATTTTATTTTCATATAAGTCTAGTCATGCATAATTAACATTTAATAATTTGCGGGAAATAAATTGCGGAAAGTGAATCTATGTTATTACAAGGCGTCGGGTATTTACATCGCCAAAAACATAACCCTTGAAAATAAAATGCGAGAAATAAAAGAAAGCGATAAACGCCCTAATTATCTATTACATCCTCGGAGCAGTTACATAAATATAATCAAAATAAATAATAATGCGCGAAAGAAATTGAATCAGGATGTCCTTAGGGTTTTGACCCTTTTTTAGAAAAGAATGGAATTTGGTCCCTTTTTGCAATTAAATTAAATATTAAACCTAATTTACTAATTAATTAAATAATTACAAGAAAAAGTATTTTTTTTTAATGTTTTTTAATGTCTTAATAAAAATAAAATAAAAATAAAATAAAAATAATTAAAATTGTCAAAAGAAAACCCTAATTCTAAGTTGATTTTATTTATTGTGAAAATAATTACAAAGTTAACCTAATTAAACTAAATTAATTAATTTACATTTATTTACAAAATATAATAGTGAAATAAGAAAATATTGTTTTTTGAATTAATTATGAAAATAGTTAATTTATGAGGTAATTAAATAATAATAATAATAGTTAATAAAAAATAATTAAATAGAAAAGAGAAAAAATGAGAAACAAAACCCTGGGGGTGTTGGGCCCAATATGGAGGTATGCTAGCAAATTCAAGCCCATGAAGCTCTCCAGCCTGTTTGACTTTCTGGCTTGCCTATGCGTGCTTTGACTTGGAGTATGGTGGTCATCCACTTATGACCTTCTGATTTGTACACGTAGCCACTTGGCATGCTGAGCACTGGAGGCATATGGTGGACTCTTTTGTTTTTCCTGCATGTGATCATATAAGAAAAAATAGGAACAAAGGTTTGGGGGGACCTGGGAATCGAACCCAGGTCCCAATGATTCTTGGACAACGCATCCACCACCAGGCCACTCGCTTGCATTTGTTAGAATAATAATGAGTAAATATAATATAAAAAACATGACAATAATGCTGGAAACAAAATCACGCGCGCTTTTATTTGAATGCTCCAATCACAAGCCAACACGCAGTCATCTTCCTCGTTTTCCTGTAAAAAGAATAAAGGGATAGCGGGGGTTTTTAACCCCCACAAAATAGGACGACCAAAAATAGCGAATAGAGCTATGCTCTATATAAATATGGCGCGATGGTCTCAATGCATTCGTCTCGTCCTGACGATCTCAACCATGGGTCTTAGAGGTCCCAATTTTTCCTGTATGGGAAAGCCCTAATTCAAGAATTCAAGAACCCTAGAATTCTCCAATGGCAACTTTCGATTCACTGCATAATAATTCAATTAACCTATGCCAAAAGCTTTGTAAAGGTTCAAGCAATGCAAAACAGTCAATAAATATGTTAAACGTGCATGAAATATGAATTATGATTATGACCAAAAGTGCCAAACCGTGAGTCTGTTTAAGGTGATTCCTGGAGCTTTAACACGTGGTTTTGATTCCAAAAGGTTTCTGAGAGTTCTAGCAATGTGTTTGAATCCTTAAATTGCTTTGAAAGGGCCTGGGAGTGAGAAAACAATTTCGAGTTTTCTTGATTTTTTTCCAATATTGGCTATGGCTTTCTGCAGCAATTCTCACGTCCAAGGCATTAGGTTTAGCATGAGTACTTATAATAGAATGTAATTAGGTTAAATTCTTGACAAGAAATCCATGAAATAATGTTTCAATATTTGATTGAAAATCAAATATTTTTCAATCTTTTTGATTGAAGAAAGTTACTAAATTTGGAGTTTTTGGCATCCTTGATTGGCACACAAAATCTCCAGCATATATTGATCATCTTTGCTTCACCAAAAGATTGAGAAATCATATCTTTGAATTTCCTACATTTTAAATTAATTAAATGAATTAAAAATCAATTAAAAATCCAATTAATTAATAAAAATAATAAAATAATTCAATTTAATCTCAATGGGTCGTGCATAAGCCTTGGATTAAGTTTCAAGAAGGAATTTGAGGCCCATTATCAAAAATAAGGTATTTTGAGCAAAGTTGACTTTTGCAAATTCACAAACATTTCCCAACTTCTCCAAACATATCTTGCTCAATTTCGATTATATGAACATGTTCTTGGACATTTTGGAAAGGTCTTGAAGTCCTCTAACCAATGCCTTTGGTCCCATGTCATTTGGATTTACCAATCTCAAGTTATGGTCTTTGACTTAAAGTGCATTTTTGTTGACTTTTGAAATTGACCTATAATGTAGAAATTGATAACTTTTTGTGAGAGCATTTCTTGGACTTGGAATATGAAGATGAGTTGTAGGAAATGTCATCCCCTTCAAAATGAGCATTGGATGGAATTTTTCTGATGAACCATGAAAAAGTTATGCCCTGGTCAAGATACAGTTGACTTTTCTACTGTCCAAAAATAGTAACTTTTGCATCTTTGATGATTTTTGAACCATTCTTGTGGAATCATGATCAAGACTTGATCAAATGATGCTTGTGGACTCAAAATAAGATGTTGACCAAAAAATTTGACTTTTGACTGTAAAATGACCATTTTGCCCCTGCAGTTGATTGTGAACCAAATAGAGCTTTTGATTGTGCAAACTGGAATTGTGAGACTTAAGACTTTACATGTAGATGCTTGACAATATGTATAGGCCTATGGGACTTGATGGGACCGTTGAAAATCCCAAATTCATTGAAGGAACCTAAACCCTAATTTTGACTGGCTTGGGAGGCATTTGGACTGTGCAACCCTTGAGGAATCTTGAACCATTTAAAGATGATTCTTGACAAACCTTGAAGAATATGGGAGGGCAAATTTTGGGGTACAACACTTGGATGTAGAGAATTGATGAAGAAAAAGTGTTTGGATGAAGGTTTAGCTCAAATATTAGTAAGCTTCAATGCAAAGCTTACTAACTTTTTGAAAATGGAGCTTTGAGTGAATTTGGTAGATGGAGAGAATTGAGAGATTTTTTAGCAAAGTGATTTTGGCTATCAAAAGCTTATGATTTGAATGAAATGAGGTCTCTATTTATAGATTTTAGGATTGGGATTAGTGGTAATTTGGTAATTGATTCTTGGAGCAAAAAATTGAATTAATGATATAATTTTCAAATTATGCAGAAAAAATTGGAGTCAAAAAGGTGACAGATTTGAAATTGCTGGCTTTTTTTTCAAAAATCACGTGTGTTTTGCTGTTATGAGTCGACACATGCTAGTTGTGTAACACAGCATGAGTCGACGTAAGCTTCTATGGATCGACACAAGCTGATATTTCAAAACAATACATAATCAATCAACTTGCATGAGTCGATACATAACATGTATGTGTCGACACATGCTAGTTATACAAAGCAAGATGAGTCGAAAAAAGCCTCTATGGGTCGATGCAAGCTGCTACTTCGATACAATACAAAATCAATCAACTTGCATGAGTCGATACATAACATGTATGTGTCTACACATGCTAGTTATACAAAGCAGGATGAGTCGAAGAAAGCCTCTATGGGTCGATGCAAGCTGCTACTTTGACACAATACAGAATCAATCAACTTGCATGAGTCGATACATAACATGTATGTGTCGACACATGCTAGTTTTACAAAGCAGGATGAGTCGAAGAAAGCCTCTATGGGCTGATGCAAGTTGCTACTTCGACACAATACAGAATCAATCAACTTGCATGAGTCGATACATAACATGTATGTGTCGATACATACTAAAAAAAAATTTATTTTTGAAGGCTAAAAAAACTCTTTTCTCAAAGATTATGCACAATACACTGTGCAATCGATTGCACTATGGGAGCAATCGATTGTACAGGAAAAACAAAAAATGAAAAATTTTAATTATTATTTTTTCTTTGCAAATAGAGATTTTAGAGAAATAATATCGGAAAACCTTATTTGTTGGATGCTTCGACTCGGTACCTACAAAAAACAAATATGCAAAGGCAAAGACAAATATTTTTTGTATTTTGGTTAGAGGTTAATTATTAACGCATATACAAAATACACAACTAAGGTGCTTGGAGATTCCTCAAGAGCAAACTTAAAGATAGGAGATAGAAAAAAGAAGAAGAACCAGCCCTAATGTGATTTTGTTATGATCAAGTTGACATGATATGATAGGGGAATCTTAGGGGGAAAAATTGGGGTACAACAGCTGCCCTTATTTAAGTGTCTTCTATCCGGAGATACGAAGGTTAAAAATCTTCGTGTCGACACGATTGAAGATTCTTAAATATAAAACAAGACATATTTTTGTCTCTAAGATGCCATGCAATGCTTATCATTATGAATGCATATGAACAGAACAAAAGAGACCCAAAGTATCACTGGGGATGCCACAAAAATGAAGAAATAAAGGAACAACCCCACCAGGAAAATAAATCACTGGTGGACCAAAATAATTGAATCAGAGAGAAGGATAACAAGCATCGACGTTCACTACCGATGTCTACCAATGTTCACTGAAGGTAGAGAAAAAATATCATACCACCGCCGTTCACTAACGATAAACTATCAACGTTCACTGAAGATAGCAAAAAGATAACAAACACCGACGTTCACTGCCGATGTACTACCAACGTTCACTGAAGGTAGAGAGAAAATATATCATACCATCGTCGTTCACTGACGATGAACTATCAACATTCACTGAAGATAGCAAAAAGATAACAAACACTGACGTTCACTGTCAATGTACTACCAACGTTCACTGAAGGTAGAAAGAAAATATCATACCACCGCCGTTTACTGACGATGAACTATCAATGTTCACTGAAGATAGCAAAAAGATAACAAACACCGACGTTCACTGCCGATGTCTTACCAACATTCACTGAAGGTAGAGAGAAAATATATCATACCATCGCCGTTCACTGACGATGAACTATCAACGTCCACTGATGATAGCAAAAAGATAAGAAACGCCGACGTTCACTGCCGATGTACTACCAACGTTCATTGAAGGTAGAAAGAGAATATATCATACCATCGCTGTTCACTGACGATGAACTATCAAGGTTCACTGAAGATAGCAAAAATATAACAAACACCGATGTTCACTGCCGATGTCTTATCAACATTCACTTAAGGTAGAGATAAAATATATCATACCATCTCCGTTCACTGACGATGAACTATCAACATTCACTGATGATAGCAAAAAGATAAGAAACGCCGACGTTCACTGCCGATGTACTACCAACGTTCACTGAAGGTAGAAAGAGAATATATCATACCATCGTTGTTCACTGGCGATGAACTATCAACGTTCACTGAAGATAGCAAAAAGATAACGAACACTGATGTTCACTTCCGATGTACTACCAACGTTCACTGAAGGTAGAGAGAAAATATATCATACCATCGCTGTTCACTGACGATGAACTATCAACGTTCACTGAAGATAGCAAAAAGATAACAAACACCGACGTTCACTACCAATGTACTACCAACGTTCACTGAAGGTAGAAAGAAAATATCATACCACCGCCGTTCACTAACGACGAACTATCAACATTCACTGAAGATAGCAAAAAGATAACAAACACCGATGTTCACTGCCGATGTCCTACCAAAATTCAATGAAGGTAGAGAGAAAATATATCATACCATCGTCGTTCACTGATGATCAACTTTCAACGCTCACTGAAGATAGCAAAAAGATAACAAACACCGACGTTCACTGTCAATGTACTACTAACATTCACTGAAGGTAGACAGAAAATATTATACCACCGCCATTCACTGACGATGAACTATCAACGTTCACTGAACATAGCAAAAAGATAACAAACACCGATGTTCACTGCCGATGTCCTACCAACATTCACTGAAGGTAGAGAGAAAATATATCATACCATCGCCGTTCACTGACAAGTAACTATCAACGTTCACTGAAGATAGCAAAAAGATAACAAACACCGACGTTCACTGTTAATGTACTACCAACGTTCACTGAAGGTAGAAAGAAAATATCATATCACCGCCGTTCACTGACGATGAACTATCAACATTCACTGATGATAGCAAAAAGATAACAAACACTGATGTTCACTGCCGATGTCCTACCAACATTCAATGAAGGTAGAGAGAAAATATATCATCCCATCGTCGTTCACTGACGATGAACTATCAACGCTCAGTGATGATAGCAAAAAGATAAGAAACACCGACGTTCACTGCCGATGTACTACCAACATTCACTGAAGGTAGAAAGAGAAAATATCATACCATCGCTGTTCATTGACGATGAACTATCAATGTTCATTGAAGTTAGCAAAAAGATAACAAACACCGACGTTCACTGCCGATGTCCTACCAACATTCACTAAAGGTAGAGAGAAAATATGTCATACCATCACTGTTCACTGACGATGAACTATCAACGTTCACTGATGATAGAAAAAATATAAGAAACACCGACGTTTACTGCCGATGTACTACCAACGTTCACTGAAGGTAGAAAGAGAATATATCATACCATTGCTGTTCACTGACGATGAACTATCAAGGTTCACTGAAGATAGCAAAAACATAACAAACACCGATGTTCACTGCCGATGTACTATCAACGTTCATTGAAGGTAGAGAGAGAAAATATCACACCATCTCCGTTCACTGACGATGAACTATCAACATTCACCGATGATAGCAAAAAGATAAGAAACACCAATGTTCACTACCGATGTACTACCAACATTCACTGAAGGTAGAAAGAGAAAATATCATACCATCGCTGTTCACTGACGATGAACTATCAACGTTCACTGAAGATAGCAAAAAGATAACAAACACCGACGTTCAATGCCGATGTCCTACCAACGTTCACTGAAGGTAGAGAGAAAATATCATACCACCGCCATTCACTGACGATGAACTATCAACGTTCACTGAAGATAGCAAAAAGATAACAAACATCGATGTTCACTGTCGATGTCCTACCAACATTCAATGAAGGTAGAGAGAAAATATATCATACCATCATCGTCTAGTAACGATGAACTATCAACCTTCACTGATGATAGCAAAAAGATAAGAAACACTGACGTTCACTGCCGATGTACTACCGACGTTCACTGAAGGAAGAAAGAGAAAATATCATACCATCTCCGTTCATTGACGATGAACTATCAACGTTCACTGAAGATAGCAAAAACATAACAAACACCGACGTTCACTGCCGATGTCCTACCAACATTTACTGAAGGTAGAGAGAAAATATATCATACCATCTCCGTTCATTGATGATGAACTATCAACGTTCACAGATGATAGCAAAAAGATAAGAAACACCGACGTTCACTACCGATGTATTACCAACGTTCACTGAAGGTAGAAAGAGAATATATCATACCATCGCTGTTCACTGATGATGAACTATTAAGGTTCACCGAAGATAGCAAAAAGATAACAAACACCGATGTTCACTGTCGATGTACTACCAACGTTTACTAAAGGTAGAGAGAGAAAATATCATACCATCACCGTTCACTGACGATGAATTATCAACGTTCACTGATGAGAGCAAAAAGATAAGAAACATCGATGTTCACTGGCGATGTACTACCAACATTCACTGGAGGTAGAAAGAGAAAATATCATACCATCGCTGTTCACTGACGATGAACTATCAACGTTCACTGAAGATAGCAAAAAGATAACAAACACCGACGTTCATTGCCGATGTACTACCAACATTCACTGAAGGCAGAGAGAAAATATATCATACCATCGTCGTTCACTGACGATGAACTATCAACATTCACTGAAGATAGCAAAAAGATAACAAACATCGACGTTCACTACCGATGTACTACCAACGTTCATTGAAGGTAGAAAGAAAATATCATACCACCGCCGTTTACTAACGATGAACTATCAATGTTCACTAAAGATAGACAAAAGATAACAAAAACCGATGTTCACTACCGATGTACTACCAATATTCAATGAAGGTAGAGAGAAAATATATCATACCATCGCTGTTCACTGACGATGAAATATCAACGTTCACTGATGATAGCAAAAAGATAAGAAACACCGACGTTCACTGCCGATGTACTACCAAAGTTCACTGAAGGTAGAAAGAGAAAATATCATACCATCGCTGTTCATTGACGATGAACTATCAACGTTCACTGAAGATAGCAAAAAGATAACAAACACCGACGTTCACTGTCGATGTCCTACCAACATTCACTGAAGGTAGAGAGAAAATATATCATACCATCGCTGTTCACTAACGATGAACTATCAATGTTCACTGATGATAGAAAAAAGATAAGAAACACCGACGTTCACTGCCGATGTACTACCAACATTCACTGAAGGTAGAAAAAGAATATATCATACCATCGCTGTTCACTGACGATGAACTATCAAGGTTCACTGAAGATAGCAAAAAGATAACAAACACTGATGTTCACTGCCGATTTACTACCAACGTTCACTGAAGGTAGAGAGAGAAAATATCATACCATCGCCGTTCACTGATGATATCAAAAAGATAAGAAACACCGATGTTCACTGCCGATGTACTACCAACATTCACTGAAGGTAGAAAGAGAAAATATCATACCATCGCTGTTCACTGAAGATGAACTATCAACATTCACTGAAGATAGCAAAAAGATAACAAACACCGACGTTCACTGCCGATGTCCTCCCAACATTCACTGAAGGTAGAGAGAAAATATCATACCACCGCCGTTCACTGACGATGAACTATCAATGTTTACTGAAGATAGCAAAAAGATAACAAACACCGATGTTCACTGCCGATGTCCTACCAACATTCAATGAAGGTAGAGAGAAAATATATCATACCATCGCCGTTCACTGACGATGAACTATCAACCTTCACTGATGATAGCAAAAAGATAAGAAACACCGACGTTCACTGCCGATGTAATATCAACGTTCACTGAAGGTAAAAAGAGAAAATATCATACCATCGTCGTTCATTGACGATGAACTATCAACGTTCACTGAAGATAGCAAAAAGATAACAAACACCGACGTTCACTGCCGATGTCCTACCAACATTCACTGAAGGTAGAGAGAAAATATATCATACCATCTCTGTTCACTGACGATGAACTATCAACGTTCACTGATGATAGCAAAAAGATAAGAAACACCGACATTCACTACCGATGTACTACCAACATTCACTGAAGGTAGAAAGAGAATATATCATACCATCGTTGTTCACTGATGATGAACTATCAAGGTTCACTGAAGATAGCAAAAAGATAAGAAACACCGATGTTCACTGCCGATGTACTACCAACGTTCACTGAAGGTAGAGAGAGAAAATATCATACCATCGCTGTTCACTGACGATGAACTATCAACATTCACTAATGATAGCAAAAATATAAGAAACACCGATGTTCACTGGCGATGTACTACCAACATTCACTGGAGGTAGAAATAGAAAATATCATTCATCGATGTTCACTGACGATGAACTATCAATGTTCACTGAAGATAGCAAAAAGATAACAAACACCGACGTTCACTGCCGATGTACTACCAACATTCATAGAAGGTAGAGAGAAAATATATCATACCATCGCCGTCCACTGACGATGAACTATCAACGTTCACTGAAGATAGCAAAAAGATAACAAACACCGACGTTCACTACCGATGTACTACCAACGTTCATTGAAGGTAGAAAGAAAATATCATACCACCGCCGTTCACTAACGATGAACTATCAATGTTCACTGAAGATAACAAAAAGATAACAAACACCGATGTTCACTACCGATGTACTTCCAACGTTCACTGAAGGTAGAGAGAAAATATATCATACCATCATCGTTCACTGATTATGAACTATCAACGTTCACTGATGATAGCAAAAATATAAGAAACACCGACGTTCACTACCGATGTACTAACAACGTTCACTAAAGGTAGAAAGAGAATATATCATACCATCGCTGTTCACTGACGATGAACTATCAAGGTTCACTGAAGATAGCAAAAAGATAACAAACGCCGATGTTCACTACCGATGTACTACCAACGTTCACTGAAGGTAGAAAGAGAATATATCATACAATCGCTGTTCACTGACGATGAACTATCAAGGTTCACTGAAGATAGCAAAAAGATAAGAAACACCGATGTTCACTGTCGATGAACTACCAACATTCACTGAAGGTAGAGAGAGAAAATATCATACCATCGCCATTCACTGATGATGAACTATCAACGTTCACTGATGATAGCAAAAAGATAAGAAACACCGATGTTCACTGGCGATGTACTACCAACATTCACTGGAGGTAGAAAGAGAAAATATCATAACATCGCTGTTCACTGATGATGAACTATCAACGTTCACTGAAGATAGCAAAAAGATAACAAACACCGATGTTCACTGCCGATGTACTACCAATATTCATTGAAGGTAGAGAGAAAATATATCATACCATCGCCGTTCACTGACGATGAACTATTTACGTTCACTGAAGATAGCAAAAAGATAACAAACACCGACGTTCACTACCGATGTACTACCAACGTTCATTGAAGGTAGAAAGAAAATATCATACCACCGTCGTTCACTAACGATGAACTATCAATGTTCACTGAAGATAGGAAAAAGATAACAAACACCGATGTTCACTACCGATGTACTACCAACGTTCATTGAAGGTAGAGAGAAAATATATCATACCATCGTCGTTCACTGATTATGAACTATCAACATTCACTGATGATAGCAAAAATATAAGAAACACCGACGTTCACTGCCGATGTACTAACAACGTTCACTGAAGGTAGAAAGAGAATATATCATACCATCGCTGTTCACTGACGATGAACTATCAAGGTTCACTGAAGATAGCAAAAAGATAACAAACGCCGATGTTCACTGCCGATGTACTACATCCGTTCACTGAAGGTAGAGAGAGAAAATATCATACCATCGCCGTTCACTGACGATGAACTATCAACATTCACTGAAGATAGCAAAAAGATAACAAACACCGACGTTCACTGCCGATGTACTACCAACGTTCATTGAAGGTACAAAGAAAATATCATACCACCGCCATTCACTAACGATGAACTATCAATGTTCACTAAAGATATCAAAAAGATAACAAACACCGATGTTCACTACCGATGTACTACCAATGTTCACTGAAGGTAGAGAGAAAATATATCATACCATCGCCATTCACTGATGATAAACTATCAACGTTCACTGAAGATAGCAAAAAGATAACAAATACCGACGTTCACTGTCAATGTACTACCAACGTTCACTGAAGGTAGAAAGAAAATATCATACCACCGCCGTTCACTGACGATGAACTATCAACGTTCACTGAAGATAGCAAAAAGATAACAAACACTGATGTTCACTGCCGATGTCCTACCAACATTCAATGAAGGTAGAGAGAAAATATATCATACCATCGCCGTTCACTGACGATGAATTATCAACGTTCACTGATGATAGCAAAAAGATAAGAAACACCGACGTTCACTACCGATGTACTACCAAAGTTCACTGAAGGTAGAAAGAGAAAATATCATACCATCGCCGTTCATTGACGACGAACTATCAACGTTCACTGAAGATAACAAAAAGATAACAAACACCGACGTTCACTGCCGACGTCCTACCAACAATCACTGAAGGTAGAGAGAAAATATATCATACCATCGCCGTTCACTAACGATGAACTATCAACGTTCACTGATGATAGCAAAAAGATAAGAAACACCGACGTTCACTGCCGATGTACTACCAACGTTCACTGAAGGTAGAAAGAGAATATATCATACCATCGCTGTTAACTGACGATGAACTATCAAGTTTCACTAAAGATAGCAAAAAGATAACAAACACCGATGTTCACTGCCGATGTACTACCAACGTTCACTGAAGGTAGAGAGAGAAAATATCATACCATCGCCGTTCACAGACGATGAACTATCAACATTCACTAATGATGGCAAAAAGATAAGAAACACCTATGTTCACTGCCGATGTACTACCAACATTCACTGAAGGTAGAAAGAGATAATATCATACCATCGTTGTTCACTGACGATGAACCATCAACGTTCACTGAATATAGCAAAAAGATAAAAAACACCGACGTTCACTGCCGATGTCCTACCAACATTCACTGAAGGTAGAGAGAAAATATCATACCATCACCGTTCACTGGCGATGAACTATTAACATTCACTGAAGATAGCAAAAAGATAACAAACAACGATGTTCACTGCCGATGTCCTACCAACGTTAACTGAAGGTAGAGAGAAAATATATCATACCATCGCCGTTCACTGACGATGAACTATCAATGTTCACTGATGATAGCAAAAATATAAGAAACACCAACGTTCACTGCCGATGTACTAGCATCGTTCACTGAAGGTAGAGAGAAAATATATCAAGTTTTCCCCAAAATTCTGGTGTTTCACCTAGAACGGGTCTCAACTTCTTCTTTAACCAAGGCACTCTTCCTGGAAAGGGTAATATGTAAGCTTATCTCAAATAAAGAGACTTCCACTCATTGTCAAGGGGAATTGCAAAGAGAAATGACTTTCTGGGGATAGAAATATGGCTTCCTGGGGAAAGAGATATGACTTCCTGGGGAAAGAGATATGACTTCCTGGGGAAAGAGATATAACTCCCTGGGGAAATTCCACGTTATTCCTACAGAGGAGATAAAGTCTTCTCATGCAAAATAAATGCACAGACCAAAACTTAAAGTTCTCTGAAATCCAAAGTAAATAATATTGTCATGTAACCACGAATCCAATTAGAAACAAACTGGAGCAAGACAGCCAACGAAGATACATCCTTTGAGAAATAAACTCAAGAGGGAAAACCAAATCCACCTAAGCAAGGAGCGCTGCAGGAAGGTTAGAACACAATGTCAATAAAAAATGATTTGCAGCAATGCATGATGCATGTATGAATGTATGAGTGATATCGTGCATATGCTGGTAAAAGGATACATAATCAGTACAAACAAAAAAAACCGCCTCAGGTAACAACAAAATTGGGATAAACTTCAACCAGAAAGATCAATCCAAGAAAGGTAAAAGCAACTGCGGAAACCAAACCTATTGTCTTTCCTAACTTCACTGAGGAGAAACATAATCCGGATGTAGCTAAATCAAACAGATACCGGGATATAACATCTTTCTTCCGGTTTCATCGGAGAAACCAGTTTTTCAAAAGCAACACCTACTGGAGATTGCAAGACCAGCCTCAAATAAAGCAGACTGACGCCGAGACAATCAAACCTCACTGGGGAATTCAAGCCTACCCCCCTGGGGAAAGATGCAGATTGAAACTTTACATCATGAAAACCTATTCCGACAAAAGATGCCCTGGGATAACCTTCTCAGGAAATCAAGAAGTCAACACTAATGCCAATACTGCAAAAAGAGCGATATCTTAGCACACCAAGGGAATAAAACCTTTCATCATATGAGGGAAAACTACGCTGGGGAATCTGGGACGGAGGCTTCTGACCATGCAAACCCAAAATTAAAAGCAAACCAAGACTTGCCCGGGGATAATGGGATCACAAACCTAATATTGTACCTTGCACCCACTGGTATCGTCTTTAACTATCTGAGAAACACAAAAAGATTGCGCACATACCAACAAGATGACCTGAGAAAAACCTTCATGAAGGAAGTAAATCTTCTTAAAACAACCGAAGTTTGTTCATTCCTGGGATCGCCATTTTTGTTGTCATTGTTTCATCACAAATCCCAAAGTAAATTGAATTGTGAAGATCTCCCTTTTTTTTTGAAAAGTCAATTTTGCTTTTTAATCTTTTTGCTTTAAAAATTATCATCAGTAATAAATGGAATATTTGCAAGCTAAATTAAAATAAGAACACAAAGAATTGGGAAAAAGCTCGAATTTCATTAATAGAATGGTAGTCTGCGAATGGCGAGACTCCATGGATGATTACAAAGTTTGGGAAATGGTAATATATAATGGAAAAGATATATTGAGATACAATGACCACCATTCCCCCTAACAACTTTTGAAATCCTGAGCAGCAGCTTTTGTTGAAGTATGGTGAGGATCCGAGAAGATTGTTGCTTCAACGATCAAGTCTTGTCTGACGTAGTTACTTGCCAAAAAAAATCCCTAACTTTTGCCTAAGCTGCCCTTGCAGGTTTTCAACTTAGCGGGAAATTTATTCTGTTTATGTCTGTAATTTTTTCCTAGACCTCCCTTTCGGGTTTTCAGCCTACCGAGACGCTTCTTTTGGCCTAAGCCACCCTTTCGGGTTTTCAACTTAGCGAGCTGTTCTTTTATTTCTTTAGGCAAAGTATTTCTTGATTGCGTCAACATTCATGGGGCGTGGGAACTCCTCGCCATCCATAGTTTCAAGAATTAATGCACCACCAGAGAAGGCTTTCTTGACAACATACGAGCCTTCAAAATTGGGAGTCCACTTGCCCCTAGAATCAGTGTTAAAAGACATGATCTTCCTGAGCACGAGGTCGCCTTCTCTGAATTCACGAGGTTTGACCTTTTTTATCAAATGCTTTCTTCATTCTTTTCTGATATAACTGCCCATGACACAAAACTGTCATTCTCTTCTCTTCAATCAAATTCAATTGGTCAAACCTGTTTTGGACCCATTCAGCCTCTGTCAACTTGGCTTCCATTATCACACGCAACAAGGGAATCTCTACCTCAACAGGGAGTACAACTTCCATTCCATATACCAGGGAGAACGGGGTTGCTCCTGTTGAAGTGCGGACATATGTTCAATATCCATGCAGAGCAAAAGGGAGCATTTCATGCCAATCCTTATAAGTAACAACCATTTTCTGAATAATTCTATTGATATTCTTATTAGCAGCTTCAACAGCCCCATTCATCTTTGGCCTGTATGAAGAGGAATTGTGATGGACAATCTTGAATTCTTCACACAGTTCTGTCATCATCTTGTTGTTCAAATTCGAGCCATTGTTGGTGATGATTCTACTCGGCACACCATATCGGCATATAAGATTGTTTTTGATGAAACGCACAACCACCTGTTTGGTAACATTGGCATAAAAAGCAGCCTCTACCCATTTGGTAAAGTAGTCAATTGCTACCAAGATGAAACGGTGTCCATTCGAAGCTTTGGGTTCTATCATCCCGATCATGTCTATACCCCACATAGAGAAAGGCCACGGGGAGGAAATCACATTGAGAAGTGTCGGAGGCGCATGGACCTTGTCTGCATAAACCTGACATTTATGGAATTTCTTTACAAATTTGTAACAATCAGATTCCATTGTCAACCAATAGTAACCTGCCCTTAGCATCTTTTTAGCCATCGAATGCCCATTAGCATGAGTGCCAAATGAACCTTCATGAATCTCATGCATCAACATGTCTGCTTCATGTCTATCCACGCATCTGAGCAAGACCATGCCATAATTTCTCTTGTATAACACATTTTCACTGAGGAAGAAACTGCCTGCCAATCTTCTCAGTGTCTTTCTATCTTTCCTCGACGCACTAATCGGGTATTCCTGAGTCTGAAGAAAATGTTGGATGTCATAATACCAAGGTTTTTCATCTGCTACCTCCTCTGTCGTAAAAACATGAGCGGGCCTATCCAGCCGTCGAAATGTAATACAGGGTATATAATTCCAAGTATTCACTTGGTACATGGAAGCCAGAGTTGCCAGAGTATCCGCCATTTGATTTTCATCTCTATGAATGTGATGGAATTCAACTTTATTGAAGAAGGGTAGTAATCTTCTAGCATAATCTTTGTAAGGGATCAAGCCAGGGTGACGAGTATCCAATTCTCCTTTAATATGATTTATTACCAAAGCTGAATCACCGTACACATCTAGAATTTTGATTCTGAGATCAATAGCTTCCTCAAGACCCATGATGCAAGCCTCATATTCTTCCATATTATTAGTGCAATCAAATGTTAACCTTGCAGTAAAAGGAATGTGCGATCCATGAGGAGTAACAATCACAACACCAATTCCTTTACCATAAACATTCACCGCTCCATCAAATATCATACTCCAACGAGATTCATGGTCGGGGCCTTCCTCAGGCAATGGTTCATCACAATCTTTCACTTTCAGGAACATCACATCAACATCGGGGAATTCATATTCTGCAAACTGATGATCTTCCACCGGCTGGTGAGCAAGGTAATCTGCCAACACACTACTTTTGATAGCTATTTGAGTACGATACTCAATATCATATTCAGATAACAACATCCGCCAGCGGGCAATTCTCCCAGTAAGAGCAGGCTTCTCAAAAATATACTTGATTGGATCCATTTTGGAGATCAACCAAGTGGTATGATTCAACATATACTGCCGCAAACGCTTTGCTGCCCAGGCTAAAGCACAACACGTTTTTTCTAGTGTGGAATACCGCGACTCACAATCAGTGAAATTTTTGCTGAGATAATAAATGGCGAATTCTTTCTTCCCTGTTTCATCCTGTTGTCCCATAATACAACCCATGAATTTATCTAACACTGTTAGATACATAATCAACGATCTTACTTCTACGGGAGGGAGCAAGATAGGAGGTTCAAGTAGATACTCTTTAATACTCTCAAATGACCTTTGGCAGTCATCCGTCTACACACAACCTTTATCTTTCGTTAACAACTTAAAGATCGATTCACACTTTGTAGTCATGTGGGAAATGAATCTGGAAATATAATTCAAACGCCCGAGGAAATCCCTGACTTGCTTTTCAGTTCTTGGTGCTGGCATTTCTTGAATTGTTTTGACTTTATCAGGGTCAACTTCAATTCCTTTCCGGCTAACAATAAAACCCAACAATTTCCCCGATCTAACTCTGAAGGTGCATTTATTTAGATTCAAGCAGAGACGATACTTCCTCAAACACTGAAACAACTTCAAAAAATCTTTTATATTCCCTTCTTCAGTTTGGGATTTTGCAATCATATCATCAACATATACTTCAATTTCCTTGTGCATCAGATCATGGAATAAGGTTGTCATAGCCCTCTGGTACGTTGCACCAGCGTTCTTCAACCCGAAGGGCATCACTCTGTAATAGAATGTTCCCCAGGGTGTGATAAACTTTGTTTTTCCCATGTCCTCTAGAGCCATTCTTATTTGATTATACCCGGAAAATCCGTCCATGAACGAGAATTCCTTGAATTTTGATATGCTGTCCACTAACATGTCAATGTGAGGCAATGGAAAATCATCTTTCGGACTAGCTTTATTTAGATCTCTGTAATCTATGCACATGCGGACTTTTCTGTCTTTTTTCGGTACTGGGACAATATTGGAAATCCATTGAGGATACACTGACGTCACAAGAAAACCAGAATTAATCTGCTTTAGGACCTCCTCTTTGATCTTTACTGCCATATCTGGGTGGGTTCTTCTCAACTTTTGTTTAACTGGCGGACACTCTGGCTTCAACGGCAAATGATGCTCAACAATGTTTGTATCTAGACCAGGCATATCTTGATAAGACCAAGCAAAAATATCCACATACTCTTTCAACAGCTCAATCAACCCGCTCTTCACATCAGGATGCAACGATGCTCCAATCTTTATTTCCTTCGGATCTTCTTCTGAACCCAAATTAATCACTTCCAAAGGCTTCTTATATGGCTGAAGGGTATTTTCCTCGTGCTCAAGCAACCGTGAGACCTCTTCTGGAATCTCATCATAATCTTCTTCTTCAGCCCCAAACACAGGACAATCAAAGTTGGGAGAGGGTGCAGGGTCATTGTATTCAACGGGTTTTTTAATTAATCTGCACATTTGATTTATGATTTCTTTTAGAAACTGACACATATAACAAGTGATCATGCAGATTAATTTTCAGTTATTATTTATTTTGAAAGGGTTTTTTATTTTATTACCATTTCCCAAGAAAAAGCAGAAAATAAAGACATATTTTTGGAAGCAAAGACAACTTTTATTAATGATCTTAAAAATCAAAGCAAACAGATAAGCCCATACAATACTTTCACCTTGGGCAGAGTGAAAGCTTTTCAAAAGAAAGAAACAGATTAACAAAACAAATTACTTTGAAATATGTATGCAAGAAGGAACATCAATGGTGACCCAGTTCTGAACTCGGACTCCATGCGTCACATAATTCGGTACTTCCTGCTCTACTTCATCCTCTTCAACAGCATTAATTCCAGAACCAATTGGATGGAGGTAGCCTCCACTGCAGAAAACATCATGATAACTGTTCACAGAAGACTTTGACTTCAAACTTTCGCCTTTACCATTCTTCGAAGAGAAACCCAAACCAATTCTGTTTTTGTTCACGGGTGGATCCACAAGTTGTCCCCAAACTGCATTATAACCATTACGCACAACCTGCTGCGCGTCTTTCAGCAAAACCACAAAATTATCATTCCTCCTTATGTTGTCAACGGATAGGGCTTGGAACTGGGTTCCAACAGCAGCCTCATCCGCTTCTACGATATTGAAAGAGGATAGATGGGATATCAACAATGCCTGCTCCCCATTTATGATCACTACCTTCCCTTCACACACAAACTTTAACTTCTGATGCAGAGTTGAAGTGACAGCCCCTGCTTCGTGTATCCATGGACATCCTAGAAAACAACTATATGCATGAATAATGTCCATGACTTGGAAAGTTATCAGGAACAAATGTGGTCCTATATGGATGGGCAAGTCCACTTCACCGATGACAGATTTCCTCGACCCATCAAAAGCCTTCACAATGATGCCACTCGGGCGCATAGGTGCTCCTTGATGCTTTAACTTCATGAGGGTACTCCTCGGTATAACATTCAGCGCGGATCCATTATCAATTAGCACATTGGACAGCGAATCATTCTTGCAGTTCATAGATATGTGGAGGGCCAGGTTGTGATTCTTCCCTTCATCTGGTAACTCATCATCGCAGAAACTCAAATTGTTACATGACGTAATGTTTCCAATTATGCTGCTGAATTGATCTAATGGCATGTCATTCTCCACAAAAGCTTGGTCTAGTACTCTCATCAGTGATTCTCTATGAGCAGAGGAATTCATCAATAAAGCTAGGATGGATATCTTTGAAGGAGTTTGCAATAGATGATCTACAATTTTGTAGTCGCTCATCTTAATTATCTTCAAAATATCATCCACTTCTTTCTCTAATGTAGCTCCACTAGTCTCTCCTGTAGCCTTCTTAGGCTCACCGTTCTTAGCAATTTTCTTTCCAGCAACAACATCTCTTCGAATAACCGGCACAAACACACGACCGCTACGGGTCACCTTGCTATTATCAGCTATATTTCCAACATATGGAATTGGCTGGATGGGAATCTCTACCCCGTCTTCTAAGATTGTAGCGTTGTATTTGTAAGGCACAGCCTTGTCTGATTCATAGGGAACAGGACCTGGCAGACTAATTACCAATGGGGTAACAGCTGGTTTGCTATGGTACTCCACCTCAAGATGAGTGGGTGCACCAAAACAATGTACAATGACGCTTACCCCTTCCTCAACACAATCAGCCATCAAAAAGTCATTTCTGGCAAACAAATCTTCGTCTGAAGAGAAATACTCATCTGTGGAGGCATACTCTTCCTCTGACTCTTCTTCCATCAAACAAACCTCAATCATATCAATCTCATAATAATCATCTCTCTGACCTGTGATCTTGATAGTTCCATTGTCTAACAGCAACTGAACACCTTCCCTCATAATAGAACATCCTCGAGGGTCTTGACAGCAAACTATGCAAGATCTATATTGGTGTTCCACCTGACCAGCAGTACGGCAGAAGGTAGCATGCAACTGCACGAGATCCTCATTCAAATGATCCACATCAAAACTTCTGAATTCACCCGGACATCCAGAAACCATATTCACTTCCTCTTCATATTCCGCCCTAGGCCTGATTATATGGATTAAACCTTCATCCATCATCTCCTGTAAATCAGCCTTTATCTTATCGCAACCCTGTATATATGTGCTACAAATAGCACAACCGGCATGGTCATGCATATAATAACTGAATTCACAAAGGTCTGCATGCATCTTCACCAAATCTCCTCTAACTAGATTAATGTCAAAAATTCGAAAGTCGCCTGGACAACCGGCCACCATATTTACAGCATTCACTCCCCCGTGCTTGGGTAGAGGATTGTCTTTCACATTAGGTCCCACGTCTTTGAAAGATAAAATTCCAAACTTCACCAACCTTTGCACTTCAGTCCTCAAAGGATAACAATTCTCAACACTATGCCCTGGTGCTCCCTGATGAAAGGCACACGTCTGGTCTGCTTTGTAATACCAAGGCAATGGTGATGGTATGGCGGGAGGTGGTCGTGTCTGGACCAACTTCTTCTGAATCAATGCTGGTAGTAGCTCTGCATAGCTCATGGGAATAGGATCATAGTTCTCCCTTCTCTGATTATACCCTTGATTCCCCTGCTGGGACGGTCTCTGATAAGCAACGGTAGTCGGAGCGGCATTCATAACAGGAGTAACTGAGGCGACTTGCTGATGACACTGATAATTCTTTCTAGGAGCGTTTACCCTTCTCTCTTGCATAACAACATATGTATTCCCCTCTTTCTTCTTTGTAAACCCATAAGATGGCTTTTTCACCCCTCCGGATCCTTCACCCTTTGTCAAACGGCCTTCTCTTACTGCCTCTTCTAGGCGGACACCCATTCCTACCATCTCTGTAAAATCACTTGGGCCACTTGCTACCATTATTTCGTAGTAGAAAGCGCCTAGCGTCTTCAGAAAAATCTTAGTCATTTCTTTCTCCTCCATGGGAGGAATCACTTGTGCAGCCACTTCGCGCCATCTCTGTGCATACTCTTTGAACGATTCTCTGTCTTTCTGAACCATGGCCCTAAGCTGGTCACGGTCAGGCGCCATGTCCACATTGTACTTGTATTGTTTAATGAATGCTTCTCCCAAATCCTTAAAAGTATGGATGTTGGCGTTGTCTAAACTCATGTACCATTTCAATGCTGCGCCGATCAGACTATCCTGAAAAAAGTGAATCAGCAGACGCTGATCTTCGGTGTGGGTAGACATTCTCCTTACATACATCACCAAATGAGCATGAGGGCAAGTGTTGCCCTTGTACTTCTCAAATTCTGGGACCTTGAACTTAGCAGGCACTTTAACATTCGAGACCAAACACAACTCATTCACATTCTGCCCAAATAACTCTTTTCCCCTAAGAGCCTTCATCTCTCTTTGCATTCTATCAAACTTTTCTTGGAAATCATCCATTCTGTCATAAAGACCCAAGTCTTCACTCGGCGGAGGGAAAGGACGACACATATCTTCATTAACAAACGAAACCAAATTCACCGAAGGAGGTGCAGCAGGAACAATATGCACCACGAGAGGTGCAGGAGTAACAACATTTTGAACCACTGGAGAATCTTGAGGGCCAAGATTGAAACCTTCAGGTGCAAAATTCTCTTGCATTCCCCATGGATAACCCTGAGGCATACGGTTTTAAACAACAACCCGAGTAGCGGATATAGGAATAGTAGGAACTTCAGCATTTGCCCTTGTTGGTTGAGGTTGAACACTCGGTGGCTGATTCTGAGCAACCACCAGAGCTTCCATCAGAGTAGTCAAGTTATCCAAGCCAGCCTTCAAAGCGGAAACTTCTCTGCGCATCTCGCGATTCTCCTGTTCTAAGTTGTCCATCTTCTTTTTGAAATTAGCCTGAGTGTTGTAGTGATAAGTCAGCTTGCTGAGTGAAGTAAAGAAGCTGGGTAAGACACCTGGATATGCATAACAAATGCAAGAAATATGTGCAATATGATGCATGATATGCAATGCATATGATTATTTTTACTTTATCATTTAATATTTCAAGGGATTTATGGTTTAATATCCAAGTAATAAAGCTTTTGAAATACTGAAATTTTTTATTATAATAACTTCAAAATGGATTACAAGTTTCAATGATCCCAAGTACAAGATGAAAATACAATCTAAAATCCTGAGAAAAAGAACTGATGGAGATCAATCTGTACGCTGGCGCTTCCCTGTGAGCCTGACAATCTGAGCCATCAACCTATGGTTTTCTTCCACATGTATGACGGCAACCTCCTTCCAATCATCTGAAGCGGGAAGTGAGTAATCAACACCTGTTTGAGGCTTAGGAGAAAATAAATCCCCTTGCCTATCCATAGACTCCACCACTCGACTCTCAAGGATCTCGATCAAATCATCTTTCTCTTTCAGGTTTGCTCTGTAGGAACTCTCTAAAGTCTGGAACTTGTTCTTCCAAGCATCCATTTCCTATTGCATCCTAACCAAAGCAAGCTGCAACTCTTCTAGATCATCTAATAAGGGAGAAGTGGTCTTTGCAAACAAATTAGGCATGGGTGTCTCCCGAGCATACGGCATCTTCAACTGAATGGCTCTCGATCGGACCCACTGAAGATATGGCTCCAAAGAAACAACACCTCTAGGTCCCAAATCCTTCCTACTCTTCTTATGAATGTGATGCCAGGCCTTCGCAATCTGCTCCCTAGCTTCCCTGTGGTCTTCTCATTCCTTCAGAAAGAAACTACTCAAATAAATACTATTCGGTTTATCCCTCATTGGGTAACCAAGCTGTCGCCATGCAAGAACAGGGTTATAGTTAATTCCTCCCTTTGTACCAAGAAGAGGCACATTGGGGAAACTACCACAACTGTCAATAACCTCCACATCCTGATAAGCTCGATGATACCAATCAATATCCGAGTGAGTAAGTGCCATGATCTTAGGATCCTAACGGGGTTCCTTCTTGACATCCCAAAAAGCATCAGATTGAGGCATGTGAGAGATAAACTGCCGGTACAACAAAGGCGTGCAACAGATAATCATTCCCCCATGATAGGAACTCCGAAGATGAACAGAGTAATAAGCATCACCCAACAGTGTAGGAACCGGGTTTCCAATCATGAAAATCCTGATAGCGTTAATGTCGACAAACTTGTCCACATCAGGAAATAAGAATAATCCATAGGCGAGTAAAGCAAAGATGGCCTCAAAAGAAACCGTACTCTTCATCCTGGCAAAGTAACGAGCTTTATCCAATAAGAACTGAGCTGGTAATCCTCTAATCCCTCCTTTGGTAGTCATATGGGCTTCCACCTCAGACTTCCTCAGATGAATCAAAGCAGCAATCTCATGTGGTTTTGGCTCACCCTCCAAACCAGTAAAAGGAACACGATCAGTAACAGGTAAATCCAATAGATAGGAATACTCTTCCAGTGTTGACATCAACTGATAATCGGGAAAAGTAAAGCAGTGATACATCGGATCATAGAACTGGACCAAAGTTGAGAGAATACCCTCCTTCATCTTCAGCTTCATGAGAGGAATAATGGATCCATACTTCTTCCAAAAGTCTGTAGAACACTCGATCTCGGGAACTAGACTGATCAACTCATCTATCTTAGGATCCTTGAAACTGTATTTCCCGGTCTTTATCTTTCCATAATCCATGGTTTAAAAGTACCTGAGATATTCACAAATAGTCAACCTTTAAATCCCTTGAAATATTGTTTCTTCAAAAGATGCTTATGAGTGCATGGATGCATGATGCAACAATCATACACAAGATCACACATGTAGGGTTCATAGGTTCAACGTCATGAGCATGAGGTCTAAGGTACTACCCATAAGGTATTGGTCTAAAAAGTTATCACCTTCCGAACAATGTTCTAAGAGTTTCCCAGAGTCTACATCCTTCCTTCGAATATTACCAACTTCCTGATTAACTCGGTAATTAGTAATATTCTCAAGAAAGACTCGTCCGAGCGTAGTATCGCGTGACAACTATTTCCGGATTACTCCGTCATAGCTTCCGCACTACACCTAAAAGGCCAAGATGGGTTAGGTAATCTACGGTCCTCAGCTTCAGCAGGATCCCAGGTCGAAAGCAGTACGTCTTCTCGATTACTCGGTAAACGACACTACAGTCAAAGGGGCCTCCACTGAGTGGGGGATCTCATGCCTCCTTTTTTGGGATTACTCCCTCAAAGTTAACATGACTATACCGCCCGTCCTATCTTAAAGTTTGCCCAAGTCCGGGTATAGGACTTATGAGTAATCACCAAGCACCCTGTAAACCAGGAAAATCCAGACAAACATATATACAAAATATAACAAATAAACACAATAACACATATACAGATATAAACAAAGATAGGCTCAACCCACTTAGGGATGGACCAACAAGAGGTTAATCTTTCCCCAGTGAAGAATCCATTTTTCTGTAGCGGTAGAAATGTTCAAGACTAAGCCATTAGATTGACTAGACTTTATACAAATCAAAATCAAAATCGCCACTGCGCTTTATTGTTTCCAAAGGAATGGGAAAAGAGCGAATAACCCAAAAAAAGGGGGAAAGATTCAAGGTAAGGGGGTTGGTTATGAAAAGGGAAGGTATTAACACCCTAAACATCTATGGTACTCCGCAGGAACCTCTTTGAAAAATCTGTATATTTTGGCTATAAAAAATGTGTTGTATATAAAATGGATGGTGGAGGTGAGAAAAGAAATATTTTTATGATTTTTGCACCCGCCGCGGTTGCGAACTTTTAGTGCCTACGTACTACCTTTTGTGCAATAGGGGATCAGGGTACCCGTAGTTCCTCTTTTAAAAATTTGAAACACAAGTGTGTTGGTTAATTTTATGAGATAAGACTTCATCGTCATTGTCCGTGTGGAAAACATACTTACTACCCACAATCATGAGAAAGGAGAATTTGCATCATCTCAAAGTGAAGGATATGGCTTGGATTTTAAAATCAACAATGCCTCACTCAACACCCAAGTGGAAAATATCTCTCTTTACTACATATTGTAGAAGTATAGTTGTTTGCATCACTACAAGGATTGACAAGAGTCTAATCTTTTAAGAAAAGTTTTAAAATAAAAATCCAAAGTGGAAAAAATGGTTTGAAATGAGATTGATTGACTTTTAGTCTTCTCACAAAAATGTCAAGGTATTATTAAATTGATTGAAATTTATTTATGAAAATGTTTTGAAAATGCATGGACCTAAGTCCAAGTTTATTATGAAAGTGTTTCAAGTTTAGAAATAAGAAGAGTTTTTAAACGGAGGGAGAAGATTTTTGAAATTAAAGAAGATGGGAGGAGATGAAGAGACTATCCTAAAGCATAAGGTAAAAGCTAGGGATAAGAATCATCTAACCAATAAGAAGCCAATACTTGACATTATGAGTCAATATAGAATTCTCATTCTTCAGATTGAAACCAATCAAGCAAAGATACTAGACCTCTTGAGAGAACCAAACTTCAAGTGTATTAAGTCTTCGCAAAAATTGGGCAGAGTAACGGCTGTATACGAGTGAGTTCCAGATTACAATCAAAGTATGTAATCACAATAACCTGCACACAAAACAAACAAACAACCCAATGTCTTGAGGTAAACCTCAAGAACTCCAGACACAATATCAAATAAAGTCACAAAGTCTCCAAGATAGGCCAAGGTCTCTAATCCTAAGTCCAAGAAGTCCAATACTCCATAATGCCAAGGATAGTAACCAAATAGTCCAAGTATCATTAAAGATTTTTATGGTTCACGTTGATTATTAGGTGTCTTTAAAAGGAAAAGAAAAGCTCAAGTGAGCGAAATAAAAATGACATAAAAGTAAATACTCAAGTGAGCAAAATAAAAAATGGCATAAGAATAAATGCTCAAGTGAGTAAAATAAAAAATGGCATAAAATGTAAATGCTTAAATTAAATGGTACATAAAGCATAAAAAATAAAAGCATAAAGTAAAGTCAATTGTTAGAAATTAGTGGTTAGTTGGATGACCCTCTTGAAACTTGCATTTGGAACTCATTAGAGGATTGGTAGAACCAAAGCCTCCACACAACAAGTTGCATTTGCTTTTTGTCAAGTATATCATCCATTTTGGAATCCTCAAAAGTAACATTTAATGATCAATGATGTTTAAGTGATCCGTGTTGACCAAAGGTGTTGTAGATCCATTAGAGGATTGGTAGAACCAAAGCCTCCACACAATGAATCTCAAGGTTATTGGATCAAAGAGATCAAATTAACATACTTGGGCTTGCAATCATAAGTTTGGGCCACGAATGATCATTTATTCGAATCGAGACAAAATTTAGCGCTATGTTAAGCAATCGTAAGTGGACTTATGTAGAAGTCGCACCTATTTTGAGGCCGGTCAATAACAATCTATATACTTCATGTTTGGATAAATGATATAGAGATCACCATCCCTTAACATGTAGAAAAATTAAAAAAGAAAGGGATAAGATGAAGAGGGAGGGGAATGATAAGCTAATTTGGATCACCATCTCAAAATTATTTCATCTTTAAATTCAACCACTCCTCTAGATGGATTAAAACACTAAACATATCATTAATCCAAAGCACCAAAAATGAATTAAATAATTCACTCTTAGGTAGATTTAAATTGATGAATATTTATCCAACTTCATCTACATCATAAAGTCCATTGAGTTTAAAGACAAATTGGACATTTAAAATTGTAATCCAAATTATCCATCAAAGAGAGTGAGCAGAAAAAATATTTGAGTCAAAACAGCCCCAAAATAAGGCAGAAAAAGTATTTTTGGCACTGTTACAATCAATTGTGCTTAGACAGCAACCATTTGCATCAGTGCAGTTTTTTTAAAAAATCAATTTTCTGTGACAATCGATTGCAATGTTACAACAATTGATTGCAACCTGTTAAAATCAGTAGAAAACAGCATTTCAAGGATCAAATTCTTGTTCCAACTTTTCATCAAACACCTTATGATCATGGATCCAATTGAGCATGAAAATTCCATCAAATTATGAGAAAATAACACCATTGAAATCACAAAATAATGCTCAATGAATAAAAACCAGAAATCCACAAGAGATCAAATTGTGAAAGATGATGATCCAACTTACCAAAGGTAGAATTTAGAGAATTATCAAACAACTTCCAGAATTTGCTTCAATTCAACCACAAGAATCAATTACCAAAGCTTGGATGTAGAGAATTGATGAAGAAAAAGTGTTTGGATGAAGTTTTAGCTCAAAGATTAGTAAGCTTCAATGCAAAGCTTACTAACTTTTTGAAAATGGAGCTTTGAGTGAATTTGGTAGATGGAGAGAATTAATAGATTTTTTAGCAAAGTGATTTTGGCTATCAAAAGCTTATGATTTGAATTAAATTAGGTCTCTATTTATAGAGTTTAGGATTGGGATTAGTGGTAATTTGGTAATTGATTCTTGGAGCCAAAAATTGAATTAATGATATAATTTTCAAATTATGCAGAAAAAATTGGAGCCAAAAAGATGACAGATTTAAAATTGCTGGCTTTTTTTCAAAATCACGTGTGTTTTGCTGTTATGAGTCGACACATGCTAGTTGTAAAACACAACATGAGTCGACGCAAGCTTCTATGGATCGACACAAGCTGATATTTCAAAACAATACAGAATCAATCAACTTGCATGAGTCGATACATAACATGTATGTGTCGACACATGCTAGTTATACAAAGCAGGATGAGTCGAAGAAAGCCTCTATGGGTCGATGCAAGCTGCTACTTCGACACAATACAAAATCAATCAACTTGCATGAGTCGATACATAACATGTATGTGTCGACACATGCTATTTATACAAAGCAGGATGAGTCGAAGAAAGCCTCTATGGGTCGATGCAAGCTGCTACTTAGACACAATATAGAATCAATCAACTTGCATGAGTCGATACATAACATGTATGTGTCGACACATGCTAGTTTTACAAAGCAGGATGAGTCAAAGAAAGCCTCTATGGGTCGATGCAAGCTGCTACTTCGACACAATACAAAATCAATCAACTTGCCCTAATGTGATTTTGTTATGATCAAGTTGACATGATATGATAGGGGAATCTTAGGGGGGGGGGGAATTGGGGTACAACATATTGATATTCCTATCTATCAATACAACACACCAAAACAGGCCATCAACAGAGCACAAGCTCTCATCATGAATTCATGCAACATCGACATGCAACAATACATTATAATTAAAATATTCCTACCTGCCAATGCAATACGCCAATAAAGGTCATCATAATCATCATCACACATGTGGTGCAACTGGTTTTTAAATCAGAGTCGCCACCTTTAGTTTTATCCTAAGGAAGGGAGTATAAAGGAATAACCCTAAAAAAAGTTCAGAGATTTCAGGTCTGACTCGGTTCTAGATGAGGGAAAGGTGTTAGGCACCCCTTATCTATCTTGTTCACAAGGATACTAGGTTTATAAGCGCAATTTTAGGAAATAGGTTTTTAATTCTTATTAGGGGAACTCGCCATGATTTTAATCGCATGCCTACATATCCCCTTAGGAGGAATCAGATTCCCATTTCATAGTTCGTAGTTGGTTTGTGTTTTTTATGGATTGCGAAGATATTCACATTTTTCGCACGTTTGGTCTAGGTGTCATGAATAGTGGAGATTGTTAGACTAAACGCACAGTCGATTCAAATGTATTCGCAATCCTTTTCGAAATTTATTTATTGAATTGATTTAGTTTTTAAAAAAAAGGTTGTAGTTGGTTAAATATTTTTTACATATTAATTATGGAAAATAATCTATTTAAATGCATGAATAAAAATAATATTTTAATGAGTTTAAAAATTAAAAATTTGTCTGATAAATAATAATAATAATAAGTATCAAATTAAATATATTGAATATATATAATAAAAATTATAATTAATAAAATAAAAAATAAAAAATAATATTAAAATAAATAAAATATTAAAAAAACACAGGGGATAGAGGTAGTAAAATGGTGGGGGTGCTAAAAGCTTGGGCCTGAATTCAGATATTGGATTCAGGCCCAAAGGCCAAGGGGGTGCATCTTTATACTAAACAGTAAAATAGGGGGTGTCAAAAGTCAGGGCCTTAGTCTAGATTTTTGACTTGGCCCATTTTTGGCCTGGGGGTGTATATTTGTTTGTATCAGTAAAAATAAAAAAGAAAGAGGGTTGTGTTAGTATTGGGTTTGGCCTAATGGGTTCTTGGGAGAAGGTCGTGTAATCCGCGTGTGGGAGGGTACACCATAATATTATGGGCACGCATTCTGGATGCTTAGATGGTGATCATGAGGTGAGGCTTTGGAGGCACACGGTAGTAACCGTAGGATAACGCGTGTGGGATTATGAGACGGATTATATTCATTTTTAACAAAACATTTTTCATTATGTTTATTACCCTCTTCTCTCTTTGTGTTCTATTTCTCTCTCTCTGAACTCTCCAACCTCATTGCCCTTATTCTTTTCCAAAAACCCTAGCTCCAAACAAGACGAACGGTAACGTAATTTTCCTCTCCAAACCCAACCTCAACAACCAATACCCTATTTACCAAAACAAAATCACAAAATAAACAAACAAGCAAAGCTGAGTCATGTTACCTTTTTCCAGATCTTTGAGTTCATTTGCGATTTATCTTCTGACCCTTTTCTTTTCCCTGGTTTTGTAGGTAACAGTGGATGATGGTGAAGTGGCAGAGATAAGGGACGACTACGGTCAAATAACTAGGGTTTCAGATATTAAAACCCTAAGTTAATCATGGTGATCCTGGATTTGAAGACGACAACAAGATGATAACAACGCCCGCAAGAACTTAGTTCTGTGACTTTTTCTTTTTCCATCAACTTCCTCTGTTTCTTCTATTTGTAATTTCTTTCTCTGTAATTTTCGTTTTCTTCTCGTCTGTAATTTTTGTTCATTTTATTGTGTTTTAAGATTAGAAATTTAGGAAATATAATTATGTTGTCTGTAAATTTTTATCAGAAATTGATTAGGGTTGAAATAGATTTAGGAAATAAATTGAATTTGTTTGTAAATTGTGTTGAGGTTAATCGGACAACTTTAATCATTTTTTGATTTTGCTTTGACTCTATATTGATTGAGTTTTTGAATGATGATAATGTTGTTTCTTTTTATTAATGTCGTTTCTATATTAAGTTGCATTTTCTGTGTCTAATCTGAACAGTAGAAGTTTGTTTTTTTAAACAAGCCCTTTTTTTATTGAACCGGGTCTATTGGTGATGGGCCGTGCGAAAAAATGCCTCTTTTGAAACCATACATTATTAGTCCATAAAAGAGTTTTTTTTTAAAATTAAGTTTACCAACAAAAAAGATGATATAGTTATTGTTAAATGTGATGTTGATGATAAAATTATTCTCAAGACAACAAAAACTGGACGAGCCTTAATGCAGTTGGGCCTGATAAATTTAAGCAAAACTAAACAATATTTTTAAAGGACTCTTAAAATACCCCAATGGGTCATATGAAACCAACTTGACGAGCCAAAAGATTTAAACCGGCCTTTTTTAATCTGCAATACACACCCACCTTTTACAACATTTAAAAAAAGACTAAAATATTTCCAAATGGTCCCTTTCTGATTTATATTGGGCTTTAAAAAAAAGTGGATTATAAACCTAAATGGGACATACTCATCTAATTAGGCCTTTTTTTTAAAAGACGAATAATTTTACAAACCCAAATGGTCCATATGACTCAAATAGGTCTTTGGTTGACAATTTGTTTTATACACCCTCTTTTAAAAGAAACCTTAATGGACTTTAAAATTGGGCTTTAATAAAAGGGAATTGTTTTATACACCATTTCCAAAAAGAATGACACCTTAATGGTCCTGTCATGATTTGTTCACACTTCTTTTAAAATAAAAACACCTCCCATGAGATGAACTCCTATTTAAAACTTAATTGGCCATCAGATATTGATGGTCCATTTTAAATCTACACACCCTGGTGATAACTGTTGTACCCCAAAATTTTCCCTCCCAGTTTCTTCAAGACATCTTCTCATGCTTCTAGGCTCTTCAATTGCTCAAGGTTACTCAAGAATTGATCAGACAAATTCTCCTCCTAAGCAATTGGCCTACAACTAGGGTTTTACTTTTCTCAAGGAAATTTGAGCTTATAATGCCTCAAGTGGATTTCATGGTTCCTCATATGTCTGAAGGAATGCTCATGCCAAATTTCAAACCTTGCATCACAAGTTTGCTCAATCAAATGCTCAAATGACTGAAAATTAACTATGTTGGACAAAAATTCAACTGTGGTCAACATATAGTCAAACCTCAAGATTTTTGGTCAACATAAATACTTTGAAGTCATATTCATCATTTGATCAAGGGTTGATCATGATTCATCAAGAAAACTCAAGATTCATCAAAAGTCAAAAGTTACTAAATTGGGGTTTTCTTTAGGAGAAGTCAACTATACTTTGACCAAGCACAACTTTCACATGCTTCATCAGATTTTTCTCAACCAAATCTCATTTTTAAGTAAATTTAATTATCTACAACATAGGGGCCAAAAAATGCTTCATTTGAGAGATATGGGCCAAAAACATTATAGGTCATTTTAAAAGTCAACAAAAAGACACTTTTTATAAAGGCAACTTACATCAAGATAAATTATTCAAATGTAAATATGTTCAACATAGATATTATAGAGGACATCTTGAGCTTTCTAGAAAGTCCAAGATCACTTTCAAATGATAAAAATTGAGAGAGTTATTATTGGTGCAAGTTGGGAAATTTTGAGAAAATGCATGAAACCTAAAGTGACCAAACTTGATTTTTTGGGCTACTGGGCTTGTGTTTCAAGGTCCATGCGTTTTATAGGCCTCAATATGAACCTCGGAACTTATCCATACACCCCTTGGGTTTTTATTCTATTTATTTTTTCTTTTATTTATTTAAAGTCAAAATTAAATTAGATAAAGTCGTTCCTTTCATATAAGGTCTAAGCCCACACTTGTTGGACATAAGTCAAGCTCTATATATTCTTATTATTTCAGACAAGAAATACATGAAACCCTTGCACAAGATCACCTTTCCAAAACTCTCAAAATTTCAAGGAACTAGAGAAAGAACAAAACCTTGTTTGCAGCAATCCTCAAGCCAGTTCAAGTATCCCACGATCATCATGACGCTCCCAGGAGGACGTCCCAATCATTAAGTAGTCCAAATCGTGCCCTGAACATCATATTTTATCCTCACTGGTTTTGGTAGTTTTTAAAATTCAAACTTTAATTTATGCATTGTTAACTAATTTGATACGTTTGCACGTGTTCATATACATCATTAGAGCAGGTTTGATGCATAATATGTGAGCTTTGGCGCATAGGCAAGGAGTTGCGATGGTTAGGGTGTGAACTGAGTATTGCTTCGAAACTCCTAATACAACCACTTTTAAGCCAAAACGACCTCACCATTGGATTTAGGGGGGGTCGATTTAGGGAGACATGGTCCTTCTTTCTTTCTAATGTGCTTTATTTTGCAGGTTTGGAAAATATATCTATCGGAGAAGACGACCGGAGCTAGGGCTCTGACGCTTCTCTGGCCATCCTGATCTGATTTATAATATATATGCATTTATTTGATTAAGTGAATGGATGTATAGCCATCCCAGTGGTAGAAGCGCGTGCATTAAGGCATTACTACACTAGGGCGTGGGTTTGATCCCTACCTTCTGCAAAATTTCTTTTTTTTTTATATATTTTTTGCAGGTTTCATATGTATTGCAGCACGTTTGATTCCTTGACACCAACAAGTGTTGGGCGTAGTGGTAAAGAGGCACGCTGGAGAGGTAGGGGCGTGGGTTCAACACCCATCCCCAACATTATTTTTCATTGTTCTTTTACTAACCCTTATTACCTCATTTTTTTCAATTATTTTCTTTTTAATTAATTAACCCTTTTTTTAACCTTAATTATTATTATTTTTTAATTAACCTAAAAACAAAACTTTTTTTTATTTTAATAAACCTTTTTTTTAAATACTAATTAATTATATTTTTTGGTTTCTTTAATTAACCTTTCATTAATTTAATTAATTAATCCTTTTTTGGTTTATTTAATTAATTATCTTAAATTATTTTTTATAAAAATCACTAAAAACATTTTCCTTTGCTATTCTTATCTTACTTTTTCTTAGATCGAGTGTATAGGACGCGTTCTAATGTAATAATTTAGATTTACTTTTTTCGCATTTTTTTATAATTATGTAACTGCTTATGGGATGTAATAGTCTAGGTCTAAATTTCTGCATTTTACTTTCTCGCATCCTTTTTATGTAATTGCCCTAAAGCCCCATAATAGCTTAGGATGTAATTTCCGCACTTTATTCTTTCTTCTACTATACTCATATGCTTCTACTTAGTAATAGGGTTTGTATGGAAAGATAAAAACAAATGATAGAAAACCCTAAATTGCAAGACTAAATAACTGAAATGAAGACATTTACACACTTTCACCTCTAGGGTGGCCTCTCTTTGTTGCCTTCGGAATAAACGTTTATGTCCCTCGAAAGTGGGGACGTTTTAGCAAAGACCCTCAAATCAAAGATCATAGTCCCTCGATGACCCTTTCGATGTTGCCTTTTGATAAATGATCTAGTCCCTTACGAAAATTGCTAAAGTGTTCTTACAAGTTGCCTTCGATGACCGTACGATGACCCTACGCATCTTCTTTCATATCCAACGATAGGGCTTCCTACTACCTAATGGTACGAATAACACTAACTAAAGGAGAAGGAAAATAACAAGAATGACCTTGAGTGGGTAGGATATTTTTAATCGCTTGCTAAAAAACTTTTCTAAAATGAAACATTTCTCACATCACACTTTCAAAACAACAAATATTTTCAAAACACTTTGTACACATTCTTGAGGACTGATACAAGAATCATTACAAAGTCTGCCTCACTATGGCATTCTTTCAAAATATTTTAAAACACTTACACAAAAAAGCAAATTTTTAAAGTGAGCTAAGCGATTAAGAGCCGGTAGATAACTACGGATGAAAAGGGTGCTAACACCTTCCCTTTTCATAACCTACCCCTCAAACTCAAAATCATCAAGGTCTTTCCTGTTCTTTTCACCCTTTCCTTATTGGATAAAAGAAAAGTCGGTGGCGACTCTTGCAATCCTCAACATTTGCGATAAAATGCAAAACAAGTCAGTTCTCTCACCGTATTACAGAACTGGCGACTCTGATGGGGAAACATAAAAAGAGGGGTTACCTTAGAGTCTTAGATCATTTTTACTTTCTTTTACTTGTCTGCTTTGTTTTCTTTAAAATTGAGGGCTACTTGGGTTTAATTTCTTTCAAAGATCCTACCCCTGAATCTAGGGTGCCCTAGGTAAGTAGCAATAGATCATGGAAACTATACGGTGTATACCGATATGGTTGAAGTGATGGCTACGTTAGTGTGACACTTTAGTTTGTACCGATGTTCCTTGAATCAGTCGAGGATAACATTGGGCTTCCGCGTGGTGTCATATGCACTAACTGACTTTTAGAACCTTAATTGACCCATCTTGGCCATTAGAAGGTAGTGAGATAGCCGACTTTGGTGCAGTCTAGAGTTGGTTGATACTCGAAGCGACACTCATTGAGATTCGACTCGTGGGATGTTTTTGTGGCAAGTCAGTTGTTGTACTAAAATAAAACCTTCGAGAAAGATCTGTGATATGAGATTCCTAGAACTCGATTACTATTTTAGGACAGGTTGAGCCAACTGAACTTCAATAGAAAAAGGTACTTACCTACAGACCTCGTGCAAGCCTTTAAACCTAAGGCCTTTGTGTGATTTGTTTGTGTTTGCTATCTTGTTTAAACATGATATCATGACATTATACCATGGCATTTTCACTAACCCTTTTCAAGGATCTTAGAGACCTGTGCTGCAGGTTTATCATGAACCAGACTTATAGAAAGGGGCAATAGGATTTATTTTCCTCTAGCCAAAAGTTGTCAAGATCAAAGTACGTCCTCGTGAGTCAAAATCTAGGACCCACTTGACATGGTGAGCTGATTCTTATAGAGGAACATTAAAAGATGAAGACCCAAGGTTCTTCAGTCAAAGTTGCAGCCAGACTCAACTTCTAACATTTCATTTTTGTTTATCTCACGAGATCCTTGAAAATATTGCATCTACATATCATGCATGTCATTACATAACAGGTTTTCCCAAGACAAGTTTTCTCATCTTCTTGTTGTTTATTTCAGTAAAAGATGGATCTCGAACAAACCGTCAAAGATCTTCAAGCTCAAAACACTCAATTTCAATAAATGTTCTTGGACTTAGCCAAGGGGAAAGAAGAGCTGAAGACCCTCATCACCAAAGAGAGGAAGAAAAAGACTAAGAAACCAACCATGATTCTTAATATGGGTAGAAGATTCAAAGGTCCGATCAAGAGGGCTCTAGATTTTGAGGTCCCATCAAATGAAGATGATAACCAAGAGGGAGATGATAAGAGTGTGAAAGATGAGGAGAATAACAACCAGGGTTCTGATGAAGAAGAAGCAGACTATTTAGATGAACAATATCCTCCTGCTGATGACAAATAAAAACAACTGGAAGATCGTCTCAATGCTATGGAGATCCAGAGAGTGCCAAGGTTGGATTTTCAAGAGCTGGGCTTAGTCTCGGGAGTTTTTATTCCTCACAAATTTAAGGTCCCTACTTTTGTGAAGTATGACGATGTTTCTTGTCCTAAGCTTCATTTAAGGTCTTATGTCCGGAAGATTCAACCCCACACTGCTGATAGGAAGTTATGGGTGCATTTCTTTCAAGAATGCTTGTCGGGAACATAATTGGAATGGTTCTATCAACTGGAAGGGACCAATATCCCTACTTGGGAAGAACTACATGTTGCTTTTTACAAACAATACAAGTACAATGCTGATCTTGCATCAACTCGCGTGCAATTAAAAAGTATGACTATGGGCTCAAATAAAGGTTTCAAAGAGTATGCCCAGAAATAGAGAGTTCTAGCTGGAAGAGTTCTACCTCATTTATCTGACAGGGAGTTGGTTGATATGTTTATGGGAACTTTGACAGGTCCTTTCTTCAATCATCTGATCGAAAGCTCTTCAGTCAGATTCACTAAACTAATATTAACAGGGGAACATGTTGAAAGTGGAATCAGGAGCGGAAAATTTCAGGTGGCTACTTCTTTAAGTACTATGAAGAAGACGTTCAATAGTAAAAAAGAAACTAATTCTATGTATGGCCAAAAGGGTCGTGCTAGAAATGATCGCAACTAGTCTGTGGGAGTTGTACTAATTTCTAATCATGCGCCAGTGCAACAACATCAACAAGGCAATCAACATAGGTCAGATGCACCCAGGAGACAATTTACCAAGATCTACATGCCATTGTCTCAGGCATTACAACATCTACTGAAAGAAAAATTGATAACATTAAGAGATCCGCATCAGAATCCCAACACTTCCTCCCCCAAGTACAATCCTAATGTAAGATGCGTCTATCATTCCAATAGTCCCAGACACGACACAAATAGTCGTTGGGCTTTGAAAAATAAAATTCAAGATATGATTGACAATAAAGAGATTGAAAAGAAAGTTCGTCGTATGCGTCTCGAGATGTCAAAAAAGATCAAAGTTGAGGTTATGAAGAAGTTCAATGCAGGTTTCTTAGCGGTCACGTCCTATCCTCAGTGGGTTGCAAATGTGGTGCCAGTAGCTAAAAAGGATGGCAAAGTGCGTATGTGTGTAGACTGCAGGGATCTAAATAGGGCGAGCCCCAAATATGACTTTCCATTTCCACATATCAATGTTCTGGTTGACAACACCGCTCAGCATAAAGTATTTTCCTTCATGGATGGTTTCTCGGGTTATAATCAGATCAAGATGGCACCTGAAGAGATGGAGAAGACTACTTTTCTTACACAGTGGGGCACTTTCTGTTACAAGGTTATTCCTTTCAGTTTGAAGACTGTACGACATATCAGCATGCTATTGTAGCTTTGTTCCATGACATGATACATCATGAGATATAGGTTTATGTTGATGACATGATAGCGAGATCTCATACTGAAGAGGAACATATTGACCACCTATACAAACTGTTCGAGAGGTTGAAGAAGTACAAGCTGAGATCGAATCCAAACAAGTGTACCTTTGGGCAAGATCCGGTAAACCCCCAGGTTTCATCGTTAGTGGTAAAGGTATCAAGGTTGATCCTTCCAAGGTCAAAGTCATTCAAGAAATGTAGGCTCCCCATATTGAGAAGGAAGTCAGAGGTTTCCTGGGATGATTAAATTATATTTCCAGATTTATTTCTCATTTGACCGCTACTTGTGAGTCGATCTTCAAGTTGTTGACGAAAGATCAAGTAGTAAAGTGGAACGAAGATTGTTAGATAGCTTTCGACAAAATCAAGGAGTACCTCCAGGAATCTCCAATTCGGATGCCACCAGTTGAAGGAAGACCTATGATCATGTACCTAACAGTGTTAGAGAATTCAATGGGGGTGTGTATTGGGGCAGCATGACGAGTCTGGTAGAAAAGAGCATGCAATATACTACCTTAGCAAAAAGTTTACCGACTGTGAAACAAGACACTCACTTCTCAAGAAAACTTGCTGCACTTTGGCATGGGTGGCTCTCCGAATAAGACATTATATGTTGACTCATACCACCTTGTTGATCTCTAAGATGAATCCCATAAAATACATATTCGAGAAATCCGCTCTCCTTGGAAGTATATCCAGATGGCAAATGGTCTTAACAGAATAAGACATTCTCAGTATACCACTCAGAAGGAAATCAAAGGGAGTGTACTGGTAGATCATTTGGCTCATCAAGCTGTAGTAGACTACCAATCTATAAACTTCGAATTCCTGGATGAGAATATCATGCTAGTTACATATCGTGAAGAACTTGGACCGTATGAAGGACCTGATCCGGGATCCCGATGGACTTTGGTTTTAAATGGAGCTTCTAACGCACTGGGAAATTGAATAAGTGATGTGATTATCTCTCCCAAGGGTTTCCATACGCCTTTTTCCTCCAGACTTTGCTTTGATTGTACCGACAACATGGTCGAATATGAAGCATGCATCATGGGTATTAAGGCTGCTATTGATACGAGAATCAAATTCTTGAATGTGTACGGGGAATCATCCCTAGTGAGCAGTCAGATTAAGGGAGAATGGGATACGAAGCACCCAAATCTCATTCCTTATCGAGAGCATATGTGGACATTAGTTTCGTATTTCGAGGAAATCACTTTTGAACATATCCCACGAGAAGAGAATCAGTTGGCAGACGCATTGGCTACCATGTCGTCTATGTTCAAAGCCAGATGGGATAATGAAGCTCCTCGAATTACTATCGAGAGACTCGATGAACCTGCATATTGCTACGAGGTTGATACCGATGAAGTAGAGGAAAAGCCCTGGTACCATGAAGTGAAAAGATATCTCGAGGCTCAAGAATATCCTGAAGGGACATCTATCAACGATAATAAATTCCTACGGAGATTTTCTACCAAGTTCTTTCTGAGCAACATAATTTTGTACAAGCGCAATCACGATTCAACTTTGTTTCGTTGTGTAGACAAGAAGGAAGCAGAGAAGATTATGGAAGATATACACGAAAGTATATTTGGTACTCATTCCACTGGGCACACGATGGCTAAGAAAATTTTGAGAGCGGGTTATCATTGGTCAACCATGGAAACTGATTGCCATCTGTAATACGGTGGCAGAACCGACTGTTAATACTAGTTTTCATTTTGTATTCGCAAATGTGCGGTAAGCAAGAGTCACCACCGACTTTTCTTTTATCCAAAAGGAAATGTTGAAAAGAACAGGAAAGACCTTTCGAGATTTTTCTTGAGTTCGGGGGATGGATTATGGAAAGGGAAGGTGTTAACCAAAAAATTAATTTAAAACCTAAAATTAAATTAAAAAACCAAAAATTAATTATTCGAGTTTATTATGAAAAGTCAAAGGTTTATGAAAAATGTTAGGTTTTATGAAAAAGGTTTTAAACAGAAAGAATGAAAATAGGTAAAAGGATAAATAGAATGGAAGAAAAACAAAACCAATAGGGGTGGGTGTTGAACCCACGCCCTTAACCTCCTTAGAATGTCTGTCTTGCCATACATTGATGGTTGTTATGATCTGGCCTCAGTGTTTTTTAATAAACCTGCATGAGACCATAATGGTCAAACCTGTAGTGTTGAATCTCATAGACACACTAAATAAATTAGTATACCATGAAATACAAAGAAAATAAATATATGACATTTTGTAATATTAAAACCGATATGGCATGTATGAATGCTTCTATACCCTTTTGATCATGAATATCAAACCAGCCTTACCCTTACTGGAGAAGTAGTGAGATGGGGGTTTGTAACAAGGATGACTTGTTTGTAGTGAGATAGGGGTTTGTAACAAGGATTTTAAGATTTTTAGGGTTCTTGAAAGAATTTGATATTTTTTCAGGATTGTGGCAAAGTTTTTTTTTTGTCTTCCTATTTGTGTGAAAAGAATGAGATTATATAATAGAAATTAGAGTAACGATATGGGCTTTGAATGTGCAATTGGGCCTCCAATAACCACAAGCAATAGTGCAGATTTTTATTCACTTGAGTCTGACACGTTCCAGGCTAAATCGCATGGACTTAAGTGTAGTTTTTGAAGTTGAAATGTGAAATTAAAATGTAGCCGAAATCGAGGACAAACTTCTGTCCGAAAATGGGCTCAATCTGATAAGCGGTGAATTAGTTCTGAATTTTTGAAGTTTCGTCTCAGACAAACTTATTTTGGACTCCAGTGTCAACTCTGACATGTTCTTCAATAAAAAACGGGTATTGATCGGAGTAGAAACTGGTCTCGACTTTGGAAGAAAAGTTGTAGATCACTGAGTCAGTGACCTTGTGTAAAAATATGGGTCCGATCTGATAAAAATTGACCGAGTTATAAATTTTCGAATTTTCGACCCAGATGAAATAATATTCAGCATTCAGGATTTTCGGTGCGTCACGCGCACTCTGGGAAGAAAACGAAGGCTTTTTGCATACCGTTTGAACTCGATACCTCCTGTGAAAATGTAGCCAACTAAATTTGTGAAATTTTGGCGTCGGAACCATCTCAATATGATGAAAATCGACCAAATTATTATTTTGTGAATATGGCGCAAATAAACTTGTCACAAATTTTATGTATGAAAAAACTTGATAAATCCGTATTTTTGAAGACCTTCTAATTGAAATTAGCTTCCAGCCGTGAGAGATGAAAATGTAGATGACATCAAGACGGAATTTTTTCCACTGGAACGGGTTCAAAAAGAGTCACGATCTTCAAGTTATGAATTTTTTAGTGCGTAAAAACTGCACTTTCAACACGCTTTTTCACAATATTTCTTCGAGAAAAAATCGCACATTCAGAGACCTTCTTTAAAGAATTGGATCTCGAGCCGAACCTGAATTTGAGAATATGTTATCTGGGATATCTTGGCGAAAGAACACCTGAATATGACGCGCCGGGTTGGTTTCGTGAATCTTTGAACCCCGGATCGGTTCGAAACGGAGAACCGGTCTTCAGCATGAAAAATACTCTGAGAACATCCATTAACGAAATAAACGTCACTTGCAACCTGAAGAAGCTTTCTAAATATACCTTGATTCCATAACCATAAAACCAATAATATGCATGTACTTAATAATGAAATATAAGCCAAAAAGATCAAAATAAAGAGGGTAAATTTTGGGGTACAACAGTTGCCCCTGTTCAATCTTCTTAAACCTGAAGATGTAGATTGGCTAGTCTGCCTTTCATGATCTCAAGGTGGAAGATGATTGAATACTAGAGTGCCCAAAAATTTGCACTCGTCTGAAATATACTTGACTGTGTAGATAATATCGGGAATGGGCTTACAGATGCCATTTGGAGAAGATGACGGAAGATCGTCGGAGATGGGCTTAGAGACGCCATCTAGAGGACATGACGGAGAGTCGTCGGAGATGGTGTAACATCCCGTTTTAATTAATGGTATTTATATTATTATTATTTTCTGAAAATTACCCGTTGATATTTAGTTTGGTAATTTGATAATTATTTAGTCGGTTATTCGGTCTGGTAGTTGATTAAATTGATTTATTCGATTTATCGGAAAATAATTATTTTATATGATAATATTTTATTTGGTGTGTGTTAATTGATTATTTAGTGATAATTGAATTATTAAAGTATTTATTTAATTATATTAAGTTAGTTTAATTAAATAATATAAATTAGTTTATTAAATAAAATAAAGTATATATATATATATATATATATATATATATATATATATATATATATATATATATATATATATATATATATATATATATATATATATATATATATATATATATATATATATATATATATATATATATATATATATATATATATATATATATATATATATATATATATATATATATATATATATATATATATATATATCAGTATGAATATAAATATAATATATATGTTAAGTTAAAAGTTAAAGTGACAGTAAGAAACGGAATAATAGAAAAGAGAGAAAACAGAAGGAAGTAGAGAGAATAGAAAAGAAAGGAAAAATAGGGTTTGGAAAGAAGAGGAAGGTTGTTGTAAAAGAAAATCAACCATCTTGCAAGGTCAAGCTACAACAGGTAAGAGTTTGACTTCCCCTAATTCTGTTGTATGTAATTTTTAGTTTTAGAATAGGAATTATTTTAAGGTTTTAAGATAGATGATGGTGTGTTCTTTTAGATTGTTTTGTGAAACTGAAATGGAAAGGATTAATACCGGAGTAGTATTAATCGGAATTGTGTTTGTTTCTAATTTGTCAGTATAGGCGGTAAAAATTAGTTATCCGGAAATTAATGAAATTTGACGAGGTAACTATGTTAAATGCGTAGGTAATTATGGTTCAGTTATTTTTTGAGATTTCGACGTTTTCAAGGACTAACCGGAATTGTGTTTGATTTGAATAAATCATGGAAGTAACATTGTTTAAACTTGTATGTTACTTGATTTGTGAATTATATTTGCAATTCATGTACAATTGTTGGTATTTCATTGTGTTGGAATATGTGGTATGTGTATGTTAAGGTCGGAAGTGGTCTTAATTGCATACGAGTTGTTGATTGTAAATTGCATGGCATGGTTGGTCTTGAAATAGAGACGGTGAAACAGTGGGTTCACATTTTATAGACGTTGATCCTTGAATAGAAATAGACGTAGTGGCTTTGACCCGGAAAGGGAACATAGGCGGTGAAACATGGGTTCACAAAAATAGATGTTGATCCTATAGTGGAAATAGATGTAGTGGCTTTGATCCTATGTGAAAAAAATAAGCGGTGGAACTTTGGGTCCACAAGTCGGTACCGCATTTGTATTGGTTGCATCGAGTTATGAGTCACATGCATAATGATGTATATTATGAGTTTATGTGAAGATGATTGAGTTTGTGAAATTGGTTATGATGTGTGAAGGAGTGTGATTACATGGTTAGGATGATAAATGGTTAAAGAGATAATTCTTGAATATAACGGAATATGGAATATATGAATGTGCTTATGTTAGTGATATACACGTATATTCAAGTATGGAGAATTCCTTTTATTTATTTCTTTTCATTGTTTTAAATTATGTATTTCATGATTATTGGAATTCTCACCCTTCTGTTGGAATGATTCTTGATACGGCATCGCTCAGGTACCGAAGATGGTAGTGTGAGGCACAAGGATTAGCGGATGCATTTAGGCTTGTAGTCCGTTATGTTTTGGTTATTGAGTCAATGCTCTGATTGTAACACTTGGGGGTTTAGTGTCCGCATTCGAACTCTTATTTTGTGGATGGATTATACTTGTATATAATCCTTTATTTTGACCATATTTTGATGTATGTATTATGAGACTTGATAACATGTTTGGTGTATGAACCATATGGATTAATGCCTTGAATTTTATATTTTGGATTCCTCCTTTAGAGATGAAGTTATTATGATTCCGTTGCGTTTGCACGAAAAAGAAAGTATATGCCATGAATGTATTATGTGATTAAATGATTAAAGTGACGAATATGTCATGTAAGTTTTTCTCGAATAGGTGAATTGATGTTGTGACACTCCTTCCGTACAATTTTATTTTCTCTGATTTTAACTATATTGTTTAATTCGGGGTTTATTAGAAGGGGTGTTACAATAGTGGTATCAGACCTGGTTGGTCAGTTGTCAAGTCTTAACTTTGCTAATCCCATTGTATTTGATTGTGTGTCTGACGTGATCGATACGTTTGTGTTATTCAGAAGAAGATGGTTGCTGGAAGGAATGATAACGCACTTGCTGAGGCTTTGCGATTGCTCGCGGGATCCTTGAATCAGATGCCGCAAGCTAATCCTGTTCAGCCAGATGGAGGTGATGATGATTTTCGTGCTCTCGGAAAGTTTCAGAAAAACAATCCGCCTACCTTCAAGGGAGAGCATGCACCTGAAGAAGCTCAAGAGTGGTTGAAGGCTATAGAAAATATTTTCCGAGTGATGAATTGTACCGATGCTCAGAAGGTGCAATTCGGAACTCACATGTTGGTGAAAGAAGCTGAGGATTAGTGGATTAACACGAGTCAGAGATATGATGAAGAGAACACCGTGGTTACTTGGGCTATTTTCCGAGATGCATTCTTGGAGAACTACTTTCCCGAGGATGTCCGTGGGAAGAAAGAGGTGGAGTTTCTTAAATTGAAACAAGGAAACGATACTGTTGCTGAATATGCTGCTAAGTTTCAAGAGTTGATTAAGTATTGTACTCACTACAATACCGCAAATTCCGAAAGATCCAAATGTCTTAAATTTGTTAATGGCTTGAGGCCGAATGTGAAGAAGGCGATTTCTTATCAGCAAATCACCCGCTTTTCTGAATTTGTGAACAAGAGTCGTGTCTATGATGAGGATAGTCGAGAAATTAGTGCTTATTATAATAACTTGCATGAGAGGAAAGGTAAGGGGCAGATGCGTCCTAAGCCTTATGAAGGAAAGGGAAAGCAACCAATAGGTGGAGGAAAGAATTCAAGTGGGGGAGTGATTACTCCGATCAAATGTTTCAAGTGTGGAAAAGAGGGACATCATGCTCTAGAATGTCGCCAAGGAATTGTGAAGTGTTTTAAGTGTGACAAAGTAGGTCACAAAGCTATGGATTGTCGGGTTGGTTCTGTTGTGACTTGCTACAACTGTGGTGAGCGAGGTCACATTAGTACCAAATGCACAAAGCCAAAGAAAGAGACCAGAAAGGTGTTCGCATTGTCTGGTGGCGAGACTTCAGCAGATGAGAGATTGATCAGAGGTACGTGCTTTATTCATAACATGCCTTTGATTGCTATTGTTGATACGGGTGCGACTCATTCTTTTATTTCATTGGATTGTGTTACGAGATTGGGCCTTGTGTTATCTAATATGTGTAGGAGTATGGTGGTAGACACGCCTGCGATGGGTTCAGTTTCTACTTCAGTTATATGTTTAAAGTGTCCTTTGCGTATGTGTGGTAGAGATTTTGAGGTGTATCTTATATGTCTTTCGTTGAGTCAGCTAGATGTCATTCTGGGTATGGACTGGTTGAGATCCAACCATGTCTATATTAATTGTTTTGCTAAAGCGATTCTTTTTATCGAGTCCGAGAAAGAAGGTGGTTCATTTTTATCTATGCAACAAATGAAGAGGTGTGTTAGAGATGGAGCCGAATTGTTTGTGTTGATGGCGAGCATGGATATTAGTGAAAGTATAGTGGGAAAAAATTGTCAGTTGTACGAGACTTTCCTGAAGTGTTTCCGGAAGAAGTTACCGATTTACCTCCAGAACGTGAAGTAGAGTTTGCTATTGATCTAGTTCCTGGTGCTAGTCCTATTTCGATGGCTCTGTATCGGATGTCACCATCGGAATTGGGAGAACTAAAAAGCCAACTTGAAGAGTTACTTGATAAGAAGTTCATTCGTCCGAGTGTATCTCCGTGGGGTGCACCGGTGTTGTTAGTAAATAAGAAAGAAGGTACAATGAGGTTGTGTGTGGACTATAGGCAGTTGAACAAGGTTACTATCAAGAACAAGTATAAGTTACCTAGAATTGATTACTTGATGGACCAGTTGGTCGGTGCTTGTGTGTTCAGCAAAATTGACTTGAGATCTGGTTATCATCAAATCCGTGTGAAGGCTAGTGATATTCAAAATACGGCATTTAGGACGAGGTATGGATACTATGAGTATTCGGTGATGCCTTTCGGTGTTACGAATGGACCTGGTGTGTTTATGGAGTATATGAATAGAATCTTTCATGAGTTCATTGAAGGTTTTTCCAAGTTAGCTTTACCTTTGACGCAATTGACGAGAAAAGGTCAAGGGTTCGTGTGGACTACTCAGTGTGAGGATAGCTTCCAAGAGCTTAAGAGGAGGTTGACTACTGCTCCTGTATTGATTTTACCTAATCCATCCGAGTCGTTTGTTATGTATTGTGATGCTTCATTGATGGGGTTAGGTGGTGTGTTAATGAAAAATGGGCAAGTGGTGGCTTATGCTTCGAGGCAACTTAAAGTGCATGAGAGGAATTATCCGACTCATGACTTGGAGTTGGCAGTTGTGGTTTTTGTGTTGAAGATCTGGAGACATTACTTATTTGGATCGAGATTCGATGTTTTCAGTGATCATAGAAGCTTGAAATATTTGTTTGATCAGAAAGAGTTGAATATGAGACAAAGAAAGTGGTTGGAGTTCTTGAAGGATTATGATTTTAGCTTGAATTACCATCCTGGAAAGGCGAACATGGTTGCCGATGCGTTGAGTAGGAAATCATTACATATGTCTATGTTAATGGTGAGAGAATGGGAATTGCTTGAACAGTTTTGAGACTTGAGTTTGGTTTGTGTAGAAAATTATTTTGGTGTGAAACTTGGTATGTTGAAGCTTACAAGTGGAATCTTGGATGAGATAAAAGAAGGACAGAAATCGGACTTGGTTTTGGTTGACAAGTTGACTTTAGTTAACCAAAGTCAAGGTGGAGAGTTTAGAATTGATGAGAACGGCGTTCTGAGATGTCGTGATCGAGTTTGTGTTCCTGATGTTGGTGATGTGAAAAAGAGGATCCTTGAGGAAGGACACCGAAGTGGATTGAGCATTCATCCTGGTGCCACAAAGATGTATCAAGATTTGAGAAAGTTGTTTTGGTGGTCTGGTATGAAAAAGGAGATAGTGGAGTTTGTGTATTCATGTTTGGTTTGTCAAAAGTCCAAGATAGAGCATCAGAAGCCATCCAGATTGTTGTAACCTTTACCTATCCCAGAATGGAAGTAGGACAATATCTCTATGGATTTTGTTTCAGGTTTACCAAGGACTCCGAGTAACTATGAGGCTATTTGGGTTATAATGGATAGATTGACTAAATCTGCTCATTTTATTCCAATTAGAATGGATTACTCGATGGAGAGACTTGTGAAGTTGTATGTGGAAAGGATTGTGTGTTTGCATGGTATTCCGACGTGTATTGTTTCGGATAGAGATCCTAGATTTACTTCTAGATTTTGGGAAGGTTTGCAAATATATTTGGGTACTAAATTGCGTTTGAGTTCCGCTTATCATCCAAAGACGGATGGTCAAACGGAAAGGACGATTCAATCACTCAAAGATCTTTTGTGGGCATGTGTGTTGGAACAAGGAGGTTCATGGGAGAGTTACTTACCTTTGATTGAGTTTACCTATAACAATAGTTTTCATTCAAGTATAGGTATGGCTCCTTTTGAGGCATTGTATGGAAGGCATTGTAGAACACCTTTATGTTGGTACGAGTCGGGAGAGAGTGCGGTGGTTGGGCCAGAAATTGTGCAAAAAACTACGGATAAGATTAAGTTGGTTAGAGAGAAAATGAAGATTTCTCAAAGTCGTCAAAAGAGCTACCATGATAAGAGGAGGAAGCCTCTTGAGTTCAAGAAGGATGACCATGTGTTTTTGAGAGTAAATCCTACTACGGGTGTTGGTCGGGCACTTAAATCGCGGAAGTTGACACCTCAGTTTATTGGTCCGTATCAAATTTCGGAGAGGGTTGGTAATATGGCTTATAGGATTTCATTACCACTATCACTTTCAAATTTACATGATGTGTTTCATGTGTCACAATTGCGAAAGTATATTGCGGATCCGTCTCATGTAGTTCAAGTGGACGATGTGGAGGTTAGAGATGACTTAACCATTGAGACTTTGCCGACAAGGATCGAAGATCGGAAAGTGAAACAACTTAGAGGGAAAGAGATTGTTTTGGTAAAGGTAGTGTGGGATGGTTCGGCTAACGGAAACATCAGTTGGGAGCTAGAGAGCCGGATGATGGAATCATATCCCGAGTTGTTCGTTTAGAGGTAATTTTCGAGGCTGGAAATCTTTTAAGTGGGGGAGAGTTGTAACATCCCGTTTTAATTAATGGTATTTATATTATTATTATATTTTGAAAATTACCGGTTGATATTTAGTTTGGTAATTTGATAATTATTTAGTCAATTATTCGGTCCTATAGTTGATTAAATTGATTTATTCGATTTATCGGAAAATAATTATTTTATATGATAATATTATATTTGGTGTGTATTAATTGATTAATTAGTGATAATTGAATTATTAAAGTATTTATTTAATTATATTAAATTAGTTTAATTAAATAACATAAATTAGTTTATTAAATAAAATAAAATATTTATATATAATAGTACTTACTGTAAGTTTATATATTATATATGTAAGTAAGTTTATATTATAGTATATATAAGTTATATATATATATATATATCAGTATGAATAGAAATATAATATATATATTAAGTTAGAAGTTAAAGTGACAGTAAGAAACAGAAGAATAGAAAAGAGAGAAAACAGAGGGAAGTAGAGAGAATAGAAAAGAAGGGAAAACTAGGGTTTGGAAAGAAGAGGAAGGTTGTTGTAAAAGAAAATCAACCATCTTGCAAGATCAAGCTACAACAGGTAAGGGTTTGACTTCCCCTAATTATGTTGTATGTAATTTTTAGTTTTGGAATAGGAATTATTTTAGGGTTTTAAGATAGATGATGGTGTGTTCTTTTAGATTGTTTTGTGAAACTGAAATGTAAAGGATTAATACTGGAGTAGTATTAATCGGAATTGTGTTTATTTCTAATTTGCCGGTATAGGCGGTAAAAATTAGTTATCCAGAAATTAATGAAATTTGACGGGGTAACTAAGTTAAATGCGTAGGTAATTATGGTTCACTTATTTTTTGAGATTTCGACGTTTTCAAGGACTAACCGGAATTATGTTTGATTTGAATAAATCATGGAAGTAACATTGTTTAAACTTGTATGTTACTTGATTTGTGAATTACATTTGTAATGCATGTACAATTATTGGTATTTCATTGTGTTGGAATATGTGGTATGTGTATGTTAAGGTCAGAAGTGGTCTTAATTGCATACGAGTTGTTGATTGTACATTGCATGGTATGGTTGGTCTTGAAATAGAGACGGTGAAACGGTGCGTTCACATTTTATAGACGTTAATCCTTGAATGGAAATAGACGTAGTGGCTTTGACCCGGAAAGGGAACATAGGCGGTGAAACTTGGGTTCACAAAAATAGACGTTGATCCTATAGTGGAAATAGACGTAGTGGCTTTGATCCTATGTAAAAAAAATAAGTGGTGGAACTTTGGGTCCATAAGTCGGTACCGCATTTGCATTGGTTGCATCGAGTTGTGAGTCACGTGCATAATGATGTATATTATGAGTTTATGTGAAGATGATTGAGTTTGTGAAATTGGTTATGATATGTGAAGGAGTGTGATTACATGGTTAGGATGATAAATGGTTAAAGAGATAATTCTTGAATATAGCGAAATATGGAATATATGAATGTGCTTATGTTAGTGATATACACGTATATTCAAGTATGGAGAATTCCTTTTATTTATTACTTTCCATTGTTTTAAATTATATATTTCATGATTATTGGAATTCTCACCCTTCTGTTGGAATGATGCTTGATACATCATCCCTCAGGTACCGAAGATGGTAGTGTGAGGCACAAGGATTAGCGGATGCATTTAGGCTTGTAGTCTGTTATGTTTTGGTTATTGAGTCGAAGCTCTGTTTGTAACACTTGGGGGTGTAATGTCCGCATTCGAACTCTTATTTTGTGGATGGATTATACTTGTATATAATCTTTTATTTTGATCATATTTTGATGTATGTATTATGAGACTTGATAATATGTTTGGTGTATGAACCATATGGCTTGATGCCTTGAATTTTATATTTTGGATTCCTCCTTTGGAGATGAAGTTACTATGATTCCGTTGCATTTGCATGAAAAAGAAAGTATATTCCATGAATGTATTATGTGATTAAATGATTAAAGTGACGAATATGTCATGTCCGTTTTTCTCGAATAGGTGAATTGATGTTGTGACACTCCTTCCGTGTAATTTTATTTTCTCTGATTTTAATTATATTGTTTAATTCGGGGTTTATTAGAAGGGGTGTTACAGATGGGCTTAAAGATACCATCCATAACAATGTTTATTTCATAAGATATTCCTTTGTGGGAATCCCTACGCCTGTTGTTGAGGAGGACTCCGCTGAGGAATGTTGGTCTTTGTTTGGGAAGTAGAGCTTAGGAGCTTTAGTTATCCATTACTCTGCTGGGGGTCATCTCTTGATTGAAGAGACGAAAGTGAACTACTATCTGGTCAAGATCCAGTTTTCACAGTGACTTGCTGAGGATAATAAGGTTGACTGCTATCCGGACGTATTCCAGGCTTCACAGTGACTTACTGGAGAATATGAAATTAACTATTATCTGGTTGATTCCAGGCTTCACAGTGACTTACAGAGGAATGTGAAATTAACTGCTATATGGTCGATTCTAGGCTTCATAGTAATTGTAGACATTGAACTATTATCTGGTTGTATCTAGGATTCAATGGTTTGAAGAAATTAAGTTGTTACCTGGTCGGGTCCAGGCTTCAACTTGAATCTGAGGTGTACTACTATCCGATCGAATCCAGGCTTCATAGTAACTGACAGAGTAAATCGCTATCTGGTCGAATTCCAGGCTTCGTAGTGCTTTATACTGTTATCTGGTCGAAATCCAGGCTTCACATTGTCTTTGAAGAAGTGAACTACTATCTGGTCGGATTCAAGGCTTCGCAGCACCTTATACTATTATCTGGTCGAAATCCAGGCTTCAGAGGGTCTTGAATTGTTGATTGACTATTATCTGGCCAATTTCCGAGTTTTATAGCTTCTTTAACTGAAATAGAAATCTTAGTATCGATTTGACTGGACCAGAGAAAGGTCTCGAGTTATCTTCAACTGGGATAGAAATCTTAGTATCAATTTGACTAAACCAGAGAAAGGTCTCGGATTAACTTTATCTGGCATAGTAATCAGGAGAATCTTAATATCGATTCCACTGACCCAAATGAAAGTCTTGGAACATCTTCAACTAGAATGGTAATCAGAGAGATCTTAGTGTCGCTCTAGCCAATCCAAAGAAAATCTTGGGTTAACCCTGTTTGGCATAGTAATCAAGAGAATCTTAGCATCGATTCAACTGACCCAGACGAAAGTCTTGGAATATCTTCCACTGGCATAGTAATCAGAGAGACCTCAGTGTCGACCTGGATGACCCAGAGAAAACCTTAGGTTAACTTTGACTGGCATAATAATCAAGAGAATCTTAATAGCGATTCAACTGACCCATACGAAAGTCTTGGAACATCTTCAACTAGCATAGTAATCAGAGAGATCTTAGTGTCGATCTGGCTGATCCAGAGAAAATCTTAGGTTAACTTTGACTCGTAAAGTAATCAGGAGAATCTTAGTAGCGATTCAACTGACCCAGACAAAAGTCTTGGAACATCTTCCACTGGTATAGTAATCAGAGAGATCTTAGTGTCGATCTGGCTGATCTAGAGAAAATCTTGGGTTAACTTTGATTGGCATAGTAATCAGGAGAATCTTAGCATCGATTCAACTAACCCAGACGAATGTCTTGGAACATATTTAACTGACATAGTAATCAGAGAGATCTTAGTGTCGATCTGGATGATCCAGAGAAAATCTTAGGTTAACTTTGACTGGCATAGTAATCAGGAGAATCTTAGCAGCGATTGAACTGACCCAGACGAAAGTCTTGGAATATCTTCCACTGGCATGGTAATCAGGGTGATATTAGTGTCGAACTGTCTGACCCAGGAAAAAACTTGGAACTTCTTCAACCAGAATGGTAATCAGGGAGATCTTAGTGTCAATCTGGCTGATCCAGAGAAGATCTTGTGAGGATATCCTTCTGAGGAAAATCCTGGAATAGCCCTTTGTTAGACGTAGCTTGTTGATTTGATCTTTTCCCTGAAAGGTAAAGAGTTAGTCGTATGCAATGTCATGATGTATGAATATGCATCGTGATGATGTTCTCAAAATAAATGAGATTATGTTGTATGCAATATGTATGCGCATTCCATGATGTATGAATATGGGACGATATTGCGGTATTTCTTAGTAGGGAAAATAAATCCCAGACTGCTGCTGAAGAGTATTGGGAAGCTAAATTCTTCATTTCCTCTGGGGATGGTGAATGACTATGCCAGGGATTTACTCCTTTCTGTTTGCGAATATTCTTCCAGGGAGAGACTCTGCCTGAAAATAACTCTGCGGGGGAATAACTCTATTTGCGAGGGGAGATGCCTTGCTGGAAGGTTTTGCCGATTTGGAGAAATAAACACCGCTGGGGGATGAACTTTCGTAGCTGGAGAAACAAACTTTGTTGGGGATTGAGCTTCCGCATTTAGAGAAATAAACTCTGCTCGAGAGGAGGTTCCACAGTCAGAGAGATAAATTATTCTCGGAGAAAGCTTTATAAACCGTTTGCGATTATAAAACTCGGTTGGGGAATGTAGATATCGGCTCTCCGAAGGAACTTTGTTGGGGAAAGTAACTCCTGTTTGGGGAAGCTGAGGTCAAACTTTTGGTTGCCTCTACTCTATGAGGAGTGTAGATGTCACGGGGTCGTATGCTGAGAATACGATGATGACTTCGCATCAAGACATTTCTACCCCTATACCTGCTGGAGAAAGTACCTACGGAGGCTTTGTGGATGGATCTGTGTGTTGAAATAAGTGTCAGAATGACATTCGCCTCTGGATCGTATCTGAACTGAACTGTTGCTAGAAGATGATCTGAATAAGTATCAGGATGATATCCGTCTCTGGATCGTACCCGAACTGTTGCTAGAAGATGATATGAATAAGTATCAGGATGATATCCGTGTCTGGATCGTACCTGAACTGTTTCTAGATGAGAATATGGAGTAAGTGTCAGGATGACATCCATTCTTGGATCGTACCTGAACCGTTTCTAGATGAGAATTTGAATAAGTATCAGGATGACATTCGTCTCTGGATCTTACCTGAACCGTTTCTAGAGGATAATCTGCTTTATTTAGAATGTTTCTGTTTGGGAAGGGAAACTCTGTAATCTGCTTGGGGAATCCCGAGAAGCTCGACGACCTCATTGGGGAATTTTTGTTGGAGCTGTAATTTGGAGATTTTGCTCTGTCGAGGGTATGAGAACACCTGACATCGATAGGTTGTAAGCTGGGAATATGGCGGTGACCTTGTAGTAGAATGCCCCTGTCTTGATACCTGTTGTAGAAAATATCAACCGGGGATTTTGTAGATGGTTTGACTATTATCCCAACTCTTGGAGTCCTTGGTGAATGCCGATCAGGGTAATAAACCTTCTATTGATTAGACAAGTGACGAGATGACGAGACGTAGTCGTACGCTTTAATCCCTAGCTTTTGCCTGGATTGTCTTTTTAGATTTTCAGTCCACCGGGATACCCTTTTTTGCTCAAGCCGCCTTTTCAGGTTTTTGACTTGTCGGGTGTACAATTTTTTTTTGTTTTTATCCCTAATTTTACCCGACCCTTTTGGTTCGCCGGGATGCCCTTATTTTTTCCTAGGCCAGTCAACCTAGCGGGTCTTTGTTCATGCGTAGTATTTTCCGACTATGTCCACGTTCATTGGGTGCAGAGAATTGTCACTGTCCATAGTAGTGAGTGCTGCCACACTGCCAGAAAATGTTTGTTTGATTGTATAGGATTCGTTGCTGGAATTCATGTCCAATGCCCCAAGTGATTCAGGGGGAGAGTTTCCCCTGGCTATTTGGCATCTTTGAGAGATTCCTTGAATCTTGACTTGACTGCCCCAGATGATGGACAATGATCATGTTGTGCCCCTTGGTTGGAAGTGTTTTTCCACTCGAGGTGATCCTTTTTATTGAGAAGGTTTTTGTTCACTAGATATTCGTCATGCGAAGTTCTCTGATGTTGAATAAATAGTCATATGCAAACAATGGTATTTTAAGAATGCAAAGTTTATGTATGTCTTGAAGTTTGAAAATTCATTTTTTAGTAAAACAAACAAATTTTGTAAAAGTGTTATGTCAACTCAGGATTTATAGCGAACCCTACAGGAGTCGGGATACCTTTTGTAATATTATGCTTTCGAACTAACCCATGCTTCAGCTAGGACTTTTAAGAGTTGTAACGTGGTCTGATTCACGGTTTAAGAAATAAAGGATACAGGCTCAAATTTTATTTGTACCCACCTGTTCTTCGTGATGTTCTTCAGTCCTATGCTCAACTAATTGTGTGTTCAGATCTCGATTGAGTCTGGAATGTCCTTGATATTCCGGTGATGGTTCAGAGATTGAATGTTTATTTGGAAGAGGCAGTCATTTTGTAATCTATTTTTTTGTCGAGGATTTGTAGTAACCTCTCTTTTTTTTTGGTTTTCGTTATCCCTTTTTTTGCCTGAACTATTTCTTTTATGATTACAGTCAGCGGGATGCCCCAGTTTTTTCTTAAGTCTCCTTCATATGTTTTGACTTAACGGGCTTTTATTTCGAGAGATAATGACTGCATGTCTTGATGATTATACGGAACCATCACCGTCTTTTTATTTGGAAGGACGTCTTGGATGCCATTCATTGTGTACAAAGTGGAAGATTACGACTGAATGCGCGTCTGAATTGATTGAGAAACTACCCTGCCCCAGGTTATGATTTAGGGTTTTAATTTGTGTGAAAATAAAAAATCCTACTTCTTTGGCTCAAAGGGGTTGACTAGGGATTATATTCCTTATAACTCCATTGTTTAGGATTTGAAACAATGCCTGTACATCGTTAGCGAGGTTTGTTCAAAAGCATGTTGTAGAGATTGTGGTATCATTTTCGTCATCCTCCCTCTAAAGGCTTACAACTTTTTAATCGAGAGTTGAATATCACAAAAAGGAAAGCAGTTTAAATATAGTGAATAAAAATGAATTGATTCAAAACAGACATATGCAATGCACTGATAAAGTAACAAAGTGGGACATGAATAAATGTTCGAACAATCAAAAGAAAATTACAAATCGAAAATTCTAATGAACGAAAAGCCTCTTCGTTTGATCTTGTCACTTTAAATGATGGGCCTTGGAGGAATGACTGAAAAACTCCAGTTGACCATCTTGTGTGACCTCCAATGCTCCTTCATCAATCAAGTTTTGAATTTTATATTTCAACCTCCAACAACTATCAGTGTCATGCCCCGGACTGTTGGAGTGATATGCACATATTGCATCAGGATTGTAAGTAGGAGCGGAAGTATTAGGATTCCGAGGAGGATCCTTCGATGTGACCAAATTCAACTTTAATATGTGTTGCAAGACATGCGACAACATAATGTTGAGTTTGGTAAACTGCCTCTTGGGTGTATCCGGCTTAGTCTGATTAACCCGTTGTTTTTGGCGAGGTTGTTGTTGGACCCGTGAGGTAGTAGAAATCTGGAAAGGTCCACTCTTCACAAAACCATCCTCTTCTCTTCTCAGAGGTTGATTAATGACTTGGTCCCCAGCCTTGACTGCTTGCTTCATACGGTTGTATCCGTCTTGAGGAAGTTTATTGACGAGGATTCTTAGCTCTTCTTGCCCCCGAGCTAAGCTTTGGATAAGGGCCATCTGACTACTCATCTGGATTCTCATCCTTTCCATTTCATCTTGCAGTTGTTCCAACTGGTCATCCTTATTGTTTTTACGATTTTTCTTGGCTAGGTTCCCAGCGAGGAGTGCTTTCAACTCTTCCTGCCCCTTGGATAAGTTTAGGAACATTTCCATGAACTGAGTCTCTTGAGTTTGGAGATCTTTGTTGTCTTGTTTGAGAGCCATTGCTGAAATAAACAGCAAGAACACGAGAGACCTGTACTGGAGACTACCTGTTATGCAATGACATGTATGATATGCAAATGTTTTCAAGGATCTCACGGGGTAAACAAGAAAATGTCAGAAGTTGAAATTTGCAGCTTTGATTGAAGGACTTTGTATCGTTGAAAGTCCTTCTACGAGAGTCAAGCTTACCATATCAAGTGGGTCGTAGCCCCTGACTCAAATTGTCGTGTTTTGGTCTTTTGACGGTATTGGCTAGAGGAAAATAAATCCCCTTGACCCTTGCTAGACATCTGATTTATCCTAACCTGCATCACAAACCCTTGAGATCCTTGAAATGGTTAAGTAAATGTTGTGGCATGATGTTATGATGTGTATGATATGCGTTAAGCAAAGGTGTAAGGTTATGTAGGTAAATAAACCTTGCAAAGAATTCAAGCCTGTTAGACAATGAAGGGAAACAACTCACACAAGCAGCCTTAGGTTTAGGCTTGCATGGGGTTTGTATGTAAGTACCCTCTTGAATGTTCAGTTGGCTCAAACTGTCATATTAATAGTAACCGGGTTCTAAGGAGCCTCAATATCATTGAACTTCCCTTCGAAAATTGTTTCAACTCCGCACCGAAGTATTGCAGCCAAAAAATCCTGAAAGTCCAGCCTCAATGAGTGTAGTATCGACTACCAACCAATCTTCGGTCGAAACCAAAGCCGGTTATCTCACTACATCTTAATGGCTAGGATGAGTCAATTAAAGGTTCTAAAGGTCAGTTAGCGTTTAGTGACACTATGAGGAAGCCTAATGTTATCCTTAACTTACTCAAGGAACATTAGTATAATCCAAAGTATCGCGCTAACATAGCCAACACTTTATCCGTACCGGTCTATGCCGTACAGCCTCCATGATTTATTGTTACTTACCTAAAAAGGTGCCCCAGATCCGGATATAGGATCTTTACAAGAATACCCCAACAACCCTCAAAGATAAAGCAGTCAAAGCAAACAGAGAAAGCAATTTAAAATGATCTAGACCCTAAGGTAAACCCCACTTTATAATATCCCCAGCAGAGTCTCCAGTTCTATGATACGGTGGCAAAACCGACTGTTAATACTGGTTTGCATTTAGTATTCACAAATGTGCGGTAAGCAAGAGTCGCCACCGACTTTTCTTTTATCCAAAAGGAAAGGTTGAAAAGAACAGGAAAGACCTTTCGAGATTTTTCTTGGGTTCGGGGGGTAGATTATGGAAAGGGAATGTGTTAACCCAAAAATTAACTTAAAACCTAAAATCAAATTAAAAAAATCTAAAATTAATTATTCGAGTTTATTATGAAAAGTCAAAGGTTTGTGAAAAATGTTAGGTTTTATGAAAAATGTTTTAAACAGAAAGAATGAAAATAGGTAAAAGGATAAATAGAATGGAAGAAGACCAAAACCAATAGGGGTGGGTGTTGAACCCACGCTCTTAACCTCCTCAGGATGTCTGTCTTGCTATGCATTGGTGGTTATTATGATCCGACCTCAGTGTTTTATAATAAACCAGCATGAGACCATAATGGTCAAACCTGTAGTGTTGAATCTCATAGATACATTAAACAAATTAGTATACCATGAAATACAAAGAAATTAAATATATGACATTTTGTAATATTAAAACTGATATGGCATGTATGGATGCTTCTACACCCTTTTGTTCATGAAGATCAAACCAACCTTACCCTCACTGGAGAAGTAGTGAGATGGGGGTTTGTAACAAGGATGACTTGTTTGTAGTGAGACGGGGGTTTGTAACAAGAATTTCAAGATTTTTAGGGTTCTTGAAAGAATTTGATATTTTGACAGGATTGTGGCAAAGGTTTTTTTTTCATCTTCCTGTTTGTGTGAAAAGAATGAGATTATATCATGAAAACTAGAGCAACGATATGGGCTTTGAATGTGCAATTGGGCCTCCAATAACAACAAGTAATAGTGCATATTTTTATTCACTTGAGTCTGACACGTTTCAGGCTAAATCGCAGGGATTTAAGTGCAATTTTTGAAGTTTAAATGTGAAAACAAAATGTAGCCGACATCGAGAACAAACTTCTATCTGAAAATGGGCTCAATCAGATAAACGGTGAATTAGTTATGAATTTTTGAAGTTTTGCCTCAGACAAACTTATTGTGGGCTCCAGTGTCAATTCTGACACATTCTTCAATAAAAAACTGGTATTGATCGGAGAAGAACTCGGTCTCGACTTTGGAAGAAAAGTTGTAGATCTCTGAGTCAGTGACCTTTTGTAAAAAGATGGGCCCAATCCGATAAAAATTGACCGAGTTATGAATTTTCGAAGTTTCGATCCAGATGAAATAATATTCAATATTCAGGATTTTCGGTGCGTCACGCACACTCTAGGAAAAAAAATAAGGCCTTTTGGATACCGTTCGAACTCGATACCTCCTGTGAAAATCTAGTCAACTGAATTTGTGAAATTTTGGCGCCCGAACCAGCTCAATACGATGAAAATAGACCAAGTTATGATTTTCTGAACATAACGCAAATAAACTTCTGTCACAAATTTTTTGTACGAAAATACTTGATAAATCTGCATTTTTGAAGACCTTATGATCGAAATTGGCTTCCAGCCTTGAGAGATGAAAACGTAGATGACGTCAAGACGGAATTTTGGCCATTGGAATGGGTTCAAAACGAGCCACGATCTTCAAGTTATGCATTTTTTAGTGCGTAAAAACTGCACTTTCAACACACTTTTTCACAATATTTCTTCGAGAAAAAATCGCACATTCGGAGACCTTCTTTAAAGAATTGGCTCTCGAGCCGAACCTGAATGTGAGAATATTTTATCAGTGATACCTTGGCGAAAGAACACCTGAATATGACGCGCCAGGTTTGACTCGTGAATCTTTGAACCCCGAATCATTGCGAAACGGTGAACCGATCTTCAGTATAAAAAATACCCTGAGAACATCCATTGACGAAATAAACATCACTTGTAACCTGAAGAAGCTTGCTAAATATACCTTGATTCCATTACCATAAAACCAATGATATGCATGTATGTAATAATGAAATGTAAGCCAAAATGGTCGAAATAAAGAGGGTAGATTTTGGGGTACAACACCATCACCATTCCAGAACTTGTCACAAATGCTAGATTTATGCTAATAAGGTATCGTGCCTTCGGTTCCTCTGAATTCCTTGACTGCTCTTTGGTTGTTTGCAATGTGGGGTGTGATACGGTGGCCAGAACCGGGACTGTTTTGAAATGCTGGTTTGCATTTGTGTTTGCAAAATGTTGCGGTAAGCAAGAGTCACCACCGACTTTTATTTTATCCAACAAGGAAAGGAAAAAAGCACAGAAAAATTCCTTTTTTGAGATTTTCTGAGTACGGGGGGTAGATTATAGAAAGGGAAGGTATTAGAATCCTTTCTATCTGTGGTTTTCCACGGGCTCTTAGGTACTTGCTCATCATTTTCAAAATTGCTTCTGTGTGTTTGTGTGTATTGAAAAGTTTTTGTTTTGACTTTGATTTAACCCTTGCTTCTGTCTTCAAGAGTGTTACGAAGCGTTTTAGAAAACTTTGTTTGAAAAGAAGTGTAAGTGTGAAAAAGTTTATTTGTTTTGAGCAAGTACTTAAGAGCTAATCTACCTACTCAAAAAAAGAATTGTTCTATGTTTGTTTCCTTTAGACAACGCTATCCCACTATTAGTGAGTAGGTAGCACCATCGTCGGAATTTTGAGGGTCAATTCGAAAGGGACGTACGATCACTAAAGCAATGTTAGGACGTCTTAGTAGTAACCCTAATGTCAGATCAATTATTCGAGGCAACGATATCCGAGGCAACTTTTCCGAACAGGACTCTTATCTTTGTTTAGACAAGAGAGCAACCACTAAAGCCTTCTTATACTTAATGACCATTTACCGAAGGCAACCGAAGTGGAAGTGTACTCTAGGAGTGCGCATGTGTGAGTGATTCAATTTCAAGTTTATTATCTTTGAACATTTAAGGTTTTCTAACCGTTTTAAAGTTAATCATACATTCTTGTCATGCATCCCTATTATTCATACATCTAACAGTTAATGTTTTGCGGAATTTAAAGTGCGGGAAGTAAAGCTACGCTATTACAAGGCTTCAGATATTTACATAGCCAAAAACAAACCTGTAAAAAAAACGATAAATGAAAGTAAAAGATCCTAATTAATCTATTACAACTTGTGGGCAATTACATTAATATGGAAAAATAAAATAAACGCGCACGCGAGAACGAGAGAGAGCTAGGGTTTTGACCCCGTCCATCCTAATTGAAAGAAAAAATTGTTTTTGTTGTTTTTAATTATTTCTAAGAAAAAAGAATTAGGTTTTCAAATTAAATTCAAAATTAATTAGTAAATCAAGTTAATTTAAAGAAAATAATTTACATGGCCTATTTTTGTATTTTTGGTTATTTTTAAGAAAAGAAAATAGAATTTAATTTGGACAAACCCTAATTTTTAATTGTTTTTAGGTTATTTACAAAAAGAATTTAAGTTACCCTAGAAATTAAATAATCTAATTTAATTAATTAATTTTTGACAAAAAAATAAACCTAACTCTAATTGGATGAAAATATTATTTTTGTGATTTTTTGATAAAAAGAAAAATAATTTTTATGTTAGTAAATATAAATAAATTAATTAAATAAAAGAAATATAAAAAGAAAAGAAAAGAAGAACTGGGCCTGAAATAGCAATTTTGAAGGGTGTGGATAGCACCTTTCTAGGCCCAGAACAGCTGATCCACGTTGACTCTTTGAATCCCATACCATGCGTTGACTAGGCATATCATGGCCCCTCAAATGATGGCCTTCAGATCTGGATGGTTGGTGATCTGATGGTTAGGAGATGACGCCCCATGGTGGCCTTCATGCCTTGTGGAACATGGGATCTGTAGAGAAAATTCAAGAAAAATGCAAATGTTGGAGGCAGGGGTCGAACCCCTGACCTCAATCCCTCCAATGCCTTAGCGCTTACCTGGCCACCACTGGGCCATCTTTGTTAATTGTTCATATAATAAACTTAAATAATAATATGAGAAACAACAAAATACTAAATCCCTGCGTGCAAAATTTTAAATAGGCGAATGGTTGCTTGCCACACCTTCTTCTTCTCCAAGGATCCGTTGTCTTAGACAACATACTTTTACCAACGGACGTTCGTCGTAGGTATAAACCTGTGTATTTCACAAATCATGTACAAGCGCAATAAATCAATGGTGATGGTACCAATACATTTGTCTCAGTCCCACGAACTTCGTGGTACCCTAATTATGGCCCAATTTTGCCTAGGTTCAGAAACCCCAAAACGAGCTTGTAAACCCTAACTATGGCATATGGCAATTCCTGCGTTGTAAATGCAATTAAACAGTACCAATAGATTGCAAACAAGATGGTGAACAAGAATATGTGATTAGAATGTGATGAATATGCAAGAATAACAAGATTCAATTTTGGAAATATGGGCACACCGTGGGAGTCGTGGGGACGAATTCTGGGCACTAACGCGCTTGTTTTTGATTGGTATTGCTTGCTTGCACTCCCTGGAAGCGAATGGGGTGGTCAGAAAGCCCTGGAATCGCCTGGAACTATGAATTCGACTCAACACTTTTTGTGTTTTTTTTCAAGTTTGTTCTGACTTCTCACGCCTCTCTAACCTTCTTTTTTAGGTCTGCAATTGTTCAATACATATCAATGATTGAATTAGGGTTGCAAACATGATCTCAATCTTCCTCCATTATAGTTTTTGATTTGGATTTGATTCACTTGAAGATACTTCCAAAAATAGGCCAAACTCAATCTTTTTGTGCACACCAAGGCTTTGCACGAATTCAATCTTTTGCCAGCTGGATATAGGACCTAAAACATGTACAAGATCTTGAGATTTCAATGTTTTGGATTTTCTATGATTTGTTTTGATTTAAATTGATTTAGTTCAAATAAAAATCAAAATAAATAATAAAAATAAGATAAAGACAAATGGGAAGAGCTAGGACTCGTGGACCATGCTACCAACTCAAAACAAGTGCAAAAAGTTAGGCCTATTTAGCAAAAATTGCAATTTGAGGTATAGTTGACTTTTGACAATTTTGCAAAAAAGGTCAACTTCACCAATGCATATCTTCCTCAATTTTGACTCTTTGAAGGTGTTCTTGGACTTTTTAGAAAGCTTGATATATCCTATAAGCAACCCTTTTGGTCTCATATCAATTGAGTCTTCCATGTTCATGTATGAAGCTTTGACAAAAAAGGTGTTTTTGTTGACTTTTCAAAATGACCTATAATATCCAAATTCATAACTTCTTGTGAGTGAATATTTTGAACTTGGGAGATGAAGATGGATTATAGGGAATTTAATACTCTTAAAAATTAGCTTTGGATGGGTCATTTCTCATAAAGTATGAGAAAGTTATGCTTGGTCAAAGTTGAGTTGACTTTTCCTACAAAACCCTAATTTAGCAACTTTTGGTTCTTGATGAATTGTGAGCAATCCTTGATGAATAATGATCAAACCTTGATCAAATGATGAATTATACTTCAAAATTAGGATGTTGACCAAAAATCTTGAAGTTTGACTGTATGGGGGCCACAGTTGACTTTTGCCCTAGCACAGTCGATTTTTAGGCCTTTGAGCAATTGATTGAGCAAACTTCCTTTGCAAGGCTTGAAACTTGACATGGATGATCTTGAGAACATATTAGGACAATGGTGAGCATTTGGGATCCCTTAGACTCAAGTATCTTGATGCAACATGAAACCCTAATTTGAGGTAGACTGCCTTAGGAGAGGGTTTGTCTGGTCAACCCTTGGACTTCCTTGAGCATCTTTGAGGATCTTTCTTGAAATATTTTGAGAAATATGGGAGGGAAAATTTTGGGGTACAACAACTGCCCCTGTTAAATCTTCTTAAACCTTAGGATATAGATTGGCTTGCCTGCCTTTCGTGATCCGAAGGTGGAAGATGATTGAAATCTAGAGTGCCCAAAAATTTGCACTCGCATGAAGTGGTATCTGTCTTGCAATATCAGGGATGGGCTTATAGATGCCATTTGGAGATTGATGACGGAAGATGGGCTTAAAGATGCCATCCGGAGGAGTGTCGATCGCCTAAGAGATTCCTTAGCGAGAGCCTGTATACCTGTTATTGAGGAAGATTCTGCTGGGGAATGATGATCTCTGCCTTGAGAGAAATAGAATTTTAGGAGCTTCGATCGTCCATTATCTACTGGGGAATCATTTCTTAGTCGGAGAGGTGAAAATGAACTACTATCTGGCCGTGATCCAGGCTTCATAGTGATAAGATCGACTGCTATCTGGTCGTGCTCCAGGCTTCACAGTGACTTACTGGGGAGATGAGATTAAACTTGATATCTGGTCGTGATCCAGGCTTCGCAATTTCTCAATTCTTATTTGGTCGTAATTCAGGCTTCAGAAGGAATTCAGTTGTTATTCGATCGCATCCGGGCTTCAACTTGAATTTAGGGCACACTAATATTCGGTCGACTCCGGGCTTCTTAGTAATTGTCCAAGTAAAATTGCTATTTGGTCGAAATCCAAGCTTCGTAATGTCTTGTACCACTATATGGTCGTAATCTAGGCTTCACGGTGTGTTATACCATTATCCGGTCGAATCCAGTCTTCATGGTGTCCTGTACTACTATTTGGTTGAATCCAGGCTTCACAATACCTCACTTCTTATCTGGTCGTAATCCAGGCTTCAAAAGAAATCAAGTGGTTATCCGGTCGCATCCGGACTTCCCTTTGACTGTTGAGACTACTAATATCCGGTCGAATCCGGGCTTCATAGTAATTGGCCGGGTAAACTGCTATTTGGTCGTAATCCAAGCTTCACAGTGTTCCTCACTGTTATCTTGTCGTAACCCAGGCTTCAGTGTCTTTTACCACTATCTGGTCGTAATCCAGGCTTCACGATGTCTCATACCATTATCTGGTCGAATCCAGGCTTCATGGGGTTTGGAGAAATCAAGATAATATCCGGTCGAATCCGGGATTCATAACTTGTATTAAAGATATACCACTATCTGGTCGTAATCCAGGCTTCGCGGTGTCTTTGGCTGCTATCTGGTCGTAATCCAGGCTTCACAGAAACTTGTATTGCTATCTGGTCGTAATCCATGCTTCACAATAATTTGTTGAGCTATTACCCGGTCGTAATCCGGGCTTCACGACTTGTGTTTATGATATACCATTATCTGGTCGAATCCAGGCTTCATGGTATCTCGCACTGCTATCTGGTCGTAATCCAGGCTTCACAGTAACTGGCTGAGCTGTTATCCGGTCGTAATCCGCGCTTCACGGCTTGCTGGGGATTAAAATATTATCCGGTCGAATCCGGGCTTCATAGCTTAGAGATAAACCACTATCTGGTCGAATCCAGGCTTCGTGGTGTTTGATATTGTTATCCGGTCGTTCTCCAGGCTTCACAATGTGATGTAGAAATCAAGATACTATCCGGTCGGATCTGGGCTTCATAGCTTGAATTTTGTGAGAATTTGATTGTATCTTTTCCTGAAATGTAAAGGATTAGTCGTATGTAATGCCATGATGCATGACATGTATTGAGTAATGATGTTCTCAAAATAAATGAGATTGTGTTGTATGGTGCGTATGCATATGTCATTATGTATGGATATGTAATGTTTTTATGATGTTCTTTAGCTGGGGAAAATAAATCCCATACCACTGTTGGAGAATAAAAAGAGTTTCGCTCGCTGGGGATAACGATCGAAGATGATTGTGAGAATAGTCCTGTTGGAGAATAAACTGGCGAGAAAATGACTCTGTGGGGAAGAGTTACTCTGCTAGAAGATCTGCTGACTTGGAGCAATAACCTCGGTTGTGGATGAATTACTATTGCTGGTGGTGATGAACTCTGTCGGGGATAAAAAATTTGTTTGTGGAAGAAATAAACTCCATTGGGGATGGTCTTCCATTGTTGGTGATAGATGAACTCTGCTTGGGGAGAATCTTACCGATTCACTCGTGATTGCGAACCTCAGTTGGGGAGAGTTGTGTCCTGTTCGGGACAGCTCACACCACTGTCTTTTTCTTACTCTGCGGGGAGTGTACATATTTTTAGTCATTTTCTTCAGCTGGGTCTATCCCTATACCTGGTGAATAGAGCAACTGTAAGGTCTGGACATTTCTTGTTTGCCCTTGTTTCTGAAATTACGAGTAATCGACTTTTGTTTCGCATGTAAATATTTATGAGCAGCAATTATTGTCAAATGCATATATCAAAAATGAATCATTGGACGTTCTTGCATAACAAAACAGAAAAAAGAAAAATGATTTGAAATTTCTTTGTGAAAATGAACTGTATTGATTTTGAAGTTGGCCTGTAAATAGGCATTTTTGTACAAGAGGCTGACATCCTAGTAAGAGAACACCGCCGAACAAACAGAATTTATATAATTTGTGTAAAAGAAAGAAAAACAGCTATATGAACAATCCCACTTGGTTCCAACTCTTTTATTGCCCTTATGTCTTTGAGCGTCTCATCGCTTTGCTACTTGGTTGAAGGTAGATCAAATTTATTAGTGTCGTCCGAGCTTGATAGTTGATCTGAAGTCTGATTGCAAGATGATCCAATGAGACATAGTATTACGCTTTAATCCCTAATTTTTTCCTGGACCGCCCTCTCGGGTTTTCAGTCCACCGGGATACCCCTTTTTTCCCAAGCCTCCTTTTCAGGTTTTCGACTTACCGAGTGTACAGTTTTTCATTTTCATCCCTTATTTTTGTCCGAACCCTTTTGGTTCAACGGGAAGCCCTTATTTTTTCCTAAGCCAGTCAACCTAGCGGGTCTTTGATTATGCGTAGTATTTTTTCACTATGTCTGCATTGACGGGGTGAGGAAGGTCGTCACCATCCATGGTGGTTAGAATCATAGCACCTCCTGAGAAAATGTTCTTAACCACAAATAGCCCTTCGTACGTAGGGATCCATTTTCCCCTGGGATGACCTTGCGGCAGTATGATGCGTTTGATCACCAGATCCCCAACTTGATATTCTTGTCATCTAACTTTCTTGTTAAATGCCTTGATCATCCGTTTTTGATACGTCTGACCATGACAAATAGTAGTAAGTCTCTTTTCGTCGATTAAGCTTAGCTGATCAAGTCGGGTCTGGATCCAGTCGTCTTCTCTCAAACCTGCATCCTTCATAATCCAAATAGAGGGTATCTGGACCTCAATAGGTAAGACTGCTTCCATACCATACACCAAATAGTAGGGTGTTTCCCCTGTTGAAGTCCATGCTGAGGTGCGGTACCCATGAAGAGCGAATGGTAACATCTCGTGCCAGTCTTTGTATGTCACTGTCATCTTCTGCATAATCTACTTGATGTTCTTATTATCCGCTTCAACAGCCCCATTCATCTTCGGCTGGTAGGGATAAGAGTTGTGATGTTGTATCTTAAACTATTTGTAGAGCTCGGTGATCATTGTATTGTTGAGATTTGTACCATTGTCCGTAATGATCCTCTCTGGTACACCGTATCGACATATCAAATTATGGCGGATGAACCGCGCCATGATGTTCTTGGTTACCGTAGCAAAGGAAGTTGCTTCAACCCATTTTGTAAAGTAATCAATAGCCACCAGAATGAAACGATGCCCGTTGGACGCAGTAGGTCTGATCTCGCCAATCATATCGATACCCCACATTGCAAAAGGCCAGGGAGCTGTCAAGACGTTCAAGGGAACTGGAGGTACATGCACCTTATCAGCATAGACTTGGCACTTATGACAGGTCCGAGAGTGTTGATAACAATCGGCTTCCATGGTGGACCAATAATATCCTGCCCGTAGGATTTTATTTGCCATGGTGTGTCCATTGGAATGAGTCCCGAAAGTACCTTCGTGTAACTCTTCCATAATCCTCTCTTCCTCCTTCTTGTCTAAACATCACAGTAAGGTTGAATCATGCTTATGCTTGTAAAAGATACCATTACTGATGAAGAACTTCGCCGTGAACCTCCTCAGAAACTTCTTATCATTAACAGATGCGCCCTCGGGGTATTCCTGGGCCTCAAGATACCTCTTTACCTCGTGAAACCAGGGTTTATCTGCTATCTCCTCAGTCTCAATGTCATAGCAATGTGCGGGTTCGTCCAACCTCTCGATAGTAATTTGGGGAGCTTCATTTTCCCACCTGACCTTGAACATAGAAGACATGGTAGCTAGCGCGTCCGCTAACTGATTCTCCTCTTTGGGAAAGTGTTCAAAGGTTATCTCCTCAAAGTGTGGAAGCAATGTCAATACATACTCTTTATAAGGAATCAGATTTGGGTGTTTCATATCCTACTCACCTTTGATCTTACTGATCACTAGAGCGAAATCTCTAAATACACTCAAGAACTTAATCCTTAGGTCAATAGTTGCTCGAAGGCCCAGGATGCACACTTCATACTCCGCCATATTGTTGGTGCAGTTAAAACATAATCGGGCGGTGAATGGAGTATGACAGCCTTTAGGAGATATGATCACAGCGCCAATACCATTACCCAACGCGTTTGAGGCTCCGTCAAAATACATAGACCATCGGGATCCCTTCTCAGGTCCTTCATCCGGTCCAAGTTTTTCACAGTCAGTCACCAACATGATGTTCTCATCCGGAAACTCGAAATTCATAGACTGGTAATCATCCACGGCCTGATATGCTAAATGATCCGCCAACACACTCCCCTTGATTGCTTTTTATGTTGTGTATTAGATGTCATACTCAGTTAAGATCATCTGCCATCTTGCTATTCTTCCGGACAAGGCAGGCTTCTCGAAGATATACTTGATTGGGTCCATCTTTGATATCAATAGGGTAGTGTGAGTCAGCATATACTGTCTCAGCCGGCGAGCAGCCCACACCAAAGCATAGCAAGTTTTCTCAAGCAGTGAGTATCGGGTCTTACAGTCGGTAAACTTTTTGCTAAGGTAGTAAATAGCATGCTCTTTTCGGCCAGACTCGTCATGCTGCCCCAGCACACACCCCATCAAATTGTCGAGTACTGTCAAGTATAAGATAAAAGGTCTCCCTTCAACTGGAGGCATCAGAATGGGAGGCTCTTGGAGATATTCCTTGATCCTTTCGAAAGTGGCCTGACATTCATCATTCCATCTTACCACTTGATCTTTCTTCAGCAGCTTGAAGATTGGCTCACAAGTAGCAGTCATGTGTGAGATGAATAGGGAAATATAGTTCAGACGTCCCAAAAAGCCTCTGATTTCTTTTTCTGTTCGGGGAGCTGGAATTTCCTGTATAGCCTTCACCTTTGCGGGATCCACTAACAACGAAACCCAGCAGCTTACCAGATCTTACCCCGAAGGTGCACTTGTTCCGGTTTAACCTCAGCTTGTACATCTTCAACCTGTCGAACAGTTTTTGGAGATGGTCAAGATGTTCCTCTTCAGTCTGGGACCTTGCAATCATGTCGTCAACGTATACCTCAATCTCATGATGAATCATGTCGTGGAACAAAGCGACGATGGCACGTTGATACGTTGCCCCAGCATTCTTCAGTCCGAACGGCATGACCTTATAGCAAAAGGTACCCCACTGTGTAACGAAAGTTGTCTTCTCCATGTCCTCGGGAGCCATCTTAATATGATTGTAACCAGAAAACCCATCCATAAAGAAGAAGATCTTATGTTGCACAGTGTTGTCGACCAGAACGTCAATGTGAGGGAGTGGGAAATCATCCTTGGGGCTTGCCCTATTTAGATCTCTATAGTCCACACACATTCGAACCTTACCATCTTTCTTCGGCACCGGAACCACATTGGCAACCCACTGTGGGTAAGAAGTGATAACTAGAAATCCGGCGTCAAACTGTTTCATGACCTCAGCTTTGATTTTCTCAGACATCTCTGGGCGCATGCGGCGAACTTTCTACTTTACTGGAGGACAATCTTCTTTGGTTGGCAAGCGGTGTACCACAATGTCGGTGTCCAACCCAGGCATATCTTCATAAGACCAAGCAAAGATCTCAACATAGTCACATAACATTTGTATCAACCGTTGCTTAACACTGGACTCCAGATTCGCACCGATCTTGACCTCTTTCTTGTCTTCCTCTGTACCCAGATTTACTAATTCCACCAGCTCTTCATGCGGCTGTATGGCCCTCTCTTCCTGTAGTAACAGTCTAGCAAGTTCCCCAAGCACTTCACAATCATCCTCACCTTCGTCCTCGACTTGGTTGATCGGACTTTCAAAGTCATAATTGGCAGTAGCAGAGTCGTTATCAGTGGGATCCAGAGTGGATGTGGATCTGCATTATGATATGTGAGTGTGTGTAAGACAATAGCTGTTTTGATAAAGTGCAAGATAGAAAAGAAAAACAAGGAGCGCAAAATTTGTAATGCAAGAAAATGTCCAATGCTTTATTGATGATATATGGAAATGACAAACATTAAGCCCTCACAAACAAATCCACGGTGCCTCGGGCAAGGCACCGGGCTATAAAGTATCAAACTGTCTGTTACAAATCTCAAAACAAAAGTAAATTATTGTGTAATAAAAGAAACGGGCACGAAGTCCTTTTCTGTCCAGTTGTTCAAACCACCGTTGGTAGTCGGGTAAATCCAGCTGTCGATATCTGACTCTTCTTTATCATCCTCAATTGCATTCACTCCCTGATCATGCTTGGGCATAGGAGCAATTATGACGTTAGGCTTTTCCGGTGCATCAAACTCAATCTCTTTAGCTTCAATCAAATCTTACACCTTATTCCTCAAGGCCCAACAGTTGTTCGTATCATGGCCCGGGCTATCAGAGTGATAGGCACAGCGAGCATTCGGATTATACAGCGGAGAGGTGGTACTGGGATTCTTCGGGGCTTCCCTCAGAGTTACCAGGTTAGTCTTCAACAATTGCGGCAGAATTTGAGATAAGGTCATACTGAGCCGAGTGTACTGTCTTTGTGGTCTCTCTACTCTTTGTTGATTGTTGCATTTTGGGGCAACAACGGGTCTTGATATTACTATCGCATTTACTTCTTGACGGTGTTCAGGTCGGTTTTGGCTCCTCGAGCTGTAAACTGCACTAGCTTCTTTCCTGAAAGGCTTCTTCTCTGTACTTGATGAAGCACCTTTCTGTATCTTGCCACTTTTGATACCAGCTTCCACTCTCTCCCCAGTCAAAATCAATTCAGTAAATCCAGATCATGAACTACCGATCAAATGATTGAAATATGGACCCGACAAAGTCCCAAGAAACATATCCACCAACTCCCTATCAGACAGAGGGGGTTGGACTCTTCCATCCAGATCTCTCCACTTCTGAGCATAGTCCTTAAAGCCTTCGCTTGCACCCATAGACATACCCTGGAGTTGAGTACGCGTGGGAGCAAGGTCGGCATTATACGGGTATTTCTTGTAAAAAGCAGCAGCAAGGTCCTCCCAGTTGCGGACATTAGCTCCTTCCAATTGATAAAACCATTCAAGCTGAGTCCCTGACAGACTATCTTGAAAGAAATGAACCCACGGGTTTCTATCAGCAGTGTAGGGTTGGATTTTCCTGACATACGAACGGAGGTGGAGTTTTGGATAAGATGCTCCATCATACTTAGCAAAAACCGGAGCTTTAAACTTGTGAGGGATCACCATCCCTTATGCTAGCCCCAAATCTCCAAAGTCCAAACCGGGAACTTTCTGAATCTCCATAGCACTCAGACGGTCTTCAAGTTATTCGTGCCTATCCTCAGCAGGAGGGTACTGTTCATCATCAAAATCAGTGTCATTATCAGAAACCACAGCACTAGAACCCTTTCCTTCCTCTTGATTGTCTCCTCCTTTAGATGAATGAGATAGATCAGCTTCCTGTCGCAAATTGTTCCCAAATCTGTGATCCATATTCAGCAGAACCACCCCTCTTCTTCTTCTTCTTCTTCTTGTCCTTCAAGATGAGAGCCTTCAAATCCTGTTGTCCTTTGGCCAAACTCAAGAACATCTCTTGGAATTGAGCATTCTGTGCTTGAAGAGGTTTGATGGCTTGATCGGTAGGCATTTCAGAAGACATTTTATGCTGAAATAAACAGCGAAGAAGATAAGAAACCTGTAATGGTACCTGTAATAAGGTGCATGGTAATGGGATGCGTATGATATGATTTCAAAGACTTTGGGAGATTCAAATTTGTAAAACAAAGAAATAAACAAACTTCATTAGATTCAAACTTGTAACAATGTTTAACAATGCCTTCAAGGCGTTACAAAAGAAATAAACTGAAAAGTAAATCTAAACTAGCAACAATAAAAGACATCAGAAATCCCATGGTTGATTTCCCTTCGTGCTGACATAATCATTGATTGTCCTTTCATTCTCAAGCTGCCTCGTGAGCTTCAAGATCTTCCTTTCCTGCTCATGATACTTCTCTCGGTAGGTATCCCGCTCTTCCTTTAGCTGAATCCAGGATCTCTTCAATTCCCCAAGATCAGTAGGCATGTAGGGATGAAGGACTGTGTAAGGAACCCCTTCTTCATTAGTATGCTCCACAATCACTGGTAACACAACTTCATAAGGCATCCCAAGCTTTTGAGCACGGGCTCGAACCCACTGGAGATAAGGTTGCATAGGGAGAGAAGTCTTTAGTGCTAGATCTTGAGGGTCAGACCTATTCACCATGCTCTAAGCTCGTATAAACCTGCGGCCATGCCCATCAACGTCCCCCTTGTAGTCAAAGACAATATCTGTAAGAAGCAGCTCATGGGGACCGTCTCTCCGAGCGCGTCCAAATTATCGTAAAGCCAAGCAAGGACTATAGGTTATACCCCCTCTAATACCAAGCAACGGGACATTAGGTTATTCCCCACATCGATTAATGACAGCTACTCTTTCCATATCCTTAGAACTCCAAAGGATGTCCGTATGAGCAATGGACATGATTCTGTAAGCCCAACCTACACCTTCCTCATTCTTTAATAAGACTTGGGGAGGTGTGAAATAAACTACCTCGCCAACAGCGGCGTGCAACACATGAGGGTCCCCCTTCTTCGCACAATACGAGTATAGAGGGCGTGCAGGATATCTCCCAGAAGAGTAGGCACTGGATTGCGAGACAAGAAGATCTTAACCGCATTCACATCTATAAAGGAATCTGGATTTAGGAAAAGAACCAAGACGTAGATGAGGAGATCCAAGATGTCTTCAAATGCTTGAAAATCCAAGTTATCCCATAACTGTTGAGCTTGATCAATTATAAATTTGACCAAGAAACCTTTAACCCCGCTCCGTGTCTGCCAATTAGACACTGCATCAGCCTTTTTCAAGTGTAAAGCTGAAGTAATGTCCTCTAGCCTAGGAGTCTCCTCCAAACCGGTGAAGGGTGTCTGCTCGAGGATAGATATGCCTAAAAAATCAAAAAAACTCCTCCAAAGTAGGAACTAGCTGATAATCCGGGAAGGTGAAACAATGATGCAACGGGTCAAAGAACTGGAATAGTACACTCATCATCTGCTCATCCAAATTTGAAATGACCAGGCTAAGGAGATGACCATGTCTTCTAACAAATTAAGAAATATCCGGAACCTTTGAGGCTAACTCTCTGAGTTGAGCAGGGACTTGCACGAAGTTGACTCGAATGGTATTTCTGCGTACTGAAGCCATAATCTGCAAAACAGAACAAAGATAAATCCCCTCAGTCTTTGAAATGGTTAGTCTGATGAAGTATGCATGCTATGTTATGATGCATGATGTCATGATAAAACACACAACGGGTATAGCAAGTAACAAACATGGTAAAGGCAAACAAGTCACAACAATAGCCCTTAAGTTTCAGGCTTTCATGGAGTCTAGGTACTACCCTCTTGAAGTTCAGTTGGTTTCAACCTGTCCTAATAATAGTAACCGGGTTCTAGAGGTTCTCAATATCACTGACCATCCTCCATCGGTCATGGTTTAAGCTCACGCAATCTTTTCTTGCGGACGGAACTATCTCGAGAGTATGGTCTCAATGAGTGTAGTATCGAGTATCAACCAGTTCCTAGCTCTACACCGAGACCGGCTATCTCACTACTTCATATGGCCAAGTTGGTCAATTATAGGTTCTAAGGTCAGTTGATGCTTAATGACCCATATATCAGACCCGTATTCTCCTTGTTCCTCCACAAGGGATACCGGTACCAACTAATGTGCCACATCAACGTAGCTACTGCTTCAACCATATCGGTCTATGCCGTACAATTCCCTCACAATTTATTGCTACTTACCTAAAAGGTGTCCCCTAGATCCGGGTTAGGATCTATAGTAACTCCAATACAAAGCCCACAAAGATAAAGCAATCAAATCAAACAATAGAAGCAATATGATGAACTAATCCTAAGGTATACCCCACTTATTCTCCCCAGCAGAGTCGGCAGTTCTGTGATACGGTGGCCAGAACCGCGACTGTTTTGAAATGCTGGTTTGCATTTTGCGTTTGTGTTCGCAAAATGTCGCGGTAAGCAAGAGTCGCCACCGAATTTTATTTTATCCAACAACGAAAGGAAAAAAGCACAGAAAAATTCCTTTTTTGAGATTTTCTGAGTACGGGGGGTAGATTATAGAAAGGGAACGTATTAGCACCCTTTCTATCCGTGGTTTTCCACGGGCTCTTAGGTACTTGCTCATCATTTTCAAAATTGCTTCTGTGTGTTTGTGGGATTTGAAAAGTTTTTTTTACTTCGATTTAACCCTTGCTTCTGTCTTCAAGAGTGTTACGAAGCGTTTTAGAAAACTTTGTTTGAAAATAAGTGTAAGTGTGAAAAAGTTTATTTGTTTTGAGCAAGTACTTAAGAGCTAATCTACCTGCTCGAAAAAAGAATTGTTCTATGTTTGTTTCTTTTAGACAGTGTTATCCCACTATTAGTGAGTAGGTAGCACCGTCGACGGAATTTTGAGGGTCAATTCGAAAGGGACGTACGATCACTAAAGCAATGTTAGGGCGTCTTAGTAGTAACCCTAATGTCTTAGATCAATTATTCAAGGAAACGATATCTGAGGCAACCATTCCGAGGAAACTTTTTCGAACGGGACTTTGATCTTTGTTTAGACAAGAGAGCAACCACTAAAGCCTCTTATACTTAATGACCGTTTACCAAAGGCAACTGAAGTGGGAGTGTACCCTAGGAGTGCGCATGTGTGAGTGATTCAATTTCAAGTTTATTATCTTTGCACATTTAAGGTTTTCTAACCGTTTTAAAGTTAATCATACATTCTTGTCATGCATCCTATTATTCATACATCTAACAGTTAATGTTTTGTGGAATTTAAAGTGCGGGAAGTAAAGCTACGCTATTACAAGGCTTCGGGTATTTACATAGCCAAAAATAAACCGGTAAAAAAATGATAAATGAAAGTAAAAGATCCTAATTAATCTATTACAACTTGTGGGCAATTACATTAATATGGAAAAATAAAATAAACGTGCGCGCGAGAACGAGAGAGAGAGCTAGCGTTTTGACCCCGTCTATCCTAATTGAAAGAAAAAATTGTTTTTGTTGTTTTTAATTATTTCTAAGAAAAAAGAATTAGGTTTTCAAATTAAATGCAAAATTAATTAATAAATTAAGTTAATTTAAAGAAAATAATTTACATGGCCTATTTTTGTATTTTTGGTTATTTTTAAGAAAAGAAAATAGAATTTAATTTGGACAAACCCTAATTTTTAATTGTTTTTAGGTTATTTACAAAAAGAATTTAAGTTACCCTAGAAATTACATAATCTAATTAAATTAATTAATTTTTGACAAAAATAAACCTAACTTTAATTGGATGAAAATATTATTTTTGTGAATTTTTGATAAAAAGAAAAATAATTTTTATGTTAGTAAATATAAATAAATTAATTAAATAAAATAAATATAAAAAGAAAAGAAAATAAGAACTAGGCCTGAAATAGCAATTTTGGAGGGTGTGGATAGCACCTTTCTGGGCCCAGAACAACTGATCCACGTTGACTCTTTGAATCCCATACCATGCGTTGACTAGGCATATCATGGCCCCTCAAATGATGGCCTTCAGATCTGGATGGTTGGTGATTTGATGGTTAGGAGATGACGCCCCATGGTGGCCTTCATGCCTTGTGGAACATGGGATCTGTAGAGAAAATTCAAGAAAAATGCAAATGTTGGAGGGAGGGGTCGAACCCCTGACCTTAAGCCCTCCAATGCCTTAGCGCTTACCTGGCCACCACTGGGCCATCTTTGTTAATTATTCATATAATAAACATAAATAATAATATGAGAAATAACAAAATACTAAATCCCTGCGCGCGAAATTTTAAATAGGCGAATGGTTGCTTGCCACGCCTTCGTCTTCTCCAAGGATCCGTTGTCTTAGACAACAGACTTTCACCAACGGACGTTCGTCGTAGGTATAAACTTGTGTATTTCACAAATCATGTTCAAGCGCAATAAATCAATGGTGATGGTACCAATCCATTCGTCTCAGTCTCACGAACTTCATGGTACCCTAATTATGGCCCAATTTTGCCTAGGTTCAGAAACCCCAAAACAAGCTTGTAAACCCTAGCTATGGCATATGGCAATTCCTGCGTTGTAGATGCAATTAAACAGTACCAATAGCTTGCAAACAAGATGGTGAACAAGAATATGTGATTAGAATGTGATGAATGTGCAAGAATAACAAGATTTAATTTTGGAAATATGGGCAAACCATGGGAGTCGTGGGGACGAATTATGGGCACTAGCGTGCTTGTTTTTGATTGGTATTGCTTGCTTGCACTCCCTGGAAGCGAACGGGGTGGTCAGGAAGCCCTGGAATCGCCTGGAACTATGAATTCGACTCAGCACTTTTTGTGTTTTTTTTTCAAGTTTGTTCTGACTTCTCACGCCTCTCTAACCTTCTTTTTTAGGTCTGCAATTGTTCAATATATATCAATGATTGAATTAGGGTTGCAAACATGATCTCAATCTTCCTCCATTATAGTTTTTGATTTGGATTTGATTCACTTGAAGATACTTCCAAAAATAGGCCAAACTCAATCTTTTTGTGCACACCAAGGCTTTGCACGAATTCAATCTTTTGCCAGCTGGATATAGGACCTGAAACATGTACAAGATCTTGAGATTTCAATGTTTTGGATTTTCTATGATTTGTTTTGATTTAAATTGATTTAATTCAAATAAAAATCAAAATAAATAATAAAAATAAGATAAAGACAAATGGGAAGAGCTAGGACTCGTGGACCATGCTACCAACTCAAAACAAGTGCAAAAAGTTAGGCCTATTTAGCAAAAATTGCAATTTGAGGTATAGTTGACTTTTGACAATTTTGCAAAAAAGGTCAACTTCACCAATGCATATCTTCCTCAATTTTGACTCTTTGAATGTGTTCTTGGACTTTTTAGAAAGCTTGATATATCCTATAAGCAACCCTTTTGGTCTCATATCAATTGAGTCTTCCATGTTCATGTATGAAGCTTTGACAAAAAATGTGTTTTTGTTGACTTTTCAAAATGACCTATAATATCCAAATTCATAACTTCTTGTGAGTGCATATTTTGAAATTGGGAGATGAAGATGGATTATAGGGAATTTAATCCTCTTCAAAATTAGCTTTGGATGGGTCATTTCTCATAAAGTATGAGAAAGTTATGCTTGATCAAAGTTGAGTTGACTTTTCCTACAAAACCCTAATTTAGCAACTTTTGGTTCTTGATGAATTGTGAGCAATCCTTGATGAATCATGATCAACCCTTGATCAAATGATGAATGATACTTAAAAATGAGGATGTTGACCAAAAATCTTGAAGTTTGACTGTATGGGGGCCACCGTTGACTTTTGCCCTAACACAATCGATTTTCAGGCCTTTGAGCAATTGACTGAGCAAACTTCCTCTGCAAGGCTTGAAACTTGACATGGATGATCTTGAGAACATATTAGGACAATGGTGATAATTTGGTATCCCTTAGACTCAAGTATCTTGATGCAACATGAAACCCTAATTTGAGGTAGACTGTCTTAGGAGAGGGTTTGTCTGGTCAACCCTTGGACTTCCTTGAGTAACTTTGAGGATCTTTCTTGAAATATTTTGAGAAATATGGGAGGGCAAATTTTGGGTTACAACATGGGGGAATTGATATGATTGAGGAGATTAAGCCTACGGTTTCTAATGGGCATCATTTCATCCTGGTCGCTATTGATTACTTCACGAAGTGGGTCGAAGCAGCCTTGTTTGCCTCCATTACCAAGAATGTTGTGGCTCGTTCATTAAGCATAACCTTATCTATCTGTATGAAATCCCCGAAAGGATCATCTTGGACAATGATACTAATCTTAACAACATTATGATCATGGAATTCTACACCCAGTTCAAGATTAAACACCACAATTCTTCTCTGTATTGACCGAAGATGAATGGTGCAGTGGAAGCAGCCAACAAGAACATCAAGAAGATCTTGCAAAAGATGACAGTGACATATAAAGATTGGCATGATATGTTACTATTTTCTACTCATGGCTATCACACTTCAGTACATACATCAACTAGGGCAACCCCATTCTCTCTAGTCTATGATATGGAGGTTGTCTTACCTGTCAAAGTCTAGATTCCTTCCCTAAGGATTATGAATGATGAAGGATTAGACAAAGACGAGTGGATTCAGACTAGGCTGGACCAGATAAATTTGGTCAACGAGAAAAGGCTTGAGGCTATTTGTCACGGTCATATGTATCAGAAGCGCATGATTAAAGCCTTCAACAATAAAGTCAAACATCGGGTATACCAGGCTGGAAACTTGGTAATAAAGCGCATTATCCTGCCACAAGGTGATCCCTGGGCAAATGGAATCCCATATATGAAGGTTCATTTATGATCAAGAAGATATTTTCTGGCGGCGATATGATACTTACCACCATGGACAGTGAAGATTTTCTACACCCTGTGACCATGGACATAGTCAAAAAATACTATGAATAAAAGAGACCCGCTAGGTTGGCTGGCCTAGGCAAAAATAAGGGCATCCCAATGAACCAAAAATGTTCGGGCAAAAGTTAGGGATATATAGATAAAGATTGTACACCCGGCAAGTTAAAAGCCTAGAAAGGCGGTTTGGCCAAAAAGGGTATCCCGGTGGACTGAAAAACCGAAAGGGCGGTACAGGCAAAAGTTAGGGATTAAAGCGTACGATTATGTCCCACTGGATCATCCACTTACAACAAGCTTTTCTATCAACGTCAAGTTTAAATGTACAGATCAATCCAATCAACTTCTTCCGACAACAAGGGATGAGATGCTTGAAGACATAGGGGCAGTAGCAGAATTGAAACCCTGTGGGATTGTTTCCACATAGCTGTATTTCCTTGTTTTTCTTTGTACTTTCTTCATTTTTACGACGATTTTCTCTTACTAGGATCTCTGTCTCCTTGTACAAAACTTCCTGTTTATAGGAAAACTCTCAATACAAATATAATTCAAGATTCAAATTTACTTTCTCTGCTTTGTTTGCAAAAACATCCAATGACTAAATTGAGTGAACATATGCATATGAATATGATTACTGTTAACAAATATGTGAATAAAAACAAGGTTAGCATTTACTAAAGACTCTAGGAGTTGGGATAACATTCAAGTCATAGACAAATATCCACAGAGAAACCCCCACAGAGCTACCTTTATAAGATCGTCCTCGACAGAGATATATTCGCCAACGAGTCTAATATACCTTCAGACAGAAATTGAGGCATCTTCCAGCAGTTCACATGATCAGCTTCCCCAGTAGGTCCCCTAGCGAATAAGGAAGTTTGACCATTTCCCTAGAATGTGATGGAAACTTCCTCCGCACAACCTATGAAATTCCAATTCCCATCAGAAATGACTCCCTCAGCAGAGTTTACAGGATTTAATTCTCCAGTGGAGTTTATTTCTCCAACACTATAAAATCCCCGGCAGAATTCTCTACTCCAGCAAAGTTTATTTCCCCAGCAGGGTTTATTTCTCCCGTAGGAATTATTTCCCCAACAAGGTTTATTTCCCAAACTGAGGTTATCTCTCTAATTCTTGCAGTTCCCCGACATGATTCTCTTTCCAAGTTAGATGTCATTCAACTTTGTCCTCCCTAGAAAAGTTGACATCCACACAATCAGAGGAGTATCCATCTCTTCCATCCCCAAGCAGAAGTCGAACGTCCCCAATGGAATATTCTCAAACGGAAAGCAAGAATCTCCAGCGAAGACGCTCTAGGCAAGATTGAAGATTCATATTCTTCACCCCCAGCAACAGTCAACGATTTATTTTCCCTGGCCAAAGATGTTATGTGAAGCTACTGTTGTCGTCAACGACATCTTACATCATTTACAAAACATCATAACATATGCATATGAAACGCATACAACACTCTCATTTATTTTGAGAACATCATTATGCAATGCATTACATATATCATGGCATTGCATAAAACTAAATTTGTTTCTTCCAGGTTAGTCCACAAACAAACGAATATCATCAACAATTTTCAAATGGGTTAGAGGTTAATTCCCGAAACAAGACGAGGCAACTATCTATACGACCAGGCCATATGAATTCCTGAAACAGGACATGTTTACCAATAGAAAGCAGGTCAGAGGTTAATTCCCAAAACAAGACGGGGCAACTACCTATATGACCCGACAGTATGAATTCCTGAAATAGGATGGGTTTACCAACAAAAAACAGGTCAGAGATTAATTCCTAAAATAGGACGGGGCAACTATCTATATGACCAAGCAAAGATTAAATTCCCGAAACAGGACGAGTTTAACAATGAGGAACAAATTTCAGATCAACTCCCGAAACAGGACAGAGCGACTATCTGCATGACCAAATGATTTCCCTCAGAGATTGAATTTTTAAAATCATCTCCCTTCAGAGACTGAATTCTAAATAGCATCTCCTTCAGGGCCTTCGTTCTGAAAAGTATTCTTCTTCGAAAATGTTCATTCCATCAGATCAAGTCAAGCGTGGATGGCATATTTAAGCCCATCCCCGACGGAATTCTATCATTTCTCCGAATGGAATCTTTAATCCCATTCAATAAATATTATCAATCAATAGCATTACTTCATGCACCGGCGAGTGCAAATTTCTGGGCACTTAAGTGTTCAATCCTCTTCCACCTTCAGATCACGAACGGTGAACATGACAATCTAACTCTTCAAGTTTAAGAATATTGAACAGGGGCAGTTGTTGTACCCTAAAATTTTCCCTCCCATTTTCTTCAAGACATCTTCTCATGCTTCTAGGGTCTTTAGTTGCTCAAGGCTACTCAAGAATTGATTAGAGAAATTCTCCTTATAAGCAATTGGCCTACAACTAGGGTTTTGATTTTCTCAAGGAAATTTGAGCTTATAATGCCTCAAGTGGATTTCATGGTTCCTCATATGTCTCAATGAATTCTCATGCCAAATTTTAAGCCTTACATCACAAGTTTGCTAAGTCAAATGCTCAGATGACTGAAAATCAACTATGTTGAACAAAATATCAATTATGGTCAACATATAGTCAAACTTCTAGATTTTTGGTCAAAATCAAGACTTTGAAGTCACATTCATCATTTGATAAAGGGTTGATCATGATTCATCAAGAAAACTCAAGATTCATCAAAAGTAAAAAGTTAGTAAATTAGGATTTTTTTTAGGAAAAGTCAATTGAACTTTGACCAAGCACAACTTTCACATGCTTCATAATATTTTTCTCAACCAAATCTCATTATGAATGAAATTCAATTCTCTACAGCTTCGTATCTCTAAGATCAAGTCTAAAAAATGCTTCATTTTAGAGATATGGGCCAAAAATATTATAGGTCATTTCAAAAGTCAACAAAAAGACACTTTTTGTCAAGACAATTTACATCAAGATAAAATCTTCAAATGCAAATATGACCAACAGAGATATTATATATGACATCTCGAGCTTTCCAAAAATTTAAAGATCACTTTCAAATTATAAAAATGGAGAGAGTTATGATTGGTGCAACTTGGGAAATTTTGAGAAAATGCATGAAACCTAAAGTGACCAAACTTGAATTTTTGGCCTAGTGGGCTTGTGCTTCAAGGTCCGTGCATGTTATAGGCCTCAATATGAACCTCAAAACTTATCCATACACCCTTTGGGTTTTTATTATATTTTATTTATTTATTTAAAGTCAAAATTAAATTAGATAAAGTCAAGCCTTTCATACAAGGTCTAAGCCCACACTTGTTTGACCTACTTCAAGCTCTATATATTCTTATCATTTCAGACAAGAAAGACACGAAACCCTTGCATAAGATCACCTTTCCAAAACTCTCAAAAATTCAAGGAACTAGAGCAAGAACAAAACCTTATTTGCAGCAATCCTCAAGCCAGTTCAAGTATCCCACCATCATCTTGACACTCCCAGGAGGTCGTCTTAATCCTTAAGCAGTCCAAATCGTTCCCTGAACATCATGTTCTATCCTCACCGGTTTTGGTAGTTTTTTCAAATTCAAACTTTTAAATTTTGCATTGTTAACTAATTTGATACGTTTACACGTGTTCATATACATCATTAGAGCAGGTTTGATGCATAATATGTGAGTTTTGGCGCAGAGGCAAGGACTTGCCATGGTTAGGGTGTGAGCTGAGTTTTTCTTTGAAGCTCCTGATACAACCACTTTTAAGACAAAACGACCTCACCATTGGATTCAAGGGGGTCGATTTAGGGGGATGTGGTCCTTCTTTCTAATGTGCTTTATTTTGCAGGTTTAGAAAATATATTTACTGGAGAAGACGACCGGAGCTAGGGCTCCGGCGCTTCTCCGACCATCCTGATCTAATTTATAATATATATGTGTTGATTTGATTAAGTGAATGGATGTATAGCCACCTCAGTGGTAGAAGCGTGCGCATTAAGGCATTACTGCACTAGGGCATGGGTTCGATCCCTGCCTTTTGCAAAATTTCTTTGTTTTTCCTTTTTTTTTTATTGGTTTCATATGTATTGCAGCGCCTTTCATTCCTTAACACCAACAAGCATTGGGCATAGTGGTAAAGAGGCGCTTTGGAGAGGTAGGGGCGTGGGTTCAACACAAATCCCCAACATTCTTTTTCATTGTTCTTTTACTAACCCTCATTACCTCATTTTTTTCAATTATTTTCTTTTTAATTAATTAACCCTTTTATTTTAACCTTAATTATTATTATTATCATTTTTAATTAACCTAAATTTTTTTTAATAAACCCTTTTTTTAAAATACTAATTAATTAGATTTTTAGGTTTCTTTAATTAACCTTTCATTAATTTAATTAATTAATTCTTTTTAGGTTTATTTAATTAATTATCTTAAATTATTTTTCATAAAAATCACTAAAAACATTTTCCTTTTCTATTTTTATCTTATTTTTTCTTAGATTTCTAATGTAATAATTTAGATTTACTTTTTTCACATTTTTTTATTATTATGTAACTGCTTATGAGATGTAATAGTCTAGGTCTAAATTTCTGCATTTTACTTTCTCGTATCCTTTTTATGTAATTACCCCAAAGCCCTGTTATAGCTTAGGATGTACTTTCTGCACTTTATTCTTTCTGCTACTATACTCCTATGCTTCTGCTTAGTAACTAGGGTTTGTATAGAAACATAAAAACGAACGATAGAAAACCCTAGATTGCAAGACTAAATAACTGAAATGAACACACTTGCACACTTGCACCTCTAGGGTAGCCTCTCTTCGTTGCTTTCGGAATAAACGGTCATGTCCCTTGAAAGTGGATACGCTTTAGCAAAGACCCTCTAATCAAAGATCATAGTCTCTCGATGACCCTTTCAACGTTTCCTTTCGATAAATGATCTAGTCCCTTACGAAAATTGCTAAAGCATCCTTACAAGTTGGCTTCGATGACCATACGATGACCCTACCCTTGTCCCTTCACATCCAACAACAGGACTTCCTACTAACTAATGGTACGTATAGCACTATCTATAGGAGAAGGAAAATAACAAGAACGGCCTTGAGTGGGTAGGATACTTTTAATCGCTTGCTCACAGACTTTTCTAAAATGAAACATTTCTCACATCACACTTTCAAAACAACGAATATTTTCAAAACACTTTGTACGCATTCTTGAGGACTGATACAAGAATCATTACAAAGTTTGCCTCACTATGGCATTTTTTCAAAATATTTTCAAACACTTACACAAAAAAACTAAATTTCAAAGTTAGTTAAGAAATTAAGAGCCTGTAGATAATTACAGATGAAAAGGGTGCTAACACCTTCCCTTTTCATAACCTACCCCCCGAACTAAAAATCTTCAAGGTCTTTCATGTTCTTTTCACCCTTTCTTTATTGGATAAAAGAAAAGTTGGCGGTGAATCTTGTTATCTGCAACTTTTGCAATAAAACACAAAACAAGTCAGTTCTCCCACCATATTACAATGACATTGTTGCCTAGAGACTGACGTAATGGACAAAGTCTGGTAAGAGCATTGCTGCATGGAGACTGGTGCAATGAAAGGAGCTTGATAACATCGTTGCATGGAAGCTGACGCAATGAGCTAGATCGTGGAGAAATAAAATATCACTGCGTAGAGACTGAAACAATATATTTTATTATAGATAAAGAGACACATTGCTGCATGGAGACTGAGGTAACAGGTTAGAGTTTGATAACATCGCTGCGTGGAGACTGACACAATGGGTCGAATTGCAGATTTTGCAACATTGTTGCATGAAGCCTAACACAATGAGCTATATCTCAAAGAATAAAACATATTGCTACGTGGAAACTGACGCAATAGATTATATTGTAGGTAAGGAGACCACATTGCTGCATGGACACTGATACAATGGGCCAAATTGCTGATTTCGGAACATTGCTGCATGGAGTCTGACGCAATGAGTTGTATCGCAAAGAAGGGGAACACATTGCAGCATGGAGACTGACACAATGACTTGAATTGCAAATTTCACACATTATCGCATGGAGACTGACACAATGAGCTATATCACAAAGCAGAAGACAATATTGTTGCATGGAGACTGACGCAATATGTTGAATATAGAGGAAGTTGTTTTGAATGATCCAAATCTTAGATAACTAAATCAGAGATGAGAATGGATTTTTTTACTTGTTGTTTGTTTTCAACCGAGGTATAAAGTGATGGATCTGTTTGCAGTAGGTTTCGAGAAATTCCATGAATGATTTATATGTATGAAGTTCTAGATCAATATGGAACCCATAGTGCATATGCAATAAGTGTGCGTGTGCCCCAAATATATATGTGTGCAAAATATGTGCATATGCCCCAAAATATTATGGAGAATGTTTTTTGTATTCTTTCCTTTTAAACCATTGGCTTTGAGTTACGACATCCCTAACATTGCGTGTTGCATCGTCGTGGTATCCTTGAGTTTATTTGAGTGTGATGGAAAGTATAAGTAAGATCTTGATGTTTGTATCAAAAGCGTAGGCATATCATAGGCATGGGCACAGACATAGTCATAGAGATAAGCGTAGATGTGGATGTAGGCGTGGATTTTCTTTCAATATTTTCTAACTGAAATGCTTTTGGTGTTTTATCAAGTGCTTTTACTTGTCAAATCCTCAAAATGATTTCAACACAATATTCAATAGAAATAGTCGTAGTATTTTGCAGACAAGTCTGAAAAAGAAAAACACAATTCGAAAGATATAAAAACTACAAGTTTTATTGATATTCCTTTGAATAGGCGTGAGTACAAGATGCAATTCCTGAAAGGAGGTAATTGTTGAAATTTTTAAAACTGTAAATGTCAATGAAAGTGCTAATTTCTATTGTTGTTTTCCCAATATCCTTTTGATAGCTTCCAATCTTCTTTGCTTCTGAGTTGGATAATTTGGATCTAACTCTTTCTTCGGGGTTTTTGGTTGCAGTTCTTAGATCGCAGTCTCTTTGTTCTTTATTTCTTTTGGATAAAATCCCTAATTTTTGTCTGGATCGCCCTTTCGGATTTTCAATCCACCTAGATTAGTTTTTTTGTGTATGTCCCTAATTTTTTCGTCGATCTCCCTTTTGGGTTTTCAATCCATCGGGATGCTCCTTTTTGCCTAAGTCTCCTGTTTAAGGTTTGATCTTAGAGAGCATTCTTATACATAGTATTTTTTGACTGCGTCCTAATTCGGCGAATGCGGTAGTTCTTCCCCATCCATTGTTGCGAGGATGAGAGCACCACCAAAGAATGTTGTTTTTACCACATATGGACCTTCATAGTTGGGTGTCCATTTACCACGTGAATTGAGGTGAGGTAGCAGAATCTTCTTGGGTACTAAATCCCATTCTTTGAATATTCGAGGACAGACTTTCTTGTCGAAGGATTTCTTCATTAGTTTCTAATATAATTGACCGTGGCATAAAGTTGTCAAGCGTTTCTCTTCAATGAGTTTGAGCTGATCAAGTTTTGTTTGAACCCACTCGGCTTCTTCAAGCTTTTCTCCCATTAGCACTCGGAGTGATGGAATTTCTATTTCAACTAGGAGTACTACCTTCATGCCACATACCAGAGAAAAAGGAGTTGCACCTGTTGATGTGCGTACAGAGGTACGATAGCCATGTAGAGAAAAGGGAAGAATTATGTGCCAATCTTTGTATGTCTTCACCATTTTTTGAATGATTTTCTTGATATTTTTGTCTGCATCTTTGACAGCACTGTTCATCTTGGGTCGGTATGGTAAATAATTATGATGCTCAATCTTGAAATCATCGCATAGCTATTTCATCATTTTATTGTTCAAATTAGACACGTTATCTGTTATAATCATGTTTGGAACCCCCATATCTGCATATGAGATTTTGCTTGATGAATCTAGTGACCACTTGGCTCGTCACATTTATGTAGGATGCTGCTTCTACCCATTTGGTGAATTTATCAATGGCGACTAGTATGAATCGGTGTCCTTTAGATGCTTTCGGTTCGATCATACCTATCATATCAATTCCCCACACCGAGAACGACCAAGGAGAGTTCATGACGTTCAGGGGAGTATGTGGTACATTCATTTTGTCAATGTAGATTTCACACTTGTGACAGGTTTTTGTGTAATTATAGCAATCTTCTTCCATTGTTGGCCAATAATAACCTGCTCGTAGAATTTTTCTTGCCATAGCATGCCCATTTGTATGGGTTCTGAAATACCTTCGTGGATTTCTCTTACAAGCGTATCCGCTTGTTGTTTCTCCACACACATGAGTAGCACCATATTGTAATTTGTTTTGTATTATACATTACCACTCAAAAAGAATTTTGAGGCTAACCTTCGCAGAGTTCGTTTGTTGATAATAGAGGCATTTTATGGATATTCTTGTTTTTCAAGATACATCTTGATGTCATAGAACCAGGGCTTATTATTCGGTCCTTCTTCGATAGCGAGGCAATGTGCAGGTTCTTCAAAATGTCTAATCGTAATGCACGACTCATGGTTAGGCCAGGTTTCCTTAAACAAGGCTAATAAGGTTGCTAAAGCATCTTCCATCTGATTTTCTTCTCGTGGGATGTGGTTGAAGGTAATCTCCGTGAATTTTGTAGCTAGCTTTAAGACATGATCCCGACACGGAATCAAATTGGGGTGTTTAGTGTCCCATTCACCTTTGACTTGGTATATGAATAACACGGAGTCTCCAAATACTTCAAGATATTTGATTCTTAGATCAATGGCAGCTTCCAAACCCAAGATACAAGCTTCATATTCGGCGACATTGCTGGTGCATTCAAAACATAACCTTGTAGTATAAGGTTTATGATAGTTCTTTGGAGAAGTCAAAACGGCTCCAATTTCGTGCCCTAGTGCATTTAAAGATCCTTCGAACATGAGTGTCCAACGTGCCCCTGGTTCAGGTCCTTCGTCGGGCCTTGGTATTTCATGGTCATATATGGCCATAACATCTTCATCTGGAAAGTCGAACTTCATTGGTTGATATTCTAGCAACGGTTGATGAGCTAGATGATCATCTAGGAAACTACCTTTGATGGACTTTTAAGTAACATATTATATGTCGTACTCTGATAATAACATCTGACAGCGGGTAATCCTTCCCGTAGAGCGGGTTTTTCGAACACATACTTTAAAGGATCCATTCTTGCTATTAACCATGTGGTGTATGTTAACATGTATTTCCTCAATCTTATAGTAGCCCAAGCCAATGCACAGTAAGTCTTCTCTAGGAGTGAGTACCTGGTTTCGCAGTCAGTGAATTTCTTGTTGAGGTAGTAGATTACATGCTCTTTCCTACTTGTTTCATCTTGTTGACCCAATATGTAACACCCCAATTCTACACGGCAATTATAATTGTAAATCAGAGTTTTAAAATTCATACAACTGAATCAGGATGCTATAAATTCAAATTAAAAACACATTGCATTCAACGTGGATACATAACACTTTAAAACTTTGGATGAACCATCAACAAAATAATTTAATCTCTTAATTCAACAACTTGAACATTTATGCAGTGGAATCAAAACAACATCTTTGTCCAACATTACAACAACTTCAAAATAACACATACTTAGAAATAATCAAATTAAATTTCAACAACTGAAATAATCAATAATTAAAAGCAACAAGCATTCATCCCCCTGAGTGTTACGTATCAGAGCAATGACACCAACTCAAACTACTGAAGGTAAATCACCTTCACTCTAGATTACCTGCACGTTACCAACATAAGGGTAACATTCAAACAGAAGGGGTGATATATCTAACAATATAATAAAATGTATGATAAATAATATGTTAGATCGGCTCATATAATAACACCACTTCACATCTCATAAACAATAATAATCGCAACAGAATACCAACAATATACACATTTATCGCATCAATACACAAATTCTTTATGCAATCATAAACTGCGACTCAATACTATGCAAATGCATGTGGTACCATTGGAGTATAACTCCCATCTCAAAATAATTGCCAATAAATAGAGGCATCAATAAGGCATAAGTATTCATCTTAATATTCGCCAATACATGCCATCTTAACAAGCATCAGCTCCATCTTGATATGCAATGTATGAGACACAATCATGAATGTAGTAACAACAACCACAATTAACAACATCTCAACACAACATCATCGTTAGCCAGAAAGCCTACATCTTAATAGTTGCCAATTATTAGAGGCATCTCAACATCATTCATCAACATCATTCATCAACATAATTCATCAACATAATTTATCAACATAATTCATCAACATAATTCATCAACATAATTAATCAACATAATTCATCAACATAATTAACAGCAACTCAGCCATAACAACAATACAACGGCAGATCGAGAATCCCTCAACGTTGGTCATAGGCATACAACATGATAATGCCCATAATTAATTAATCATCTAAGGCTTATCTCTAACTACCAAACATCTACATATTATTATATTTTAATACTACATCATTATTATCATTAATATTACTATCATGAACAAAGCATTAATCTACGATCTTCTTATCCTCATCATACTTCCCAAAGTCATCATAGCGATTAACGCGGGAAGCTAACTCTAATCCTAATTTGGGTACAAGTATTATTCTTATTATCCTTCATTTTAATCCTTAAGAATGAATTTCATCGCGTTATCTATCCAACGCTTCAAACGGCACTTCAAATGGACTCTGGAAACTCAAGTTACAGCCTTTGGAAGAATCTGTCAAAATTTGGACTGCATGAGTCGACGCATACTTCTTTGAGTTGACGCGTACTGGGTTGAAATCCTGCATGAGTCGACATGTAATCCTCTTGTGCCGACTCATACTGAGTCTGCAACACTTCATGTATCGACACATAATCCTATGTATCGACTCATCCTGAGTCTTAAAACCTGCATGTGTCGACGCATGGCCTTTAAAGTCGACTCATACTGATCTGTCATGAATATTTTCTACGATTTCACTACATTTTCACTGCGATTTCCCTACCTTATACCCTAAAAACATCCTCTAATCATAGGTAATCATCAATTATAATAATCCTATGTTTCTACATCAATTATACAACATTAGGGCATCATTATTCATCTCTAAATCATTGATCCTCATCAAACAACAATATACATATATTTCAATCATAAACAAAACAACTTTTCAAATCCAATCCCACATACTACTCATCATAAACCCTATTATAGAGTTAGAACCACACCCTTACCTTGGATTTAAGGTTTCTCTATAACTTTTTCGATTGAATTTCGTTGTGCCTCCTTTCCTTCTTTTTTGCAACTTTCACGTTCTCTTTCTCTCTTCCAACCCTTATTTTCTTTTCTTCTTACTGCTACTTCTTTTTCTTAATAATTCTAAGTAACTAATATAATAACCCTATAATTTTCATTATGCCTTAATAAGCTTAAAACTCCTACACCCTCTTTCTACTATTTCTAATCCTTAAAAATAAGCTCACATCAAATAATAGTATTATTCTAATATTATTCCACAACTTAATAGAATAAATTAATTCAATTAATCACAACACAACATATATCATCATCACACAACTTCACAAATAATCCAAAAATAATTTAATTAAATAATTAATTAAATTACAGTCGTTACAACTCTCCCCCACTTAGAATATTTTCGTCCTCGAAAATTTACTTTAATCAAACAACTCAGGATAGGAGTCCCGCATCTTGCTTTCCAAATCCCAAGTCATGCTTTCTCCGGCAACTCCTAGCCAAAACAATTTCACCAAATCAATTTCTTTGCCCCTCAGAGTCTTTATTTCACGATCTGTGATCCGTACAGGCATCGTTTCCACAGTAAGGTTATCCCGTACTTGCATATCATCCATATGAATCACATGAGATGGATCTGAAATATACTTCCGGAGTTGTGACACATGAAACACATCATGCAAATTCGAAAGCTTACGCGGTAAAGCCACTCTATAAGCAACATTCCCCACTCTCTCTGAAATCTGATATGGACCAATAAAACGAGAAATGAGCTTCTTAGACTTCAATGCTCGCTCAACACCAGTCACAGGTGTAACTCTCAAAAACACATGGTCACCCGCTTGAAATTCTAAATCTTTCCTTCGCTTGTCATGATAACTCTTTTGTCTACTTTGGAAAGCTTTCATCTTTTCTCGAATCAACTTCACCTTCTCATTAGTCTCACGAACAAGTTCATGTCCAAGTACTACACTTTCTCCAGATTCATGCCAACATAAAGGAGTTCTACATCTTCGACCATACAACGCTTCAAAAGGTGTCATCCCAATACTAGAATGGTAATTGTTATTATAAGTGAAATTTATCAACGAAAGGTAAGTATCCCACAAACCTCCCTGCTCAAGAACACATGCCCTCAACAAATCTTCCAACGATTGAATAGTTCGTTCAGTCTGACCATCTGTCTGAGGATGATACGCCGAACTCAACCTCAACTTAGAACCCAACGCTTCTTACAAACTCTTCCAAAAACCAGAAGTAAACATCAGATCTCTATCTGAAACAATGCACAAAGGAACACCATGTAGCTTCACAATTACACTAGTGTAAATCTCATCCAACTTCGACACGGGAAAACTGATGTTAGTAGGAATAAAATGAGCTGACTTCGTAAGCCTATCAACAATCACCAAAATTAAATCATGTCCTCTTAAATTATTAGGTAACCCCGTCACAAAGTCCATTGAAATGGTATCCCATTTCCATTCTGGAACTTCTAACGGTTGCATCAAACCTGCAGGCTTCTGATGTTCAACTTTCGACTTCTGACAAGTCAAACATGCATACACAAACCGAGCCACATCACTTTTCATCCCAGGCCACCAAAACAAACCTTTCAAATCTTGATACATCTTTGTAGCTCCTGGATACTCAGCTTACTTCTATGACTCTATTCAAGTATCACTTTCTTCATCTGCGCATCATCAGAAATACAAATCCGATTATGAAATCTCAACACACCTTGAACATCTAGCTTAAAATCATTATTCTCAGACTGGTCGATCACAACCATCGAGTCCACCAGTTTCACATCCAACTTCTGAGCTTCTCTGATACTTTCTAAAAATCCGTTATTAATCTTCAACATACCCAACATAACACTCTGCGGTGTCACCTTGCAAACTAAGCTCATATCTCTGAACTGTTCAATTAATTCCAACTCTTTAACCATCATTGCCGACATATGTAAAGTCTTTCGACTCAACGCATCAGCTACCACATTCGCTTTTCCTATATGATAATTGTAAGTGTTTAGTTATTGGCATGTATTTTTGGTAAAACCAGGTGTGTAAATGTCATGACTGATGTCATAACATTCTAGATTATTAGGTTCTTTATGCAGAAAAAGTATGGCATACAGTAGCTACTGTGTATGAGTGTGTATCTGAGCATTTTGCAAAAGATCACATTTATTGCCTTCTACCAAAATCAGTAAACAGGAATTCTGATGTCATAACAAATGTTAAGACATCCTGTACTGATCTAACAGATATGCAGTTTGGTTAATTCTGAGATTTTTCAGGAAGATGGCTCATTCTTTCCAGAACAGAATCTCACGTGGACTTTAGGTTAACCTAGCTCAACCCTAATCTGGTTGATAAAGTCTTGTGACCAAGTCTTAAGGTTAAACCTAATTAACCCTAGCTTTTTGTGGAAACCCTAACTGAAGAAACATTTGCTATATATTCAACAGGATTGCTGTTTGGAAAACATCTCTTTTGACTGAAGATCAATTAGGAGCTGTATAGTTTTAACTGCTGTAATCCAAGCAAGTATCATTGTGATAAGTGACTTGGAATAGGTTTTGATTGTAAGGGTTTTTGTATCACTCAAAGCTTTGAAGCAAGAGTGTTTGTGTCTCTTGACTAAAGCTTTGAAGCAAAGTCAAGTTAGGTTTATGTATCACTCAAAGCTGTGAAGCAAGAGTGTTTGTGTTACTTGATTAAAAAGCTGTGAAGCATAATCAAGTGTATGTTCTGAAGAGTGTCTTCATTAATTCATTAGTCAATTGTTTTAAGTATCACTGCTGTGATTGAGGGGGAGTGAGTAGGAACTCAGGTTTAAGTTGAACTTAGATTGAAGTTGCATTGGGTAGGTCTTAAGTGAAGGAGATAAACTGGTTGGTTTATTCCTGAATTAATATCTCTTATAGTGGATTTCCTCCCTGGCTTGGTAGCCCCCAGAGTAGGTGTTGTTTCACACTGAACTGGGTAAACAATTGACTGTGTTCTTTACTGTTTTTATTTACTGTCTTATAGAAAGTCAGATACGGTGTCATAACATTCACTGTGACATTGAGTATCTGCTGCCAGAATTACAATTGGCATCAGAGCAGGCACCCTGCCTGTATTACTGGGTGAGATCTAGGGATATCACTTTCTGGCACTATGGACAAAGAAGGAGTTTTTGGAAATAGACCACCCATTCTGGATGGAACAAATTATGACTACTGGAAACCTCGTATGATTGCCTTCTTAAAATCTCTGGACAAAAAGGCTTGGAGAGCTGCTGACAAAGGATGGAACCATCCCACCATAACTGAGAAAGATGGGACAATCAGTCTGAAGCCTGAGGAAGAATGGAGCAAAGAAGAAGATGAGTTAGCCCTGGGAAATTCCAAAGCTTTCAATGCATTATTCAATGGAATTGATAGAAACATTTTCTGACTAGTACATCAATGTGAACTGGCAAAGGAAGTGTGGTACACTCTCAAAACTACCCATGAAGGCACATCCAAAGTAAAAATGTCAAGGCTTCAGATGCTGAATACAAAGTTTGAGAACCTAAGGATGAAGGAAGATGAAACCATTCATGAGTTTCACATGAATATCTTGGAGATTTCCAACACCTCAGGAGCATTGGGTGAAAAGATATCTGAAGAAAAACTGGTGAGAAAGATTCTCAGATCCCTGCCTAAAAGATTTGCAATGAAGGTAACTGCTATAGAGGAAGCCCAGGACATCAGCAACTTAAAGGTGGATGAACTCATTGGGTCTCTTCAGACTTTTGAGATGGGGATCAGTGACAATGTTGACAAGAAAAACAAGAGCATAGCACTTGTATCCAACACTGAAGATGAAAACAAGGAGGATGAAGAAGAAAATATTTCAGAAGCTATAGCCATGCTTGGAAGACAATTCAACAAACTCATCAAGAGAATGGATCCAAAGTCAAGGTCAAATGTTGAGAACATCCCCTCTGACATTAACAGATCTTATGACTCCAGCAGAAGACCAAGGTATGAAGAGAAGGGAAATCAAGGCAGAGGAATTCAATGCCATGGTTATGAAGGATATGGGCATATTCGAGATGAATGTCCTACCTTTCTTAAGAAACAAAAGAAAGGTATGACTGTTACCTGGTCTGACTGTGATTCAAAAAGTAATTCTGAAGAAGAATCTGCCAAACTAGTTACTGCACTAACTGGTGTTTGTACCTCTGAAAGTGACACTAGTGATGAGGAAGTGACATTTGAAGAACTGGCTGATACTTAAAAGAAATTGTGTATCAGAAGTGCTGAAGTCTGTGTGCAAAATGAGAGACAAACAAAACTCATCATAAAGTTGGAGGCTGAAAAAAGGGCAGACCTTGAAACTATAAGTCATCTAGAAGGGGAAGTTCAAATGCTGAACTCAAAATTGAACCAGATGACCAAATCTGTCAAGATGCTGACAAATGGAACTGAAAAATTGGAAGAAATCCTTCAGGTTGGACAAAATGTGGGAAACAAGTCTGGACTAGGATTTGTGGGAGCAAAGAAATCTGGTGCAGACAAGAAGATCAGGTCTGATAAACAAATGTCAAAGCAGATGTCACAACATAACACTCAACATCGGGAACAGAGAAATATGAAGAAAAAGTACCAAAGATGGAGATGTCATCATTGTGGGAGGTTTGGTCACATAAAGCCTTTCTGCTTCAGATTGTATGGATACCCTAATCAGAACCCAGGTGTCAAACCTAAGGCTAACAGGGTACCACATACTCCTCAATGGAAGAAAAAGGCTACTGCCCTGATAGCCCACACTTCCCTGAGAGTCTCTGCAAAGGAAGACTGGTACTTTGACAGTGGGTGTTCTAAGCACATGACTAGAATCAAGAACATTCTCAATAATGTTAAACCTCACACCACTAGTTATGTGACCTTTGGAGATGGTTCTAGAGGTGAAATCAAAGGAGTTGGTAATTTGGACTGCCCTGGAGTTCCAAATCTGAATGAAGTACTATTGGTAAAAGGCCTGACTGCTAATCTCATTAGTATAAGTCAATTATGTGATCTAGGATTCAAGGTCAACTTCTCAAAATCTGAATGTCTTGTAATTAATGAAAAACAAGAAGTTGTAATGAAAGGAGTCAGATCTAAAGACAACTGTTACTTATGGGAGCCTGAGAACACTAATTACTCCACTGAGTGTTCTATTGCCAAAGAAGAAAAAGAGGTGAAACTGTGGCACCAAAAACTTGGCCATCTTCATCTAAGAGGAATGAAAAGGATTATCTCCATGGAGGCAGTCAGAGGGATTCCAAGACTGTAAATTGATAAAGGGAGAGTTTATGGTGAATGTCAGGTTGGTAAGCAGATTAGGATGTCACATCCAAAGTCAAGACATTTGACCACCTCTAAGGTTCTAGATCTTCTTCATATGGGACCAATGCAGGTGAAAAGTCTTGGTGGAAAGAGATATTCCTATGTTGTGGTGGATGACTTTGAAGTTTTTAAAGAACTATGCAAAAGAATTCAAAGAGAAGGGTGTATTGTCAGAATCAGAAGTGATCATGACAAGGAATTTGAAAGCAGCAAGTTTAATAAGTTTTGTTCCTCAGAAGAAATTAGTCATGAATTCTCTTCTCCTATAACTCCTCAACAAAATGGAGTTGAAGAGAGGAAAAATAGGATCATACAGGAATCTGCCAGAGCTATGATACATGCCAAAAGACTCCCTTTTCATTTTTGTGCTGAGGCTGAATACATTGCATCTGGTAGTAGCTGTTCTCAAATTATCTGGATAAAACAGATGCTCACTGAGTACAATGTCTCACAAGATGTTGTGACATTGTACTGTGACAATTTGAGTACAATCAATATTTCCAAGAACCCTATTCAGCATAGCAGGACCAAGCACATTGACCTTAAACATTACTTTATCAGAGACCTTGTAGAGGAGAAGACAATTAAACTGGAACATGTTGCCATGAAGCTACAGCTGGCTGACATTTTTACCAAGGCTCTTGATGCAAATCAATTTGAAAACTTGAGGGGCAAGTTTGGTATTTGCCAACATGAGAAATTGTAGCAATTAATTTTGCTCAAAACAAGGGTTGAAGGAGTTATTTTTGTTAAGTCTATTTTAAGTGGGTTAATCATATATTTCCCCAATTCTTTCAAAATTATTAAGAAGTTGAATAGACACACATTTGCCTCCTTCCTCTCTCGACTTTGCAACAACTCTCATTCTCTCAATCAAAGTTTTCTCACTAGTTGGTACTGGTTTTCTAAGACTATCAAAATGTCTCAAACATCATCCTCATCCAAGACGACTGTTTCATCTTCATCATCTGATCAAGATTCTCGGGCAATCACCTCATGCATGGATTCTGAAGTCCTGGAGATTACTCCTCTTAGAGAAATGGCAACTAACCCTTCCAAGGTCAAAAAGCTGAGAACAAGGCATGCAGGAAGGTCTCAGGCTACTTCATCCGGTAATCCCTCTCAACCTTCATCTTCTGTACCAAATAGGGAAGGATAAGCTTATGTACATCAAGCAATAGCTAGGCTTGTTACAAGAATCCTGAGTGAGAACCACTATGTACCGGGGATTTCTGTTCCATTAAATCAAGAATCAGCAAGCCCAAATGTTGAAGCAAATCCAGATGTCTCTGAGAATGTTGAGACACCAAATGACAACATTCAAAAATCATCTGAAAACCTTGATGATATTCAGAAACCCTCAGAAAAGAATGTTGAACCACCTGTTATTAATGTGGATGAGGAATACTCAGACAATGACCTAATTGCAAATATCAACCCTAGCATAGCTAGGATAATGATGAACAGGAAGGGTAATCAAGATGCTGCAAAATGTCTGACCAAAGAGAAACCTGTTGATAAGAAAACCAGGTCTGAAGGTAAGACTGGTACTGTGAAGACTGGACTGTCCAAAGGGAAGGTGAAAGCCCAAGTGCATACTGGGAGTCTCTCAAAGCCTGCAAGACAACCAATAACAAAGAAGAGAAAATAACCTGAGCCTACTGATTCTGATGAGGAATCAGAATTTGAAATTGATGCTGAAGACATTCCTCTCAGAAGGAAACTCCCTTCCAACAAAATGGCTAGAGTTCCTGAAGTCCCCACTGACAACATTTCATTTCACCACCCTGAAAATGCCAACAGATGGAAGTATGTTTGCTTGAAGAGAATAGCCTTGGAAAGAGAACTAAACAATGGTGCCATGGATTGTAAGGAAATCATGGACCTGATCAAAGCTGCTGGACTAATGAAGACTGTGGTAAAATTTACCAAATGCTATGAAAATCTGGTCAAGGAATTCATAGTGAATTTGTCTGATGAATGTGCTGATGGAAGGTCAGCTGACTTTGAATGTGTATATGTGAGAGGAAGAAGGGTTAATTTCTCTCCATCTAAAATTAACAAATTTCTTGGAAGATCAAATGAGGCTTGCCCTGAACTGGAAGTTACTGAAAATGAAGTATGCCAAACCATCACAGCAAGACAAGTCAAGTGCTGGCCCTCAAAAGGCAAGCTAAATGCTAGCAAGCTAAGCATAAAATTTTCCATCCTGCACAAGATTGGTGCAGCCAACTGGGTCCCTACAAACCATAAATCAACCATCTCTACAGGATTGGGGAGATTCATTTATGCTGTTGGTACCGGGACTGAATTTGACGATGGCAGGTACATTTTTGATCAAACTTTAAAACATGCTGGTAGCTATGCTATTAAAGGCCCAATTGCCTTTCCCTCCCTCCTATGTGGAATCATCCTTGCTCAGTACCCTGATATCCTGGTGGAAAGAGACACTTCTTGCAAAAGAGCTCCTGCTCTTGGGTTACACTACAAGCTGTTTCAGGGATCTCATGTTTCTGACATTGTCATAACATCAGCTGAGACATCATCTGCAAAAACTCAGTCCAAGACATCTGATGTTATAGCTGTATTGAAAGAGACCTGCAAAGAGCTGGAGACAAGGAAAAAGACTCTAGAAAACCTAATTGCCAAATTAGAACAGGAGGAGACTGAAGGAAACAGAAGGGAAGAGGGTGCTGCTGAAGATCAGCTCAATGCTGAAGAAAGTAGCTCCTCTGAAGGTGACAGTGCTTAAAGTTTGGTGGAATTGACAAGCCTGATGCTGATACTATTGATGCAAGTGTCTTCAGATTTTATTTGTTGTTTTTATTACCTATTTTGGATAACTGTATAACATTTAAGTACATGTATCTTTGGCCCATTTGTGGCTAAAGAGGGGGAGATAAGTTTTGTGTTAATTACTTGGTAGACCTCATATTTTTTCTGCAGTCATATTCATTCTGCTGCTCTATATTCTCTGATTGCTTAGGGGTTTTAGCCAAAAATTTGCCAAAGGGGGAGTTTGTAAGTGTTTATTTATTGGCATGTATTTTTGGTAAAACCAGGTGTGTAAATGTCATGACTGATATCATAATATTCTGGATTATTAGGTTCTTTATGCAGAAAAAGTATGGCATACAGTAGCTACTGTGTATGAGTGTGTATCTGAGCATTTTGCAAAAGATCACATTTATTGCCTTCTACCAAAATCAGTAAACAGGAATTCTGATGTCATAACAAATGTTAAGACATCCTGTACTGATCTAACAGATATGCAGTTTGGTTAATTCTGAGATTTTTCAGGAAGATGGCTCATTCTTTCCAGAACAGAATCTCACGTGGACTTTAGGTTAACCTAGCTCAACCCTAATCTGGTTGATAAAGTCTTGTGACCAAGTCTTAAGGTTAAACCTAATTAACCCTAGCTTTTTGTGGAAACCCTAACTGAAGAAACATTTGCTATATATTCAACAGGATTGCTGTTTGGAAAACATCTCTTTTGACTGAAGATCAATTAGGAGCTGTATAGTTTTAACTGCTGTAATCCAAGCAAGTATCATTGTGATAAGTGACTTGGAATAGGTTTTGATTGTAAGGGTTTTTGTATCACTCAAAGCTTTGAAGCAAGAGTGTTTGTGTCTCTTGACTAAAGCTTTGAAGCAAAGTCAAGTTAGGTTTATGTATCACTCAAAGCTGTGAAGCAAGAGTGTTTGTGTTACTTGATTAAAAAGCTGTGAAGCATAATCAAGTGTATGTTCTGAAGAGTGTCTTCATTAATTCATTAGTCAATTGTTTTAAGTATCACTGCTGTGATTGAGGGGGAGTGAGTAGGAACTCAGGTTTAAGTTGAACTTAGATTGAAGTTGCATTGGGTAGGTCTTAAGTGAAGGAGATAAACTGGTTGGTTTATTCCTGAATTAATATCTCTTATAGTGGATTTCCTCCCTGGCTTGGTAGCCCCCAGAGTAGGTGTTGTTTCACACTGAACTGGGTAAACAATTGACTGTGTTCTTTACTGTTTTTATTTACTGTCTTATAGAAAGTCAGATACGGTGTCATAACATTCACTGTGACATTGAGTATCTGCTGCCAGAATTACAATAATTCAAACCGAAATCATAATCCTTTAACAATTCCAACCATCTCCATTGCCTCATATTCAATTCCTTCTGATCAAATAAATACTTTAATCTCTTATGGTCACTAAACACTTCAAATCTAGAACCATAAAGATAATGCCTCCAAATCTTCAACACAAAAACAACTGCACCAAGCTCTAAATCATGCATAGGATAATTCTTCTCATAAGTCCTCAACTGCCTTGACGCATAAGGAACTACCTTATCATTCTGCATAAGCACACCTCCTAAACCCATCTTAGAAGCATCACAATATACTACAAAAGGCTCTCCTGGATTAGGCAACGTCAAAATCGGAGCCGACGTCAATCTCTTTTTCAATTGTGTAAAACTTTCTTCGCACGGGACATCCCACACAAAATCTCTACCTTTACAAGTCAACTTAGTAAATGGAAGTGCCAACTTATAAAAACCTTCGATAAACCTTTTATAGTGTTGTACCCCAAAATTTTCCCTCCCATTTCTCAAGAGATTCATTCCAGACTCTCAGTTTTGCCTCTATCAAGTTCCAAGTCTTGGATCATCATTTTTCAAGGAAATCATCCATAAGGGCAAAATGGTCAAAAGAATATTGAAAAAGTCAAACTTTGACTTTTAAATCAAAATCAAGTTCAAAAAATCACATTTCATTAAAGCATAAAATGGGTTCATCAAAAAATCAGAAGTCAGAAGTTACTTTGAAAAAATCAAATTTTCTAAACATTTAGAAAAATATTCTAAGTGTCTAGAGAATGTGATACTTCATAACTTCTGAGCCAGCCTCCATGTAAGTGCCGTCAGAAGATTGCAAACACGGTCAGAACATAACGCTTCAATCAGAACATGTAGAAGTGTTGCTCTTTGGTCAGAATATAACGCTTCAATCAGATCATGCAGAAACGTTGCTCTTTGGTCAGAACATAATGCTTCAGTCAGAACATGATTCTTCAGCATACAGAGGCTATGATCAACGCTCTGGTACGAAGATGCTCCTTCAACGTTTGGAGGTTACGTTTCTAATTTTCTGCAATCAGAACATCACCAAACCCCAAACCTTAACCTACTACCCTGCTATGGCACAGTCATGTAACCAGCTGCCACAACACTCCAAGGTGCTGCTGATCCAGTCCACGCCTGCGTTTTTCTTGCACCAAATTATCCTACAAAAAAACTGTGATTTAAAAACAAAGGGACGGTATGCCAAAAATGTTTAAAAACTTATTTGTTTTTCCCCCTAAAACCACAGCAAATCCATCTATAAATAGTTTGTTCCATCACACATTGAAAGGGTTGGTTTTTGGAGAGAGAGAGAGAGAGAGAATCACCAAAAGAAAGAAAAAAGCCTTGAATCTTGGCAAAATTCCAAGAACCCAAAAAGCTGTAAACACCAAAAATACAAAACCTTAGCATTTGATTCCAACATCAAAACTCCATTGCTCCTTGACTAAAACCATCCCCACGGTTGTTGATTCATATACTAGAAGCTATTTCGACTTCTGTATTCATATTGTCATACACTCTCCATTCACTTCCACCTCAAAGAAGTCAGAGTATCACCTCTTGGCTGTTCCAGAAGTTGAAAACCTCTATCATGTTGAGTATGTGAAGAAGTTGCTCAGAACATCACCAGAGTCCAAGACCAACCTCCAATTTACAGAATCTTTCCCAACTGTAAGGTAAGCTTTTGCTGACTCTTATCACGTTGCTTAATCATTATCATATTTGCATGTTCAAAAATACAATGTATATATCATGCTTCTGACGTTATACATATTCTGAGGTTTCACGTATTTGCTTGTATAAGTATGGAATAAATCAGTTTCAGAACTTCTGAAAGAAATTAGAACTCAAAATTAGGATTAGCAGATTCGCACTTGCCTTTGATTTATGGCTCTAATATTTCCTGTTTCTGAAATACTATGAAACATGCCATAACTGTCATATGCACATCTTCTGTTTTGTGGAGAAATGACCAAAATGCATATGTTCTGACTATTATGAAGAAAGAGACTAAGTCCTGCCAGTGATATCAGAACCTCTGAGACTTACTTTGTTGCTGGTGGTATCAGAACTTCTGAAACCTACTTTGTTGTTGGTGGTATCAGAACTTCTGAAACCTACTCTATTGCCGGTGGTATCAGAACTTCTGAAAGCTAATGTGCTCCTGGTGGACTCAGAACTTCTGACTCTGCTTATGTTTTATTTACTAACAGGAATTCTGTTTTGCAGTGCGCCAGGGTCAGAACTTCTGACCTCCCTTAATCAGCAATGCGCTGATTCTATTTTTACCTTTTTCACTATCTTTGCTATCACTCTCTATTCCATTAATCAATAAACACCAAAAACATTTTTTTCACGCTTTACTTTAAAGCAAAAGACTAAAAATATTTCCTTAAACAAAACTTATTTCTTTTCTTAAATAAATAAGCAATTTATATTTCTTGCACATTCTGATCCATTTCAATATGGTTGTAATAATAACTTAGAACTTAATTTTACTTGCAACCCCGTTCATAAATATGTACCCCCATCCCCCTAAAGTGATGTAATAGCTTAGATTTTATTTTTTCGCACTTTACTTGTTTTTCATATATTGCTAGTAAATAGGATGTATGGAAAGACATGAAAACAACAAAATAGACAACCCTAATAAAGATTAAAATACATGCAATCAAACACACTTGCACACATACACCCTTAGGGTAATCTCACTTGTTGCCTTAAAATGGCCATGTTATGTATGTGGGATGTCTTAGCAAAAATAATCGAAATACAAGATCATAGTCTCTCGATGACGCTATCAAAGTTGCCTTTCAAAATGATCTTAGTCCCTAAAGAAAAATGCTAAGTCATCTCACAACATTGCTATCATGGTCATACGATGACCCAACGCCCGTCCCTTCACATCCAACGATGGGGCTTCTTACCAAAATAATGGTAAGATAGCAACATATAAAGGAGGAGGAAAAGCATATTTAAGACCTTTTGAGTAGGTAGGTTCGCTCTCAGTTGCTCGCTTGCTCACAACAAAAACATTTTATACACCAACACTCTCACTTTGAAACATTTTCAAAAGACAAACACTTTGTACGCGTTCTTATAGAGACGAGAACCATTACAAAGAATACACCTTTTCAAAAACACATCTTTGAACTATTTTCAAAACAAACACTTTGTATGCGTTCTTATAGAAATGAGAATCATTACAAAGTTACATTTTCAAAATACTTTTAAAACCCACATCATAAAGCACAATTTCAAACAAAAGCAAGTGATCTAGCAAATAACTAAGAGCCCATGGAAAACCATGGATGAAAAGGGTGATAATACCTTCCCTTTTCATAATCTACCCCCCGAACTCAAAAATATATCTAAAAGGTCTTTCTTGTGCTTTTTCACCTTTCCTTTTTGGACAAAAGAAAAGTTGGTGGCGACTCTTGCTAAACCGCAACATTTGCGAACACAAACGCAAAACACCTCAAGTCAGTTCTCCCACCGTATCACAGAACTGGCGACTCTGCTGGGGAATATCACTTAAAAGTGGGGTTACCTTAGGGTTAGATCATATTTACTTGCTTTCATTGTTTGATTTATTTGCTTTACATTTGGTTCTCTGTTTGGTTTTGCTTTGATCCTCCACCCGGATCTGGGACACCTTTTTAGGTAAATAGTAATAGATTGTGGAAACTGTACGGCGTATACCGATCTGGTTGAAACAATGGCTATGTTAGTGTGACACATTTGTGGGTACCCATATCCATTGTGGTGAATCAAGTAGAATATGGGGCCGCTGAGTGGCGTCATGAAGCACTAACGGACTTTAGAACCCTAATTGAACAAACTTGGCCATTAGGACGTAGTGAGATAGCCGGTTTCGGTGTAGAGCTGAAAATTGGTTGATACTCGATACTACACTCATTGAGGCTATACTTTTGGGATATCTCGGTCGCAAGGAAAGATTGATTATGCTGAGACAACGCCCAAGAGAAAGGTCGGTGATATTGAGATCCTTTAGAACCCGATCACTATTACTAGGACAGGTTTGAGCCAACTAAACTTCAAGAGGGTACTTACCTATAAAACCTCATGCAAGCCTAAACATAGGGATTTTTTTGGTTTGTGTGTATATACTTGTACATAGCATCATAAACATAATAAGCATCATGAGCATGTTCATTAACCATTTCAAGAATTTAGAAGTTTATCTTTGTTTTTGTTTTGTAGGTCATGAATTCTGTCCGAAGAAACACCATATGAATCAGCTTCGTAAAAGCACACCCTCAACTTCAAGAGCTAGCCTCGAGAGTCCTCGAGGATTCTCTTTTTACCAAGAAATACGGTCGAATCCTCAGTTTGGCTACATCCAGTTTCCAAGAAGAGATGATGTGTGTGCTGTTCCAATTCTTTGATCTCGTGCATCATTGTTTCACTTTCCTGGACTATCAGTTGGTACCTACACTGGAAGAGTTCTCTCTACTCTTAGGGTGCCCGTGCTTGATCAGATACCGTTCACTGGTCTAGAAGAGATTCCAGAACCTGAGGTCATCGTTGAAGCTTTGCATCTAAAGAGAGACGACATCATAGCCAATTGGGAGATAAGAAGCGGGGTCAAAGGTTTCCTAGCCAAGTTTCTATTGGAGAAGGCTCGTTCATTCTAGGACGACATGGATTTCCAAGCTTTTGAAAACATCCTGGCTCTTCTCATTTATGGTTTGGTTCTGTTCCCCAATTCAGACCAATTCATAGACGTTAACGCCATCAAAGTCTTTCTCTCCTGCAATCCTATACCTACCTTACTAGGAGACATCTTGCATTGCCTTCATACCTGCACCATGAAGAAAAGAGGTACCCTTTTGTGTGGTATCCCCCTACTCGCAAAATGGTTCACTTCACATCTACCTCAATCAGCACTGAAGAACGAGCAAAGACTGACTTGGTCTCAAAGGATGATGTCTCTCACCCACTCTTATATCTGTTGGTGTTCGAGATCCTTGGAAGATGTCTCTATCATTACCACTGTGGGGAGTTCCCTAACGTACCTCTGCTTGGTATTAGGGGGGGTATCACCTACAACCCCTACTTAGCTCTTCGACAGTTTAGATATGCCCGAAGAGACGGCCCTCGCGAGATGCTCATCCAAGGTTTGGTGTTCGACTACGACAAAGAAGACCAAGGTTACCGCCAGAAGTTTACACGAGCTTGGGGAATGGTGAACAAGGTGGACAGTAGGACTTTGGGACACAAAAACTCTATCCCTATCGAGCCTTACTATAGATGGGTGCGAGCTCGTGCTCAGAGTTTCATAATGCCTTACCCTTCCATCCACCCTGTTATCATAGAGCCTATTGTTGAAGGAGACGTCTCGTACACTGTCCTTCATCCTGACATGCCTACCTCTCTCAAGGATTTGCAGAAAGCTTGGGTTCAATTGAAGGAAGAGAGATACCTTTGAAGCCCAGTTTTACGCCAGTGAGAAGAAGGTTCTGGAGCTCACTAAACTGCTTCATGAAGAGAAAAACTTGAATGCCTACATTGCTCCAAAGAGGATGCGTTCAATCTTTTTGTCTTAGGAGTTCGGTTGTATTTTGTTTCTTTCATTGTAAGCCCAAGGAGGAATGATGTATTCAAACTTGGATTTTTAATATGACGTGTGTTCCTTTTTGGTTTGAACAAATTTAAATCTCAAAATTTCCTTGAACTCATTTGCATATTGCATCTTCAGTCATCATAACATCATACAGGTTTCTCATAACAGGTCTCCTTATCCTTCTACTGTTTATTTCAGCAAGATGGATGTTGAATAGACTGTGAAAGATCTTCAGGCGCAGAATGCCCAGTTTCAACAGATGCTCTTAGCTCTGACAAAAGGACAAGAGGAGTTGAAGACTCTACTGGCCAAAGAGAAGAAGAAAAAAGCAAAGAAACCAAACGGTGTTATGATCATGGGAAGAAGGTTTAACGGACAAGCCAGACGGACTTTAGACTTTGTAACATCATAGGGTGAAAGAGATAATCAAGGAGACGGGACCCAGGAAGTGAACAACGACCCAGCATCCGAGGAAGAAGAAGAGCCTGATTACTTTGAGGAACAGTATCCTCATGCGGATGATAAATACAAATAGCTAGAGGATCGTTTGAATGCTATGGAGATTCAGAGGGTACCCGGTTTGGATTTTGAATAATTAGGACTCATCTCAGGGGTTGTCATCCCACAAAAGTTCAAGGTCCCCACTTTCGCCAAATACAACAGTGTCTCTTGCCCAAAGCTACATCTAAGGTCATACGTCAGAAAGATTCAACCCCATACGGTTGATAAGAATCTGTGGGTGCATTTCTTCCAAGATAGCTTGTCGGGGACGCAGTTGGATTGGTTCTATCAATTGGAAGGGACCAATGTGCGCAATTGGGAAGATTTGGCCGCCGCCTTCTACAAATAATATCAATATAATGCTGATTTAGCTCCAACTCGGACGCAATTGGAAGGCATGACAATGGGAACAGGTGAAGGTTTCAAAACCTATGCTCAGAAATGGAGGGATCTCGCAGGCAGAGTCCAGTCCCCTCTATCGGACAGAGAATTAGTGGATATGTTCCTAGGCACCTTATCAGGTCCATTCTTCAACCACCTAATTAGAAGTTCCTCGGCTGGATTTACTGAACTGATCATGACTGGTGAGCGGGTCGAAGCTGGTATAAAAAATGGAAAAATTTAAAAAGATGCATCTTCGAGCACAATAAAGAAGCCATTCACTGGTAAGAAGGAGGCCAGTGCCATTTATGACCCAAGAGATCGGAGCAGAGCGGGATACCATCCAACGGTGAGTGCTGTAATAATACCTAGGCCTGCGGTCGCCCTACAACGCAACAATCAGCAAAGGTTAGAAAGACCACAAAGGCAATTCACCCGAATCAATATGACATTGACAGAGGTTCTACCCCATCTATTGAGATCCAACTTGACAACTTTAAAAGAGGCTCCCAAGAATCCTAATACCTCTTCTCATCGTTATAATCTGAACGCTAGGTGCGCCTATCATTCTGGGAGTCCTGGTCATGACACAAATGACTATTGGACTCTAAGAAATAAGGTACAAGACCTGATTGAAGCTAAAGAGATTAAGTTTAACGCTCCGGAGAAGCCCAATGTCATAATTGCTCCCATGCCTAAGCACAACCATGGAGTTAACACCGTTGATACTAATCCATTTTTAACCTCGGTGGACAAGGTTTCCACTCCTCTTATGACTGTTAAGAAAAATTTGTTGTCGGTCGGTTTATTTCCGGGTTGTGGTGAAGGTTGCCACCAATGTTCATTCCTACCTTCTGGTTGCCATTTTCTAAGGTCAGGTGTTCAACGCCTGATGGACAGCAAATAAATTTTGTTCAAGAAAACTCTGGTTCCCACTATTCCATCTGAAGGCATTGCTATCATAGCCATTTCCGCCAGTCCTTCCAAGGCCTTCTCGAGAAGACCTGTTAGGATTACACCCGCTACGAGATTTACTCCGCTAATAATCACATGTCTTGATCCTATCCCGTACGCCTCGGACAAAGCCGTTCCTTGGCATTATGGCGCCGATATTTACTATCATGGCGTTAAACAAAAATTGAAGGCCAAAGAAGTTGATCCTGATATTGGTAACATTGTCGGGACCAGCAAGATTACTAGAAGTGGAAGGGTTTTCTCTCCTGAGATTGCCCCTAAAATTGTCAACAAGCCTATTATCATCCCATCTGGCATATCAACTATTATTCCTGTTCTCACTCCAGATGTCTCCCCTGCCGATAAGTCACCTGGGACTAGCGGCAAAGAGGTTATAAGTGAGCCTGCCCGGACGGAGGTACCTAGAAAGATTGTTGTGGAATCCTCTAAGCAAGAGATAGAGGAAATCTTGAAAATAATCAAAAAGAGTGACTACAATGTGGTCGGACAATTGGGGCAGACCCCCTCAAAGATATCCATGTTATCCCTGCTGTTGTGCTCTGAGGCCCATGCGAAGGCTTTAATTGCATTCCTCAAAACTGCGCATGTGCCGCAAGAGACTTCAGCCGATCAATTCAAAGATTGTGTGGCTAGCCTGACTGCCGACAATGGGATGGGTTTCTCAGATGCCCACTTGACACCGAAGGGAAGAAAGCATAATGATGCTCTGCATGTCTCGATTGAATGCAGAGGCACCACTATGGCTCATGTGCTAGTAGACACTGGGTCTTCACTGAATTTCCTACCTAAGAAAGCTCTCGACTGACTAGATTGTGAAGGATTGACTCTAAAGCCTAGTAACATTGTTTTAAGGGCTTTTGACGGGTCAAAGAGAATGGTGCATGGGGAGGTGAATATCCCTATCAAAGTAGGCTCTCAGACGTTCGAGTCCACCTTCTATGTGATGGATATCAGGCCGTCATACTCCTATTTGTTGGGTCGTCCTTGGAACCACGAAGTTGGGGTTGTTACTTCCACACTTCACCAAATGCTGAAGTATCCGGTGAAAGGAAAGATTGTCACAGTACGGGGTGAGGAAGAATACATGGTGAGTCACCTCAATTCCTTCCGCTACGTGGAGATGGACGGAGAATTTATAGAGACTCCTTGTCAAAACTTTGAAGAGGTCCCCCAGATTTTGGCGTCAACCGAGACCACTACTAATACCAAATCTCCTCTGAAGATGGCTTCTCTCAGGGATGTAAGAGCAATAGTTGAAGAAGGCAGGAATACCAATTAGGGACAGCTTCCTGAGTTTATTCACAAGACTGACAAGTTTGGTTTGGGCTTTACTTCAGAAGCTCAGAGGGTTGTTCGACGCGCTCGAATTGGAGGACCTCCCCTCAGCAATCGAGAGGTCAATGCTATTGAAGACTCTGATTTCGACAGCTGGATTTACCCGACTACCAACAGTGGACCGATTAATTGGACGACCAGATATTTCATACCAGTTTCTTTTATTCCACAATAATTTGTCTTATTTGTTTTTTTAAATTTGTAATGAACAATTTAAACTTTATAGCCTTGTGTCTTACCCGAGGCACGATGGTTCTATCTGTGAGGGTTATTATGTGTCATCTCATATATCATCAATGAAACATTGGACTTTCTTTGCATACAAATTTTGCACTCTCTGTTTTTTCTTTTTGTCTTTATTTTATCAATACAGCTATGCTCTTACACGCACTCACATATCAAACTGCAGATCCATATCCACTATGGGTCCCATTGACAACAATTCTACTATTGCCAGTTATGACTTCGAAAATCCAATCAACCAAGCCAAGGACGAAGATTAGGATAATTGTGAGGTACCTGGAGAGCTTGCTAGACTGCTACAGCAGGAAGAGAATGCCATACAGCCTCATGAAGAGCCAGTTGAGACAATAAACTTGGGTACAGAAATAGACAGAAAAGAGATCAAAATAGGTGCAAATCTGGAGCTTAGCATCAAACAAAGGTTGATACAAATGTTGCACGATTACATTGAGATATTCGTTTGTCCTATGAAGACATGCCTGGTTTGGACAATGATATCGTAGTACATCGCCTGCCGACTAAGGAAGACTTCCTGCCAGTTAAACAGAAGGTCCACCATATGCGCCCTGAAATGTCAGAGAAAATTAAAGCAGAGGTTATGAAGCAATTTGACACGGGATTCTTAGCTGTCACCTCCTATCCGCAGTGGGTTGCTAACGTTGTTCTGGTGCCTAAGAAGGACGGTAAGGTACGGATGTGTGTGGATTACAGAGATCTGAATAGGGCAAGCCCCAAGGATGACTTCCCTCTTCCTCATATTGACGTTCTGGTTGACAACACCGCACAACATAAAATCTTTTCCTTCATGGATGGTTTCTCTGGCTACAACCAGATCAAGATGGCTCCCGAAGACATGGAAAAGACAACTTTTGTTACGCAGTGGGGCACTTTCTGCTACAAGGTGATGCCTTTTAGGTTGAAGAATACAGGGGAAACTTATCAGTGCGCCATAGTCGCTTTGTTCCACGACATGATTCACCACGAGATTGAGGTTTATGTCGATGATATGATAGCCAGGTCTCAGACTGAGGAAGAGCACCTTGATCATCTCCAAAAGTTATTCGACAGATTGAAGTTATACAAACTGAGATTGAATCCGAACAAGTGCATTTTCGGGGTAAGGTCCGGTAAGCTTCTAGGTTTCATCATCAACGACAAAGGTATTCAAGTAGATCCTGCAAAGGTAAAAGATATACAGGAAATGCCAGCTCCCCGCACAGAGAAGGAAGTTAGAAGTTTCTTGGGACGCCTGAATTATTCGCCAGGTTCATTTCACATCTGACTGCCACTTGTGAGCCAATCTTCAAGCTTCTGAAGAAAGATCAAGTGATAAAGTGGAATGATGAATGCCAGACCGCTTTCGAAAAGATCAAGGAATACCTACAAGAACCACCAATTTTGTTGCCTCTAGTTGAAGGGAGACCTTTGATATTGTACCTGACAGTATTAGACAATTCAATGGGGTGTGTAATGGGCCAGCATGACGAGTCTGGTCGAAAAGAGCACACAATATACTACCTTAGCAAAAAGTTTACCGACTGTGATACACGGTACTCACTGCTCGAGAAAACTTGTTGTTCTTTGGCATGGGCTTCTCGCCGAATGAGACAGTATATGCTGACTCACACTACCTTGTTGATATCTAAGATGTATCCGATCAAATACATCTTTGAGAAGCATGCTCTTTCTGGAAGAATAGCGAGATGGCAGATGATCCTGACAGAATATGACATACAATATACAACCCAAAAATCAATAAAGGGGAGTGTGTTGGCTGATCATTTGGCTCATCAGGCCGTGGATGACTACCAGTCCATGAATTGAGTTTCCAGATCAGGATATCATGTTAGTAACCAACTGTGAAGAAATCAGGCCATATGACGGACCTGAGCAAGGATCCCGATGGACCCTATTCTTTGATTGAGCATCTAATGCACTTGGAAATGGTATTGGTGTCGTACTCATATCTCCGGAGGGATGTCATACTCCCTTTACTGCCAGACTTTGCTTCAACTGTACAAACAACATGGCATAATACGAAGCATGCATCTTCGGTCTCAAAGTTGCTATAGACTTGGGGATCAAATCCTTAGATGTATTTGGAGATTCAACCTTGGTCATCAGTCAAGTCAAAGGGGAATGGGACACCAAACACCCCAACCTTATCCCTTACAAAGAACATGTGTTGACATTGTTGCCGCATTTTAAGGAGATTACCTTCGAGCATTTCCCACGAGAATAAAATCAGCTAGCAGACGCACTAGCTACAATGTCATCTATGTTTAAACTTAATTGGGATAACGAGGCTCCTCAAATCACCATTGAGAGGATGGTTGAACCAGCCTACTGTCACAAAATCGGTACTGAAGAAGTAGTGGATCGACCTTGGTTCCATGAAGTTAAAAGGTATCTCGAGTCTCAGGAATATCCAGAAGGAGCTTCAGTAAATGACAAGAAATTCCTAAGAAGATTCTCGGCTAAGTTCTTCCTTTGTAACGGTATTTTATACAAACGCAGTCATGACACTGTATTGCTTCGGTGCGTAGACAAGGTTGAGGCTGAAAGGATCATGGTTGAATTACACAAAGGCACTTTTGGTACCCATTCCAGTGGGCATGCAATGGCAAAGAAAATCCTATGGGCAGGCTATTATTGGTCTACCATGGAAATAGTTTGCTACCAACACTCTCGGACTTGCCACAAGTGCCAGGTTTATGCTGATAAAGTGCACGTACCTCTGGTTCCTCTGAACATCTTGACGGCTCCTTGGCCCTATGCTATATGGGGAATCGATATGATTGGGGAAATCAAGCTAACGACCTCCAATGGACACCGCTTCATCTTAGTGGCCATCGACTATTTTACAAAGTGGGTAGAGGCAACTTCATTTGCTTCCGTTACTAAGAATGTGGTCGACCGGTTCATCAAACAAAACCTCATATATTGGTACAGTGTCCCAGAGAGAATCCTCACCGATAATGGTAAGAATCTAAACAACACTATGATCACCGCCTTGTGCGAGCAATTCAAGATCCAGCATCATAATTCTTCCCCTTACCGGCTAAAGATGAATGATGTTGTCGAAGCTGCAAATAAAAACATTAAGAAGATTATACAGAAAATGACAGTCACATACAAAGACTGGCATGAGATGCTACCGTTTGCTATCCACGGGTATCTTACCACAGCTCGTACATCAACTAGGGAAACACCCTATTCTCGGGTATACGGCATGGAGGTTGTCTTACCCGTTGAGGTCCAGATCCCCTCTCTAAGGATCATGAAGGATGCTGGTTTGAACGAAGAAGATTGGATCCATACTCGACTTGACCAGTTGAACTTGATTGATGAGAAGAGGCTGGCAACTATCTGTCATGGTCAGATATACCAAAAATGCATGATCAAAGCTTTTAATAAAAAGGTCAAACGTCAGGTATATCGGGTCAGTGACTTGGTAATCAAGCGTATCATTTTTCCACAAGGTGATCCCAGGGGCAAATGGACTCCTACATATGAAGGTCCGTTTGTAATCAAAGGCATATTCTCTGGTGGAGCAATGATCCTGACCACTATGGATGGCGACGACCTTCCTCATCCTATCAATGCAAACATAGTGAAAAGATACTACACATAATCAAAGACCGGCTAGGTTGATTGGCCTAGGTAAAAATAAGGGCTTCCTGGCGAACCAAAAGGGTTCGGGCAAAAATAAGGGATGAAAATATTTTAAAAAAATTGTACACCCGGCAAGTCGAAAACCTGAAAAGGCGACTTGGGCAAAAAAGGGTATCCAGGTGGGCCGAAAACCCGAAAGGGCGGTCCAGGCAAAAGTTAGGGATGGAAAGCGTATCACTATGTCCCATTGGATCACCCTGCGATCTGACCTCAGTATCAACTGTCAAGCTCAAATGGCATCCCTCAATCTAATCAGCTTCAGACAAGCAGCAAAGTAAGGAGACGCTCGAAGACATAGTGGCAATAGCAGATTTGAAACCCAATGGGATTATTGCACATAGCTATTTTCTTTCTGTTGTACACAACATTGTATACCCTTCTTTTTTATGGCGACACTCTCTTACTAAAGCGTCAGCTTCCTTGTACAAAAGTGCCTATTATAGGCCAACTTCAAAATTAATACAAGACATTTTTACAAAACTATTTGTTTTCCTTTTTTCTGTTTTATTTTTCCAAGAACGTCCAATGATTTATTCTTGACATATGCATTTGAATATAATTGCTATCACAAATATTTGCATAAAGAAACCAAAGACAATTGCTTATAACTTAAGAAATAGACAGTTACCATGTCCAGCAGGTACCAGGGCTGAGACAGCTTTGGAGCACAATCATCAATACACGTGATCTTGTAACATTTGTACTCCCCTCCTTCTAGCGCTAGAGCAGAAGTAATCAAAGTATCAGTAATATTTCTCTCAGAACAGGAAGTGATCTCCCTAGCCAGGATCCCCCAAGCAGAGTTTATTTCTCTGGATACAGAAGCTCAATCCACGACAGAGCCCATTACTTCAGCTATCGGAAATTCACCTTTCAAGTGGTTCCCCACAGAGTTATTCTCAAGCAGAGTCTCTCCCCGACAGAACATTCGTAAATAAGAAGAAGATCTCCAGCATAATCACTTCCATTCATCATCCCTAGTGGAAGTACAAGAGCCACGTTTCTCTACAACAGTCAGGATTTCTACTTTTCCCTAGCAGCAGTCAGGGATTTATTTTCACGGACTCGGATGTGTCAAAACTACCATGCTCATACATCATGACATGCGCATACATATCACATACGACATAATCTCTCTTATTTGAGAGAACATCATCTCACAATGCATTTCATGCATCACATATAACTAACCCTGTTATCTTTTCAGGAAAGACGGTTATCACCAACAATTCCAGTAGTTATACATGTCATATCTACAGGCAATCAAAAATCAGTTCCCGAAACTAGACGGGTCAACTAATCTACACGATCAAACGAAGTAACCCTACTATCCAGGTTCCTTCTCACAGCCCTACTACCCATGCTTTCATTTCGAAGTAACCCTACTATCCAGGTTCCTTCTCACAGCCCTACTACCCAGGCTTTCATTACGAAGTAACCCTACTATCAAGGTTCCTTCTCACAGCACTAATACCCAGGCTTTCATTTCGAAGTAACCCTACTATCCAGGTTCCTTCTCACAGCCCTACTACCCAGGCTTTCATTTTGAAGTAACCCTACTATCCAGGTTCCTTCTCACAACCCTACTACCCAGGCTTTCATTTCAAAGTAACCCTACTATCCAGGTTCCTTCTCACAGCCCTACTACCCAGGCTTTCATTTCGAAGTAACCCTACTATCCAGGTTCCTTCTCACAGCCCTACTACCCAGGATTTCATTATGAAGTAACCCTACTATCCAGGTTCCTTCTTACAACCCTACTACCCAGGCTTTCATTTCGAAGTAACCCTACTATCCGGGTTCCTTCTCACAGCCCTACTACCCAGGCTTTCATTTCGAAGTAACCCTACTATCCAAGTTCCTTCTCACAGCCCCACTACCCAGGCTTTCATTCCGAAGTAACCCTACTATCCAGGTTCCTTCTCCCTTGTCTCCAAACAATAGGTTACAACATTGTAAAGCCTGGACCCGATCAAATACGGTCGATTTCACATTTCCCCGACGAGTTCCTGTACAGCTTGGACCTTGACCAAGTATACAGTATACTTTCACCTCTTCAAATCAAGAGTTAATTCCCCAGTAGAATAATGAACAACCAAAATCTCCTAGACTTTACTTCCCAGCATATAAATCAACATTCCCCGGCCAAAGGTACAGGAATTTCCACCCATGAATCTCTTATGCAACCAATCTTTTCTGGATGGCATCTTTAAGCCCATCTCCTATGATTTCTTGTTGCCTTCCAATTGGCATCTGTAATCCCATTCCCGAAATTACCAATCAGTATTACTTCATGCGAGAGCAAATTTCTGGGCACTCTAGTGTTCAATCATCTTCCGCCTTCAAATCACGAAAGGCAGATCAGCCAATCTACATCCTCAGGCTTAAGAAGATTGAACAGGTCCAACTGTTGTACCCCAAAATTTGCCCTCCCATTTCTCAAGAGATTCATTCTGGACTCTCATTTTTGCCTCTATCAAGTTCCAAGTCTTGGATCATCATTTTTCAAGGAAATCATCCATAAGGGCAAAATGGTCAAAAGTATATTGAAAAAGTCAAATTTTGACTTTTAAATCAAAATCAAGTTCAAAAAATCACATTTCATTAAAGCATAAAATGGGTTCATCAAAAATTAGAAGTCAGAAGTTACTTTAAAAAAAATCAAATTTTCTAAACATTTAGAAAAATATTCTAAGTGTCTAGAGAATGTGATACTTCAGAACTTCTGAGCCAGCCTCTATGTAAGTGTCGTCAGAAAATTGCAAACACGGTCAGAACATAACGCTTCAATCAGAACATGTAGAAGCGTTTCTCTTTGGTCAGAATATAACGCTTCAATCAGAGCATACAGAAGTGTTGCTCTTTGGTCAGAACATAATGCTTCAGTCAGAACATGATTCTTCAGCATACAAAGGCTATGATCAACGCTCTGGTCAGAAGATGCTCCTTCGGCGTTTGGAGGCTACGTTTCTAATTTTCTGCAATTAGAACATCACCAAACCCCAAACCTTAACCTACTACCCTGCTATGGCACAATCCTGCAACCAGCTGCCACAACACTCCAAGGTGTTGCTGATCCAGTCCATGCCTGCATTTTTCTTGCACCAAATTAGCCTACAAAAAAACTGTGATTTAAAAACAAAGGGACAGTATGCCAAAAATGTTTAAAACCTCATTTGTTTTCCCCCCAAAACCACAGCAAATCCATATATAAATAGTTTGTTCCATCACACGTTGAAAGGGTTGGTTTTTGGAGAGAGAGAGAGAGAGAGAGAGAGAGGAGAGAGAGAGAGAGAGAGAGAGAGAGAGGAGAGAGAGAGAGAGAGAGAGAGAGAGAGAGAGAGAGAGAGAGAGAGAGAGAGAGAGAGAGAGAGAGAGAGAGAGAGAGAGAGAGAGAGAGAGAGAGAGAATCACCAAAAGAAAGAAAAAAGGCCTTGAATATTTGCAAAATTCTAAGAACCCAAAAAGCTGTAAACACCAAAAATACAAAATCTTAGCATTTCATTCCAACATCAAAACTCCATTGCTTCTTGACTAAAACCATCCCCACGGTTGTTGATTCATATACTAGAATCTATTTCATCTTCTGTATTCATATTGCCATACAGTCTCCATTCACTTCCACCTCAAATAAGTCAGAGTATCACCTCTTGGCTGTTCCAGAAGTTGAAAACCTCCATCCTGTTGAGTACGTGAAGAATTTGCTCAGAACATCACCAGAGTCCAAGACCAACCTCCAGTTTACAGAATCTGTCCCAACTACAAGGTAAGCTTCTGCTGACTCTTATCACGTTGCTTAATCCTTATCAGATTTGCATGTTCAAAAATACAATGTAGATATCATGCTTCTGACGTTATACATATTCTGAGGTTTCACAGATTTGCTTGTCTAAGTATGGAATAAATCAGTTTCAGAACTTCTGAAAGAAATTAGAACTCAGAATTAGGATTAGCAGATTCACACTTGCCTTTGATTTATGGTTCTGATATTTCATGTGTCTGAAATTCTATGAAACTTGCCATAATTGTCATATGCACATCTTCTGTTTTGTGGAGAAATGACCAAAATGCAGATGTTTTGACTATTATGAAGAAAGAGACTAAGTTTTGCCAGTGATATCAGAACCTCTGAGATATACTTTGTTGTTGGTGGTATCAGAACTTCTGAAACCTACTTTGTTATTGGTGGTATCAGAACTTCTGAAACCTACTATGTTGCCGGTGGTATCAGAACTTCTGAAAGCTAATGTGCTCCTGGTGGACTCAGAACTTCTGACTCTACTTATGTTATTTTTACTAACAGGAATTTTGTTTTGCAGTGCGCCAGGGTCAGAACTTCTGACCTCCCTTAATCAGCAACGCGCTGATTCTATTTTTACCTTTTTCACTATCTTTGCTATCACTCTCTATTTCATTAATCAATAAACACCAAAAACATTTTTTTCACGCTTTACTTTAAAGCAAAAGACCAAAAATATTTCCTTAAACAAAACTTATTTATTTTCTTAAATAAATAAGCAATTTATATTTCTTGCACATTCTGATCCATTTCGATATGGTTGTAATAATAACTTAGGACTTAATTTTACTTGCAACCCCATTCATAAATATGTACCCCCATCCCCCTAAAGCGATGTAATAGCTTAGATTTTATTTTTTCGCACTTTACTTGTTTTTCATATATTGCTAGTAAATAGGATGTATGGCAAGACATGAAAACAACAAAATAGACAACCCTAATCAAGATTAAAATGCATGCAATCAAACACACTTGCACACATGCACCCTTAGGGTAATCTCACCTGTTGCCTAAAAATGGCCATGTTATACATGTGGGAAGTCTTAGCAAAAACAATCGAAATACAAGATCATAGTCCCTCGATGACGCTATCAAAGTTGCCTTTCGAAATGATCTTAGTCCCTAAAGAAAAATACTAAGTCATCTCACAACATTACTATTATGGTCATACGATGACCCAATGCCCATCCCTTCACATCCAACGATGGGGCTTCTTACCAAAATAATGGTAAGATAGCAACATATAAAGGAGGAGGAAAAGCACATTTAAGACCTTTTGAGTAGGTAGGTTCGCTCTCAGTTGCTCGCTTGCTCACAACAAAAACATTTTATACACCAACACTCTCACTTTGAAACATTTTGAAAAGAGAAACACTTTGTACACGTTCTTATAGAGACGAGAACCATTACAAAGAATACACCTTTTCAAAATCACTTTCAAAAACACATCTTTGAACTATTTTCGAAACAAACACTTTGTATGCGTTATTATAGAAACGAGAATCATTACAAAGTTACATTTTCAAAATACTTTCAAAACCCACATCACAAAGCACAATTTCAAACAAAAGCAAGTGATCTAGCAAGTAACTAAGAGCCCATGGAAAACCATGGATGAAAAGGGTGCTAATACCTTCCCTTTTCATAATCTACCCCCGAACTCAAAAATATCTCTAAAAGGTATTTCCTGTGCTTTTTCACCTTTCCTTTTTGGATAAAAGAAAAGTCGGTGGTGACTCTTGCTAAACAGCAACATTTGCAAACACAAACGCAAAACACCTTAAGTCAGTTCTCCCACCGTATCACATATAGTAACCAGCTAATCCCAAAAAGCTTCTAATCTCAGTAGCTGACTTCGGAGTTTCCTATTGCAACAAGGCATCAACCTTCAATGGATCCACAACAATGCCACTACCTGAGATCACATGACCAAGAAAACTAACCTCCTTTAACCAGAACTCACACTTAGACAACTTTGCATACAACTTCTTCTCTTTCAAAGCTTGCAATACTACTCTTAAGTGTTCTGCATGCTCCTCTTCTGACTTAGAGTAAATCAAAATGTCATCAATGAACTCCACTACAAACTGATCTAATTAAGTATGAAAGATACGGTTCATGTATTCCATGAATACTCCTGGCTCATTAGTAACACCGAAAGGCATCACCGAATACTCATAATGTCCATAACGCGTCTTGAAATCCGTCTTCTGGATATCTTTATCCTTCACCTTAATCTGATGGTAACCCGACCTCAAATCAATCTTACTGAACACACGAGCATCCACCAATTGGTCCATTAAGTCATATATTCTTGGAAGCGGATACTTATTCTTAATCGTCACTTTATTCAACTGTCTATAGTCAACACAAAGCCTCATACTCACATCTTTCTTCTTTACTAACAACATTGGAGCTCCCCACGGTGATACACTTGGTCTTACAAACTTCTTTTCAAGTAACTCTTCCAATTGCTTCTTTAACTCTGACAATTCAGATGCAGACATCCTGTATGGTGTCATAGACATAGGTCTGGTACCAGGTATAAAATCAATAGAAAATTCAACTTCCCTCTCTGGCGGTACATCAGGAATTTCATCAGGGAAAACTTCAGGAAATTCATGCACCACCTGCAATTCCTCAATTATAGCTTGAGTCTCTACAGATAGAGACGCCATCAATAAGAACATATGTGCTTATTCTTGCATCAACTTCCTTAACTGTCTAGCAGACAACAGGCTATCTTCCTCTTCCTCAGGAGTAGAAAACCTCACAGACTTGTCATAACAGTTAACATGAACATAGTTATACTTTAACCAGTTCATACCCAGAATCGCATCCAACCCTCTTAAAGGAAAACAAACAAAATCAACAGCAAAGTCTCTATCGAAAATCGACAAAGGACACTTTAAACACACAAAAGAAGTAGTCACCAACCCCTTGGATGAAGTGTCGACGACCATTTCTCCATTCATAGAAGACAACATAAGACCCAATCTTTCAACATAATCAGCAGGAATAAAGCAATGAGTAACACCAGTATCAATAATAGTAATTAAAGGAGTACTATTAATGAAACATGTACCTCTGATAAGTCTATCCTCAGCAGATGCTTGATCCTCAACCAAAGCAAACACTTTACTACTTGTCTGCACCCTCTTTGGTTTCTGACACTGACTACCAATGTGCCCTTCTTCACTACAATTGAAACAAATCACCTCCTTAAGCTTGCACTCAGATACAACATGTCCAGTCTTACCACAACGGAAACACCTCTTTACCTCAGTAGTACACACATTACTCTTATGCCTAAGTTTTCCACATTTGAAACAAAACACACCAGCAGGAGCATCTCCCCCACTAGTCCTCTGACCTTGAGCAGCTTTCTGTTTACCTTTACCAGCTAGGGCATCATAAGGCTTACCACGATTCTGTTGGTGCTTACCCCTCTTCTCACTGATAATCTTGTAATGAGCATTATTATCCTCTTTATAGACTCTATAACTATAAATCAAATCAGCAAAGCCACGAATCTTCTGGTATCCAACTGCCTTCTTGATCTCTGGGCACAACCCGTTCTCAAACTTGATGCACTTTGAAAACTCAGCATTTGCCTCACCGTAGTGCGGATAAAACTTAGCCAACTCAGCAACTTTGCAGCATACTCAACAACCGACATACTCCCTTGCTTCAGCTCAAGGAGTTCAATCTCCTTCTTACCACAAACATCTTCAGGAAAATACTTCCTCAGAAACTCCCTACGGAACACATCCCAAGTGACATTTTCACTTGCAGCTTCCAACCTCTGACATGTCGCTAGCCACCAGTGATCAACTTCGACTGCTAGCATATGAGTACCATATTGAACCTTCTGCGTTGGAGTGCAGTCCATTACACGGAAGATTCTCTTAATCTCTTTCAGCCAATCCAATGCTCCGTTAGGATCATACTTTCCCTTGAACATAGGCGGATTCTCTCTCTGGAAAGTCGCCAAACTACGAGATCCAGCATTCCCGTTAGTATTCGGCTGATTCTCCATCACATGCGCCATTGCTTCTATAGCAGCAGCAAGTGCAACATCATTCCTTCCAGCCATCTCAACTTATCACTACAACATAAACAATGGTTAGAACTCAAATTAACAATACTCGATTGTTAGACAACTACGACTCGACAACTTGGTCGGACGGGCCAACTTTTTCTCTGATACCAACTTTGTAACGCCCCAATTCTACCCGACAATTATAATTGTAAATCAGAATTTTAAAATTCATACAACTGAATCAGGATGCCACAAATTCAACTTAAAAACACATTGCATTCAACGTGGATACATAACACTTTAAAACTTTGAATGAACCATCAGCAAAATAATTTAATCTCTTAATTCAACAACTTGAACATCTACCCAGCGGAATCATAATAACATATTTGTCCAACATTACAACAACTTCAAAATAACACATACTTAGCAACAATCAAATTAAAGTTCAACAACTGAAATAATCAATAAAAGCAACAAGCGTCCATCCCCCTGAGTGTTACGTATCAGAGCAATGACACTGACTTGAACTGCTGAAGGTAAACCACCTTCACTCTGGATTACCTGCACGTTACCAACATAAGGGTAACATTCAAATAGAAGGGGTGAGATATCTAACAATATAATAAAACTTATGATAAATAATATGTTAGATCAGCTCATATAATAACACCACTTCACATCTCATAAACAACAATAATCGCAACAGAATACCAACAATATACACATTTACCGCATCAATACACAAGTTCTTTATGCAATCATAAAATGCGACTCAATACTATGCAAATGCATGTGGTACCATTGGAGTAGAACTCCCATCTCAAAATAATTGCCAATAAATAGAGGCATCAACAAGGCATAAGCCTTCATCTTAATATTCGCCAATACAGGTCATCTTAAAGAGCATCATCTCCATCTTGATATGAAATGTATGCGACACAATCATGAATGTAGTAACAACAACCACAATTAACAACATCTCAACACAACATCATCGTTGGTCAGAAAACCTACATCTTAATAGCTGTCAATTATTAGAGGCATCTCAACATCATTCAGCAACATCATTAATCAACATAATTCATCAACATAATTTATCAAAATAATTCATCAACATAATTCATCAACATAACTCATCAACATAATTCACAGCAACTCAGCCATAACAATAATACAACGGCAGATCGACAATCCCTCAATGTTGGCCATAGGCCTACAACATGATAATGCCCATAATTAATTAATCATCTAAGGCTTATCTCTAACTACCAAACCTATACATATTATTATACTGTAATACTACATCATTATTATCATTAATCTTACTGTCATGAACAAAGCATTAATCTACGATCTTCTTATCCTCATCATACTTCACAAAGTCATCATAGTGATTAATGCGGGAAGCTAACTCTAATCCTAATTTGGGTACTAGGATTATTCTTCTTATCCTTCATTATAATCCTTAAGAATGAAGTTCATTGCATTAGCTATCCAACGCTTCAAACGGCACTTCAAACGGAGTCCGGAAACTCAAGTCACAGTCTTTGGAAGAATCTGTCAAAATTTGGACTGCATGAGTCGACGCATACTTCTTTGAGTCGACGCGTACTGCGTTGAAATCCTGCATGACTCGACGTGTAATCCTCTTGTGTCAACTCATACTGAGTCTGCAACACTGCATGTATCGATGCATAATCCTATGTATCGACTCATCTTGAGTCTTAAAACCTGCATGTGTCAACGCATGGCCTTTAAGGTCGACTCATATTGATCTGTCATGAATATTTTCTGCGATTTCACTGTGTTTTCACTGCGATTTCCCTGCCATAGGCCCTAAACACATCCTCTAATCATAGTTAATCATCAATTATAATAATCCTATGTTTCTACATCAATTATACAACATTAGGGCATCATTATTCATCTCTAAATCATTGATCTTCATCAAACAACAATATACATATATTTCAATCATAAACAAAACAACTTTTCAAATCCAATCCCACATACTACTCATCATAAACCCTACTATAGAGTCAGAACCCCACCCTTATCTTGGTTTTAAGGTTGCTCTATAACTTTTCCGATTGAACTTCATTCTGCCTCCTTTCCTTCTTTTCTGAAACTTTCACGTTCTCTTTCTCTCTTCCAACCCTTATTTTCTTTTCTTCTTACTCCTACTTCTTTTTCTTATTAATTCTAAATAACTAATATAATAACTCTATAATTCTCATTATGCCTTAATGGGCTTAAAACTCCTACACCCCATTTCTACTACTTCTAATCCTTAAAATAAGCCCACATCAAATAATAGTATGATTCTAATATTATTCCACAACTTAATAGAAAAAATTAATTCAATTAATCACAACATAACATCTATCATCATAACACAACTTCACAAATAATCCAAAAATAATTTAATTAAATAATTAATTAAATTACGGGCGTAGAGCAGGTTTTTCGAACACATACTTTAAAGGATTCATTCTTGTTATTAACCATGTGGTGTATGATAACATGTATTGCCTCAATATTATGGTAGCCCAATCCAATGCACAACAAGTCTTCTCGAGGAGTGAGTACCTGGTTTCGCAGTCAGTGAATTTCTTGCTGAGGTAGTAGATTACATGCTCTTTCCTACTTGTCTCGTCTTGTTGACCCAATACACATCCTATTGATCCTTCAAGTACTGTTAGATACATAATGAGTGGTCTTCCAAGATCTGGAGGCATTAAGATCGGTGGCTCTTGTAAATATTTCTTTATCGTCTCAAAAGTTGTCTGGAAATCATCATTCCATGTCATTGTTTGATCTTTTCGTAGTAGTTTGAATATGGGCTCGCATGTAGCAGTTAGGTGTGATATGAACCTTCAAATGTAGTTCAATCTTCCTAAGAAACCACAAACCTATTTCTCTGCCTTTGGATTTGGAATTTCTTGTATAGCTTTTACTTTATCGGGGTCCACCTCAATACCATGCTGACTTACGATAAAACCCAGTAACTTGCCTGATTTGACCACAAATGTACATTTGTTTGGATTCAACCTTAGTTTGAACCTTCACAGTCGATCAAATAACTTCTGTAAATGTATGATGTGTTCCTCCTCTGTATGAGATTTGGAAATCATATCATCTACGTACACCTCAACTTCTTAATTAATCATATCATGGAACAATGTGACCATTGCCCGCTGATAGGTTGCCCCTATGTTCTTCAAACTAAACGACATTACTTTGTAGTAGAAAGTGCCCCCAAGGTGTCATGAAAGTGGTATTTTCCATATCTTTGGGTGCCATTTTGATTTGATTATAGCCTGAGAAGACGTCCATGAATGTGAGTACCGAAGCTTGAGTTGTGTTGTCCACTAGAACATCCATGTGAGGCAGTGGGAAATCGTCTTTAGGACTGGCTTTGTTTAGATTCCGATAATACACACACATACGTACTTTTCCATCTTTCTTGGGTACTTGGATGATGTTATCTATCCAAGGTGGATAATCTACCACGGCTAAGAACCCTGCGTCGAATTGTTTAAGGACCTCTTCCCGAATTTTGTGGACATGTCCGGATAAGTTCTCCTAAGCTTTTGCCTGACCGGGGAACAACCTTATTTGAGAGGTAGTTTGTGCACCACAATGTCTGTATCCAGCCCTGTTATATCTTTATAAGACCAGACGAATATATCCATGTATTCATATAACAACTTGATCAGTCTTTCTTTGACGCTTTCTTCTAATATTGCCCCCAGCTAGATCTCTTCTGGATCTTCTTTTATGCCAAGGTTAATGGTCTCAATAGGTTCTTGGTATGGTTGTATACTGTCAGATTTTTGCTTTATGCTTCTTTCCAGTTCTTCAGAAAGTTCAAGATCCTCATCATCTTCCTCTTCAGTTTGGTTGACGGGAGCATCAAAATCATATCGAATAACAACAGTAACATTATCAGTGATTTTGGGCATGGATTTGCACATTTATCATGTTTTGGTGCAGCTTTTATTTAGTACGTGAATTTGGAAAATGCATATGAGAGGAAGTATTGCCATTTTAAAAATGAAGTATAAATGAAAAAAGAAAAACAAGGATCTTAATTGAATACAAAATATATTTTTATTAATCATGAATATTGGTTGAAATAAATGGGGGACCCTTACAAACAACCCCTATGCCTCGGGCTTGACATAGGTTCTTTCAAAAACAAAGAAAATTACTTTGGAAAGAAAATTTCAGGAATCTCCACAACTGTCCAGTTCTTGAGTTCTTCGCCTGGGCGCACTCATGGATGTAACCTGATGCTTTTTTGATGTTGTCTTTATTGGATATCATTGCCACTTGTTTGCCATGCTCTACTTCTTTACCGATGAAGGTTTCCTGGATTGGTGGAAACCGTGTTTTGTCTTTCAGAATAGCCTTCGATGATTCGTAACCCAAACCAAAGTGGTTCTTCTTCTCATATATTTCGGGGACCTTTCCCCAGCCTTTTGAGTCACCATTCTCCATTTCCATTTATAAATCCCTCCACAAAGTTATAGTAGGTTTCTTGACCTTTTCCACAGGTATGGTTACCATTGAAGCAACCTCTAAGACTTGAAATGGCATGGCTATGCAATCTTTGTCAGCACTGATATACCTGTAGGACTCAATGTGACTTACAAATATGTTTTCTTCTCCATCAATTATGACCAACCTCCCCTCCACAAAGAACCTCAATTTTTTATGTAAGGTTGAAGTGACTGCCCCTACAGCTTGAATCCAAGGTCGTTCGAGTAAACATGTATATACTAGTTCTATATCCATGACTTGAAAGGTGATATAGAACATGTATGGGCCGATCCTGACATGAAGGTCTACTTCTCCGAATACTGTACTTTGAGAACCGTCGAAAGCTTTAACTATCATGGAACTCGGTCTTATCATAACACCATCTAGTGTTAGCCTCATCAGACTAGATTTTTGTTAACACATTGAGTGTTGATCCAGTATCAGTAAGCACCCTGGATAGGTTCGTAGTACCTATCTGAATCGAGATGTGTAGTACTTTGTTATGAGATCGGCCTTGTGGAGGTAACTCACTGTCATTGAAACCTAGATAGAACCCAGACGTCAGATTTGCCACAACTTTATCAAATTGGTTCACAGTGATTTCTTCTACAACATGAGAAGAACTTAAAACCTTCATCAGTTAATCTCAATGCGCCTCTGAATTGACGAGCAACGAGAGTACATAAATTTTAGCTGGGGTTTGGTGAAGCTGATCCACCACCCTATAATTGCTTCTCTTAATTATTTTCGGAAATTCACCAGCCTCTTGGTCAGTAAAGCTTTTTCTTGGAAGCTCCTTATTCACCTCCACTAATTCTTTTCCTTTTTCTTTTGTTAACATGTCATTTTTACTCTTCATCATATTATCATTTTTCTTCGGTGGTTCAGACCCGAATACTCGGCCACTGTGTGTCATGCCCCCCGTTCCTGCTATATTTGAGATTGTAGGTCTTTGACTTGATGATGGCTCACATTCTTGTTTCAAGCCATTGATATATACGGTTGAATCATAATTCCATGGTACTGCTTTGTCAGTTTCATAAGGGGTAGAAGATGACCCCTTAATTACCATTGTAGTCTTTGGTGCTACTAGTATCCTCAGAGTTTTCTTTATTGTCGGAGTTTTTGTTGAATCTCCCCATGGGATCACAAGAGTCTTCTTATCATGGTTCAGCCTTTGGTAAGGGATTACCAATGGCTTCTTTGTACCTTCTTCTATTACTGCTATATACTCATCTTTAGGGTATGGTCCGAATTAGACTATCCCCTGGTCCTTAAATTGTCGTAGGGTCTTTTCGAAAGCTTCATTTTGTTCCAAACGGAACCCACATTCTAACAGGTACTCTTTTAACATATTTATTGGAGCCTTTACTTGTTTGGCTTCCCCACAGTCGATGACTATTTCGATTGCATTTATTGTTGGTCCACCATGCGGAGGCATAGAGTTTGACTTGATGTTCATTTTCTCAAAATTAATGTCTTGGGATTCTATCAGATCCTGTACTTTATGTTTGAAAGCACAACATTGATCTATAGTATGCCCCGGGGAATTGGCATGGTATTCACATTTGGAATTAGCATTGTATTTGGGAGGAAGTGGCCCAACTGGAGGAGCTAGAGGTTTTATCTCTACCAAAGATGCCTTGATCAAGTGTTGTAATAGTTAGTTGGGTGGCATAGGGAGTGCATCCAATTTTCTTGGTGGCCTTTTGAATTTTTTTTGTTGCTGTCCCCACGGGATTATTAACAGTTGTTGTACCCTTAGTTGTGAAGCCACGTCATTAATTTCACCCTCCTTCCTCTTTGTGAAGTTAGGAACCGATCTTTTTGCATTGTAAGGGGCATTTAATGACCCCCCTTGAATCTTTCAATTCTTTATCCCAGTCTCAATCCTCTCTCTAATAGTCACCAGGTCAGAAAATCCTGAAGATATGATTTCTACCATCTTTTCATAGTATACCCCTTGCAAGGTTCCCATGAACATGTCGACTAGTTCTTTCTCCAGAAGTGGTGGTTGTACACGGGATGCTATCTCTCTCCACCTTTGAGTGTACTCCTTGAAGGACTCTTATTTATTCTGGGATAGGTTGTGGAGTTGTATGGGGGTAGGCGTTATGTCCATATTGTATTTATATTGCTTCAAGAAATCATTAGCAAGATCGGCCCATGTCTAGATGTGCATCCTCTCTAACTGCATGTACCAATCCAGAGATGCCCCACTCAAATTTTCTTGAAAGAAGTGAATCATTGATTTTTGGTTTTGATCATAAGCATTCATCTTCCTATAATACATGCGCATGTGGTTTCTTAGACAAGTGGGCTCTTTGTATCTTCCAAAGTCAGGTACTTTGAATTTTGGCAGGATTACTACATCTGGAATGAGATCCATTTCGAGGGCATCGACATCAAAAGCATTATATCCATCCACAACTTTTAACCTTTATTCTAAAGCTTTGTATTGATTCAGCACCAGTGGATTTTCTGTAATAGGAGTATTGGTCATCTTCTAAGGTGCCTGATTGACATCCTCCAGGTTGTAATCTCTATATTACAAGTCTAAGTAATTATCAACATTATTAATCGAAATCTGCAGGGTATGAGATTTCCCTGCCTTTGGTGAAGGTGGGATAATCCATTCAGTTTCTTGTCTTGTCTCATGTTGAGCCATGATAAATTTTTGTGGCCCTGACTCTGGTCTTCTTCTCAATTGGTGATTGTTTGATGCACTGATGGTCTGGGTTATTTCCTTAAAGGCTACCCTAGGAATTTGTTCTTGTCTATCAATGATGTTCTTTAAAGCCAGAAGAACCCGACTCATATCCCCACTCGTTGAGTCGATGTTGCTCTTGACTTGTTCTAGATCCACTTTGAAAGCTACTTGATTTTCTTTGATTTGTTCCATGGCTCTTAGTTGGTGAGCTCTTTTTTGATACGGCAGCCAGGGAGGTGGTGGTTTCCTTCTACCAATGGTTAAACTAGAGAAGATTTTAAAAATGAGTTTTGAGTTATGAGTTTATGAGATGCATATGTTTTTATGAATGTATGAACGATGCTGAGAATTACGTTTCAAATGTCTTATTCACTTGGGTATATATATATATATATATATATATATATATATATATATATATATATATATATATATATATATATATATATATATATATATATATATATATATATATATATATATATATATATATATATATATATATATATATATATTCTTTTTATACATCATGTATTTTTTTTAGGTTTTGCTTTTTTTAATGGTGAATATCTGGAAAACGAATATGCAAACGAAAATAGTAAACATAATGCTTTTATTGAAAATGCTAATTGTCTTTAACAGAGAACATAATTCAGATACTGAAAGATATTGCAATCTTAAAACAAAAAATTTGTTGAAAGATAAATAAACAAAGGGAAAACATTCTCCTATGCCCGCTTGCGGATGTCTTCTATGAAATGATCAACCATTGTCCTACACAGTTTGAGGAAATCTTTGACGTCCTTTGGGAGAGGGACCATTACACTTTGAGTCCCTTAAGCTTTTAGGGATGTCTTCAATGAGATTGTTGGCCAAGAAGGCGAGCCTCTCATGCTTGTCCTTGTAGTATTGGTACTCTCCGTAGAGGTTGGGAATTATCTTGTGGTTATCCCTTCCTGCTTGGGAAATCTTTATATACTACTCTTCCCAATACATCTTTTCAGTCCTCAGCTCCGTATAAAGTCTCTGTTGTATCAAGAAATCTTTTCGGAGGCCTTCCAGCCCAAGGCATACCTGCTCGTACTCTTCATTTTTCTGGGCCAGAAGTCTTTCTGCCCTCATCTTTGCAAGGCGTTCCCTTACCTCTTATTCTTGGCTATCCTAAACTCTGGTAGTGAGATATTTCAACTGCTCTTCCTGATCTAGAGAAACTTGGGACAAGCTTTGGATTTGAGCCCTCAAATCTTCTTCTAACACTTTCTTTTCTTGTATGGTTTTTTCATATCATCTGGTTAACTTTTCAACCTCACTAGCAGCATCTTCTAGCCTCTGATTATGGGAATCTAGATTAAAAGTAGCACTCAGTAATCCTTCAGTCGAACGTTTCCTTTTCCGACTCTCCTTTTCAAATGCTTCACAGTCTCTTTGAATTTGTTGGTCTTTTGATTCGAGTATACGATGCATTTGTCTTTTTTCTCTGGTTAAGTTAAGGAGATTGAACTCTAGTTCGTATTTTTCCCTCTGAGCCTGTTTCAAGGCTTTCTTCAGATCATCCATTTCTTCCAAAGACATAGGCAGAGTAACTGGGACCTCTTGCTTGTATTTGGGGTCTATTGCAAAAGGAAGCTTGATAATTTGTACCCTGTCCAGAACCCATTGAGTGTAAAGTTCTTTTGCCACAACGTTTTTCTTTTCAGCTTTTCTTTTGTAAACCCTGCTCCAAGACCGGATAATTTTGTTGAGAAGCTCTTGGTCATTTCTAACCATGTCATGAATGATCAATTGTTGAAGTTTTTCGTATGAAGGCTTGTCTTCCAAGGGATACCCTAGTTGTCGTAGGGCTAAGGTAGGGTTGTAGTTAATGCAACCTTGTGACCAGATCAATAGAACATTAGAAAAATCCCCACAACTGTAAACAATATCACCAATATCTAACTTCCTTACGTACCATAACACAGAACTAGTAGTGAGAGACCTTAATTTCGGAGGCCACTCATACCTCGTCAGATTCAGAATCATGTAATCCTCCTTATAAAGGTAAGTCATGAACCAGGAGTACAACAACGGAATACCGTAATTTAGAGTACCTCTTTTCTTTTCATATCGTGTATGAATCGTGTAATAGATGTCAGCAAGTAGAGCAGGAGTTGGATATGTATTAAAATTTCTCATACCCCAGAACACACTGATGTTTGCAGGGTCAATATAGTCTATAGTTCTTGGAAACAAAATAACACCAAATATAAGTATCCCCAGACAGTCGACACAAGAGCAAATTCCTCGTACGTCTCCTTCTTTTTCATAATTAAGAGCAAATTCAGGATAAGGGATTTTTAAACCTTCTGCCAGTATTTTGATGTCGATGGTTTCTCTGATACCCACATAGGCCTTCTCTTTATGGAAACTCATAATTTTGTCTAATTCTTCCAAGGTTGGTGCCAGTTGAAAATCCTGAAAAGTGAAACATCTCAACGGAGGGTCATAAAATTGAATCAAAGCAGAAATAACATTGAACTGTACTTTGACTTTTATTGAGTCCATAATATCCCCATAGCAACGAGTAAATGCTTTTTGGGTCCTTTCAGATAACCTTTCTTTTACAGCCTTGATTTTGGTCACATCCGATTTGATAGCATTGATACAGATGAGTTGCTTCCCTTTAGTACCCATTCTCAGATACTCACCAAAAAACCTTTGACTTTATATATATATATATATATATATATATATATATATATATATATATATATATATATATATATATATATATATATATATATATATATATATATATATATATATATATATATAACCTGTGAATAAGACAAGCAAAAGAAAATGGAGGGTAATGAATATATGAAATGTAAAGATGTATGAATGCATGAATGTAGGGCTAAATGATGAGATTTGATGGATAATGACCCTAGGAGGTAGGCTCTTAGCTTGGTTTTACGGATATTCTACCCTCCCCGTAAAGTGGTTTCCTTAAGGGTATCATGAATAACACTATAGAGAAAGGCACAAGGGCCTCCCTTAAGTGGAGTCTCTTTGTCGACCGAAACTTTCGACTCTAATTCATGAAATGTCTCATCATGAGAATTTGGTTTGAGGTTTGTACAAAGAACCATAGGCGTCATTCCAAAGTCCTACTTCCCAAGAGAATGTCTCTTGAGACATATTTCTTTTGAGGAATTCCACTGACTCTAGGGGAAGTCGTCGCATAAACTCATAGGGATGATGTATCCCCTTGGCTAATAGACGAACCTTCTTTCTAAGGTTTTTTAAAAATATATATTTTTGCAAAAATTTAAATCCCGCCATAGATATAATAATATGATGACAATAATAGTAAATAAATTCATAAAACAAATAATTAATTAATTAATTAAAAACCCCAAAAAAACCCTAAAAACAAAGGACAAAGCTTCTAAACCTAAGGTTGAGTCCCCAGCAGAGTCGCCAGCTGTTGCAACTGGTTTTTAAATCAGAGTCGCCACCCTTAATTTTTATCATAAGGAAGGGAGTATAAAGGAATAATCCTAAAAAAAGTTAAGATATTCTAGGTCTGACTCGGTTCTAGACGAGGGGAAGGTGTTAGATACCCCTCATCTACCTTGTTCACAAGGATACTAGGTTTAGAAGTGCAATTTTAGGAAATAGGGTTTTAATTTTTATTAGGAGAACTCGCCACGATTTTAATCACGTGCCTACGTATTCTCTTAGGAGGAATTAGAGTCTCATTTCGTAGTTCACAGTTGGTTTCTGTTTTTTATGGATTGCGAAGATATTCACATTTTTCACACGCTTGGTCTAGGTGTCATGAATAACGGAGATTGTTAGACTAAATATGATGTCGATTTGAATGTATTCGCAATCCTTTTTTAAAGTTGTTTATTGAATTAATTTGGTTTTAAAAAAAAAGTTTGTAGTTGGTTAAATATTTTTTACATATTAATTATGGAAAATAATCTATTTAAATGCATGAATAAAAATAAATTTTAATGCAATAAATAAATAAAATATTTTAATGAGTTTAGAATTTAAAAATTTGTGTGATAAATAATAATAATAATAATAAGTATAAAATTAAATATATTGAATATATATAATAAAAGTTATAATTAATAAAAGAAAATAATAAAATATAGAGTTATAAAAAATAATAATAAAATAAATAAAATATTAAAAGACGCAGGGGTGTGAAATATATAGAGGTAGTAAAATGGTGGGGTGCTAAAAGCATGGGCCTGAATTCAGATATTGAATTCAGGCCCAAAGGCCAAGGGGGTGCATCTTAATACTAAACAGTAAAATAGGGGTGTCAAAAGCCAGGGCCTAAGTCCAGATTTTGGACTTAGACCATTTTTGGCTTGGGGGTGTATATTCGTTCGTATCAGTAAAAATAAAAAAGAAACGGGGTTGTGTTAGTATTGGGCTTGGCCCAATGGGTGCTTGGGACAAGGTATGTGTAATTCGTGTGTGAGAGGGTACACCATAATATTACAGGTGCGTGTTTTGGATGCTTAGATGGTGATCATGAGGTGAGGCTTTGAAGGCACACGGTATTAATCGTAGGATAACGTGTGTGGGATTATGAGACGGATTATATTCATTTTTAACAAAATATTTTTCATGATGTTTGTTACCTTCTTCTCTCTCCGTGTTCCATTTCTCTCTCTCTGAACTCTCCAACCTCATTGCCCTTATTCTTTTCCAAAAACCCTAGTCCCAAACAAGACGAACAACGGCGCAATTTCCCTCTCCAAACCCAACCTCAACAATCAATACCCTATTTACCAAAACAAATCACAAAATAAACAAACAAACAAAGCTGAGTCGTGTTACCTTTTTCCAGATCTCTGAGTTCGTTCGTGATTTATCTTCTGACCCTTTTCTTTTCCTTCGTTTTATAGGTAACTGTGGATGGTAGTGAAGCGGAAAAGATAAGGGACGACGACGGTTAAATAGCTAGGGTTTTAGATATTGAAACCCTAAGCTAATCATGGTGATCCGGGATTTGAAGACGGCAACAAGATGATGACCACACCCTCAAGAACTTGGTTCTGTAACTTTTTCTTTTTCCGTCAACTTCCTCTGTTTCTTCTGTCTGTAATTTCTTTCTATGTAATTTTCATTGTCCTCTCCTCTGTAATTTTTGTTCATTTTATAGTGTTTTAGGATTAGAAATTTAGGAAATATAATTATGTTGTCTGTAAATTTTTATCATAAATTGATTAGGGTTGATATAGATTAAGGAAATAAATTGAAGTTGTTTGTAAATTGTGTTGAGGTTAATCGGACAACTTTAATCAGTTTCTGCTTTTGCTTTGATTCTATATTGATTGAGTTTTTGAATGATGATAATGTTGTTTCTGTTTTTTAATTCTGTTTTTGTATTAAGTTGTGTTTTCTATGTTTAATCTAAACAGTAGTAATTTGTTTTTTTTTAAACAAGCCCTTTTTTTATTGAACCAGGTCTATTGGTAATGGGCCGTGCGGAAAAAATCCTCTTTTCAAACCTGGCATTATTAGTCCACAAAAGAGTTTTTTTTAATTAAGTTTACCAAAAAAATATGATATAGTTATTGATAAATGTGATGTTGATGATAAAAATTATTCTCAAGACAACAAAAACTAGACGTGCCTTAATGCAGTTGGGCCTGATAACTTTAAGCAAAACCAAACCATATTTTTAACGTACTCTTAAGATACCCCAATGGGTCATATGAAACCAACTTGATGGTCCAAAAGATTCATGTTGGCCTTTTTTAATCTACAATACACCCCCCCCCCCCCCCCTTTACAACATTTAAAAAAAAGACTAAAAGATTTCTAAGTGGTCCCTTTCTGATTTATATTGGGCTTTAAAAAAAAAGCGGATTGTAAACCTAAATGGGCCATACTCGTCTAATTGGGCCTATTTTTAAAAAATATGAATTATTTTACAAACCCAAATGGTCCATATGACTCAAATAGGTCTTTGGTTGACAATTTGTTTTATACACCCTCTTTTAAAAGAAACCTTAATGGGCTTTAAAATTGGGCTTTAATAAAAGAGAATTGTTTTATACACCCTTTCCAAAATAAACGAGACCTTAATGAGCCTTTCATGATTTTTTCACACTTCTTTTAAAACAAAAATATCTCCCATGAGAAGAACTCCTATTTAAAACCTAATGAGCCATCAGATATTGATGGTCCATTTTAAATTTACACACCCTTTTTATGTTTTACTCCTTAATTAGAATAAAAGTTATATAATATGATTCAATTAAAAGAAACCTAAATACAAGGGTGATACAAATTTGGGGTATGCCAACATGCAACATATTATACAAAATTCATACAACTTCATAAAGCATATTATCAACTCATCAGGTTATATTTCAATGACAATAACATGATGTGATACGTTGGCAGAACCGACTGTTAATACTGGTTTATGTTTTGTATTCGCAAATGTCGCGGTAAGCAAGAGTCTCCACCGACTTTTATTTCATCCAACAAAGGAAAAGGAAAAAGAACATAAAAACCTTTTTCGAGAATGCTTCTGAGTACGGGGGGTAGATTATAGAAAGGGAAGGTGTTAGCACCCTTTCTATCTGTGGTTTTCCACGGGCTCTTAGGTACTTGCTCATTTTTTAAATTGCTTGTGCGTGCTTGTTTTGAAAAGGTTTTACTTCGTGATGACTCTTGTATCAGACCACAAGAGTGTGACGAAGTTCATTTTGAAAATTGTTTTGAAAAGTGTTTGTGTGGAAAAAAATTGTTTGAGCAAGTACCTAGGAACTAATCTACCTACTCGAAAAAGGTCTGTTCGTTTTCCTTTAGACAGCGTTATCCTATTATTAAGGAATAGGTAACGCCGTCGTTGGAGTTTTAAAGGGACGTTTGAAGGGACGAAATGGTCTCTAAAGGCAACAAGTAAGGATACCTTAGCATTTCGAAGGGAATATCGTCATAAGATCAATTCGTAGGCAACTCGAGGGGCAAGTAGGGACTATGATCTTTATGACAACTTTGAATCGCGGGTCATTGCTAAGGTATCCCTATGTTCGAGGGACGCGACCGTTATTTCCGAGGTAACCAAGTGGAGTAAATCCTAGGAGTGAATATGTGCAAGTGTATTTTTTTGGTTAATTATCTTTGCACAATTTATGGTTTTCTACTATTTTTATTTTAGTTTGTCTTCCCATACAATCCTATACATACATCTAGGCAGTTTATAATTTGTGGGAATTAAAATGCAAGAAATTAGAGTCCTAACTATTACATGGCTTTGGGCAGATACATAATTATTTTGACTGAAAATAAAACACGGAATTTAAATCCTATTTACATCTATTACAAACTCAAAGCAGTTACAAATAATAATAAAAAAGGGGAAATTAAAAACACTGGGTAAATCAAATGTGAGAAATAATTAGACGACCTAAAAAATCTAAATTGAGAAAATATTTATATTGTTTTTTAAGGAAAAGTTAAGTTAAGTACACAATTAAACCTAATTCTAATTATTTTGAATTATATATAAAAAACATTAAATTTCCCTAATTTAATTAATACTAATTAATTAATAAAATGTTTTTACAAAAAAATAGATTTTTGATTTTTTTTATGATTTTGATTAAAATAAAAAATGTTATATTTTTGGTGTTATTAAAAACATAATTAATAAATAATAATAAAAAAATTAAAATAAAAAGGGTGAGAAATTGGGCCTGTATAGGCAACCCATGGGGTGTATTTCTGATTTTTCACTAGGCCCATGCATACTGAGCCCATGCCTGCGCCAGATCTAGTGTGGCTTCCTTCTGATGGTTCATGGTATGGCTGCACGTACTGGACGTTGGATCTGGATATAATGAGATCTTGGGGGCTAGATCTGAGGTCTCACGGGGGACATCGTTGGATATGTTGCATTGGAACCTGTAGGAAATATCAAAAAAATGCAAAACCACACGTCTAGGGTCGAACCCAGGACGTGCACCTCACAGACTTCCCCCTTTGCCAACTGCGCTGCCAAGTTATTTGTTAACATAAACACATAAAAAATAATATATTGTAAACTGGTCAATGACTGTAACCAAAACGTGCGCGAAGTTTAAACCATCCTCTCAAGTTGTGACACGCACTCATCTCCTCCAAGGGACTGTCGTCTTAGGTTCAGAGCTTTTACCCACGGACAACAGCCATAGCTACAAACCTGTCCTTAAATATTCGGTCTAGGCAATATAAATCAGATTCAAGATCATGGATCGATTGGATTTGATCCTCTAATCATGATGGTATCCCTCTTGAGATCCAATTTTTCCTGCATTTGAAAGCCTTAAAACAACCTTGTAAACCCTAGCAATGGTGTCCCATTCAACAGGCACCAAAATATGCAATTAAGTATGTAAAAACATTCTAAAAGGCGATATAAACACGAATATATACTTATAACTCAATGATCATGCATGAATTGTGAAAATCAAATTCAAAAATATGAACGAACCGTGTTACAGCTAGCGCTCGTTTCTTGATGTTTCAGGCCTTGAGGATGCTTGCTATTACTTCAATGATCGCCCAGGAACACGATTTGACCTTCAGCACGCCTTGAACAGGTCTATAATTGAAAATCCGATTCTCACTTTTTTGCAAAAAATTGAAAACTTGGTACTTGCTCTTGGAGGCAGCTGCGCGTCTAAATTCTTTTTTTTAGGGTTCACGGTGATCTTGTATATGTATGGAATCAAATTAGGTCATTTGTTTTGGCAAGAATCCAAGATATGAATGTGTTTTCAGTTTGCTTCCATTCTTTCCAATTGTGGAGATTCTCTCCTTTCATGGCATGGCACGATCTTGCTTGGCTATTGACAACACATGAGATCTTCATTCAATGCAAAAAACATCCCTAAAACAAATTATGTGATTTGTTTTGATTTTATTTGATTTTATTTCAACTTTAAATGAATTAAATCACAATAAATTAAATAAATAAGTGAATGAGGCATGGAGTGGTTCATGGGTCGTGGACCATGTTAGGAACAAGCTCCAAAATTGAAAAGATAGGCCCATTTGGAAAAAAAATGCAATTTTGGGCACATTTGACTTTTGGCAATTTTGCAAAAACGGTCAACTTTGACAAGGCATATCTCCGCCAATTTTAACCCTAGAGAGGTGTTCTTGGACTTTTTAGAAAGCTCAGGATGTCCCCTAAACAACCCTTTTAGTTTCATCTCCATTGGATCTTCCATGTTCATGTGAGAAGCTTTGACCCAAAAGGTGTTTTTGTTGACTTTTTGAAAGGACCTATAATGCCTGAATTTATATCTTTTCATGAGTACATATTTTGAACTTGAGGGCTGAAGATGAGTTGTAGGAGATTGCATCCTCTTCAAAATTATCCTTGGATTGAAAATTTATGATAAAGTATGAAGAAGTTATGCTTGGTCAAAGTTTGGTTGACTTTTCCTTAAAAACCCTGATTTAGCAACTTTTGAGTTTTGATGAATTAGGAGCATTCATTGAGAAATCATGATCAACCCTTGATCAAATGATGAATGTCACTTCAAAATGTTTATATTGACCAAAAATCTGGAAGTTTGACTGTATGTGGGCCACAGTTGACTTTTGACCTAATACAGTCGATTCTCAAGCATATGAGCAGTTGACTGAGCAAACTTCTTGTGCAAGGCTTGAAATTTTACACGGATGATCTTGAGAACATATTGGGACCATGTAAGGCATTTGGGACCTTTGGAGTTCACACATCTTGATAAAAATGGAAACCCTAGTTTGAGGTACATTGCCTTTGGAGAGAGTTTGTCTGGTCAACTCTTGGGCATCCTTGAGCAAGTTGAGGACCTCAATGGGCATGTATTAAGTCAAATGAGAGGGGAAATTTTGGGGTAAAACAGCTTCCCCTGTTCAATCTTCTTAAACCTGAGGATGTAGATTGGTTGTCTACCTTTCGTAATCTGAAGGTGGAAGATGAGTGAACACTAGAGTGCCCAGAAATTTGCACTCATATGAAGTGATACTTGATTTGGTGATATCGGGAATGGACTTACAGATGCCATTTGAAACTTGCTAGAGAATTGCCGGAGATGGGCTTAACGATGCCATCCAGAAAATATACTAGTTGCCTGAAAGATTCCTTTGCGAGAATTCTTGTACCTACCCTTGAGGAGGACTTTGCTGGAGAGTGTTGATTCACGTTTTGGAAAATAGAGGCTAGGAGCTGCGGTTGTTCATTACTCTACTGGGGAATTAACTCCTTCTTGAGGAAGTGGAAGTGAACTGCATATATGGTCAGGGTCCAGGCTGAACAGGGACTTACTGGGGGAAGGTGAAATTGACCGTAACTGGTCGGGTCCAGGTCTTACCGTGTTGTAAACTGTCATCTGGATATGAAAGAGAAGGAACCTGGACGGTAAGGTTACTTTGAAATGAAAGCCTGGATAGTAGGGCTATGAGAAGGAACCTAGGTTGTAGGGTTACTTTGGAATGAAAGCCTGGATAGTAGAGCTGTGAGAAGGAACCTGGATAGTAGGGTTACTTCGGAATGAAATCCTGGATAGTAGGGCTGTGAGAAGGAACCTGGATATTAGGGTTACTTTGGAATGAAAGCCTGGATAGTAGGGCTAAGAGAAGGAACCTGGATAGTAGCGTTACTTCGGAATGAAAGCTTGGATAGTAGGGTTGTGAGAAGGAACCTGGATAGTAGGGTTACTTCGGAATGAAAGCCTGGATAGTAGGGCCATGAGAAGGAACTTGGATAGTAGGGTTACTTTGGAATGAAAGCCTGGATAGTAGGTCTATGAGAAGGAACCTGGATAGTAAGGTTACTTTGGAATGAAAGTCTAGATAGTAGGGCTATGAGAAGGAACCTGGATAGTAGGGTTACTTCGAAATAAAAGCCTGGATAGTAGGGCTTATGGGAAGGAACCTGGGTCGTAGGGTTGCTTCAAAATGAAAGCCTGGATAGTAGGGCTACCTCAAGATGAAATCCTGGATAGTAGGGCTTATGGGAAGGAACCTGGATAGTAGGGTTACTTCAGAATGAAAGCCTGGATAGTAGGGCTACATCGGAATGAAAGCCTGAATTGTAGGGTTGTGGGAAGAAACCTGGATAATAGGGTTACTTCGGAATGAAAGCTTAGATTGTAGGGTTGTGGGAAGAAACCTGGATAGTAGGATTACTTCAAAATGATAGTGTAGATTAGTTGACCTGTTTGGTTTCAGGAACTGAGTTTCCATTAGTCGTCTGCAGACGTGGCCTTTATAACTGCTAGATTTGTTGAAGCTAATCATCTTTCCTGAAAATATAACAGGGTTAATTATGTGTGATGCATGAAATGCACGGTGGAATGATGTTTTCAAAATAAATGAGATAATGATGTATATGGTATGTATGCGCTTGTCATGATGTATGTACATGAAATGCTATCGGAGTATATCCGGGTTTGGAAAAATAAATCCCTGACTGCTGCTGGAGATTTATGAATATTCTGTCAGGAAGAGATTCTGCTTGAGAATAAACTCTGCGGGGAACAAACTTAGAAAGTGAATCTTTATAGCTGAAGTAATGACCTATGTCGGGGATTGAGCCTCTGCACCCAGAGAAATAAACTCTGCTTGGGGGATGAAATTTACTGACCCGCCCACGATTATGAAATTCGACTGGGGGATATAGCTGTCAGGTTTCAGAATGACCCTGGCTGGGGAGGTTACGTCCTGTTTCAGGAAAGCCGACATCAATGCTTTTGAATACTTTTATTCTGTGGAAGTGTATGTATTGATGATTGTGCTCCAAAGCTGACTCTATCCCGGTACCTGCTGGGCAGAGTAACTGTCGGGTTTGGCACTTCTTGTTTTTCCCCCTGTTTCTGGAATTATGGGTAATTGTCTTTTTTTCTTATGTAAATATTTATGAGCAGCAATCATTTTCAAATGCATATGTCAAAAATAAGTCATTGGAAGTTCTTGCAAAACAAAATAGAAAAAGAAAAACAAACTCGAAGTTTCTTGTGAAAATAATTTTGTATTGATTTCTGAAGTTGGCCTGTAATAGGCGTTTTTATACAAGGAGATTGACGCTCTAGTAAGAGAACGCCGCCATAAAAATAGAAGCTATACAAATTTGTGTAAAATAAAAACAGCTATTTAAAACAACCCCATTGGGTTCCAACTCTGATATTGCCCTTATATCTTCAAGTGTCTCATCACTTTGCTGTTTGTCCGAAGTTGATTTGGTTGATTGGTGTTGTCCGAGCTTGATAGTCGATATTGAAGTCTGGTCGCAAGATGATCCAATGAGACATAGTGATACGCTTTATATCCCTAACTTTTTCCTGGACTGCCCTTTCGGGTTTTCAGTCCACCGGGATACCCTTTTTTCCCCAAGCCTCCCTTTCAGGTTTTCGACTTACCGGGTGTACATATTTTTTCATTTTCATCCCTTATTTTTGCACGAACCCTTTTGGTTCGCCGGAAAGCCCTTATTTTTCCTAGGCCACTCAACCTAGTGGGTCTTTTGATTAGGTGTAGTATCTTTTCACTATGTCTGCATTGGCGGGGTGAGGAAGGTCGTCACCGTCCATGGTGGTTAGAATCATAGCTCCACCAGAGAAAATATTCTTAACCACAAATGGCCCTTCGTACGTGGGGGTCCATTTGCCCCTTGTATCACCTTGCGGCAGTATGATACGCTTGATCACTAGATCCCCGACTTGATATTCTTGACGTATGACTTTCTTGTTAAAAGCCTTAATCATTCGCTTTTGATACGTCTGACCATGACAGATAGCAGTAAGTCTCTTCTCATCGATTAGATTTAGCTGATCAAGCCGAGTTTGGATCCAGTCGTCTTTGTTCAAACCTTCATCCTTCATAATCCTGAGAGAAGGTATCTGGACTTTGATGGGTAGGACTGCCTCCATGCCATATACCAGAGAGTAGGGCGTTGCCCCTGTCAACGTCCATGTTAAGGTACGGTATCCATGAAGAGCAAATGGTAACATCTCATGCCAGTCTTTGTATGTCACCGTCATCTTTTGGAAAATTTTCTTAATGTTCTTGTTAGCCGCTTCAACAGCGCCATTCATCTTCGGCCGGTAGGGAGAAGAGTTATGATGTTGTATCTTGAATTGCTTACAGAGCTCGGTGATCATGGTATTGTTGAGATTCGTACCATTATCAGTAATAATTCTCTCTGGCACACCATATTGATAGATCAGATTATGTCGGATAAACCACGCCATGATGTTTTTGGTTACTGTGGCAATAGAGGTTGCCTCAACCCACTTCATGAAGTAACCAATGGCTACTAGGATGAAGCGATGTCCATTAGAAGCGGTAGTCCTGATTTCTCTAATCATGTCGATGCCCCACATTGAAAAGGGCCACGGAGTTGTCAAGACGTTTAAGGGGGTCGGAGGCACATGCACCTTATCAGCGTAGATTTGGAACTTATGACAAGTTTGAGAGTGTTGTTAACAATCGGCTTCCATAGTGGACCAGTAATATCCTTCCCGTAGGATCTTCTTATCCATGGTATGTCCACTAGAATGGGTTCCGAAGGTACCTTCATGTAGATTTGTAATGATCCTCTCTGCTTTGCTCTTGTCTACACACCATAGTAGTGTGGAGTCATGGTTGCGCTTATAGAGGATTCCATTACTGAGGAAGAACTTTGCGGTGAACCTCCTCAGAAACTTCTTATCATTGACAAATGCCCCTTCGGGATACTCTTGAGTCTCGAGATACCTCTTGACTTCGTGAAACCAGAGTTTGTCTGCCACTTCTTCGGTATCAATTTCACAGCATTGTGTTGGTTCATCCAACCTCTCAATGGTGATTTGGGGAGTTTAATTGTCCCACCTAACTTTGAACATAGAAGACATGGTAGCTAGTGCGTCCGCTAACTGGTTCTCCTCTCACGGGAAATGTTCAAAAGTTACTTCCTCGAAGTGTGGGAGCAATGTCAGTATGAGTTCTTTGTATGGGATGAGATTCGGATGCTTCATATCCCATTCGCCTTTGATCTTACTTATTACCAAGGTTGAATCCCCGAAAACGTCCAAGAATTTGATCCTGGGGTCAATAGTAGCCTTGAGTCCCATGATACAAGCTTCATACTCTGCCATGTTGTTAGTGCAGTTGAAACATAGTCGGGCAGTGAAAGGAGTATGACAGCCCTCAGGAGATATGATTACAGCGCCGATGCCATTACCCAGTGTGTTCGAAGCTTCGTCAAAAAACATAGTCCATCGGGATCCCTCCTCGGGTCCTTCATCCGGTCCAGGTTCTTCAAAGTCAGTCACCAGCATAATATTCTCATCCGGGAACTCAAAATTTATGGACTGGTAGTCATCCATGGCCTGATGGGCCTAATGATCAGCCAATACACTCTCATTTATTGCTTTCTGGGTTGTATATTGTATATCGTACTCGGTTAAGATCATCTGCCATCTTGCAATTCTTCCGGAGAGAGTGGGTTTCTCGAAGATATATTTGATCAGATCCATCTTGGATATCAACAAAGTAGTTTGGGTCAACATATATTGTCTTAGTTGGCGAGCAGCCCATGCCAAAGCGCAGCAAGTTTTCTCGAGCAGTGAGTATCTTGTCTCACAGTCAATAAACTTTTTGCTAAGGTAGTATATCGCGTGCTCTTTTCGACCAGACTCGTCATGCAGCCCCAGCACACACCCCATTGAATTGTCTAGTACTGTTAAATACAATATCAAAGGTCTTCCTTCAACCAGAGGCATTAGAATCGACGGTTCTTATAGGTATTCTTTGATTCTTTCGAAAGCGATCTTGCATTCATCATTCCACTTTACCACTTGGTCTTTCTTCAGAAGCTTGAAGATGGGCTCACAAGTAGAAGTCAAATGTGAAATGAACCTGGAAATATTATTCAAGCGTCCCAAGAAACCCCTAACTTCCTTCTCTGTACGGGGATCTGGAATTTCTTGCATAGCATTTACCTTTGCATGATCTACTTGGATGCCTTTTTCGCTGACAATGAAACCCAGAAGTTTACCAGACCTTACTCTGAAGGTGAACTTGTTAGGATTCAACCTCATCTTGTATATCTTCAACCTGTCGAACAACTTTTGTAGATGATCAAGGTGCTCTTCCTCAGTTTGAGACCTGGCTATCATATCATCAACATAAACTTTGATCTCGTGATGAATCATGTCATGGAACAAAGTGACCATGGCGCGCTGATAAGTTTCCCCAACATTCTTCAACCTAAAAGGCATCACCTTGTAGCAGAAGGTGCCCTACTGTGTGACGAAGGTCGTCTTCTCCATGTCTTCAGGAGCCATCTTGATCTGGTTGTAGCCAGAGAAACCGTCCATGAAGGAGAAGATTTTGTGTTGCACGGTGTTGTCAACCAGAACATGAATATGAGGAAGAGGCAAGTCATCCTTGGGGCTTGCCCTGTTCAGATCTCTATAATCCACACACATCCGTACCTTACCGTCCTTTCCATGCACAGTGACAATCTTTCCTCTTATTGGATACTTTAGCATCTGGTGTAGTGTAGATTTGACTGCCCCAGCTTCATGGATCCAAGGACAACCCAACAAACAGGAGTACGACGGACGGATTTCCATTACATAGAAAGTGGACTCAAAGGTCTGGGAACCTACTTTGACGGGGATGTCCACTTCCCCATGCACCATTCTCTTTGACCCATCGAAATCCCTCACAATGTTACTAGGCTTTAAATTTAAGCAAACATAATCCAACCGATCCAATGCCTTCTTAGGCAGAACATTCAGCGAAGACCCAATATCTACCAGCACATGAGCCATAATGGTTCCCCTGCATTCAATTGAGACATGTAGAGCATCATTATGCTTCCTTCCTTTCGGCGTCAGGTCTGCATCTGAAAAACCCAGCCCATTGTCAGCAGTCAGGCTGGCCACACAATCCTTGAATTGATCAGTCGAGGTCTCCTGCGGCACATGCGCAGTCTTGAGGAATGCAATCAAAGCCTTCGCATGGGCTTCAGAACACAATAGCAGAGACAACATTGATATCTTTGAGGGGGTCTGCCCCAGCTGCTCGACCACATTGTAGTTGCTCTTTTTGATTATTTTCAGTATTTCCTCTATCTCTTGCTTAAAGGCTTTCACGATAATTTTTCTAGGTGCCTCCATCCAGGAAGGCTCACCTATAACTTCTTTGTCGCGAATACCAGATGATTCACCGACAGGGGTAATAATTGGATTAAGAACAGGAGTAGTTGTTGAAGTACCAGCAGGAACAGCAGACGGAATGACAATAGGCATGTTGACAGTCTTCAGGGAAATCTCGGGAGAGAAAACCCTTCCACTTCGGGTAACCTTGCTGGTCCCGACAATGTTACTAATATCAGGATCAGCCTCTTCATTTTTCAGATCTTGTTTGATGCTATGATAGTATACATCGGCACCATAATGTCATGGGACAGCTTTGTCCGAGGCATACGGGACAGGACCAGGAACAATGATTATTAGCGGAGCGACTCTTGGAACAGATGTAATCCTAATAGGTCTTCTCGAGGAGACCTTGGAAGGATTTGCGGAAATGGTTATAATGGTGACGTATTCAGATGGAACAACAGGAACCAAAGTTTTCTCGAACAAAATTTATTTGTTGTCCATCAGGCGCTGAACACCTGACTTCAGCAAATGGCAACCAGAAGGCAGAAATGAACACATGTGGCAACCTTCACCACAACCCGGAAATAAATCGGCCAACAACAAATTCTTCTTCACAGTCATGAGAGGAGTAGAAACTTCATCCACCATGGTCACAAACAAGTCGGTGTCAACAGCATTAACTCTACGACCGTACTTAGGCATGGGAGCAGTTATGACATTGGGATTTTTCGGAGCATCGAACTCAATTTCCTTGGCTTCGATCAGATCATGTACCTTATTTATTAGAGCCCAGCAGTCATTAGTATCGTGGCCAGGACTCTCAGAATGATAGGCACACCGAGCATTTTGATTATATCGGGGAGATGTGGTGTTTGGATTCTTGGGAGCCTCTTTCAGGGTCGCAAAGTTGGATCTCAGCAAATGGGGTAGAACTTCAGCCAACGTCATGTTGATCCTGGTAAACTGTCATTGTGGTCTTTCCACCCTTTGTTGATTGTTGCATTGTGGAGCAGCCGTAGGCCTAGGTATCATTACGGCACTTACTGTCTGACGATGTTCAGCTCTATTTTGGCCCCTCGGGCTATAGATGGCACTGGCTTCCTTCTTACCAGCAAAAGGCTTCTTTACCGAACTCCAAGAGGCATCCTTCTGTATCTTTCCGCTCTGAATCCCAGCTTTTACTCTCTCTCCAATCAGAATCAGCTCGGTGAAACCAGCTGACGAGCTGCCTATCAAATGATTAAAGAATGGACCAGATAATGTCCCCAGAAACATATCAACCAACTCCCTATCAGACAATGGGGGTTGGACACTTCCATCCAAGTCTCTCCACTTCTGTGCGTATTCCTTAAAGCCTTCACTTGCCCCCATGGACATACTCTAGAGTTGAGTACGAGTAGGAGAAAGGTCGGCGTTGTATTGGTACTGCTTATAAAAAGCAGCAGCCAGATCTTCCCAATTTCGGACATTGGCTCTCTCCAGGTGGCAGAACCATTCAAGCTGAATCCCTGACAGACTATCTTGAAAAAAGTGAACCCACAAATTTCTATCAGCGGTGTGGGGCTGGATCTTTCTGACATAAGAGCGGAGATGGAGTTTTGGGCAGGACACCCCATCATACTTTGCAAAAATTTGAGCCTTGAACTTCTGCGGGATGACCACACCCGACACCAATCCCAATTCTTCGAAATCCAACCCAGGTATCCTCTGGACTTCCATAACACTCAAATGATCTTCCAACTTCTTGTATCTATCCTCAGCGGGAGGATATTACTCATCATTATAGTCAGTATCATTGTCAGAAACTTTATGACTGGGGTCCTTCTCCCTTGTCTCTTCTTCTTGATTCTCCCCTTCTTTGGATGAAAAGGTCAGATCGACTTGTTGCTTCAACGGCCCTCTAAACCTTCTACCCATATTCAGAATACCGGCAGTCTTCTTCTTTTTCTTTTTCTCTTTCAAGATGAGGGATTTCAGATCCTCCTTCCCTTTTGCCAGATTTATGAACATCTGCTGTAACTAGGCGTTTTGTGCTTGAAGATCCTTGATACTTTGTTCGGAAGACATTTCTGCTGAAATAAACAGCGAAGAAGATGAGAAACCTGTAATGGTACCATGCAATGCCATGAATGGGATGCGCATGCAATGATTTCAAAGTCTTTGGGAAATTTAAATTTGCGAAACAAAATGAAACAAAGATTTTATTAGTTGAATTCAAAGTTCAAATGCCTTTTAGGCGTTACAATTAAAAACAAATCTAAAACTAGAAAAAATCAAAATTCCCATGGATGCTTCCTCTTTATGCCGAGATAGACATTGAGTCTTCTTTCCTCATGGAGCTGCTTTGTGAGCTCTAAAACCTTCCCCTCCTGGGCATAAAACTGATCCCTGTAGGTATCCCGCTCTTTCTTCAACTGAATCCAAGACCTATGTAGTTCTCCAATATCAATGGGCATATCAAGATGGAGAATCGTGTAAAGAATACCCCCTTCAGTAGTGGGTTCCACAATCACTGGTAGGACGACCATATAGGGCATCATAAGTTTCTGGGCGCAAGCTCGTACCCATTGGAGATAAGGTTCCATAGGAATGGAAGCGTTTGGCGCCAAAGCCTTGGCGCCAGATCTGTTTACCATGCTCCAAGCTCGTATGAACCTCTGACAATACCCTTGAACATCGTCCTCATAGTTGAATATAATGCCCTCGATAAGTAACTCATGGGGACCACCCCTTCGAGTGTAACCAAATTATCGTAGAGCTAAACAAGGATTGTAGGTTATGCCCCCTCTGATGCCAAGTAATGGGACATTAGGATACTCCCTAAAGCGGTCAATAATAGCAGTGTTTTCCATAGCTCGAGAACACCAGAGAATATCCGTGTGAGCGAGTGACATTATCCTTTGTGATCAACCCAAACCTTCTTCATTCTTCAGTACAGACTTAGAGAGGTGAGAAATAAACCACCTCGACAGCAATGGCATGCAACACATAAGAACCCCTCTTCTCTTCATGGTACGAGTATGGAGAGCGTGCAAAATATCTTCGAGCAAGGTAGGAACGGGGTTGCGAGAGAGAAAGATCTTGATAGCATTCAGATCTATGAATAAGTCTGGATTAGGGAATAGTACTAACCCATAGATTAGAAGGGCCAAGACCTCCTCAAAAGCCTGAAAATCCATATCATCCTAAAACAGCTGGGCCTTTTCTATCAGGAACTTGGCTAGAAAACCCTTGACTCCGCTTCTTGTTTCCCAATTGGATACCATGTCGACCCGTTTCAGATGCAAGGCTGAGGCAATAACTTCTTGATTAGGAACTTCTTCCAGACCTATGAAAGGCAACTGTTCAAGAATGGGTATATCCAATAATTGAGAGAACTCTTCCATGGTAGGCACCAACTGATAGTCTGGAAAGGTGAAGCAGTGGTGCTTGGGATCAAAGAACTGAAAGAGTACACTCATCATTTTCTCATCAAAGTTTGAAGTGACCAGGTTGAGAAGTCGACCATGTCTCTTAGTGAACGCATGAGTTTCAGGAACCCTTGATACTAGCTCTTTAAGTTGGGAAGATATTTTCACAAAGCTGATTCGGAAAATGTTTCTACGAGCGAAAGCCATGATCTGCAAAACAGAACAAAGATAAATTCCCTTGGTTCTTGAAATGGTTAGTGTAATAAGAATGGATGCTATGTCATGATGCATGATGTCATGTTCAAACAGGATAAATCACATATAAGAAAAACACACAATAGACCTTAGGTTCAAAGGCTTGCATGAGGTTAAAGGTAAGTACCATCTTTAAGTTTAGTTGGTTTCAAACCTGCCTTAGAAAAGTAACCGTGTTCTAAAGATTCTCAATATCACTGATCATCCTTTATCAGGAATTGTTTCATCTCAAGCAAACTTTCCTTGCGGCCGAAATATCCCGAAAGTCGGATCTCAATGAGTGTAGCATCGAGTATCAACCAATCCTCAGCTTTATACCGAGTCCGGATATCTCACTACTTTCTAATGGCCGAGTTTGTTCAACTAAGGTTCTAAGGTCTGTTAGTGCTTCACGACACCACGCGGCGGCCCTGTATTCTCCTTGTTTCCACACGAAGGATACTGGTACCAACCAAAGTGTCACACCAACACAGCCATCGGTTAAACCATATCGGTCTACGATGTACAGTCTCCACGATCTATTGCTATTTACCTAAAGAGTGTCCCCAGATCCGGGTGTAGGATCTTCAATAATACCCAAGCAAAAACCCTTAAAGATAAAGCAGGCAAAACAAACAAGAAAGTAATTTTAAAAATGACATATATCCTAAGGTAAACCCCACTTTATTTTATCTCTCCAGCAGAGTCGCCAATTCTGTGATACGGTGACAGAACCGACTGTTAATATTAGTTTGCGTTTTGTATTCGTAAATGTCGGGGTAAGCAAGAGTCGCCACCGAATTTCATTTCATCCAACAAAGGAAAAGGAAAAAGAACAGGAAAAACCTTTTTCGAGAATGTTTCTGAGTACGGGGGATAGATTATAGAAAGGGAAGGTGTTAGCATCCTTTTTATCCGTAGTTTTCCACGGGCTCTTAGGTACTTTCTGTGACACCCCAAATTTATTCAAGTGTTAAATAATTAGGAATTTAATTATTAAATTAATTAAGGGGCTTAATTAATAATATTTTGGATTAAATGGATGAATTAATTATGAAATTAAAAAGGAAGACCGGGGGTGTAAGGTTGAATTAGAGGTGTGTGAAGTAAAAAGCTCTACTAAATAATAACCAATTTATTACTATTATTTGGAAAATAATAAAAGGAAAAGAAAAAGAAGGTTATTTGGAAAAGTCATTATACGTGAAATTGGAGAAGAGAAGAGAAGAGAGGAAAAAGCCAAACGTTGTGAATTCGAAGGATCATCGCGAGGTAAGGGGTGATTTCGATTAGTTAATTCGTATTATCGGTTTAGATATTCAATAGTGTGGATCATAGTATGTTAGGGAATCCCGGTTTGGAATTCTAGGTTTGTAGGATTATCCCTAATTGTGTCGGATTATAGGAATTGGAACCATTAATGTGATAAATAATTAATAGGAATGATGGAAACATGATTTATGATGTTGTATTGATGTGTATTGGTTTCATTTTGGTATTCCTAATGTTATAATTCGTATGGGAATGAAAAGGAATGGATTGAGATACATAATGCTGTCAAAAATAGCAGTTTTGGGCTCTGCAGGTCGTGGGAACCGGTTCCCAGTGGGGAGGAACCGGGTTCCACTGTGTGAAGTTATAAAAACTGGAAAAAATGCACGTAGGAACCGGTTCCTGTATAGGTAGGAACCGGGTTCCCATACATTTTTCCAGAAGCGTGATTTTTGAACTTCGCAAGAACCGGTTCCTGCATATGTAGGAACCGGGTTCTGCTGTAACTTTTGAAAAATATTAAACTTTGAAAATTCATAACTTTCAAACTGTAAGTCCGTTTTGAGTTCCGTTTTGGACGTTATTTCTTAAATTTAATGCCCTATTTTATAAAATGAAAAGATTTCCTAAAACCTGAAATTATTTTGAAAATGAGTCAAATCCCAGAATAAGTGATTATTGGCTAACGCACATGGGTGTGTATGTAGCAGTGAACCTGTGATGGATGGATGTATTAGTATTGTGTGAATGAAAGGCATGTTTATGTTGCTAATGATGGTGTGCATGATTGTTGAGATATCATTTTTTTAGTTTTGGTTCAGTTATGATAAATTGATGTATTTCATAGACTGATTTGATGTTACATGTTAGTGATGTGCGTGCATATGCATTGTTTTGGTGAAGTTAATTCCCATTGTGTGGAATTTGACTTGTATTACCGTTAACCGATACCCGGGTGAGGATGGGTGGTTATGATGGATTCGTGTCCGGGTGTTTATGGATGAATCGATGGTTGCTGTATCCGGTTGATGATGGATCAGTGTTGGGTGACTTGGTCACGTGTTGGTACCACATGCATTGTGTCTGCATTTGTGTTTGCATGGAATTGTAACATGTTAGGATGTCTTCCAGTGTTACAATTCTTTGGTTGATTATTGATTTGTGCATAATGACTTGTATGATTGGAACTGCGTGTTGAATCTGAATTTATGCTAAAATGGGTGAAATAATATGCTTGTGATATAATGTTGATTGAGAAGCTTATAATGCATGTTAATTATGAGAAATCTCACCCTTACTTTAATAATTTCAGATTAAAGTTAGCAGCTCAGGAGTTGGTGAGGATGGCTCTAGAGCTATGTTACTTTAAGTCTGCGTGTTAGTGTCGTGCTCTGATAGGTTGTAACACTGGGGAACGTTTAGTTGAGGAATTAGTTATTATTCAATTGTTTCTTTAAATTTCATTGGGAATAATTATGTTTTGGTTTATTCTGTTTTGGTTATGGTATTTTTCCGTTGTGTAAGACATGGTCTTAATTTGATTGAATTATTTGAATAATGACCCTCAGTGTAGCATGACTACTGTTTTATTGGAAGTTTTATTAATTTCATAATTGTGACATCCCTTGTTCCGTGTTAACTCTGATGGAATATGTCTTTAATCATTGATATAATTAATATTATTCGGGGTATTTTAGAAGGGGTGTTACAATAGTGGTATCAGAGCATAGTCGGTCTTGTCTTGTGTCGTTATCCCTTTTGTATGCGACTAGTGTAAGATGACACTGTCGATACTTGTGTGCTGATGAGGTTGTTTTGTAATGTTACAGAACAATGGCCGGAAGAGGTAACGGAAGAAACGACGATGCTATTGCTGAAGCATTGGGAATGTTGGCTGGAGTACTCGGAGGGAACCAGCAGGGAGCTGTGATTGGTGCTGACCGACAATTGGGGAATTTTCAGAGGAATAATCCTTCGTTGTTCAAGGGCTCACATGATCCCGAAGGTGCTCAGAAGTGGTTGAAGGAGATCGAGAGGATCTTCAGAGTAATTGACTGTGCTGAAGGTCTGAAGGTGAGATACGGAACTCACATGTTAGCAGAGGAAGCTGATGACTGTTGGGTTGCTACCAGAACTGAAATGGAAGAAGATGGTATTGCATTGACTTGGGCTGTGTTCAGGAGGGCTTTTCTGAGGAGGTACTTTCCTGAGGACATCAGAGGCAAGAAGGAGATTGAGTTTCTGGAACTCAAGTAGGGTAACAAGACTGTCAGTGAGTATGCTTCGAAGTTTACTGAGTTAGCGAAGTATTATGCTCATTATACTAACGATGCAGATGGAGAAATTTCCAAATGTATCAAGTTTGAGAATGGTCTTCGTGATGAGATTAAGCAGGGTATTCGGTATCAGCGTATCCGAAGATTTCCTGATCTGGTTGACTGTAGTAGGATTTTAGAGGAGGATCTTGCTAGCACTAAGTCGAATGCTCGAGGGTATGTTGATAGGAAGGGTAAGCAATAGATGGATCGTGGTAAGCCTTATGATAGAAGTAATCAGAGACCCGGTGGTTGGAAGAAGTTTGGTGGAGGAGATTCTAGTTCTTCCATTAAGTGCTACAAGTGTGGTGAGACAGGACATCGTATGGTGGATTGCAAAAGTAATGATAAGAAGTGTTTCAAGTGTGGGAAACTCGGCCATGTGGCCAATGATTGCAGAGTAAGAGTGGTGACTTGTTACAACTGTGGTGAAGAAGGTCATACTCGTCCTCAGTGTACAAAACCCAAGAAGGAGCAAGCTGGTGGTAAAGTGTTTGCATTGTCTGGGTCAGAGACTAAGCCAGATGATCGGCTGATTAAAGGTACATGTTTTATTAATGACATACCTTTGATTGCGATTATTGATACTGGAGCTACGCATTCTTTTATTGCTTTGGATTGTGCTAAAAGATTTAATTTGAAAATTTCTAATATGGATGGAAGTATGGTTATTGATACTCCTGCGTCGGGTTCAGTGACTACTTCGTATGTTTGTAGGAATTGTCCTATTGTGATTTTTGGTAGGGGTTTCGGTATGGATTTAGTGTGCCTACCGTTAGAACAACTTGATATCATCCTTGGAATGAACTGGTTGGAATTCAACCAGGTTCATATCAACTGTTTTGCGAAGACGGTTATTTTTCCTGAAGAGGTTGGTGTCGAAGATGTGACTATGTCGGTTAAACAGATGAACCTAGCTGTGAAAGATGGTGTTGTGGTATTTATGTTGTATTTTGCAATAGAAGCGTAGGGAAAAGCAAAGAGTGATGGATTGCCAGTGGTGAATGAATTTCCAGAGGTGTTTCCGGAAGACGTTAGTGAATTGCCACCTGAGAGGGAGGTAGAATTTACTATAGATTTGATTCCTGGAACTAGTCCGGTGTCGATGGCGCCTTACCGTATGTCGGCATCTGAATTAGCGGAGTTAAAGAAACAGTTGGAGGAGTTACTTGAGAAGAAGTTTATTCGTGGGGTGCTCCGATGTTGTTGGTTAAGAAGAAAGAAGGTTCAATGAGATTACGTGTTGATTACAGACAGCTGAATAAAGTTACAATCAAGAATCGGTATCCTTTGCTGAGGATCGATGATTTGATGGATCAACTAGTTGGATCTTGTGTATTTAGTAAGATTGATCTGAGATCTGGATATCATCAGATTCGTGTGAAGTCAGAAGATATTCAGAAAACTGCATTTAGAACGAGGTATGGACATTACGAGTATTCTGTTATGCCGTTTGGAGTTACTAATGCACCTGGTGTTTTCATGGAGTATATGAACAGGATATTTCATCCGTATCTTGATAAGTTTGTGGTGGTGTTCATTGATGATATTCTAATTTATTCGAAGAGCGATGAAGAGCATGCAGAACATCTTAGAGTTGTGTTGGAATTGTTGAAAGAGAAGAAGCTTTATGCGAAGTTGTCCAAGTGTGAATTCTGGTTAAGTGAAGTAAGTTTTCTTGGCCATGTAATTTCCAAGAATGGATTTGTTGTGGATCCTACGAAGGTAGAAGCAGTATCTCAGTGGGAAGCACCGAAGAATGCTTCTGAGATCCGTAGTTTTCTGGGTCTTGCAGGTTATTACAGGAAGTTTATAGAAGGATTTTCCAAATTAGCGTTACCGTTGACTAAGTTGACCAGGAAGGGTCAGATGTTTGTTTGGGATAATGAATGTGAGAAAGGATTTCAAGAGCTGAAGAGGAGGTTGACAAGTGCTCCGATCTTGATTTTGCCAAATCCGACTAAGTCTTTTGTTGTGTATTGTGACGCATCATTAATGGGATTAGGTGGTGTGTTGATGCAAGATAAGCAGGTGGTAGCTTATGCTTCGAGACAATTGAAAGTACATGAAAGGAATTATCCGACTCATGATTTGGAGTTGGCAGCTGTTGTGTTTGTTTTGAAGTTGTGGAGGCATTATTTATATGGTTCTCGGTTTGAGGTGTTCAGTGATCACAAAAGTCTGAGGTATCTCTTTGATCAGAAAGAGTTGAATATGAGGCAGAGGAGATGGTTAGAATTTCTAAAGGATTATGATTTCGGTTTGAATTACCATCCTGGTAAGGCAAACGTTGTTGCGGATGCCTTGAGTAGGAAGTCCTTGCATATGTCGATGTTAATGGTCCGTGAGTTAGATTTGGTTGAGCAGTTCAGAGATTTAAGTTTGGTATGTGAAACTACTCCGAATAGTGTGAAATTGGGTATATTGAAACTGACTAGTGGTATTCTGGAAGAAATTCGGAATGGACAGAAGTCTGATGTTGGGTTAGTTGATAAATTGACATTGATCAACCAAGGTCAAGGAGGTGAGTTCCGGATTGATGAGAATGGTGTTATGAGTTTTGGTAATAGGGTGTGTGTTCCGGATGTTGCAGAGATTAGGAAGAGTATTTTGGAAGAAGGACATCGTAGTGGATTGAGTATTCATCCTGGTGCTACTAAAATGTACCATGATTTGAAGAAGTTGTTTTGGTGGCCGGGAATGAAAAAGGAAATTGTTGAGTTTGTGTATGCTTGTTTGGTTTGTCAAAAGTCAAAGATTGAGCATCAGAAACCGTCAGGATTGATGGAACCGTTGTTTGTTCCGGAATGGAAATGGGATGGAATCTCTATGGATTTTGTGTCTGGTTTGCCAAGGACATCGAAGAATTGTGATTCTATCTGGGTTATTGTTGATCGGTTGACGAAATCTTCTCACTTTATTCCGATAAGAATGGATTATCTGATGGAAAGGTTGGCAGAATTGTATGTTGAGAAGATTGTGAGTTTGCACGGTATTCCTTCTAGTATTGTGTCGAATCGAGATCTGAGGTTTACATCTAAATTCTGGACGGGATTGCAAGAAGCTTTGGGTACTAAGTTGCGTTTGATTTCTGCTTATCATCCACAGACAGATGGTCAGACGGAGAGAACGATTCAGTCGTTGGAAGATTTGTTAAGATCTTGTGTGTTGGAGAAAGGTGGAGCTTGGGATAGTTATCTACCATTGATTGAGTTTACCTACAACAATAGTTTTCATTCGAGCATTGGTATGGCTCCGTTTGAGGCATTGTATGGTAGGAGGTGTCGGACACCGTTGTGTTGGTATGAATCTGGAGAGAGTGCTATGATTGGACCGGAAATTGTCCAACATACTTCGGAAAAGATTAAGATGATTCAGGAGAAGATGAGGACTTCTCAGAGTCGTCAGAAAAGTTATCACGATAAGAGGAGGAAAGATCTTGAGTTTAGCGAAGGAGAACATGTTTTTATGCGAGTTACTCCGATGACTGGTATTGGTCGAGCTTTGAAGTCAAAGAAGTTGACTCCATGTTTTATTGGTCCGTTTCAGATTACCAAGAGAGTTGGGAAAGTTGCTTATCAGATTGCTTTTCCGCCGTCAGTTGCAAATTTGCATGATGTCTTTCATGTATCCCAGTTGAGGAAGTACATTGTTGATCCGTCTCATGAGATTCGGGTAGACGATATACAGGTACGAGAGAATTTGACTGTGGAAGCGGTACCTACGAGAATTGAGGATCGGAAGTTGAAACAGTTGCGACGCAAGGAGATCGCGTTGGTAAGAGTGGCTTGGGGAGGACCAGCAGATGGAAATGTCACTTGGGAGCTGGAGAGCCAGATGAAGGACTTGTATCCCGAACTGTTCGTCTAAGGTATGTTTTCGAGGACGAAAACTCTTTTAGTAGGGGAGAGTTGTGACACCCCAAATTTATTCAAGTGTTAAATAATTAGGAATTTAATTATTAAATTAATTAAAGGCTTAATTAATAATATTTTGGATTAAATGGATGAATTAATTATGAAATTAAAAAGGAAGACCGGGGGGTGTAAGGTTGAATTAGAGGTGTGTGAAGTAAAAAGCTCTACTAAAAAATAACCAATTTATTACTATTATTTGGAAAATAATAAAAGGAAAAGAAAAAGAAGGTTATTTGGAAAAGTCATTATACGTGAAATTGGAGAAGAGAAGAGAAGAGAGGAAAAAGCCAAACGCCGTGAATTCGAAGGATCATCGCGAGGTAAGGGGTGATTTCGATTAGTTAATTCGTATTATCGGTTTAGATATTCAATAGTATGGATCATAGTATGTTAGGGAATCCCGGTTTGGAATTCTAGGTTTGTAGGATTATCCCTAATTGTGTCGGATTATAGGAATTGGAACCATTAATGTGATAAATAATTAATAGGAATGATGGAAACATGATTTATGATGTTGTATTGATGTGTATTGGTTGCATTTTGGTATTCCTAATGTTATAATTCGTATGGGAATGAAAAGGAATGGATTGAGATACATAATGCTGTCAAAAATAGCAGTTTTGGGCTCTGCAGGTCGTGGGAACCGGTTCCCAGTGGGGAGGAATCGGGTTCCACTGTGTGAAGTTATAAAAACTGGCAAAAATGCACGTAGGAACCGGTTCCTGTATAGGTAGGAACCGGGTTCCCATACATTTTTCCAGAAGCGTGATTTTTGAACTTCGCAGGAACCGGTTCCTGCATATGTAGGAATCGGGTTCTGCTGTAACTTTTGAAAAATATTAAACTTTGAAAATTCATAACTTTCAAACTGTAAGTCCGTTTTGAGTGCCGTTTTGGACGTTATTTCTTTAATGCTCTATTTTATAAAATGAAAAGATTTCCTAAAACCTGAAATTATTTTGAAAATGAGTCAAATCCCGGAATAAGTGATTATTGGCTAACGCACATGAGTGTGTATGTAGCAGTGAACCTGTGATGGATGGATGTATTAGTATTGTGTGAATGAAAGGCATGTTTATGTTGCTAATGATGGTGTGCATGATCGTTGAGATATCATGTTTTTGGTTTTGGTTCAGTTATGATAAATTGATGTATTTCATAGACTGATTTGATGTTGCATGCTAGTGATGTGCGTACATATGCATTGTTTTGGTGATGTTAATTCCCATTGTGTGGAATTTGAATTGTATTACCGTTAACCGATACCCGGGTGAGGATGGGTGGTTAGGCTGGATTCGTGTCTGGGTGTTTATGGACGAATCGATGGTTGCTGTATCCGGTTGATGATGGATCAGTGTTGGGTGACTTGGTCACGTGTTGGTACCACATGCATTGTGTCTGCATTTGTGTTTGCATGGAATTGTAACATGTTAGGATGTCTTCCAGTGTTACAATTCTTTGGTTGATTATTGATTTGTGCATAATGACTTGTATGATTGGAACTGCGTGTTGAATCTGAATTTATGCTAAAATGGGTGAAATAATATGCTTGTGATATAATGTTGATTGAGAAGCTTATAATGCATGTTAATTATGAGAAATCTCACCCTTACTTTAACAATTTCAGATTAAAGTTAGCAGCTCAGGAGTTGGTGAGGATGGCTCTAGAGCTATGTTACTTTAAGTCCGCGTGTCAGTGTCGTGCTCTGATAGGTTGTAACACTGGGGAACGTTTAGTTGAGGAATTAGTTATTATTCAATTGTTTCTTTGAATTTCATTGGGAATAATTATGTTTTGGTTTATTCCGTTTTGGTTATGGTATTTTTCCGCTGTATAAGACATGGTCTTTATTTGATTGAATTATTTGAATAATGACCCTCAGTGTAGCATGACTACTGTTTTATTGGAAGTTTTATTTATTTCATAATTGTGACATCCCTTGTTCCGTGTTAACTCTGATGGAATATGTCTTTAATCATTGGTATAATTAATATCATTCGGGGTATTTTAGAAGGGGTGTTACACTTTCTCATTTTTAAATATCTTGTGCGTGCTTGTTTTGAAAAGGTTTTACTTTGTGATGACTCTTGTATCAGTCCTCAAGAGTGTGACGAAGTTCGTTTTAAAAATTGTTTTGAAAAGTGTTTGTGTGGAAAAATTTTGTTTGAGCAAGTATCTAGGAATTAATCTACCTGCTCGAAAAAGGTCTGTTCATTTTCCTTTAGACAGCGTTATCCTATTATTAAGGAATAGGTAACACCATCGTTGGAGTTTTAAAGGGACGTTTGAAGGGACGAAATGGTCTCTGAAGGCAACAAGTAAGGATACCTTAGCATTTCGAAGGGACTATCGTCATAAGATCAATTCGTAGGCAACTCGAGGGACAAGTAGGGACTATGATCTTTATGACGACTTTGAATCGCGGGTCATTGCTAAGGTATCCTTACGTTCGAGGGACGCGACCGTTATTTTCGAGGCAACCAAGTGGAGTAAACCCTAGGAGTGAATATGTGCAAGTGTATTTTTTCGGTTAATTATCTTTGCACAATTTAAGGTTTTCTACTGTTTTTATTTCAGTTTGTCTTTCCGTACAATCCTATACATACATCTAGGCAGTTTATAATTTGTGGAAATTTAAATGCAAGAAATTAGAGTCCTAACTATTACATGGATTTGGGCAGATACATAATTATTTTGACTGAAAATAAAATGCGGAATTTAAATCCTATTTACATCTATTACAAACTCGGAGCAGTTACAAATAATAATAAAAAGGGGAAATTAAAAACGCGCGGTAAATCAAATGTGAGAAATAATTAGACGACCTAAAAAATCTAAATTGAGAAAATATTTATATTATTTTTTAAGGAAAAGTTAAGTTAAGTACACAATTAAACCTAATTCTAATTATTTTGAATTATATATAAAAAATATTAAATTGCCCTAATTTAGTTAATACTAATTAATTAATAAAATATTTTTACAAAAAAAGGTTTTTGATATTTTTTTATGATTTTGATTAAAATAAAAAATGGTATATTTTTGGTGTTATTAAAAACATAATTAATAAATAATAAAAAAAAAGAATTAAAATAAAAAGTGTGAGAAATTAGGCCTGTATAGGCAACCCGGGGGGGTGTATTTCTGATTTTTCGTTAGGCCCATGCGTACTGAGCCCATGCCTGCGCCAGATCCAGTGTGGCTTCCTTCTGATGGTTCATGGTATGACTGCATGTACTAGACGTTGGATCTGGATATGATGAGATCTTGGGGGCTAGATCTGAGGTCTCACGGTGGACATCGTTGCATTGGAACCTGTAGGAAATATCAAGAAAATGCAAAAGCACACACCTGGGGTCGAACCCAGGACATGCAACTCACAGACTTCCCCCTTTGCCAACTGCGCTGCCAAGTTATTTGTTAACATAAACACATAAAAAGCAATATATTGTAAACTGGTCAGTGACTGTAACCAAAACGCGTGCGAATTTTAAACCATCCACTCAAGTTGTGACACGCACTCATCTCCTCCAGGGGACTGTCGTCTTAGGTTCAGAGCTTTTACCCACGGACAACAGCCATAGCTACAAACCTGCAATCCTCAAATATCTGGTTTAGGCAATATAAATCAGATTCAAGATCATGGATCTATTGGATTCGATCCTCTGATCATGATGGTATCCCTCTTGAGATCCAATTTTCCTGCATTTGAATGTCCTAAAACAACCTTGTAAACACTAGCAATGGTTTCCCATTCAACAGGCACCAAAATATGCAATTAAGTATGTAAAAACATTCTAAAAGGCAATATAAACACGAATATATACTTGTAACTCAATGATCATGCATGAATTGTGAAAATCAAATTCAAAAATATGAACGAACCGTGTTACAGCTAGCGCTCATTTCTTCATGTTTCAGGCCTTGAGGATACTAGCTATTGCTTCAATGATCGCCCAGGAACACGATTTGACCTTCAGCACGCCTTGAACTGGTCTGTAATTGAAAATCCGATTCTCACTTTTTTGCAAAAAATTGAAAACTTGGTTCTTGCTCTTGGAGGCAGCTGCGCGTCTGGATTCTTTTTTTTAGGGTTCACGATGATCTTGTATATGTATGGAATCAAATTAGGTCATTTGTTTTGGCAAGAATCCAAGATATGAATGTGTTTTCAATTTGCTTCCATTCTTTCCAATTATGGAGATTCTCTCCTTTCATGGCATGGCACAATCTTGCTTGGCTATTGACAGCACATGAGATCTCCATTTAATGCAAAAAAAACATCCCTAAAACAAATTATGTGATTTGTTTTGATTTTATTTATTTTTATTGCAATTTTAAATGAATTAAATCACAATAAATTAAATAAATAAGTGAATGATGCATGGATTGGTTCATGGGTCATGGACCATGTTAGGAACAAGCTCCAAACTTGAAAAGATAGGCCCATGTGGAAAAAATGCAATTTTGGGCACATTTGACTTTTGGCAATTTTGCAAAAATCGTCAACTTTGACAAGGCATATCTCCTCCAATTTTAACCCTAGAGAGGTGTTCTTGGACTTTTTAGAAATCTTAGGATGTCCCATAAATAAAACTTTTGGTTTCATCTCAATTGGATCTTCCATGTTCATGTGAGAAGCTTTGACCCAAAATGTGTTTTTGTTGACTTTTTGAAAGGACCTATAATGTCTGAATTTATATCTTTTCATGAGTGCATATTTTGAACTTGAGGGATGAATATGAGTTGTAGGAGATTGTATCCTCTTCAAAATGAGCCTCGGATGGAAAATTTCTGATAAAGTATGAAGAAGTTATGCTTGGTCAAAGTTTGGTTGACTTTTCTTGAGAAACCCTAATTTAGCAACTTTTGAGTTTTTATGAATTAGGAGTATTCCTTGAGGAATCATGATCAACACTTGATGAAATGATGAATTTCACTTAAAAATGTTTATATTGACCAAAAGTATTGAAGTTTGATTGTATGTGGGCCACAGTTGACTTTTGACCTAATACAGTCGATTCTCAAGTGTGATACGGTGGGAGAACTGACTTGAGGTTTTGCATTTCGTAGCAAATGTCGCGGTTTAGCAAGAGTCGCCACCGAATTTTATTTTATCCAAAAGGAAAGGTAAAAAAGCACAGGAAATACCTTTGAGATGTTTTCTTGAGTTCGGGGGGTAGATTATGAAAAGGGAAGGTGCTAGCACCCTTTTCATCCATGGTTTTCCATGGGCTCTTAGTTACTTGTTTAGATCACTTGCTTTGCTTTTGAAATTGTTTGAAATGGTTATTTGTATAGTTTTGAAAGTATTTTGAAAAGATTCCATCCGTTTAGGCAATCTTTGTAATGATTCTCGTTCGTAAGAATGTATACAAAGATGTTTGTCTTTTGAAAAATGTTTCAATGTTTTGAAAGATGTTTGGAAATGTTTTGAAATGTGTGTGTGTTTGTTTTTGAAAATAGCAAGGATTGTTTTGAAAGGAGCAAGTAACTTAGAAGCTATCTACCTACTCAATTGTCTTTCCTATGCATTTTTATTCCTTTAACATTGTTGATTTACCATTGATTTGGTAAATAACCCTATCTTTGGATGTTAAACGGGACGAGCGTGGGTCATTGTATGACCATGATAGCAATGTTGCCAAGTATCTTAGCATTTTGGAGGGACCAAGATCATTTTGTTTTAGGCAACCTTTGTATAGCGTCATCGAGGGACTATGATATTTTGTTTTGTTTTGTTTTGCCAAGATACTTCGCGTGCGTAACATGGCCATTTTTGTTTTAGGCAACCAAGTGGGTGAAACCCTAAGGGTGCTTGTGTGCAATGTGTGTCATTTTTCATGCATTTGATTTGTCTTGTGTTAGGTCTTTTCTATTTGTTTGATTTTTGTTCTTGTCATGCAAACCCTAGTTTACTAAACATGGTATAGGAAAGCGATAAATTGCATAAATGTAAACTAATCTATTACAACAATTATTATGGGAGGGGGGATACAAGTTTTTGAATGGGGATATTGCACAAAATAAACCCTAAAAATACTATTACAACCCAATTGAATATTGTGCGAAATAAATAAATATACAAATATTTAAATATGCAATGCAATATATTTATGGAAAAAATGTTTTGTATTTGTTTAAGGTATGAGAAAATAAAATTAATTAACCCTAAAAAATAAGGAAAAATAATATTATTATTTTTGAAAGGGGGAAACCCTAATTTTTTATTAAAGAAAATATATATTCTATATTATTATTTTGTCCATTTTTTATACAAGAAAATAATAAATAATATTATGTATAAATATTAAAAATTAAAATATGTATGAAAATAAATATTTTATGTGTAAAATAATAAAAATAAAAAAAAGTATAGTATTTTTAAATGTATTTACAATTTATTTAAGAAAATAAAGCATATTATCCTAATAAATTATTACTGATGCCAAAAAAATAAAAATAAAAATAAAATAAAAGTGCAAAAAATAAAGAAATTATTTTTATGATTTTTTAATGTTCAGAAAAAATTATTAAAAGCAATAAACATAAAAATATGAGAAAATATGAAAAATATAACAAAATAAGTCAGGGGGTGCAAATAGTGGTTAGGGGGTCTGAAAATCAAAAACAGAAGGCCCAAGGTGCCCAAGGCCCAGGCACTTCATCCCTGTCGTCCAGCTTCCTCCTTGCGCGCGTATTTGCCTTCAAATCTGTAACTCTCTCCTTCAGCTGGATTTGGATATGACAATGTGGGGACTTTGAGTGAGACCTGAGGATCGTGTGAGCTTCCTTGAAGTTCCTTCAAGTTATTCCAATGTCAAGCTTGATTTGTGGATGGCCAAAACTCCCTGTAGAAGTCAAGCTGCAAACTCTAAATTTGAAAATGGCAATGGCTGAAACAGGGGTTACAGCAACAATGTAAAGGCTTGGATAGCTTTAGTGTGATATGTAGAAGGTGTTTGAAGTGTCAAGCCACAAAACGCACGAGCAAAAAATGACTTGGCTAGGATTTTGTAGAACTGTATGTTTTTGGAAGAAAAATGGAGTTTTGTATTTTGGAGAGTTTGAGATGTCAGGCATTCGTGTCCTGGCTTGTGATAAGTTTGTGAGTATGTATAGAATGATACAAAGTCCACTCTTCCCTTGCTGTACAAGTTCTGACTTCTTTTGCAACTTTTCTTGCATTTGAAGAAAAGTGACAAGACAAATGCACCATGCTTGTACTAGCTACCTCAAGGGCTGATAAGAGTTGGTATGCTTTGCTTAATTCATGTGGAAATTGCCTGCACCAAAGGGACAGCTCCAAGGCTCAAGGTTGATAAAGTTGCAAAAAGCTTGCTTTATGAAAATAGCAATGTGCCCTTTATGCCATTAATGGAATTATCTCTTGTACAATGTTCCAAAAGCCAAAATAAATCCATTAACCTCTGAGTTTGCATTTAATTATGGAGTGTAGAATGATTTTAGGACCTGTAATACAAGGTACAAGCATCCAAGATCAGATTTGCAACTTGACACTTTGTGAAAATGGCATGAAAAAAAGTGATAAAATGCCAATTTCTCTTCTTCGATTATCCCTAACCACAAATGATCTTGGAGACTTATTGGACATTTTGGAAAGCTTGAAACATGCTCTACAATCCATATTTGAAATGAATTTTGAGATACCTCTTTTAACTAGATGAAAAATGTCCATGAAGTTGGGTAAAAAACCTGCCTAAATTAGGGCAAATTTTCACTAAGTTATTTAGTTCATGGACCCCTATTCACAAATTCATAACTTGAGATCCAAGCATATTTTAGGAAAACTTTGTGAAGCAAAGTTGTAGATTTCATGGAGGACTACAACTTTCATGTTGGAAGTTTTTTTTGAATCAAATTGCATCATGGTGAAAAAGTGGTGAAAAGTTGGGGGAAAATAAGAAAATTTCCATACTTAGAAAAATTCTAAGTTATGAAATTTTTCAAATTCAAAACCCTAATTTTCAAAATTGGTTTTCTTGGTCAACAAGTTTCATGTTTTGACATATCTTGATGAATTATGACCCTTGGCACTTGATTTTGATCAAAAAGTCAAAGTTTGACTTTTCAGTGTACAGTTGACTTTTAATCAGTTGACTGCAAAATTCATCTGTCAATCCAATGAACTTAAGATATTTTGAACCATGTAATTAGGTCAAGATGATGCCATTGAAACCTTGAAATCATGTTTGAACCCAATTGGTCATTGGCTAAGTTAAAAATCAGAAATTGCCCTTTCTCAATTAAAACCCTAATTTTGACCATTTTGCCCTTTTGATGATTTGATCAAATTTCTTGAGGAGTTGTGATCCAAACTTGATCAAATGATACATATGAGTATAAAATGTGGTTGTGGATCAAAAATTATGAAGTTTGACTGTAAATTGGCCATGGTTGACTTTTTCACACATCTTGATAAAAATGGAAACCCTAGTTTGAGGTACATTACCTTAGGAGAGAGTTTGTCTGGTCAACTCTTGGGAATCCTTGAGCAAGTTGAGGACCTCAATGGGAATGTATTGAGTAAAATGAGAGAGAAAATTTTTGGGTACAACACACGACATCAAAATAATTACAACAACATAACATCCTGATACTATAATTCTTGGCAACCAACATACAAGCATCCCCATCTTAACAAAACCTTAATTACATCGCCTCATAATCATATAAACAATATACAAATATATATTAAAATGATCATAGCACACTATTATACCCCAAAATTTTCCCTCTTATTTCTCAAAGGATCAACCTGGACCCTCAAGTTTTCTTCCATCCAATTGCAAATCTGAAATTACAAATTTTCCAAGAGGATCGTTCACAAGGGCAAAATGGTCATTTACACACCAAAGGAGTCAAACTATGACTTTTGAATCAAAAATCAAGTTCCATGAATCATATTTCATTAAGGCATGAAATTGGTTCATCAAAAATCAAAAGTCAGAAGTTACTTTGAAAATCAAATTTTCTAAATATTTAGAAAATTTTCTAAGTGTCTAGAGAATATGAGACTTCAGAACTTCTGAGCCAGCCTCTATATAAGTGCGGTAAGAAGTTGAAAACATGGTTCAGAACATGACGCTTCAATCAGAACATGCAGAAGCGATGCTCTTTGGTCAGAACACGATACTTCAGTCAGAACATGATTCTTCAGCATATGGAGGCTATGTTCAACGCTCTTGTCAAAAGATGCCCCTTCAGCATTTGGAGGTTACGTTTCTGATCTTCTACAATCAGAACATCACCAAATCCCAAGACCTCATTTAAACAACCTGCTACACGGCTACAGTACAGTACTCTAACCAGCAGTTAATCCAATCCACGCCTGCATTTTTCCAAATCTTGTGTTTGCACCAAATACAAAAAGTTGTGATCAAAAAGCAATGGAACAGTGTGCCAAAAGTTCAAATCCCATCTGTTTTCCCCCCAAAACCACCACAAATTAGTCTATAAATAAATGGCTCCATCACACTTGCAAGGGGCTGGCTTTTGGAGAGAGAATCGTCAAAAAGAGAGAAAAGAAAGATGTGATATCTCCATAAAAAATCCAGAATTCCTAAGCAGAAAACCAAAACCTTTGTTCTTCCCTTGAAGTAAAAGAACTTGGCATTTCCTCCTTCGTTGCTCTTGCTGACCCCAGAATATCTGAAGGCAGCAGCTCAAGTCCCAAACACACGTTCCAAGTTCAAGGTAAGTCTTTCTGACTCTACATCTTTTCACTCAGAACATCATTAAACATGTAGATATCATAGTATTGATGATGTCCATATCACTGTGTAAGTAGAAAAACTAAGGATCAAAACTTCCTGATTAAGGCTAGACTCAGGACCAGGATCAGAACTTCCATAAACTGTTGTGTTGTTTATCCTTCTGATTTGTTGTTTATTAAGAATTAAATAAATTGCTGATGTGCTGATTAAGAGTTAAAATATGGTATAGAACTTCTGAGTTCTCTTCACTATTTTAAACACACAACTTCTAGGATTTTCTCACTGTTTAAGCACACAGAACTTCTGAGTTCTCTTCATTGTTTTAACACACAGAACTTCTAGTATTTTCTCACTGTTTAAGCACACAGAACTTCTGAGTTTTCTTCACTATTTTAATACACAGAACTTCTAGGATTTTCTCACTGTTTAAGCACGCAGAACTTCTGAGTTCTCTTCACTATTTTAACACACAGAACTTCTAGGATTTTCTCACTGTTTAAGCACACAGAACTTTTGAGTTCTCTTCACTGTTTTAACATACAGAACTTCTAGGATTTTCTCACTGTTTAAGAACACAGAACTTCTGAGTTCTCTTCACTGCTTTAACACTTAGAACTTCTGATTCTTACATGCTGATAATGCACTAAACTACTGATGTTTATTCACTATTTTTAGCATAGCACAGAACTTCTGACTTTTGGCTCACTGTCTGAATACCACCCAGATTTTATGTGCTTTCCCTGTAACGTTTCTTGCAGGACTTCAGAGTTTACCAACTGAGAACTTCTGATGCCCACTGATGTTTCCTGTTGAGTCACAACGCTCCTGACTCCAGAACTTCTGATCCCTGTGGTTTCGCTCGCAGCAACACGCTTTTTTCAACTCTTTCATTTATTTTCCTTTTTATCATTTTTCATATTAACCCTTTTTTTATTAACATAAAAAGACATAAAAATATTTTCTTTTATTATTTAATTAACTTAAGACTAAAAAACCATTTTCTAAACAAGTCCCTTTCCTTTCTTATATTGTACATTTCAATATGGTTGTAATAGTAACTTAGGACTTATTTTTTATTTCCAATCCCCATTTGTAAATATGTACCCCCATCCCTAAAATATTGTAATAGTGTAGGACTTTACATTTCTGCAATTTACCTCTTTCAAATGTAAATGCTAGTAATTAGAGTGTGCATGGCAAGATATGAAATTGACAAATAGATCACCCTAAGTAAGACTAAATTCATGCAATCAAACACATCTTGCACACACACACCCTTAGGGTAATCCCACTTTGTTTCCTATCAGAAAAATAGTCATGTCCCTCGAACATGGGTGTTTTAGCAAAGACCCTCGATAAAGGATCGTAGTCCCTCGATGGCCCTCGATGTTGCCTTCGGTAAACGATCTAGTCCCTAAACGACATTGCTAAAACGTCCATAGGTTGCCTTCTATGACTATATAAACGTCCCAACGCCCGTCCCTTCACATCCAACGATGGGGCTTCTTACCAACTCAATGGTAAGATAGCAACATCTAAAGGAGGAGGAAAAGAACAATTAAGACCTTTTGAGTAGGTAGATTCGCTCCTAGTTGCTCGCTTGCTCACAACAAAAACATTTTATACACCAACACTCTTATTTTGAAACACTTTTGAAAACAACACTTTGTACGCGTTCTTATAGAAACGAGAATCATTACAAAAGAAACCCTTTTCAAAATAACTTTCAAAAAACATATCTCACAAACACCTCTTTGAACTATTTTCGAAACAAACACTTTGTATGCGTTCTTATAGAAACGAGAATCATTACAAAGTTACATTTTCAAAATACTTTCAAAAACCCCACCACAAGCACATTCAAACAAAAGCAAGTGATCTAGCAAGTAACTAAGAGCCCATGTAAAACCATGGATGAAAAGGGTGCTAATACCTTCCCTTTTCATAATCCACCCCCTGAACTCAAGAAAATATCTCTTAAGGTCTTTCCTGTTCTTTTTCACCTTTTCTTTTGGATAAAAGAAAATTCGGTGGCGACTCTTGCTAAACCGCAACATTTGCAAACACAAATGCAAAACACCCAAGTCAGTTCTCCCACTGTATCACTGAACTGGAGACTCTGCTGGGGAGAAATAATTCTAAAAGTGGGGTTACCTTAGGGTTTAGATCACATTTACTCGTTTACATTGTTTGACTTGTGTGCTTTACATTTTGGTTCTTTGTTTTGGGTTTGAATCCTCTACCCGGATTTGGGATACCTTATAGGTAAGTAGCAATACGTTGTGGAAACTGTGCGGGGTATACCGACACGGTCTAAGCAATAGCTACGTTAGTGCGACATATTTGTGGGTACCGGTAGCCCTTGAGTTAATCAAGGAGAATACGGGGCCGCTGAGTGATGTCATAAATCCCTAATGAACTTTTAGAACCTTTACTTGACCAACTTGGCCTTTATGACGTAGTGAGATGACCGGATTTGGTACAGTCCGAAGTTGGTAGATACTCGATACTACACTCATTGAGGTTTATTTTTTTTGGATATTTCGGTCGCCATTAAAGAGGCTTGCGCTGAAACAATGCCCGAGAAAACGAACCAGTGATATTGAGCTCTTTAGAACCCGATCACTATTACTATGACAGGTTGAACCAATCCAACTTCAAGAGGGTACTACCTTAAAACCCATCCAAGCCTAAACCTAAGGCTATTTGTGTGACTTGTGTGCTTTCAACTTGAACTACTTGTAGGGTTTTATTATCTGGCGATATGAGTTCCTTGCAGGTTTTGTTTACAGTCATTATCCAATAACTTGGATTTCTTGCAGGGTTTACTTGCTTACATCACTTCGTACCTTTGCTTAAACGCGTAGCATACACATCATAACATCATACCATAGCATTTCCTTAACCATTTCAAGGATCTCAAGGGCCTATGGTGCAGGTTATGATGAACCAAACGTCTAGCAATGGGCAGGGAGATTTATTTTCCTCTAGCCAATGCCGTCAAAAGATCAAAACATGATAACTTGAGTCAGGGGCTATGACCCACTTGATATGGTGAGCTTGACTCTCATAGAAAGACATTCGACGATACGAAGTTTTTCAATCAAAGCTGCAAATCTCAACTTCTGACATTTTCTTTTTTACCCCGCGAGATCCTTGAAAACATTGCATACATATATCATATATATCATTGCATAAACAAGTTTCAAAGTAGGTCTCTCATGTTCTCGTTGTTTATTTCAGCAATGGCTCTCAAACAAGACAACAAAGATCTCCAAATTCAAGAGGCTCAGTTCATGGAAATGCTCCTAAGCCTATACAAGGGGAAGGAAGAGTTGAAAGCACTCCTCACTGGGAACCTGGCCAAGAAAAATCCTGAAGACAATAAGGACGAACGGTTGGAACAACTGGAAGCTGAGGTTGAAGCAATGAGAACCCAGATGCTAGGGCAGATGGCTCTTATCTAAGGCCTAGCCCGGGGACAAGAAGAGCTGAGAACCATTATCAAAAAACTTCATCAAGATGGATACAACCGTATGAAGCAAGCAGTCGAGGTTGGGGACCAAATCATTGATCAACCTCCAAGAAGACAAGAGTTTGGTTTGGTGAAGAGTGGACATTTCCAAATTGCTACTACCTCACGGGTCCAACAACAACCTCACCAAAAACAACGGGTTAATCAGAGTAAGTTGGATATACCCAAAAGGCAGTTTACCAAACTCAACATGTCGTTGTCTTAAGCTTTGCAACACCTGTTAAGGATGAATCTGATTACGTTAATAGGACCTCATCCGAATCCCAAGACTTCGTCCCCTAACTACAATCCTGATGCAAGGTGTGCATACCACTCCAACAGCCCGGGGCATAATACTAACGATTGTTGGAGATTGAAATATGAAGTTCAAAACTTGATTAATGAAGGGGTGTTGGAGTTTACACAAGATGTTCAGGCTGAGTTCTTCTACCTTCCCTCAAAGACACACCATCTGAAGTGACAAATTCAAGCAAACAGGCTTTTGTTCATTAGAATTTTCAATTTGTAATTTTCTTTTGATTGTTCAAACATCTATTCATGTCAAACTCTGTTACTTTATCAATGTATTGCATATGTCTGTTTTGAATCAATTCATTTGTATTCACTATATTTAAATTGCTTCCCTTTTTGTGATATTCAACTCTCGATCAAAATCTCTAAGCCTTTAGAGGGAGGATGACGAAAATGATACCACAATCTCTACAGTATGCTTTTGAACAGACCTTGCTGATGATGTACAGGCGTTGTTTCAAATCCTAAACAGTGGAGTTATAAGGAAGATAATCCCTAGTCATCCCCTTTGAGCCAAAGAAGTAGGAGTTTTTCTTTCACACAAATTAAAACCCTTAATCACAACCTGGGGCAGGGTAGTTTTCTCAGTCAAGTTAGACGCGCATTCAGTCGCAATCTTCCGCTTCGTACACAATGAATGGCATCAAAGACGTCCTTCCAAATTAAAAGACGGTGATGGTTCCGCATGATTGTCAAGATAGGCAGTCATTATCTCTCCAAATAAAAGCCCGCTAAGTCAAAACCTATAAAGGAGACCTAAAAAAAACTGGGGCATCACGTTGACTGTAATAAAAAAGAAACAGTTCAGGCAAAAGACAGGGATAGTAAAATAAAAAAGAAAGAGGTCATACAAATCCTCGACAAAAAAGATGTCTGCCTATTCAAAATTAACTTCCAGTATCCGAACCATCACCAAAACATCAAGGACAATATTCCAGAACTCAACTGGGATTCTAAACGTGCAATTAACTGAGCATAGGACTGAAGAATATCACGAAGAGCGGGTGGGTACAAATAAATTTTGAGCCTTTATCCTTTGTTTCTTGAACCGTGAACCAGGCCACGTTATAACCCTTAAAAGTCCTAGCTGAAGCATGGGTTAGTTCGAAAGCATATTGTTACAAAAGGTATCCTGACTCCTGTAGGGTTCGCTATAAATCCCGAGTTGATATCACACTTTTACAAAATTTGTTTGTTCTACTAAAAAATGAATTTTCAAACTTCAAGACAGACATAGGCTTTGCATTCTTTAAATGACATTGTTTGCATATGACTAGTTGTTTGACAACAGAGAAATCCGCACAATGGATATTCAATGAACAAACATCCTCTCAATGGACAGAATCACCTCAGCAGGAAAGACACTTCCAACAACAGGTCTTCCATAAGCAAGGGGCATGACATGATGTCTAACACAGCTGGGGCAGTCTCTCCAAAAGTTCCAAATAACCAGGGGCAGATCTCCATCTGAATCATTTGGGGCATTACGCACGCATTCCAACAACGAATCATGTGCCATCAAGAAAACATCTTGAGAGTACTACAACACAACACTATGGATGGTGACTACGCCCTACATCCTGAGAACGTGGACATGGTCGGAAAAGACCATGCATGAAAAAGACCTGCTAGGTTGACTGGCCTAGGAAAAAATAAGGGCATCCCAGCAAACCAAAAAAGTTCGGGCAAAAATTAGGGATAAAACAAAAAAAAAAATCTTTACACCCGGAAAGTCGAAAACCTGAAAAGGCGACTTGGGCAAAAAAAGGGTATCCCGGTGGACTGAAAACCCGAAAGGGAGGTCCAAGAAAAAGTTAGGGATCAAAGCGTACAACTATGTCTCATTATCTTGTCACTTGCCTATCAGTAGAAGACTTATCATTCTGATCGACAGTTACCAAGCACCTCATGAGTTGGGATAACATTCAATCTACAAAGCCTCTGTAGGCACTTTCTCCAGTAGGTATAGGGGCAGAAAAGTCCCGATGCAAAGTCATTGTCATTTCCTCAGAATGCGACCCCGTGACGTCTATGCCTCCCCATATAGTAGGGGCAACCAAAGCTTTGACATCGGCTTCCCCAAATAGGATTTACTTTCCATAGCCAAGTTCCTTCAGAGAACCGACATCTATGTTCCCCAGCCAAATTTTATAATTGCAAGCGGTTCATATAGTTTTCTCCCAAGCAGAGTTTATTTCTCTAGGTACAGGAGCTCAATCCTCGACAGAGCCCATTACTTCGGTTATTGGAAATTCACCTTTCAAGATGGTTCCCCTCAGAGTTATTCTCAAGCAGGGTCTCTCCCCGACAGAACCTTCATAAATGAGGAGCAAATCCCCAGCATAGTCACTTCCATTCATCATCCCCGGCGGAAATAGAAGAACCACTTTTTCTACAACGGTCAGGAATTCACTTTCCTGTACTCTCCAGCAACCGTCAGGGATTTATTTTCCCAGACTAGGATATGTCACAATAGCATCTCATGTTCATACATCATGACATGCGCATACATATCACATACAGCATAATCTCATTTATTTTGAGAACATCATCTCACAATGCATTTCATGCATCGCATATAACTAACCCTGTTATCTTTTCAGGAAAGACATTTATCACCAACAATTCCAGCAGTTATACATGTCATATCTACAGGCAACTAAGAGAAAATCAGTTCCGGAAACCAAACGGGTCAACTAATCTACAAGATCAAACGAAGTGACCTTACTATCCAGGTTCCTTCCCACAAGCCCTACTATCTAGGCTTTCATTTCGAAGTAACCCTACTATTCAGGTTCCTTCCCACAAGCCCTTTTATCCAGGCTTTCATTTTGAAGTAACCCTACTATCCAGGTTCCTTCCCACAAGCCCTACTATCCAGGCTTTCATTTCGAAGTGACCTTACTATCCAGGTTCCTTCCCACAAGCCCTACTATCCAGGCTTTCATTTCGAAGTGACCTTACTATCCAGGTTCCTTCCCACAAGCCCTACTATCCAGGCTTTCATTTCGAAGTAACCCTACTATCCAGGTTCCTTCCCACAAGCCCTACTATCCAAGCTTTCATTTCGAAGTAACCCTACTACCCAGGTTCCTTCTCACAAGCCCTACTACTCAGGATTTCATTTCGAAGTAACCCTCCTATCCAGGTTCCTTCTCCTTTATCTCCAGACAACAGTTTACAACACTGTAAGGCCTAGACCCGACCAAATACGGTCGATTTCACATTTCCCCAACAAGTCGCTGTACAGCCTGGACTCTGATCAGGTATATGTTCTACTTTCACCTCCTCAGTCAGGAGATAATTCCCCAGTAGAGTAATAGACAATCAAAGCTCCTAGACTTTACTCCCCAGTGCTAAGTCAACATTCCCCGGCAAAGTTTCCCCCTCGACAGCAGTTACAGGAATTCTCACCCAGAAATCCCTTATGCAACCAATCTTTTCTGGATGGCATCTTTAAGCCCATCTCCTATGATTTCATGTCGCCTTCCAAATGGCATCTGTAAGCCCATTTCTGATGTCACTAATCAGCAATCCTGCATGCGAGTGCAAATTTCTGGGCACTCTAGTGTTCAATCATCTTCCACCTTCAGATCACGAAAGGAAGACTAGCCAATCTACATCCTCAGGTTTAAGAATATTGAACAGGGGCAACTGTTGTACCAAAAAATTTGCCCTCTCGTTTCTCAAAGGATCAACCTGGATCCTCAAGTTTGCTTACATCCAATTGCAAATCTGAAATTACAAATTTTCCAAGAGGATCGTTCACAAGGGAAAAATGGTCATTTACACACCAAAGGAGTCAAACTATGACTTTTGAATCAAAAATCAAGTTCCAAGAATCATATTTCATTAAGGCATGAAATTGGATCATCAAAAATCAAAAGTCAGAAGTTACTTTGAAAATAAAATTTTCTAAATATTTATAAAATTTTCTAAGTGTCTAGGGAATATGACACTTCAGAACTTCTGAGCCAGCCTCTATATAAGTGCAATCAGAAGTTGCAAACACGATTCAGAATATGACGCTTCAATCATAACATGCAGATGCGATGCTCTTTGGTCAAAACATGATGCTTCAGTCAGAACATGATTCTTCAGCATATGGAGGCTATGTTCAACACTCTGGTCAGAAGATGCCCCTTTAGCATTTGGAGGTTATGTTTCTGATATTCTGCAATCAGAACATCACCAAATCCCAAGACCTCGTTTAAACAACCTGCTACACTGCTACAGTACAGTACTCTAACCAGCAGTTAATCCAGTCCACGCCTGCATTTTTCCAAATCTTGTGTTTGCACCAAATACAAAAAGTTGTAATCAAAAAGCAATGGAATAGTGTGCCAAAAGTTCAAATCCCATATGCTTTTCCCCCCAAAACCACCACAAGTTCATCTATAAATAAGTGGCTCCATCACACTTGCAAGGGGATGGCTTTTGGAGAGAGAATCGTCAAAAAGAGAGAAAAGAAAGCTATGATATCTCCATAAAAAATCTAGAATTCCTAAGCAGAAAACAAAAACCTTTGTTCTTCCCTTGAAGTAAAAGAACTTGGCATTTCCTCCTTCGTTGCTCTTGCTGACTCCAGAATATCTGAAGGCAGCAGCTTAAGTCCCAAACACACGTTCCAAGTTCAAGGTAATTCTTTCTGACTCTACATCTTTTCACTCAGAACATCATTAAACGTGTAGATATCATAATATTGATGTTGTTCATATCACTGTGTAAGTAGAAAAACTGAGGATCAGAACTTCCGGATTAAGGCTAGACTCAGGACCAGGATCAGAACTTCCATAAATTGTTGTGTTGTTTATCCTTCTAATTTTCTGTTTATTAAGAATTAAATAAATTGTTGATGTGCTGATTAAGCGTTGAAATATGGTATAGAACTTCTGTGTTCTCTTCACTGTTTTAAACACACAGAACTTCTAGGATTTTCTCACTGTTTAAGCACACAGAACTTTTGAGTTCTCTTCACTGTTTTAACACACAAAACTTCTAGGATTTTCTCACTGTTTAAGCACACAGAACTTCTGAGTTATCTTCACTGTTTTAACACACAGAACTTCTAGGATTTTCTCACTGTTTAAGCATACAGAACTTCTGAGTTCTCTTCACTGTTTTAACACACAAACTTCTGAGTTATCTTCACTGTTTTAACACACAGGACTTCTAGGATTTTCTCACTGTTTAAGCACACGGAACTTCTGAGTTCTCTTCACTGTTTTAACACACAGAACTTCTAAGATTTTCTCACTGTTTAAGCACATAGAACTTCTGAGTTCTCTTCACTGCTTTAACACTTAGAACTTCTGATTCTTACATGCTGATAATGCACTAAATTGCTGATGTTCATTCACTGTTTTTAGCATAGCACAGAACTTATGACTTTTTGCTCACTGTCTGAATACCACCCAGAATTTCTGTGCTTTCCCTGTAACGTTTCTTGCAGGACCTCGGAATTTACCAACTTAGAACTTCTGATGCCCACTGACTTTTCCTGTTGAGTCACAATGCTCCTAACTCTAGAACTTCTGATCCATGTGGTTTCGCTCGCAGCAGCACGCTTTTTTCAACTCTTTCATTTATTTTCCTTTTTATCATTTTTTATATTAACCCTTTTTTTTATTAACATAAAATGACATAAAAATATTTTTCTTTTATTATTTAATTAACTTAAGACTAAAAAACCATTTTCTAAATAAGCCCTTTTTCTTTCTTATATTGTACATTTCAATATGGTTGTAATAGTAACTTTGGACTTATTTTTTATTTGCAATCCCCATTTGTAAATATGTACCCCCATCCCTAAAATATTGTAATAGCGTAGGACTTTACATTTCTACAATTTATCGCTTTCAAATGTAAATGCTAGTAATTAGAGTGTGCATGGCAAGATATGAAATTGACAAATAGATCACCCTAAGCAAGACTAAATGCATGCAATCAAACACACCTTGCACACACGCACCCTTAGGGTAATCCCACTTTGTTGCCTATCGGAAAAATAGTCATGTCTCTCAAACATGGGAGTTTTAGCAAAGACCCTTGATAAAGGATCGTAGTCCTTCGATGGCCCTCGATGTTACCTTCGGTAAATGATCTAGTCCCTAAACGACATTGCTAAAACGTCCATAGGTTTCCTTCTATGACTATACAAACGTCCCAACGCCCGTCCCTTCACATTCAACGATGGGGCTTCTTACCAACTCAATGGTAAGATAGCAACATCTAAAGGAGGAGGAAAATAACAATTAAGACCTTTTGAGTAGGTAGATTCGATCCTAGTTGCTCGCTTGCTTACAACAAAAACATTTTATACACCAACACTCTCATTTTGAAACACTTTTGAAAACAACACTTTGTACGCGTTCTTATAGAAACGAGAATCATTACAAAAGAAACCCTTTTCAAAATCACTTTCAAAAAACATATCTCACAAACACCTCTTTGAACTATTTTCGAAACAAACACTTTGTATGCATTCTTATAGAAACGAGAATCATTACAAAGCTACATTTCCAAAATACTTTCAAAAATCACACCACAAGCACATTCAAACAAAAGCAACTGGTAACTAAGAGCTCATGGAAAACCATGGATGAAAAGGATGCTAATACCTTCCCTTTTCATAATCTACCCCCCGAACTCAAGAAAACATCTCTAAAGGTCTTTCCTGTGATTATCACCTTTCCTTTTGGATAAAAGAAAAGTAGGTGGCGACTCTTGCTAAACCGTAACATTTGCAAACACAAACGTAAAACACCCAAGTCAGTTCTCCCACCGTATCACACACACCACATGGCAAGATATTATTGATACACATCATAAGCAACACAACACGAAAAATACATGTTACTTTACACAACCACGTAGTAATTTAGTCACCTACTGCCAAAAAAACTATTTTTATTGAAAAGAGTATTGCGCTAGCTTTCTAATGCTTTGAACGGTACCCAAAATGGACTCACGGTTTGAAAGTTATGAATTTTCAAAGTTCTAATAAATTTGCAAACACCAACATCATACACTGACACCATAAAACTTCATTACATACCAATTAAATTTATTTCCAGAACCTAAAACCAAATTTTCAAGAAAGTACTCCCTCTGGTCTCATTTATAAGAAAAAGTTAACTTTTTAGATACATTAAATAAGTAATGTATTTGGACAATATATTGTCCAAATACATTACTTATTCAATGTATATAAAAAGTTAATTTTTTCTTATAAATGAGACCGGAGGGAGTATATTGTATTAGCTTTCAGTAGGTTTAAAAGGTGCGTCAAATAGATGACCGAGTAAAAAATTATGAATTTTACAAGTTATAAAAAAGTTTGTGAGCTTCAGGAAATCGGTTTCCCCAATACTAGAAACCGGTTTCCCCACTGCCAGTGGCCCTTTTTTGCAATTTTCATTTATAAAATCAGTTTCCCCAATACTAGAAACCAGTTTCCTCATTGTGACAGCGAAAAATCTTCTATTTTTCTAGGTACCAAAACCAGTCCCCTCATCCCTAAATTTCCAATTTTTCCAACCAAAAACAGTGTCTATGATTTCATAAATTACGCACATACATTACCCAGCATCCAAACTCATTTCACATCATCAATCTCATCAATTAACCATGATGAATTAACAATTCATCAACAATATTTAATCACACAAAAACATAATATTTAGAACACAATAATACACAACTATGATAGCCTAATCACTACCATGACCTATTATTATGCAATTCGTTATAGAGTTAGAACCCCACTCTTACCTTAGATTGACGATTTCCAACTTTTACAATGAATTCCCTTGCCCTAGCTTCAAGTGCACTCTTCTCCTCTTGTCTTTTTTCATAATTTGTTTCTCGCTCTATCTTCTCACTTCCTTGTTTTCCCAATATTAACCTCTAGACCCCTAATATTTAATTCCATCTACGCCCTCACTCATTTAAATAACTATTTAATAATTATTTAATTATAAGTATTATAATTACTGTTCTAATTCCAATAATAATAATAATATTAAAATAATAATCTCTCTCCACCCCTATGTTTCTACACTTTTAGTCATACACCCTCAATACCTTAGTTTCTTATATTTCTAAGGTGAAAACTCCTCATCAAGGCATTTGAATACCACAAAAATCATCAATAAATACAATCATCACATAACTAATTTATTAAAAATAAACCCGGAAAAATTTGGGGTGTTACACTTCGCCCGGCGAAGCTGAAGCGAGACACCTCCTCCATTCATTTTACAGAACCTGCCAAAATCATCCCTCTCTCTCGCCACACTCTCGCCTGGTGAAGTCTGGGTGAAGATGCTTCACCCGACGACATGGGAGGCTCGCCAGGCGAGGGCGTGAAAACTTCAACTCTGCTGTTGCATTTTCAACACATAACCAATTCAATGTTCTCATACGATTTCAATACCCATTTAGTCAAAAACTCATATGATTCAACATGTTTTCACAATACAATAATAACATATCCTAATACTCATTACCTACACCAAATCATAGTATTTCAACACCATAAACCATCATAAAATTATCATAATAGCATGTACTATATTTGCACCCGCACATCACCAAATCATCATCATGAATCACATCACTTATGTTACAACAACATCATTAAAAAATCACTACAATAGAACATCATAATCAACAAAATGTTTATCATCAAAATAACACATCATAATATAGCAACATGTAATAAATCAATTTCATAAATAAATGTGTGAGAAACACAAGAAAGATGGGTTTTAATTGGGTTTCACCAATTAAATCTTTTCATTGGTGAGAGAAAAAGTTAGCTTAGAACCTAACAATAAATAAACATAATGATTTTTATCCTGGTTCATTGTTAAGTAAGATACTCCAGTCCATCCCCACAAGGATGATTTCTCCTTCAACAAGGACTTAATCCACTATAACCAAACTGATTAGAGAACAACTCACAATAAGTCTGATCAACCTTATTGTCACCCCAAATAAGTTTGTTGATCCTTATTGTAAATCCACTCAAGCCGTAACAGGAGTCTTCTTGAGATCAGAACTTAACTCAGTCTCTCAAGGTATCATTCAATAACAGTTGAGTACTTTTAGTGTATTACAGATTTGCTTCATGTAAGCAGATTTACTTCTTGTAAGAAGATTACATAGACTTTTCTACTGTAAGATACGAGCAACAACTCCTTGCTTATTTACAAAAATATACACAGATGATTTCTCTACAGAGTTTGCATAATGCTTTGGTGTAGTTTTTTGAGCTTGATTAGAACCTATAGATTTGTCGTCGTAGTGTTGTTTCTTACATTTCTTCAGCTTCCAAGTCTTTGTTTTATAGCTTGTAAAGGAGATCTGTTCAAAGGGTAGAAAGGTAAATCATAAATCTAGTTATTGGTTCTCAACAGTTATAATGAGAGTAGTCACAACCAAGTACAAAAGGAGTGTCTTTGCGCCACTCTAGAAGAGTAGAGGTTACAAACACTTTATATACCTTTTGTACACTATCACACGTTAACCATTAGGCTTCAGATATTTGAATGTTGAACATTGAATCTTGTTGTAGAAGAATCTTTCTTAAGTCTTAGAACCTAAGCTTTGGAGTCTTCAGAACTTGTCACACAGAACCTTGTCTTCAGAGTCTTTAGCACTTGGTTGTAAGAACTTGATTTTCTTCAGATCATCAGAACTTGTTCAGCATAACCTCTTCTTCATAATATTCAGAACTTGTAACACATAGAAGCAAAGGTTTAGAAGGCCTCCAAAGCTTAACCACAAAGTCACTATCAAAACCTCTTGTACTAACGTTCCTTAGAAACGTTGCAGAAGATAGATTTAGAACCTTAACTTCAACTGTAACACATAACCATGTGTTTTATTTTAGTAGTGTATGTTTAGAAGTTGATGACGTCACATGCCTTGTACCAGAGTCAGAACATTACAACAACTACTACACACTATAACAAAACCATTAGTGTATACAATTGTTCTCTAAGATAACATGTAAAGTTATCATCAAAATCTCAAGGCCAGATGTAGAAACACTCTTTGTTCTTACAATCTCCCCATATTTGATGATGACAAAACCATGTATTTTGACAGAACAATTTATACAGGATAGTCACTGTAACCGACAAATTCAGAGTTAAGTTGATAGCTCCCCCTGAATTTCTTAAACCCAAGTTTCATTTAAGCTTGTTCAGAGTCTCCCTCTGAGCCCAAGACTCACAAAATAAATTTTAAGCATTCAGAACATAGAATTGAGAATTAGCAATTCCTTACAACAACTCATCAGAGTCTGACTAGAACACCCAGTCTTCATCTCAGATCCTGGTTTTTATCAGCACTTGATGGAGAATCAAAACTTGATTTGAGCCTAATTAAATAATTCCATGAATTATGTATCAGGATTATGTTCCTTGATTCTAATATCATAACCAAAACACTATACTTCTCAAGCATCAGCATTTGATCTGATATATTCCACTGTATCATACATTCAGATAGTTCACATCTTCTGAATAGAGTGTACGTTGTTGAAGCACACATATCATAACACAGCTTCTGAGTGGCATCTCTGTATGATAGCATGCATCAGAATGTTAACTTGTCTTCCTTTTAGGAGAGCGCAACTTTTGAGCTTTAAGTATTAATTTCATACTTTCAGAAAGTTAACAACTTCTAAACACTATGATATCAAGCAAGATTACCTTACTTTTAGTAAGTTTATAACTTCTGAATTGTGTTTGGTACATCTGTATGAATATTCATATATTCATAAAGTATAAAACATCTTCTGTATAAAATTAGAGTTGATTTCATCCATAAGGTTTTCAACCTTACCATTAGGATCTTCATCTTCAACCTGTCTTAGAATAAACTCAGTGAACTTGTTTAGAGTTCCTGGATAAAAAACATCAAACAAACAGTTAGTAGTAACAATATTTTATATGTTTGAGTTTATTATTATGAGAATAAATATTATCAAAATATCATTTTACTTTCTCCCCCTTTGTCAGGAATAAAAAGGTGATAGAAAAATGAATATTTGAAGATAACATATTCATTCTAGAGACTTTGTTTGGATAAAGAATTGAGTTAAGTTATGTCTTTTAAATATGAGAAGAAAAAATTTGGTGAGATTTTATGAAAACATTGGTTCAACACATATATCCAATAAAATTATACAACAAAACAAAAGCATTTCAATGAATTAACAAGGACAACAAGTACGACATAACACTGCTAAAACAAAAGAGATAGGCACACGATAAGTAGGAACAACCCTAATAGAATAAACTAAACTTGGAGAATTTCATAGCGAACTTCCTCAAGAACATCCTCTGGACCATTTTGATGAATTGACTCAACAATCATATCCCTTGTGAAGAGAATAGAGAGAACTCTAGCAAAAGGTATAAACACTTGGCGTCTAGATCTGTAACTAATGATAGAGTTTCTTAGGTAGTTAAAAATGGATTGAGGTAAGTTTATTCTAAAATGATGGGTGATTAGGTACATGAAGACATTGTCATCATAGGTTAGGGCGATCAGCATTTATGTTTTAGGTCTAAAGTTTGATATCACCAGCTGAAACCAAATTGAGGCACCTGGAAGAAGATTGACATGATTGATGTGACCATAATCATCCGGGATGTTGTGAATAGAGCGGAGTATATAAACAAAAGAGTATCTATTTTGAAAGGTTTCTACTATAACTCCATCTTGGGAACAGTCAATAGCAACTGCAATCGATGCTAGAGTGATGATAATGGGGTTTCCAAAGATAGGAGAGTGAATGGAAGAGCCAAATAACCTAACTTCAGCATTCATCCAGAAGTCCTTGACTAGGTCAAGATAAATTGGAGTAGTCAACATGGCATAGTAGTTGGACCATCCTTGAGTGATTATATTGAGTAATACCAGATTAAGACTGGTAGATCTTGGAATGTTTATACGTCATTCGCAGATAATTGCAAGAATACCATCCTTTCCGAAAAGGACTCTTTAATCCATGAGGAGCAAAAGATGAATGGCTAGGGTAGAGAGACCAAAACTTCAAATAGAGGAAAGGAAAACGTAACTGACTATATAAAATATATGGTTCAGATACCCTACGAAAGATGACAACTCAATAAATGAGAATTTAGAGAAAGAGGTGGGTATAATACGAGTTCCAAGATGCAAGATAAGACACATGATAATAATTGAAAAGCGAGATAACAATTATCATTCTCAGTGATATAGTTAACCAAAAATGTCAGATAGTTAAAGTCTAACATTAATTAATCACATGACTCCTCAATATTCGTAATGAAGAGATTTCTATAAAAGATATATCTGATCAGGAATATTTTGACCTTTTTCTTGATAGAATAACTTTTAACTTGTAAAAGTATCTATAAGTACTTTTTTCAGAAAGCATATAAATAGTGACCTGATGTATTTTGACTATCGTGAGGTCACCTTTATCATCCACCTTGTTTTTTATCATCCATTTGATTGCAACAACATGAGTTCCTTTCTGATCAGACACTTGGTTTGAAACATCACTCTTGAAAGGTTCTGTTTACATGAGTCTGATCAATAGAGGCTTTTTTATTGAACATCTTATGATCTTCTTTCTTCTTGTTCTTCAGCATCAACTCCATTTCCTTCAGGTTTTGAAATGGTAATCTCCATACCTGCAAGTTTATCAACTAGATTTGACTTTTCAAAGTCAAGCTTATCATTAAGTCTCACATGAATTGATTCAAAAAATGTTTTAGTGTTGTACACCATGTAAGCTTTTGAGATTTCAGAACATTATAACATGATACCACTTTGAGCATTAGAATCAACCAGGTTCAAATTTTCTTTGGAGTCCAGGATAAAACAAGAGCATCCATTTGATGAGGATAGGAAATATTGGTTTCTTGTTTTTCCATAATTCATAGAAAGTCTTTTAGGGAATAGGTCATATGAAGACACTATTATGAAATAACATGTTGTGCTTACATCCTTTGCCCAGAAGTGCTTTCCTATATTGGCTTGACAAAGTTTGAGACTTTATCTCAAATAACACTTGAGTACATAAGGTGGTGAATACATAATATGACACACATCCTTATGTTAGAGAAGCTTCACCAAAGTCCCTTAGTTGTATTTATTTAAAATAAATAATCCTTACTTTTTTTCCATTAATTGATATAGTTTTCACTAAATCAGACAAATCAATGTGCAAAAGTTCCAATATATTGGTGATAGAAACAACATAAGTTTTTGAAAACATTTCCCTTCTGACATGCTTCACAGAAAGAATCTGAAGTAAACTTCAATTAAGGCGGGACTTTGATAAATTCAAGCTAGTTCAACTGCGAGATCTTTCTCAAGATATTGTAACTTAAATATCTGAATCACCTCCACTTCTCCTTATTAAAAGACATGAGATAATCTATTTTTAGTTTTATAAGGTCAAAAATCCTGATCTTATAAGTGTTTTTTATCTTCCTTTCATTGAAAAAGGATATAGCCATCCTAACAATTACTATTCTAGAGCATGTGATTTACTCCTTTTCATCACCTCTGAAACCTATGATATTTCCAGGCTTAAGTTCCACACTTTGGAATATATGCCTTTTTCCCATCATGTGTTACAAGTAGCCAGAGTCCAGGTGCCAAAACAGGTGTCTCTATTTCACTAAGGATGTTTGCAACATAGATTATATTATCCTTTGGTACCCGTACTTTCTTGGGTCCTTTCTTTTTAGATCTACCAGAGCTGTGAACAACTTTGGCTTTAGAGGCAGAATAATCATACTTGCAAGAGTTAAAACTAATTGGTTTAGCCAATTGATTTTCATCGAATTCAGAATCAAATTTCTCTTCATCTTTTCCATCTTCTTTTGGCACAAACTCAGCAGGTACAAAATGAGAGTATAAGGTAGTTGGTATGTTTTTGCTTATTATATTTATATTTTTCATGAGGATCATGCCCAATACCATTAACTCCATTTCTACTTACGCCATGGATCATGGAAGCTAGCACACTTCTCCCTATGCTCTTAGCTAGAAATTTCTGTAAGGTTTTGTCATATTTCTCAATGACACCATCAGTACTCTCAGTGGCTTGTGGATAAGTTCTCGTGCCTTTAAGGGGAGAGTTTTTATCTTTTAATAAAAAGTTTTCTTCATTTAAAACAAAAATTTCTTCCTTAAGCTTATTGTTTTCAACAGATAGAGATCCATGGGTCTTTTTGAGATCCTTGAACCGAATCTTGAGTAACTCATGTTTTTTCAGAATTTTAACTAAGGAGTATGTTAATTCAGAATGAGTAAAATCAGAGAATACCTCTTTGCATAATACTTCTTCCATTTCTGAATCAACTTCATCTTCTGAGGGGAATACTTCACTAGATGATCCAACATGATCCATCAGCGCCATGTTAGCATGTTCTCCATCTGAGTCATAGTCGAAAGAGTCTGAATCATCTCATGTTGCCATTAGCCCTTTCTTATTGCCTTTGAGAGCTTCCTTCCTTGGTATGTCCTTTTGAAGCTGAGGATAATCATTCTTGCAGTGTCCTGGCTTATTGCATTCATGACAAAGGACTTCATTGCCACTAGACTTCCTTTGACCAAACGTTGATTCGAAGCAACCTTCATTCCTTCTTTAACTTTTAAACATGTTGCTTTGATTTCTCTTTTAGAGAAGGTTAACCCTCCTGGTTAGCAGAGACAACTCAATTTCTTCATCATCAAGATCTTCTTTTGAATCCTCTATTTCTTCTGGTTGAAGAGCTTTGGACTTCTCTGATATCTTGATGGACTTGAGCGCAATATATTTTGTCTTATTTTATGGTTCATCTTGCTCTATCTCGGTCTCATAAATTCTTAGAGAACTTATCAGTTCTTCTAGAGAAGTTTTGTTTAGATCATTTGCAAGCTTGAGTGCAGCTACCATAGGCCTCCATTTGGATGGAAATCTTCTGATAACCTTCTTCACGTGATTTGTCGTTAAATAGCCTTTGTTCAGAACTTTCAGTCCTGCAACTAAGGTTTAAAGTCTTGAGAACATGACTTCAATGCTTTCATCATCCTCCATTTTGAAAGCTTCATACGTCTGAATCAAGGCCAGCATGTTGGTTTTTTTTACTTGATCATTTCCTTCATGAGTCATTTTGAGAGAATAAAAAATATACTTAGCAAAGTCTCTATTTGTGATCTTCACATACTCAGTATAATAAATTGCACTCATCAAGATGGTTCTTGCTTTATGATGATTCTTACAATCTTTCTTTTGTTAATCAGACATAGCTCTCCTAGCCATCTCTTTTTTAGTATTGTCTGTGGGAGGCTCATAGCCATCGACTACCATATCTCAAAGATTAACATCATGACCTAGAAAAAACTTTTTCGTCTATCTTTCCAGTATTCAAACTTTTCTCCGTAAAAAATGGGAGGTTTAATGTTATAACTTTTATCTTTTGAATCTGTTGCAGCAATAGCTGGTGTGGGTTTAACCATTGTGATTCTTCAACAGAAAACTCGTCGGGATCTCTATCTAACATGGTTAAGTGTTTGATAACTACCAATATCAGAATCGGGGCTCTGATTCCAATTAAAGGTGTGAGAAACACAAGAAAGGGGGATTTGAATTGGGTTTCACCAAATTAAACCTTTTTGTTGGTGACAAAGAAAGTTAGCTTAGAACATAAAAGTAAGTGAACACAATGATTTTTATCCTGGTTCACTGTTAATTAAACTACTCCAATTCACCCCCTCAAGGATGATTTCGCCTTCAACAAGGTCTTAATCCACTATAACCAAAGTGATTACAAAATAACCCTTAATAAGTCTGATCAACCTTATTGGCACCCCCAATAAGTTCGTCAATCCTTATTGTAAATCCACTCAAGCCGCAACAGGAGTCTTCTTGAGATCAGACCTTCACTCAGTCTCTTAAGGTATCATTCAAGAACAGTTGATTACTTTCAGTGTATTACAAATTTTCTTCTTGTAGGTAGATTACATACTTTTTAGTAAAATAAAAAACACATATGTATTCTACTATAAGATACGAGCAACAAATCCTTGCTTATTTACAAAACTATACACAGGTGGTTTCTCTATAGAGTTTGCATAGTGCTTTGGAGTATTTTTTTTGAGCTTGATTTGAACCGATAAATTTGTCGTTGTAGTGTTGTTTCTTACATTTCTTCAACTTTCAAGTCTTTCTTTTATAGCTTGTAAAAGAGATCCATTAAAAGGGTAGAAATGTAAATCATAAATATAGTTGTTGGTTCTCAACAGTTATAATGAGAGTAGTTAGAGTCAAGTACAAAAGGATTGTCCTTGCGCCACTCTAGAAGAGTAGAGGTCACAGACACTTTATTTACCTTTTGTACACTATCACACGTTAACTATTTTGAACTTTTCTTCTTTATCTTCAGATGCTTCGGGTATTTGAATGTTGAACGTTGAAACTTTTTGTTGAAGAATCTTTCTTAAGTCTTAGAACCTAAGTCTTGGAGTCTTAAGAACTTGTCAGACAGAACCTTGTCTTCAGAGTCTTCAACACTTGTTTGTAAAAAGTTTCTTTTCTTAAGATCCATCAGAACTTGTTCAGCAGAACCTCATATTCATAATCTTCAAAACTTGTAACACATAGAAGCAAAGCTTTAGAAGGCCTCCAAATCTTAACCACAAAGTCACTATCAAAACCTCTTTTACTAACGTTCGTTAGTCACGTTGTAGAAGATGGATTCAGAACCTTGACTTCAATTGTAACACATAACCACATGTTTTCTTCCAGTAGTGTATGTTCATAACCTAATAATGTGACACGCCTTATACCAGAGTCAGAACATTATAGCAGCAGCTACACACTAGAACAAAACCATTAGTGTAAATAATAATTTTCTAAGATAACATGTAAAGTTATCATCAAAATCTCAAGGCCAGAAGTAGAAACACTTCTTATTCTTACAATAAACACATAGATACTAGAACCATACATCAAAACACACATATAATTCAACCATAATATAGTTCATCACGTCAGCTTCCAAATGCTTCGAACAGTGCGTCAAACGGGATCCTGAAACTTAAGTTATGGTGTTTTGAACTTTGCTTCCAGACTACCTTTCCTGAGGTTCGCCCGACATTGTCGGGGCGCTTCCTACAGGACATCACTCCATCAGCCTGCAATTTTTTCACGATTAGAGGCCTTCCATACATTCGAATTTGATTTCGTAAAAGTCCTAGTTTCATAATTTGAAATCCTACTATTATATAATATTTATAACAGCCTATGACACATATTTAGAGGTCCTAACATCATCCATTCATCAATTATTCATTCATTCATTTACTCAATACATGGTTTGCAACAAGAAAAATTACAAATGAACCTGCAAAAAGAAATTGAAGATTAATGATTTCCATTGTCAAGGAGACTATCTCCGTCTAGACTAATTGCTTCAAAGGATGCCCTCTGCAGTTTTTACATTTACTGGGTCAAAGGAGACTTCAATTTATGCACAGACCATCTACAGTGAACGCGATTGCTCTTGAATCAATGAGGACCAGGACTTTACCTTTTTACATATTGCAACCTTCAATTGTGTGGCCAGGTGCCTTAGAATGGTACTCACAATGGGCGTTGGGGTCATATCCCAAAGGATAAAGGAAATGAGGAGTCCCAAACTGTTGTAACTCCAATAGAGAATTTTAAAGTAAGAGAGAAAGAAAGTGACTATAAAGCATAGGGATCAGGTCATTCACTCTTCTTGGTCTTCTCGGTTTCTACCTACCTTATTGCAGATAGTTCTAATGATATTTTCAGTGATGCGGCCCATACTGCTGCTGAGGAGCATACTTAACAGGTTGAACTGGTGTTTGTCTCATAGTTGCAACATAGATTTGTGGAACATGCGGATTAGGAATAGTTTTTATCTGATAATGAGGAACATGAACTTGAGGATAGGAGGGAGCTTCCTCTTCGTCCCAAAAATTCAGCAAATTATTATGAAATTGGATTTAGTCGAGTGAAAGGTTTAAAGAACTATGGGTTCGATAAAAGGAGTAGCGCGAGGCAAAGGATCAAATCGGTAAATATTAGGTCTCGTTATGTTTGCAATTTGGATTCACCCTAGTGAAGTCTTTGAAGAACAGGGGTTCTTGCAAAGGAGTAGCGTAAGACATGGGATCAAATTGGAAGTATCAGGCTCACTTGATCGATACTTAAGATCAAGGGGGGAGAAAAATATAAAATCAACAACAAACTTAGGGTTTTTCTTGTTAGATTGCTACTTGTTCTCTTGTATCAACATTTTACAAAGTTTAATTTTCATTATCTAAATTCCAAAAAGAATTTAGGGAAGACGTACTCATAGCGATGCCGATCGAGGAACTTCCTAAACAAATTCTTGTGTCGCTCTCTTTTTCTCTTACTCTTTAGTTTACCTTTTATTACAACCTGTGCAAACTTCAATTGTGTGATTGATACATTAAGATAATCTCTTAAGTTAATACCATAAATTATTTTGTTGATTTGATTACAGTCTTTATGATTGTAATTGGTTTCTAACATCAACAAAATCAAACAAAAATATGATTTGTATTTATTGCACTTCAAGTGTGTATATATGTAGATGATATATTCCTAATACCGAGATGTACCTCTCAGATGAAAAAGTTCAAAAGGGTTCTAATGAATGGTTTTTATCTGACTGACCTTGGAAACATGGTATATTTTCTAGGGATGGAGATTTTACGATCTGATAAGGGAATCATTGTGCGCCAAATGAAGTATAAGCTTGAGCTTTTGAAGAGATTCAAGATAATGAATTATAAGTCTGCAGTATGATGCTGATGGTGAGGACGTAGATGCTACAATCTTCAAATAGTTGGTTGGCTCTCTGATATATTTGTGTAACACCGGGCCTGACATATGTTATGTCGTTGGAATAGTAATTAGGTTTATGAGTAAGTGTTGTACACCAAAATTTTCCCTCTCATTTCATCCACACTTCTCATCACAAGACTCTAGGAACTCAAGATCAAGCTAGGGTTTGCTCTGCTCAAGACACCTCCTTGCACTGTTGACCTAAATTAGGGTTTGAATTTGCACAGGGATGTTTTGACCTACAATTCCAAAAGTGACTTTCATACTTCATGTTGGACTCACAAGTTTGTCCATACCAAGTTTCAATCCTTGATTCAAATTTTTTCCCAATCAATTAGACAGTTGACCTAGAAATCAGTTGTATTGGGGAAAAAGTCAATTGTGGCCAATTGACAGTAAAACTTCATGAATTTTGAACCACATCAACATTATGAACTCATATGAACCATTTGATCAAGTTTGGATAACAATTCAACAAGAAATTTGATCAAATCACCAAAAGGGCAAAATGGTCATTTTTAGGGTTTTGACTGCACAAAGGCAATTTCTGACTGTTTGACCTAGCCAATGGCAAATCAATCTCAACCATGGACACAAGGACTCAATTACTTTGTCTTGAACCATTCAACAAGTTCAAAAGATCTCAAATGCATAAGATTGACAGATGAATTTTTCAGTCAACTAATCAAAATTTGACTGTACACTGAAAAGTCAAACATTGACTTTTTGGTCAAAATCAAGTGCCAAGGGTCATTTTTCATCAAGACATGCAAATTATGAAACTTGTTCATCAAGAAACCCAAAATTGCAAATTAGGGTTTAAAATGGAAAAATTTCATAACTTAGAAATTTTCTAAGTTATAAAATTTTCTTATTTTTTCCTAACTTTGTCCCATTTTTTCACCAAGATGCAAATGGATTCAAACAAAACTTATAACATGAAAGTTGTAGTACATCACAAAGTATACAACTTTTATTCACAAAGTTTGCTCAAAAGAATCTTGGATCTCAAGTTATGATTTTTGGAACAAGGGTACCTAAAACTTTTAACTTAGAGAAATTTTTGCCCTAGTTTAGGCAGGATTTTGACCCATCTTCTTGGCCATTTTTCACATAGTTCCACTTGGAGTTTAAAGTTGAATTTCTAAGATGGATTATAGTAAATTTTTCAAGCTTTCCAAATTGTCCAAGAACTCTTCAAACACCTTTGTGGTTAGGGAGAATCGAATGCTTGAAGTTGGCAAAAATTCACTTTGTAACCATGGCCAATACATGTCCATACCACTTGCCAAATCTGACCAAGCTAGCTTAGTTCACAATTACAGGCCTCTAAACCAATTTGTACTCAATAATTAAATGCAAATCCATTGGTCTAAGGTTTTGTTTTGGACATTAGAGGATTATACACTAGATTAATCCTTAAATACAAAAAGCAACCTTGCCATTTTTGTTTGAATTTTGCTTTATGTCAAAACAGCATCCTAGAGCCTTGAACAAGATCTTATGCTGTAAACCAAATCCACAAACTTGGGGCCAAGCTTACACAATGTATGCAAGGTTAGATCTAGCCTGTATAGGCCTGCTCTTTGTCACTTCTCATTTGGCTTCATAACCAAGAAACTTGTCAAACACAAGAGATCTCACATATCTGATAAAACTAACTCAAGCAAAGTTATCAAACAAGTTTCATACACTCTTGCAAGTCAAAAGCACGAACCTTTCACCCCTAAAGAATCCTCATACTCCAAAACCACTTTTTCTTGCAAAACAGGGCCAGTTCTGCAAATCACAAGCCACCATCAAATTCCCTCGTGCGTTTTGTCCAAAACTACTTCAAACACATTCCAATCAACATACCTGAGCTATCCAGACCATTTACAAGTTGTTGTAACTCCATTAACACACATTGCCATTTTTTTTTGCAAGCTTTGCAGGTTGAGTTCTGTAGCACGATTCAGGCCACTTCAAAACAAACTAAGCATTGGGAAAGATTCAGTGGACATCAGGCAAGCTCAAAAGAACCTCAAGCACCATTGAAAGTTGCTACATTGTCCAGCTCGAACTCAACTGAAACAGGTATTTCATGAACTTTTATCTCTCTATTTAGGAATAGTTAGACTTAGGTTTGTGAATGAAAGATGTTGTATTCATAGCTCTGAAACCGTACATGTGCTTAGTTTTCATTTATATTAATCGTGCTAGGAGAATTTCATTCATGAACTTTCTGAAAAAACTAGGTTAGAAAAACACTGAATCAGGAGATAGCAGTTTGTACATAGAAGGCGCGTTTTGTGTTTGAACAGAGGAAGAAGATGAAGTTATTGGGTTGGGCTGGCTTGTTTTGCTTCTAACACTTGCTTTTTCAGTTTCACACCCCCCTGGCCCATTTCTTTGTATATTTGTCATTTTTGCATTTTTATTTTATTTCTGACTTTATTATTTGTTTTTCAAATATAAAAAATATTCTAAAAATATTTTCACAATTTTTTTCATTTATTAGATTTTTTATTTTTATTTTTTTCCTAATATAAACAACAAATTAAATATATATATTATTTTGTTAAATTTGAAAATAATGCAAAAATACTTTTATTGTCATTTATTATTTTGATTCACATTTGAAAATATTTTCTTGAAATATACACATTTTTGTAAATAATTTATTTTATTTTTCACACACTTAATAAATTTAATATATATATATATATATATATATATATATATATATATATATATATATATATATATATATATATATATATATATATATATATATATATATATATATATATATATATATATATATATATATATATATATATATATATATATATATATATATATATATATATATATATATATATATATATATATATATATATATATATATATATATATATATATATATATATATATATATATATATATATATATATATATATATATATATATATATATATATATATATATAGAAATAAAACACAAAAATATTTTATTTTATTTTATTATTTTTTATACTAAAAATACCTTTTTTTTGGATATATTTCATTTTTATATATGTTAATACATTTTTGTACATAAATAATACATTATATTCATTTTCTTAAGAAATTAGGGTTTTTTTCCCTAAAAACAAATAAAATTAACTTTTTATTTATTTCTTTACATTTCTTTACATAAAAAATACTTTTTGCATACATGAATAAATAAAAACTTTTTTACATGATGCATTTTATTTAATATTTATTTATTGTATTTATTTAAATATTGTACATTTTAATATTATGCCTTACAAATTCAATATGGTTGTAATAATTTAGGGTTTAATTTCTTGCAAAATAATCCCCAATTCAAATTTGTACCCCCCCCCCCCCCCCTCCCTATATCATGTTGTAATAGTGTAGAATTTAAATTCTCGCACCTTTAAATACTTTCAATTATGCCATGATTAGACTTAGGGTTTGTATGCAAAATGAAATTAACAAATAGTTTGACCTAATCAAAAAACAAAAATGCATGAAAAACAAACACAATGCACACTTACACCCCTAGGGTTACAATCTACTTGTTGCCTTCAAAAATGGGCCATGGTATGCATGTCAAGTACTTTGGCAAAACAAAAACAAAACAAAAGATCATAGTCCCTCGATGACGCTATCTAGGTTGCCTAAACAAAAATGATCAAGTCCCTCAAGGAAATTGCCAAAAATACTTGACACTATTGCTATCACGGTCTATACGATGACCCACGCCTGTCCCGTTTAACATCCTAACACAAGGTTGTTCATCAAACACAATGATGAAACAACACTGTTAAAAGGGTTAAAAACATAAGAAAGATCTTTGAGTAAAATAGGGTAGACAAACTCTTAGTTACTTGATCAAAGCTTGCAAAAAAAAACATCCTTGCTATCTTCAAAACACACTTCAAAACACAATTTCAAAACCCTACTTTCAAACATTGAAAACTTTTCAAAAGACAAAAACACCTTTGTATACATTCAAACAAGAATCATTACAAAGGTTGCCACAACGTTGGCCTCTTTTCAAAACATCTTTCAAAACCACACACAAAGCACCATTTCAAACAATTGAAGAGCACCTTTTAAAACAATTGAAAAGCAAAGCAAGTGATCTAAGCAAGTAACTAAGAGCCCATGGATAACCATGGATAGAAAGAGTGCTAATACCTTCCCTTTCTATAATCTACTCCCCGAACACAAGAAAACATCTCAAAGGTCTTTCCTGTGCTTTTGACCTTTCCTTAGGATAAAATAAAAAGTCGGTGGCGACTCTTGCTAAACCGAAACATTTGTGAACACAAACGTAAAATCCCAAGTCAGTTCTCCCATCGTATCACAGAATTGGAGACTCTGCTGGGGAAAACTTTAAAAGTGGAGTAATCTTAGGACTTAGATCACCCTTTGCATGATTATATTGTTTGCTTTGATTGCTTTGCATTTGGTTCTCTTGTTTGGGTTTGAAATCCTCTACCCGGATTTGGGAAACATTCATAGGTAAATAGCAATACGTTGTGGAAATTGTGCGGGGTATACCAACATGGTTGAAGCAATAGCTATATTAGTGCGACATATTTGTGAGTACCGGTAGCCTTTGAGTCAATCAAACAGAATACGGAGCCGCCGAGTGATGTCATGAAGCACTAATGAACTCTTAGAACCTTACTTGACCATCTTTGCCTTTTATTAGGGGTAGTGAGATGATCGGCTTTGGTGCAGTCCGAAGTTGGTAGATACTCGATACTACACTCATTGAGGATTATTTTCTTGGAATATTTTGGTCGCTAGTTAAGTGGCTAAACCAAAACAATGAACAGAGAAAACAATCCAATGATATTGAGCTCCTTAGAACCTGGTTACTATTTATAGGACAGGTTTGAGCCAACTAAACTCAAGAGGGTATTTACCTATGAAACCTCATGCAAGCCTGAAACTAGGGTTTTGTATGACTTGCTTGTACATGTGCTTGTGCATACATCATGAACATCATAAAGCATCATATGCATCCACTAACCATTTCAAGGTTTTGGATCTTCATCTTTGTTCTTGTTTTGTAGGTCATGGAATCTCTTCGCAGGAAAACAATTCAAGTCAACCTTCTCAGAATCCCTCCTCAACTCAGGGAGCTTACCTCCAGGATTCTAGAGAATTCTCTCTTCAGTGAAAGACATGGTAGACTTCTCAGCTTGGTCAACTCCAACATTGAAGAAGAAATGGTGAAAGTTCTCTTCCAGTTCTTTGACCCCCTACACCACTGTTTCACATTCCCTGATTACCAATTGGTGCCTACTTTGGAGGAATTTTCTCAACTCCTGAGAATTCCTATTCTTCATCAACTACCCTACAACGGTACGAAAAAAGAACCAAAGCCTGAAGATGTTGCTCAAGCATTACACTTGCAACCATCTGACATCAAGGGACATTGGGAAACCAGAAGTGGTGTCAAGGGTTTCTTGGCGAAGTTTCTGTTTGAGAAGGCACAAGACTGCTGGAATTATCTTGATCTACAAGCCTTTGAAGAGATTGTGGCACTCCTTATCTATGGGTTGGTCCTATTCCCAAACCCTGATCAACTTATAGATGTGAATGCTGTCAAGATTTTCATATCCCGGAATCATGTACCTACATTTCTTGGGGACATCCTACACTTATTTTACACACGAACAATGAGGAAAAGAGGTGTTCTCATATGTTGTACTCCTCTCCTAGAAAGGTTGTTTATTTCTCCCCTTCCACAATCAGTTTTGAAGAATGAGCAGGGTTTAAGATGGTCACAATGATTGATGACCCTCACACATTCTGATGTTCATTGGTGTTCTCGGTCCAGAGAAAATGTCATCATCATTGATCGTTTTGGGGAATTCCCTAATGTCCCACTACTTGGCATTAGGGGAGGCATTACCTACAACCCTTGTTTAGATCTAAGACAGTTTGGATACGCTCGGAGGGATGGCCCTCATGACATGCTGATTCCTGACCTAGTTTTTGACTTCGACAACGATGCGCAAGGACTTCGACAAAGGTTCATCAGAGCTTGGAGGATGCCCAACAAAGATGATAGTAAGACACTGGGGCACAAGAATTCCATCCCCCTTGAGCCTTATCTCAAGTGGGTACAAACCCGCGCCCAGAATCTTATGATGCCATATCCTCACAATCTCCCCTTGATCAAAGAGCCTGTTATGGAAGGAGAGGTTCCATACACCCTCCTACATCCTGACATGCCAACATCATGGGAAGAAATGCAAAAGAGTTGGATCCAACTCAAGGAAGAACGGAATACTTTTGAAGCCAGCTTCTATGCCAGTGAGAAGAAGGTTTTGGAGCTTACCCGCCGACTTCATGAGGAGGAAACTCTCAACACTTACATCGCACCAAAGAGGATGCGCAATGTCTTTTTACATTAAGAATTTTGTAATATTTTGCCCATGGGGCACTTATGTACTAACAATTTCTTCTTAATATGACGTGTGTTCCTTTTTGTTTGCAACGAATTTGAATTTCTAAATCCTTGAATGCATTACATGAATAACACATCATTCATCATATGCATAAACAGGTCTTCGCACCAGGTTTCCTTATCTTTCTGCTGTTTATTTCCGCAAGATGGATTTGGAGTAGACGTTTAAGGATCTGCAAGCACAGAATTCTCAATTCCAGGAACTCCTCATGACCTTAGCAAAGGGTCAAGAGGACCTCAAAGCACTGTTGGAGAAAAATAAAGAGAAAAAGAAGAAGAGGCCTGGAGTAGCCACTTTTGGAAGAAGGTTTGAAAGCAATGCTAGAAAAGTTCTTGAGTTCCCCTCAACGTCTGATGAAGGGGTTGGTAAAGGAAAAGGGATTGCGGTACCTTTTGAATCTAAAGTTAAAGAGGAGGAAGAGGAAGAGGATGAAGATTACTCCGAACAGCAATATCCCCTGGCGAATGATAAATATAAGAATCTTGAGGATAGATTGGTAGCCATGGAGTTGCAAAGGTTACCTGGTTTAGATTTTGAAGAACTAGGGTTGGTCGCTGGGATCGTTATCCCTCCCAAGTTCAAAGTATCGACAATTTCTAAGTATGACGGTCTGTCCTGCCCAAAGATGCATCTGAGATCGTATGTCAGAAAGATCCAACCCCACTCATCTGATAAAGACCTCTGGGTACACTTTTTTCAAGACTGTTTGTCAGGCACACAATTGGACTGGTTCTATCAACTCGAGAGATCAGAGGTTCACAATTGGGAAGACTTAGCTGCTGCTTTCTACCGTCAATACCAATACAATGCTGATTTAGCGCCCACTCGTACTCAACTACAGAGTATGGGTATGGCTTCTAATGAAGGATTTAAAGAGTATGCCCAGAAGTGGTGTGATCTGGCTGGAAGGGTGAAGCCACCATTATCGGATAGAGAGCTAGTTGACATGTTTCTGGGGACCCTGTCTGGCCCTTTCTTCAATCATCTAATCGGGAGTTCTTCCGCGGGATTTACCGAACTAATTTTGACTGGCGAAAGGGTTGAGGCTGGTATTAAAAGTGGTAATATTCAGAAAGATATTTTCGCGTCCACTGCTGTTAAGAAGACCTTCCCAGCTAAAAAGGAAGCTTCTGCTGTTTATTCTCATAAACGCCAAGGAGGAATGGGGCGCCGACCTACTGTAGGGGCTGTGATGATTCAAAACTCTTCAAATGATCAACCTCGCGGCAGTCAGCCAAGACCTAATCAACAACGGGTAGAAAGGCCACAACGACAGTTCACCCGAATCAACATGACGCTAGCTCAAGTACTCCCTCATTTGCTAAAGCTGAATCTTTCCAGTTTTAAGGAAGCACCAAAGAACCCTAATACCTCCTCTCCATACTACCACTCCAATGCTAAGTGTGCTTACCACTCTGACAGTGTTGGGCATGATACTAATAATTTTTGGGCGCTTAAGAATAAAATCCAAGACCTGATTGACGCCAAGGAGGTAGAATTTGATGCGCCCGAAAAGCCAAATGTGATTTCTGCCCCAGTGCCCAAGCACGGTAATAATGTTCATGCCGTTATGGAGGACCTTCATGTTACTGATGTTGCTGACCTTTTGACTCCGTTACTAGTAATTAAAGAAAATTTGATGAGAGCCGGGATATTTCCTGGTTGTGGAAAAGACTACTACTTTTGTTTGAACATACGAGTTGACTGCCCAATGTTGAAATCAGGTGTCCAACGCCTGATGGATACCCAAGAGATACTCTTCCAGAAGACCCCTGTTGATACCTTCACTCCTGTTACTCCTGCTACTTTTTCTACTTCAACCAACAATATTGCAATTATAACCATTTCCGACGATCTTCCCAAGGCTTGCAAAAGGCCTGTCAAGATTACACCTGATCCTGAATTTGTACCTTTAAAAATCACCATGCTGGGGCCTGTCCCGTATCAATCTAGAAAAACGATACCATGGAACTATGGAGGAGAAATCTTCTACCATGGTGTCAAACAGATTGAAGCAGTCCAAGAGAATTCTGAAATAGGGAACATTGCGGGTACAAGCAAGATAACCCGCAGCGGCCGGATTTTTTCTCCGGAGATTGCTCCCCCTCGAGCAGTTTTCGGACCCTCGAAAGCTTCCGCACCTGTTAGGCCATATGTGCAAGACCCGATAATTGAAGAATTGGATACTCCTGAAGTAAAACCATCTGTTGATACCACCGATAAGGGTAAGGGGATACTAGAAGCGCCTGTCAGGACGAAGGCTCATGCTGTGGTTATCCCCGAAACCACTCAGAAAGAAATGGAGGAAATCTTGAAAATCATCAAAAGGAGCGATTTCGACGTCGTGGAACAGCTAGGGCGGACCCCTTCTAGGATATCCATGTTGGCTCTTCTACTCTACTCTGAGGCCCATGCTAAGGCCTTAATAAAAATTTTAAAGATAGCCCACGTACCCCAAGAAACTTCGGCTGACCAGTTTCAGGAGTGTGTGGCCAGTCTTACTGCTGATAATGGCCTTGGCTTTTCCGATGCTGACTTGACTCCCAAGGGAAGGAAACATAACGACGCGCTACATGTCTCAGTTGAATGCAGGGGAACCACCCTCGCCCATGTCTTAGTTGATACTGGTTCTTCCTTGAATGTGTTGCCGAAGAAAGCGTTGGACCGTTTGGACTGCGAAGGATTGACCCTCAAACCCAGTAACATCGTTGTTAGGGCCTTTGATGGGTCCAAAAGAATGGTTCATGGAGAGGTTGAATTCCTATCAAAGTAGGCACAAAAGTTTTCAACTCTACCTTTTATGTGATGGATATCCGTCTGTTGTATTCGATTTTGTTAAGAAGACCGTGGATCCATTATGTCGGGGCAGTTACCTCCTCTTTGCACCAAATGCTGAAATATCCTGTTAAGGGTAAGATTATAACAGTGCACGGAGAGGAAGAGTACATGATAAGTCATCTCAACTCCTTCCGTTATGTGGAGTTGGATGGCGAGTTCATCGAAACGCCTTTCCAACATTTTGAGGAAGTTTCTCCCGAGGTAGCAGTTGCGAAGACAATGGTTAAGGTGCCTATCGTTCCCAAGCATGTGCCTAGGATGGCATCTCTCAAGGACGCAGAGGCGGTGATCAAAGAAGGGAAGAGTACAGTATGGGGGCAATTGCCTGATTTTCCCCATAAAATGGACAAATTTGGACTAGGGTTTACAGTTGTAGGACAAAAAGCTATGCGTCGCTCCAAGACTGGAAGGCCACCTGTAAGGATCACTCACCATGAAGTTATTGCTGTTGAAGATGAAGATGAAGAGAACAACTTCGAAGATTGGATCTTTCCAACCGTCGAAGGGGGTCTAAGCAACTGGGAAGCAAAGGATTTTATTCCCATCACCTTCATCAACCAGTAATTTTATCTTTAAACAATTTCTTATTTCGGTCTGTAATAACTAAAACAATTCGTACACTATTTTCACCTTATGCCTTGCCCGGGGCATATAGGTCCATTTGTAAGGGCTTGATTTTCTTCATTATCATATGCCATGTTTTAATGAATCATAGGACGCTTTCATCTACAAACTGTTGTGTTCATTTTCTTTCCTTTTGCATTTTTGTTTTGTTTAAGGATGGTTATCCCTTACACACACCCACACTCACAAATGCAGATACCCATCCACTCCGGATTCCATGGGTGACTATTCTGCTCTAGCCTTCGGTAACTCTGAAGATTTAGTCAATCATGTTGAGTACGAAGTTGATGAAGACTGTGAAGTACCGGGAGAGTTAGCCAGACTTTTGCAACAAGAAGAGAGGGTTATTCTGCCTCATGAAGAGTTGCTAGAAACCATCAACTTGGGGATAGAGGAAGACAAGAAGGAGGTGAAAGTGGGTGCCAACCTGGAACCAGGTGTCAAAGAGTGTCTAGTACAACTATTGAACGAATATGTTGAAATCTTCGCCTGGTCTTATGAAGACATACCGGGACTAGATACAGATATTGTGGTTCACCGTCTCCCTACAAGAGAAGACTGTCCACTGATTAAGCAAAAGGTCCGCCGAATGAGGCCTGACATGTCTGAGAAGATCAAAGCTGAAGTAATGAAGAAATTCAATGTTGGCTTTCTGGCTGTTACTTCCTATCCACAATGGGTTGCTAACATTGTGCCCGTGCCTAAGAAGGACGGCAAAGTCAGAATGAGTGTGGACTATCGGGACTTAAACAGGGCTAGCCCTAAGGATGATTTTCCACTGCCACACATCGACATCTTGGTTGACAACACAGCTCAACACAAGGTTTTTTCCTTCATGGATGGATTCTCGGGATACAACCAGATCAAAATGGCCCCCGAGGACATGGAGAAAACTACTTTTGTCACGCAATGGGGTACCTTCTGCTACAAAGTGATGCCATTCGGACTGAAGAATGCAGGGGCAACCTATCAATGTGCCATGGTAGCTTTGTTTCATGATATCATACATCATGAGATCGAAGTTTACGTAGACGACATGATATCTCGATCACAGACAGAAGAGAAACACCTTGATCATTTGCAAAAGCTGTTTGCCAAGTTGAAGGAATATAAGCTCAGACTGAACCCAAGCAAGTGCACTTTTGGAGTTAGGTCTGGTAAACTTCTGGGATTTATTGTCAGCAACAAAGGCATTAAGGTTGATCCAGCTAAAGTAAAGGCTATACAATAAATTCCTGCCCCCCGCACTGAAAAGGAGGTTAGAGGATTCTTGGAACGCTTAAACTATATTGCGAGGTTCATCTCTCACCTGACATCTACCTGTGAGCCAATTTTCAAACTGTTGAAGAAAGATCAGGTAATTGAATGGAACAATGATTGTCAAGTTGCTTTTGATAAGATCAAGGACTATTTACTAGAACCTCTTATTCTGATGCCACCCGTCGAAGGAAGGCTGTTAATCATGTATCTAATTGTTTTGGATAACTCAATAGGGTGTGTACTGGGCCAACATGACGAGTCTGGCCGAAAAGACCATGCCATTTATTACCTTAGCAAAAAGTTTACCGACTGTGAGACTCGCTACTCACTGCTCAAGAAAACTTGTTGCGCTTTGGTGTGGGCTGCTCGCCGGCTAAGGCAGTATATGTTGACTCATACCACTCTGCTGATTTCTAAGATGGATCCGATCAAGTATATCTTCGAGAAGCCTGCTTTATCTGGAAGAATCGCTAGATGGCAAATGATCCTGACTGAGTATGATATACAGTATACTACCCAAAAAGTTATAAAGGGGAGTGTACTAGTTGACCATCTAGCTCATCAAGCCGTCGAAGATTACCAATCTATGAGATTCGACTTCCATGACGAGGACATCATGACATTGGACAACATTGAAGGTAACAGACCGTATGACGGACCTAAACAAGGATCCCAATGGACCTAATACTTTGATGGTTCTTCAAACGCACTTGGCAACGGTATCGGTGCGGTACTCATTTCTCCGAAAGGTTTCCATACACCCTTCACTTCCCGACTTTGCTTTAGTTGTACCAACAACATGGCTGAATATGAAGCTTGCATCTTTGGTCTCAAGGCTGCTATAGACTTGGGAATCAAATCTTTGGTCGTATTTGAGGACTCGACTTTGGTTATCAGTCAAGTCAAAGGAGAGTGGGACACCAAACATCCTAATCTCATCCCATACAAAGAACATGTCTTAACATTGTTGCCTAATTTCGAGCAGATTACCTTCGAGCATTTCCCGCGAGAATAAAATCAGTTAGCCGATGCTCTGGCTACAATGTCTTCCATGTTTAAACTCAACTAGGATAATGAGGCTCCCCAAATTACCATTGAGCGAACGGACGAACTTGCGCACTGTCACGAGATTAACACCGAAGAAGTAATGGAACAACCCTGGTTTCATGAAATCAAAAGGTATCTCCATACTAGAGAATATCCTGAAGGAGCTTCAGTCAATGACAAAAAGTTCTTAAGGAGATTTGCTGCCAAGTTCTTCCTAAGCAATGGCATCCTTTATAAGCGCAGCCATGATTGTGTTCTACTTTGTTATGTGGACAAGGTTGAAGCAGAGTTGATCATGACTGAGATACATAGCGGCACATTTGGCACCCACTTGAGCGGAGATACGATGGCTAAGAAGATTCTAAGGGCAGGCTACTACTGGTCTACCATGGAAGCTGATTGTCATCAAAATTCCCGTGCTTGTCACAAATGCCAAGTCTATGCCGACAAGGTACATATTCCTCTTGTTCCTATCAATGTTCTGACAACTCCTTGGACATTCGCAATGTGAGGCATTGACATGATTGGAGAGATCAAGCCTACGGCATCCAATGGACATCGCTTCATCTTGGTCGCTATTGATTATTTTACCAAGTGGGTCGAAGCAGCTTCCTATGCCTCTGTTACAAAGAATTTGGTTGCCTGCTTCATCAAGAAAAACCTCATATGCCGGTATGGTATCCCTGACAGGATTATTATGGACAACGGTACAAATTTGAAAAACACTATGATCACCGCTCTATGCGAGCAGTTCAAGATTTATCATCATAATTCATCTCTCTACCAGCCGAAGATGAACGGTGTTGTTGAAGCCGCGAACAAAAATATCAAGAAGATCATTCAAAAGATGACAGTCACCTACAAGGAATGGCATGAGATGTTACCGTTTGCTCTGAACGGATATCGTACCACGGCACGTACTTCAACAGGGGCAACTCCATTTTCTTTAGTATATGGCATGGAAGCTGTTCTACCCATGGAAGTTCAGATTCCTTCCTTGAGGATTATGAAGGATGCCGGTTTAAGTGAAGACGATTGGATTCATACCCGGCTTGATCAACTTAACTTGATCAACGAGAAGCGACTTACTGTTGTTTGTCATGGTCAGACGTATCAAAAACGGATGATCAAGGCTTTTAACAAGAAAGTCAGACGTCAAGTATATCAAGTCGGAGATCTTGTAATCAAGCGAATCATCTTGCCGCAAAGTGATCCCAGGGGCAAGTGGACTCTTACTTACGAAGGACCATTTGTGATCAAGAGCATCTTTTCTGGTGGGGCAATGATTCTGACCACCATGGACGGCAACGACTTGCCGCACCCTGCGAACGCAGACATAGTCAAAAGATACTACGCATAAATGACCCGACAAGTTGAAAACCCGAAAGGGCGACTTGGGAAAAAATGGGTATCCCGGTGAATCAAAAACCCGAAAGGGCAGTTCAGGCAAAAATTAGGGATAAAACAAAAAATCTGTACACCCGGCAAGTTGAAAACCCGAAAGGGCGACTTGGGCAAAAAAGGGTTTCCCGGTGGATCAAAAACCCGAAAGGGAGGTCCAGGAAAAAGTTAGGGAATTAAAGCGTATGACTATGTCTCGTCGGATCACTTTAAGAACAATCTTTTCATCAACAAGCTCCAAGCTTCTGATCAATCCAATCATCGGCGGATGAAGCAGCGAATGGACAAGATACTCAGAGTTGTGAAGGCTATAGCAGAATGGGAATCCCATGGAATTGTTACACATAGCCATCTTTCTTTTGTATAAAATTTTTCAATTTTTACGACAACATTCTCTTACTAGGATGTCTGTCTCCTTTGTACAAAAATACTTACGAAATTTAATACAAAAATACTTCAAAGTGCAGAAATTTGCTTGCCTTTCTTTCTTTTTTATGCTTATGTTTTTATTTGAAAACGTCCAAAGTTTTGTTAAAATAGGCATATGCATTTGAATATAATCACTGCTTACAAATAAAACGAAATTGAGAAAGGATAGTTACTGGTAGGATGAAGGGGTAAGAAGATATCTTTGTGCTATTTCAGAAGAAATCCCCTGCAATACATTGTTCAGATCCTCAACAAAGCCAAAGTCTTAATGTATGTGTCCCCAGTGGAGTTAAACTTCAAGATCCCCAGCGGATCCTGAAAACCTTGAAATACCCATCCCTAGCGGAGCCAGAATATTCTAAACCTTCTTCCCCAGCGAAGTCAAATTTCCAATTGTTCGACTATCCCCAATTTCCCCAGCAGGCTATCTTAAAAGTCTGAAAACCAAGCAGATAACAGTTAACTTCTTGGCTTATCCCCAACCAAGATGATTCCCCAGTAGTTTGGCATACAACCCAAAGCTCCTAATTTCACCGGCCGAGTAAACATTCTCCCCACAGAGTTATCTCCCAGCAAGATCAAAGATTCTCAGTCTCATTTCTCCAAGCAGAAGCCTCCCAGGTTTTAATTCCCCAGTAGAGATTTTCAGAGTTTTCCTATGTCCCAGGAAAGTCGTAAAGGATTCTCATTCCCTGCAGAAGTTGTCAAAGGCCTTGTTAATCCCCACAAATCGCCAAGGATTTTCAATCTCCAGCAGTTGGTCCCAGGATTTCTCCTTCTCAAACAAACAGAGATCTTTAATCCCCAAGCAGTCAGCAAGGATCTCTCATCTTCAGCAATCAAAGAGTTTTGAATCCTCAGCATCGGTCAAGGATTTACTTTCCCCGGCAACAGTCAAAGATTTCAATCCCCAGCAGTAGCCAAAGATTTATTTGTCTAAGCAAGACAGCCACTCGGCTTATATGCTCATCCATTACATTCATATATCATAAACATTAATGAAGCACAGTTCATTGCATCATACATATCATGCAACATAACTTTGTGTTTTAGCTAACATTTTACCCTTTTCAGGATAAGATTAAAAGGCTATCATTAACAATTTTCCTGATATAGTATGGATATACCCCAGACACGGCGGTCATTTTATTACTCATTCACAATTTCAAGTCAAAATACAGTACGGATACACCCCAGACACGACGGTCATTCTACTACTCATTCAGACTTTAGCAATCCGATACAGACTAGATACGCTCCAGACACGGCAGCCATTCTATCTCTCATTCAGATTCAACTATCAACTACAAGTTCAGATACGCTCCAAACACGGATGCCATTCTGGCCCTTACACCAGAAGTTTGATTCTCCCCAGTGCAGTCGCCACGGAAGTCATTCTGTCACTTATTCAGATCCCAGTTACAGTCTCAGATACACTCCAGACACAAAAGTCATTCTGCTACTCATACAGATCTCAACTTCAGATACAATACAGATATACTCCAGACACGATAGTCATTCTGATATTCATTCAAAGTTCAAATACAGTTACAGCTCAGATACGCTCCAGACACGGACGCCATTCTTTTGCTCATACAGACTCAATCTCCAAATACAGTTCAAATGCATTCCAGACACGGATACCATTTTGATGCTCATTCTTCTGACCTACAACATTGCAATTCAACAAACATTCTTGGATGGCATCTTTAATCCCATCTCCAGCAAGATTCCACCATCTCCAAATGGCATCTTTAAGCCCATTTCCTCAGCTATATTTTGACGAGTGCAAATTTACGGGCACTCTAGTGTCCAATCCTCTTTTACCTTCGAGACGCAAAAGGCAAACTTGCCAATCTAACTCTTCAGGTTCAAGAAGATTAAACAGGGGAAACTGTTGTACCCCAAAATTTGCCCTCTCATTTCATCCACACTTCTCATCACAAGACTCTGGGAACTCAAGATCAAGTTAGGGTTTGCTCTACTCAAGACACCTCCTTGCACTGTTGACCTAAATTAGGGTTTGAATTTGCACAGGGATGTTTTGACCTACAATTCCCAAAGTGACTTTCATACTTCATGTTGGACTCACAAGTTTGTCCATACCAAGTTTCAAGCCTTAATTCAAATTTTTGCCCAGTCAATTGGACAGTTGACCTAGAAATCAACTGTATTGGGGAAAAAGTCAACTGTGGCCAATTGACAGTCAAACTTCATGAGTTTTGACCTACATCAACATTATGAACTCATACGAACCATTTGATCAAGTTTGGATAACAATTCCACAAGAAATTTGATCAAATCACCAAAAGGGCAAAATGGTCATTTTTAGGGTTTTGACTGCACAAAGGCAATTTCTGACTGTTTGACCTAGCCAATGGCAAATCAAGCTCAACCATGGACACAAGGACTCAATGAATTTATCTTGACCCATTCAACAAGTTCAAAATATCTCAAATGCATAAGATTGACAGATGAATTTTTCAGTCAACTGATCAAAATTTGATTGTACACTGAAAAGTCAAACTTTGACTTTTTGGTCAAAATCAAGTTCCAAGGGTCATTTTTCATCAATACATGTCAAATTATGAAACTTGTTCATCAAGAAACCCAAAATTGCAAATTAGGGTTTAAAATGGAAAATTTTCATAACTTAGAAATTTTCTAAGTTATAAAATTTTCTTATTTTTTCCTAACTTTGTCCCATTTTTTCACCAAGATTCAAATGGATTCAAACAAAACTTATAACATTAAAGTTGTAGTCCATCACAAAGTATACAACTTTTATTCACAAAGTTTGCTCAAAAGAAGCTTGGATCTCAAGTTATGAGTTTTGGAACAAGGGTACTTAAAACTTTTAACTTAGAGAAATTTTTGCCCTAGTTTAGGCAGGATTTTGACCCATCTTCTTGGCCATTTTTCACATAGTTTCACTTAGAGTTTCAAGTTTTATTTCAAATATGGATTATAGTACATGTTTCAAGCTTTCCAAATTGTCCAAGAACTCCTCAAACACCTTTGTGGTTAGGGACAATCAAATGCTTGAAGTTGGAAAAAACTCACTTTGTAACCATGGCCAATACATGTTCATACCACTTGCCAAATCTGACCAAGCTAGCTTAGTTCACAATTACATGCCTCTAAGCCAATTTGTACTCAATAATTAAATGCAAATCCATTGGTCTAAGGTTTTGTTTTGGACATTAGAGGATTATACACTAGATTAATCCTTAAATAGAAAAAGCAACCTTGCCATTTTTGTTTGAATTTTGCTTTATGTCAAAACAGCATCCTAGAGCCTTGAACAAGATCTTATGCTGCAAACTAAATCCACAAACTTGGGGCCAAGCTTACACAATGTATGCAGGGTTAGAGCTAGCCTGTACAGGCCTGCTCTTTGTCACTTCTCATTTGGCTTCATAACCAAGAAACTTGTCAAACACAAGAGATCTCACATATCTGATAAAACTAACTCAAGCAAAGTTATCAAACAAGTTTCATACACTCTTGCAAGTCAGAAGCACGAACCTTTCACCCCTAAAGCATCCTCATACTCCAAAACCACTTTTTCTTGCAAAACAGGGCCAGTTCTACAAATCACAAGCCACCATCAAATTCCCTCGTGTGTTTTGTCCAAAACTACTTCAAACACATTCCAATCAACACACCTGAGCTATCCATACCATTCACAAGTTGTTGTAACTCCATTAACACACATTGCCATTTTTGTTTGGAAGCTTTGCAGGTTGAGTTCTGTAGCACGATTCAGGCCACTTCAAAACAAACTAAGCATTAGGAAAGGTTCAGTGGACATCAGGCAAGCTCAAAAGAACCTCAAGCACCATTGAAAGTTGCTACATTGTCCAGCTCGAACTCAACTGAAACAGGTATTTCATGAACTTCTATCTCTCTATTTAGGAATAGTTAGACTTAGGTTTGTGACTGAAATATGTTGTATTCATAGCCCTGAAACCATACATGGGCTTAGTTCTCATTTATATTAATCGTGCTAGGAGAATTTCATTCATGAACTTTCTGAAAAAACTAGGTTAGAAATTAGGGCCAGAGAAATTCTCTATGGTCTTTGAGAGTTAGCTTAAGTTTTTTATATGGTTAGATTCTTGTTTGATCCTCTACAAGTTTCATGTTTTGAGTTTTGTCAAAAAAGCACTGAATCAGGAGATAGCAGTTTGTACATAGAAGGCGTGTTTTGTGTTTGAACAGAGGAAGAAGATGAAGTTATTGGGCTGGGTTGTTTTGCTTCTAACACTTGTTTTTTCAGTTTCACACCCCCCTGGCCCATTTCTTTGTATATTTTTCATTTTTGCATTTTTATTTTATTTCTGACTTTATTATTTTATTTTCAAATATAAAAAATATTCTAAAAATATTTTCACAATTTTTTTCATTTATTAGATATTTTATTTTTAATTTTTCCTAATATAAACAACAAATTAAATATATATATTATTTTGTTAAATTTGAAAATAATGCAAAAATACTTTTATTGTCATTTATTATTTTGATTCACATTTGAAAATATTTTCTTGAAATATACACATTTTTGTAAATAATTTATTTTATTTTTCACACACTTAATAAATTTAATATATATATATATATACATATATACTTTATTTTATTAAATATTTAGAAATAAAACACAAAAATATTAATTTTTATTTTTATTATTTTTTATACTAAAAATACCTTTTTTTGGATATATTTCATTTTTATATATGTTAATACATTTTTGTACATAAATAATACATTATATTTATTTTCTTAAGAAATTAGGGTTTTTTGCCCTAAAAACAAATAAAATTAACTTTTTATTTACTTCTTTACATTTCTTTACATAAAAAATACTTTTTGCATACATAAATAAATAAAAACTTTTTTACATGATGCATTTTATTTAATATTTATTTATTGTATTTATTTAAATATTGTACATTTTAATATTATGCCTTGCAAATTCAATATGGTTGTAATAATTTAGGGTTTAATTTCTTGCAAAATAATTCCCAATTCAAATTTGTACCCTCCTCCCTATATCATGTTGTAATAGTGTAGAATTTAAATTCTCGCACCTTTAAATACTTTCAATTATGCCATGATTAGACTTAGGGTTTGTATGCAAAATCAAATTAACAAATAGTTTGACCTAATCAAAAACAAAAATGCATGAAAAATAAACACAATGCACACTTACACCCCTAGGGTTACAATCCACTTGTTGCCTTCAAAAATGGGCCATGGTATGCATGTCAAGTACTTTGGCAAAACAAAAACAAAACAAAAGATCATAGTCCCTCGATGACGCTATTTAGGTTGCCTAAACAAAAATGATCAAGTCCCTCAAGGAAATTGCCAAAAATACTTGACACTATTGCTATCACGGTCTATACGATGACCCACGCCTGTCCCGTTTAACATCCTAACACAAGGTTGTTCATCAAACACAATGATGAAACAACACTGTTAAAAGGGTTAAAAACATAAGAAAGATCTTTGAGTAAAATAGGGTAGACAAACTCTTAGTTACTTGATCAAAGCTTGCAAAAAACAAAAAAAAAGCATCCTTGCTATCTTCAAAACACACTTCACAACACAATTTCAAAACCCTACTTTCAAACATTGAAAACTTTTCAAAATACAAAAACACCTTTGTATACATTCAAACAAGAATCATTACAAAGGTTGCCACAACGTTGGCCTCTTTTCAAAACATCTTTCAAAACCACACACAAAGCACCATTTCAAACAATTGAAGAGCACCATTTCAAACAATTGAAAAGCAAAGCAAGTGATCTAAGCAAGTAACTAAGAGCCCATGGATAACCATGGATAGAAATGGTGTCAATACCTTCCCTTTCTATAATCTACTCCCCGAACCCAAGAAAACATCTCGAAGGTCTTTCCTGTGGTTTTGACCTTTCCTTAGGATAAAATAAAAAGTCGGTGGCGACTCTTGCTAAACCGAAACATTTGCGAACACAAATGCAAAATCCCAAGTCAGTTCTCCCACCATATCACGAGAAGCCTAAGTTGTCACATTACCAAGTAGTTGTCAGGATTCTCAAGTATGTAAAAGAGACTCTGAGGTATGAAATTATGTTTCCATTTGGAGTGTCAAATGATGCTTAGCTAATATGTTATTCAGACTCAGACAAGTGTGAAGACAAGGTAGACAGAAGAAGAACTACATGATACATGTCCATGTATCTGGGAGCTCCCATTTCATGGTTCTCAAAGAAGCAATTGTGGTTGCACTGTCAACCTATGAAAAAGAATATGTAGCTGGTGCATTATCTGCATGTCAAGATGTTTGGCTGATGAATTTGCGGCACGAACTAAAGTTTAAGGTGAGCAAACAAGTCAAGCTGATGACTGACAACAAGTCAACAATAATTCTTTCCAAGAACCTAGTGTTTCATGGAAGAAGCAATAACATTGACACAAAAGTTTATTTTCTGCGTAATCAATTTCAAAATGGAGTACTTAAAGTTGTTCGTTGTAGCACTCAAAAGTAACTTGTGGATGTGTTGACCAGGGAGATCAAAGCAGGACACTTCATCATTTTAAGGGATGAAATTGGTGTTGTTGATTTTAATTTAAATATGAATTAAGGGATGGTGTTGAAAATTCAAGTTAGTTTAAGTTTCATTAAGTTTGCATTTGGAAATTACACCTCTATACAAACTGAAGTTTTAGTTTGTTAGTTACAAATTAAACACAATTGAGTAGTAGAGTTTGTTGAGAAATAAAAATTTGTTACTCTCTCTCTCTCCCTCCCTCTCTCCCTCTCTCTCTCTCCAATGGAGTTTCGTTGTTAAGTAAAAAAAAACATTTCTCTCATTAGAGGTGTCATATACCTCCAACTACATAAAAGAAGAGTTAATCTTAGAGTTGATATCACATGATCGAGACCACTTTCTATAGAGGTCTACACCTTTGACTAACCTACCACATGTTGCATTTCTAATCTTTTGTAAAGAACCTCCAAAGCTGGCATTGACTAGTAAATCTTGCGTTTTTCTAATGTTTATAACCCAACAAAGTGAACATAACAAAATATTTTACCACGAAATTCTCTTTTATGGATAACATTTACTCTAATGTGTTTAATTTTTGTTGATCATACAAGCATATAATAAAAACAAATGCTTTTCTTAATCAAATTAAACAACTATAAACAAATTAGTTACTTTTATTCTTCCATGCAAGATATATATTAAATGTTTCAAATTTAGCTGCAGGGGCAATACTATGATGTTAGCTGAAGAATTAAATGAATACCTACCATATAGATTTTTTTAATGCAAAAAAGGACCGTATTATGTTTAAACATTAAAGAAAACTGTTAACAATCAAGAAACAAAAAATATGCATAGGAAGAGAGAAGAAGATACGTAAAAAGATGAATGATTAGAGTAGAGAGACCAAAATTTTAAATAGAGGAAAGGAAAACGTAACTGACTATATAAAAGATACGGTTCATATATATAATGAAAGATGACAACTCAATAAATGAAAATCTAGAGAGAGAGAGGGAGGGGGTATAATACGAGTTCCAAGATGCAAGATAAGACACATAATAATAATTGAATAGTGAGCTAACAATTATCATTCTCACTGAGATAGTTAACCAAAAATGTCAGATAGTTAAGGTCTAACATTAATTAATGACATGACTCCTCAATATCCGTAATGAAGAGGTTTCTATAAAAGATATATCTGATCATGAATATTTTGACCTTTTCTTTGATAAAATAACTTTTAACTTGTAAAAGTATCTATAAGTACTTTGTCAGAAAGCATATAAATACTTACCTGGTGTATTTTGACTATCGTGAGGTCACCTTCGTCATCCACTTTATTTCTGATCATCCATTTGATTGTAACAACATGAGTTCCTTTCTGATCAGACACTTGGTTTGAAACATCCTTCTTGAAAGGTTCTGTTTACATGAGTCTGGTCAATAGAGGCTTCTTTATTGAACATTTTTTATCTTGTTTCTTCTTGTTCTTCAGCAGCAACTCTATTTCCTTCAGGTTTTGAAATGGTAATCTCCATACCTGCAAGTTTATCAACTAGGTTTGACTTTTCAAAGTCAAGCTTATCATTAAGTCTGACATGAATTGATTCAAAAAATGTTTTAGCGTTGTACACCATGTAAGCTTTTGAGATTTCAGAACATTATAACATGATACCACTTTGAGCATTAGAATCAATCAGGTTCAGATTTTCTTTGGAGTCCAGGATAAAATAACAGCATCTAATTGATGAGGATAGGAAATATTGGTTTCTAGTTTTTTCCATTATTCATAGAAAGTCTTTTCGGGAATAGGTCATATGAAGACGTTGTTCTGAAAATAACATATTGTGCTTACATCCATTGTCCAGAAGTGCTTTCCTATATTGGCTTGACAAAGTTCGAGACTTCATCTCAAATAGCACTTGAGTACAAAAGGTGATGAATACATAATATAACACACATCCTTGTGTTAGAGAAGATTCACCTTAGTCCACTTGTTGTAGTTATTTAAATAACTAATCCTTACTTTTTTCCATTGATTGATATAGTTTTCACTAAATCAGACAAATCAATGTGCAAAAGTTCCAAAATATTGGTGAAAGAAACAACATAAGTTTTTGAAAACTTTGCCCTTCTGACATGCTTCATAGAAAGAATCTGAAGTAATCTTCAATTAAGGCAGGCCTTTGATAAATTCAAGCTAGTTCAGTTGAGAGATCTTTCTCAAGATATCATAATCTAAATATCTGAACCACCTCCACTGCTCCTTATTAAAAGACATGAGACAGTCTATTTTTAGTTTTATAAGGTCAAAAAGCCTGATCTTATAAGTTTTGTTTCTCTTCCTTTCATTGAAAAAGGATATATCCATCCTAACAGTTACTATTCTGGAGCATGTGATTTAATTCTTTTGATCACCTCTGAAACCCATGATATTTCCAAGCTTAAGTTCCACACTTTGAAACATATGCCTTTTTCCCATCATGTGTTACAAGTAGGCAGAGTCCAGGTGCCAAAACAGGTGTCTCAATTGCACTAAGGATATTTGTAACATAGATTATCTTATCCTTTGGTACCCATACTTTCTTGGATTGTTTCTTGTTAGATCTACCAGAGTTATGAACAACTTTGGTTTTAGAGGAAGAATAATCATACTTGCAAGATTAAAACTAATTGGTTTAGCCAAATGATTTTCATCAGATTCAGAATCAGATTTCTCTTCATCTTTTCCATCTTCTTTTGGCACAAACTCAGTAGGTACCAAATGAGAGTATAAAGTAGTTGGTATTTTTTCCTTATTAGATTTAGATTTTTCATGAGGATCATAGCCAATACCATTAACTCCATTTCTGCTTACGCCATAGATCATGGAAGCTAGCACACTTCTCTCTATGCTCATAGCTAGAAATTTCTGGAAGGTTTTCTCATATTTCTCAATGACACCATCAATACTCTCAGCGGCTTTTGGAAGAGTTATCGTGCCTTTAAGGGGAGAGTTTTTATCTTTTAATAAAAACATTTCTTCTTTTAAAACAAAAATTTCTTCCTTAAGCTTACTGTTTTCAACAGATACAGATTCATGGGCCTTTTTGAGATTTCTGAACCGAATCTTGAGTAAGTCATGTTTTTCTAGAATTTCAACTAAGGAGTATGTTAATTCAGAATGAGTAAAATCAGAGAATACCTCTTTGCAGAATGCTTCTTCCGTTTTGAATCAACTTCATCTTCTGAGGGGAATACTTCACTAGATGATCCAATATGAGCCGTCAGCGCCATGTTAGCATGTTCTCCATCTGAGTCACAGTCGAAAGATTCTGAATCATCCCATGTTGCCATTAGCCATTTCTTCTTGCCTTTGAGAGCTTCCTTCCTTAGTATGTCCTTTTGAAGCTGAGGATAATCATTCTTGCAATGTCCTGGCTTAATGCATTCATAACAAAGGACTTCATTGTTACTAGACTTCCTTTGACCAAATGTTGATTCGAAGAGACCTCTAGTCCTTCTTGAACTTCTAAACATGTTTACTTGATTTCTCTTTTAGATAAGGTTTACCCTCCTAGTTAGAAGAGACAACTCATCTTCTTCATCATCAAGATATTCTTCTGAATCCTCTATTTCTTCTGGTTGAAGAGCTTTAGACTTCTCCGATATCTTGATGGACTTGAGCGTAATAGATTTTGTCTTCTTTTGTGGTTCATCTGGCTCTATCTCGGTCTCATGACTTCTTAGAGAACTTATCAGTTCTTCGAGAGAAGTTTTATATAGATCCTTTGTTAGCTTGAGTGCAGTTACCATAGGACTCCATTTGGATGGCAAGCTTTTGATAATCTTCTTCACATGATCTTCCGTTGAATAGCCTTTGTTCATAACTTTCAGTCTTGCAACTAAGGTTTTAAATCTTGAGAACATGACTTCAATCCTTTTATCATCCTCCATTTTGAAAACTTCATACTTCTGAATCAAGGACATCACGTTGGTTTCTTTGATTTGATCATCTCATTCATGATCCATTTTGAGAGAATAAAAAATATACTTATCAAAGTCTTTATTTGTGATCTTCACATACTCAGTATAAGAAATTTCACTCATCAAGATGGTTCTTGCTTTATAATGATTATTATAATCTTTCTTTTGTTAATCAGTCATAGCTCTCCTAGCTATCTCTTTTCTAGTATTGTCTGTGGGAGTTTCGTAGCCATCGACTACCATATCCCAAAGATCAACATCATGACCTAGAAAACCCTTTTTAGTCTATCTTTCCAGTATTCAAACTTTCATCCATCAAAGATGGGAGGTATAACATTATAACTTTTATCGTTTGAATCTGTTGCAGTAACAACTGGTGTGGGTTCAACCATTGTGTTTCTTCAACGGAAAACTCGTCTGGATCTCTGTCTGACACGGTTAAGTGTTTGATAAATATCAATATCACAAGCGGAGCTCTGATTCTAATTAAAGGTGTGAGAAACACAAGAAAGGGGGGTTTTAATGTGGTTTCACCAAATTAAATCTTTTCGTTGGTGACAAAACAAGTTATCTTAGAACATAATAGTAAATGAACACAATGATTTTTATCCTGGTTCACTGTTAACTAAGCTACTCCAGTTCACCCCCTCAAGGATGATTTCACCTTCAACAAGGTCTTAATCCACTATAACCAAAATGATTACAGGATAACCCTTAATAAGTCTGATCAACCTTATTGTCACCCCCAATAAGTATGTCGACCTTATTGTAAATACACTCAAGCCGCAACAAGAGTCTTCTTGAGATTGGACCTTCACTCAGTATCTCAAGGTATCATTCAACAACAGTTGATCACTTTCAGTGTGTGATCGGTGGAAATAGAACTGACTGTTTTGGAATGCTGGTTCGCGTTTGCGTTTTGCAAAATGTCGCGGTAAGAAAGAGTCGCCGCCGTCTTTTATTTTCTCCAACAAGGAAAGGACAAAAGCACAGAAAAATTCCTTTTCGAGATGTTTCTCGGGTTCGGGAGGTAGATTATAGAAAGGGAAGGTGTTAGCACCCTTTCTATCAGTGGTTATCCACGGGCTCTTAGGTACTTGCTCACTATGTTTTCAAAAAGTTTTGCTTTTCTTGTGTTCGTGGGTTTTGAAAAAGTTTTGTTTGAAAACTTCGATTTAACTCTTGTATCTGTCCTCAAGAGTGTAAGAAGTGTTGTTTGAAAACTTTTGTCAGAAAGGTGTAGGTGCGAAAAGTATTTTTGTTTTGAAAGAGCAAGTACCTGAGAACTTCTACCTACTCAAAAGAAATTAAGTTGTGTAAATGTCCTTTAGACAGTACTATCCCACTATTGAGAAGTAGGTAGCACCGTCGTTGGAGTTTTTCGGGTCAATTAGATTAATGGGACATGTGGTCACTAAAGCAATGGTAGGACGCCTTAGCGGTAACCCTAATGTCTTAGATCGTTTTTATCCGAGGCAACCATTTCGAGGCAACTTTGATCTTTAGACAGGAGGGCGACCTCTAAAACACCCTATACTCAATGACCACGTCGAGGCAACCAAGTGAGGCGTACCCTAAGAGTGGCATGTGCGCGTGTGTCAGGTTTCAGTTAATGTTATCTTTGTACATGTTATGGTGAGCTACGATTGATTTTAATTTAAGAGAAGTCTTGTCATGCATAGCCTAGTTAGCATACATCTAGCAGTTAATAGTTGCGGAAAATAAAACTAAACTATTACAAGGCATCGGGTATTTACATCGCCAAAAACAAACCCTTGAAAATGTAAATCGCGTGAAATAAATAAAAGCGATAAAAAGTCCTAATTAAAGCTATTACATCCTCGGAGCAATTACATAATAAAATATAAATCAAGAACAATCACACGCGCGAGAGAAATTGGATCGGAGAGTTTTTTAGGGTTTTGACCCTTTTTTGAGAAAGAAAGAATTTTTTATTATTCATGAATTAAATTAAATTAAACCTAGACTAATTAATTAATTAAAAAGAAATATATTTTTGAGTTTTTTATGTGTTAAGGAAAATAAATAAAAAATAGTCAAAAGTCATTAAAAACCCTAGTTCTACATTAATTTTATTTATTGTGAAAAAAAGTTAAAAATAACCTAATTAAAAAGCTAAATTAATTATGTTAGTATTTATTTAAAAAAATAACTAAATAAAAAAAATATTATATTTATTTTATGTTTTCTGGTTTTTATTATGAAAATATTAATTTGGTTAATTAAATGATAATAATAATAATTAATAATAAAACAATTAAATGAAAAAATATAAAAGAAAAAAAGAATGAACCCAGGGGGTGATGGGCCCAAAGAGGAGGTGTTTCTGGAATTCTGAAGCCCAATAATGCTCAAGCCTGTTTGACTTTCTGGGATATCCACATGCTTGTTGACTAAGGACTATGGTGGTCCTTCAATTTTGGCCATTGGATCCAGGCTTGGAGACACCTGGCGCCTGGAAATTAGAGGTGTATGATGGACCTCACTTTGAAGCTTGCACATGAATACCTGAAAAATAAAAGCAATAATGTTTTGGGGGACCTGGGATTCGAACCCAGGTCCCAATGCTCACATGCCAACGCCTTTGCCATCCAACCAAGCTGCTTCAGTTATCATTAAAATAAGGAGCAAATATTATATTAGGAAATTAATCAATATACTGTAAAACAAAAACAACGCGCGCTATTTTCAAATTGTCCAATGGTATGTCAACACATCATCGTCTTCTTCGTTTTTTCTGCACAATTTAGAATCAGATAGCGGGGGTTTTTAACCCCCACTAACCCCTGCAAGGAAAAATAGCGATTAGAAGCACAATGCATATAAATATTTCGCAAGGAGTGGTTCTTGTTCGTCTTGTTCTCACGATTTCACTCATATATCTCACTGGTCCTAATTTTTCTGGGTTTAGAAAGCCCTAATTTAAAGCTCAAGAACCCTAAAAATTCAGTTATGGCATCTTTGGATTCAGGGCGTTATAGCTCAATTAACTTATACCATTAGCTTCGTATGGTTCCTAGCAACACAAATCAAACACAAAAGCATGTTAAATATGCATGAATTAAGAAATACGATTCTGAATAAAAAAGGCAAGCTGTGAAACTGTGTGCAACGATTCTTTGAGCTTTGGTGCGTGAATTCAATTGCAAAACGTTCCTGACACTTCCTGCAATGTGTTTGAATGAAAAGCACGCCTTGAATTGGCTTGGAATGCAAGAACAGATTTTCAATTTTCTTGGAATTTCTTGAATTGGCTATGGTTTTTTCTGCAGCTTTTTTCTCGTCCATTAGGTCAGGGTTTTCTTGCATACATATAAGGAAATTGAATTAGGTCAAAAGCTGGGCAAAAATCCATGTGCATTGATGATTGAATCCTTGATTGAAAAATCAAATATTCTTGATTTTCATGATTGAACAAACTTGCCAAAATTGGATTTTTTGATATCTTTGACTTGTGCACGAATTTGCCAGCATGTTTAGGTCCTATTTGCTTCACAAAAAGATTTAAAAAACAAATCTTCTATTTTCTTATGATTTAAATTGATTAAATGAATTAATATTAATTAAAAATCCAATTAATCAATAAAAATAAGAAAATAAATCCAGTTAAGCTTGATGGGTCGTGCATAGGTCATGGGTGAAGTTTCAAGAAGAGATTTGAGGCCCATTAGCAAAAATAAGGTGTTTTGAGCAAAGTTGACTTTTGCAAATTCATGAAAATTTCCCAACTTCTCCAATGCACAACTTGCTCAATTTTGATCATATGACCATGTTCTTGGACATTTTGGAAATCCCTTGAAGTCCTCTAACCAATGCCTTTGGTCCCAGGTCATTTGGATTTACCAATCTCAGGTTATGGCCTTTGACTCAAAGTGTACTTTTGTTGACTTTTGAAATTGACCTATAATGTAAAAATTGGTAACTTTTTGTGAGAGCATTTCTTGAACTTGGAGTGTGAAGATGGATTGTATGAAATTGCATCCTCTTCAAAATGAGCATTGGATGGGATTTTTCTGATGAACCATAAAAAAGTTATGCCCTGGTCAAGATACAGTTGACTTTTCTGCTGTCCAAAAATAGTAACTTTTTGCACCTTGATGATTTTTGAGCTATTCTTGATGAATCATGATCAAGACTTGATCAAATGATGATTGTGAACTCAAAATGAGATGTTGACCAAAAATTCTGACTTTTGACTGCAAAATGACCATTTTGCCCTTGCAGTTGACTGTAGATCAAATGGAGCTTTTGACTGTGCAAATTGGCACTATGAGTCTTGAAACTTGGCATGTAGGTGCTTGAGAATGTATATAGGCTTATGATACTTGATTGAACCATTGAGAACCTCAAATTCCTTGAAAGAACCAAAACCCTAGTTCCATTTGTCTTAGGAGGTGATTTGACTGTCTACCTCTTGAGCAATCTTGAACAATTTGAGGATCATTTTTGACAAATCTTGAGGAAATATGGGAGGGAAAATTTTGGGGTACAACAGTTGCCCCTGTTCAATATTCTTAAACCTGAGGATGAAGATTGGCTTGCGTGCCTTTCGTGATCCGAAGGTGGAAGATGATTGAACACTAAAGTGCCCAGAAATTTGCACTCGCATGGTGTAGTATCAGCAATGTGACATCGGGAATGGGCTTACAGATGTCATTTGGAGAGATGATGGATAGGAGGATGGGCTTATAGATGCCATCTGGAGGTTGTTGGTAGGTAGTCTTGTCTTCGTTAACAGGTTATCTTTATTGACGGGTTGTCTTTATTGACGGGTTGTCTTCATTGACGGGTTGTCTCTATTGACGGGTTGTCTTCATTAACGGGTTGTCTCTATTGACGGGTTGTCTCTATTGACAGATTGTCTTCATTTATAGGTTATCATCAGAAAAATCTTTAGGAATCGATTTAACTGGATTTGTCTTCTTTGACTGGATTAGCGTCAGAAAAATCTTTGGGAATCGATTTAACTGGTTTTGTCTCCATTGACGGGATTAGCATTAGAAAAATCTTTAGGAATCGATTTAACTGGTTTTGTCTCCATTGACTGGCTTGGCCTCAGAAAAATATTTAGGAATCGATTTAACTGATTTTGTCTCCATTGACTAGCTTCAGAAAAATCTTTAGGAATCGATTTAACTGGTTTTGTCTCCATTGACTGAATTGGCTCTTTTGACTGGATTTGTCTCCTTTGACTGGATTTGTCTCCTTTGACTTAATTTGTCTCCTTTGACTGTATTTGCATCATAAAAATCTTTAGGAATCAATTTATCTGGTTTTGTCTCCATTGACTGGATTTGCATCAGAAAAATCTTTAGGAATCGATTTTTTCTGGTTTTGTCTCCTTTGACATAGCTGAGAATTTAACTGCATCTTTCCTGAAAGGTAAAGGTCGGTCATATGCAATGCATGATATGGATCAGGCAATGATGTTCTCAGCATAAATGAGATTGTATGATATGATGCGTATGTGCATGTATCATGATGTATGGACATGTAATGTTTTAGCTGGGGAAAATAAATCCCGGATAGCTGCTGGTGAATGATATTGAATTCTTCGCTTCCACTGGGGATGATGAACGAAGATGATAAACTTGCATGAGAGGATGACTCCGTTGGGGAATAAACTGGTGAAGAGATTACTCTGCAGAGAATACTCTGTGGGGAGGAGATGCTTTGCTGAGATTGTAACGATAACTCCGCTGGGGATTCCGTTGATAAGCCCTATTGGGGATTTTGATGATGAACTCCGCCGGGGATAGAAAGAACTTCGCTGGGGATGATCTTTCCGTTGCAACTTGCTGAGGATAACCCAGTTAGACTCTTGTGGGGATAACCTTCTGAATATGGATGAGGACATACATTCGCACTCTGCAGGGGACAAGCTTCCAGAATCTACTGGGGAAGATGATTCAACTCTGGCGGGGAAGCTTTTTTAGACTGCGCTGGGAAATGGCTCCACTGGGGGTATCTGGTATTCCGCCGGGGAACATTCTTATATTCTATTGACGAATATTAAGATTGCTGTGGATGCTTGTTGAGGAATATCTGTATACTCCAATGGGGAATATTAAGATCTACTAGGGATACCCAACTTTTTTAGGGCTGATGGTAGACCAACCCTGCTTGGGGTGAGTATTGCTGATTCGTCCATAGTTACAAGTCTCGGCTGGGGAATAGCTACCTTTACTGTCTTACTCTTGGGGAGTGAAGGTATTTTGGTCACATTCTTCAGCCGAACCTACCTGGGTACCTTGGTGGACAGAGCAACTAGATCGCTTAGACAGTTCTTATTGCCCCTATTTCCGATGTCACCCGTAATTAGTCCTTTGTTTCGCATGCAAATATTTGTGATCAGCAATTAATGTCAAATGCATATATCAAAAATGAACATTGGACGTTCTTTGTGAGACAAAACAGATAAAGGAAAAACAATTTGCAATTTGTCTGAAAAATGAACTTGTATTGATTTTGAAATTTGCCTGTAAATAGGCGTTTTTGTACAAGAGGCTGACGTCCTAGTAAGAGAACACCACCGAACAAATAGGATTTATACAAAAAGAAAACAAAACAGCTATGTGAATAATCCCACTGGGTTCCAACTCTGCTATCGCCTTTATATCTTCAAGCGTCTCATCACGTTGCTGCTTAGTTGAAGATGCATCTGATTGATTGGTGCCGTCCGAGCCTGATAGTTGATACCAAAGTCCAAATGCGAGGTGATCCAATGAGACATAGTGTTACGCTTATCCCTAATTTTTTCCTAGACCGCCCTTTCGGGTTTTCAGTCCACCGGGATACCCATTTTTGCCCAAGCCGCCTTTTCAGGTTTTCGACTTGCCGGGTGTACAGATTTTTTTATATTTTCATCCCTTATTTTTGCCCGAACCCTTTTGGTTCGCCGGGAAGCCCTTATTTTTGCCTAGGCCAGTCGACTTAGCGGGTCTTTAATCATGCGTAGTATCTTTTTACTATGTCTGCATTGGCGGGGTGAGGAAGGTCGTCACCATCCATGGTGGTTAGAATCACTGCTCCTCCTGAGAAGATGTTCTTAACCACAAATGGCCCTTCGTACGTAGGGGTCCATTTTCCCCTGGGATTACCTTGAGGTAGGATGATGCGCTTGATTACCAGGTCCCCGACTTGATACTCTTGTCGTCTAACTTTCTTGTTAAATGCCTTGATCATCCATTTTTGGTACATCTGACCATGACAAATAGCAGTGAGTCTCTTTTCGTCGATTAGGTTTAATTGATCAAGCCGGGTCTGGATCCAATCGCCCTCACTCAAACCTGCATCCTTCATAATCCGAAGAGAGGGTATCTGGACCTCAATGGGTAAAACTGCTTCCATGCCATACACCAAAGAGTAGGGTGTTTCCCCTGTTGAAGTCCACACTGAGGTTCGGTACCCATGAAGAGAAAACGGTAATATCCCGTGCCAATCTTTGTACGTCACTGTCATCTTCTACACAATCTTCTTAATGTTCTTATTAGCTGCTTCTACAGCCCCATTCATCTTCGGTCGGTAGGGAGAAGATTTGTGGTGCTGTATCTTGAATTGCCCGCAGAGCTCAGTGATTATCCTGTTGTTAAGATTGGTACCATTATCCGTAATAATCCTCTCTGGTACACCGTATCGACAGATTAGGTTGTGTCGAATGAACCGTGCCACGACGTTCTTGGTTACGGTAGCAAAGGAAGCTGCTTCGACCCACTTCGTAAAGTAATCAATCGCTACCAGGATGAAGCGATGCCCGTTGGATGCCGTAGGTCTGATCTCACCGATCATATCAATACCTGTTGTACCCCAAAATTTGCCCTCCCATATTTCTCAAAAAAACATTTCAAGAAAAATTCACAAGTCCAACCCGGCGCGTCATATTCAGGTATTCTTTCGCCAAGATATCTCTGATAACGTATTCTCAAATTCAGGTTCGGCTCAAGAGTCAATTCTTTAAAGAAGGTATCCGAATGTGCAAGTTTTCTCGAAGAAATATGGTGAAAAAGTGTGCTGAAAGTGCAGTTTTTACCCGCTAAAAAATTCATAACTTGAAGATCGTGACTCGTTTTGAACCCGTTTCAGTGGCCAAAATTCCGTCTTGACATTATCTACGTTTTCATCTCTCACGGCTGGAAGCCAATTTCGATCAGAAGGTCTTCAAAAATGTGGATTTATCAAGTATTTTCGTGCAGAAATTTGTGACAGAAATTTATTTGCGTCATGTTCAAAAAATCATAACTTGGTCGATTTTCATCGTATCGAGCTGGTTCCGGTGCCAAAATTTCAAAAATTGAGTTGACTACATTTTCACAGAAGGTATTGAGTTCAAACGGTATTCAAAAGGCCTTCGTTTTTTGCTCAGAGTGCGTGACACGCTGAAAATCCTGAATGCTGAATATTATTTCATCTGAGCCGAAACTTCAAAAATTCATAACTCGGTCAATTTTTATCGGATTGGGCTCATACTTTTACACAAGGTCCCTGACTCATAGATCTACAACTTTGCTTCAAAAGTCGAGACCAAATTATGCACCGATCAATACCAGTTTTTTATTGAAGAACGTGTCAGAGTCGACACTGGAGCCCAAAATAAGTTTGTCTGAGCTGAAACTTCAAAAATTCATAACTAATTCACCGTTTATCCGATTGAGTCGATTTTCGGACAGGAGTTAGTTCTCGATTCCGGCTACATTTTGTCTTCACATTTCAACTTCAAAAAATGCACTTAAGTCCCTGCGATTTAGCCTGGAAAGTGACGAATTCAAGTGAATATTGGAGGCCCAATTGCACATTCAAAGCCCATTTGCTTTACCCTAATTTCCATTATATAATCACCTTCTTTTCACACAAACTAAGAGAAGAGAAAAAGAGAGAAAAAACTTTGCCACAACACTGTTGGAATATCAAACTCTTTCAAGAACCCTAAAACCTTGAAATCCTTATTACAAATCCCTCTCTCACTACAAACAAGCCATCACAGTTACAAACCAACACCTCACTACTTCTTCAGTAAGGCTAAGGCTGGCTTGATCTCCATGATCCAAAGGGCATAAAAGCATTCATGTCACTACTTTTCCAGTAAGGGTAAGGTTGATTTGATCTCCATGATCAAAAGGGTATAATCATTCATACATGTCATATTGTGCCTAAACATTAAATTTCTTCATATGTTGGTTTTATTTGAATTTTTATGATTTTATTTAATGTGCTCATGAGGTTCAACACTGCAGATTTAGACAGGATCCCATGCAGGTTCATTAAGGAACGTTGAGGCCAAAAGCCAAATGGCCAAAAGGCCAAAAGCCAAATGGCCAAAACAGAACATTTTATGCATGACACCAATACATGGCGAGGCAGACATTAAGTCAGACATTAAGGGAACGTTGAAGCCAGAACACAAATGGCCAAAAGGCAAAAGCCAAAAGCCAAAAGCCAAATGGCCAAAGTAGAACAACTTATGCATGAAACTCAATCCAATGGCCAAAGAATGCAGACCACGGTACTCAGGAGTCAATACTTCAAAAAAACCTCCCATTGGGCCAGACACCCCCTATGGTTTGCTCAATTTTTAATTTTTATTTGTTTTTCCTTTTTATTCTTTTAATTGTTTTTTAATTGTTTTCTTTTAATTCCATAAAATAATTTTCATAATAAATATAAAATACAGAAAAATCAAAAAAAATGTTTATTTTATTATATTAATTTTACTATTATTATTTTTGTAAATAAACTTTAAACAATTAATTAGATTAATTTAGGTTTCAAAACTTTAATATTTTTCTTAATAAATTAAATATGTAGAAATTAGGGTTTTTAACTTTTTCATCATTTTTTTAATAAATAATTTTCTCATCATTATCATTATTATTAACTACTAATTTATTTTGTAAATAAACATGTACATAAATTCTTTAGTAAATTAAGTTAAACTTTAACATTTTTCTCAAATAATTAAAAATAACTTAGAATTAGGGTTTCTTTTAATTTTAATTTTAATTTTCTTATTTCATAAATACAAAAAAAAACCTAAAAAACACTTCTTTTATTTCAATAAATAATTAATTAATTTTTAATTTCATTTAATTTCTTTAAAGGGTCCAACGCCCTCGAACGTTCTATTTTTATTTCTTTCGCACATTTATTTTCTTTCAAATATTATGTAATTGCTCAAGCCATGTAATTTGATATTTCTCGCATTTTATTTCTTTATTTTATGTCAAATCGGGTCCTGGATTAAATTTGGCGATGTGGACCCGCACCTTTGTAATAGTTTAGGAATTTTATCTTTCCGCACTTTTTAACTGTTAAATAAATGCATGCAAGAATGAATGACAAAAATAAAAACAAAACGTTAGATCACCAATAACCTGACAAGACAAAATATCTGAAAACGACACACGAATCGCACACACCACCCCTAGGGTACGCCTCACTGTTGCCTTGCCTCGAAAGGTGATCGTCGAGTAGAGGATATCTTAGTAAGTCCTCATGATCCGGGAACCTGGCATGAGGGTAGCTTCTAAGGTGTCTTCCCATTGCTCTGGTGATCACCATGTCCCGAACCCTCGAATTGACCCGAACACCTCCAACGGTGGTGCTACCTACCTCTCAATGGTGGGATAGCACTACTTTAAAGGACATTTACACAGACGAATTCCTTAGGGTAGGTAGACGACTCTAGATACTTGCTCTAATTTCAAAACAAATCAAAAATACTTTTCACACCAACACATTTTCAAAAGCTTTCGAAAGCAATTTTTCAAACACTCTTGAGGACCGATACAAGAGTCGAACTGAAATTTTCAAAGAAACTTTTTAAAATCCACAGTTGAAAAGCAAACAAACCATTTTTGAAAACACAAGTGAGCAAGTATCTAAGAGCCCATGGATAACCATGGATAGAAAGGGTGCTAACACCTTCCCTTTCTATAATCTACCTCCCGAACCGAGAGCAATCTCTTTACGGAATTTTTCTGTGCTTTTGTCCTTTCCATTTGGAGAAAATAAAAGACGGTGACGACTCTTGCTTACCGCGACATTTCGCGAACCAGCGTTAAACAGTCAGTTCCAGATCCACCGATCACAGAACTGGCGACTCTGCTGGGGAGTTTACTTATAAAGTGAGGTGTACCTTAGGGCTAGTTCATAACTGTGTTTTCAATTGCTTTCCTTGTTTGCTTTAAATTGTGGGACTGTCTTGGGAGTTCTATAGATCCTAACCCGGATCTGGGGATACCTTCTTAGAAAGTAGCAACAAGGCTGTGAGGGAACTGTGCGGGGTATACCGACATGGTTGAAACAGTCTGCTACGTTGATGTGGCACTTTGGTGTGTACCGGTAACCCTTGAGTTCAGTCAAGGAGAGTACGGGGCCTCCGCGTGGTGTCATGAAGCATCAACAGACCTTAGGAACCTTAATTGAACTATCTTGGCCTCTTTAGGGTAGTGAGATAACTAACTTTGGTGCAGTCCGAGGTTGGTTGATACTCGATACTACACTCAATTGAGGGTTGCTTTCCTGGAATATTTCGGTCGCCAGTTCAGTGGCTAAATCGAAACGATGAACAATGAAAGCAATCCAGTGATATTGGGACCCTTAGAACCCGGTTACTTCTAATAGGACAGGTTGAGCCCACCAACTTCAAGAGGGTAATACCCAGACCTCATGCTGGCCTAAACTCTAAGGGTTTCTCTTGTGTGACTTGCGTGCCTTCGTACTTGACTACTTGCATGCTTGTTATCTGACACATGAACTACTTGCAGGTTTTGTTTATAGTCCTTAATAGGGACTCATAACAGGGTATCTAAGTTTCTTACAGGTTTTGGTTTGCAGTCCTTAATTAGGACTCCTAACAGGGTTTACCGAGTTTCTTGCAGGGTTTGTTCTAGTCCTTAATTGGGACTCATGACTAGTATACTAAATCTCTTGCAGGTTTTGGTGTGCAGTCCTTAATTGGGACTCATAACAGGGTTACCTACATTACCCCATGCATCATGACATCATACCATTGAATACATCCTAACCCATTTCAAGGATCTCAAGGGCTTGTGATGCAGGTCATGACGAATCAAACATCTAGCAAGGGGCAAAGAGGATTTATTTTCCTCTAACCAAAGTGGTCAGGGGCTATGACCCACTTGATATGGTGAGCTTTGACTCTTGAAGAAGGATTCTCAATATCATGAAGTTCCTTCAATCAAGCTACCGGACCCAAATTCTAACAAATGTTCTTGTTTATCCCGCGAGGTCCTTGAAAACATTGCATGCATATCATACATATCATTGCATTACAGGTACCCTTGCTGCAGGTCGCTTACCTTTCCCGCTGTTTATTTCAGCAATGGCTTCCCAACAAGACAACCAGGACCTTCTCGCTCAAGAGACCCAGTTCAGGGAAATCCTCCTGAATCTGTCCAAGGGGCAGGAGGAGCTAAGGACACTTCTCATGGAGACTTTTGTCAGGAACAGTGCTGAGGATGAAAAGCTGGAACACCTACAAGCTGAGGTGGATGCATTGAGGGCCCAGATGCTGGGGCAGGTGACTGCTATTCAAGGGTTAGCTCAAAGACAAGACGAGCTCTGGTTTCTCGTCAACCAACTGCTTCAGGGTAACCAGCTGGGGCAAAAGTCTAAGGGTAAAAAGCCAGTCATCGTTCGACCACCTTTGAGACAAAGAGGCAAGGAGAGAGCTCCCCAAACGGCTCCAGTGTCACAAATTCAACATCGCAACCAACAAAAGAGCGAGAGAAGGCAGCTCACTCGGCTCAACATGACCTTATCCCAGATATTGCCACAGTTGCTGGAGACCAAGCTGGTAACTCTAAAAGAGGCTCCGAAGAACCAAAATACAACGTCACCAAAGTATAACCCCAACGCCCACTGCGCTTATCACTCTGACAGCCCGGGGCATACTACAGATGATTGTTGGAGCTTGAAAAATAAAATCCAAGACATGATCGACGCTGGAGAGATTCAGTTTAAAGTACCCAAGACTCCCCACGTGATCACTGCTCCCTTGCCAAAACATGGCTAGGATTGAGAAATTTTTGTTCATTCGAATGTTCAAGTTGCAACTCTCTTTTGTTCAAACATTTATTCATGATTAAACATTGTTATTTCATTAATGCATCGCATATGTCTGTTTTGAAGCAATATATTCGTATTCACTATATGCAAATTATTTTCATATTTTTTCTGATATCAACTCTTGATCTAAAATTCTAAAGCTTCTTGAGGGAGGATGACGAAAACGATACCATAATCTACAGTATGCTTTTGAACAGACCCCGCTGATGAGGTACAGGCATTGTTTCAATCCCTAAGCACTGGAGTTATAAGGATGATAATCCCTCGTCAACCCCTCTGAGCCAAAGAAGTAGGAGTTTTTCTTTTCGAAATTTAAAACCCTTAATCATAACCTGGGGCAGGGTAGTTCTCTCAGTTGATCCAAGTGCACAACAAATGGCACCAAAAAGGTCCTTGCAAAATAAAGAAAGACAGTGTTGGTTCAGAATAATCAATGAAGAAAGGCAGTCATTATATCTCAAAAATAAAAACCCATTAAGTCAAAACCCATGAAGGAGACTTACAAAAACTGGGGCATCCCGCTGACTGTAATTCCAAAAAAAGAAACAGTTCAGGCAAAAAAAGAAAGGGATAACAAAAAAAAAAACCAAAAAGAAAGAGGTCATACAAACCCTCAACAAAAGGAATGACTGCCTATTCAAAATAAACTGTCAACATCCGAATCATCACCAGAAAATCAGAGCAAAGACTCGAAACAAGGTCTAACGTATGATCAACTGAGTTTAGGTTTGGAGAACATCACGAAGAGCGGGTGGGTACAAATAAATTTGAGCCTTTATCCGTTGTTTCTTAAACCGTGAACCAGGCCACGTTATAACCCTTAAAAGTCCTAGCTGAAGCATGGGTTAATTCGAAAGCATACTGTTACGAAAGGTATCCTGACTCCTTAAGGCTTGCGGTAAAATACAGAGTTGACATCACGTTTTACAAACATTCATTTGTTTTATGAAAAAGAATGCGTTTTCAAAATCTTCCAGACAGACATAGGCTTTGCATTTTTAACATAACTTTGTTTGCATATGACTTTTTGTTTGAACAGCAGGGAAATTCGCACAATGAAAGTCTAATGAACAAGAGTATCTCCAATCAAGGGGCATGGCATGACTATTGTCCATCACCCGGGGCAGTTAAATCAAGATTCGGAGAATCTCTCAGAGGCCATATAGCCTGGGGCAAATCTCCGCCTGAGTCACTTGGGGCATTCCAACAACGAATCTTGCCTGATCAAATACCTTGTGGTGGCATGGCAAAATACTTCTAATAGGGGCAACTCCCTACATTTTAAGAGCACGGACATAGTCGGAAAAATACTGCGCACAATCAAAGACCCGCTAGGTTGACATACCTAGGCAAAAATAAGGGCTTCCCGGCGAACCAAAAGAGTTCGGGCAAAATGAAGGGATGAAATGAAAAATTTGTACACCCGGCAAGTCGAAAACCTGAAAGGGCGGCTTGGGCAAAAATGGGTATCCCGGTGGACTGAAAACCCGAAAGGGCGGTCCAGGCAAAAGTTAGGGATCAAAGCGTACGACTATGTCCTGTCATCTTGTCACCTATCTACCAGAAGAAGGCTTGTCCATCAGCAACTATCAATACCTCACAGGTCTTCCTCCCACCTCAGAAACAGGGGCAATAAAGAGTCGTCTAAGAGCAATCTAATTGTTCTGCCCTCCAGGGTACCAAGATGGGCTCAGCGGAAGAACGTAACCAGATATCCTAATTCCCCAGAGAGTAAGTCAGCAGTCAGTACATTCTCTCCAAGCTATACTATCAAATCTTAAGGAAGTTGAGTATCCTCCAGCAGATCTCAACATTCCCCAGCAGCATACATATATTCTTAACAAGCATCCCCGGCAGTCTTGGTCTAAAGATTGATTCCCCGGCGTTCTATCAAGCATTCAAAGGAATCACTTCCCCAGCATAACAAAACTTCCCCAGGAAAGTTGGAATTTATCCCCAAGCAGTAAGCTTATCCCCGGTAGATTCTGGAAGCTTATCCTCACAGAGCACGAACGCGTCGTCCGGCTTTATTCAAAGAGTTATTTCCTTAACAGGATATAACTGGGTTATCCTCAGCCAAAAGCCACGGAAAGAGCGTCGTCGACAAAGTCTTCCTATCCCCAGCAAGTTATCATCAACAATTCAGCAAAAGCATTCCTCTCCCCACAGAGTATCACTTCCCAGCATGGTCGCTAGAGTATCTTTTCTCCCCGCAGAATCTTCCATTTGCCAAGTTTATTCCGCAACGGAGTCATCTTCTCCTACCGGTATTCTTGCAGTTATCATCCCCAGCGGAAGCAAAATCTATTCCTCAACATCAGCCCAAGATACGACTTCCCGGCACCCGTCAAGGATTCACTTTCCTAGACAAAAACATACATAAAACATCACATACATCATTATAACATGCATAGACACATCATATCATACGAATCTCATTTATGTTGAGAACATCATTGCTTGATCCATATCATGCATTGCATATGACTGACTTTTACCTTTCAGGAAAGATGTAGTTTAAATTCTCAATCACATTTCAAGACCTTGTCCGGTTCAGTTAAATTGACCCTAAGATTTTCTTGATGCTTATCCAGTCAAAGGCCTTCTCTGGTTCAGTCAGATCGACCCTAAGATCTCCCTGATGCTTATCCAGTTGAAGATATTCCAAGACCTTGTCCGGTTCAGTTAAATCGACCCTAAGATTTTCCTGATGCTTATCCAGTCAAAGGCCTTCTCTGGTTCAGTCAGATCGACCCTAAGATCTCCCTGATGCTTATCCAGTTGAAGATATTCCAAGACCTTGTCCGGTTCAGTTAAATCGACCCTAAGATTTTCCTGATGCTTATCCAGTCAAAGGCCTTCTCTGGTTCAGTCAGATCGACCCTAAGATCTCCCTGATGCTTATCCAGTTGAAGATATTCCAAGACCTAGCCTGGTTCAGTTAAATCGACCCTAAGATTTTCCTGATGCTTATCCAGTCAAAGGCCTTCTCTGGTTCAGTCAGATCGACCCTAAGATCTCCCTGATGCTTATCCAGTTGAAGATATTCCAAGACCTTGTCCGGTTCAGTTAAATCGACCCTAAGATTTTCCTGATGCTTATCCAGTCAAAGGCCTTCTCTGGTTCAGTCAGATCGACCCTAAGATCTCCCTGATGCTTATCCAGTTGAAGATATTCCAAGACCTTGTCCGGTTCAGTTAAATCGCCCCTAAGATTTTCCTGATGCTTATCCAGTCAAAGGCCTTCTCTGGTTCAGTCAGATCGACCCTAAGATCTCCCTGATGCTTATCCAGTTGAAGATATTCCAAGACCTTGTCCGGTTCAGTTAAATCGCCCCTAAGATTTTCCTGATGCTTATCCAATCAAAGGCCTTCTCTAGTTCAGTCAGATCGACCCTAAGATCTCCCTGATGCTTATCCAGTTGAAGATATTCCAAGACCTTGTCCGGTTCAGTTAAATCGCCCCTAAGATTTTCCTGATGCTTATCCAGTCAAAGGCCTTCTCTGGTTCATGTCAGATCGACCCTAAGATCTCCCTGATGCTTATCCAGTTGAAGATATTCCGAGACCTCGTCCGGTTCAGTTAAATCGACCCTAAGATTTTCCTGATGCTTATCCAGTCAAAGGCCTTCTCTGGTTCAGTCAGATCGACCCTAAGATCTCCCTGATGCTTATCCAGTTGAAGATATTCCAAGACCTTGTCCGGTTCGGTTAAATCGACCCTAAGATCTCCCTGATTCTTATCCCAGCAGAAGACACCCAAGATTCTCTCAGCGTTCCTGTTGAGGTAGTAATCGTCCAAGGTTCTCTTACCATTCATGCTAAGGCAGTAACCATCCTTAGTTCATTCATCGCCGTTTGAAGCTCCAGACTCAGCTCCTGTAACCAGTCAGGACACATCTATACCAAGCATCTGAAAACCAGCTCCTGCAACGTGTCAGGTACTCATGTTTCTTTTGCAGGTATGCAGGTTCTCGCTAAGGAATCTCTTACGCGATCAACATCCAGATGGCATCTATAAGCCCATCATCCTATCCATCAGTCTCTAAATGGCATCTATAAGCCCATTTCCATCACACTGCTACTATGTGAGCGTAAATTTCTGGGCACTCTAGTGTTCAATCATCTTCCACCCTCGGATTACGAAAGGCACGTCAGCCAATCTGCATCCTCAGGTCTAAGAAGATTGAACAGGGGCAACTGTTGTACCCCAAAATTTGCCCTCCCATATTTCTCAAAAAAACATTTCAAGAAAAATTCACAAGTCCAACCCGGCGCGTCATATTCAGGTATTCTTTCGCCAAGATATCTCTGATAACGTATTCTCAAATTCAGGTTCGGCTCAAGAGTCAATTCTTTAAAGAAGGTATCCGAATGTGCAAGTTTTCTCGAAGAAATATGGTGAAAAAGTGTGCTGAAAGTGCAGTTTTTACGCGCTAAAAAATTCATAACTTGAAGATCGTGACTCGTTTTGAACCCGTTTCAGTGGCCAAAATTCCGTCTTGACATTATCTACGTTTTCATCTCTCACGGCTGGAAGCCAATTTCGATCAGAAGGTCTTCAAAAATGTGGATTTATCAAGTATTTTCGTGCAGAAATTTGTGACAGAAATTTATTTGCGTCATGTTCAAAAAATCATAACTTGGTCGATTTTCATCGTATCGAGCTGGTTCCGGTGCCAAAATTTCAAAAATTGAGTTGACTACATTTTCACAGAAGGTATTTAGTTCAAACGGTATTCAAAAGGCCTTCGTTTTTTGCTCAGAGTGCGTGACACGCTGAAAATCCTGAATGCTGAATAATATTTCATCTGAGCCGAAACTTCGAAAATTCATAACTCGGTCAATTTTTATCGGATTGGGCTCATACTTTTACACAAGGTCCCTGACTCATAGATCTACAACTTTGCTTCAAAAGTCGAGACCAAATTATGCACCGATCAATACCAGTTTTTTATTGAAGAACGTGTCAGAGTCGACACTGGAGCCCAAAATAAGTTTGTCTGAGCTGAAACTTCAAAAATTCATAACTAATTCACCGTTTATCCGATTGAGTCGATTTTCGGACAGGAGTTAGTTCTCGATTCCGGCTACATTTTGTCTTCACATTTCAACTTCAAAAAATGCACTTAAGTCCCTGCGATTTAGCCTGGAAAGTGACGAATTCAAGTGAATATTGGAGGCCCAATTGCACATTCAAAGCCCATTTGCTTTACCCTAATTTCCATTATATAATCACCTTCTTTTCACACAAACTAAGAGAAGAGAAAAAGAGAGAAAAAACTTTGCCACAACACTGTTGGAATATCAAACTCTTTCAAGAACCCTAAAACCTTGAAATCCTTATTACAAATCCCTCTCTCACTACAAACAAGCCATCACAGTTACAAACCAACACCTCACTACTTCTTCAGTAAGGCTAAGGCTGGCTTGATCTCCATGATCCAAAGGGCATAAAAGCATTCATGTCACTACTTTTCCAGTAAGGGTAAGGTTGATTTGATCTCCATGATCAAAAGGGTATAATCATTCATACATGTCATATTGTGCCTAAACATTAAATTTCTTCATATGTTGGTTTTATTTGAATTTTTATGATTTTATTTAATGTGCTCATGAGGTTCAACACTGCAGATTTAGACAGGATCCCATGCAGGTTCATTAAGGAACGTTGAGGCCAAAAGCCAAATGGCCAAAAGACCAAAAGCCAAATGGCCAAAACAGAACATTTTATGCATGACACCAATACATGGCGAGGCAGACATTAAGCCAGACATTAAGGGAACGTTGAAGCCAGAACACAAATGGCCAAAAGCCAAAAGCCAAAAGCCAAATGGCCAAAGTAGAACAACTTATGCATGAAACTCAATCCAATGGCCAAAGAATGCAGACCACGGTACTCAGGAGTCAATACTTCAAAAAAACCTCCCCTTGGGCCAGACACCCCCTATGGTTTGCTCAATTTTTAATTTTTATTTGTTTTTCCTTTTTATTCTTTTAATTGTTTTTTAATTGTTTTCTTTTAATTCCATAAAATAATTTTCATAATAAATATAAAATACAGAAAAATCAAAAAAAATGTTTATTTTATTAATATTAATTTTACTATTATTATTTTTGTAAATAAACTTTAAACAATTAATTAGATTAATTTAGGTTTCAAAACTTTAATATTTTTCTTAATAAATTAAATATGTAGAAATTAGGGTTTTTAACTTTTTCATCATTTTTTTAATAAATAATTTTCTCATCATTATCATTATTATTAACTACTAATTTATTTTGTAAATAAACATGTACATAAATTCTTTAGTAAATTAAGTTAAACTTTAACATTTTTCTCAAATAATTAAAAATAACTTAGAATTAGGGTTTCTTTTAATTTTAATTTTAATTTTCTTATTTCATAAATACAAAAAAAACCTAAAAAACACTTCTTTTATTTCAATAAATAATTAATTAATTTTTAATTTCATTTAATTTCTTTAAAGGGTCCAACGCCCTCGAACGTTCTATTTTTATTTCTTTCGCACATTTATTTTCTTTCAAATATTATGTAATTGCTCAAGCCATGTAATTTGATATTTCTCGCATTTTATTTCTTTATTTTATGTCAAATCGGGTCCTGGATTAAATTTGGCGATGTGGACCCGCGCCTTTGTAATAGTTTAGGAATTTTATCTTTCTGCACTTTTTAACTGTTAAATAAATGCATGCAAGAATGAATGACAAAAATAAAAACAAAACGTTAGATCACCAATAACCTGACAAGACAAAATATCTGAAAACGACACACGAATCGCACACACCACCCCTAGGGTACGCCTCACTGTTGCCTTGCCTCGAAAGGTGATCGTCGAGTAGAGGATGTCTTAGTAAGTCCTCATGATCCGGGAACCTGGCATGAGGGTAGCTTCTAAGGTGTCTTCCCATTGCTCTGGTGATCACCATGTCCCGAACCCTCGAATTGACCCGAACACCTCCAACGGTGGTGCTACCTACCTCTCAATGGTGGGATAACACTACTTTAAAGGACATTTACACAGACGAATTCCTTAGGGTAGGTAGACGACTCTAGATACTTGCTCTAATTTCAAAACAAATCAAAAATACTTTTCACACCAACACATTTTCAAAAGCTTTCGAAAGCAATTTTTCAAACACTCTTGAGGACCGATACAAGAGTCGAACTAAAATTTTCAAAGAAACTTTTTAAAATCCACAGTTGAAAAGCAAACAAACCATTTTTGAAAACACAAGTGAGCAAGTATCTAAGAGCCCATGGATAACCATGGATAGAAAGGGTGCTAACACCTTCCCTTTCTATAATCTACCTCCCGAACCGAGAGCAATCTCTTTAAGGAATTTTTCTGTGCTTTTGTCCTTTCCATTTGGAGAAAATAAAAGACGGTGGCGACTCTTGCTTACCGCGACATTTCGCGAACCAGCGTTAAACAGTCAGTTCCAGATCCACCGATCACAATACCCCATATTGCAAAAGGCCAAGGTGTTGTCAAGACGTTCAAAGGAACTGGAGGAACATGCACCTTATCAGCATAGACCTGGCACTTGTGACATGTCCGAGAATGTTGATAACAGCCGTCTTCCATTGTGGACCAATAATATCTTGCCCGGAGGATTTTCTTTGCCATGGTATGTCCACTGGAGTGCGTTCCGAAGGTACCTTCATGCAGCTCTGCCATGATCCTTTCTGCTTCAGTCTTATCCACACAATGCAGTAAGGTTGAATCATGGTTTCATTTGTAAAGGATGTCGTTGCTGAGGAAAAACTTTGCCGCGAACCTTCTCAGAAACTTCTTGTCATTAACAGATGCGCCCTCGGGGTATTCTTGAGCTTCAAGGTACCTCTTTACTTCATGATACCAAGGCTTTTCTGTTACCTCTTCGGTCTCAAGATCACAGCAGTGTGCAGGTTCATCCAATTTCCAAATAATGATCCGGGGAGCCTCGTTGTCCCACTTGACTTTGAACATAGAAGACATCGTAGCTAACGCGTCCGCCAACTGATTCTCTTCTCTTGGGAAATGTTCAAAGGTTATCTCCTCGAAATGGGGAAGCAACGTCAATACATACTCCTTGTAAGGAATAAGATTTGGGTGTTTCGTATCCCACTCGCCTTTGATCTGACTGATCACGAGAGCGGAATCTCCGAAGACACTCAGAAACTTGATCCTTAGGTCAATTGCAGCTTGAAGACCCATGATGCATGCTTCATACTCCGCCATATTGTTGGTGCAGTTGAAACATAGTCGGGCGGTAAGTGGGGTATGAGAGCCCTTAGGAGATATGATCACAATGCCAATACTGTTACCCAAAGCGTTTGAGGCTCCGTCAAAGTGCATAGACCATCGGGATCCTTCCTCAGGTCCTTCATCCGGTCCAGGTATTTCACAATCAGTCACTACATTAATATTCTCGTCTGGAAATTCAAAGTTCATAGACTGATAGTCATCCACTGCCTGATGTGCCAAATGGTCTGCCAACACACTTCCCTTGATTGCTTTTTGAGTCGTGTACTGGATGTCATATTCAGTCAAGATCATCTGCCATCTTGCTATTCTTTCGGACAAGGCAGGCTTTTCGAAGATATACTTGATTGGATCCATCTTTGAAATCAACAGAGTGGTGTGAGTAAACATATACTGTCTCAGCCGGCGAGCAGCCCATACCAAAGCGCAGCAAGTTTTCTCGAGCAGTGAGTATCGGGTCTCACAGTCGGTAAACTTTTTGCTAAGGTAATAAATAGCATGCTCTTTTCGGCCAGACTCGTCATGCTGCCCCAACACACATCCCATTGAGTTGTCCAGTACTGTCAAGTATAATATTAGAGGTCTCCTTTCAACCGGAGGCATAAGAATGGGTGGCTCTTGGAGATACTCTTTGATTCTTTCAAAAGCGGCCTGACATTCATTGTTCCAACGTACCACTTGATCTTTCTTCAGTAGCTTGAAGATTGGTTCACAAGTAGCAGTTAGGTGCGAGATGAATCGGGCGATGTAGTTCAGCCGTCCCAGAAAGCCTCTGACTTCTTTTTCTGTCTTGGGAACTGGCATCTCTTGTATGGCTTTCACTTTGGCAGGGTCCACTTGAATACCCTTGTCGCTCACGACGAAACCTAGTAGTTTTCCAGATCTCACCCCGAAGGTGCACTTGTTTGGGTTTAATCTCAGCTTGTACAATTTCAACCAGTCAAACAGCTTTTGTAGATGGTCAAGGTGTTCCTCCTTAGTTTGGGACCTTGCAATCATATCGTCGACGTATACTTCAATCTCGTGATGGATCATATCATAAAACAAAGCAACCATGGCACGCTGATACGTTGCCCCATCATTTTTCAACCCGAAAGGCATGACCTTGTAGCAAAAGGTGCCCCACTGAGTAACAAAGGTGGTCTTCTCCATGTCTTCAGGAGCCATCTTGATTTGATTATAACCGGAGAAACCGTCCATGAAGGAGAATACCTTATGCTGAGCAGTGTTGTCAACCAGAACGTCAATGTGAGGCAGAGGGAAGTCATCCTTAGGGCTCGCCCTGTTCAAATCCCTATAGTCAACACACATTCGGACCTTACCATCTTTCTTTGGCACTGGAACCACATTGGCAACCCATTAAGGGTAAGAAGTTACTTTTATAAAACCGACATCAAATTGTTTCATAACCTCAGCCTTGATTTTCTCGGACATCTCTGGACGCATACGGCGAACCTTTTGTTTTACCGGAGGGCATTCTTCCTTGGTAGGCAGGTGATGAACCACAATGTCGGTATCCAACCCAGGCATATCTTTGTAAGACCAGGCAAAAATTTCCACGTAGTCATGCAACATCTGAATCAACCGTTGTTTCACACTAAGCTCCAGATTTGCACCAATCTTGACTTCCTTTTTGTCTGTCTCAGTACCCAGATTTACCGTTTCCACTGGATCTTCATGTGGCTGAATGGCCCTCTCTTCCTGGAGTAGCAGTCTTGCAAGCTCACCAAGCACTTCGCAATCATCTTCACCTTCGTCTTCGGCTAAGTTGATCGAATTTTCAAAGTCATAACTGGCAGTAGCAGAGTCGTTACCAGTGAGATCCAGAGTGGATTGGGACCTGTATATGTGAGTGTGTGTAAATAGCTGTTTTGCAATATATAATAAAGAAAGACAAGGAGCGCAAGATTTGAAATGCAAAAAACGTCCAATGCTTTTATTAATGATATATGAAAATGACACACAAAAGCCCTCACAAATGAAGCCACGGTGCCCCGGGTAAGACACCGGGCCATAAAGTTTCACAATATTGTATGTTACAAATTCAAAACAAAGGAGTTCATTATTGAGTCACAAAAGTAATAGGGACGAAATCTTTTGTTGTCCAGTTGTTTGGTCCACCGTTGGTCGTAGGGTAGATCCAGCTGTCGAATTCATATTCCTCCACGTCATCTTCGATGGCATTGACTCCCGAGTTGCTGATGAACACAGGAGGTCTTCCAATCCTTGCACTACAAACAGCCCTTTGAGCTTCTGCAGTGAAACCCAAACCAAACTTGTCAGTCTTCTGAGTGAAATCAAGAAGTCGGCCCCAGTTTGTGCACTCACCCTTCTTAATGACAGCCCGAGCATCCTTTAAGGAAGCCATCTTCAAAGGAGAATCTTCAACCACAGTCTCAGCTGACGCTAGTGTCTGAGGAACCTCTTCAAAGTGCTGGAATGGAGTCTCAATGAATTCCCCATCCATCTCTATGTATCGGAATGAGTTGAGGTGGCTGACCATGTATTCCTCCTCCCCCTGTACTGTCACAATCTTCCCTCTGACCGGGTACTTCAGCTTCTGATGTAGTGTGGAGGTCACAGCTCCAGCCTTATGGATCCATGGACGACCCAGCAAACAAGAATAGGACGGTCGAATGTCCATCACGTAGAATGTAGAATTGAAGACCTGAGAACCAACTCTAATTGGGATATCAACCTCACCATGTACCATCCTTTTAGATCCGTCAAAGGCCCGGACAACAATGTTACTTGGCTTTAGCTCCAACCCTTTGCAATCCAACCTGTCTAGAGCTTTCTTGGGTAAGACGTTCAATGAGGAGCCAGTATCAACCAGCACATGTGCAAGAGTAGTGCCCCTGCATTCAATGGAGACATGCAGGGCATCGTTATGGTTCTTCCCTTTAGCAGTCAGATCAGCGTCGGAGAAACCCAAACCATTATCAGCAGTTAAGTTGGCCACACAATCGGTGAACTGATCAGCTGATGTCTCTTGTGGCACGTGGGCTGTCTTCAGGAAGGTAATCAGAGCCTTGGCATGGGCCTCTGAACACAACAACAGTGATAACATAGAAATCTTGGAGGGGGTTTTCCCCAGCTTCTCAACTACATTATAATCACTCATCTTGATAATCTTAAGAATCTCTTCCATCTCCTGCTTGGAAGCTTCAACATTGATGGTCTTTGGTGCCTCCGTCTGGGCAGGCATATCTGTGGTGATCCCTTTGCCCCGAGCGTCAGATGACTCGGCAGCAGGGGTAGGAATAGGAACTTGATCAGGGAGGGAAGTAGGCACACTCGCAGGTGTGATGACAATAGGTCTTTGGATAGTTGGTGGCGCAATATCTGGTGAGAAAAGTCTACCACTGCGGGTGACTTTGGCAGGCCCGGTGATGTTGCTGACACCAGCATTAGTATCAAACTCTTGCTTAACCCCAAGAACATAAACATCTGCCCCATAGTGCCAAGGGACAGCTTTGTCAGAGGTGTAGGGAATAGGCCCCGGAACAGTGATGATTATGGGTGCAATCTTCTGAGCAGGCATAATTTTGACGGGCTTCCTCGGGGGAGCCTTGGGAGAATTGTTGAAAATGGTGACAATGGAAACTTCTTCAGTAGGGGTAGCAGGAATAGCAATCTTCTCAAACAGGATTTCTTTGTTATCCATCAGGTTTTGGATACCTGACTTCAAAGATGGGCAACCAGCGGGTGATACGGAACACAGATGGCAACCTTTACTACATCCCGAAAATAAACCGGCGAGCAACAGGTTCCTCTTGACAGTCAATAGCGGAGTAACAATATCGTCCACAGAGGCTACAAACAGGTCTTCTTCTACAGCATTCACTCCATGCTTGGGCATGGGAGCAGTCACAACATTGGGCCTTTCGGGCGCCTCGAACTCTATCTCTTTAGCATCAATCAGGTCTTGGACCTTATTCTTCAGAGTCCAACAATCATCTGTATTATGTCCCGGGCTGTCAGAGTGATAAGCGCAGTGGGCGTTAGGATTGTACTTTGGAGAAGTAGTATTCAGATTCTTTGGGGCTTCCCTTAGAGTTACCAAATTGGTTGTCAGCAACTGCGGCAATATCTGGGACAAGGTCATGCTGAGTCGAGTGAACTGCCTTCTAGGTCTCTCACCCCTTTGTTGGTTATGATTCTGAGGAGCGGCAGCAGGTTTTAAAATGACCACCGCGTTGACAGCTTGGCGGTGTTCAGATCTGTTTGGTCTCCTTGAACCATAGATAGCACTAGATTCCTTCTTGAACGGTTTCTTCTCAGTGCTCGAGGAGGCACCTTTTTGTATCTTTCCAGCCTTGATACCAGCTTCGATCCTTTCACCAGTCAAGATAAGGTCTGTAAACCCGGCTGAAGAATTTCCAATCAAATGGTTGAAGAACGGACCAGACAGGGTCCCCAGAAACATATCAACAAGTTCACGGTCAGTGAGAGGTGGCTGCACCCTTCCGGCAAGGTCTCTCCATTTTTGGGCGTATTCTTTAAATCCTTCACCCGTCCCTAGTGACATACCCTGGAGTTGGGTACGCGTAGGAGCGAGGTCGGAATTATATTGATACTGCTTATAGAATGCAGTAGCCAAATCTTCCCAGTTGCGGATACTGGCTCTATCCAGCTGATAGAACCACTCGAGTTGAGTCCCTGAAAGATTGTCCTGGAAGAAATGGATCCACAAATTCTTGTCAGCGGTGTAAGGCTGGATCTTCCTTACATACGACCGGAGGTGCAGCTTTGGGCAGGAGGCTCCGTCATATTTGGCAAAGGCAGGTGCCTTGAATTTATGGGGAATCACCACCCCAGAGGATAAGCCTAGGTCTCCAAAGTCCAACCCGGGCACATTTTGTATTTCCATGGCGCTCAAGCGGTCCTCCAACTGTTTATACCTATCCTCAGCAGGAGGATACTGTTCTTCATCATAATCTGTCTCGTTGTCGGAGACCACGGGACTAGGAACCCTTCTCTCTTGTGGGTTGTCTTTCCCTACAGAGGAGGTAGTTAGCTCAACCTCATTCTGTAGTCCATTCCCGAACCTGCGTCCGGTGTTGAACAAGACGGTCCTCTTCTTCTTCTTCTTCCTCTCTTTCAAAATCAGAGTCTTCAACTCCTGTTGACCCTGGGCTAGGCTCATAACCAACTCTTGGAACTGGGCATTCTGGGCCTGGAGGGCCTTGATAGCTTGTTCAGTGGAAGGTTCAGTAGACATGATGATTTCTGAAATAAACAGCGAAGAAGATAAGTGACCTGTAAAAAGGGTACATGTTATGCATATGATGAATGGTATGCTATTTATGTAATGCATTCAAGGGTTCGAAAATTCAAATTCGTTGCAGACAAAAAAGGAACACACGTCATATTAAGAAGTAATTTGTTTAGTACATCAGTGCCTCATGGGCGAAATATTACAAAATACTTAATGTAAAAAGACATTGCGCATCCTTTTTGGAGCGATGTAAGTGTTGAGGGTCTCTTCCTCGTGAAGTCGGCGGGTGAGCTCCAAGACCTTCTTCTCACTGGCATGTAAGCTATAACACCCCTTCTAAAATACCCCGAATAATATTAATTATATCAATGATTAAAGACATATTCCATCAGAGTTAACACGGAACAAGGGATGTCACAATTATGAAATAAATAAAACTTCCAATAAAACAGTAGTCATGCTACACTGAGGGTCATTATTCAAATAATTCAATCAAATTAAGACCCTGTCTTACACAGCGGAAAAATACCATAACCAAAACGGAATAAACCAAAACATAATTATTCCCAATGAAATTCAAAGAAACAATTGAATAATAACTAATTCCTCAACTAAACGTTCCCCAGTGTTACAACCTATCAGAGCACGACACTGACACGCGGACTTAAAGTAACATAGCTCTAGAGCCATCCTCACCAACTCCTGAGCTGCTAACTTTAATCTGAAATTGTTAAAGTAAGGGTGAGATTTCTCATAATTAACATGCATTATAAGCTTCTCAATCAACATTATATCACAAGCATATTATTTCACCCATTTTAGCCTAAATTCAGATTCAACACGCAGTTCCAATCATACAAGTCATTATGCACAAGTCAATAATCAACCAAAGGATTGTAACACTGGAAGACATCCTAACATGTTACAATTCCATGCAAACACAAATGCAGACACAATGCATGTGGTACCAACACGTGACCAAGTCACCCAACATTGATCCATCATCAACCGGATACAGCAACCATCGATTCGTCCATAAACACCCGAACATGAATCCAGCCTAACCACCCATCATCACCCCGGGTATCGGTTAATGGCAATACAAGTCAAATTCCACACAATGGGAATTAACTTCACCAAAACAATGCATATGCACGCACATCACTAGCATGCAACATCAAATCAGTCTATGAAATACATCAATTTATCATAACTGAACCAAAACCAAAAACATGATATCTCAACGATCATGCACACCATCATTAGCAACATAAACATGCCTTTCATTCACACAATACTAATACATCCATCCATCACAGGTTCACTGCTACATACACACCCATGTGCGTTAGCCAATAATCACTTATTCCGGGATTGGACTCATTTTCAAAATAATTTCAGGTTTTAGGAAATATTTTCATTTTATAAAATAGAGCATTAAATTTAAGAAATAACGTCCAAAACGGCACTCAAAACGGACTTACGGTTTGAAAGTTATGAATTTTCAAAGTTTAATATTTTTCAAAAAGTTACAGTAGAACCCGGTTCCTACATATGCAGGAACCGGTTCCTGCGAAGTTCAAAAATCACGCTTCTGGAAAAATGTATGGGAACCCGGTTCCTACCTATACAGGAACCGGTTCCTACGTGCATTTTTGCCAGTTTTTATAAATTCACACAATGGAACCTGGTTCCTCCCCACTGGGAACCGGTTCCCACGACCTGCAGAGTCAAATTCTGCACTTTTAACAGCATTTATTCATTCTAAACCAATTCCAAACATACCCATACGAATTGCAACATGAGAAACACCAAAACACATCCATTTTGCACGATTATAACACCAAACAACATTATTTCATCATTCCTTTTTATCATCTGACACCCTAATGGTTTTCAACCTACAATTCGACGCAATAGGGACAATTCTACGGAACCCTAGAATTCCAAACCGGAATTCTCTAACATACTATGATCCATACTATTGAATATCTAAACCGATAATACGAATTAACTAATCGAAATCACCCCTTACCTTGTGGGTTCTTCGAATTCTGACGCTTCCGGTTTTCTCCTTCTTTTTCCTCTTCTCAAATGCACGTATGATGAATATTCCAAAATAACTCTCTTTCTCTTATTTTTCCTTTTAATACTCCTTTTATTATTCCAATAAAATAATTAAATTAGTAATTAGTAAGAGTAGAGTATTTTACCCCTCACACCCTCTAATCACTCTTCACACCACTAATACTTCTTTCCTTTAATTAATTAAATTAATTCCAATAATCCAAAAATACCAATAATTAAACTTCCAATTAAATTAATAATTAAAAATTCTAATTATTTAATAATCGGATTATTTGGGGTGTCACAACTCTCCCCAACTAAAAGAGTTTTCGTCCTCGAAAACATACCTTAGACGAACAGTTCGGGATACGAGTCCTTCATCTGACTCTCCAGCTCCCAAGTGACATTTCCATCTGCTGGTCCTACCCAAGCCACTCTTACCAACGCGATCTCCTTGCCTCGCAACTGTTTCAACTTCCGATCCTCAATTCTCGTAGGTACCGCTTTCACAGTCAAATTCTCTCGTGCCTGTATATCGTCTACCCGAATCTCATGAGACGGATCAGCAATGTACTTCCTTAGCTGAGATACATGAAAAACATCATGCAAATTTGCAAGTGACGGCGGCAAAGCAATCTGATAAGCAACTTTCCCAACTCTCTTGGTAATCTGAAACGGACCAATGAAACATGGAGTCAACTTCTTTGACTTCAAAGCTCGACAAATACCAGTCATCGGAGTAACTCGCATAAAAACATGTTCTCCTTCGCTAAACTCAAGATCTTTCCTCCTCTTATCGTGATAACTATTCTGACGACTCTGAGAAGTCCGCGTCTTCTCCTGAATCATCTTAATCTTTTCCGAAGTCTGTTGGACAATTTCCGGTCCAATCACAGCACTCTCTCCAGATTCATACCAACACAACGGTGTCCGACACCTCCTACCATACAATGCCTCAAACGGAGCCATACCAATGCTCGAATGAAAACTATTGTTGTAGGTAAACTCAATCAATGGTAGATAACTATCCAAGCTCCACCTTTCTCCAACACACAAGATCTTAACAAATCTTCCAACGACTGAATCATTCTCTCCGTCTGACCATCTGTCTGTGGATGATAAGCGGAACTCAAACGCAACTTAGTACCCAAAGCTTCTTGCAATCCCGTCCAGAATTTAGATGTAAACCTCGGATCTCGATCCGACATAATACGAGAAAGAATACCGTGCAAACTCACAATCTTCTCAACATACAATTTTGCCAACCTTTCCATCGGATAATCCATTCTTATCGGAATAAAGTGATCAGATTTCGTCAACCGATCAACAATAACCCAGATAGAATCACAATTCTTCGATGTCCTTGGCAAACCAGACACAAAATCCATAGAGATTCCTGAAATTCCGGGAAAGTCACAGACTCAGAATGTCTAATGGAATGTTAAGACATCTGATCTGACATTAAGCGCTGTACAGGTAGAATAGGCTGTACTTTTGATATCTGTTCTACAACAGTCACTGGACTAACATACCAGAGCCTGCAACACCTTTTGATAAACGCATGTTCTGATTTACTGAAGTTCAGAACGGTTAAGGTTAATCATATACATTGATGTTACGAGGAATGTTGTGACATCAAACAAATAACCAATGCAGAAGGTAAATAACACACAGAATTGTTCACCCGGTTCGGTTCAACCAACCTACATCTGGGGGCTTCCAAGCCAGGGATAAAGTTCACTATTAGTAGTATCAATTCAAAGACCCTACAGCCAACACACCCGTTGACAGCCTTCTCACTTAATCACTACCCAATGACACTTTTACCTAAGATCCAATCCTAGATATGAGACCCCTCTCACTCCCCCTCAATCACCGCAGTGATAACTTTCTACAGTACATAAACTGTTCAGAAGATACACTTCCATTACACATCTTGATCATGCTTAAAAGCTTTAATCAAGTACAATGCATACATCCTTTAACCTACAGGTTTCAAGGAGTATGGTGACCATCCCACAGCCCGGGTGGTTCACAACAAAACTAGCCCTAAATGATTACATCTTGTCAATCTGAGCGCCCACTCAAATTAGGTTCCAATACTTCTATTTATAACACTTTTTACCCAACTGGATTTGGGCCTTCATATCACAACAATGCAGCTTTAACGACCTGCATAAAGTAAGCAGAAAACTTCTGCTACAAGTTAGGTCTTCAATCGAGCTTTTCTCCTTATCCTTAGCTTCTGAATGAATCTTCTAGGGCTCCACGTATGCCTTCAATTTTCGCTACTTGTTATGCATTCTATTTGGCAGAATATTCTGCATAACTTTAGGAACAGAACTGCATCAGACTTGACAGTTCAGTAGCTTGATGTCTGGTATGATGTTATGACATCTCTTGAGACATGTTGTTCCAGATGTTGATCAACATGTTTAGGCATTTACAATATAATTTTCAGGCTGTTTCTATTGTACATTACATTACATTATTGTTGTTGCTATTTGTTTTACAAGAGATGAGCCAATCCCAAACGAAGGCACTTACAATCTCCCCCTTTGGCTAATTTTGGCTAAAACAAATACAACAATAACACTAACCATTCAGGACCTCTTGAAGCACAGGAGGAAGAGGATGCACCTCATTCCCTTTTAGACCACGAACCATTTCTTGTTACAGGTGGTGGAAAAAGAGGACCGTGGGAGATAAACTATCCTTTCAGAGGCATCAGAGAACCTTTAAGGAGTGACCAGAATATCTCCCTTGTAACTCAGAACACAGGTCACAACTGTGTTCATAACTCAGATCACAAGTCACAAAGAAATTCAGGCCATTTGAATTTCTGCTGAGTTTGTGACAAGTCTTTGTGATCAAAATTTTGAGTAGCTGCTGCAACGAGGACAGTTTCTAACAGTACTCCTTTCTCCCCCTTTTTGGCCAAAAATTGCCAAAGAAAGCCCTCACAAAACCAGATCCAAGAACAGTTTTCCCAAGTCCGTATAAACCCCATGATGGTTGTGAGAGAAAAGAATGTGTGACAGGAGGTTATATAAGGAGATACCAGGTTCAAGAAGATGGTAATATAAAATCTTGGTCAAGGATACCTGTTAAATCATGTGCATATTTCAGACTGACTGTGCATGTATTGTTTGTTTATGCCAATACCACAAAAAGAACCAGTCCTAATACATGCATAAATTTTGGTCAAAGCAATTCCTGAATAAAATCAGCCTTTGACCCATTTTCGGGACTGAAGATTTATTCCTTCTAGGAAACAGAATACCAATGACGTGGCGAAGTTATTTTCCCGTATTCTTCTTGATTTCCCCAAGGTTGCAATGTCGTTGGTAATGTCATGACACTTACTTAGACATTACCTTGCATTCTTCAACAACAGCAGCCTTCTTTTTACTTCTCTCATTTAGGCACAGAGAAGGGCACTTTAACCAGCTAGTAGCAAGAGATTAGCAGCATTAAGCATGGCCATCACTCATGCTTTGTGTTGCTGAGATCCAATACACCAGAAGACTCCAAAATGCTTCACAGGGCATCACAGATTAGTTCTAATACACAAATTTAGATGCCACTTCTATTTCTTGTAGTAAAAGAACCCCTTGAGCATATGCTGAATATATCTGATTTACTTCTTCTGATCTTCCATTCACTAGTAGTTGTTGGAGCTAGTGAAGTCTGATTTGCTAGACCAAGTTGCTATTGATAAGATCTGAATCTTCCAAATTGCTCCAAAAGTATTAAAACTGCCACTTATGATATTTTTAAGAATCTCTGAGATTTTCTTCCTAACCTCAGTCCAATAACAAGAGCAATTTTTCAATCTCCTGTTGTTGAGACATTATCCATGACTTCACTTAAAAGTTCACAATGTCATATTATCAGAACACATAAACATCAGCATACCACTGCCTTCTTCTGACTTCTGATCTTCAGATTAAGTCCAACAATACAGATACAGAGTCTCCCTTCAATGTATATTGTAATTGGGAAAAGTGCAACACTCAGTGACTTCCCTTGTTAAGGCCAATCAAAACAGTGGCGTGGAAACCAGTAGCACTAGCTCTGAGGTGGTAACTTCAAGCACCCTGAACTAGTCTTAGAATAGTAAGGACATCTCTGATTCATGCCCTTGCACTTCCATACTTATCATGACTCTCATGTAGCCATAGTCTGAAACCAACCTCCAACCTTCTTAGTGTGCTTACAAGCTTTGCTAAGATTTAGACTTTCTAGAAGGATTATCTTTTGATCATGTCATCCTTCTGTATAATATATTTACTAGTAGTTGCTAATACTAGTAAATTCTTCAGACCACAACAGTAGTTATGCGTTGTTAAGCATACTACTTAAACACAAGTAGAATTTACTTATTCCAAACCAACAATAGAACTGCCACACTAGAATATTAAGATTCACAGTCCCAAGTCTCTGCCACGGACTTCTAACAATACATGATGTTACAGCATGAACCTATCAGCTTGGATTCTGAGGTTAACATCCAGGGGATTGATGCCCTTTTATATTCCCCATAAGAAAGGTATGATTTCTCACCAGAATATTCTTAGAGAGAAATAAACTCTCTACCAAGTTCTGAGTAATAGGTTCAGAATACAGCCTTGCATACATATTAGACAAACAATTAGTCTCCCATCAAAGTGCTTATATATATCTTTATGCAAGATCCTAATGAGTACTTAGTCTCCCGTCAAAGTATTCATTATTAGTTAGATTATGCCATCTTCTCAAGGTGGGATAATTATTCTAACAATCTTCTGCTCCATGCATGAAGAACCACAACACCCACACAACCATGCAGCAACTAGCATGGATCACCTTCACCTTGTCTGCTGACCCTTGAACAGTACAAAGGAGTTAATTGTATCATACTCCTGTAGACAAGAGCAAACCAAGTTGTTCACATAAATGAACTTTAAGTAAGAAGAGGATCTTCTCAGGAACCCATGATCTTTTGAAGATAACTCCTCCTTGCTACATACAACTAACAAGTTCATCCTAGGTGATGGGGATGACTTGTCAAAGTGCAGATATCCACCATTTGACTTTGGTCCAGGATGTCAAGACATTTTGTATGACATGTCCCCCTGAAACTCAGCTCATAACCTGTTCTATTCCTATCTTCCTTGGAAATCACTAAGATCATGAGAAATAAACTCAAGCATCTTATAGAACAAGGTAGAATGAACTCCCTTTCACATCAGCTTGATCATACTACTCCCTCTGAACAGAATGTTATCCAACTTCCCTCTTTATGGATACAGTGTAGAGCTCTTTACTTTAGACACATAGTAAGTACTCTTTATTTGGAATTTGCCACAGGTTCCAAATTAAGAGTCCTTAGTTTGCTTGCTGTACAAGTTTCAGGTTGCCACATTCTGTAACTTGTACTAGAAGAAACTTCATTATCAATCATGAGGATGTTCACTAAATCTGGGACTTATCTGTCTTTCCTCAACAACTGATGTCTTCAACAGTTGTGATGTTGTACATTCTTTATCATTACAAGCTTTAGAACTTTTGATTCTGATTTCCACATATTTAACACATAAAGATTCTGCTTCCATTATTTATTCAATTAGAATTATCTAATCACACTAGACTGATTACTTCTTCATGCTTGCTAAGCATATTTACTTGGCTGAAGACACAGAAATGATTTCCATCATCCATAGCTTTAAAGTCCTTTTAAGTGCATTTAGCTCAGCACATATACTCCCTTAAACTCACAACTGGAGTAGATGACCTGTTGATCGTGTCCTGAACAATTATTTCAAAACAGATGTCTCCTCTTCCAGATCAGGAGTAGGTTCCAAACATATGTACTCACATTACGTGTGTTTAGCACCCAGAACATCTTCTCTTCAACTGGCAGTTGCATGATGTTCTAACATCCTTAAGAACATTAGTTCCATCTTCTTGGAACACATCATCCTTGATAATCTTCAAGGTCTTCAAGTAGCTTGCAGACGCATACGAGAATCATTGATCAATTGATACTTATCAACAACATTCTGTTGAAAACAATAGCCCTAGAGTTCTTCTTTCACTTTAGGGGTTGTATCAGAGGCTATGCAGCGGAATAGCAGTACTTCACCAGAACTTACACAGTGCTTACTCCATATAGCAAGCATGACACATAAGGATTGAAAATAAATCAATCCCACAAGTTGTTTGCTTCTTCACCAAACAGCTTTCTAGACCCAACTCTACAGCCCTGTTAAAAGAAGGCTTTATAAACACATATGATGCCTTATCAATATCTTCACTCCCGCATGAAGTCTTTGAATTTGTTCAAACACTTTCATCATAGCTGATCTAGTTTCTCCCAAATTGGTCCATCCTCCACTCCTAGGGACCAAACAATATGAACACTACTGGTTCAAACAATATTCTACTTTGTACACAACCGGAAAGTATCCCCCATGGATCTCATCCAGAGTCAGACAGGATGCCTGCTCTGATACCAATTGAAATTCCGGGAAAGTCACAGACTCAGAATGTCTAATGGAATGTTAAGACATCTGATCTGACATTAAGCGCTGTACAGGTAGAATAGGCTGTACTTTTGATATCTGTTCTACAACAGTCACTGGACTAACATACCAGAGCCTGCAACACCTTTTGATAAACGCAGGTTCTGATTTACTGAAGTTCAGAACGGTTAAGGTTAATCATATACATTGATGTTACGAGGAATGCTGTGACATCAAACAAATAACCAATGCAGAAGGTAAATAACACACAGAATTGTTCACCCAGTTCGGTTCAACCAACCTACATCTGGGGGCTTCCAAGCCAGGGATAAAGTTCACTATTAGTAGTATCAATTCAAAGACCCTACAGCCAACACACCCGTTGACAGCCTTCTCACTTAATCACTACCCAATGACACTTTTACCTAAGATCCAATCCTAGATATGAGACCCCTCTCACTCCCCCTCAATCACCGCAGTGATAACTTTCTACAGTACATAAACTGTTCAGAAGATACACTTCCATTACACATCTTGATCATGCTTAAAAGCTTTAATCAAGTACAATGCATACATCCTTTAACCTACAGGTTTCAAGGAGTATGGTGACCATCCCACAGCCCGGGTGGTTCACAACAAAACTAGCCCTAAATGATTACATCTTGTCAATCCGAGCGCCCACTCAAATTAGGTTCCAATACTTCTATTTATAACACTTTTTACCCAACTGGATTTGGGCCTTCATATCACAGCAATGCAGCTTTAACGACCTGCATAAAGTAAGCAGAAAACTTCTGCTACAAGTTAGGTCTTCAATCGAGCTTTTCTCCTTATCCTTAGCTTCTGATTGAATCTTCTAGGGCTCCACGTATGCCTTCAATTTTCGCTACTTGTTATGCATTCTATTTGGCAGAATATTCTGCATAACTTTAGGAACAGAACTGCATCAGACTTGACAGTTCAGTAGCTTGATGTCTGGTATGATGTTATGACATCTCTTGAGACATGTTGTTCCAGATGTTGATCAACATGTTTAGGCATTTACAATATAATTTTCAGGCTGTTTCTATTGTACATTACATTACATTATTGTTGTTGCTATTTGTTTTACAAGAGATGAGCCAATCCCAAACGAAGGCACTTACAATTCCATCCCATTTCCATTCTGGAACAAACAACGATTCCATCAATCCTGACAGTTTCTGATGCCCAATCTTCGACTTTTGACAAACCAAATAAGCATACACAAACTCAGCAATTTCCTTTTTCATTCCCGGCCACCAAAACAACTTCTTTAAATCATGGTACATTTTAGTAGCACCAGGATGAATACTCAATCCACTACGATGTCCTTCTTCCAAAATACTCTTCCTAATCTCTGCAACATCCGGAACACACACCCTATTACCAAATCTCATAACACCATTCTCATCAATCCGGAACTCGCCTCTTTGACCTTGGTTGATCAATGTCAATTTATCAACTAACCCAACATCGGACTTCTGTCCATTCCGAATTTCTTCCAGAATACCACTAGTCAGTTTCAACATACCCAATTTCACACTATTCGGAGTAGTTTCACATACCAAACTTAAATCTCTGAACTGCTCAACCAAATCTAACTCACGGACCATTAACATCGACATATGCAAGGACTTCCTACTCAAGGCATCCGCAACAACGTTTGCCTTACCAGGATGGTAATTCAAACCGAAATCATAATCCTTTAGAAATTCTAACCATCTCCTCTGCCTCATATTCAACTCTTTCTGATCAAAGAGATACCTCAGACTTTTGTGATCACTGAACACCTCAAACCGAGAACCATATAAATAATGCCTCCACAACTTCAAAACAAACACAACAGCTGCCAACTCCAAATCATGAGTCGGATAATTCCTTTCATGTACTTTCAATTGTCTCGAAGCATAAGCCACCACCTACTTATCTTGCATCAACACACCACCTAATCCCATTAATGATGCGTTACAATACACAACAAAAGACTTAGTCGGATTTGGAAAAATCAAGATCGGAGCACTTGTCAACCTCCTCTTCATCTCTTGAAATCCTTTCTCACATTCAACATCCCAAACAAACATCTGACCCTTCCTGGTCAACTTAGTCAACGGTAACGCTAATTTGGAAAATCCTTCTATAAACTTCCTGTAATAACCTGCAAGACCCAGAAAACTACGGATCTCAGAAGCATTCTTCGGCGCTTCCCACTGAGATACTGCTTCTACCTTCGTAGGATCCACAGCAATTCCATTCTTGGAAATTACATGGCCAAGAAAACTTACTTCACTTAACCAGAATTCACACTTGGACAACTTCGCATAAAGCTTCTTATCGTTCAACAATTCCAACACAACTCTGAGATGTTCTGCATGCTCTTCATCGCTCTTCGAATAAATTAGAATATCATCAATGAACACCACCACAAACTTATCAAGATACGGATGAAATATCATGTTCATATACTCCATGAAAACACCAGGTGCATTAGTAACTCCAAACGGCATAACAGAATACTCCTAATGTCCATACCTCGTTCTAAATGCAGTTTTCTGAATATCTTCCGACTTCACACGAATCTGATGACATCCAGATCTCAGATCAATCTTACTAAATACACAAGCTCCAACTAGTTGATCCATCAAATCATCGATCCTCGGCAAAGGATATCGATTCTTGATTGTAACTTTATTCAGCTGTCTGTAATCAACACATAATCTCATTGAACCTTCTTTCTTCTTAACCAACAACACTGGAGCACCCCACGGCGAAACACTCGGACGAATAAACTTCTTCTCAAGTAACTCCTCCAACTGTTTCTTTAACTCCGCTAATTCAGATGCCGACATACGGTAAGGTGCCATCGACACTGGACTAGTTCCAGGAATCAAATCTATAGTAAATTCTACCTCCCTCTCAGGTGGCAATTCACTAACGTCTTCCGGAAACACCTCTGGAAATTCATTCACCACTGGAAATCCATCACTCTTTGCTTTTCCCTCCGCTTCTATTGCAGAATACAACATAAATACCACAGCACCATCTTTCACAGCTAGGTTCATCTGTTTAACTGACATAGTCACATCTTCGACACCATCCTCTTCAGGAAAAATAACCTTCTTCGCAAAACAGTTGATATGAACCTGGTTGAATTCTAACCAGTCCATTCCAAGGATGATATCAAGTTGTTCTAATGGTAGGAACACTAAATCCATACTGAAACCCCTACCAAAAATCACAATAGGACAATTCCTACAAACATGCGAAGTAGTCACTGAACCCGACGCAGGAGTATCAATAACCATACTTCCATCCATATTAGAAATTTCCAAATTCAATCTTTTAGCACAATCCAAAGCAATAAAAGAATGCGTAGCTCCAGTATCAATAATTGCAATCAAAGGTATGTCATTAATAAAACATGTACCTTTAATCAGCCGATCATCTGGCTTAGTCTCTGACCCAGACAATGCAAACACTTTACCACCAGCTTGCTCCTTCTTGGGTTTTGTACACTGAGGACGAGTATGACCTTCTTCACCACAGTTATAACAAGTCACCACTCTTACTCTGCAATCATTGGCCACATGGCCGAGTTTCCCACACTTGAAACACTTCTTATCATTACTTTTGCAATCCACCATACGATGTCCTGTCTCACCACACTTGTAGCACTTAATGGAAGAACTAGAATCTCCTCCACCAAACTTCTTCCAACCACCGGGTCTCTGATTACTTCTATCATAAGGCTTACCACGATCCATTTGTTGCTTACCCTTCCTATCAACATACCCTCGAGCATTCGACTTAGTGCTAGTAAGATCCTCCTCTAAAATCCTACTACAGTCAACCAGATCAGGAAATATTCTAATACGCTGATACTGAATACCCTGCTTAATCTCATCACGAAGACCATTCTCAAACTTGATACATTTGGAAAATTCTCCATCTGCATCGTTAGTATAATGAGCATAATACTTCGCTAACTCAGTAAACTTCAAAGCATACTCACTGACAGTCTTGTTACCCTGCTTGAGTTCCAGAAACTCAATCTCCTTCTTGCCTCTGATGTCCTCAGGAAAGTACCTCCTCAGAAAAGCCCTACTGAACATAGCTCAAGTCAACGCAATACCATCTTCTTCCATTTCAGTTCTGGTAGCAACCCACCAGTCATCAGCTTCCTCTGCTAACATGTGAGTTCCGTATCTCACCTTCAGCACAGTCAATTACTCTGAAGATCCTCTCGATCTCCTTCAACCACTTCTGAGCACCTTCGGGATCATGTGCACCCTTGAACAACGGAGGATTATTCCTCTGAAAATTCCCCAATTGTCGGTCAGCACCAATCACAGCTCCCTGCTGGTTCCCTCCGAGTACTCCAACCAACATTCCCAATGCTTCAGCAATAGCATCGTCGTTTCTTCCGTTACCTATTCCGGCCATTGTTCTTGTAACATTACAAAACAACCTCATCAGCACACAAGTATCGACAGTGTCATCTTACACTAGTCGCATACAAAAGGAATAACGACACAAGACAAGACCGACTATGCTCTGATACCACTATTGTAACACCCCTTCTAAAATACCCCAATAATATTAATTATATCAATGACTAAAGACATATTCCATCAGAGTTAACACGGGATGAGGGATGTCACAATTATGAAATAAATAAAACTTCCAATAAAACAGTAGTCATGCTACACTGAGGGTCATTATTCAAATAATTCAATCAAATTAAGACCATGTCTTACACAGCGGAAAAATACCATAACCAAAACGGAATAAACCAAAACATAATTATTCCCAATGAAATTCAAAGAAACAATTGAATAATAACTAATTCCTCAACTAAACGTTCCCCAGTGTTACAACCTATCAGAGCACGACACTGACACGCGGACTTAAAGTAACATAGATCTAGAGTCATCCTCACTAACTCCTGAGCTGCTAACTTTAATCTGAAATTGTTAAAGTAAGGGTGAGATTTCTCATAATTAACATGCATTATAAGCTTCTCAATCAACATTATATCACAAGCATATTAGTTCACCCATTTTAGCCTAAATTCAGATTCAACACGCAGTTCCAATCATACAAGTCATTATGCACAAATCAATAATCAACCAAAGGATTGTAACACTGGAAGACATCCTAACATGTTACAATTCCATGCAAACACAAATGCAGACACAATGCATGTGGTACCAACACGTGACCAAGTCACCCAACACTGATCCATCATCAACCGGATACAGCAACCATCGATTCGTCCATAAACACCCGGACACGAATCCAGCCTAACCACCCATCATCACCCCGGGTATCGGTTAACGGCAATACAAGTCAAATTCCACAGAATGGGAATTAACTTCACCAAAACAATGCATATGCACGCACATCACTAGCATGCAACATCAAATCAGTCTATGAAATACATCAATTTATCATAACTGAACCAAAACCAAAAACATGATATCTCAATGATCATGCACACCATCATTAGCAACATAAACATGCCTTTCATTCACAAAATACTAATACATCCATCCATCACAGGTTCACTGCTACATACACACCCATGTGCGTTAGCCAAAATCACTTATTCCGGGATTGGACTCATTTTCAAAATAATTTCAAGTTTTAGGAAATCTTTTCATTTTATAAAATAGAGCATTAAATTTAAGAAATAACGTCCAAAATGGCACTCAAAACGGACTTACGGTTTGAAAGTTATGAATTTTCAAAGTTTAATATTTTTCAAAAAGTTACAGCAGAACCCGGTTCCTACATATGCAGGAACCGGTTCCTGCGAAGTTCAAAAATCACGCTTCTGGAAAAATGTATGGGAACCCGGTTCCTACCTATACAGGAACCGGTTTCTACGTGCATTTTTGCCAGTTTTTATAAATTCACACAGTGGAACCCGGTTCCTCCCCACTGGGAACCGGTTCCCACGACCTGCAGAGTCAAATTCTGCACTTTTGACAGCATTTATTCATTCTAAACCAATTCCAAACATACCCATACGAATTGCAACATGAGAAACACCAAAACACATCCATTTTGCACCATTATAACATCAAACAACATTATTTCATCATTCCTTTTTATCATCTGACACCCTAATGGTTTTCAACCTATAATTCGACGCAATAGGGACAATTCTACGTAACCCTAGAATTCCAAACCGGGATTCCCTAACATACTATGATCCATACTATGGAATATCTAAACTGATAATACGAATTAACTAATCGAAATCACCCCTTACCTTGTGGGTTCTTCGAATTCTGACGCTTCCGGTTTTCTCCTTCTTTTTCCTCTTCTCAAATGCACGTATGATGAATATTCCAAAATAACTCTCTTTCTCTTATTTTTCCTTTTAATACTCCTTTTATTATTCCAATAAAATAATTAAATTAGTAATTAGTAAGAGTAGAGTATTTTACCCCTCACACCCTCTAATCACTCTTCACACCACCAATACTTCTTTCCTTTAATTAATTAAATTAATTCCAATAATCCAAAAATACCAATAATTAAACTTCCAATTAAATTAATAATTAAAAATTCTAATTATTTAATAATCGGATTATTTGGGGTGTCACATAAGCTGGCTTCAAAAGCATTCCGCTCTTCCTTGAGTTGGATCCAGCTCTTTTGCATTTCTTCCCATGATGTTGGCATGTCAGGATGTAGAATGGTGTATGGAACCTCTCCTTCCATAACATGCTCTTTGATTAAGGGGAGAACGTGAGGATATGGCATCATAAGCTTCTGGGAGCGGGTTCGTACCCACTTGAGGTAAGGCTCAAGGGGGATGGAATTCTTGTGCCCCAGTGTCTTACTATCTACCTTGTTAGGCATCCTCCAAGCTCTGATGAACTTTTGTCAAAGTCCTTACGCATCGTTGTCGAAGTCAAAAACTATGTCAGGAATCAGCATGTCATGAGGGCCATCCCTCCGAGCATATCCAAATTGTCTCAAAGCCAGATAGGGGTTGTAGGTAATGCCTCCTCTAATTCCAAGTAAAGGAACATTAGGAAATTCTCCACAACGATCAATGATGGTGACATTTTCTCTGGACCGAGAACACCAATGTATATCAGAATGTGTGAGGGTCATCAATCATTGTGACCACCTTAAACCCTGCTCGTTCTTCAAAACTGATTGTGGAAGGTGAGAAATAAACCACCTTGCCAGGAGAGGAGTACAGCACATGAGAACACCTCTTTTTCTCATTGTCCGTGTGTAAAATGAGTGGAGGATGTCCCCAAGCAATGTAGGTATGGGATTCTTGGACATGAAAATCTTGACAGCATTCACATCTATAAGTTGATCAAGATTTGGGAACAACACCAACCCATAGACAAGGAGTGCCACAATCTCTTCAAAGGCTTGTAGATCAAGAGAATTCCAACATTCTTGTGCCTTCTCAAACAGGAACTTTGCCAAGAATCCTTTGATACCACTTCTGATTTCCCAATGCCCCTTGATGTCAGATGGTTGCAGACGTAATGCTTGGGCAACATCTTCAAGTTTTGGTTCCTTTTCCGTACCGTTGTAGGGTAGTTGACTAAGAATAGGAATTCTCAGAAGTTGAGAAAATTCTTCCAAAGTAGGCACCAATTGATAATCAGGGAATGTAAAACAATGGTGTAGGGGATCAAAGAACTGGAAGAGAACTTTTATCATATCTTCTTCAATGTTGGTGTTGACCAAGCTGAGAAGTCTACCATGTCTTTCACTGAAGAGAGAGTTCTCGGGAATCCTGGATGTAAGCTCCTTGAGTTGAGGAGGGATCCTTACAAGGTTGACCTGAATTGTTTTCCTGCGGAGAGACTCCATGTCCTACAAAACAAGAACAAAGATGAAGATCCGAACCCTTGAAATGGTTAGCAGATGCATATGATGCTTTATGATGTTATGTACATGGATGCAAAAGGTAAGCAAGTGTGTATACAGGCAGTCATATTCACACAAAGCAAACAAGTCCTTAGGTTTAGGCTTGCATGGGGTTTGTAGGTAAGTACCCTCTTGAAGTTAGTTGGCTCAAAACCTGTCCTATAAATAGTAACTGGGTTCTAAGGAGCTCAATATCATTGGATTGTTTTCTATGTTCATTTTTTTGATTTAGCCACTTAACTGACGACCAAAATATTCCAAGAAAACAACCCTCAATGAGTGTAGTATCGAGTATCTACCAACTTCAGACTGCACCAAAGTCGGTCATCTCACTACCCCTAAAAAGGCCAAGATGGTCAAGTAAGGTTCAAAGGTCAATTGATGCTTCACGACACCATGCGGAGGCCCCGTACTCTCCTTGACTTGACTCAAGGGTTACCGGTACTCACCAAAGTGCCACATCAACGTAGCTACTGCTTCAACCATGTCGGTATACCCCGCACAGTTCCCTCACAGTTTGTTGCTACTTCTAAAGGGTATCCCCAGATCCGGGTTAGGATCTATAAAACTCTGATACAAGCCCACAAAGTTTAAAGCATACAAAGCATACAATTGAAAACACAAGTGATCTAATCCTAAGGTACACCTCACTTATTTAGATATCCCCAGCAGAGTCGCCAGTTCTGTGATCGGTGGAAATAGAACTGACTGTTTTGGAATGCTGGTTCGCGTTTGCATTTTGCAAAATGTCGCGGTAAGCAAGAGTCGCCACCGTCTTTTATTTTCTCCAACAAGGAAAGGACAAAAGCACAGAAAAATTCCTTTTCGAGATGTTTCTCGGGTTCGGGAGGTAGATTATATAAAGGGAAGGTGTTAGCACCCTTTTTATCCGTGGTTATCCACGGGCTCTTAGGTACTTGCTCACTATGTTTTCAAAAAATTTTGCTTTTCTTGTGTTCGTGGGTTTTGAAAAAGTTTTGTTTGAAAACTTCAATTTAACTCTTGTATCTGTCCTCAAGAGTGTATGAAGTGTTGTTTGAAAACTTTTGTCAGAAAGGTGTAGGTGCGAAAATTATTTTTGTTTTGAAAGAGAAAGTACCTGAGAACTTCTACCTACTCAAAAGAAATTAAGCTGTGTAAATGTCCTTTAGACAGTACTATCCCACTATTGAGAAGTAGGTAGCACCGTCGTTGGAGTTTTTCGGGTCAATTAGATTAATGGGACATGTGGTCACTAAAGCAATGGTAGGACGCCTTAGCGGTAACCCTAATGTCTTAGATCGTTTTTATCCGAGGCAACCGTTTCGAGGCAACTTTGATCTTTAGACAGGAGGGCGACCTCTAAAACACCCTATACTCAATGACCACGTCGAGGCAACCAAGTGAGGCGTACCCTAAGAGTGACATGTGTGTGTGTGTCAGGTTTCAGTTAATGTTATCTTTGTACATGTTATGGTGAGCTACCATTGATTTTAATTTAAGAGAAGTCTTGTCATGCATAGCCTAGTTAGCATACATCTAGTAGTTAATAGTTGCGGAAAATAAAACTAAACTATTACAAGGCGTCGGGTATTTACATCGCCAAAAATAAACCCTTGAAAAAGTAAATTGCGGAAAATAAATAAAAGCGATAAAAAGTCCTAATTAAAGCTATTACATCCTCGGAGCAATTACATAATAAAATATAAATCAAGAACAATCACACGCGCGAGAGAAATTGGATCGGAGAGTTTTTTAGGGTTTTGACCCTTTTTTGAGAAAGAAAGAATTTTTTATTATTCATGAATTAAATTAAATTAAACCTAGACTAATTAATTAATTAAAAAGAAATATATTTTTGAGTTTTTTATGTGTTAAGGAAAATAAATAAAAAATAGTCAAAAGTCATTAAAAACCCTAGTTCTACATTAATTTTATTTATTGTGAAAAAAGTTAAAAATAACCTAATTAAAAAGCTAAATTAATTATGTTAGTATTTATTTACAAAAATAACTAAATAAAAAAATATTATATTTATTTTATGTTTTCTGGTTTTTATTATGAAAATATTAATTTGGTTAATTAAATGATAATAATAATAATTAATAATAAAACAATTAAATGAAAAAATATAAAAGAAAAAAAGAATGAACCCAGGGGGTGATGGGCCCAAAGAGGAGGTGTTTCTGGAATTCTGAAGCCCAATAATGCTCAAGCCTGTTTGACTTTCTGGGATATCCACATGCTTGTTGACTAAGGACTATGGTGGTCCTTCAATTTTGGCTATTGGATCCAGGCTTGGAGACACCTGGCGCCTGGAAATTGGAGGTGTATGATGGACCTCACTTTGAAGCTTGCACATGAATACCTGAAAAATAAAAGCAATAATGTTTTGGGGGACCTGGGATTCGAACCCAGGTCCCAATGCTCACATGCCAACGCCTTTGCCATCCAACCAAGCTGCTTCAGTTATCATTAAAATAAGGAGCAAATATTATATTAGGAAATTAATCAATATACTGTAAAACAAAAACAACGCGCGCTTTTTTCAAACTGTCCAATGGTATGTCAACACATCATCGTCTTCTTCGTTTTTTCTGCACAATTTAGAATCAGATAGCGGGGGTTTTTAACCCCCACTAACCCCTGCAAGGAAAAATAGTGATTAGAAGCACAGTGCATATAAATATTTCGCGAGGAGTGGTTCTTGTTCGTCTTGTTCTCACGATTTCACTCATATATCTCACTGGTTCTAATTTTTCTGGGTTTAGAAGGCCCTAATTTAAAGCTCAAGAACCCTAAAAATTCAGTTATGGCATCTTTGGATTCAGGGCGTTATAGCTCAATTAACTTATACCATTAGCTTCGTATGGTTCCTAGCAACACAAATAAAACACAAAAGCATGTTAAATATGCATGAATTAAGAAATACGATTCTGAATAAAAAAGGCAAACCATGAAACTGTGTGCAATGATTCTTTGAGCTTTGGTGCGTGAATTCAATTGCAAAACGTTCCTGACACTTCCTGCAATGTGTTTGAATGAAAAGCACGCCTTGAATTGGCCTGGAATGCAAGAACAGATTTTCAATTTTCTTGGAATTTCTTGAATTGGCTATGGTTTTTTCTGCAGCTTTTTTCTCGTCCATTAGGTCAGGGTTTTCTTGCATACATATAAGGCAATTGAATTAGGTCAAAAGCTGCGCAAAAATCCATGTGCATTGATGATTGAATCCTTGATTGAAAAATCAAATATTCTTGATTTTCATGATTGAACAAACTTGCCAAAATTGGATTTTTTGATATCTTTGACTTGTGCACGAATTTGCCAGCATGTTTAGGTCCTATTTGCTTCACAAAAAGATTTAAAAAACAAATCTTCTATTTTCTTATGATTTAAATTGATTAAATGAATTAATATTAATTAAAAATCCAATTAATCAATAAAAATAAGAAAATAAATCCAATTAAGCTTGATGGGTCGTGCATAGGTCATGGGTGAAGTTTCAAGAAGAGATTTGAGGCCCATTAGCAAAAATAAGGTGTTTTGAGCAAAGTTGACTTTTGCAAATTCATGAAAATTTCCCAACTTGCTCAATTTTGATCATATGACCATGTTCTTGTATATTTTGGAAAGTCCTTGAAGTCCTCTAACCAATTCCTTTGATCCCAGGTCATTTGGATTTACCAATCTCAAGTTATGGCCTTTGACTCAAAGTGTACTTTTGTTGACTTTTGAAATTGACCTATAATGTAAAAATTGGTAACTTTTTGTGAGAGCATTTCTTGAACTTGGAGTGTGAAGATGGATTGTAGGAAATTTAATCCTATTCAAAATGAGTATTGGATGGGATTTTTCTGATGAACCATGAAAAAGTTATGCCCTGGTCAAGATACAGTTGACTTTTCTGCTGTCCAAAAATAGTAACTTTTTGCACCTTGATGATTTTTGAGCTATTCTTGATGAATCATGATCAAGACTTGATCAAATGATGATTGTGAACTCAAAATGAGATGTTGACCAAAAATTCTGACTTTTGACTGCAAAATGACCATTTTGCCCTTGTAGTTGACTGTAGATCAAATGGAGCTTTTGACTGTGTAAATTGGCACTATGAGTCTTGAAACTTGGCATGTAGGTGCTTGAGAATGTATATAGGCTTATGAGACTTGATTGAACCATTTAGAACCTCAAATTCCTTGAAAGAACAAAAACCCTAGTTCCATCTGTCTTAGGAGGTGATTTGACTGTCTACCTCTTGAGCAATCTTGAACAATTTGAGGATCATTTTTGACAAATCTTGAGGAAATATGGGAGGGAAAATTTTGGGGTACAACACAGTGTATTACAGATTTGCTTCTAGTAGGCAGATTACACGGACTTTTTAGTAAAATTAAAAACACTTATGTATTCTACTGTAGGATACGAGCAACGACTCCTTGCTTATTTACAAACTTTGCACAGATGATTTCTCTATAGAGTTTGCATAGTGCTTTGGTTTAGTATTTTTGAGCTTTATTTGAACCGATATATTTTTCGTTGTAGTGTTGTTTCTTACATTTCTTCAACTTCCAAGTCTTCCTTTTATAGCTTGTAAAAGAGATCCGTTAGAAGGGTATAAAGGTAAATCGGAAATCTAGTTGTTGGTTCTCAAAAATTATAATTTGAGTAGTTACAGCCAAGTACAAAAGGATTGTCCTTGCACCACTCTAGAAGAGTAGAGGTCACAGACACTTTATGTACCTTTTGTACACTATCACACATTAACTATTTTGAACTTTTCTTCTTTATCTTCAGATGCTTCGGATATTTGAATGCTGAATGTTGAATGTTGAAAGTTGTTGTTGAAGAATCTTTCTTAAGTCTTAGAGCCTAAGTCTTGGAGTCTTCAGAACTTGCCACACAAAACCTTATCTTTAGAGTCTTCAGCACTTGGTTGTAAAAAGTTTCTTTTCTTCAGATCATCTGAACTTGTTCAGCAGAACCTCATCTTCATAATCTTCAGAACTTGTAACACATAGAAGCAAAGCTTTAGAAGGCCTCCAAATCTTAACCATAAAGTCACTATCAGAACCTCTTTTACTAATGTTTGTTAGACACATTGTAGAAGATAGATTCAAAATCTTAACTTTAACTGTAACACGTAACCACATGTTTTCTTCTAGTAGTGTATGTTCATAACCTGATGATGTCACACGCCTTATACCAGAGTCAGAACATTATAGAAGCAGCTACACACTAGAACAAAACCATTAGTGTATACAATTGTTTTCTAAGATAACATGTAAAGTTATCATCAAAATCTCAAGGCCAGAAGTATAAACACTTCTTGTTCTTATAATAAACACATAGTTACTAGAACCATGCATCAAAACACACATATAATTCAATAATAATATAGTTCATCACGCACGCTTCCCAATGCTTCGAACAGTGCGTCAAATGGACTTCTGTAACTCAAGTTATGATGTTTTAAATGTTGCTTCCACGCTGCCTCGCTTGAGGTTTGCCTGACGTTGTCGGGGCGCTTCCTGCGGGACATCACTCCATCAGCCTACAATTTTTCGCAATTTGAGGCCTTCCAGACCTTCTAATTCGATTCCGTAAAAAGTCCTAGTTTCATAATTTAAAATCCTACTATTATATAATATTTATAACAACCTATGACACATATTTAGAGGTCCTAACATCATCCATTCATTAAATATTCATTCATTCATTTACTCAATACATGGTTTGAAACAAGAAAAAATTACAAATGATCCTACAAAAAGAAACTGAAGATTAATGATTTTCATTGTTAAGGAGTCTATCTCTGTCTAGACTAATTGCTTCAGAGGATGCCCTCTATAGTTTTGACATTTACTGGGTCAAAGGAGACTTCAATTTATGCGTAGACCATATACAATGAATGTGATTTCTCTTGAATCATTGAGGTCCTAGACTTTACCTTTTAACATATTACAACCTTCAATTTTTTTTCCAGGTGCCTTAGAATGGTACTTAAAATTGACGTTAGGGTCATATCCCAAACGATAAAGTAAAGGAGGAGTCCCAGGCTGATATAACTCCAATAGAGAATTTTAAAGTAAGTGATAAAGAAAGTGACTATAAGGCATATGGATTAGGTTATTTACTCTTCTTGGCCTTCTTGGTTTCTACCTACCTTGTTGAAGATAGTTCTACTGATGGTTTCAGTGGTGCGGCGCATACTGTTGCTGAGGAGCGTACTTAACAGGTTGAACTGGTGTTTGGCTCATAGTTGCAACACAGATTTGTAGAACATGATGATTAGGAACAGTTGTTGTCTGATAATGAGGAACCTGAATTTGAGGATAGGAGGGAGCTTCTTCTTCGTCCCAAAAATTCAGCAAAGTATTATGAAATTGAATTTAGCCGAGTGAAAGCTTCAAAGATTGGTGGGTTTGATCAAAGAAGTAGCGCGAGGAAAAGGATCAAATCGGTAAATATTGGGTCTCGTTACATTTTTAATTTGGATTCACCCGAGTGAAGTCTTTGAATAACATGGGTTCTTGCAAAGGAGTAGCGTAAGACAGAGGATCAAATTGGAAATATCAGGTTCACTTGATCGAGCTCAAGATCAAGGGGAGAGAAAAAGATAAACTCAATAACATACTTAGGGTTTTTCTTGTTGTATTGCTACTTGTTCTCTTGTATCAACATTTTACAAAGTTTAATTTTCATTATCTCAATTCCAAACAGAATTGGGGGCAGATGTACCCATAGCGTGGCCGATCGAGGAACTTCCTAAACAAATTCTTGTCTCGCTCTCTTTTTCTCTTACTCTTTAGTTTATGTTTTATTACAACCTGTGAAAACTTCAATTGTGTGATTGATACATCAAGATAATCTCTTAGGTTAATACCATAAACTGTTTTGTTGATTTGATTACAATATTTATGATTGTAATTGGTTTCTAACATCAACAAAATCAAACAAAAATATGGTTTGTATTGATTGCACTTCAAGTGTGTCTTTATGTAGATGATATATTCGTAACAACGAGATGTACCTCTAAGATAAAAAAGTTCAAAAGGATTCTAATGAATGCTTTTTATATGAATGACCTTGGAAACATGGTATGTTTTCTAGGGATGGAGATTTTATGATCTGATAAAGGAATCATTGTGCGCCAAATGAAGTATAAGCTTGAGCTGCTGAAGAGATTCAAGCTAATGAATTATAAGTCTGTAGTCTGATTCTGATGGTGAGGATGTAGATGCTACAATCTTCAAATAGTTGGTTGGCTCTCTGATATATTTGGGTGTAACACCGGGCCTGATATATGTTATGCAGTTGGAATAGTAATTAGGTTTATGAGTAAGCCTAAGTTGTCACATTACCAAGTAGTTGTCAGGATTCTCAAGTATGTAAAAGAGACTCTGAGGTATGGAATTATGTTTCCATTTGGAGTGTCAAATGATGCTTTGCTAATATGTTATTCAGACTCAGACATGTATGGAGACAAGGTAGACAAAAGAAGAACTACATGATACATGTTCATGTATTTGGGAGCTCCCATTTCATTGTGCTCAAAGAAGCAACTTGTGGTTGCACTGTCAACCTATGAAGCAGAATATGTAGCTGGTGTATTATCTGCATATCAAGATGTTTGGCTGATGAATTTGCAGCATGAACTGAAGTTTAAGGTGAGCAGACAAGTCATGCTGATGATTGACAACAAATTAATAATAATTCTTTCCAAGAACCTAGTGTTGCATGGGAGAAACAAAAACATTGACACAAAAGTTTATTTTCTGCACAATCAATTTCAAAATAGAGTGCTTAAAGTTGTTCATTGTAGCATTCAAAAGTAACTTGTGGATGTGTTGACCAAGGAGATCAAAGCAGGACACTTCATCATTTTGAGGGATGAAATTGGTGTTGTTGATTTTAACTTAAATATGAATTAATTGGATCGAGGTACCTTGACGAAACTTGTACAAATCTTCTTAAATATTTGAGATGCGAAAGATGTCGTTGTGGGAGAAACATGTCTTCAGGTTCTTCCATACCCCAGCTGTAGTGTCAATCCAAAGGACAAATTTGGAAATCGATTTAGAGATTGAACGTTGAATCCAAGAAAGGACCATTGTATTGCATCGAATCTAATGTGAATACAAGGGATCGGTAATGAGAAGTTTTGTTAGGGTTCCATCGATGAATCTTTCTTTGTTCTTGGAAATCAAAGCGATTTGTATAGATCGAGCCCATGTATGATAATTTTTGTCATCGAGAGGTGGTGAAACAAGAACAAAAGCGGGGTTTTCATTAGGATGAAGATAATAAAGGTTTGCGGAATTAGTGGAGAAATTTGTGAAGTTCGGAGTAGCCATCGTTGATGCGAAAATTAACAAATACGATTAACCAGAGAAAGCTATGCAACAGAGAAGAAGATTCAGCCGAATAAGGGAATGAATCAAGCAAGGTTGCAGAAGGGATGGTGAATCATAGAAAGAAGAGGACAATGGCTACCAAAGCTTTTGAAGCTCTAATGCCATGTTAACAATGGCATCACCACTTGCCATGATATATAGGAACAGATAATATGCGGAGGAAGAGAGAAGAAGATATGTAAAATATCTATTATTTCATTGATTAGATTGGATAATACATCCAAACAAAGTCTCTAACCTTATTCTTTCCTCAAACTCAAATGTGAATGTTCGCGTCTCAAAAATTGAATGTAATTTGAGATCATAAAATTTCTAATCCCTAGATCTTTAAGAATAACCAATAAAATAGTTGATCATTGTTCGAGAGTCCAATTTATTTTTATTTGACTTATAAGGCTTTGTCCCAGCTATTCAAGAATTTGCAATAAAAAGCTATTGTGTCAAGTAAATATAAATTATCATGACTCATAAGTGAACCAATTTTAACAATATTTGAACCGAAAGACAACCTAAATTATTCTATGACATAGAGAATTAATTGAAAAGATGGATTAGTTTAGGATAAAAATCGAAAAACTGAGTTATTTTGCTAAAATATTCAATATAAGACACGGTCCATAATGGTGCTATGCGAAACCTCAAACTATTTTTTTTTCATATATATTTTAGTTATAGACCATATTATTATTAAACTACATTAAAATTTAGAGTAATCCTAACTGCAGTAATTGTTATTTCACCACAAACCTGCTACACATTATTAAATTATATTAGTTTAATTGAAAAATGACATATTTGTTTCGGTTTTAAAAAAATAAATTTTTATTTATATTATTTTAAATAGATTTAATAAAATTATTTTTCAAAATACTATAAACTTTTTTATATTTATTTTTTTAAATTGAAATATTTATTTTGACATCTTATAATATAAACATACATTATTTAAGATCAAAACATAGTCAAAATTATATTTCAAAAATTATTTTTATAAAAATTTATTTAAAATAGTTTCAAAATTAAGTAATTTTTTGAAATTTTGATATTCAATTTTTTTTCAATAAACTGATGAAATACTTAAAATAATATTTTAACAATAATTATTTAAACCAAATTTTTTATTAAAAATTTTGTAAAATTTTTTTTCACACTAAATTATATAATATTATAAGAATCATTTTTAATAAAAGCCAAAACAAATTAACCCTAAATTGAAAACAGGATAGAAATGCATTTCTGATCTTACCAGATCAGAATTGGACCGTCACAGTTGGCTCGAACTGAATTTGATGAGGTGGGGGGTACCTGCAAGGCACTCCGATGATAAAGTAAGCGACGGAATGAGCAGGCAAATTGTATATAGGTGTCTTAGAGAATGAATATCTGACCCTCTTGGAACAGATGGTATTTATAGCCCCCAGCGCTGGGCCAAGGTCCCTTTATTGGGCTGACCAAAACTGGCCCAACAAATGGACTGCCAGGTTCTACGTGAGTAGTGGGGACCTGCACGTGGTCCCCTTCCTGGATGATGCTCCGCGAAGAACAAGGAAGAAGGAAGACGCGATCTTCCCGGAGCTCTAAAGACTCCGAAGCATTCGGAGGGACTGAGTCTGCCCTACGGAGAGGATGCTCGAGCAGGGCTCGAGTTGGGATGTCTGTGTCGGGGACACTGCTCGTTGCGGGCAGCGGCGGGCATAGTCGTAATGGCCCGTGACTGGGTATGCTCGGGAAGTCTGGCTCCCAGCATAGCTTGAGACACGACTTGGATCTGGGCGTTACTTGTGATTTGGGTCAAGGGCAGGCCCAGTCCAGAACAGGAGCCCCCCAAGTCATTGTTCCTGGTACAAGAGTCACGACTTGATCCCAGTTCGCCCTTTCGCGGGGACCTCGTGCTCGACGCCGGGTTTTCCTTGTCGAGCATGTAATCAAGGGTTGCTCGCGGGGATGCGTCCGTTGGACACGTGGTGTGGTCCTTGGAAATTGCAACGCCGCCCTAATGAATAGGGCCATCATTATCTAGGTGAGTAGGTGTCGAGGACGGGGGCGGTTTGTGGCTCCCCGGTGCGACGTTTCATATTCCACGTCATCTCTATAAATAGGATCCCTGGGCCCATAGTCCGTTTCACCTCTTCACGCCTCTCCTACTTTCTCTGTTTTTACTGTCGTGAGTCCCCATAACACCGTTGAGACCGCTATGTCGTTCACCGTCCGTTTACTTCTACCACTGTTGTTTCTACGCATCTTCTTCCAAGTAAGTATCCTTTATCTTTGCTTTCCTGTGTTGTAGATAGTTTTGATGACGTTTGCTAGTAGAAACTTGTATCTGGAAGTTATGCCCGGTAGATTTAGGCGCCTGATTCATGGTTGTGCCCGAGGAATTCATAAGTTTAGGCATATGATTTATGATCTTGCCTGAGATACTCATGCGTTTTGGTCGGTAGAGTCATGAACTTGACCGGGATATTCATCCTTTCGGTAGTATGTAGGCTAGTCTCCTCGCAGTGTTCTAGCATCGGGTAAGCGAAATTACGAACTTGGTCGCATGATTCAAGATTCGCCCGGGGTGCTCATGTTACGCTCGTGTCGTTCATGATTGATGCGTTGTCGGCGCTGGGGTATCGGTGTCTGGTCGAGGTCCACTTGTTTCTCGTTTCTCTCGCGAATGGTTGTAGTTTCGATCTGAGCGTTGCTTACTTCTCCCCGTCTTTTTGGCGGGCACGCGGATTTGCTGTCGAATTGACTAGTTTCCTGTACTTTGCAGGTAAATGGCCGACAATCCAGAGTCCTCGGGGCGTAACGACGCCGAGGATGCAAGCACAGCAGAAGAGAACATTACCCTGGTCGATACTGTCGACGACCCCACACTGGACTGGGTGGGCGCTGAGCCCCGGGGAATTGCTTCGGTGTACAGCAATCACAGCAGACGGGCTTATACTATCGTCGAATACGGCGGTACTCAAGAAGGATTTCAATGGAACTTTAAAATAATGAGGCCGGCGCAGAGTTCACCGAAGATGCGTTCCCCATGTATGAGATTGTATTCAGGGATCTTGGTCTTCGGTTGCCTTTTAACGACTTCCAGGTCGGGGTGTTTAACCATATGAACCTGGCTCCCTCCCAGCTCCACCCCCAACGCGATCGCCTTTCTTCGGGCGTTCGAGCTAACCTGTTGTTTCCTGAGAGTTGGGGCGACGATTCCCCTGTTCTTCAGGGTTTTCCACCTGCAACGCCAGTCCCGAGGAGGCAAGCATAGTTGGGTCTCCCTTAAGCAGTCGAAGAGACTTTTTAGGATGTATATGGACTCTGAGGGATTTTAAGGACAAATGGTACATACTGCAGTCGGCCACCCAGACGGCCGTGGATTCTTTGTTCGAACCGGCCACTGTGGTCGACGAGGACGGGGAGCCCTGTTTGGATGCTAAGGGTAATCCCGAGGTCGGATGGATCTCCAGGTTCCCTATTCATTGGTGCTCGGCTCATTACGATCATGGTCCCGGACACTACCATACTTATGTTGGGGGTATGAGTGTCGAGGATGAGGAGGCTTACGGCATCCTAAACAAGTTCGGCGATGGCTTCTTTCCTGCCCGGTGGGTCACCAGGGAAGGGGACAACATTCCCGACAAAGACGGCTATCCGACGTTCGAGGCGCGCCCTATTAACGCCAAGGCGCTCGTCGAATGCCAATCCTACGGGAAGGCCGTAGATCTCCTAGGTTTCTTGCTTTGCTCTTAATGTTATTTCTTTTTTATTTTCTTTAGTTGTGTGTAGCTAACCCTGGTTCGCTTCATTTGTAGGTCACATGGCGGAGCGACGTGAAAGGTTGCTAAAGTTGACTCAGGACAAGAAGATAAATAAGAGACTGGTGAGACCGCAGCAGGCCACGCGGATGGGCCCGCCTTCTGACTCGGGCAGAGAAGGATCTAGTGGGTCCTCAGGTTCCCCAGACGCCGAGCGCCAAGCTGCACTGGTCAGCAAGAAGAGGAGTCGGCCAGAGGGTGGAGCGGAAGCGACTGATGAGCCTGTTTCTGTCCCGGATTTTGGCTTACCGCCCTGCTTTGTGGAGAAGGACTTTTTTGAGGGGTTTCCTCTGACCGTGTCCGACAACGAAGCCGATATTATCAAGCGGATCGACAAGGAAGGTCGGAGGAAACACCTCGCTGCTAGCATGGTCGGAGTGATGAAAATGGCCGAGATGGTTGTGGTCCTTGCGGGGGAAGGATCAGATTCTACGGACCGGGTTAGGGAGCTGGAATCGGAGAAGGCGGCTCTTGCGGTCAAGTCTCGCAAGCTGAAGGCGGCCCTCGAATGGTCCAAGGAGATGTTCCGTGAACAGGATGACTTGCTGTCGGGGGAGAAGGAGAAGACCGACAAGGCCCTCGAGGAAAGGGATTGCCTCCAACTTGACAAAGAACGATTGGAGTGTGATAACCAACGGTTGTCGAGGGAGATTGAGGAGCTGAAAGCTGCTATGCTTCCCGCTGAGGACGAGCCAGAGGAGATAGCCGCTTTACGTACGCGCTCGGATTTTGTTGCTCGCATCCACCTCCTCGAGTCAGATTGTGTTGGCTCTCTGGCCGACGGGTTCGAGGCTGCGGTGAGTCAACTGTCCGTGCTGAATTCGGGCTTGAACATCGAAGGCGTTGGAGTTCTGTCCTAGATTATCGACGGCCAGGTGGTGCCTCCTCCCGATTCTCCTGATGTGGTCGTCAACTCTCTGGGGAATAATTGACTTTGTTCTTGTTCGGGTCTGCGTGCCCGTATATTGTTGTTTTTTGGGGCCTGTGTGCCCGTGTTAGTTTTTGGGGCCTGCGTGCCCGTGTAATTTTGAACATCACCGGCCTTCGTGGTCGGTACATCATTAATCTGTTTTATGATTGCTTTTTTGAAAGGTGCTTTTGTTTGCAATTACCTGCTAGTATCTAGGTATATGCGTTACTTGTTATTTTTATAACAAATATTTGATAAGGTTTGTACTCGAGCGGAGATGCCCTTTCGACCCTTGTGATGGTTCAACATATTTCAAAATGTGTTGATTATGCGTAGTGGAGTCTGCATGTCGAGCGTATGATCTAGATCGGGGTTCGACGCTCGCGGCGTGAACGGCCCATCGCGAGCTGGGTGTTCTGCCATGTGGGTACTTTGACAGTGGAGCTCGATCGAGGTGTCCCTGTCGGGCATTAGCGTTCGACTCATTGGGTGAACGACGGTGTGCCCTAGGTGGTCGATAGGTCGGGCTAGTACCTTGACCCGCCTACGTGGTCGACACTTCCCCCTTGTCGGCTAAGGGTGAATGTTCGACGGTAAAAGTCCATAGTGGTTGAGGGTTTTAGCTATAGTACTGTTTCAGCTTTGCAGCATTCCAGGGTCATGGTAGTGGTTCTCCGTTTAACTGCTCGAGATAATATGCTCTGGTGCCTGTGGCGCCCTGGACGTGGTAAGGTCCTTCCCAGTTCGCGACCAATTTCCCTTCGTGGGAATCTTTCTGGTTTCTCTGCAGGACTAGGCTACCGACCTGGAACTCGCATCTGATGACCTTGTAACCGTCCACCTGAAGATAAAGTTTTACACCAAGAGGGCACGGATCGCCACCGTCCAAGGGTACCTAGAAGCTTCCCGAAGGTGTTTCAATGCGGCATCCAAGGGATGCGATACGGTCGACACTGGGACCAGGCCCGCCAAGAGAGCTGCGACGACACGACCAGAGCCTCAAAGGACAGAGCCCACCAAGATAGAAGAGCAGAAAACTCCACCAGAGGTCGACTCAATATCCTTGGACACCCGCTTCGACCAGGATGAGCCTCCCAGTGGCGAGCAAGCCCCCCTCCGATCGATCCCGGACGGGGACTTCGAAATCGTCCCTCTCGGCGAGGACACAAGAAAAGGAGTAAAGATCTGCACCGGCCTCCCGGACTTGGCAAGGAAGCAAATCAAAGCATGTCTGTGCGAGAATGCGGACCTATTCGCGTGGAGCGCTGCGGAGATACCCGGACTCGACCCCGAGGTCGCCTGTCACCACCTCGCCATAGATCCAGCTGCTAGGGCAGTAGTACAACGTAGGCGTAGGAAGTCTCCGGAGAAAACGGAGGCTGCTGAAAAAGCTGTAAAAGACCTCCTAGAGGCAAATTTTATTTCCGAAGCCCGGTATTCAACCTGGCTGTCAAATGTTGTACTTGTCAAGAAAAATAATAGAAAGTGGCGAATGTGTGTTGATTATACTGATCTCAATCGGGCATGCCCGAAAGATGCTTTTCCTCTGCCCAACATAGATATGCTGGTCGACAACTCGGCCGGTTATAAAATACTATCGTTTATGGATGCCTATTCAGGCTACAACAAAATCCCAATGACCATAAGCGACAAGCATTGCACTGCTTTCATGACCAGCTCGGGCAACTATTACTACAACGTAATGCCCTTTGGTCTAAAAAACGCAGGAGCAACATACCAACGTATGATGAACAAAGTATTCCACAACCAAATAAGGGACATGCTCGAGGTATATATGGACGACATGATCGTCAAATCCCGAGCAGACACCGACCATGCCACTCACCTCAAAGAAGTCTTTGCTCAAGCAAGGCGATGTAAGATGAGATTTAACCCCGAGAAGTGCACATTCGGGGTCAAGGCGGGAAAATTTCTCGGCTTTTACCTGACAGAACGAGGAATCGAATCCAACCCCGACAAATGTCGAGCTTTCTATGACCTCCCGACACCCACGTCGAAAAAATCCATACAAGTCATGAACGGCATGCTCGCCTCGTTATCTCGCTTCATCGCAAGATCCGCTCAGCACGCCCTCCCCTTCTTCAAGCTCCTTCGCAAGGAGGCAGCCTTCGAATGGACCGAGGACTGTGAGCAGGTGTTGCTCCATCTCAAACAAAGCTTATCCCAATGGCTCTTATTATCACGACCCGCCGCCGGGGAACCATTGTTCCTATACCTAGCCGTCTCGGTCGAAGCCGTCAGCGCGGCCCTCATTCGCGAGACGCCCGACGGATAAAAACCCGTCTATTTCACGAGCAAAGAACTGCAAGGTCCCGAGGTCAAATACCAACAGATAGAGAAAGTAGCCCTAGCCCTCGTCAACGCGGCGAGGAGACTCATACACTATTTCCTCGCGCACACAATCATAGTGCGAACTGACCAGCCAGTGAAACAGCTCTTAGGTCGACCGAATATGGCAGGTCGAATGTTGAAGTGGTCCTTGGAACTTTCTGAGTTCGAAATTCAGTACGAGAGCAGGAAAGCCCTAAAAGCACAAGCTTTGGCCGACTTCATCGCTGAAATGACCGCTCACAACCCCCCCCCCCCCCCCCCCGCAGGGAAAGAGCACAAGTGGATCATCTTTGTCGACGGAGCGTCTAGTTCAACCGGAAGCGGCGCAGGGATCCTCTTGGAGAACGACGAAGGTGTGGTGATCGAGCATTCACTCACCCTCTCTTTCCCAACTTCAAACAACCAAGCGGAGTACGAGGCCCTGCTTGCAGGACTATGATTGGCCAAGGACCTAGGTGCCCGTGAAGTGCAAATTTTCACAGACTCTCAACTCGTCGCTTCTCAAGTCCAAGGAAGCTATCAAGCTAAAAATAACAGCCTTATCGAATACCTGGACTTAGTCAAAGGGTACATGAAGAAGTTCGACCGAGCAGAGATATCGCACGTCCCGTGCGAGCAAAACACAAGGGCTAATATACTGTCGAAGCTCGCAAGCACGAAGAAGAAGGACGGAAACAAATCCGTCATACAGAAATCTCTGTCCCGCCCGAGCATCGAGAAAACCTCGACCCCGCTCGAGGTAAACACCATCGGAGACAGTTCGTGTTGGATGACACCGGTGTTCAACTTCCTGACAAAAGGCGAACTCCCTCCGGACCGAAAAGAGGCGGCCGTGACCAAGCGACGAGCGTGCTCCTACGTGGTGATCGAGCACAAACTATATCGCAGGGGATTCTCTATCCCTCTCTTGAAGTGCATCGACGAATCCACAGTCCCCGAGGTACTACGGGAAATACACGAAGGTATTAACTCCCATCACATGGGCGGACAGTCTCTAGCAAGGAAGGCTCTACGAGCGGGGTACTACTGACTGACAATGCAACAGGACGCCAAAGACCACGTCAAAAGATGAGACAAGTGCCAGAAGCACACCGATATGCATCTCGCTCCCCTACACGAGCTGAGTATACTGTCATCCCCGTGGTCATTTGCCTGGTGGGGGATGGATATCCTCGGACCATTCGTACAAGGAACGTACCAGAACAAGTTCCTCATTGTGGCCGTGGATTACTTTACAAAGTGGATAGAGGCCGAGGCCCTTGCGAAAATCACCTCCCATAACATCCTCCGCTTCTACAAACGAAATGTCCTCGCCCGATTTGGAATCCCGCAGGCGTGGTCACAGATAACGGTACCCAATTCACCGACCAAAGCTTCCGAAGCTTCGTCGCTAAACTCGGTACCAAACAACATTTCACCTCAGTCGAGCATCCCCAAACTAACGGGCAAGCCAAGGCCGCCAACAGGGTTATCCTGCGGGGACTTAAGCGTAGACTAGGCGAAGCAAAAAGGGGATGGGTCGAGGAACTACATAGCGTCCTATGGGCTTATCGCACCACACCCCATTCGACGACGGGAGAGACCCCGTTTCGACTAACATATGGCACCGAGGCTGTCATCCTCGTAGAGATCATGGAACCCTCCAGGCGGACAGAGATGCCTCTCAACGAAGAAATGAACGACGAATCCTTGAGGGATGAGCTCGACCTAGTCGAGGAAATCCGATCGGGGGCAGCCCTGCGCGAGGCCACTTTGAAACAACAAGTAGCCCTGTGTCACGACGACAAGGTCATCAGACGCGAGTTCCAGGTCGGCAGCCTAGTCCTGCGGAGAAACCAGAAAGATTCCCGTGAAGGGAAATTGGCCGCGAACTGGGAAGGACCTTACCGCGTCCAGGGCGCCACAGGCACCGGAGCATATTATCTCGAGCAGTTAAACGGAGAACCACTACCACGACCCTGGAATGCTGCAAAGCTGAAACAATACTTTAGCTAAAACCCTCAACCACTGTGGACTTTTACCGTCGAACATTCGCCCTTAGCCGACAAGGGGGATGTGTCGACTACGTAGGCGGGTCAAGGTACTAGCCCGACCTATCGACCACCGAGGGCACACCATCGTTCACCCAATGAGTCAAACGCTAATGTCCGGCAGGGACACCTCGATCGAGCTCCACTGTCAAAGTACCCACATGGCAGAACACTCAGCTCGCGATGGGCCGTTCACGCCGCGAGCGTCGGACCCTGATCTAGATCATACGCTCGACATGCGGACTCCACTCCGCATAATCAACACATTTGGAAATGTGTCGAACCATCACGAGGGTCGAAAGGGCATCTCCGCTCGAGTACAAACCGTATCCTCGCCACTGATCTTACCGGATCAGAATTGGACTGTCACAGCTGGCTCGAACTGAATTTGATGAGGTGGGGGGTACCTGCAAGGCACTCCGATGATAAAGTAAGCGACGGAATGAGCAGGAAAATTATATATAGGTGTCTTAGAGAATGAATACCTGACCCTCTTGGAACAGATGGTATTTATAGCCCTCAACGCTGGACCAAGGTCCCTTTATTGGGCTGACCAAAACTGGCCCAACAAATGGACTGCCAGGTTCTACGTGAGTAGTGGGGACCTGCACGTGGTCCCCTTCCTGGATGATGCTCCGCGAAAAACAAGGAAGAAGAAAGACACTATCTTCCCGGAGCTCTAAAGACTCTGAAGCATCCGGAGGGACTGAGTCTACCCTACGAAGAGGATGCTCGAGCAGAGCTCGAGTTGGGATGTCTGTGTCGGGGACACTGCTCGTTGCGGGCAGCGGCGGACATAGTCGTAACGGCTTGTGACTGGGTACGCTCGGAAAATCTGGCTCCTAGCATAACTTGAGACACGGCTTGGATTTGGGCCTTACTTGTAATTTGGGCTAAGGGCTGGCCCAGTCCAGAACAATTTCTTTTTCTTGCTCGGTACGAATTTGAATCTACTGCTGACATTTTTTCAGGCAATCATGTAGTTAAACCATTTTCAACCGTCTGATCTTGATCTAATTGATTAGAAAAAACGGTTTTCATTTTTGTTTTATAACTTAAAAATACTTTAATAAATAATATGTAAAATAGGGAGTAATAAGGCAGGAATGAGTTCTGGAGAAAAGCATGCACATATTGAAATATATAGTATTTCTTATATACTTAAATTTTCAGCTTTAACTAATAAACTTGTAGTATAGATGATCCCTTACATTACATTAAACACACATCATAAACATCATAACAAAACAAATATAACACTCCTGTAGGTGAGAAATATAATCTTGATAAAACACTATAATTAAGTTTTATTTTATTAAATATAGTAAAATAGAGTAAATTCCATATATAGTAATTAACTTGTCACTCAAGGATGAGGAAAGGCACCACCCCCAGAACCTCCAAGTCCGCTACCGCTGGATCCACTGGATCCACCTAGTCCACCGCCTGGCCCGGTGAATCCTCCGAGTCCACCACTGCCTAGTCCGCCAAGTCCACCACCAAATGGAAAACCATTGTTACCAATTCCTGAAAGTCCACCAAAGGTCTTCTCATCCTTCAAGACAGCCTCTCCAGCAGGCACATTTCTTGCACTTGTTGCAACTAGAGCAAGAGCCAAAACAACCAAAATGCACCACTTACTCATTTCTCTCACTCAAAAGTATACTAAAACAACCAATAGGATTCTCCTTTTATATAGGAGAAGATGCAGTTGGGTGGTTGAATGAAAAGTAAATGAACTTCAATGCTATTGCAGAGCCTTTTAGCTGCCAAATAACCAGCACATTGAACTTCAATGCTATTTAATGATTTTTTTCTTTTTGTAAAAAAATTGGTAAAAAATTCATTATTCTGGAATTTTCTGCATTATTTTTATATTATTTATAAAAAATTAAAGATCAGAGAATGTAATGATTATTTGAGAAATTGAGAACTATTTTAAACTAAAATATTAAATATTATTATATAATTAATTAAACAATACATAAAACAAGTAAAAAAAATTAATCATAGTTGAATCTTAAAAATTTTGTATTCCAAATATGTATAAATATAGCATTAGAAAAAACGTATGCACAATATTTTTTGTTTTTTAACCTATGATAATTGCTTTAAAAATAACTTAGGATAAGAGGTCATCAGAACTTATTTCGAATACAAATAAGATTGCATAAGAGTACATTTTTATTGAGTATGATATATTTATAATGAAAATCTCTTATATCATATTCTAATTAATCAACACTACTATAAAATTGGAAATTAGCTACCCAGTTTTAGCATACGTTAATTTTTGTAGTAGCGTTGGCCAAACCTACACTTATAGCCCAAGCTACAAGCAACCCAATTATCTTACTCAAAATATTATTTATTATTTAACCACGGCGAAGCTAACGCTATATGCATATGGTACCACATTTTATTTTATTTGTTTGACTAACTAGACACGGTTTAATCGCCATTAAATTTTAATTGCTTGAATTTTGAAATAATTTCTTCTATTTATTAAATGGTGGTGTCGTCATGTCCGACGTAAAGCTTAATTTTTTAATTTTGTGGATTATTTATCTATTTATTTAATTTCTCTCTTCTTTGGGTAATCACATTATTTTATTTTCAATAAATATTATTTAATATATTAATTAATATTTAATATTAATTACTTCAGTTCATTACTCCACCATTAATTTCTATGTACTTCAACTATTCAATCAATAAAAATTATATAAAAAATTCTCGCGTACAATATCTATCAATAATTTGTCTCGTGCATCGCACGGGTGAAAGTACTAGTTTTACTTTTATGTCGGCTAGCCGACACTAATATATTTATTTAGTTATTGAATTTTAATTTTTCTTTATTTATTTTACTCTTTTTTTTAGTTTGACGCTTAATATATATATATATATATATATATATATATATATATATATATATATATATATATATATATATATATATATATATATATATATATATATATATATATATATATTATTTTAGTATTAGTGTTGGCCTTACCGATGTTATAACACCTCATTTAAATATTTAGTCATTTTGTGTTTGATTGTGAAATTGTATTGGCTTGGTTATGGGCATTGGCATAGTTAAGGGTGAGTGTGAGGACTTAGTGTAATTACTAATTAGAATTAAATCTTATAATAGTATTATAATAATAATATAATAGGTAATAGATGGAATATATTATTATTATTATCATCATTATTATTAGAATTAAGAAAAATAAAATATAATTAGGGAGAAAGAAGTGAGAGGGTGGAGAATTAATTATCACGTGGAAAGAGAGAAGAGAACAAGGCAGAGTTAGGGCAAGAAGAATTATCCCATCATTGTTAGAAGAAGAAAAAGTTTGAAATTAAGGTAAAGGAGGAGAATAGATTCTTTAATAGTGATAATAGGATGATGGGGACAGTGAGGGTTCCTTTCCCTCTTAGGTTTCATGTATATTCTTCTCCTTGTTTGTGTTTGATTATATATATATATATATATATATATATATATATATATATATATATATATATATATATATATATATATATATATATATATATATATATATATATATATATATATATATATATATATATATATATATATATATATATATATATATATATATATATATATGTGTGTGTGTGTGTGTGTGTGTGTAATCGTTGTGGTATTCGTGTTTGGTATGATATTTGTGATATGAAATTTGTAAGAATTATGGATGATTTTGTGTTTTACCATGTTTCAGATCTGGAAAAATATGGGTTTTAGGGGATGACGAATTTGTAATTCAAACTGTGAAAGATACCATTAGAATGATAGATTAAATGAAATAGATTAGAGTCTTGGGTAGAATACTGGTGTGAACAATGTTTTGGGTTAGAATCACTACGAAAAAACAATTTTTGGCAGCGCATCTACGAAAGCGCTTTCGTAGCCTTTAAAAAAAATTCACTTAAAAAAGCGCTTTTATAGGGTTTCCTACGAGAGCGCTTTTCAGAAAGCGCTTTCATAGGTATTTGAAATATCTAACCTACGAAAGCGCTTTTGAAAAGCGCTCTTATAGGTGGCCCTATAAAAGCGCTTTTGAAAAGCGCTCTGAAAGGGGGACCTACGAAAGCGCTTTCTAAAGCGCTCTTATATGGGGGACATACGAAAGCGCTTTTTACCTCAGAAACGCTCTCATATATGGGTCTTAGAAAGCGCTTTTAAAAGCGCTTTCGTAGGTTATATCCCTAAATACGAAATTTGCCCTCACTTGTTCATTTCTTCGTCTTCTTCATTTCTTCTTCCTGTTACCGTTCGTTTCTCGCCGTCGCCGTTACTGTTCCTGTTCGTTCTTCCCTCTTCTTCAGTCGTCGCCGCCGTTCACGAACAACAACCAACACACCATTCAGCGACGACGTTACTGTTCTTGTTCGTTCTTCCCTCTTCTTCAGTCGTCGCTGCCGTTCACGAACAACAACCAACACACCATCCAGCCAACAATCTTCACCGTGACACCAGTTGTTGTAAGCATCACTATCATCTTTCTTTTGAGTTTCTTTTGGTATTTTCATGATACTGTTGGTGCTGATTTTGTTTTAAGGTGTTAATGTTGAATTAGAAATAATGAAATTAGGTTAATAGTTTAATGTAAGCCATGTTATTTTCCTGAATGAGGACTTGTTGCTAACATTGTTGTTATTGGTGTTAAATATGATTGATACTTATATCGGTGTTAGTATTTTCTTTTATGGTTGTGTGAATATGAATGAGATTCTGAATAGTAATTGTGTTAATCTGATTTCAAATTGTTTTTGTTTTGTTTTTTATGGTATTTTGTTTGAAATAATCTCCATCTGTGTATGGAAGTTTGTTTCCTATTAGAATGCGGGCTTTAGGTGATATCTTATGATGTCAGCACCATTCTTAGGAGTATTTTGTGTGCTATTTTTCTTATGAGAAATACTACTTGATTTGAATTAATTTGAGTGAGTTTTTTGTTTCAATACCATAAAGTTTGAGTTTAACTCGAGTGATATTTTGATGTCGATGTCACTTTATCCGTATTGATTTTGAATAATAGAGTTTGGCTAATATCGGTGTTCAAATTATGTTGAAGTGTTGATGTTAGTTATGAAATTGAGAACAATTAGTTAATTTTCTGTTAGAGTGAATAGTTGGGTTGTTAGTAGTTAAATTGGCTTTGGCAATAAGTTAAAACTTTGTTAGTAGTTAAATAGTTGGACTGTTAATAGTTGGATTGTTAGTAGTTGGATTGTTAATAATAAATAGTTGGACTGTTAGTAGCTGGACTCTCCCATCAATGATATCACAGTACCAACAATTTAAACTAGAATGACAAGTTTGAATTACATTCATTTTTTAGTTTGGTCATCAAATGCCTCCGGAGATTGTAAGGTAAAAAAACATATGAAAATGGATATAAAAGTCCCTTACATGGCATCTTTTCAAATATCTTTTAGTTATAATTGTTATTTCCCTTTTTTGTAATGCTTTGTATTTATAGAATTATGTATATAGAATTATGTATATTTCCCTTTTTTCAAATATCTTTTAATTATGTATTTACAAATCTAACACTATCCTTTTTCTACTTATTTTTTGTTTATATGTTTCTTATTTGTGGGTTGATGTATGTTTTATTTCTCCGGGTGCATGCTACATAATTTTGGTGGTAACATTGAAATGGTTTGTGTTTTGGATTATATTTGTGGGTTTATGTTGACTTTGTGAATTCACTATTTCTAATATTTGTGTTGTATTATTGTCATAGCTTTCCCAAACATTGAAAATATATATGTGACATTTATTGTGAACCTTTATGTTAAAATAGTATATATCTTTCGACAATCGATCCGAAATATTGAATAACATTCTATGAATTTGCAGCGTTTCCCGGCCTAGTTCGACGTACGACGCTCATTCTCCGCATTTCTTAGAGTTCGAAACATCTGAGAGGTAACTTTCTTCCTCAAATTACTGGTATATATTGTGATGAATTTGTCTTAAATTGTCTTTCGTATGTTGCATTTTCTTGATACGGATTCATTCCGTGTATACTTTGCGTTTTGACAGAAACGCAGTATACTACTGTTTTGTGCACTAATTAGTTGATATGGATAAGACATGGATGTATTCCAATCGATTTTCGAAAGACTACGAGAATGGTGTTTCCGAGTTTGTTAAGTTTGCTGTTACGCACGCCAAAGACCCCAGTCGTATGACATGTCCCTGTTTGTATTGCTGTTATGGGAACCGGGTTGACGCAGTTCAGTTGGCATCGCATTTAATTCGGTATGGAATTGATAGGAGTTATACATGTTGGAATATGCATGGTGAGAAAAGTAACGGGAATGTTGAATCAGGGTATGCAAGGACCTATGTTTCAAATGATGATTGCACAGATACATACGATTATGATCGAGTCGAAGAAATTGCAGAAGCGCTTGAAGAAGATCTTAACGATTGTCCCAAAATGTTCGAGAGGTTGGTAAGCGATGCAGAGAAACCGTTGTATAATGGTTGTACAAAATTCACAAGATTGTCTGCGGTGTTAAAGTTGTACAACTTAAAAACCGGCAATGGATGGTCGGATAAAAGTTTCAGAGTTATTAGCCCTTATGAAAGATATGCTACCAGAGGATAATGTTCTTCCCAATCGAACGTATGAGGCCAAAAAGATGTTGTACTCCATTGGCATGAGCTATGATAAGATACATGCGTGTCCAAAAGATTGTGTTTTGTTTCGAAACGAGTATGCATTGTTAAATGAGTGTCCTAAATGCGGTGCCCCTCGATATAAGAAAAAGTTGTCTCCGGCAAAAGTCTTATGGTATTTTCCTATAATCCCGAGATTTAGACAGATGTATCGTAGTGAAACCGATTCAAGACACTTGACTTGGCATTCAGATGAAAGAATTATTGATGGAAAATTTCGACATCCGGCAGATTCTCCACAGTGGATGAAAATTGATAATGATTATCCTGAATTTGGAAAAGAAGCAAGAAACCTTCGCTTGGCATTGTCTACTGATGGAATGAACCCACACGGTATTCAAAGTATCTCGCATAGCACATGGCCTGTGATTCTTATGATTTATAACCTACCTCCATGGCTATGTATGAAGCGTAAGTACATGATGTTGTCTATGTTAATTTCTGGGCCTAAACAACCAGGAAATGACATAGACGTATACTTGGAACCATTAATCGAAGATTTGAAGATTTTGTGGGAGAACGGTGTGGAGGTTTATGATGGTTATAGGAAAGAAAGTTTCAACTTGAGGGCGATGTTGTTTGGAATAATTAACGATTTTCCAGCATACGGCAATCTATCCGGGTATAGCATTAAAGGTGAAAAAGCGTGTCCTGTTTGTGAAGACGGAACCGATACCATGCGATTGAAACTTTGTCAGAAGAATGTCTTTCTCGGTCATCGTAGATTCTTAACTTCTAAACATCAGTATCGTGGATGGAGAAAAGCGTTCAACGGAGATACCGAACAACGTAGAGCTCCACCTGGTTTGACAGGTGATCAAATTTTTGAAAAGGTGAAAGATGTGAATATTCAGTTTGGCAAGCCTTTTGCACATAAAGTTGTCACAGGTGGGTGGAAGAAGAGGTCGATTTTTTTTGAATTGCCATATTGGAAATCTTTGTATGTAAGACATTTTCTTGATGTGATGCATATTGAAAAAAATGTATTTGACAGTGTTATTGGTACGTTACTCAATATAAAAGGGAAGTCTAAGGATGGCCTTAAATCAAGGGAGGACATGGTAGACATGGGAATAAGAACTGAACTGGGACCCGTGAAGAAAGGAAGACGGACATACCTACCACCTGCTGTTTACACTCTATCTAGAAAGGAGAAAAAAATATTGTGTAAGTTTCTGAGTGAAGTTAAAGTTCCAGAAGGCTACTCATCAGATATTAGAAGACTTGTGTCTATGAAAGACCTCAAGTTAAAGAGTTTAAAGACGCATGATTGTCATGTTATAATGGAACATTTTCTACCGATAGGTATACGTTCTATTCTGCCAGAAAAGGTAAGAAGCGCAATAACTAAATTGTGTTTTTTCTTCAAGTCAATTTGCAGTAAGGTGATCGATCCTGAGATCTTGCCAACATTGCAAAAAGAAATAGTTGTTACTTTGTGTGAGCTTGAAATGTATTTTCCTCCCTCGTTTTTTGACATAATGGTTCATCTTGTCGTTCATCTTGTGAAAGAGACACAATTGTGCGGACCAGCTTATATGAGATGGATGTACCCTGCTGAACATTATATGAAAATATTAAAAGGGTATGTGAAAAATCGGAGTCGACCTGAGGGTTGTATTGCCGAAAGATACATTGTTGAAGAAGCGGTTGAGTTTTGTACTGAATATTTGTCAAATGTTCAATCAATTGGACTCCCCAAATCTCATGTTGTTGAAAAAAAAGAAGGTAAGAAGCTAATTGGAAATAAAGTTGTGACAGTATCAAGGGTCGAACGGGATCAAGTGCATTTGTATGTTCTGCACAATGAGATTGAGGTTGAGCCGTATGTTGAAATACACAAGGGTGTTCTTCGAGGTTTAAATTCGAATAGAAATGAGAATTGGATTGTACGAGAGCACAATCGAAGTTTCATACCATGGTTTAAGGAAAATATTTATTCAAAGTATCATTCAGATCCCGCCTCAGTGACAGAAAGGTTGAGATGTTTAGCATATGGTCCAAGTTTGGTTGCGTTTTCTTATAGCGCATACGCAATTAATGGATACACATTTTATACCAAAGAACAAGATGATAAAAGTACTGTGCAAAATAGTGGTGTCACCTTGGTAGCTGAAGCAATGCACATATCTAGTGTGAAGGACTTAAACCCGAAATTTGCAAATCTGTCGTATTTTGGGGTTATCAAGCGCATTTGGGTCTTTGATTATGAGAAATTTCAGATTCCTATATTCGGTTGCAAGTGGGTTGAAAATAATAATGGTATACGGATGTATAAGTCAGGATTTTTGCAAGTGGATTTTAACAGGGCGGGGTACAAAGATGAGCCTTTCATTCTAGCCTCTCAATCTAAACAAGTGTTCTATGTCACTGATCCGACAAGTACGAAATGGTCTATAGTGCTTTTCTCTAACAAAGTAATTGATGAAAAGATTGGAGACCAAGGCGATACTGGTGTTGACATTGAATCTTTTACCAGAAATGATCAAAATGAGAATGAATCATGCATTAGAAATGATCATAATGAGGGTATTTGGATCAATCCAACCGTCCGCGTTGTTAAGAGACGAGTAGAACATATTCCTACCAAGAAAAGAAAGAGATGTTAGTGAAAAAGGTAATAGTATATATAATTATAGACAATGTCATTCAATAAAATGTATATATATGCCATTTCATTTTTTTCATTATAGTATAATCTTATTTGTTTTTCTATGTAGTGCCCTCAACAACAAAACGGCATAGATTGCGGATACTTTGTTTTGAAGTTTATCAAAGAAATCATTCAAATGAATGAAATCGAGATTCCAATCACGGTATGGATTTATACTTTGTTTTATTACTTATCGGATTTTGCATATAATTTATTACATTAAACTAAATCATGCATATATTTTGTTTTGTAATGTAGTATTTTGATCAATATAATTGTCCATATTACTCGCCACGTCAATTGGAAGAACTCAAAGAGGAGTTGTGCCAATATTTTATTGAGCTAAGAATCTTATAATAAGGTATGAATACATTGTTGTGTGAAAATTGGTTAATTATGAATATATTGTTTTGTGTATACAACACTGACCGTGTTATTATGTTCATATTGTAGGATCAGGACCTTGGATATATATGTAGATTAGGATTGATTTACTTAGTGTTATATTGCTGATTTCTTAGGGTGTATTTTGTTACATTTAAAAACATGTTAATATTGAATTACCGTGGTGTATATATATTTTGGATATGAATTGATTATAATGGTATTTGTATATATATATATATATATATATATATATATATATATATATATATATATATATATATATATATATATATATATATATATATATATATTTGAATTACAACTAAATGGTATTTGAATTACATTTGGTATTTGGATTAAAACTAATATATATTGGTATTTCTAGATTAGATTGTAAAATACCGGTTTAAGAATTACAGGTTTGCTGCAAAAAAATGCAGGTTTAGAAATTTTTTAAATTTTAGATTTTTCAGTAGAAAACCTATGAAAGCGCTTTTAAGAAAAAAGCGCTCTCGTAGGCCTACTTATGAAAGCGCTTTTTGATTAAAAGCGCTTTCATAGGTAGGCCTACGAGAGCGCTTTTTTCTGAACAAAAAGCGCTCTTATAGGCCTACTTTAGATTGCCTGACACGCATTCTGAATACACCTATGAAAGCGCTTTTTTAGAAAAAAGTGCTCTCGTAGGCCTACCTATGAAAGCGCTTTTTACCAAAAAGCGCTTTTATAGGTAGGCCTACGAGAGCGCTTTTTATGAACAAAAAGCGCTGCTAAAACCTTTAGCAGCGCCACCTACGAGAGCGCTTTTAAGCGCTTTTAAAGCCCAAAAAAAGCGCTTTCATAGGTTATTTCTGGCATAGTGAATTAGGAGCTTGAAGGTGCTCTAATTGGTGAAAAATTGTACTGATGTGAAAACATAATTTTTAGTGTTGCAGACTACCCATACGTGTAAGCCATGGGGCATTACACGTATGAGTGGACTTCCCAAGGGCATTACGCGTATGTTACGCTCCAGGTCTCATGGCTAGAGCGTTCCTCTGGTGATACGCGTAGGCTACGCGTAAGGGAAGAAGGACATTATGCGTATGGCAAGGCCATTACGCGTATGGAGTTTCTTAAGGAGATTTAGAGGGAAATCCCCCCTCTGGTCATACGCGTAAGGCAGTAGGTACACGTACGGAACCTGGTCATTTTGGCCCTACGCATACCATATACAGGGATTGGGGCGAGGCAGTAAGGCCGTACGCGTATGGAGCAGGGTCGTACGTGTATGAGCAGGTCTGTATGGAAATTTTCCAGTTTTCTTGATTTCTTTCCCAATTTTGCATGTAATGCGATTCCTTTTAGTTTATAAGATTAGGTTGACATAGATGGACATAAGGAGACTAGTAATGATAGGAAAAATGGTGAGATACAGATTTTGTGTGAATTACTCGGTAACGTGTGGTTGGTTCCCATGTTAATAAGATTGTTATTGTGTGGACAGTCTCGAGCAGAGATGGTAATTCTAGTGGGAATGACAGTGAGTAGATGACTCACATGAGATCATTATGGATCGTGTATTATGTATTAATGATAATTTTATTTTTCATAAATCTATGTCGTCGTCTCATGTCGTGTCATGTGGAAATGAGCCTAGGTGGGAATCCATGATGGGTGCCTAGTCCCATCCAAACTTTGTGCGGGAGTCGAGTTGGAGATAAATTGTAGTTCAGAGGAATATATACGACTTATCTGAATTCCAACGGGAATCGGGTTCTGTGATACGGTGGGAGAACTGACTTGAGGGTTTTGCGTTTGTGTTCACAAATGTTGCGGTTTAGCAAGAGTCGTCATCGACTTTTCTTTTATCCAATAAGGAAAGGTGAAAAATCACAAGAAAGACCTTTGAGATTGTTTCTTGAGTTCGGTGGGTAGATTATGAAAAGGGAAGGTATTAGAACCCTTTTCATCCTTGGTTCTCCATGGGCTCTTAGTTACTTGCTAGATCACTTGCTTTTGTTTGAAAAATGTGCTTTATGTGGTTTTGAAATTATTTTGAAAAGGCGCCATCATTTAGGAAAAATTTGCAATGATTCCCATTCGTAAGAATGTATGCAAGGTGTCGAGCTTTTGAAAATATTTCAAGAAATATTTTTGGAAAGTGTATGTGATTGTTTGAAAATAGAAAGGATATTTATTTTGAAATTGAGCAAGTAACTAAAAGTAATCTACCTACTCAAAAGGTCTTAGATGTGTTTTTCCTCCTCCTTTAGATGTTGCTACCTTACCATTGTTTTGGTAAGAAGATCCATCATTGGATGTGAAGGGACAAGCATGGGTCATCGTATGACCATGATAGCAATGCTGTGAGATGACTTAGCACTTTTCCTTGAGGGACTAAGATCATTTTGAAAGGCAACTTTGATAGCGTCATCGAGGGACTATGACCTTTTTTCGATTTGTTTGTGCTAAGACATCCCACATGCATAACATGGCCATTTTTACAAGGCAACAAGTGAGATTACCCTAAGGGTGCATATGTGCAAGTGTGTTTGATTGCATGCATAACTTATCTTGATTAGGGTGATCTATTTATCAATTTTCATATCTTGTCATACACCCTAATTACTAGCATATATTGAAAGAAATAACAACGCAAAAAAAATGTAAAGTCCTACACTATTACAATATTTAGGGGGATGGGGTACATTTTTATGAATGGGGTTGCAAGTTAACATTCTAGGTTACCATCACAACCATATTGAAATAGATAAGAATGTACAAGAAATGTAAAATATTTGTCTGTTTGAAAAAGAAAATAACTTTTGTTTAGGAAAATATTTTTGGTATTTTTATGTTAAAAGCAAATATAACATGCAAATATAAAATATTTTTGGTGTTTTTGTTTTGATTAATAATAAAATAATATGATGGCAAAATAAGAAAGAAAGAAAACATAATCAGCTCAAAGTGCTGAAAATAGAAGAAGTCAGAAGTTCTGACTCTGACGTGGCTGCACAAACAGAAACAGGTTAGCAAAAATATGGAAATTCAAAAGTTCAAAAGTTCAGAGGTTCAGAAGTTCAGAAGTTCTGACGCAACTATCAGGATTTTGCCTTTCTCCATATCAATCAGAACATCTGCAGCTTAGTCATTTATATAACAGAAGTTGCATGTATGATAGTTAAGACAAAATTCATGAAATATCAGAAGCATGAATCAGAAGCAACATGTATGTGCTAGTTCTAATTCTGATTCCTGTTTCTTTATGAACCTCTGAACTTGGATTTCCTCTACTTAGGCAAGTTGGTGTATGAATTTTCAGAATATGTGTATTATCAGGATCAGAATATCTACATTGTGCTGAGTATGCAAAAACCTGACAATGCTTAATCAGTATGATGAGAGTCAGCAGGAAACTTACCTTGCAGCTGGAAAGGGTTTGGTGAACTGGAGAATGTTCTTGAATTCTGGTGATGTTCTGAGTAGCTTTTCCACGCACTCAGCAGGATGGGAATTGGTAAATTCTGGAACAGCCCAAAGGGTGAAGTTCTGATCCTTCTGAAATGGGTTTTGGTGGAGAATGTGCTACTGTTTGGTTACAAAATTTGGGATGACTTTAATCAAGAACACTTGAGGAAAAAATGGAGTTTGACTGTAAGGAATCAATGCTAAGATTTTGGTATTTTGTGTTTATAGTTTCCTGGATTCTTGAAATTTTTGCAGTGATTCAAAGCTTTCTTTCTCAATTCTCTCGTCTCTTTCACCAAATTTTCTCTCTTTCAGTTTTTTGGGGCCTCCCTCTCTCAGTGGTCAATGGAATTCTATTTATAGGCAAAGTTTTGCAGTTGGGGCGGTCAAGTGGCACCAACATCATGTGGTAGATGCTGACTTACTCTTGAAGTAAGCTTAAACAAGTGGGGGTTCGACGTATTCAAGTTGTATGGTTAACAGCGCCTCAGCTGGATTTAGCAGCATGAATTAATGAAAAGTAGAGACAGCATGTGGGTCTAGCACACTTTTGCACAGAGTTTTGTCTTCTCAAGGAAGTAGAGGTACACGTGGTGTGGATCCCTTAGATAAAGACTCAGAGGCGGTTGTGAGAATTAAATGAGTTCCCATGTGAAACTCTGCACCCTTGCTTAACTCTAGATTAGAAGTTCTATTTCAGCGTAGCATCTCATCTTCTGATCCTCTGATCTTCTGACTCCGGCATGTTCTGAAGGATCCTTCAGAACTTCCAGCAGACCTGCAACACGCTTTGTTATCTTCTTTGTTTTAACCTTGCAAACTCTGACTGAACCTTTGTGGACTCTGGTCCAGAAGTTCTTACCAAACTTCTGTCTCGAGAAATATCCAGAATCTGCTAAGTATGAATATTGGTTCAGAAGTTCTGAAATTTTTATATTTCTTAAATACTTAGAAAATTTTCTAAGTTTTTAGAATTTGATTCTTCCAAAATGAAATTTGACTTTTTTTGAAACTCTTGATGGAGTAAACTTCATATTTCAACATGTCTTAAGGAAATATGATTTTTGAGATTTGATTTTGATCCGAAAGTCAAAGTCAGACTTCTTAGTTTGTAAATGACCATTTTGCCCTTGTGAATGGTCTGCTTGGAAAAATTGATAATTCAAGGCCTGGAGACTTGATGACAGCAAACTTGAGGATCCAGGGTGATTCTTTGAGAAATGAGAGGAAAAATTTTGGGGTGCAACAAGTTCAAAGAATGAATCGCATGGATGGTGTTGGTACCGCATGCATGGTGTTGAGTTAGTTGAGTTACATTGCATATGTGTATGAATGAATATGAACTGAATATGATGAATGTGTTGTGGAATTGTGTGTATGTTATGATTGCTTGATCGATGGGTATCATACGATTACTACTCCTTAGCATGTGATTTTCACTGTGTATTTATTGAATGTAATTCTTACCCCTTTTCTATTGTTGTGTTTGTGCTCCTCGGGGAGTACAGATAATCAGGTACCTGAGTAGTACTTGGAGCGTGTTGCTATTGATCAAGTCTTAGGAGTTGCTCTGATGCATAACATGGGAACTTTGGGAACTTGTTTTGTTTTTTGTTGTATTTCATTTTTTACGTATCTTGTTTCCAAACCAATGATGAACCACAAATTTTATGGAAGTGGTTGTTGTTAAAGCCGTAGTGCTATTGAAGTGAACCAATTTGTAATTCTGATGTTTAATTTGATTTTTCTAAGTAACAATGATGAAGTGACTTGATACTTCATGAGATTATATTGGGATGTGACATCCTACTTGAGTGTACACTAATTATTTCGAAAATTATTCTTTTATTATTTATAATGAATTGTTGGGGAAAGTAGGGTGTTAAAATTGGTATCAGAGAAGCTCGGTTCGTTCGGCCATGTGTTGTAGTAGAGTTTGACTATAAAATGAATATAGTTGTGTGTTTCTCCTAACTTGCATTGCTGATGTTGAACATTGTGGCTGGAAGAAATGATGATGCTCTTGTTGCATCATTACATGTTGTTGCGCAGGTTGTGCTGAATAACAATCAGAATGCTGGAGATGTCGAATTCCGTAATTTGGAAAAGTTCTAGAATAACAAGCCACCTATGTTTGAGGGTACACATGATTCATATGGTGTGCATAAATGGTTGAAGGTTATCGAGAATATATTCAGAGTCATGGGGTGCACCAAAGCTCAAAAAGTGCATTTTGGTACCCATATGCTGGCTGAGGAAGCTGAAGACTGGTGGGATAATAGCCGCCAAAAGTTTGAATCTGCAAGTACTCCTATTACCTGGGAGGTTTCCAGGGCTGATTTTCTGGAGCGATATTTTCAAAATGACATGAGGGGAAAAAAGGAGAAAGAATTCTTGTAATTGAAGTAGGGAAAATCAAAGGTCGCAAAATATGCTGCTCGGCCCGAGGAACTGGTGAAGTATTGTCTCCAATACAATATTGATGTTATTATTAGTTCGAAATGTATCAAGTTTGAGAACAGGTTAGGTCCTGAGATCAAACAGGGTATCGGTTATTAGAAAATTAGACATTTTTGAGTTAGTGAACAGGTGTAGGATTTATGATGAGGAGAACAGGGCTCGAATTGCTCACTATAAGACCCTGAGTGATAGGAAGGGTAAGCAGACACACGGGAGTACGCCTTACAGTTCTCCAGCTAATAAATGGAAACAAAAAATTATGGTTGGCAAGAAGCCAAGTGAGGGAGGAATTCCTCTCAATCCTATCAAGTGTTTTAAATGTGTGGCATGGGTCACCATGCTAATGAATGTCAAAATGATGTGAAGAAATGTTTCAAGTGCGGGCGACCAGGTCATCTTGTGGAAGATTGTAGGACCAATACACCTACATGTTACAAATATGGGGAACAGGATCACATCAGCACCAATTGTCAGAAGCCAAAGAAGTCGCAGACCGGTGGAAAGGTATTTGCATTGGTGGGGGCTTAGCCTACTAGTGAGGATCGTTTGGTCAGAGGTACTTATTATATCCATAATACTCCTTTGATTGGTATCATTTATACGGGTGCAACCTATAATAACCGCTTTGAAAATATAGAGTCGTTACCCTTAATTTTTATCCTAAGGAAGGGAATATAAAGGATAACCCTAATTTGATCAGAGATTCTAAGTTGTTTAACTCGTTTTAGACGAAGGGAATGTGTTAGGCACCCCTCGTATACCTTGTTCACAAGTATAATAGGGTTTATATTTTCAATTTCAGAAATAGCATTTTTAATTTTAATTAGGGGAACTCGCCATGATTTTGAGTCGTATGCCTACTGTTGTACCCCAAAAATTTCCCTCCAATTTTATTCAAGGCATGCTCATTAAGGTCCTCAATTGCTCAAGGTTGACCAAAAATTGACCAGACAAATTCTCCTCCTAAGCAATGGATTTCCATCTAAAGTTTCATTTCTCACAAAGAGTTTTAGTTTGCAAGGGCTTCAAATGATTTTCATGGCACCCTATACGCCTCAACATAATGGCATATCTGAAAGAAAGAAAAGAAGTGTACATGACAAGGGGTAGGTCGAAAGCTAAGAATATGCCTAAGATCTTTTGGGTCGAACCAGCTTCGACGACAGTATGCAGTCTAATTTGATGCCCAACGAAGCACTAGGATCTAAGAAAGGATAATTCGAAAGAAAGCAAGAGGAGGATTTTGTGAAGTCTTCGATTGATGAAGAGCTAGTAAAGAGCGTTATCGAAGGGTTCATTTTCGAACCATGGAAGTGTGAGCTATTCGAAGCATTACAAGGAAGACACACTTCGACTGACACATTGTTTGAATTGGTGCTTTGAAAAGAAAAAGATTTTGAATTCAAAAGCTTCATTCTTATCCAAAGAAACACATGAAAGTCTAATGGTTCGAAGGATATGCAACCTTCAAACATGGTGTGATCGAAGGACGGTTAAAGACGAATCAGCCAAATATGAGTCATCTTAGAGTTTTGGGATCAATGTGTTTTAGGCATGTGCCTGAACAGACAAGGAAGGAGTTAGCTGATCGAAAGTAAAGTCTTGGTGCTCATAGGTTATCCTTCGATTGGTGCATACAAGTTGTATTCACCAATCGAAGGTGAACTAGTGAGCGATAAAGATATTCTTGTGGACAAAAGCAAAGGTTGAAATAGGAGTCGAAGACACAGTCACAACCGTGTTCGAAGGAAAGAACAAAATGAAGCTTCGACAGGCCAAGATGAAGAGGTGTTTGAATTAAAGGAAAGGAGATCGAAAGGAACAAGTACTGAGTTCAATTAGGCTGATTGGGTAGTTTTTCAGATCAAGCAACTAATGCATATAGTGAATCAATCGAAGAAGCCATAATGATGAGGCCTTGAGCAGTTCGAATTGGAACTCAGAGCCATCGAAGAACAAAGCTTAGGAGCATTCGAAATAATCAAGATGTGAAAAGTTGAAACGAACACCTAATGGGATGAAACCTGTCCAGGTTCACTCAAAGCCCAAAATGGTAGAAAATCATCAAAAATGACAACTTTTAAATCTTTCTATTTTTCTTTCAAAGCCATGGTTAATGGCTGATTCATGCCATTTTTGTTCACCACCACACCGCTATAAATATAAGACACACATTTCCCATCAACACACACACACATTACCTATACACAAGAGATTTCCTATCAAAGTTCCACACACAAGAAGTTGCCTCAGAAAACTTATCAAATTCTCAAAATCTCACGAATCGATCAACATTTGAAACACACTTTGCAGGCTCCTCCAGTCCAAACGAATACCATCCCTCCTTGACGCTTAAAGCATCCCAAAACTATAGATCGAAGCATACCGACCATAGGTATAATTTTGAGATCCAATCTTTTGATCTAAGTGTATCTGGGAGTTCTAATGTGTTTGTGTGTGTTTATGATAAAGTGTTAGACATGTTATACTTCTCACACACTAGCCCTAATGTCAGGATAATGACCTACCATTATTAGGAAATTTGGAACTGATTCCTCCGAATCTCAAAATCCAGGCGTCTCTTTCCTTTTGGCTTATGCAGCACGCATGTGTTGATTTTAAATTATATATATATATATATATCTGATTTGTTTTACTAATATAATGTTATGATTTTATATATATAGACGAATGAACAAACAACACAGATGGTAAAAAGGAAGTGTGCAAACGGGGAAGGACATGGGTTCGATACCCAGGTCTTTACATTTTATTTCTTCCTAACATGATATTGCAGATCTAGTACTCCCGGGTCCAACATGCACACCATACATCCTCAAGTCATAACCATTTGATCTAGATCTGAAAGCCTCATATACGCAGCTCACCATACACTCTCAAAAGCTAGCAACATAGGATCCAACGCAACTCCTGGATTTCTATTTGCTTGGGGCCCAACGAATTTTAGTTTGCACCCTCTCCTGTTTACTTTTGCTGCCTGGCCCATTCACACCTGTTTACTTTGTTTTTTTGTTTGTTTTTTTTATCAACATAAAAATCAGAAGAAAAATATAAGTAACTCAGAGTTAGGTTTTATTTTACTAATTTAATTTAGTTAATTATTTTAACTTGTTTTCCTTAATTTTAAAATCAGTAGACTTAGGATTTATTTGAATTTAATTCTTTTCATAAAACAAAAAAAAAATTATCCTTTTTAGGGTTTAGACGTCTTTTCCATTTCACGCGCGTTTGATATTTCTAATTTATTTTCATATTAATGTACTTGCTTATGGGATGTAATAGAATAACTAAGACTTTTTACTTTACTGCTTTATTCCCCCAAGTTTTTGGACATGTAATTAACCCCCCTCCCCGAAGCCTTGTAATAGTTTAGGATTTTCATTTTCCGCACTTTTATTACTGTAAACTATTAACTGCTTAGATGCATGCTAACTAGGATTGTATGGCAAGAATAAAATAAAATGCTAGAAAACCTAAATGCAAAAAGATAAATAATTGAAAATAATATAATTTCACATGCGCACCTCTAGGGTACCCCCACTTCGGTTACCTTCGGAAAACAGTCACAACTCTCGAAACGTGAGAGGTTTTAGTGGCTACCCTCTGGTTTAAAAGATCATAAGTCCCTCAATGACCCTCTCAATGTTGCCTCGGTAAAAATGATCTTAAAACCCTAGGGTAGTTACTAAGGTTTCTTGCCCAGTTGCCTTTGTGGTTGTATAAACGTCCCTTCGAATGCCCCTCAAACATCCAACGACTAGGGCTACCTACTCAATAATAGTAGGATAGCACTGTCTAAAGGAAAAGAGGAAAAGAGCAACCATTTCGAGTAAAAGTAGATATTTCCTAGATGCTATGGTCAAAACAAATTTTTACACTTACACAAAACTTCTTTCAAAAACATTTTCAAAATTCTTTATCAACACTCTTGAGGACTGATACAAGAGTTATCATAAAGCAAGCTGCCTTACTATTGGCATTTCAAAAATACTTTTCTAAACACACAAAACACAAGATATTTCAAAATGAGCTAAGCATCTAAGAGCCCGTAGATAACTACAGATGAAAGGGCGTTAACACCTTCCCTTTCCATAATATACCCCCTTACTCAAAACTCTCGAAATGTCTTTTTATGTTCTTTTCACCCTTTCCTTTGTTGGATAAAAGAAAAGTCGGTGGAGATTCTTGCTTACTGCAAAATTTGTAAACATAAACGCAAAACCATTATAACAGTCGGTTCTGCCACTATATCACAGAACTAGCAACTCTGCTGAGGATCTTCTAATAAAAGTGGGGTTACCTTAGAGTTTAGTTCATTTTGAATTGTTTTACATTGTATGTTTGTATGCTTTACCTTTGGGGGTTTGTTTGGGTTGTTACTAAAAGATCCTACACCCGGATCTGGGATACCGTTTTAGGTAAGCAGCAATAGATCATGGAGACTGTACGACATAGACCGATATGGTTGAAGCGATAGCTGTGTTAGTGTAACATATTTGTTGGTACCAGTATCCCTTGTGTTAAATCGAGGAGAATATGGGGCCGATGTGTGGTGTCATAAAGAACTAACCGACCTTATAACCTTAGTTGAACAAACTTGGCCATTAGAAAGTAGTGAGATAGACGGCCTCGGTATAAATTTGAGGATTGGTTGATACTCGATGATACACTCATTGAGATCGGACTTTCGGGATATTTCGACCGCGAGAAAAGATCACCTGAGCTGAAACAATGCCTGATAAAGAAAGATCAGTGATATTGAGACTCCTTAGAACCCAATTACTTTTTCTAAGACAGGTTAAACCAACTAAACTTCAAGAGGGTACTAACCTATAAACCCCATGCAAGCCTAAACCTAAGGTCTTGTATGATTTTCTTGTGTGTGATTAAATTTTTCAAACATAACATCATGCATCATGACATCAATTTTCATTTCACTAACCATTTCAAGGACCAAGGGAATTTATCTTTGTTCTGTTTTGCAGATCATGGCTTCCGTTCATAGAAATACCATTTGAGTTAGATTTGTGAGAATACCTCTCCAACTCAAAGAACTAGTATCAAGGGTTCCTGAGACTTCTTCGTTCACTAAGAAATATGGTCGACTTCTCAACTTGGTTACCTCAAACTTTGATGAGAAGATGATGGGTGTACTCTTTCAGTTCTTTGACCCCAAACACCATTGCTTCACATTTCCCGATTATCAGTTGGTACCCACCATGGAAGAGTTCTCTCAATTATTGGGTGTACCCATTCTGGATCAGATGCCTTTCACTGGTTTAGAGGAGGCTCCAAAGCCAGAGCTCCTCGCAGCAACCTTGCATCTGAAACGGTCTGGCATTATATCCAACTGGGAAACAAGAAGCGGAGTCAAGGGTTTCCTAGTCAAGTTCCTATTAGAAAAGGCTCAATTGTTTTGGGATGATTTAGATTTCCAAGCTTTCGAAGAAGTCCTAGCTCTTTTAATCTATGGGTTAGTATTGTTCCCTAATCCAGACTTACTCATAGATGTGAATCTTGTCAAGGTTTTTCTCTCCCGTAACCCTGTGCCTACTTTGCTCGGAGATATCTTACATTCCATTCACACTCACACCATGAAGAGGAGAAGGGTTCTTATGTGTTGCATACCATTTCTGTCTAGGTGTTTTATTTTGCACCTTCCCCAATCAGTATTGAAGAACGAACAAGGTTCGGGTTGGTCGCAAAGGATAATGTCACTTTCTTACTCAGATA